>OX493408.1:0-1250000 GCA_950371165.1 Lacanobia oleracea
TGATCGCCAAATTTTGCGATTTTAAAGCCTTACTTGCTACTCGCTGATCGCATATTTATTCGATTTTGAAGCCTTACTCGCTACTCGTTGATCGCCAAATCTTGCGATTTTAAAGCCTTACTTGCTACTCGCTGGTCGCATATTTTTTAAATTTTGAAGCCTTACTCGCGACTCGCTGATCGCATATTCTTTCGATTTTAAAGCCTTACTCGCTACTTGTTGATCGCCAAGTCATGCGATTTTAAAGCCTTACTTGCTACTCGCTGATCGCATATTTTTTCAATTTTGAAGCCTTACACGCGACTTGCTGATCGCATAATCTTTCAATTTTGAAGCCTTACTCGCTACTCGATGATCGCCAAATTTGGCGATTTTAAAGCCTTACTTGCTACTCGCTGGTCGCATATTTTTTAAATTTTGAAGCCTTACTCGCGACTCGCTGATCGCATTTTCTTTCGATTTTGAAGCCTTACTCGCTACTCGTTGATCGCCAAGTCATGCGATTTTAAAGCCTTACTTGCTACTCGCTGATCGCATATTTTTTCAATTTTGAAGCCTTTAAAATCGCATGACTTGGCGATCAACCAGTGGCGAGTAAGGCTTCAAAATCGAAAGAATATGCGATCAGCGAGTCGCGAGTAAGGCTTCAAAATTTAAAAAATATGCGACCAGCGAGTAGCAAGTAAGGCTTTAAAATCGCAAGATTTGGCGATCAACCAGTAGCGAGTAAGGCTTCAAAATCGAAAGAATATGCGATCAGCCAGTCGCGAGTAAGGCTTCAAAATCGAAAGAATATGCGATCAGCGAGTAGCAAGTAAGGCTTTAACCTCTCGGCTGGCTTGTGGATCCCCTCGGATCCACTACACAATACCGTCAACAGTCAGGTGGGTCCCTGTGGCTCCACCCGACCTACGGATTTAAAACTAAATTTTAGTAATTTTTACGGTTAATTTTCTTTTCTCAACGATTGAACTCTATGGTATATAATATTTTTCATATGGGAACACTGTCGGAAAAAAAAAATACGCTTGACAAGAATAGAAATGTCACAAAATACATTTGTCAAATCAAACAAACATTCGTTCAACTTGTGCGCGAGAATTTTCGATTTTTACGTGTTTTTCTGTGGAAAGTAAGCCAAGTATTGATAGAAATTCATAATTTACTTTATTTTCGTTAAATTTCAACTAATATTCAACGTCAAAAGTGTAAATTATCTGGTGAAAATTACGAAACAAAACTAGTTACCGGATTTCTTCCCCCGTACGGCCGTACGTAAGTAATTTGATATTTCAGAATTATAGTGGCATATTGTAACGATATACAACTAAAAATGAGTTCGTGAATACATGGCTAGTAATCTAGAAACATTTCTTATTGGAATCTTATTGGAATATTCTTGATGTTTGTTTACAAAAATACAAATTACGTAAATCAAAATGTCTGCTCCGCGTACTATGAAGTTTGAGCTTAAATATTGCGGCAGTCGATTTTTATCTCGTAAAATAACATCATCACTAGATTACTTGTCTTTTTATAACCTTAATTCCAAAATTTTGTGTAAATTGATCCAACATTTGTGTCAGAAATCAACATAATAATACAACAAAATAGCTTTCAGCAAGTACTCTCGTATCTATCCAAAATGTTTATATTTCGGTTTGTTATAAGAATATTGTTTACATTCTAATACATAGTGACATAATTAAAGAACCCATAACAGTTTCAAGTGTGTGAATAGCTGCTTTGTGAGCGGAGAGATAAGGTTTTTTGTGCTGCGGGTCATATTACGCTTGCGATAAGCGGGCGCCCGCGATACGCAACGGAGTATGACGAAAACATGACATTTGAAATTTGCCAGCCGTGCCAGCCGAGAGGTTAAAATCGCAAAATTTGGCGATCAGCGAGTCGCGAGTAAGGCTTCAAAATCGAAAAAATATGCGATCAGCGAGTAGCAAGTAAGGCTTCAAAATTGAAAGAATATGCGATCAGCAAGTCACGAGTAAGGCTTCAAAATTGAAAAAATATGCGATCAGCGAGTAGCAAGTAAGGCTTTAAAATAGCAAGATTTGGCGATCAACGAGTAGCGAGTAAGGCTTCAAAATCGAAAGAATATGCGATCAGCGAGTAGCAAGTAAGGCTTTAAAATCGCAAAATTTGGCGATCAGCGGGTCGCGAGTAAGGCTTCAAAATCGAAAAAATATGCGATCAACGAGTAGCGAGTGAGGCTTCAAAATTGAAAGAATATGCGATCAGCAAGTCGCGAGTAAGGCTTCAAAATTTAAAAAATATGCGATCAGCGAGTAGCAAGTAAGGCTTTAAAATCGCATGACTTGGCGATCAACGAGTAGCGAGTAAGGCTTCAAAATCGAAAGAATATGCGATCAGCGAGTAGCAAGTAAGGCTTTAAAATCGCATGACTTGGCGATCAACCAGTAGCGAGTAAGGCTTCAAAATCGAAAGAACATGCGATCAGCGAGTCGCGAGTAAGGCTTCAAAATTTAAAAAATATGCGACCAGCGAGTAGCAAGTAAGGCTTTAAAATCGCAAGATTTGGCGATCAACGAGTAGCGAGTAAGGCTTCAAAATCGAAAGAATATGCGATCAGCGAGTAGCAAGTAAGGCTTTAAAATCGCAAAATTTGGCGATCAGCGAGTCGCGAGTAAGGCTTCAAAATCGAAAACATATGCGATCAGCGAGTAGCAAGTAAGGCTTTAAAATCGCAAAATTTGGCGATCAGCGAGTCGCGAGTAAGGCTTTAAAATTGGAAAAATATGCGATCAACGAGTAGCGAGTAAGTCTTCAAAATCCAAAGAATATGCGATCATCGAGTCGCGAGTAAGGCATCAAAATCGAAAGAATATGCGATCAGCGAGTCGCAAAGAAGGCTTCAAAATTGAAAAAATATGCGATCAGCGAGAAGCAAGTAAGTCTTTAAAGTCGCAAGATTTGGCGATCAACGAGTAGCGAGAATGGCTTCAAAATCCAAAGAATATGCGATCAGCGAGTCGCGAGTAAGGCTTCAAAATCAAAAGAATATGCGATCAGTGAGTCGCGAAGAAGGCTTCAAAATTGAAAAAAAATGCGACCAGCGAGTAGCAAGTAAGGCTTTAAAATCGCAAGATTTGGCGATCAATGAGTAGCGAGTAAGGCTTCAAAATCGAAAGAATATGCGATCAACGAGTCGCGAGTAAGATATCAAAATCGAAAAAATATGCGATCAGCGAGTAGCAAGTAAGGCTTTAAAATCGCAAGATTTGGCGATCAACGAGTAGCGAGTAAGGCTTCAAAATTGAAAGAATATGCGATCAGCAAGTCGCGAGTAAGGCTTCAAAATTGAAAAAATATGCGATCAGCGAGGAGCAAGTAAGGCTTTAAAATCGCAAGATTTGGCGATCAACGAGTAGCGAGTAAGGCTTCAAAATCCAAAGAATAAGCGATCAGCGAGTCGCGAAGAAGGCTTCAAAATTGAAAAAATATGCGATCAGCGAGTAGCAAGTAAGGCTTTAAAATTGCAAGATTTGTCGATCAACGAGTAGCGAGTAAGGCTTCAAAATCGAAAGAATATGCGATCAGCGAGTCGCGAGTAAGGCTTCAAAATTTAAAAAAAAATATGCGACATGCGAGTAGCAAGTAAGGCTTTAAAATCGCAAGATTTGGCGATCAACGAGTAGCAAGTAAGGCTTCAAAATCCAAAGAATAGGCGATCAGCGAGTCGCGAGTAAGGCTTCAAAATCGAAAGAATATGCGATCAGCGAGTCGCGAAGAGGGCTTCAAAATTGAAAAAATATGCGACCAGCGAGTAGCAAGTAAGGCTTAAAAATCGCAAGATTTGGCGATCAACGAGTAGCGAGAAAGGCTTCAAAATCGATAGAATATGCGATCAGCGAGTCGCGAGTTAGGCTTCTAAATCGATAGAATTTGCGATCAGCGAGTAGTGAGTTAGGCTTCAAAATCGGAAGAATTGGCGATCAGCGAGTAGCAACTTAGGCTTCAAAATTGAAAGAATATGCGATCAGCGAGTAGCAAGTAAGGCTTCAAAATCGAAAGAACATGCGATCAGCGAGTCGCGAGTAAGGCTTCAAAATTTAAAAAATATGCGACCAGCGAGTAGCAAGTAAGGCTTTAAAATCGCAAGATTTGGCGATCAACGAGTAGCGAGTAAGGCTTCAAAATCGAAAGAATATGCGATCAGCGAGTAGCAAGTAAGGCTTTAAAATCGCAAAATTTGGCGATCAGCGAGTCGCGAGTAAGGCTTCAAAATCGAAAACATATGCGATCAGCGAGTAGCAAGTAAGGCTTTAAAATCGCAAAATTTGGCGATCAGCGAGTCGCGAGTAAGGCTTTAAAATTGGAAAAATATGCGATCAACGAGTAGCGAGTAAGTCTTCAAAATCCAAAGAATATGCGATCAGCGAGTCGCGAGTAAGGCATCAAAATCGAAAGAATATGCGATCAGCGAGTCGCAAAGAAGGCTTCAAAATTGAAAAAATATGCGATCAGCGAGAAGCAAGTAAGTCTTTAAAATCGCAAGATTTGGCGATCAACGAGTAGCGAGAATGGCTTCAAAATCCAAAGAATATGCGATCAGCGAGTCGCGAGTAAGGCTTCAAAATCAAAAGAATATGCGATCAGTGAGTCGCGAAGAAGGCTTCAAAATTGAAAAAAAATGCGACCAGCGAGTAGCAAGTAAGGCTTTAAAATCGCAAGATTTGGCGATCAATGAGTAGCGAGTAAGGCTTCAAAATCGAAAGAATATGCGATCAACGAGTCGCGAGTAAGATATCAAAATCGAAAAAATATGCGATCAGCGAGTAGCAAGTAAGGCTTTAAAATCGCAAGATTTGGCGATCAACGAGTAGCGAGTAAGGCTTCAAAATTGAAAGAATATGCGATCAGCAAGTCGCGAGTAAGGCTTCAAAATTGAAAAAATATGCGATCAGCGAGGAGCAAGTAAGGCTTTAAAATCGCAAGATTTGGCGATCAACGAGTAGCGAGTAAGGCTTCAAAATCCAAAGAATAAGCGATCAGCGAGTCGCGAAGAAGGCTTCAAAATTGAAAAAATATGCGATCAGCGAGTAGCAAGTAAGGCTTTAAAATTGCAAGATTTGTCGATCAACGAGTAGCGAGTAAGGCTTCAAAATCGAAAGAATATGCGATCAGCGAGTCGCGAGTAAGGCTTCAAAATTTAAAAAAAAATATGCGACATGCGAGTAGCAAGTAAGGCTTTAAAATCGCAAGATTTGGCGATCAACGAGTAGCAAGTAAGGCTTCAAAATCCAAAGAATAGGCGATCAGCGAGTCGCGAGTAAGGCTTCAAAATCGAAAGAATATGCGATCAGCGAGTCGCGAAGAGGGCTTCAAAATTGAAAAAATATGCGACCAGCGAGTAGCAAGTAAGGCTTAAAAATCGCAAGATTTGGCGATCAACGAGTAGCGAGAAAGGCTTCAAAATCGAAAGAATATGCGATCAGCGAGTCGCGAGTTAGGCTTCTAAATCGATAGAATTTGCGATCAGCGAGTAGTGAGTTAGGCTTCAAAATCGGAAGAATTGGCGATCAGCGAGTAGCAACTTAGGCTTCAAAATTGAAAGAATATGCGATCAGCGAGTAGCAAGTAAGGCTTCAAAATCAAAGAATATGCGATCAGCTAGTCGCGAAGAAGGCTTCAAAATTGACAAAAATATGCGATCAGCGTGTAGCAAGTAAGGCTTTAAAATCGCAAGATTTGGCGATTAACGTAGAAATGTAGAAAGGTTGTGTGAATATTTAGAGACTCTACATTACACAGACACAGAACAACTTCTAGAAATCTTGGCATGATGATATTTGTTTCCCTCGTAATTTTTTACTTTTGTATAATTACATAAGCTTAGTTTTTAGATATTAAGGTACTTATTAAGCTTTTTCTCGTAGTTGTTAAAAGATTCTATATTTTATTTAGTTAACCTTTAAATATTACTGCACCAATGTAATTGAATTGCAAAGTGGTGGCCTGAAACACAGGTTTAAATTAACCTAGATCGGGCTGGTTGCTACATAACATTGCAATTCCGAACCACCATAACTTGCACCTATAATAATATATTAGTTTTAGTTCATTTTCAGGCATCATAATTGTATGGAAATCTTATCACTGTTGGCTAAATGTAAACTTTTTTGTAAACATTTTTATTTGAATAAATTTTATTATTACTATTATATTATTTATAACGAGTAGCGAGTAAGTCTTCAAAATCCAAAGAATATGCGATCAGCGAGTCGCGAGTAAGGCTTCAAAATCTAAAGAATATGCGATCAGCGAGTCGCGAAGAAGGCTTCAAAATTGAAAAAATATGCGACCAGTGAGTAGCAAGTAAGGCTTAAAAATCGCAAAATTTGGCGATCAACGAGTAGCGAGAAAGGCTTCAAAATCGAAAGAATATGCGATCAGAAAGTCGCGAGTTAGGCTTCTAAATCGAAAGAATTTGCGATCAGCGAGTAGTGAGTTATGCTTCAAAATCGGAAGAATTGGCGATCAGCGAGTAGCAACTTAGGCTTCAAAATCAAAGAATATGCGATCAGCGAGTCGCGATGAAGGCTTTAAAATTGACAAAAAAATGCGATCAGCGTGTAGCAAGTAAGGCTTTAAAATCGCAAGATTTGGCGATCAACGAGAAGCGAGTAAGTCTTTAAAATCCAAAGAATATGCGATCAGCGAGTCGCGAGTAAGGCTTCAAAATCGAAAGAATATGCGATCAGCGAGTCGCGAGTAAGGCTTCAAAATCGAAAAAATATGAGATCAGCGAGTAGCAAGTAAGGCTTTAAAATCGCCAAATTTGGCGATCAACGAGTAGCAAGTAAGGCTTCAAAATTGAAAGAATATGCGATCAGCAAGTCGCGAGTAAGGCTTCAAAATTGAAAAAATATGCGATCAGCGAGTAGCAAGTAAGGCTTTAAAATCGCAAGATTTGGCGATCAACGAGTAGCGAGTAAGTCTTCAAAATCCAAAGAATATGCGATCAGCGAGTCGCGAGTAAGGCTTCAAAATCTTAAGAATATGCGATCAGCGAGTCGCGAAGAAGGCTTCAAAATTGAAAAAATATGCGACCAGCGAGTAGCAAGTAAGGCTTAAAAATCGCAAGAATTGGCGATCAGCGAGTAGCAACTTAGGCTTCAAAATTGAAAGAATATGCGATCAGCGAATAGCAAGTAAGGCTTCAAAATCAAAGAATATGCGATCAGCGAGTCGCGAAGAAGGCTTCAAAATTGACAAAAATATGCGATCAGCGTGTAGCAAGTAAGGCTTTAAAATCGCAAGATTTGGCGATCAACGAGAAGCGAGTAAGTCTTCAAAATCCAAAGAATATGCGATCAGCGAGTCGCGAGTAAGGCTTCAAAATCGAAAGAATATGCGATCAACGAGTAGCGAGAAAGGCTTCAAAATCGAAAGAATATGCGATCAGCGAGTCGCGAGTTAGGCTTCTAAATCGAAAGAATTTGCGATCAGCGAGTAGTGAGTTAGGCTTCAAAATCGGAAGAATTGGCGATCAGCGAGTAGCAACTTAGGCTTCAAAATTGAAAGAATATGCGATCAGCGAATAGCAAGTAAGGCTTCAAAATCAAAGAATATGCGATCAGCGAGTCGCGAAGAAGGCTTCAAAATTGACAAAAATATGCGATCAGCGTGTAGCAAGTAAGGCTTTAAAATCGCAAGATTAGGCGATCAACGAGAAGCGAGTAAGTCTTCAAAATCCAAAGAATATGCGATCAGCGAGTCGCGAGTAAGGCTTCAAAATCGAAAGAATATGCGAACAGCGAGTCGCGAGTAAGGCTTCAAATTCGAAAGAATATGCGATCAGCGAGTCGCGAGTAAGACTTCAAAATCGAAAAAATATGCGATCAGCGAGTAGCAAGTAAGGCTTTAAAATCGCAAGATTCGGCGATCAACGAGTAGCGAGTAAGGCTTCAAAATTGAAAGAATATACGATCAGCGAGGAGCAAGTAAGGCTTTAAAACCGCAAGATTTGGCGATCAACGAGCAGCGAGTAAGGCTTCAAAATCCAAAGAATAAGCGATCAGCGAGTCACGAGTAAGGCTTCAAAATCGAAAGAATATGCGATCAGTGATTCGCGAAGAAGGCTTCAAAATTGAAAAAATATGCGATCAGCGAGTAGCAAGTAAGGCTTTAAAATCGCAAGATTTGGCGATCAACTAGTAGCGAGTAAGGCTTCAAAATCGAAAGAATATGCGATCAGCGAGTCGTGAGTAAGGCTTCAAAATTAAAAAAAAAATATGCGACCAGCGAGTAGCAAGTAAGGCTTCAAAATCGAAAGAATATGCGATCAGCGAGTCGCGAGTAAGGCTTCAAAATTTGAAAAATATGTGACCAGCGAGTAGCAAGTAAGGCTTTAAAATCGCAAGATTTGGCGATCAACGAGTAGCGAGTAAGGCTTCAAAATTGAAAGAATATGCGATCAGCAAGTCGCGAGTAAGGCTTCAAAATTGAAAATATATGCGATCAGCGAGTAGCAAGTAAGGCTTTAAAATCGCATGACTTGGCGATCAACGAGTAGCGAGTAAGGCTTCAAAATCGAAAGAATATGCGATCAGCGAGTCGCGAGTAAGGCTTCAAAATTTAAAAAATATGCGACCAGCGAGTAGCAAGTAAGGCTTTAAAATCGCCAAATTTGGCGATCAACGAGTAGCGAGTAAGGCTTCAAAATTGAAAGAATATGCGATCAGCAAGTCGCGAGTAAGGCTTCAAAATTGAAAATATATGCGATCAGCGAGTAGCAAGTAAGGCTTTAAAATCGCATGACTTGGCGATCAACGAGTAGCGAGTAAGGCTTCAAAATCGAAAAAATATGCGATCAGCGAGTAGCAAGTAAGGCTTCAAAATTGAAAGAATATGCGATCAGCAAGTCACGAGTAAGGCTTCAAAATTGAAAAAATATGCGATCAGCGAGTAGCAAGTAAGGCTTTAAAATAGCAAGATTTGGCGATCAACGAGTAGCGAGTAAGGCTTCAAAATCGAAAGAATATGCGATCAGCGAGTAGCAAGTAAGGCTTTAAAATCGCAAAATTTGGCGATCAGCGGGTCGCGAGTAAGGCTTCAAAATCGAAAAAATATGCGATCAACGAGTAGCGAGTGAGGCTTCAAAATTGAAAGAATATGCGATCAGCAAGTCGCGAGTAAGGCTTCAAAATTTAAAAAATATGCGATCAGCGAGTAGCAAGTAAGGCTTTAAAATCGCATGACTTGGCGATCAACGAGTAGCGAGTAAGGCTTCAAAATCGAAAGAATATGCGATCAGCGAGTAGCAAGTAAGGCTTTAAAATCGCATGACTTGGCGATCAACCAGTAGCGAGTAAGGCTTCAAAATCGAAAGAACATGCGATCAGCGAGTCGCGAGTAAGGCTTCAAAATTTAAAAAATATGCGACCAGCGAGTAGCAAGTAAGGCTTTAAAATCGCAAGATTTGGCGATCAACGAGTAGCGAGTAAGGCTTCAAAATCGAAAGAATATGCGATCAGCGAGTAGCAAGTAAGGCTTTAAAATCGCAAAATTTGGCGATCAGCGAGTCGCGAGTAAGGCTTCAAAATCGAAAACATATGCGATCAGCGAGTAGCAAGTAAGGCTTTAAAATCGCAAAATTTGGCGATCAGCGAGTCGCGAGTAAGGCTTTAAAATTGGAAAAATATGCGATCAACGAGTAGCGAGTAAGTCTTCAAAATCCAAAGAATATGCGATCAGCGAGTCGCGAGTAAGGCATCAAAATCGAAAGAATATGCGATCAGCGAGTCGCAAAGAAGGCTTCAAAATTGAAAAAATATGCGATCAGCGAGAAGCAAGTAAGTCTTTAAAATCGCAAGATTTGGCGATCAACGAGTAGCGAGAATGGCTTCAAAATCCAAAGAATATGCGATCAGCGAGTCGCGAGTAAGGCTTCAAAATCAAAAGAATATGCGATCAGTGAGTCGCGAAGAAGGCTTCAAAATTGAAAAAAAATGCGACCAGCGAGTAGCAAGTAAGGCTTTAAAATCGCAAGATTTGGCGATCAATGAGTAGCGAGTAAGGCTTCAAAATCGAAAGAATATGCGATCAACGAGTCGCGAGTAAGATATCAAAATCGAAAAAATATGCGATCAGCGAGTAGCAAGTAAGGCTTTAAAATCGCAAGATTTGGCGATCAACGAGTAGCGAGTAAGGCTTCAAAATTGAAAGAATATGCGATCAGCAAGTCGCGAGTAAGGCTTCAAAATTGAAAAAATATGCGATCAGCGAGGAGCAAGTAAGGCTTTAAAATCGCAAGATTTGGCGATCAACGAGTAGCGAGTAAGGCTTCAAAATCCAAAGAATAAGCGATCAGCGAGTCGCGAAGAAGGCTTCAAAATTGAAAAAATATGCGATCAGCGAGTAGCAAGTAAGGCTTTAAAATTGCAAGATTTGTCGATCAACGAGTAGCGAGTAAGGCTTCAAAATCGAAAGAATATGCGATCAGCGAGTCGCGAGTAAGGCTTCAAAATTTAAAAAAAAATATGCGACATGCGAGTAGCAAGTAAGGCTTTAAAATCGCAAGATTTGGCGATCAACGAGTAGCAAGTAAGGCTTCAAAATCCAAAGAATAGGCGATCAGCGAGTCGCGAGTAAGGCTTCAAAATCGAAAGAATATGCGATCAGCGAGTCGCGAAGAGGGCTTCAAAATTGAAAAAATATGCGACCAGCGAGTAGCAAGTAAGGCTTAAAAATCGCAAGATTTGGCGATCAACGAGTAGCGAGAAAGGCTTCAAAATCGAAAGAATATGCGATCAGCGAGTCGCGAGTTAGGCTTCTAAATCGATAGAATTTGCGATCAGCGAGTAGTGAGTTAGGCTTCAAAATCGGAAGAATTGGCGATCAGCGAGTAGCAACTTAGGCTTCAAAATTGAAAGAATATGCGATCAGCGAGTAGCAAGTAAGGCTTCAAAATCAAAGAATATGCGATCAGCTAGTCGCGAAGAAGGCTTCAAAATTGACAAAAATATGCGATCAGCGTGTAGCAAGTAAGGCTTTAAAATCGCAAGATTTGGCGATTAACGTAGAAATGTAGAAAGGTTGTGTGAATATTTAGAGACTCTACATTACACAGACACAGAACAACTTCTAGAAATCTTGGCATGATGATATTTGTTTCCCTCGTAATTTTTTACTTTTGTATAATTACATAAGCTTAGTTTTTAGATATTAAGGTACTTATTAAGCTTTTTCTCGTAGTTGTTAAAAGATTCTATATTTTATTTAGTTAACCTTTAAATATTACTGCACCAATGTAATTGAATTGCAAAGTGGTGGCCTGAAACACAGGTTTAAATTAACCTAGATCGGGCTGGTTGCTACATAACATTGCAATTCCGAACCACCATAACTTGCACCTATAATAATATATTAGTTTTAGTTCATTTTCAGGCATCATAATTGTATGGAAATCTTATCACTGTTGGCTAAATGTAAACTTTTTTGTAAACATTTTTATTTGAATAAATTTTATTATTACTATTATATTATTTATAACGAGTAGCGAGTAAGTCTTCAAAATCCAAAGAATATGCGATCAGCGAGTCGCGAGTAAGGCTTCAAAATCTAAAGAATATGCGATCAGCGAGTCGCGAAGAAGGCTTCAAAATTGAAAAAATATGCGACCAGTGAGTAGCAAGTAAGGCTTAAAAATCGCAAAATTTGGCGATCAACGAGTAGCGAGAAAGGCTTCAAAATCGAAAGAATATGCGATCAGAAAGTCGCGAGTTAGGCTTCTAAATCGAAAGAATTTGCGATCAGCGAGTAGTGAGTTATGCTTCAAAATCGGAAGAATTGGCGATCAGCGAGTAGCAACTTAGGCTTCAAAATCAAAGAATATGCGATCAGCGAGTCGCGATGAAGGCTTTAAAATTGACAAAAAAATGCGATCAGCGTGTAGCAAGTAAGGCTTTAAAATCGCAAGATTTGGCGATCAACGAGAAGCGAGTAAGTCTTTAAAATCCAAAGAATATGCGATCAGCGAGTCGCGAGTAAGGCTTCAAAATCGAAAGAATATGCGATCAGCGAGTCGCGAGTAAGGCTTCAAAATCGAAAAAATATGAGATCAGCGAGTAGCAAGTAAGGCTTTAAAATCGCCAAATTTGGCGATCAACGAGTAGCAAGTAAGGCTTCAAAATTGAAAGAATATGCGATCAGCAAGTCGCGAGTAAGGCTTCAAAATTGAAAAAATATGCGATCAGCGAGTAGCAAGTAAGGCTTTAAAATCGCAAGATTTGGCGATCAACGAGTAGCGAGTAAGTCTTCAAAATCCAAAGAATATGCGATCAGCGAGTCGCGAGTAAGGCTTCAAAATCTTAAGAATATGCGATCAGCGAGTCGCGAAGAAGGCTTCAAAATTGAAAAAATATGCGACCAGCGAGTAGCAAGTAAGGCTTAAAAATCGCAAGATTTGGCGATCAACGAGTAGCGAGAAAGGCTTCAAAATCGAAAGAATATGCGATCAGCGAGTCGCGAGTTAGGCTTCTAAATCGAAAGAATTTGCGATCAGCGAGTAGTGAGTTAGGCTTCAAAATCGGAAGAATTGGCGATCAGCGAGTAGCAACTTAGGCTTCAAAATTGAAAGAATATGCGATCAGCGAATAGCAAGTAAGGCTTCAAAATCAAAGAATATGCGATCAGCGAGTCGCGAAGAAGGCTTCAAAATTGACAAAAATATGCGATCAGCGTGTAGCAAGTAAGGCTTTAAAATCGCAAGATTTGGCGATCAACGAGAAGCGAGTAAGTCTTCAAAATCCAAAGAATATGCGATCAGCGAGTCGCGAGTAAGGCTTCAAAATCGAAAGAATATGCGAACAGCGAGTCGCGAGTAAGGCTTCAAAATCGAAAGAATATGCGATCAGCGAGTCGCGAGTAAGACTTCAAAATCGAAAAAATATGCGATCAGCGAGTAGCAAGTAAGGCTTTAAAATCGCAAGATTCGGCGATCAACGAGTAGCGAGTAAGGCTTCAAAATTGAAAGAATATACGATCAGCGAGGAGCAAGTAAGGCTTTAAAACCGCAAGATTTGGCGATCAACGAGCAGCGAGTAAGGCTTCAAAATCCAAAGAATAAGCGATCAGCGAGTCACGAGTAAGGCTTCAAAATCGAAAGAATATGCGATCAGTGATTCGCGAAGAAGGCTTCAAAATTGAAAAAATATGCGATCAGCGAGTAGCAAGTAAGGCTTTAAAATCGCAAGATTTGGCGATCAACTAGTAGCGAGTAAGGCTTCAAAATCGAAAGAATATGCGATCAGCGAGTCGTGAGTAAGGCTTCAAAATTAAAAAAAAAATATGCGACCAGCGAGTAGCAAGTAAGGCTTCAAAATCGAAAGAATATGCGATCAGCGAGTCGCGAGTAAGGCTTCAAAATTTGAAAAATATGTGACCAGCGAGTAGCAAGTAAGGCTTTAAAATCGCAAGATTTGGCGATCAACGAGTAGCGAGTAAGGCTTCAAAATTGAAAGAATATGCGATCAGCAAGTCGCGAGTAAGGCTTCAAAATTGAAAATATATGCGATCAGCGAGTAGCAAGTAAGGCTTTAAAATCGCATGACTTGGCGATCAACGAGTAGCGAGTAAGGCTTCAAAATCGAAAGAATATGCGATCAGCGAGTCGCGAGTAAGGCTTCAAAATTTAAAAAATATGCGACCAGCGAGTAGCAAGTAAGGCTTTAAAATCGCCAAATTTGGCGATCAACGAGTAGCGAGTAAGGCTTCAAAATTGAAAGATTATGCGATCAGCAAGTCGCGAGTAAGGCTTCAAAATTGAAAAAATATGCGATCAGCGAGTAGCAAGTAAGGCTTTAAAATCGCATGACTTGGCGATCAACGAGTAGCGAGTAAGGCTTCAAAATTGAAAGAATATGCGATCAGCAAGTCGCGAGTAAGGCTTCAAAATTGAAAAAATATGCGATCAGCGAGTAGCAAGTAAGGCTTTAAAATCGCATGACTTGGCGATCAACGAGTAGCGAGTAAGGCTTCAAAATCGAAAGAATATGCGATCAGCGAGTCTCGAATAAGGCTTCAAAATTTAAAAAATATGCGACCAGCGAGTAGCAAGTAAGGCTTTAAAATCGCAAGATTTGGCGATCAACGAGTAGCAAGAAAGGCTTCAAAATCGAAAGAATATGCGATCAGCGAGAAGCAAGTAAGGCTTTAAAATCGAAAGAATATGCGATCAGCGAGTCGCGAGTAAGGCTTCAAAATCGAAAAAATATGCGATCAGCGAGTAGCAAGTAAGGCTTTTAAATCGCAAGATTTGGCGTTCAACGAGTAGCGAATAAGGCTTCAAAATCGAAAGAATATGCGATCAGCGAGTCGCAAGTTAAGCTTCAAAACCGAAAAATATGCGATCAGCGAGTAGCAAGTAAGGCTTTAAAATCGCAAGATTTGGCGATCAACGAGTAGCGAGTAAGGCTTCAAAATCGAAAGAATATGCGATCAGTGAGTCGCGAGTAAGGCTTCAAAATTGAAAAAATATGCGATCAGCGAGTAGCAAGTCAGGCTTTAAAATCGCATGATTTGGCGATCAACGAGTAGCGAGTAAGGCTTCAAAATCGAAAGAATATGCGATCAGCGAGTCGCGAGTATGGCTTCAAAATTTAAAAAATATGCGACCAGCGAGTAGCAAGTAAGGCTTTAAAATCGCAAGATTTGGCGATCAACGAGTAGCGAGTAAGGCTTCAAAATCGAAAGAATATGCGATCAGCGAGTCGCGAAGAAGGCTTCAAAATTGAAAAAATATGCGATCAGCGAGTAGCAAGTAAGGCTTTAAAATCGCAAGATTTGGCGAACAACGAGTAGCGAGTAAGGCTTCAAAATTGAAAGAATATGCGATCAGCAAGTCGCAAGTAAGGCTTCAAAATTGAAAACATATGCGATCAGCGAGTAGCAGGTAAGGCTTCAAAATCGAAAGAATATGCTATCAGCGAGTCGCGAGTAAGGCTTCAAAATTGAAAAAATATGCGATCAGCGAGTAGCAAGTAAGGCTTTAAAATCGCATGATTTAACGATCAACGAGTAGCAAGAAAGGCTTCAAAATCGAAAGAATATGCGATCAGCGAGTCGCGAGTAAGGCTTAAAAATTTAAAAAATATGCGACCAGCGAGTAGCAAGTAAGGCTTTAAAATCGCAAGATTTGGCGATCAACGAGTAGCGAGTAAGGCTTCAAAATCGAAAAAATATGAGATCAGCAAGTAGCAAGTAAGGCTTTAAAATCGCCAAATTTGGCGATCAACGAGTAGCGAGTAAGGCTTCAAAATTGAAAGAATATGCGATCAGCAAGTCGCGAGTAAGGCTTCAAAATTGAAAAAATATGCGATCAGCGAGTAACAAGTAAGGCTTTAAAATTGCATGACTTGGCGATCAACGAGTAGCGAGTATGGCTTCAAAATTGAAAGAATATGCGATCAGCAAGTCGCGAGTAAGGCTTCAAAATTGAAAACATATTATTATGCGATCAGCGAGTAGCAAGTAAGGCTTCAAAATCGAAAGAATATGCGATCAGCGAGTCGCGAGTAAGGCTTCAAAATTGAAAAAATATGCGATCAGCGAGTAGCAAGTAAGGCTTTAAATTCGCATGATTTAACGATCAACGAGTAGCAAGTAAGGCTTCAAAATCGAAAGAATATGCGATCAGCGAGTCGCGAGTAAGGCTTAAAAATTTAAAAAATATGCGACCAGCGAGTAGCAAGTAAGGCTTTAAAATCGCAAGATTTGGCGATCAACGAGTAGCGAGTAAGGCTTCAAAATCGAAAAAATATGAGATCAGCGAGAAGCAAGTAAGGCTTTAAAATCGCCAAATTTGGCGATCAACGAGTAGCGAGTAAGGCTTCAAAATTGAAAGAATATGCGATCAGCAAGTCGCGAGTAAGGCTTCAAAATTGAAAAAATATGCGATCAGCGAGTAGCAAGTAAGGTTTTAAAATCGCATGACTTGGCGATCAACGAATAGCGAGTAAGGCTTCAAAATCGAAAGAATATGTGATCAGCGAGTCGCGAGTAAGGCTTCAAAATTTAAAAAATATGCGACCAGCGAGTAGCAAGTAAGGCTTTAAAATCGCAAGATTTGGCGATCAACGAGTAGCGAGTAAGGCTTCAAAATTGAAAAAATATGCGATCAGCAAGTCGCGAGTAAGGCTTCAAAATTGAAAACATATTATTATGCGATCAGCGAGTAGCAAGTAAGGCTTCAAAATCGAAAGAATATGCGATCAGCGAGTCGCGAGTAAGGCTTCAAAATTGAAAAAATATGCGATCAGCGAGTAGCAAGTAAGGCTTTAAAATCGCATGATTTAACGATCAACGAGTAGCAAGTAAGGCTTCAAAATCGAAAGAATATGCGATCAGCGAGTCGCGAGTAAGGCTTAAAAATTTAAAAAATATGCGACCAGCGAGTAGCAAGTAAGGCTTTAAAATCGCAAGATTTGGCGATCAACGAGTAGCGAGTAAGGCTTCAAAATCGAAAAAATATGAGATCAGCGAGAAGCAAGTAAGGCTTTAAAATCGCCAAATTTGGCGATCAACGAGTAGCGAGTAAGGCTTCAAAATTGAAAGAATATGCGATCAGCAAGTCGCGAGTAAGGCTTCAAAATTGAAAACATATTATTATGCGATCAGCGAGTAGCAAGTAAGGCTTCAAAATCGAAAGAATATGCGATCAGCGAGTCGCGAGTAAGGCTTCAAAATTGAAAAAATATGCGATCAGCGAGTAGCAAGTAAGGCTTTAAAATCGCATGATTTAACGATCAACGAGTAGCAAGTAAGGCTTCAAAATCGAAAGAATATGCGATCAGCGAGTCGCGAGTAAGGCTTAAAAATTTAAAAAATATGCGACCAGCGAGTAGCAAGTAAGGCTTTAAAATCGCAAGATTTGGCGATCAACGAGTAGCGAGTAAGGCTTCAAAATCGAAAAAATATGAGATCAGCGAGAAGCAAGTAAGGCTTTAAAATCGCCAAATTTGGCGATCAACGAGTAGCGAGTAAGGCTTCAAAATTGAAAAAATATGCGATCAGCGAGTAGCAAGTAAGGTTTTAAAATCGCATGACTTGGCGATCAACGAATAGCGAGTAAGGCTTCAAAATCGAAAGAATATGTGATCAGCGAGTCGCGAGTAAGGCTTCAAAATTTAAAAAATATGCGACCAGCGAGTAGCAAGTAAGGCTTTAAAATCGCAAGATTTGGCGATCAACGAGTAGCGAGAAAGGCTTCAAAATCGAAAGAATATGCGATCAGCGAGAAGCAAGTAAGGCTTTAAAATCGCAAAATTTGGCGATCAGCGAGTCGCGAGTAAGGCTTTAAAATCGAAAAAATATGCGATCAGCGAGTAGCAAGTAAGGCTTTTAAATCGCAAAATTTGGCGATCAGCGAGTCGCGAGTAAGGCTTCAAAATTGAAAAAATATGCGACCAGCGAGTAGCAAGTAAGGCTTTAAAATCGCAAGATTTGGCGATCAACGAGTAGCGAGTAAGTCTTCAAAATCCAAAGAATATGCGATCAGCGAGTCGCGAGTAAGGCATCAAAATCGAAAGAATATGCGATCAGCGAGTCGCAAAGTAGGCTTCAAAATTGAAAAAATATGCGATCAGCGAGAAGCAAGTAAGGCTTTAAAATCGCAAGATTTGGCGATCAACGAGTAGCGAGAAAGGCTTCAAAATCCAAAGAATATGCGATCAGCGAGTCGCGAGTAAGGCTTCAAAATCGAAAGAATATGCGATCAGCGAGTCGCGAGTAAGGCTTCAAAACTGAAAGAATATGCGATCAGCAAGTCGCGAGTAAGGCTTCAAAATTGAAAAAATATGCGATCAGCGAAAAGCAAGTAAGGCTTTAAAATCGCAAGATTTGACGGTCAACGAGTAGCAAGTAAGGCTTTAAAATTGCCAAATTTGGCGATCAACGAGTAGCGAGTAAGGCTTCAAAATTGAAAGAATATGCGATCAGCAAGTCGCGAGTAAGGCTTCAAAATTGAAAAAATATGCGATCAGCGAGTAGCAAGTTAAGCTTCAAAACCGAAAAATATGCGATCAGCGAGTCGCAAGTTAAGCTTCAAAACCGAAAAATATGCGATCAGCGAGTAGCAAGTAAGGCTTTAAAATCGCAAGATTTGGCGATCAACGAGTAGCGAGTAAGGCTTCAAAATCGAAAGAATATGCGATCAGTGAGTCGCGAGTAAGGCTTCAAAATTGAAAAAATATGCGATCAGCGAGTAGCAAGTCAGGCTTTAAAATCGCATGATTTGGCGATCAACGAGTAGCGAGTAAGGCTTCAAAATCGAAAGAATATGCGATCAGCGAGTCGCGAGTATGGCTTCAAAATTTAAAAAATATGCGACCAGCGAGTAGCAAGTAAGGCTTTAAAATCGCAAGATTTGGCGATCAACGAGTAGCGAGTAAGGCTTCAAAATCGAAAGAATATGCGATCAGCGAGTCGCGAAGAAGGCTTCAAAATTGAAAAAATATGCGATCAGCGAGTAGCAAGTAAGGCTTTAAAATCGCAAGATTTGGCGAACAACGAGTAGCGAGTAAGGCTTCAAAATTGAAAGAATATGCGATCAGCAAGTCGCAAGTAAGGCTTCAAAATTGAAAACATATGCGATCAGCGAGTAGCAGGTAAGGCTTCAAAATCGAAAGAATATGCTATCAGCGAGTCGCGAGTAAGGCTTCAAAATTGAAAAAATATGCGATCAGCGAGTAGCAAGTAAGGCTTTAAAATCGCATGATTTAACGATCAACGAGTAGCAAGTAAGGCTTCAAAATCGAAAGAATATGCGATCAGCGAGTCGCGAGTAAGGCTTAAAAATTTAAAAAATATGCGACCAGCGAGTAGCAAGTAAGGCTTTAAAATCGCAAGATTTGGCGATCAACGAGTAGCGAGTAAGGCTTCAAAATCGAAAAAATATGAGATCAGCAAGTAGCAAGTAAGGCTATAAAATCGCCAAATTTGGCGATCAACGAGTAGCGAGTAAGGCTTCAAAATTGAAAGAATATGCGATCAGCAAGTCGCGAGTAAGGCTTCAAAATTGAAAAAATATGCGATCAGCGAGTAACAAGTAAGGCTTTAAAATTGCATGACTTGGCGATCAACGAGTAGCGAGTATGGCTTCAAAATTGAAAGAATATGCGATCAGCAAGTCGCGAGTAAGGCTTCAAAATTGAAAACATATTATTATGCGATCAGCGAGTAGCAAGTAAGGCTTCAAAATCGAAAGAATATGCGATCAGCGAGTCGCGAGTAAGGCTTCAAAATTGAAAAAATATGCGATCAGCGAGTAGCAAGTAAGGCTTTAAATTCGCATGATTTAACGATCAACGAGTAGCAAGTAAGGCTTCAAAATCGAAAGAATATGCGATCAGCGAGTCGCGAGTAAGGCTTAAAAATTTAAAAAATATGCGACCAGCGAGTAGCAAGTAAGGCTTTAAAATCGCAAGATTTGGCGATCAACGAGTAGCGAGTAAGGCTTCAAAATCGAAAAAATATGAGATCAGCGAGAAGCAAGTAAGGCTTTAAAATCGCCAAATTTGGCGATCAACGAGTAGCGAGTAAGGCTTCAAAATTGAAAGAATATGCGATCAGCAAGTCGCGAGTAAGGCTTCAAAATTGAAAAAATATGCGATCAGCGAGTAGCAAGTAAGGTTTTAAAATCGCATGACTTGGCGATCAACGAATAGCGAGTAAGGCTTCAAAATCGAAAGAATATGTGATCAGCGAGTCGCGAGTAAGGCTTCAAAATTTAAAAAATATGCGACCAGCGAGTAGCAAGTAAGGCTTTAAAATCGCAAGATTTGGCGATCAACGAGTAGCGAGTAAGGCTTCAAAATTGAAAAAATATGCGATCAGCAAGTCGCGAGTAAGGCTTCAAAATTGAAAACATATTATTATGCGATCAGCGAGTAGCAAGTAAGGCTTCAAAATCGAAAGAATATGCGATCAGCGAGTCGCGAGTAAGGCTTCAAAATTGAAAAAATATGCGATCAGCGAGTAGCAAGTAAGGCTTTAAAATCGCATGATTTAACGATCAACGAGTAGCAAGTAAGGCTTCAAAATCGAAAGAATATGCGATCAGCGAGTCGCGAGTAAGGCTTAAAAATTTAAAAAATATGCGACCAGCGAGTAGCAAGTAAGGCTTTAAAATCGCAAGATTTGGCGATCAACGAGTAGCGAGTAAGGCTTCAAAATCGAAAAAATATGAGATCAGCGAGAAGCAAGTAAGGCTTTAAAATCGCCAAATTTGGCGATCAACGAGTAGCGAGTAAGGCTTCAAAATTGAAAGAATATGCGATCAGCAAGTCGCGAGTAAGGCTTCAAAATTGAAAACATATTATTATGCGATCAGCGAGTAGCAAGTAAGGCTTCAAAATCGAAAGAATATGCGATCAGCGAGTCGCGAGTAAGGCTTCAAAATTGAAAAAATATGCGATCAGCGAGTAGCAAGTAAGGCTTTAAAATCGCATGATTTAACGATCAACGAGTAGCAAGTAAGGCTTCAAAATCGAAAGAATATGCGATCAGCGAGTCGCGAGTAAGGCTTAAAAATTTAAAAAATATGCGACCAGCGAGTAGCAAGTAAGGCTTTAAAATCGCAAGATTTGGCGATCAACGAGTAGCGAGTAAGGCTTCAAAATCGAAAAAATATGAGATCAGCGAGAAGCAAGTAAGGCTTTAAAATCGCCAAATTTGGCGATCAACGAGTAGCGAGTAAGGCTTCAAAATTGAAAAAATATGCGATCAGCGAGTAGCAAGTAAGGTTTTAAAATCGCATGACTTGGCGATCAACGAATAGCGAGTAAGGCTTCAAAATCGAAAGAATATGTGATCAGCGAGTCGCGAGTAAGGCTTCAAAATTTAAAAAATATGCGACCAGCGAGTAGCAAGTAAGGCTTTAAAATCGCAAGATTTGGCGATCAACGAGTAGCGAGAAAGGCTTCAAAATCGAAAGAATATGCGATCAGCGAGAAGCAAGTAAGGCTTTAAAATCGCAAAATTTGGCGATCAGCGAGTCGCGAGTAAGGCTTTAAAATCGAAAAAATATGCGATCAGCGAGTAGCAAGTAAGGCTTTTAAATCGCAAAATTTGGCGATCAGCGAGTCGCGAGTAAGGCTTCAAAATTGAAAAAATATGCGACCAGCGAGTAGCAAGTAAGGCTTTAAAATCGCAAGATTTGGCGATCAACGAGTAGCGAGTAAGTCTTCAAAATCCAAAGAATATGCGATCAGCGAGTCGCGAGTAAGGCATCAAAATCGAAAGAATATGCGATCAGCGAGTCGCAAAGTAGGCTTCAAAATTGAAAAAATATGCGATCAGCGAGAAGCAAGTAAGGCTTTAAAATCGCAAGATTTGGCGATCAACGAGTAGCGAGAAAGGCTTCAAAATCCAAAGAATATGCGATCAGCGAGTCGCGAGTAAGGCTTCAAAATCGAAAGAATATGCGATCAGCGAGTCGCGAGTAAGGCTTCAAAACTGAAAGAATATGCGATCAGCAAGTCGCGAGTAAGGCTTCAAAATTGAAAAAATATGCGATCAGCGAAAAGCAAGTAAGGCTTTAAAATCGCAAGATTTGACGGTCAACGAGTAGCAAGTAAGGCTTTAAAATTGCCAAATTTGGCGATCAACGAGTAGCGAGTAAGGCTTCAAAATTGAAAGAATATGCGATCAGCAAGTCGCGAGTAAGGCTTCAAAATTGAAAAAATATGCGATCAGCGAGTAGCAAGTAAGGCTTTAAAATCGCATGATTTGGCGATCAACGAGTAGCGAGTAAGGCTTCAAAATCGAAAGAATATGCGATCAGCGAGTCGTGAGTAAGGCTTCAAAATTTAAAAAATATGCGACCAATGAGTAGCAAGTAAGGCTTTAAAATCGCAAGATTTGGCGATCAATGAGTAGCGAGTAAGGCTTCAAAATTGAAAGAATATGCGATTAGCGAGTCGCAAGTTAAGTTTCAAAATCGAAAAAATATGCGATCAGCGAGTAGCAAGTAAGGCTTTTAAATCGCAAGATTTGACGATCAACGAGTCGCGAGTAAGGCTTCAAAATCGAAAGAATATGCGATCAGTGAGTCGCGAAGAAGGCTTAAAAATTGAAAAATTATGCGATCAGCGAGTAGCAAGTTAGGCTTTAAAATCGCAAGATTTGGCGATCAACGAGTAGCGAGTAAGGCTTCAATTTCGAAAGAATATGCGATCAGCGAATCGCGAGTAAAGCTTCAAAATTGAAAAAATATACGATCAGCGAGTAGCAAGTAAGGCTTTAAAATCGCAAGATTTGGCGATCAACGAGTAGCGAGAAAGGCTTCAAAATCCAAAGAATATGCGATCAGCGAGTCGCGAGTAAGGCTTCAAAATCGAAAGAATATGCGATCAGCGAGTCGCGAGTAAGGCTTCAAAACTGAAAGAATATGCGATCAGCAAGTCGCGAGTAAGGCTTCAAAATTGAAAAAATATGCGATCAGCGAAAAGCAAGTAAGGCTTTAAAATCGCAAGATTTGACGATCAACGAGTAGCAAGTAAGGCTTTAAAATTGCCAAATTTGGCGATCAACGAGTAGCGAGTAAGGCTTCAAAATTGAAAGAATATGCGATCAGCAAGTCGCGAGTAAGGCTTCAAAATTGAAAAAATATGCGATCAGCGAGTAGCAAGTAAGGCTTTAAAATCGCATGATTTGGCGATCAACGAGTAGCGAGTAAGGCTTCAAAATCGAAAGAATATGCGATCAGCGAGTCGTGAGTAAGGCTTCAAAATTTAAAAAATATGCGACCAATGAGTAGCAAGTAAGGCTTTAAAATCGCAAGATTTGGCGATCAATGAGTAGCGAGTAAGGCTTCAAAATTGAAAGAATATGCGATTAGCGAGTCGCAAGTTAAGTTTCAAAATCGAAAAAATTTGCGATCAGCGAGTAGCAAGTAAGGCTTTTAAATCGCAAGATTTGACGATCAACGAGTAGCGAGTAAGGCTTCAAAATCGAAAGAATATGAGATCAGTGAGTCGCGAAGAAGGCTTAAAAATTGAAAAAATATGCAATCAGCGAGTAGCAAGTTAGGCTTTAAAATCGCAAGATTTGGCGATCAACGAGTAGCGAGTAAGGCTTCAATTTCGAAAGAATATGCGATCAGCGAATCGCGAGTAAAGCTTCAAAATTGAAAAAATATACGATCAGCGAGTAGCAAGTAAGGCTTCAAAATCGAAAGAATATGCGATCAGCGAGTCGCGAGAAAGGCTTCAAAATTGAAAAAATATGAGACCAGTGAGAAGCAAAAAAGGCTTTAAAATCGCAAGATTTGGCGATCAACAAGTAGCGAGTAAGGCTTCAAAATCGAAAGAATATGCGATCAGCGAGTCGCGAGTGAGGCTTCAAAATCGATAGAATATGCGATCAAAGAGTAGCAAGTAAGGCTTTAAAATCGAGAGAATATGCGATCAGCGAGTCGCGAGTAAGGCTTCAAAATTGACAAAAATATGCGATCAGCGAATAGCAAAAAAGACTTTAAAATCGCAAGATTTTGCGATCAACGAGAAGCGAGAAAGCTTCAAAATCGAAAGAATATGCGATCAGCGAGTCGCGAGTAAGGCTTCAAAATTGAAAACATATGCGATCAGCGAGTAGCAAGTAAGGCTTCAAAAACGAAAGAATATGCGATCAGCGAGTCGCGAGTAAGGCTTCAAAATTGAAAAAATATGCAGTCAGCGAGTAGCAAGTAAGGCTTTTAAATCGCATGATTTGGCGATCAACGAGTAGCAAGTAAGGCTTCAAAATCGAAAGAATATGCGATCAGCGAGTCGCGAGTAAGGCTTCAAAATTGAAAAAATGTGCGATCAGCGAGTAGCAAGTAAGGCTTTAAAATCGCATGATTTAACGATCAACGAGTAGCAAGTAAGGCTTCAAAATCGAAAGAATATGCGATCAGCGAGTCGCGAGTAAGGCTTCAAAATTAAAAAAATATGCGACCAGCGAGTAGCAAGTAAGGCTTTAAAATCGCAAGATGTGGCGATCAACGAGTAGCGAGTAAGGCTTCAAAATCGAAAAAATATGAGATCAGCGAGTAGCAAGTAAGTAAGGCTTTAAAATCGCCAAATTTGGCGATCAACGAGTAGCGAGTAAGGCTTCAAAATTGAAAGAATATGCGATCAGCAAGTCGCGAGTAAGGCTTCAAAATTGAAAAAATATGCGATCAGCGAGTAGCAAGTAAGGCTTTAAAATCGCATGACTTGGCGATCAACGAGTAGCGAGTAAGGCTTCAAAATCGAAAGAATATGCGATCAGCGAGTCGCGAGTAAGGCTTCAAAATTTAAAAAATATGCGACCAGCGAGTAGCAAGTAAGGCTTTTAAATCGCAAGATTTGGCGTTCAACGAGTAGCGAATAAGGCTTCAAAATCGAAAGAATATGCGATCAGCGAGTCGCAAGTTAAGCTTCAAAATCGAAAAAATATGCGATCAGCGAGTAGCAAGTAAGGCTTTAAAATCGCAAGATTTGGCGATCAACGAGTAGCGAGTAAGGCTTCAAAATCGAAAGAATATGCGATCAGTGAGTCGCGAGTAAGGCTTCAAAATTGAAAGAATATGCGATCAGCGAATCGCGAGTAAAGCTTCAAAATTGAAAAAATATACGATCAGCGAGTAGCAAGTAAGGCTTCAAAATCGAAAGAATATGCCATCAGCGAGTCGCGAGAAAGGCTTCAAAATTGAAAAAATATGAGACCAGTGAGAAGCAAGTAAGGCTTAAAAATCGCAAGATTTGGCGATCAACAAGTAGCGAGTAAGGCTTCAAAATAAAATGAATATGCGATCAGCGAGTCGCGAGTGAGGCTTCAAAATCGAAAGAATATGCGATCAAAGAGTAGCAAGTAAGGCTTTAAAATCGAGAGAATATGCGATCAGCGAGTCGCGAGTAAGGCTTCAAAACTGACAAAAATATGCGATCAGCGAATAGCAAAAAAGACTTTAAAATCGCAAGATTTTGCGATCAACGAGAAGCGAGATAGGCTTCAAAATCGAAAGAATTTGCGATCAGCGAGTCGCGAGTATGGCTTCAAAATTGAAAACATATGCGATCAGCGAGTAGCAAGTAAGGCTTTAAAATCGCAAAATTTGGCGATCAGCGAGTCGCGAGTAAGGCTTTAAAATCGAAAAAATATGCGATCAGCGAGTAGCAAGTAAGGCTTTTAAATCGCAAAATTTGGCGATTAGCGAGTCGCGAGTAAGGCTTCAAAATTGAAAAAATATGCGACCAGCGAGTAGCAAGTAAGGCTTTAAAATCGCAAGATTTGGCGATCAACGAGTAGCGAGTAAGTCTTCAAAATCCAAAGAAAATGCGATCAGCGAGTCGCGAGTAAGGCATCAAAATCGAAAGAATATGCGATCAGCGAGTCGCAAAGTAGGCTTCAAAATTGAAAAAATATGCGATCAGCGAGAAGCAAGTAAGGCTTTAAAATCGCAAGATTTGGCGATCAACGAGTAGCGAGAAAGGCTTCAAAATCCAAAGAATATGCGATCAGCGAGTCGCGAGTAAGGCTTCAAAATCGAAAGAATATGCGATCAGCGAGTCGCGAGTAAGGCTTCAAAATTGAAAAAATGTGCGATCAGCGAGTAGCAAGTAAGGCTTTAAAATCGCATGATTTAACGATCAACGAGTAGCAAGTAAGGCTTCAAAATCGAAAAAATATGCGATCAGCGAGTCGCGAGTAAGGCTTCAAAATTGAAAAAATGTGCGATCAGCGAGTAGCAAGTAAGGCTTTAAAATCGCATGATTTAACGATCAACGAGTAGCAAGTAAGGCTTCAAAATCGAAAGAATATGCGATCAGCGAGTCGCGAGTAAGGCTTCAAAATTAAAAAAATATGCGACCAGCGAGTAGCAAGTAAGGCTTTAAAATCGCAAGATGTGGCGATCAACGAGTAGCGAGTAAGGCTTCAAAATCGAAAAAATATGAGATCAGCGAGTAGCAAGTAAGTAAGGCTTTAAAATCGCCAAATTTGGCGATCAACGAGTAGCGAGTAAGGCTTCAAAATTGAAAGAATATGCGATCAGCAAGTCGCGAGTAAGGCTTCAAAATTGAAAAAATATGCGATCAGCGAGTAGCAAGTAAGGCTTTAAAATCGCATGACTTGGCGATCAACGAGTAGCGAGTAAGGCTTCAAAATCGAAAGAATATGCGATCAGCGAGTCGCGAGTAAGGCTTCAAAATTTAAAAAATATGCGACCAGCGAGTAGCAAGTAAGGCTTTTAAATCGCAAGATTTGGCGTTCAACGAGTAGCGAATAAGGCTTCAAAATCGAAAGAATATGCGATCAGCGAGTCGCAAGTTAAGCTTCAAAATCGAAAAAATATGCGATCAGCGAGTAGCAAGTAAGGCTTTAAAATCGCAAGATTTGGCGATCAACGAGTAGCGAGTAAGGCTTCAAAATCGAAAGAATATGCGATCAGTGAGTCGCGAGTAAGGCTTCAAAATTGAAAGAATATGCGATCAGCGAATCGCGAGTAAAGCTTCAAAATTGAAAAAATATACGATCAGCGAGTAGCAAGTAAGGCTTCAAAATCGAAAGAATATGCGATCAGCGAGTCGCGAGAAAGGCTTCAAAATTGAAAAAATATGAGACCAGTGAGAAGCAAGTAAGGCTTAAAAATCGCAAGATTTGGCGATCAACAAGTAGCGAGTAAGGCTTCAAAATAAAATGAATATGCGATCAGCGAGTCGCGAGTGAGGCTTCAAAATCGAAAGAATATGCGATCAAAGAGTAGCAAGTAAGGCTTTAAAATCGAGAGAATATGCGATCAGCGAGTCGCGAGTAAGGCTTCAAAACTGACAAAAATATGCGATCAGCGAATAGCAAAAAAGACTTTAAAATCGCAAGATTTTGCGATCAACGAGAAGCGAGATAGGCTTCAAAATCGAAAGAATTTGCGATCAGCGAGTCGCGAGTATGGCTTCAAAATTGAAAACATATGCGATCAGCGAGTAGCAAGTAAGGCTTTAAAATCGCAAAATTTGGCGATCAGCGAGTCGCGAGTAAGGCTTTAAAATCGAAAAAATATGCGATCAGCGAGTAGCAAGTAAGGCTTTTAAATCGCAAAATTTGGCGATTAGCGAGTCGCGAGTAAGGCTTCAAAATTGAAAAAATATGCGACCAGCGAGTAGCAAGTAAGGCTTTAAAATCGCAAGATTTGGCGATCAACGAGTAGCGAGTAAGTCTTCAAAATCCAAAGAAAATGCGATCAGCGAGTCGCGAGTAAGGCATCAAAATCGAAAGAATATGCGATCAGCGAGTCGCAAAGTAGGCTTCAAAATTGAAAAAATATGCGATCAGCGAGAAGCAAGTAAGGCTTTAAAATCGCAAGATTTGGCGATCAACGAGTAGCGAGAAAGGCTTCAAAATCCAAAGAATATGCGATCAGCGAGTCGCGAGTAAGGCTTCAAAATCGAAAGAATATGCGATCAGCGAGTCGCGAGTAAGGCTTCAAAACTGAAAGAATATGCGATCAGCAAGTCGCGAGTAAGGCTTCAAAATTGAAAAAATATGCGATCAGCGAAAAGCAAGTAAGGCTTTAAAATCGCAAGATGTGACGATCAACGAGTAGCAAGTAAGGCTTTAAAATTGCCAAATTTGGCGATCAACGAGTAGCGAGTAAGGCTTCAAAATTGAAAGAATATGCGATCAGCAAGTCGCGAGTAAGGCTTCAAAATTGAAAAAATATGCGATC
This sequence comes from Lacanobia oleracea, assembly GCA_950371165.1. Taxonomy (NCBI): domain Eukaryota; kingdom Metazoa; phylum Arthropoda; class Insecta; order Lepidoptera; family Noctuidae; genus Lacanobia; species Lacanobia oleracea. The sequence goes on from OX493408.1 coordinate 27,725, forward strand.
AGCGAGTAGCAAGTAAGGCTTTAAAATCGCATGATTTGGCGATCAACGAGTAGCGAGTAAGGCTTCAAAATCGAAAGAATATGCGATCAGCGAGTCGTGAGTAAGGCTTCAAAATTTAAAAAATATGCGACCAATGAGTAGCAAGTAAGGCTTTAAAATCGCAAGATTTGGCGATCAATGAGTAGCGAGTAAGGCTTCAAAATTGAAAGAATATGCGATTAGCGAGTCGCAAGTTAAGTTTCAAAATCGAAAAAATATGCGATCAGCGAGTAGCAAGTAAGGCTTTTAAATCGCAAGATTTGGCGTTCAACGAGTAGCGAATAAGGCTTCAAAATCGAAAGAATATGCGATCAGCGAGTCGCAAGTTAAGCTTCAAAATCGAAAAAATATGCGATCAGCGAGTAGCAAGTAAGGCTTTAAAATCGCAAGATTTGGCGATCAACGAGTAGCGAGTAAGGCTTAAAAATCGAAAGAATATGCGATCAGTGAGTCGCGAATAAGGCTTCAAAATTGAAAGAATATGCGATCAGCGAATCGCGAGTAAAGCTTCAAAATTGAAAAAATATACGATCAGCGAGTAGCAAGTAAGGCTTCAAAATCGAAAGAATATGCGATCAGCGAGTCGCGAGAAAGGCTTCAAAATTGAAAAAATATGAGACCAGTGAGAAGCAAGTAAGGCTTTAAAATCGCAAGATTTGGCGATCAACAAGTAGCGAGTAAGGCTTCAAAATAAAATGAATATGCGATCAGCGAGTCGCGAGTGAGGCTTCAAAATCGAAAGAATATGCGATCAAAGAGTAGCAAGTAAGGCTTTAAAATCGAGAGAATATGCGATCAGCGAGTCGCGAGTAAGGCTTCAAAATTGACAAAAATATGCGATCAGCGAATAGCAAAAAAGACTTTAAAATCGCAAGATTTTGCGATCAACGAGAAGCGAGATAGGCTTCAAAATCGAAAGAATTTGCGATCAGCGAGTCGCGAGTATGGCTTCAAAATTGAAAACATATGCGATCAGCGAGTAGCAAGTAAGGCTTCAAAATCGAAAGAATATGCGATCAGCGAGTCGCGAATAAGAATTCAAAATCGAAAGAATATGCGATCAGCGAGTCGCAAGTTAAGCTTCAAAATCGAAAAAATATGCGATCAGCGAGTAGCAAGTAAGGCTTTAAAATCGCAAGATTTGGCGATCAACGAGTAGCGAGTAAGGCTTCAAAATCGAAAGAATATGCGATCAGTGAGTCGCGAGTAAGGCTTCAAAATTGAAAGAATATGCGATCAGCGAATCGCGAGTAAAGCTTCAAAATTGAAAAAATATACGATCAGCGAGTAGCAAGTAAGGCTTCAAAATCGAAAGAATATGCGATCAGCGAGTAGCAAGTAAGGCTTTAAAATCGCAAGATTTGTCGATCAACGAGTAGCGAGTAAAGCTTCAAAATCGAAAGAATATGCGATCAGCGAGTCGCGAGTAAGGCTTCAAAATTTAAAAAAAAATATGCGACATGCGAATAGCAAGTAAGGCTTTAAAATCGCAAGATTTGGCGATCAACGAGTAGCGAGTAAGGCTTCAAAATCCAAAGAATATGCGATCAGCGAGTCGCGAGTAAGGCTTTAAAATCTAAAGAATATGCGATCAGTGAGTCGCGAAGAAGGCTTCAAAATTGAAAAAATATGCGACCAGCGAGTAGCAAGTAAGGCTTAAAAATCGCAAGATTTGGCGATCAACGAGTAGCGAGAAAGGCTTCAAAATCGAAAGAATATGCGATCAGCGAGTCGCTAGTTAGGCTTCTTAATCGAAAGAATTTGCGATCAGCGAGTAGTGAGTTAGGCTTCAAAATCGGAAGAATTGGCGATCAGCGAGTAGCAACTTAGGTTTCAAAATTGAAAGAATATGCGATCAGCGAGTAGCAAGTAAAGCTTTAAAATCGCAAGATTTGGCAATCAACGAGTAGCGAGAAAGGCTTCAAAATCCAAAGAATATGCGATCAGCGAGTCGCGAGTAAGGCTTCAAAATCGAAAGAATATGCGATCAGCGAGTCGCGAGTAAGGCTTCAAAATTTAAAAAATATGCGACCAGCGAGTAGCAAGTAAGGCTTTAAAATTGCCAAATTTGGCGATCAACGAGTAGCGAGTAAGACTTCAAAATCGAAAGAATATGCGATCAGCGAGTCGCGAGTAAGGCTTCAAAATTTAAAAAATATGCGACCAGCGAGTAGCAAGTAAGGCTTTAAAATCGCAAGATTTGGCGATCAACGAGTAGCGAGTAAGGCTTCAAAATCGAAAGAATATGCGATCAGCGAGTAGCAAGTAAGGCTTTAAAATCGCAAAATTTGGCGATCAGCGAGTCGCGAATAAGGCTTCAAAATCGAAAAAATATGCGATCAGCGAGTAGCAAGTAAGGCTTTAAAATCGCAAAATTTGGCGATCAGCGAGTCGCGAGTAAGGCTTCAAAATCGAAAAAATATGCGATCAGCGAGTAGCAAGTAAGGCTTTAAAATCGCAAAATTTGGCGATCAGCGAGTCGCGAGTAAGGCTTCAAAATCGAAAGAATATGCGATCAGCGAGTCGCAAAGAAGGCTTCAAAATTGAAAAAATATGCGATCAGCGAGAAGCAAGTAAGGCTTTAAAATCGCAAGATTTGGCGATCAACGAGTAGCGAGTAAGGCTTCAAAATCGAAAGAATATGCGATCAGCGAGTCGCGAAGAAGGCTTCAAAATTGAAAAAATATGCGATCAGCGAGTAGCAAGTAAGGCTTTAAAATCGCAAGATTTGGCGAACAACGAGTAGCGAGTAAGGCTTCAAAATTGAAAGAATATGCGATCAGCAAGTCGCAAGTAAGGCTTCAAAATTGAAAACATATGCGATCAGCGAGTAGCAGGTAAGGCTTCAAAATCGAAAGAATATGCTATCAGCGAGTCGCGAGTAAGGCTTCAAAATTGAAAAAATATGCGATCAGCGAGTAGCAAGTAAGGCTTTAAAATCGCATGATTTAACGATCAACGAGTAGCAAGTAAGGCTTCAAAATCGAAAGAATATGCGATCAGCGAGTCGCGAGTAAGGCTTAAAAATTTAAAAAATATGCGACCAGCGAGTAGCAAGTAAGGCTTTAAAATCGCAAGATTTGGCGATCAACGAGTAGCGAGTAAGGCTTCAAAATCGAAAAAATATGAGATCAGCGAGTAGCAAGTAAGGCTTTAAAATCGCCAAATTTGGCGATCAACGAGTAGCGAGTAAGGCTTCAAAATTGAAAGAATATGCGATCAGCAAGTCGCGAGTAAGGCTTCAAAATTGAAAAAATATGCGATCAGCGAGTAGCAAGTAAGGCTTTAAAATTGCATGACTTGGCGATCAACGAGTAGCGAGTATGGCTTCAAAATCGAAAAAATATGCGATCAGCGAGTCGCGAGTAAGGCTTCAAAATTTAAAAAATATGCGACCAGCGAGTAGCAAGTAAGGCTTTAAAATCGCAAGATTTGGCGATCAACGAGTAGCGAGAAAGGCTTCAAAATCGATAGAATATGCGATCAGCGAGAAGCAAGTAAGGCTTTAAAATCGCAAAATTTGGCGATCAGCGAGTCGCGAGTAAGGCTTCAAAATCGAAAGAATATGCGATCAGCGAGTCGCGAAGAAGGCTTCAAAATTGAAAAAATATGCGACCAGCGAGTAGCAAGTAAGGCTTTAAAATCGCAAGATTTGGCGAACAACGAGTAGCGAGTAAGGCTTCAAAATTGAAAGAATATGCGATCAGCAAGTCGCGAGTAAGGCTTCAAAATTGAAAACATATTATTATGCGATCGGCGAGTAGCAAGTAAGGCTTCAAAATCGAAAGAATATGCGATCAGCGAGTCGCGAGTAAGGCTTAAAAATTAAAAAAAAAATGCGACCAGCGAGTAGCAAGTAAGGCTTCAAAATTTGAAAGAATATGCGATCAGCGAGTCGCGAGTAAGGCTTCAAAATTGAAAAAATATGCGATCAGCGAGTAGCAAGTAAGGCTTTAAAATCGCATGATTTAACGATCAACGAGTAGCAAGTAAGGCTTCAAAATCGAAAGAATATGCGATCAGCGAGTCGCGAAAAAGGCTTCAAAATTTAAAAAATATGCGATCAGCGAGTAGCAAGTAAGGCTTTAAAATCCTAAAATTTGGCGATCAGCGAGTCGCGAGTAAGGCTTCAAAATCGAAAAAAAATGCGATCAGCGAGTAGCAAGTAAGGCTTTAAAATCGCAAAATTTGGCGATCAGCGAGTCGCGAGTAAGGCTTCAAAATTGAAAAAATATGCGATCAACGAGTAGCGAGTAAGTCTTCAAAACCAAAGAATATGCGATCAGCGAGTCGCGAGTAAGGCATCAAAATCGAAAAAATATAAGATCAGCGAGTCACAAAGAAGGCTTCAAAATTGAAAAAATATGCGATCAGCGAGAAGCAAGTAAGGCTTTAAAATCGCAAGATTTGGCGATCAACGAGTAGCGAGAAAGGCTTCAAAATCCAAAAAATATGCGATCAGCGAGTCGCGAGTAAGGCATCAAAATCAAAAGAATATGCGATCAGTGAGTCGCGAAGAAGGCTTCAAAATAGAAAAAAAATGCGACCAGCGAGAAGCAAGTAAGGCTTTCAAATCGCAAGATTTGGCGATCAACGAGTAGCGAGTAAGGCTTCAAAATCGAAAGAATATGCGATCAACGAGTCGCGAGTAAGACTTCCAAATCGAAAAAATATGCGATCAGCGAGTAGCAAGTAAGGCTTTAAAATTGCAAGATTTGGCGATCAACGAGTAGCGAGTAAGGCTTCAAAATTGAAAGAATCTGCGATCAGCAAGTCGCGAGTAAGGCTTCAAAATTGAAAAAATATGCGATCAGCGAGGAGGAAGTAAGGCTTTTTAATCGCAAGATTTGCCGATCAACGAGTAGCGAGTAAGGCTTCAAAATCCAAAGAATAAGCGATCAGCGAGTCGCGAGTAAGGCTTCAAAATCGAAAGAATATGCGATCAGCGAGTCGCGAAGAAGGCTTCAAAATTGACAAAAATATGCGATCAGCGAGTCGCGAGTAAGGCATCAAAATCGAAAGAATATGCGATCAGCGAGTCGCGAGTAAGGCTTCAAAATCGAAAAAATATGAGATCAGTGAGTAGCAAGTAAGGCTTTAAAATCGCCAAGTTTGACGATCAACGAGTAGCGAGTAAGGCTTAAAAATTGAAAGAATATGCGATCAGCAAGTCGCGAGTAAGGCTTCAAAATTGAAAAAATATGCGATCAGCGAGTAGCAAGTAAGGCTTTAAAATCGCATGATTTGGCGATCAACGAGTAGCGAGTAAGGCTTCAAAGTCGAAAGAATATGCAATCAGCGAGTCGCGAGTAAGGCTTTAAAATTTAAAAAATATGCGAACAATGAGTAGCAAGTAAGGCTTTAAAATTGCAAGATTTGGCGATCAACGAGTAGCGAGAAAGGCTTCAAAATTGAAAGAATATGCGATCAGCAAGTTGCGAGTAAGGCTTCAAAATTTAAAAAATATGCGATCAGCGAGTAGCAAGTAAGGCTTTAAAATCGCAAGATTTGGCGATCAACGAGTAGCGAGTAAGGCTTCAAAATCCAAAGAATATGCGATCAGCGAGTCGCGAGTAAGGCTTCAAAATCTAAAGAATATGCGATCAGCGAGTCGCGAAGAAGGCTTTAAAATCCTAAAATTTGGCGATCAGCGAGTCGCGAGTAAGGCTTCAAAATCGAAAAAAAATGCGATCAACGAGTCGCGAGTAAGACTTCAAAATCGAAAAAATATGCGATCAGCGAGTAGCAAGTAAGGCTTTAAAATTGCAAGATTTGGCGATCAACGAGTAGCGAGAAAGGCTTCAAAATCCAAAGAATATGCGATCAGCGAGTCGCTAAGAAGGCTTCAAAATTGAAAAAAAATGCGACCAGCGAGTAGCAAGTAAGGCTTTAAAATCGCAAGATTTGGCGATCAACGAGTAGCGAGTAAGGCTTCAAAATCGAAAGAATATGCGATCAACGAGTCGCGAGTAAGACTTCAAAATCGAAAAAATATGCGATCAGCGAGTAGCAAGTAAGGCTTTAAAATTGCAAGATTTGGCGATCAACGAGTAGCGAGAAAGGCTTCAAAATTGAAAGAATATGCGATCAGCAAGTTGCGAGTAAGGCTTCAAAATTTAAAAAATATGCGATCAGCGAGTAGCAAGTAAGGCTTTAAAATCGCAAGATTTGGCGATCAACGAGTAGCGAGTAAGGCTTCAAAATCCAAAGAATATGCGATCAGCGAGTCGCGAGTAAGGCTTCAAAATCTAAAGAATATGCGATCAGCGAGTCGCGAAGAAGGCTTCAAAATTGAAAAAATATGCGACCAGCGAGTAGCAAGTAAGGCTTTAAAATTGCAAGATTTGGCGTTCAACGAGTAGCGAGTAAGGCTTCAAAATCTAAAGAATATGCGATCAACGAGTCGCGAGTAAGACTTCAAAATCGAAAAAATATGCGATCAGCGAGTAGCAAGTAAGGCTTTAAAATTGCAAGATTTGGCGATCAACGAGTAGCGAGAAAGGCTTCAAAATTGAAAAAATATGCGATCAGCGAGTAGCAAGAAAGGCTTTAAAATCGCAAGATTTGGCGATCAACTAGTAGCGAGTAAGGCTTCAAAATCGAAAGAATATGCGATCAGTGATTCGCGAAGAAGGCTTCAAAATTGAAAAAATATGCGATCAGCGAGTAGCAAGTAAGGCTTTAAAATCGCATGATTTAACGATCAACGAGTAGCAAGTTAGGCTTCAAAATCGAAGGAATATGCGATCAGCGAGTCGCGAGTAAGGCTTCAAAATTTAAAAAACATGCGACCAGCGAGTAGCAAGTAAGGCTTTAAAATCGCAAGATTTGGCGATCAACGAGTAGCGAGTAAGGCTTCAAAATCGAATAAATATGAGATCAGCGAGTAGAAAGTAAGGCTTTAAAATCGCCAAATTTGGCGATCAACGAGTAGCGAGTAAGGCTTCAAAATTGCAAGAATATGCGATCAGCAAGTCGCGAGTAAGGCTTGAAAATTGAAAAAATATGCGATCAGCGAGTAGCAAGTAAGGCTTTAAAATCGCATGACTTGGCGATCAACGAATAGCGAGTAAGTCTTCAAAATCGAAAGAATATGCGATCAGCGAGTCGCGAGTAAGGCTTTAAATTTAAAAAATATGCAACCAGCGAGTAGCAAGTAAGGCTTTAAAATCGCCAAATTTGGCGATCAACGAGTAGCGAGGAAGGCTTCAAAATTGAAAGAATATGCGATCAGCAAGTCGCGAATAAGGCTTCAAAATTGAAAAAATATGCGATCAACGAGTAGCAAGTAAAGCTTTAAAATCGCATGACTTGGCGATCAACGAGTAGCGAGTAAGGCTTCAAAATCGAAAGAAAATGGGATCAGCGAGTCGCGAGTAAGGCTTCAAAATTTAAAAAATATGCGACCAGCGAGTAGCAAGTAAGGCTTTAAAATCGCAAGATTTGGCGATCAACGAGTAGCGAGTAAGGCTTCAAAATCGAAAGAATATGCGATCAGCCAGTAGCAAGTAAGGCTTTAAAATCGTAAAATTTGGCGAGCAGCGAGTCGCGAGTAAGGCTTCAAAATCGAAAAAAAATGCGATCAGCGAGTAGCAAGTAAGGCTTTAAAATCGCAAAATTTGGCGATCAGCGAGTCGCGAGTAAGGCTTCAAAATTGAAAGAATATGCGATCAGCGAGTCGCAAGTAAGGCATCAAAATCGAAAGAATATGCGATCAGCGAGTCGTAAAGAAGGCTTCAAAATTGAAAAAATATGCGATCAGCGAGAAGCAAGTAAGGCTTTAAAATCGCAAGATTTGGCGATCAACGAGTAGCGAGAAAGGCTTCAAAATCCAAAGAATATGCGATCAGCGAGTCGCGAGTAAGGCATCAAAATCAAAAGAATATGCGATCAGTGAGTCGCGAAGAAGGCTTCAAAATTGAAAAAAAATGCGACCAGCGAGTAGCAAGTAAGGCTTTAAAATCGCAAGATTTGGCGATCAACGAGTAGCGAGTAAGGCTTCAAAATCGAAAGAATATGCGATCAACGAGTCGCGAGTAAGACTTCAAAATCGAAAAAATATGCGATCAGCGAGTAGCAAGTAAGGCTTTAAAATTGCAAGATTTGGCGATCAACGAGTAGCGAGAAAGGCTTCAAAATTGAAAGAATATGCGATCAGCAAGTTGCGAGTAAGGCTTCAAAATTTAAAAAATATGCGATCAGCGAGTAGCAAGTAAGGCTTTAAAATCGCAAGATTTGGCGATCAACGAGTAGCGAGTAAGGCTTCAAAATCCAAAGAATATGCGATCAGCGAGTCGCGAGTAAGGCTTCAAAATCTAAAGAATATGCGATCAGCGAGTCGCGAAGAAGGCTTCAGAATTGAAAAAATATGCGACCAGCGAGTAGCAAGTAAGGCTTTAAAATTGCAAGATTTGGCGTTCAACGAGTAGCGAGTAAGGCTTCAAAATCGAAAGAATATGCGATCAGCGAGTCGCGAGTAAGACTTCAAAATCGAAAAAATATGCGATCAGCGAGTAGCAAGTAAGGCTTTAAAATCGCAAGATTTGGCGATCATTGAGTAGCGAGTAAGGCTTCAAAATTGAAAGAATATGCGATCAGCGAGGAGCAAGTAAGGCTTTAAAATCGCAAGATTTGGCGATCAACGAGTAGCGAGTAAGGCTTCAAAATCCAAAGAATAAGCGATCAGCGAGTCGCGAGTAAGGCTTCAAAATCGAAAGAATATGCGATCAGTGATTCGCGAAGAAGGCTTCAAAATTGAAAAAATATGCGATCAGCGAGTAGCAAGTAAGGCTTTAAAATCGCAAGATTTGGCGATCAACTAGTAGCGAGTAAGGCTTCAAAATCGAAAGAATATGCGATCAGCGAGTCGCGAGTAAGGCTTAAAAATTAAAAAAAAAATGCGACCAGCGAGTAGCAAGTAAGGCTTCAAAATTTGAAAGAATATGCGATCAGCGAGTCGCGAGTAAGGCTTCAAAATTGAAAAAATATGCGATCAGCGAGTAGCAAGTAAGGCTTTAAAATCGCATGATTTAACGATCAACGAGTAGCAAGTAAGGCTTCAAAATCGAAAGAATATGCGATCAGCGAGTCGCGAAAAAGGCTTCAAAATTTAAAAAATATGCGACCAGCGAGTAGCAAGTAAGGCTTTAAAATCGCAAGATTTGGCGATCAACGAGTAGCGAGTAAGGCTTCAAAATCGAAAGAATATGCGATCAACGAGTAGCAAGTTAGGCTTTAAAATCCTAAAATTTGGCGATCAGCGAGTCGCGAGTAAGGCTTCAAAATCGAAAAAAAATGCGATCAGCGAGTAGCAAGTAAGGCTTTAAAATCGCAAAATTTGGCGATCAGCGAGTCGCGAGTAAGGCTTCAAAATTGAAAAAATATGCGATCAACGAGTAGCGAGTAAGTCTTCAAAACCAAAGAATATGCGATCAGCGAGTCGCGAGTAAGGCATCAAAATCGAAAAAATATGCGGTCAGCGAGTCACAAAGAAGGCTTCAAAATTGAAAAAATATGCGATCAGCGAGAAGCAAGTAAGGCTTTAAAATCGCACGATTTGGCGATCAACGAGTAGCGAGAAAGGCTTCAAAATCCAAAAAATATGCGATCAGCGAGTCGCGAGTAAGGCATCAAAATCAAAAGAATATGCGATCAGTGAGTCGCGAAGAAGGCTTCAAAATAGAAAAAAAATGCGACCAGCGAGTAGCAAGTAAGGCTTTCAAATCGCAAGATTTGGCGATCAACGAGTAGCGAGTAAGGCTTCAAAATCGAAAGAATATGCGATCAACGAGTCGCGAGTAAGACTTCCAAATCGAAAGAATATGCGATCAGCCAGTAGCAAGTAAGGCTTTAAAATCGTAAAATTTGGCGATCAGCGAGTCGCGAGTAAGGCTTCAAAATCGAAAAAAAATGCGATCAGCGAGTAGCAAGTAAGGCTTTAAAATCGCAAAATTTGGCGATCAGCGAGTCGCGAGTAAGGCTTCAAAATTGAAAGAATATGCGATCAGCGAGTCGCAAGTAAGGCATCAAAATCGAAAGAATATGCGATCAGCGAGTCGTAAAGAAGGCTTCAAAATTGAAAAAATATGCGATCAGCGAGAAGCAAGTAAGGCTTTAAAATCCAAAGAATATGCGATCAGCGAGTCGCGAGTAAGGCATCAAAATCAAAAGAATATGCGATCAGTGAGTCGCGAAGAAGGCTTCAAAATTGAAAAAAAATGCGACCAGCGAGTAGCAAGTAAGGCTTTAAAATCGCAAGATTTGGCGATCAACGAGTAGCGAGTAAGGCTTCAAAATCGAAAGAATATGCGATCAACGAGTCGCGAGTAAGACTTCAAAATCGAAAAAATATGCGATCAGCGAGTAGCAAGTAAGGCTTTAAAATTGCAAGATTTGGCGATCAACGAGTAGCGAGAAAGGCTTCAAAATTGAAAGAATATGCGATCAGCAAGTTGCGAGTAAGGCTTCAAAATTTAAAAAATATGCGATCAGCGAGTAGCAAGTAAGGCTTTAAAATCGCAAGATTTGGCGATCAACGAGTAGCGAGTAAGGCTTCAAAATCCAAAGAATATGCGATCAGCGAGTCGCGAGTAAGGCTTCAAAATCTAAAGAATATGCGATCAGCGAGTCGCGAAGAAGGCTTCAAAATTGAAAAAATATGCGACCAGCGAGTAGCAAGTAAGGCTTTAAAATTGCAAGATTTGGCGTTCAACGAGTAGCGAGTAAGGCTTCAAAATCGAAAGAATATGCGATCAGCGAGTCGCGAGTAAGACTTCAAAATCGAAAAAATATGCGATCAGCGAGTAGCAAGTAAGGCTTTAAAATCGCAAGATTTGGCGATCATTGAGTAGCGAGTAAGGCTTCAAAATTGAAAGAATATGCGATCAGCGAGGAGCAAGTAAGGCTTTAAAATCGCAAGATTTGGCGATCAACGAGTAGCGAGTAAGGCTTCAAAATCCAAAGAATAAGCGATCAGCGAGTCGCGAGTAAGGCTTCAAAATCGAAAGAATATGCGATCAGTGATTCGCGAAGAAGGCTTCAAAATTGAAAAAATATGCGATCAGCGAGTAGCAAGTAAGGCTTTAAAATCGCAAGATTTGGCGATCAACTAGTAGCGAGTAAGGCTTCAAAATCGAAAGACTATGCGATCAGCGAGTCGCGAGTAAGGCTTAAAAATTAAAAAAAAAATGCGACCAGCGAGTAGCAAGTAAGGCTTCAAAATTTGAAAGAATATGCGATCAGCGAGTCGCGAGTAAGGCTTCAAAATTGAAAAAATATGCGATCAGCGAGTAGCAAGTAAGGCTTTAAAATCGCATGATTTAACGATCAACGAGTAGCAAGTAAGGCTTCAAAATCGAAAGAATATGCGATCAGCGAGTCGCGAAAAAGGCTTCAAAATTTAAAAAATATGCGACCAGCGAGTAGCAAGTAAGGCTTTAAAATCGCAAGATTTGGCGATCAACGAGTAGCGAGTAAGGCTTCAAAATCGAAAGAATATGCGATCAACGAGTAGCAAGTAAGGCTTTAAAATCCTAAAATTTGGCGATCAGCGAGTCGCGAGTAAGGCTTCAAAATCGAAAAAAAATGCGATCAGCGAGTAGCAAGTAAGGCTTTAAAATCGCAAAATTTGGCGATCAGCGAGTCGCGAGTAAGGCTTCAAAATTGAAAAAATATGCGATCAACGAGTAGCGAGTAAGTCTTCAAAACCAAAGAATATGCGATCAGCGAGTCACAAAGAAGGCTTCAAAATTGAAAAAATATGCGATCAGCGAGAAGCAAGTAAGGCTTTAAAATCGCAAGATTTGGCGATCAACGAGTAGCGAGAAAGGCTTCAAAATCCAAAAAATATGCGATCAGCGAGTCGCGAGTAAGGCATCAAAATCAAAAGAATATGCGATCAGTGAGTCGCGAAGAAGGCTTCAAAATAGAAAAAAAATGCGACCAGCGAGTAGCAAGTAAGGCTTTAAAATCGCAAGATTTGGCGATCAACGAGTAGCGAGTAAGGCTTCAAAATCGAAAGAATATGCGATCAACGAGTCGCGAGTAAGACTTCCAAATCGAAAAAATATGCGATCAGCGAGTAGCAAGTAAGGCTTTAAAATTGCAAGATTTGGCGATCAACGAGTAGCGAGTAAGGCTTCAAAATTGAAAGAATCTGCGATCAGCAAGTCGCGAGTAAGGCTTCAAAATTGAAAAAATATGCGATCAGCGAGGAGGAAGTAAGGCTTTTTAATCGCAAGATTTGGCGATCAACGAGTAGCGAGTAAGGCTTCAAAATCCAAAGAATAAGCGATCAGCGAGTCGCGAGTAAGGCTTCAAAATCGAAAGAATATGCGATCAGCGAGTCGCGAAGAAGGCTTCAAAATTGACAAAAATATGCGATCAGCGAGTCGCGAGTAAGGCATCAAAATCGAAAGAATATGCGATCAGCGAGTCGCGAGTAAGGCTTCAAAATCGAAAAAATATGAGATCAGTGAGTAGCAAGTAAGGCTTTAAAATCGCCAAGTTTGGCGATCAACGAGTAGCGAGTAAGGCTTAAAAATTGAAAGAATATGCGATCAGCAAGTCGCGAGTAAGGCTTCAAAATTGAAAAAATATGCGATCAGCGAGTAGCAAGTAAGGCTTTAAAATCGCATGATTTGGCGATCAACGAGTAGCGAGTAAGACTTCAAAGTCGAAAGAATATGCAATCAGCGAGTCGCGAGTAAGGCTTTAAAATTTAAAAAATATGCGAACAATGAGTAGCAAGTAAGGCTTTAAAATCGCAAGATTTGGCGATCAACGAGTAGCGAGTAAGGCTTTAAAATCGAAAGAATATGCGATCAGCGAGTAGCAAGTAAGGCTTTAAAATCGCAAAATTTGGCGATCAGCGAGTCGCGAGTAATGCTTCAAAATTGAAAAAATATGCGACCAGCGAGTAGCAAGTAAGGCTTTAAAATCGCAAGATTTGGCGATCAACGAGTAGCGAGTAAGGCTTCAAAATCGAAAGAATATGCGATCAGCGAGTAGCAAGTAAGGCTTTAAAATCCTAAAATTTGGCGATCAGCGAGTCGCGAGTAAGGCTTCAAAATCGAAAAAAAATGCGATCAGCGAGTAGCAAGTAAGGCTTTAAAATCGCAAAATTTGGCGATCAGCGAGTCGGGAGTAAGGCTTCAAAATTGAAAAAATATGCGATCAACGAGTAGCGAGTAAGTCTTCAAAACCAAAGAATATGCGATCAGCGAGTCGCGAGTAAGGCATCAAAATCGAAAAAATATGCGATCAGCGAGAAGCAAGTAAGGCTTTAAAATCGCAAGATTTGGCGATCAACGAGTAGCGAGAAAGGCTTCAAAATCCAAAGAATATGCGATCAGCGAGTCGCGAGTAAGGCATCAAAATCAAAAGAATATGCGATCAGTGAGTCGCGAAGAAGGCATCAAAATTAAAAAAAAATGCGACCAGCGAGTAGCAAGTAAGGCTTTAAAATCGCAAGATTTGGCGATCAACGAGTAGCGAGTAAGGCTTCAAAATCGAAAGAATATGCGATTAACGAGTCGCGAGTAAGACTTCCAAATCGAAAAAATATGCGATCTACGAGTAGCAAGTAAGGCTTTAAAATTGCAAGATTTGGCGATCAACGAGTAGCGAGTAAGGCTTCAAAATTGAAAGAATCTGCGATCAGCAAGTCGCGAGTAAGGCTTCAAAATTGAAAAAATATGCGATCAGCGAGGAGGAAGTAAGGCTTTTTAATCGCAAGATTTGTCGATCAACGAGTAGCGAGTAAGGCTTCAAAATCCAAAGAATAAGCGATCAGCGAGTCGCGAGTAAGGCTTCAAAATCGAAAGAATATGCGATCAGCGAGTCGCGAAGAAGGCTTCAAAATTGAAAAAATTTGCGATCAGTGAGTCGCGAGTAAGGCTTCAAAATCGAAAGAATATGCGATCAGCGAGTCGCGAGTAAGGCTTCAAAATCGAAAAAATATGCGATCAGCGAGTAGCAAGTAAGGCTTTAAAATCGCAAGATTTGGCGATCATTGAGTAGCGAGTAAGGCTTCAAAATTGAAAGAATATGCGATCAGCGAGGAGCAAGTAAGGCTTTAAAATCGCAAGATTTGGCGATCAACGAGTAGCGAGTTAGGCTTCAAAATCCAAAGAATAAGCGATCAGCGAGTCGCGAGTAAGGCTTCAAAATCGAAAGAATATGCGATCAGTGATTCGCGAAGAAGGCTTCAAAATTGAAAAAATATGCGATCAGCGAGTAGCAAGTAAGGCTTTAAAATCGCAAGATTTGGCGATCAACTAGTAGCGAGTAAGGCTTCAAAATCGAAAGAATATGCGATCAGCGAGTCGCGAGTAAGGCTTCAAAATTAAAAAAAAAATGCGACCAGCGAGTAGCAAGTAAGGCTTCAAAATTTGAAAGAATATGCGATCAGCGAGTCGCGAGTAAAGCTTCAAAATTGAAAAAATATGCGATCAGCGAGTAGCAAGTAAGGCTTTAAAATCGCATGATTTAACGATCAACGAGTAGCAAGTAAGGCTTCAAAATCGAAAGAATATGCGATCAGCGAGTCGCGAAAAAGGCTTGAAAATTTAAAAAATATGCGACCAGCGAGTAGCAAGTAAGGCTTTAAAATCGCAAGATTTGGCGATCAACGAGTAGCGAGTAAGGCTTCAAAATCGAAAAAATATGAGATCAGCGAGTAGAAAGTAAGGCTTTAAAATCGCCAAATTTGGCGATCAACGAGTAGCGAGTAAGGCTTCAAAATTGAAAGAATATGCGATCAGCAAGTCGCGAGTAAGGCTTCAAAATTGAAAAAATATGCGATCAGCGAGTAGCAAGTAAGGCTTTAAAATCGCATGACTTGGCGATCAACGAGTAGCGAGTAAGTCTTCAAAATCGAAAGAATATGCGATCAGCGAGTCGCGAGTAAGGCTTCAAAATTTAAAAAATATGCAACCAGCGAGTAGCAAGTAAGGCTTTAAAATCGCCAAATTTGGCGATCAACGAGTAGCGAGGAAGGCTTCAAAATTGAAAGAATATGCGATCAGCAAGTCGCGAGTAAGGCTTCAAAATTGAAAAAATATGCGATCAGCGAGTAGCAAATAAAGCTTTAAAATCGCATTACTTGGCGATCAACGAGTAGCGAGTAAGGCTTCAAAATCGAAAGAATATGCGATCAGCGAGTCGCGAGTAAGGCTTCAAAATTTAAAAAATATGCGACCAGCGAGTAGCAAGTAAGGCTTTAAAATCGCAAGATTTGGCGATCAACAATAATAATAATAATAATAATAACAAACACGAAACGAATTACCTCTTTTTGGACCGATAACATGATCATTATAAAATGCTGACAAGAAGCCGAGCTCGAAAACAAAACGCACCAACTCCATCTTCGGGTTCGTCGCTCAGTTCCGCCTCGCAGCCGCCGGGACCAGCGCCAGCCGTGAGTCCTGAGATTCCGGTAGCTGCAGTTGCGTCGAGCTCGAGCGACGAATACTTCTCGCCGCCGACGACACCACCACCTGCGCGTCGGCGCGGGCGAGGCCGACCACCGGCCAGCTTAGGACCTCGAGGCCCACCGGTCTCTGACAGGGTCCCCGCTATCGGTGGAAGTGTGCAGCGTATAAAATGGACTCAAGCCATAAATGAGAATGTTATACGCTCATACTTTGGGGCTACAGAGGGGGGAACTAACCTGACTGCGTACCGTGTTCGGATGCTCTCTCTGTTTCAGGTACTTGAACCAGCTGTCAGCGTATCGGCCCAACGACTGTCGGATCAGGTGCGCGTCATCCAGCGTAACCATATGTTGGATGATAGTGTGCTTGAGCGCCTCCGCACTGAAATGTGTAGCCATGTCATTGCTCCTCCGTTGCAGACTGTGGCACCAGCACAGTCAACCCAATTGCCCAGCCACGCTGACGAGGAGAGTAATGACAGGGTTACAAACGTAAGTACCCAGTGCAATGACGAATTGAGGAGTGCTTTGGAGTGTGCTATTCGGGAATACCGCTACATGCCGCCTGAACTTAGACCACGCTTACCTCGTTTGCCCATGCATAACAAGAACAGGGCGCTGGTGGCTGCTCTGGATTCGCAGTTGTCAAGCCATTTTGATAACTGTGATAACCTCACCGATGCACATTCGATCATGTACTGCGCGGCTGTAGCGGCATGTCGTGTAGCTCATGTCAAAATAAAAATAACCAATGACAGAGTTACACGACCAAAACCAGCCGTACCAGCTTGGCAGTGCAGGATCGAGCGTCGTATTGGTGAGGCCAGAGCGCTAATCGGCAAACTGATCTGCTTCAGGGAGGGCAACACACGCCCTAGAGTGATGCGCTTTGTGAGACGGGCGTTTTCGGGGACTGATGTCAATCCCCGAGATTATATGTCTCGTGTCACAGAGCGCATCGACTTCCTGAAGCAGAAGGTGTATGCATGGGCAAGCCGTATTCGTAGGTACAGGCGGCGAGTGGAGCGATACACCCAGAATCGCACATTCCGAAGTAACGAAAGGTGGGTATATAGGGATTGGGAGCGACCGGACCAAGGTGTGACTGACACGCGCTTGCCGGATGATGATGCTATGTGTTCATTCTGGCGCAGCATCTGGTCGGTTCCTGTCAGTCATACTGAGGGTGACTGGACTCGGGAGGTCGAGCGTGTGTGCGATCCGATACCAGAAATGGGGGCAATTTCCATCAGCCCCCAAGATGTAGCTTGTGCAGTCCGCCCGTTGCCTAACTGGAAATCTCCAGGGCCGGACGGGCTGCACAATTTCTGGATTAAATTGTTTACGAGATCGCACGCTTGCTTGGCGTCTCAATTCCAGTCTGCCTTAGAGTCTGGGTCGCTACCCCAGTTCTTAACTACAGGAATAACCCACCTGCTCCATAAATCAGGTAGTACTGCGGAACCTAAAAATTATAGACCGATCACGTGTTTACCGACGGTCTATAAAGTTCTTACATCCATTTTGAGGGCAAAGATTAATAGTCATATTAACAACAACAACATCATGTCTGCCTCTCAAAATGGATGTAGGAATGGGTCCCGCGGTACTAAGGAGCTACTCCTTATTGATATGGCTATTAGCCAACAGGTTCGGCGTTCCCGAAAGGATCTGTCGACATGCTGGATAGACTATAAGAAGGCCTATGACTCGGTGCCTCATACATGGCTCATGAGGGTGCTAGAATTGTATAAAGTTGATGCAACGCTACGCACCTTCCTGATGTCGTGTATGGGGCAATGGAGGACAGTCCTTCGCTATCCAGGATGTCGAAATATCCAGAGGAATAGCGAACCGGTAAGGATCGAGCGGGGTATATTTCAGGGCGATAGTTTGAGTCCACTTTGGTTTTGTCTAGCCTTGAATCCTCTTAGTACACTGCTGGAGAATTCAGGGCTAGGCTATCGGTTGAAGAGAGGTGGTCAGGTTATATCTCACCTCCTTTACATGGATGATCTGAAACTCTTTGCCACCACTAATCTGCAACTGATGGAGCTACTGAAGGTAACTGAAACATTCAGTAACGCCATCAGGATGGAGTTTGGTGTGGACAAATGTGCGGTCATGCATGTAAAGCGTGGAGAGATTATGGAATCCGTGGGAACTCAACTCTCGGATTCCATAAACCTGAGATCCCTCTCTCCAACTGAAACTTACAAGTATTTGGGTATGTCGGAAGCGTAAGGTATCAATGTTACTGACATGAAGCAATCGTTGAAGGAGCGCTTCTTTGGCCGCCTGAAGAAGGTATTCAATAGCTTTCTATCGGGCGGAAACAAGGTGCGCGCCTTCAACGGTTGGGTCATGCCAGTATTGATGTACTCTTTCGGCGTACTCAAATGGACTCAAACGGAACTTGACGCCCTGGATAGGCGGGTCCGTACACTGCTTACTGCGTATCGAATGCATCACCCACGGTCGTCGGTAATGAGACTGTATATCCCGCGAAAGTGTGGAGGTCGAGGCTTTTTAAATGCTAAGACTCTCCACAATCGCGAGATATGCAGTCTTAGGGAATATTTCCTAGCTGTCGACGTGGGTATGCATCGAAATGTAGTGGCGGTGGACAAGGGACTCACCCCGCTCTCCTTGGCAAATGAGAACTGGCGCAAACCTGCAGTGCTTGACACTAACGATCGCAGGGCGGTATGGCAGAGTAAGGAGCTTCACGGACGCTTTTTCCGGGCCCTACATGGGCCTGACGTAGACCAACTAGCGTCCGTAGCCTGGCTGCGTTTCGTTGATCTTTTTGGAGAAACCGAAGGTTTTTTTTGTGCAATTATGGACGAAGTTATCATGACGAATAACTACCGGAGATTTATTGTGAAAGACGGCACGGTCGACATATGTCGGGCATGTCACCGTCCGGGAGAATCAATTCGCCACATTGTCTCTGGTTGTTCTCGTCTAGCTAACGGAGAATACTTGCATAGGCACAACCTTGTAGCCAGGATTATCCATCAGCAACTTGCTCTGAAATACTCTCTTGTGGAGTCGGAGGTGCCATACTATAGGTATGCGCCCGACCCAGTTCTCGATAATGGCAATATCACATTGTACTGGGATCGGTCCATCATCACTGACAGGACTATTGTTGCCAATAAGCCTGATATAGTGGTGGTGGACCGAATTGTGAGGCGTGCAATGATTGTAGACATAACCGTCCCGCATGACGAGAACCTCGTGAAAGCCGAGAAAGACAAACAAATCAAGTATATTGACTTGGCTCGCGAGGTTGTCGACATGTGGGAAGTAGACTCCGCAATCATTGTACCGATAGTCGTATCGGCCAATGGCTTAATAGCCACGAGCCTCGACCAACACCTTAGGAGGCTCTCGTTGGGCAGCTGGATCAAGGGCTTGATTCAGAAAGCGGTACTTCTGGACACGGCTCGCATTGTCAGGAGGTTCCTATCTCTGGAGCCCTGACCACCGGTAGCTTGGACCCTGTTCCCGATATCGGTGGGCTACTATTTTTATATTTTTAAATGTTTTTTTTTTTCTAATGTATATATTGTATAAAAATGTTTAAAAATATATAAATAAGTAAAGAAAATAGATAAAGGAAATAATAATAAATATCTTTATTTCCCAATAATACAGATAGTGGTACAGTTAAGTCTTAGTAAAGTTAATAATTTTTGAATACATTGACCAGAACATTTACATAAACATTTGGATGACCTAGGAATCTGTACGCAATAAGTTAAACTCTGCCTCTTAAACTAGGTTATCCTGTATTTCAAGAGACAGTGTTTCGCAATGAGGGCCCAATTGAATGTGCAAGTGGACTGTGTCAATTTACTTTAGGAGGGAAAAGAAACGTTATAGTTTTGATTACTTACAAAGATTTATAATATATTGCATGAGTATGTGAGAGTGCGAACGTGTGGGTGAATGAGTGTAAATGTAGGTATGAAGGTGTATATGTGTGAGTGTGAATAAGTAGTTGGAGAAGTATTGGTGTGAAAGTGAGAGGAGAGTGAATGTATGTGCGATTGTATGTGGATTAGAGTACGGGAGTATTTGTGCAAGCATAAAGAAGTGTGAATGCTAATATTAGCCGATGTAGGTAAGTAAGGTCTCTGTTGCGGCATAATCGTGTTTAAGTAGCCATTCTGTCACTTTTAATTTTAGATTGTGTTTGTTTAGGTCCAAGATATTCAGTTTTTTATGAATATTTTTGTAGATGTAGGCGCTAATTACATAATACTGATGCTTTGCGAAAGTGGTCCTGTGTTGGGCGCCTCTGGGAAGGTTTGTGCGCTTATTTGGGTTAGACGGGGGAAGGCTGTTATGTTTCCTAAGGACAGCTTGGAGCACAAAGAGTTGACGGACTGTAAGAACCTTGCAATCTGCGTACAATTGTACTGTTGGATATCTATGCGGCTTCCTTGTCATTACTTTTAGTACAGCTCTCTGTGCTCTCTCAGCCCTCAGGATGTGACTTTTCGTAGCTGCACCCCATACAGAGATGCAGTAGCCTATGACCGATTGGCATAGTGCGTAATACACCATTTTCAATATATTGGCATTAGCTGAGTTTCGGAGGGATTTAAATATATGTATGAGGCGCAGAGTTCGAGTTGTGACAGCGTCAATTTGTTTTTTCCATGTCAGTACATCATCTATGTGGACCCCTAGGTACTTAACGCTGTCACATCTCGCTGCCCTAGTGCTTGAATGGCCAAACGACCAACTTTACCAAAATAGACTTTTTTATATCAAACTATAGCAACCCTTATTACACGCTTTTTAATGTATATATTTTTTAATTTTGTTGGATGTAATTTGCACTATTAGCAAAAATAAAATATCCAAACTCCCTTGTAAAAACTGTTTTAAGTGCTTGAATAGTCAAACTCCAAATTATGCTCAAATGTACGCATTCAAATATCAGTCTCTGTTCTTGTTTGTCCAACCTCCGTCGACCGACCAATCACGGTCAAGCATTCCGACGCCATATTGTTTTGTTTCGTTATCGAGATAGCGTGGTTTCTAAGACAAAATTCTGAATTATATTGTTTTTATGCAGTTATAGTAGTTTAAAATGTCAGTAACAACGAAGAAAAAGGATTGTAAATTGAGGGTTTCGGATTTGGAAAGGTACGTTGGAATTTTATTGACTTTCTTTTATTTTAGTGTTTGAAGTTACTTGTATGTTATATACAGGTTGATTGTTACCTTTTCGCATGTAAGACGTGATCAGGTTGTAGAAGTTGTGATAAATGATTTCCATGCGGGCAAAGTCACGGTAAAAGTTTGCTTACAAAAATAATAACTAATAACTACCTATTTTTATTTAACCGACTTAAAGAAGGAGTTATCATTGCGGTCCGTATGTGTTGTGTGTAATATTATGTTAGTATAAATGGGTTACTAATGTATGTATGTCTGTCCACAAATTTCCCAAGCCAAATCTTGTATTCGCATGTTACAGAAAATCTTGTATAAAAATTGAACATACTGTATAGCGTCTATGATGGCAGTTTGGACAAACAAGCACTATACTTGCGCATCATTTTAGAGCTTTATCTCCATGTCATTATGCTCAATCTCCTTACACATAATTTTGTTGGCGACATTTTGGCCAACCTCCAACAATAAAATTAAAAATAATCAGTATTACAATTATTATTTTTAATTACTATTTCAATAATATAAAAAATACTTGTCAGGTTTCTAATTCATAAAAGATTTTGGTAAACTTTTCATTATATCCATACGTAACTTTAAAAAAATGTCTCCTGTAAAATTTTATCAATGGTTGTTTGGCCATTCAAGCACTAAGGCGACGATCTGGTAAGCGCTGGACAGGAGCATGGTGCAAGTCGATTTGAGCATGAGTGGACAGTAATTAAAAAACTAAGTGACGGAGCGGTCTGTCGCCTAATTGCGAACGGGATGTAGCATGTTTTGTTTAGGTTTAAAGTCAGAAGATTTACATTGAGCCATTTTATAACTTCTGCCACTGACCTCTCAGCTGTAGATTTGATAATATCCCAAGTAGGTCCATGAACTAAGATCGCGGTATCATCAGCGTATGTATATATGCTAGTATTTGGGATATTCATTTTGCAGAGGTCGTTGACGTAGATAAGAAATAAGGTGGGGCCCAATATGCTGCCTTGAGGGACGCCGAATGTAACAAACTCCTCCTCACTGAGATGGGTGTCAATTTTAACTCTCTGAGTCCGATTCTTGAGATAATCTTTGAATATATCAAGTGATACGCCACGAACACCTAAGTGTTCTAATTTTGAGACAAGGATGGGGACAGAAACTGTGTCAAAAGCCTTAGAAAGGTCCAAGAATATACCTAAGCATTTTGTCTTCTTATCTAAATGTTTTGCTACCTCTTGTGTCAACCCTAGTACAGCATCTTCTGTTGAAACGCCAGCTCGGAAGCCATATTGGTTGTCTGCAATGATTTTGTACTTTTTCAAGAAATTCCTGAGACGATTGTTTAAGATCCTCTCGAGGATCTTAGAGAGGGTAGGCAAAACTGATATAGGCCTATAATTTTCGACACAGCTTCTGATCCCACCCTTGTGTATGGGATGGACTATCGCCTTCTTTAAGGCGTCCGGGAAAATGCCCGAATGTAGGCATCGGTTGTATATGTAGGTAAGTGGTGGTGTTAGTACATGGCGACAGTTTTTCAGTAAAAGAGGCGATATACCATCCCACCCAATAGCGCAGTCATTTCGTAGCTGTAAGATAAGCGACTCTGTTTCAGCTTCATCTATTTTGAAGAACGCAAGAGAGTTTACAGGGGAGGGGCTTACATTACTTAAATGGGATTGAGCGTTATTCCGAGGCGACGACATAATATGGTGTTGTGATATTATGTTGTCAGCCAACTTTTTTCCTACGTTACTAAATACTTTGCACACCTCATTTACTGAAGACTTTGGATCATTGCGTAATTTTAAGAGCTCAATGGGGCTTGCACATATTTTTGTTGTGTTGGTAATTTCTTTGATGGTTTTCCATAAATACTTCGGTTTATTACTTGCTTTCTCAAGCTCACTCATTTCGTAAGTTATTTTTAGTTTTCGGAGTAGGCCATTACAAAAATTTCGGTATCGATTATAGGTGGTTTTAAGTATGAGGTTCTCTGGTGCTTTCTTGGACTGTATGTGTAACTTGTCTCGGTGTCTAATGCATTTTAGAAGACCAGGAGTTATCCAGGGTTTCAGAGTTCTCTTTTGTCTAGGGATTTTTGTTTGAGTCGTGTGTTTAGCTATGACCATTGTAACGATGTCTATAAAATTGTTCATAGAGATATTAGCATCCCCCTCAGAGTAGATACTTGAAAAATCGGTATTTTCCAGTTCTAGCTTAATTGCTTCATGGTTGAGGCGGGTGGAGAGGTAAAATGTTCTGCGCGTAGGGTTTGCGTTTAAGATATCAAGGAGAATTGGCTTGTGGTCAGTTATATGAGACTCTAAGACTAGTGTGGTCGACACAAGTTTAGACTTTAATAATAAGTGATCTAGGCTTTTATCGAGGCGAGTGGGAAATTCGTGAGTGGGTAATAACCCTTGAGAAGCATTTAAGATGAGGTAGTCAAGACATTTGTTGTCCTGATGACGTTTGATTAAATCAATGTTTATGTCGCCCACTAAAACTATATTTGGGCAGGCGGATACGGTGTCATAGACATTAGTCAAGCTAGTCTTGAAATCTTCAAAGTCCTCGTTGGAGTTATATGAAGGAGAGCGGTAGATTGCTACTACCGCTAACTTGTTCTCTATTTGACACATAAGACAGGTTCCGCCCTTGAAGGTGGGTTCCCATACATTTGTCTGTAGGCCCAGTTTAATATAAATTATAACTCCATCATTTTGGTTGAGATTTTTGCCAGTTGAGTGAGACTGGAAACCTTCCAGTATAGGTAAATTATTAGCTTTACCAAGCCAACATTCGGTGAGAACTATGATATCAAAGTTAATTTTAGTTAAGCGCAAAAGTACTAGAAGTTGGTCGAAGTTTTTATTTACACTACGGATATTTAAATGCAGTAGTTTAATATCACTACCAGTGGCTTTAATATATTTGAGACAGTCTTCTGGATCACAAATAAAAGAGTTACCGACAGTAAATTTGTCAAGATCGTAATTAATATTAATCAAATTAGTCATTTTTAGTTAATTAAAAAATTTTTAGAGCGAGAGCCTAAATTTTACGAGCGGTATTTTATTGCGTGAGCCAGTTGTATGATGAGCAAGTAAATGTATCGTGAGCTCATGGCATGATCAGGTAATAAGATGTACAAAGTTTGAGATGGCAAGTGCACCGCACATAGGTATGTGGTTTCCATGATAATTAGGAGTATTGTTGTGTGTGTGTATGTCATGTGAGTATATTTGTGATTAGGGTTTTCTGTTTTTTGTGGTGTTTGGGAGAGTGTGATTGTGTTAGTTAATAAGTAGTTGTTTTGATAATATATTGTTATGGAAATGAAAATAAGAATAAAAAATAATCTGATTAAACTAAAAGAAACAAGATAAAAAAGATTTACAATGGGTTTTAGGCATAGTCACATATTGTCTTTTCCCAGGTCTTCCAGGATTTTTTCGGTGCTGATTAGAATCTGTTTGTCCCCCTCTTGCTTCCGAAGGAAAATATTGCCATTGGATATCCAGCAGTATGTGTACTTGTACTTTTTGGCGAACTCACGGGATTGATAAAATAACTTCTTGGTGTTGGCAGGAAGTTGTTCAGCGACATAAACCGGTTGGTTATTTCCAGGTAATCCAATCGTACTGGTGTTAAGTTTTTGGTCTTTTCCCCTCACCTTGTTAAACGACCGCACTGCAGCTAAGAGTGTCTGTTTTGTCTGGACTCTGGAAAATTCTGCAATGATTGGACGTGGCGTGTCAGGAGAGGTGGGCTTACCTGGAAGACGATAGACGTCCCGCAACTCGGTTTCGGGAATTTGCATTCCAACAGCTTTGCCTATACTGCATACTGTTCTTATGAGACTTGTGTGGCTTTCCGAATTTTCTTGCGGAACATTTCTCAATTCAACACCAGACGAGCGGGACTTGCGCTGCATATCTGTTATCTTTTGTTCCAGGCTTTCAATATACTTTTGCTGTTCTTGCCTTTCTTTCCTTAGGACCTCAACTTCTTTTCTCAAATCTTCAAAGTTTTGATTCATATAACACATTGATTTCTCAATTTCATCATTTGACTTGCGAATTTCCGTGTTGGTAGCCTGAATCTGGGTATTTTGTTTTTTGATTTGAGCAACCTCAGATAACAGTTTCAACATGAGGGTAGTCTGTTCCGTTAACGTTTTTGTTATGTCGTTGTCACCAGAAATTAGAACTGACCCGCCTTTTGGCGAATTTTCTTGTCGAGGACGTTTGCTACGGTTTATATTTACGTAGTCACTCAAAATTATTGCAGTGCTTATGTCGGGTTCAGATCGGGTTTGGCTCTGACTCATAACGCTTATTTGTGTTTTTGGCGTTTTAGGTGGAGAGTGCTGAACGCCGGCCATTATTAGGCAGTTAATTATTTTGAAAATAGAATAAGTACTTATCTAACAGCCTGGCCACGGAACATTCGCCGTGGCAAATTATCGCGCCAGGTGAACGGCAAAGCGTCTCGAGTAGCGAGTAAGGCTTCAAAATCGAAAGAATATGCGATCAGCGAATAGCAAGTAAGGCTTTAAAATCCTAAAATTTGGCGATCAGCGAGTCGCGAGTAAGGCTTCAAAATCGAAAAAAAATGCGATCAGCGAGTAGCAAGTAAGGCTTTAAAATCGCAAAATTTGGCGATCAGCGAGTCGCGAGTAAGGCTTCAAAATTGAAAAAATATGCGATCAACGAGTAGCGAGTAAGTCTTCAAAACCAAAGAATATGCGATCAGCGAGTCGCGAGTAAGGCATCAAAATCGAAAAAATATGCGATCAGCGAGTCGCAAAGAAGGCGTCAAAATTGAAAAAATATGCGATCAGCGAGAAGCAAGTAAGGCTTTAAAATCGCAAGATTTGGCGATCAACGAGTAGCGAGAAAGGCTTCAAAATCCAAAGAATATGCGATCAGCGAGTCGCGAGTAAGGCATCAAAATCAAAAGAATATGCGATCAGTGAGTCGCGAAGAAGGCTTCAAAATTGAAAAAAAATGCGACCAGCGAGTAGCAAGTAAGGCTTTAAAATTGCAAGATTTGGCGTTCAACGAGTAGCGAGTAAGGCTTCAAAATCGAAAGAATATGCGATCAACGAGTCGCGAGTAAGACTTCCAAATCGAAAAAATATGCGATCAGCGAGTAGCAAGTAAGGCTTTAAAATTGCAAGATTTGGCGATCAACGAGAAGCGAGTAAGGCTTCAAAATTGAAAGAATCTGCGATCAGCAAGTCGCGAGTAAGGCTTCAAAATTGAAAAAATATGCGATCAGCGAGGTGAAAGTAAGGCTTTTTAATCGCAAGATTTGGCGATCAACGAGTAGCGAGTAAGGCTTCAAAATCCAAAGAATAAGCGATCAGCGAGTCGCGAGTAAGGCTTCAAAATCGAAAGAATATGCGATCAGCGAGTCGCGAAGAAGGCTTCAAAATTGACAAAAATATGCGATCAGCGAGTCGCGAGTAAGGCTTCAAAATCGAAAGAATATGCGATCAGCGAGTCGCGAGTAAGGCTTCAAAATCGAAAAAATATGAGATCAGTGAGTAGCAAGTAAGGCTTTAAAATCGCCAAGTTTGGCGATCAACGAGTAGCGAGAAAGGCTTAAAAATTGAAAGAATATGCGATCAGCAAGTCGCGAGTAAGGCTTCAAAATTGAAAAAATATGCGATCAGCGAGTAGCAAGTAAGGCTTTAAAATCGCATGATTTGGCGATCAACGAGTAAAGAGTAAGGCTTCAAAGTCGAAAGAATATGCGATCAGCGAGTCGCGAGTAAGGCTTCAAAATTTAAAAAATATGCGAACAATAAGAAGCAAGTAAGGCTTTAAAATCGCAAGATTTGGCGATCAACGAGTAGCGAGTAAGGCTTCAAAATCGAAAGAATATGCGATCAGCGAGTAGCAAGTAAGGCTTTAAAATCCCAAAATTTGGCGATCAGCGAGTCGGGAGTAAGGCTTCAAAATCGAAAAAATATGCGATCAGCGAGTAGCAAGTAAGGCTTTAAAATCGCAAAATTTGGCGATCAGCGAGTCGCGAGTAAGGCTTCAAAATTGAAAAAATATGCGACCAGCGAGTAGCAAGTAAGGCTTTAAAGTCGCAAGATTTGGCGATCATCGAGTAGCGAGTAATGCTTCAAAATCCAAATAATAAGCGATCAGCGAGTTGCGAGTAAGGCTTCAAAATCGAAAGAATATGCAATCAGCGAGTCGCGAAGAAGGCTTCAAAATTGAAAAAATATGCGATCAGCGTGTAGCAAGTAAGTCTTTAAAAACGCAAGATTTGGCGATCAACGAGAAGCGAGAAAGGCTTCAAAATCCAAAGAATATGCGATCAGCGAGTAGCAAGTAAGGCTTTAAAATCGCAAAATTTGGCGATCAGCGAGTCGCGAGTAAGGCTTCAAAATCGAAAGAATATGCGATCAGCGAGTCGCGAGTAAGGCTTCTAAATCGAAAGAATTTGCGATCAGCGAGTAGTGAGTAAGGCTTCAAAATCGGAAGAATTTGCGATCAGCGAGTAGCAACTTAGGCTTCCAAATTGAAAGAATATGCGATCAGCGAGTAGCAAGTAAGGCTTCAAAATTGAAAGAATCTGCGATCAGCAAGTCGCGAGTAAGGCTTCAAAATTGAAAAAATATGCGATCAGCGAGGAGGAAGTAAGGCTTTTTAATCGCAAGATTTGGCGATCAACGAGTAGCGAGTAAGGCTTCAAAATCCAAAGAATAAGCGATCAGCGAGTCGCGAGTAAGGCTTCAAAATCGAAAGAATATGCGATCAGCGAGTCGCGAGTAAGGCTTCAAAATCGAAAAAATATGAGATCAGTGAGTAGCAAGTAAGGTTTTAAAATCGCCAAGTTTGGCGATCAACGAGTAGCGAGTAAGGCTTAAAAATTGAAAGAATATGCGATCAGCAAGTCGCGAGTAAGGCTTCAAAATTGAAAAAATATGCGATCAGCGAGTAGCAAGTAAGGCTTTAAAATCGCATGATTTGGCGATCAACGAGTAGCGAGTAAGGCTTCAAAGTCGAAAGAATATGCGATCAGCGAGCCGCGAGTAAGGCTTCAAAATTTAAAAAATATGCGAACAATGAGTAGCAAGTAAGGCTTTAAAATCGCAAGATTTGGCGATCAACGAGAAGCGAGTAAGGCTTCAAAATCCAAAGAATATGCGATCAGCGAGTAGCAAGTAAGGCTTTAAAATCGCAAAATTTGGCGATCAGCGAGTCGCGAGTAAGGCTTCAAAATCGAAAGAATATGCGATCAGCGAGTCGCGAGTAAGGCTTCTAAATCGAAAGAATTTGCGATCAGCGAGTAGTGAGTAAGGCTTCAAAATCGGAAGAATTTGCGATCAGCGAGTAGCAACTTAGGCTTCCATATTGAAAGAATATGCGATCAGCGAGAAGCAAGTAAGGCTTCAAAATCAAAGAATATGCGATCAGCGAGTCGCGAAGAAGGCTTCAAAATGGACAAAAATATGCGATCAGCGTGTAGCAAGTAAGGCTTTAAAATCGCAAGATTTGGCGATCAACGAGAAGCGAGTAATTCTTCAAAATCCAAAGAATATGCGATAAGCGAGTCGCGAGTAAGGCTTAAAAATCGAAAGAATATGCGATCAGCGAGTCGCGAGTAAGGCTTCAAATTCGAAAAAATATGAGATCAGCGAGTAGCAAGTAAGGCTTTAAAATCGGCAAATTTGGCGATCAACGAGTAGCGAGTAAGGCTTCAAAATTGAAAAAATATGCGATCAGCAAGTCGCGAGTAAGGCTTTAAAATTGAAAAAATATGCGATCAGCGAGTAGCAAGTAAGGCTTTAAAATCGCATGATTTGGCGATCAACGAGTAGCGAGTAAGGCTTCAAAATCGAAAGAATATGCGATCAGCGAGTCGCGAGTAAGGCTTCAAAATTTAAAAAATATGCGACCAATGAGTAGCAAGTAAGGCTTTAAAATCGCAAGATTTGGCGATCAACGAGTAGCGAGTAAGGCTTCAAAATCGAAAGAATATGCGATCAGCGAGTAGCAAGTAAGGCTTTAAAATCGCCAAGTTTGGCGATCAACGAGTAGCGAGTAAGGCTTAAAAATTGAAAGAATATGCGATCAGCAAGTCGCAAGTAAGGCTTCAAAATTGAAAAAATATGCGATCAGCGAGTAGCAAGTAAGGCTTTAAAATCGCATGATTTGGCGATCAACGAGTAGCGAGTAAGGCTTCAAAGTCGAAAGAATATGCGATCAGCGAGTCGCGAGTAAGGCTTCAAAATTTAAAAAATATGCGAACAATGAGTAGCAAATAAGGCTTTAAAATCGCAAGATTTGGCGATCAACGAGTAGCGAGTAAGGCTTCAAAATCGAAAGAATATGCGATCAGCGAGTAGCAAGTAAGGCTTTAAAATCGCAAAATTTGGCGATCAGCGAGTCGGGAGTAAGGCTTCAAAATCGAAAAAATATGCGATCAGCGAGTAGCAAGTAAGGCTTTAAAATTGCAAAATTTGGCGATCAGCGAGTCGCGAGTAAGGCTTTAAAGTAGCAAGATTTGGCGATCAACGAGTAGCGAGTAATGCTTCAAAATCCAAATAATAAGCGATCAACGAGTTGCGAGTAAGGCTTCAAAATCGAAAGAATATGCGATCAGCGAGTCGCGAAGAAGACTTAAAAATTGAAAAAATATGCGATCAGCGTGTAGCAAGTAAGTCTTTAAAATCGCAAGATTTGGCGATCAACGAGAAGCGAGTTAGGCTTCAAAATCCAAAGAATATGCGATCAGCGAGTAGCAAGTAAGGCTTTAAAATCGCAAAATTTGGCGATCAGCGAGTCGCGAGTAAGGCTTCAAAATCTAACGAATATGCGATCAGCGAGTCGCGAGTAAGGCTTCTAAATCGAAAGAATTTGCGATCAGCGAGTAGTGAGTAAGGCTTCAAAATCGGAAGAATTTGCGATCAGCGAGTAGCAACTTAGGCTTCCAAATTGAAAGAATATGCGATCAGCGAGTAGCAAGTAAGGCTTCAAAATCAAAGAATATGCGATCAGCGAGTCGCGAAGAAGGCTTCAAAATTGACAAAAATATGCGATCAGCGTGTAGCAAGTAAGGCTTTAAAATCGCAAGATTTGGCGATCAACGAGAAGCGAGTAATTCTTCAAAATCCAAAGAATATGCGATCAGCGAGTCGCGAGTAAGGCTTCAAAATCGAAAGAATATGCGATCAGCGAGTCGCGAGTAAGGCTTCAAAATCGAAAAAATATGAGATCAGCGAGTAGAAAGTAAGGCTTTAAAATCGCAAGATTTGGCGATCAACGAGTAGCGAGTAAGGCTTCAAAATCGAAAGAATATGCGATCAGCGAGTAGCAAGTAAGGCTTTAAAATCCCAAAATTTGGCGATCAGCGAGTCGCGAGTAAGGCTTCAAAATCGAAAAAAAATGCGATCAGCGAGTAGCAAGTAAGGCTTTAAAATCGCAAAATTTGGCGATCAGCGAGTCGCGAGTAAGGCTTCAAAATTGAAAAAATATGCGATCAACGAATAGCGAGTAAGTCTTCAAAACCAAAGAATATGCGATCAGCGAGTCGCGAGTAAGGCATCAAAATCGAAAAAAATATGCGATCAGCGAGTCGCAAAGAAGGCTTCAAAATTGAAAAAATATGCGATCAGCGAGAAGCAAGTAAGGCTTTAAAATCGCAAGATTTGGCGATCAACGAGTAGCGAGAAAGGCTTCAAAATCCAAAGAATATGCGATCAGCGAGTCGCGAGTAAGGCATCAAAATCAAAAGAATATGCGATCAGTGAGTCGCGAAGAAGGCTTCAAAATTGAAAAAAAATGCGACCAGCGAGTAGCAAGTAAGGCTTTAAAATCGCAAGATTTGGCGATCAACGAGTAGCGAGTAAGGCTTCAAAATCGAAAGAATATGCGATCAACGAGTCGCGAGTAAGACTTCCAAATCGAAAAAATATGCGATCAGCGAGTAGCAAGTAAGGCTTTAAAATTGCAAGATTTGGCGATCAACGAGAAGCGAGTAATTCTTCAAAATCCAAAGAATATGCGATCAGCGAGTCGCGAGTAAGGCTTCAAAATCGAAAGAATATGCGATCAGCGAGTCGCGAGTAAGGCTTCAAAATCGAAAGAATATGCGATCAACGAGTCGCGAGTAAGACTTCCAAATTGACAAAAATATGCGATCAGCGTGTAGCAAGTAAGGCTTTAAAATCGCAAGATTTGGCGATCAACGAGAAGCGAGTAATTCTTCAAAATCCAAAGAATATGCGATCAGCGAGTCGCGAGTAAGGCTTCAAAATCGAAAGAATATGCGATCAGCGAGTCGCGAGTAAGGCTTCAAAATCGAAAAAATATGAGATCAGCGAGTAGAAAGTAAGGCTTTAAAATCGCAAGATTTGGCGATCAACGAGTAGCGAGTAAGGCTTCAAAATCGAAAGAATATGCGATCAGCGAGTAGCAAGTAAGGCTTTAAAATTTCAAAATTTGGCGATCAGCGAGTCGCGAGTAAGGCTTCAAAATCGAAAAAAAATGCGATCAGCGAGTAGCAAGTAAGGCTTTAAAATCGCAAAATTTGGCGATCAGCGAGTCGCGAGTAAGGCTTCAAAATTGAAAAAATATGCGATCAACGAATAGCGAGTAAGTCTTCAAAACCAAAGAATATGCGATCAGCGAGTCGCGAGTAAGGCATCAAAATCGAAAAAAATATGCGATCAGCGAGTCGCAAAGAAGGCTTCAAAATTGAAAAAATATGCGATCAGCGAGAAGCAAGTAAGGCTTTAAAATCGCAAGATTTGGCGATCAACGAGTAGCGAGAAAGGCTTCAAAATCCAAAGAATATGCGATCAGCGAGTCGCGAGTAAGGCATCAAAATCAAAAGAATATGCGATCAGTGAGTCGCGAAGAAGGCTTCAAAATTGAAAAAAAATGCGACCAGCGAGTAGCAAGTAAGGCTTTAAAATCGCAAGATTTGGCGATCAACGAGTAGCGAGTAAGGCTTCAAAATCGAAAGAATATGCGATCAACGAGTCGCGAGTAAGACTTCCAAATCGAAAAAATATGCGATCAGCGAGTAGCAAGTAAGGCTTTAAAATTGCAAGATTTGGCTATCAACGAGTAGCGAGTAAGGCTTCAAAATTGAAAGAATCTGCGATCAGCAAGTCGCGAGTAAGGCTTCAAAATTGAAAAAATATGCGATCAGCGAGGAGGAAGTAAGGCTTTTTAATCGCAAGATTTGGCGATCAACGAGTAGCGAGTAAGGCTTCAAAATCCAAAGAATAAGCGATCAGCGAGTCGCGAGTAATGCTTCAAAATCGAAAGAATATGCGATCAGCGAGTCGCGAAGAAGGCTTCAAAATTGACAAAAATATGCGATCAGCGAGTCGCGAGTAAGGCTTCAAAATCGAAAGAATATGCGATCAGCGAGTCGCGAGTAAGGCTTCAAAATCGAAAAAATATGAGATCAGTGAGTAGCAAGTAAGGCTTTAAAATCGCCAAGTTTGGCGATCAACGAGTAGCGAGTAAGGCTTAAAAATTGAAAGAATATGCGATCAGCAAGTCGCGAAAAAGGCTTTAAAATTGAAAAAATATGCGATCAGCGAGTAGCAAGTAAGGCTTTAAAATCGCATGATTTGGCGATCAACGAGTAGCGAGTAAGGCTTCAAAGTCGAAAGAATATGCGATCAGCGAGTCGCGAGTAAGGCTTCAAAATTTAAAAAATATGCGAACAATGAGTAGCAAGTAAGGCTTTAAAATCGCAAGATTTGGCGATCAACGAGTAGCGAGTAAGGCTTCAAAATCGAAAGGATATGCGATCAGCGAGTAGCAAGTAAGGCTTTAAAATCGCAAAATTTGGCGATCAGCGAGTCGGGAGTAAGGCTTCAAAATCGAAAAAATATGCGACCAGCGAGTAGCAAGTAAGGCTTTAAAGTCGCAAGATTTGGCGATCAACGAGTAGCGAGTAATGCTTCAAAATCCAAATAATAAGCGATCAGCGAGTTGCGAGTAAGGCTTCAAAATCGAAAGAATATGCGATCAGCGAGTCGCGAAGAAGGCTTCAAAATTGAAAAAATATGCGATCAGCGTGTAGCAAGTAAGTCTTTAAAATCGCAAGATTTGGCGATCAACGAGAAGCGAGTAAGGCTTTAAAATTCAAAGAATATGCGATCAGCGAGTAGCAAGTAAGGCTTTAAAATCGCAAAATTTGGCGATCAGCGAGTCGCGAGTAAGGCTTCAAAATCGAAAGAATATGCGATCAG
The DNA here is from genome assembly GCA_950371165.1 of Lacanobia oleracea. Taxonomy (NCBI): domain Eukaryota; kingdom Metazoa; phylum Arthropoda; class Insecta; order Lepidoptera; family Noctuidae; genus Lacanobia; species Lacanobia oleracea. The sequence continues at coordinate 60,628 of OX493408.1, forward strand.
CGAGTCGCGAGTAAGGCTTCTAAATCGAAAGAATTTGCGATCAGCTAATAGTGAATAAGGCTTCAAAATCGGAAGAATTTGCGATCAGCGAGTAGCAACTTAGGCTTCCAAATTGAAAGAATATGCGATCAGCGAGTAGCAAGTATGGCTTCAAAATCAAAGAATATGCGATCAGCGAGTCGCGAAGAAGGCTTCAAAATTGACAAAAATATGCGATCAGCGTGTAGCAAGTAAGGCTTTAAAATCGCAAGATTTGGCGATCAACGAGAAGCGAGTAATTCTTCAAAATCCAAAGAATATGCGATCAGCGAGTCGCGAGTAAGGCTTCAAAATCGAAAGAATATGCGATCAGCGAGTCGCGAGTAAGGCTTCAAAATCGAAAAAATATGAGATCAGCGAGTAGCAAGTAAGGCTTTAAAATCGGCAAATTTGGCGATCAACGAGTAGCGAGTAAGGCTTCAAAATTGAAAAAATATGCGATCAGCAAGTCGCGAGTAAGGCTTCAAAATTGAAAAAATATGCGATCAGCGAGTAGCAAGTAAGGCTTTAAAATCGCATGATTTGGCGATCAACGAGTAGCGAGTAAGGCTTCAAAATCGAAAGAATATGCGATCAGCGAGTCGCGAGTAAGGCTTCAAAATTTAAAAAATATGCGACCAATGAGTAGCAAGTAAGGCTTTAAAATCGCAAGATTTGGCGATCAACGAGTAGCGAGTAAGGCTTCAAAATCGAAAGAATATGCGATCAGCGAGTAGCAAGTAAGGCTTTTAAATCGCAAAATTTGGCGATCAGCGAGTCGCGAGTAAGGCTTCAAAATTTAAAAAATATGCGACCAGCGAGTAGCAAGTAAGGCTTTAAAATCGCAAGATTTGGCGATCAACGAGTAGCGAGTAAGGCTTCAAAATCGAAAAAATATGAGATCAGCGAGTAGCAAGTAAGGCTTTAAAATCTCCAAATTTGGCGATCAACGAGTAGCGAGTAAGGCTTAAAAATTGAAAGAATATGCGATCAGCAAGTCGCGAGTAAGGCTTCAAAATAGAAAAAATATGCGATCAGCGAGTAGCGAGTAAGGCTTTAAAATCGCATGACTTGGCGATCAACGAGTAGCGAGTAAGGCTTCAAAATCGAAAGAATATGCGATCAGCGAGTCGCGAGTAAGGCTTCAAAATTTAAAAAATATGCGACCAGCGAGTAGCAAGTAAGGCTTTAAAATCGCAAGATTTGGCGATCAACGAGTAGCGAGTAAGGCTTCAAAATTGAAAAAATATGCGACCAGCGAGTAGCAAGTAAGGCATCAAAAGCGAAAGAATATGCGATCAGCGAGTCGCAAAGAAGGCTTCGAAATTGAAAAAATATGCGATCTGCGAGTAGCAAGTAAGGCTTCAAAATCGAAAGATTGTGCGATCAGCGAGTCGCGAGTAAGGCTTCAAAATTGAAAAAATATGCGACAAGCGAAGAGCAAGTAAGGCTTTAAAATCGCAAGATTTGGCGATCAACGAATAGCGAGTAAGGCTTCAAAACCAAAGAATATGCGATCAGCGAGTCGCGAGTAAGGCATCAAAATCGAAAAAAATATGCGATCAGCGAGTCGCAAAGAAGGCTTCAAAATTGAAAAAATATGCGATCAGCGAGAAGCAAGTAAGGCTTTAAAATCGCAAGATTTGGCGATCAACGAGTAGCAAGAAAGGCTTCAAAATCCAAAGAATATGCGATAGGCGAGTCGCGAGTAAGGCATCAAAATCAAAAGAATATGCGATCAGTGAGTCGCGAAGAAGGCTTCAAAATTGAAAAAAAATGCGACCAGCGAGTAGCAAGTAAGGCTTTAAAATCGCAAGATTTGGCGATCAACGAGTAGCGAGTAAGGCTTCAAAATCGAAAGAATATGCGATCAGCAAGTCGCGAGTAAGGCTTCAAAATTGAAAAAATATGCGATCAGCGAGGAGGAAGTAAGGCTTTTTAATCGCAAGATTTGGCGATCAACGAGTAGCGAGTAAGGCTTCAAAATCCAAAGAATAAGCGATCAGCGAGTCGCGAGTAATGCTTCAAAATCGAAAGAATATGCGATCAGCGAGTCGCGAAGAAGGCTTCAAAATTGACAAAAATATGCGATCAGCGAGTCGCGAGTAAGGCTTCAAAATCGAAAGAATATGCGATCAGCGAGTCGCGAGTAAGGCTTCAAAATCGAAAAAATATGAGATCAGTGAGTAGCAAGTAAGGCTTTAAAATCGCCAAGTTTGGCGATCAACGAGTAGCGAGTAAGGCTTAAAAATTGAAAGAATATGCGATCAGCAAGTCGCGAAAAAGGCTTTGAAATTGAAAAAATATGCGATCAGCGAGTAGCAAGTAAGGCTTTAAAATCGCATGATTTGGCGATCAACGAGTAGCGAGTAAGGCTTCAAAGTCGAAAGAATATGCGATCAGCGAGTCGCGAGTAAGGCTTCAAAATTTAAAAAATATGCGAACAATGAGTAGCAAGTAAGGCTTTAAAATCGCAAGATTTGGCGATCAACGAGTAGCGAGTAAGGCTTCAAAATCGAAAGGATATGCGATCAGCGAGTAGCAAGTAAGGCTTTAAAATCGCAAAATTTGGCGATCAGCGAGTCGGGAGTAAGGCTTCAAAATCGAAAAAATATGCGATCAGCGAGTATGTATGTATGTATGTATGTATGTAAATCGGGCTGGTTTCCGCAACTCCACGACTAAGCGCGTATTTTGCGTGTAGGTGGGACAAATGCGTCATTCGATCCACCCCAGCTCCCCAAGGAAGGCCAGCAACGCCTTGGTGTTACTAACTATCTCGCAGAGGGTACCTGGGTTTCCGAAGTACTTTGCCCTGTAATCCGCAACCACCGGGCAGCTTAGAAGCAGGTGTGCTGCTGTCTCATTCTCCTCCATGCAGGCTCTGCATAGCGGGCTGTCAGTGACTCCTATAGCATAGAGGTGTTTATTAAAAGACCCATGGCCAGTTGTTACGGCTGTGACTGAACGCAACTGTTGTTTAGTCAGTCTTAGGGCTTGTTTTGTGAAACGGCCATTTATAGAGGGAAGTGCCTCCTTGGCCTGCCTACACTCACCATGGTCAGCCCATAGCTTGTGATGTTTATCTCCGGTGCGTTTCCTTACCAGATTGCGTAAGTACCCGAAAGGCAGCGGTACGATGGGCTCAGGTCCCATTGCTGACAAACTAGACCCCCTTCGGGCGAGTTCATCCGCAGCGTCGTTGCCTCGAGATTCACTGTGTCCCTTGATCCATTGAATGGTTACTTTGTTGTGTCTACCAACCTGGTTTAGACGTTGGTGACACTCGAGAATCAACCCAGAGCTCACTGTGTGGCTGTTCAGAGCTTGCAGGACAGCCATGCTGTCCGAGAGTATGCGTATTGAGTGGTCCTTAACTTCCCTGGTTAGGATGGCTGATGCCGCCAGAGAAATGCCCATGCATTCAGCCTGGAACACTGTGTTGTGGACCCCCAATGGTGTGGCTATGTGGATATTGAGATCCTCTGAGAAGATTCCCGCACCAGTACCTGTACCTGTTTTTGATCCATCTGTGAAGATCCGCAGCTCGGCGGGGCAGAGCCCCTCGCACCGATGATCCTCATGCAATTGGATTTTGTATTTTTTATCGAAGATAAATTGCTTGGGCACCCGGTCATTGATTGCCTTTGTTATGGGGAGTTCATTGTTGAGCTCCTCGAGCAGAGCGGTGTGTCGTGTGTCTCTCTTACTCCAGAGACCTAATGTTTTAAGGCGTACTGCTGCCATCGTCGCTTCCTGTTGTATAAACAAGTGTAGCGGAGGGAGCCCCAGCATGGCTTCCAGCGCCGCAGTTGGAGTAGTCCTCATGCAGCCCGTCGTTGCCATGCAGGCCAGCCTTTGCATGTGTTGTAACTTGTTTACGGCTGTAGCTAGCTTTGAGCGTGGCCACCACACCACGGCCCCGTAGGTTACCATGGGCCGAATTACTGCGCTGTACAGCCATAGTATTATTTTGGGAGATAGGCCCCACTTCTTCCCTATCATTTTCCTGCATTGCCAGAAGGTAATGCAGGCCCTGTTTAGTTTGTAGTCTAGGTGATTACTCCAGCTTAACTTACTGTCTAGGATGACGCCTAGATACTTTACCTCGTTAGACAGCTGGAGCTCTGTATTGAAGAGCATAGGTAGCCGGTAGTGGCCTAGTGCTCGCTTTTGAGTGAACATGACTAATTCAGTTTTCGTGGGGTTTACCGACAGATCATATTCGTCGCACCATCTTTCCACGATGCGTAGTGCTTGTTGAGTAAGGTTGCAGATCGTTCCCGTCACTTTCCCTGACACTAGGATTGCGAGGTCGTCAGCATAACCTATTGTGTAGTAACGATGTGCGTTGAGTTTGGTGATCAGGTCATCAATTACCAGATTCCACAGAAGAGGGGAGAGTACACCCCCCTGCGGGCAGCCTCTGGCTATCAGAGCCAACTGCTGCTCTTCCTCAAGGCGAACCACTCGTTTGCTTAACATATTAGTTATCCAGTCATTTAGTACCTGTTCCACGCCGTGTTTGGAGAGAGCGGCACTAATGCTGGAAAAGTTTGTCTTGTCGAAGGCTCCTTCGATGTCTATGAATGTGCCCAGGCAGGACCCTTTCTGGTGAATCGCTTCCTCAATCTGGTTCACCACCAGATGAAGAGCGGACTCTGTCGACTTACCCGAGCTGTATGCGTGTTGGTTACCATGCAGTGGTATTGTTTTTAAAACGCCATCACGTAGTTCCCTTTCACACAGTCTTTCCATTGTCTTTAGTAAAAACGAGGTCAGACTAATAGGTCGATAGGATTTAGCGTTTGTGTAGTCACTTTTACCTGGCTTCGGAATGAATATGACTTTCACTTCCCTCCATCCTTTAGGAACGTATCTAAAGGCCAGGCACGCTCGCATTAAGAGCACCAGTTTTGTTGCAACAGCGGTACCTCCCCACTGTAGTAAGGCAGGAAACACGCCGTCGGGACCTGGTGCCTTGAAAGGTTGGAAGCTTTTGATGGCCCACTGAAGTTTTTCCAGCGTAATCATCTTTTCTGCATAAAGCCAGTCATCATCTGATGGTGTTTGGATAACGTCAAGCCATTCATTTACCTGCGCGAATACGCTGCCTGGGAAGTGAGTTTCTACTAGGAGACGTTGCGCTTCTTCAGGTGTCGTGGTCAACGTGTTATCGGGTTTCCGGAGTGTGGCGATCTCAGGTTTGTTCTGTTGCGCCAGTATTTTCCTTACCCTGTTTGCTTGTTGGCATGATTCAATGTTACCACAGAATTTACGCCACCCTGTAGTTCTTCTGAATCTGATGCATCTCTTGTAGCTCGATTTGGCCGCGTAATAAGCGTCCCAGTCCTCATCACTACATGTGTTCATGGCTCTGTTAAGAGCCTTTCTTACCTTACCGCGTTTGCGCTCCAGGTCTGCACCCCACCAAGGTTGTTTACCCGGTGTGTCGCGCGGAATCGTTTCTGGGCAGGCGATTCGGTAGCTGTTTATCAGCGATTCGGTGAGTAGTGTTACTTGCGCATCGATCTGTGCCGTGTCCGCAAGCAACTCCGAATCGCATGATGGTACAAGCCTTGAGGTAAGGTTGCGTGTGTACACCGATATATCCGTGTTGCGAGGATTACGCGTAGGTTGTTTGGGTGGTATACAGACCTGGATGTCGAAGCGGATCCACCTGTGGTCTGAGCAGGAAGCCTCATTCGAGACTTGCCACCCAGTGATTAGTTCCGCTGCTCCCTCCGTAGCCAGAGTCAGGTCTATGATAGTACGACTGCGTCTGGTCACGAAGGTTGGTTCCGAACCCGTGTTTAGTAGGGATAGGTTAGTAGTGAACAGATAATCAACTAATGTCTTACCCCTTGCGTTTTGCGTCTCCATCCCCCACAGTGGATGGTGTGCGTTTGCGTCGGTCCCAATGACAATCTCATCCCTGCTGTTTTCACAGTGCGTGATGAGGCGGACCAGGTCGTGTGGGGGCGGTTCCTCCGCCTCAGGCATATATACCGAGGCGAAGACGATAGCCAACTTAGTGGCTCCCCGCTGTATGTTCAGCCTAGCAGCAGAGACATCTCTGCAACAGAAGTCGTTTAATAGCTGTGTTTTAAGGTTACCTGTGACATAGATGCACGATCTAGGGTGATCATGGTCCGCAGTAACAAGGAGCTTACCACCAAGATTGGAGAGTCCTCGTATGTGGCCACCCCTAATCCACGGCTCTTGGATCAGGGCAATGGCCGTGTGTTGAACCTCCAGCCACTTGCGGAGTTGAGCCGTCGCGGTCTGGCTGTGGTGGAGGTTAGCCTGCACGACTTTACAGGCCGACAAAAGGGACGCCATCACCGGCAAGACCCTCCTCGTCGCCCTCAAGTCGCAGCCCGGCAAACAGGTCGCCCTCGTCGAACCCGTCCCCTCCCGGGTCTGAAGCCGGGAACAACATTACGTCGTCCGGCTCCCCCCCCGACGAAGGGACGGCACCCACGGTGGCGGCAGGGTCGGCTGAGTCTGCTGCTACAGCAGGGTCGGCCGCAGTTGCTTCCGGGTTGTTTGGCGGAGAATCGGTGTCCTCTGCGTCTTCCAGCGGCTGTTTCGTGATCGGGTCCCAACCCCGAGAGACGTCGACGAACCTGCCGTTCGGACCCTGGAACTTGACGTACACCGCTCCCAAACCAATTGAGAGACGGCGCTCGGCGCTCATCAGGGTCGGAACCTGGTCCTCGGGGATACCCAGCACCACGAACCAGCAAGCCTTCTGCTTCTCGGCGTGCAGCACTACCCACCTCCTTACGTCGATCCAGCGATTCTGGTACCAGAGGGCTCGTCCAATAAAGGTCGAGTCCTCGTAGACTCCCTGGTCGTCGGGGATGGCGATGCCGCAGCGCACCCGCTTCTGGATCTCCGCCTGGCTCTTGACGACTAGCGAGGTGCCAGCCGGGAGAGCCAGGCTGGAGACTGTTTTTTTCAGCCAGGCTAAGGTGAAGTTGTTACCGCACCACAGCTTGAGGACTCCACCGGTGAACAGCGGCTTCGCGTTGAAGGTTGGTCCCGGTGTATCCTGCATAGCAGAGCAGGCCTCACTGATGATCCGCTTGTGGATAGCAGCCAAGACCTGGTCCGATACTCCCTGGCTTATGATGCCCCTCCGGTCGCAGGTTATTGCGACGTTTAGGGACGCACTGGCAGCTTGAGCGTAGCTTCTGTTAGCGATCCTCTGGGATTGGTCAAGCCGCGGCCGTTTGTGCTCTCCACGGGGCGAAATCGTCTCGTTGAGAGCCCGCTTGACCGCAGCCTGGTCACTTCCATCGGATCGCTGCGTTGTGGTTGCCTCCTCGGCCGGACCTCCTGCGGATTTAGATTGCAGTGTGCTAGGCGTTGGTCGGCTAGTGCCGGCCTCAGCCTGCGACCGCTTCCCCTCAGAGAAGTTCAGCTTACCTTGCTTGGTCGGTTTAACCGAGCTGGTGGCAGCAACCTGCTTGTTTTGGGGGGCTTTGCGTCCCCGCCTGCGTTCGTGACGCCGCTCCTTGCGCGTCAGTCTTTCCCTCCTCTTACCCTGGCTTGTAGGAGCTGTAGGACCCGAGGGGCCCGAACAAGAGCAATGGACTTGTGGAATAGATTTTTTACCCTTGCCCTTGCCTTTACCTTTACCCTTACGAGTAGGCACCTGCCAGGCGCTGGTAAAAACGTCCTCGGTGTTGCTGATCGCCTCCGTGTGACCGGAGGCGGCCGCGACTTGGGAAGCGGCTTGAGGAGCCACAGGAGGAGCGGGAGGGTGTTTGGGAAGGCTACTTCCGGCAGAGGTGTTAGCCGTCTCCGTTTTCGCCTTTGTGTTTAAAGGATCGGTACTGGTCCCATGCAGCGCCGTTCTCCTTTGTTTGGAGTGGGACTTTTTGGTCTTAGCTGCGGTTTTCGCCACAGCCGGACCAGCGCCCGCGCTGGCGCCCACGGCGTGAGCCGCAGGGCATCCAGGGGCGAGCAAGGCACCAGAGGTACCTTGCTTAGGAGCTTTGCCAGCTTTCGCCGACTCCACTCCTGCGGTATTTTCAGTTGGCTTCAATACGATCAGCGAGTAGCAAGTAAGGCTTTAAAATCGCAAAATTTGGCGATCAGCGAGTCGCGAGTAAGGCTTCAAAATTGAAAAGATATGCGACCAGCGAGTAGCAAGTAAGGCTTTAAAGTCGCAAGATTTGGCGATCAACGAGTAGCGAGTAATGCTTCAAAATCCAAATAATAAGCGATCAGCGAGTTGCGAGTAAGGCTTCAAAATCGAAAGAATATGCGATCAGCGAGTCGCGAAGAAGGCTTCAAAATTGAAAAAATATGCGATCAGCGTGTAGCAAGTAAGTCTTTAAAATCGCAAGATTTGGCGATCAACGAGAAGCGAGTAAGGCTTCAAAATCCAAAGAATATGCGATCAGCGAGTAGCAAGTAAGGCTTTAAAATCGCAAAATTTGGCGATCAGCGAGTCGCGAGTAAGGCTTCAAAATCGAAAGAATATGCGATCAGCGAGTCGCGAGTAAGGCTTCTAAATCGAAAGAATTTGCGATCAGCTAATAGTGAATAAGGCTTCAAAATCGGAAGAATTTGCGATCAGCGAGTAGCAACTTAGGCTTCCAAATTGAAAGAATATGCGATCAGCGAGTAGCAAGTAAGGCTTCAAAATTAAAGAATATGCGATCAGCGAGTCGCGAAGAAGGCTTCAAAATTGACAAAAATATGCGATCAGCGTGTAGCAAGTAAGGCTTTAAAATCGCAAGATTTGGCGATCAACGAGAAGCGAGTAATTCTTCAAAATCCAAAGAATATGCGATCAGCGAGTCGCGAGTAAGGCTTCAAAATCGAAAGAATATGCGATCAGCGAGTCGCGAGTAAGGCTTCAAAATCGAAAAAATATGAGATCAGCGAGTAGCAAGTAAGGCTTTAAAATCGGCAAATTTGGCGATCAACGAGTAGCGAGTAAGGCTTCAAAATTGAAAAAATATGCGATCAGCAAGTCGCGAGTAAGGCTTCAAAATTGAAAAAATATGCGATCAGCGAGTAGCAAGTAAGGCTTTAAAATCGCATGATTTGGCGATCAACGAGTAGCGAGTAAGGATTCAAAATCGAAAGAATATGCGATCAGCGAGTCGCGAGTAAGGCTTCAAAATTTAAAAAATATGCGACCAATGAGTAGCAAGTAAGGCTTTAAAATCGCAAGATTTGGCGATCAACGAGTAGCGAGTAAGGCTTCAAAATCGAAAGAATATGCGATCAGCGAGTAGCAAGTAAGGCTTTTAAATCGCAAAATTTGGCGATCAGCGAGTCGCGAGTAAGGCTTCAAAATTTAAAAAATATGCGACCAGCGAGTAGCAAGTAAGGCTTTAAAATCGCAAGATTTGGCGATCAACGAGTAGCGAGTAAGGCTTCAAAATCGAAAAAATATTAGATCAGCGAGTAGCAAGTAAGGCTTTAAAATCGCCAAATTTGGCGATCAACGAGTAGCGAGTAAGGCTTAAAAATTGAAAGAATATGCGATCAGCAAGTCGCGAGTAAGGCTTCAAAATAGAAAAAATATGCGATCAGCGAGTAGCGAGTAAGGCTTTAAAATCGCATGACTTGGCGATCAACGAGTAGCGAGTAAGGCTTCAAAATCGAAAGAATATGCGATCAGCGAGTCGCGAGTAAGGCTTCAAAATTTAAAAAATATGCGACCAGCGAGTAGCAAGTAAGGCTTTAAAATCGCAAGATTTGGCGATCAACGAGTAGCGAGTAAGGCTTCAAAATTGAAAAAATATGCGACCAGCGAGTAGCAAGTAAGGCATCAAAAGCGAAAGAATATGCGATCAGCGAGTCGCAAAGAAGGCTTCGAAATTGAAAAAATATGCGATCTGCGAGTAGCAAGTAAGGCTTCATAATCGAAAGAATGTGCGATCAGCGAGTCGCGAGTAAGGCTTCAAAATTGAAAAAATATGCGACAAGCGAAGAGCAAGTAAGGCTTTAAAATCGCAAGATTTGGCGATCAACGAATAGCGAGTAAGGCTTCAAAATCCAAAAAATATGCGATCAGCGAGTCGCGAGTAAGGCTTCAAAATCGAAAGAATATGCGATCAGCGAGTCGCGAAGAAGGCTTCAAAATTGAAAAAATATGCGATCAGCGAGTAGCAAGTAAGGCTTTAAAATCGCAAGATTTGGCGTTCATCGAGTAGCGAATAAGGTTTCAAAATCGAAAGAATATGCGATCAGCGAGTCGCAAGTTAAGCTTCAAAATCGAAAAAATATGCGATCAGCGAGTAGCAAGTAAGGCTTTAAAATCGCAAAATTTGGCGATCAACGAGTAGCGAGTAAGGCTTCAAAATTGAAAGAATATGCGATCAGCAAGTCGCGAGTAAGGCTTCAAAATTGAAAAAATATGCGATCAGCGAGTAGCAAGTCAGGCTTTAAAATCGCATGATTTGGCGATCAACGAGTTGCGAGTAAGGCTTCAAAATCGAAAGAATATGCGATCAGCGAGTCGCGAGTATGGCTTCAAAATTTAAAAAATATGCGACCAGCGAGTAGCAAGTAAAGCTTTGAAATCGCAAGATTTGGCGATCAACGAGTAGCGAGTAAGGCTTCAAAATAAAAAAAAAATATGCGACCAGCGAGTAGCAAGTAAGGCTTCAAAATCGAAAGAATATGCGATCAGCGAGTCGCGAGTAAAGCTTCAAAATTTAAAAAATATGCAACCAGCGAGTAGCAAGTAAGGCTTTAAAATCGCAAGATTTGGCGATCAACGAGTAGCGAGTAAGGCTTCAAAATCGAAAAAATATGAGATCAGCGAGTAGCAAGTAAGGCTTTAAAATCGCAAGATTTGGCGATCAACGAGTAGCGAGTAAGGCTTCAAAAATCGAAAGAATATGCGATCAGCGAGTAGCAAGTAAGGCTTTAAATCGCAATATTTGGCGATCAGCGAGTCGCGAGTAAGGCTTCAAAATCGAAAAAATATGCGATCAGCGAGTAGCAAGTAAGGCTTTAAAATCGCAAGATTTGGCGATCAACGAGTAGCGAGTAAGGCTTCAAAATCGAAAGAATATGCGATCAGCGAGTCGCGAGTGAGGCTTCAAAATCGAAAGAATATGCGATCAAAGAGTAGCAAGTTAGGCTTTAAAATCGAGAGAATATGCGATCAGCGAGTAGCAAGTAAGGCTTTAAAATCGCAAAATTTGGCGATCAGCGAGTCGCGAGTAAGGCTTCAAAATCGAACGAATATGCGATCAGCGAGTCGCGAGTAAGTCTTCTAAATCGAAAGAATTTGCGATCAGCGAATAGTGAGTAAGGCTTCAAAATCGGAAGAATTGGCGATCAGCGAGTAGCAACTTAGGCTTAAAAATTGAAAGAATGTGCGATCAGCGAGTAGCAAGTAAGGCTTTAAAATCGCAAGATTTGGCGATCAACGAGTAGCGAGTAATGCTTCAAAATCCAAAGAATAAGCGATCAGCGAGTTGCGAGTAAGGCTTCAAAATCGAAAGAATATGCGATCAGCGAGTCGCGAAGAAGGCTTCAAAATTGAAAAAAATATGCGATCAGCTTGTAGCAAGTAAAGCTTTAAAATCGCAAGATTTGGCGATCAACGAGTAGCGAGTAAGGCTTCAAAATCCAAAGAATATGCGATCAGCGAGTAGCAAGTAAGGCTTAAAGCCTTACTTGCTACTCGCTGATAGCATATTTGGCGATCAGCGAGTCGCGAGTAAGGCTTCAAAATCGAAAGAATATGCGATCAGCGAGTCGCGAGTAAGGCTCCAAAATCGGAAGAATTGGCGATCAGCGAGTAACAACTTAGGCTTCAAAATTGAAACAATATGCGATCAGCGAGTAGCAAGTAAGGCTTCAAAATCAAAGAATATGCGATCAGCGAGTCGCGAAGAAGGGTTCAAAATTGACAAAAATATGCGATCAGCGTGTAGCAAGTAAGGCTTTAAAATCGCAAGATTTGGCGATCAACGAGAAGCGAGTAAGTCTTCAAAATCCAAAGAATATGCGATCAGCGAGTCGCGAGTAAGGCTTCAAAATCGAAAGAATATGCGATCAGCGAGTCGCGAGTAAGGCTTCAAAATCGAAGAAATATGAGATCAGCGAGTAGCAAGTAAGGCTTTAAAATCGGCAAATTTGGCGATCAACGAGTAGCGAGTAAGGCTTCAAAATTGAAAGAATATGCGATCAGCAAGTCGCGAGTAAGGCTTCAAAATTGAAAAAATATGCGATCAGCGAGTAGCATGTAAGGCTTAAAAATCGCATGATTTGGCGTTCAACGAGTAGCGAGTAAGGCTTCAAAATCGAAAGAATATGCGATCAGCGAGTCGCGAGTAAGGCTTCAAAATTGAAAAAAATATGCGATCAGCGTGTAGCAAGTAAAGCTTTAAAATCGCAAGATTTGGCGATCAACGAGTAGCGAGTAAGGCTTCAAAATCCAAAGAATATGCGATCAGCGAGTAGCAAGTAAGGCTTAAAGCCTTACTTGCTACTCGCTGATCGCATATTTGGCGATCAGCGAGTCGCGAGTAAGGCTTCAAAATCAAAGAATATGCGATCAGCGAGTCGCGAAGAAGGCTTCAAAATTGACAAAAGTATGCGATCAGCGTGTAGCAAGTAAGGCTTTAAAATCGCAAGATTTGGCGATCAACGAGAAGCGAGTAAGTCTTCAAAATCCAAAGAATATGCGATCAGCGAGTAGCGAGTAAGGCTTCAAAATCCAAAGAATATGCGATCAGCGAGTAGCAAGTAAGGCTTAAAGCCTTACTTGCTACTCGCTGATCGCATATTTGGCGATCAGCGAGTCGCGAGTAAGGCTTCAAAATCGAAAGAATATGCGATCAGCGAGTCGCGAGTAAGGCTTCAAAATCAAAGAATATGCGATCAGCGAGTCGCGAAGAAGGCTTCAAAATTGACAAAAGTATGCGATCAGCGTGTAGCAAGTAAGGCTTTAAAATCGCAAGATTTGGCGATCAACGAGAAGCGAGTAAGTCTTCAAAATTGAAAGAATATGCGATCAGCGAGTAGCAAGTAAGGCTTCAAAATCAAAGAATATGCGATCAGCGAGTCGCGAAGAAGGCTTCAAAATTGACAAAAGTATGCGATCAGCGTGTAGCAAGTAAGGCTTTAAAATCGCAAGATTTGGCGATCAACGAGAAGCGAGTAAGTCTTCAAAATCCAAAGAATATGCGATCAGCGAGTCGCGAGTAAGGCTTCAAAATTGAAAGAATATGCGATCAGCGAGTCGCGAGTAAGGCTTCAAAATCGAAAAAATATGAGATCAGCGAGTAGCAAGAAAGGCTTTAAAATCGGAAAATTTGGCGATCAACGAGTAGCGAGTAAGGCTTCAAAATTGAAAGAATATGCGATCAGCAAGTCGCGAGTAAGGCTTCAAAATTGAAAAAATATGCGATCAGCGAGTAGAATGTAAGGCTTTAAAATCGCATGATTTGGCGATCAACGAGTAGCGAGTAAGGCTTCAAAATCGAAAGAATACGCGATCAGCGAGTCGCGAGTAAGGCTTCAAAATTTAAAAAATATGCGACCAATGAGTAGCAAGTAAGGCTTTAAAATCGCAAGATTCTGCGATCAACGAGTAGCGAGTAAGGCTTCAAAATCGAAAGAATATGCGATCAGCGAGTAGCAAGTAAGGCTTTAAAATCGCAAAATTTGGCGATCAGCGAGTCGCGAGTAAGGCTTCAAAATTTAAAAAATATGCAACCAGCGAGTAGCAAGTAAGGCTTTAAAATCGCAAGATTTGGCGATCAACGAGTAGCGAGTTAGGCTTCAAAATCGAAAAAATATGAGATCAGCGAGTAGCAAGTAAGGCTTTAAAATCGCCAAATTTGGCGATCAACGAGTAGCGAGTAAGGCTTAAAAATTGAAAGAATATGCGATCAGCAAGTCGCGAGTAAGGCTTCAAAATTGAAAAAATATGCGATCAGCGAGTAGCAAGTGAGGCTTTAAAATCGCATGACTTGGCGATCAACGAGTAGCGAGTAAGGCTTCAAAATCGAAAGAATATGCGATCAGCGAGTCGCGAGTAAGGCTTCAAAATTGAAAAAATATGCGATCAGCGAGTAGCAAGTAAGGCTTTAAAATCGTATGACTTGGCGATCAATGAGTAGCAAGTAAGGCTTTAAAATCGCAAAATTTGGCGATCAGCGAGTCGCGAGTAAGGCTTCAAAATCGAACGAATATGCGATCAGCGAGTCGCGAGTAAGGCTTCTAAATCGAAAGAATTTGCGATCAGCGAATAGTGAGTAAGGCTTCAAAATCGGAAGAATTGGCGATCAGCGAGTAGCAACTTAGGCTTAAAAATTGAAAGAATGTGCGATCAGCGAGTAGCAAGTAAGGCTTTAAAATCGCAAGATTTGGCGATCAACGAGTAGCGAGTAATGCTTCAAAATCCAAAGAATAAGCGATCAGCGAGTTGCGAGTAAGGCTTCAAAATCGAAAGAATATGCGATCAGCGAGTCGCGAGTAAGGCTCCAAAATCGGAAGAATTGGCGATCAGCGAGTAGCAACTTAGGCTTCAAAATTGAAAGAATATGCGATCAGCGAGTAGCAAGTAAGGCTTCAAAATCAAAGAATATGCGATCAGCGAGTCGCGAAGAAGGCTTCAAAATTGACAAAAATATGCGATCAGCGTGTAGCAAGTAAGGCTTTAAAATCGCAAGATTTGGCGATCAACGAGAAGCGAGTAAGTCTTCAAAATCCAAAGAATATGCGATCAGCGAGTCGCGAGTAAGGCTTCAAAATCGAAAGAATATGCGATCAGCGAGTCGCGAGTAAGGCTTCAAAATCGAAAAAATATGCGATCAGCGAGTAGCAAGTAAGGCTTTAAAATCGCAAGATTTGGCGATCAACGAGTAGCGAGTAAGGCTTCAAAATCGAAAGAATATGCGATCAGCGAGTCGCGAGTGAGGCTTCAAAATCGAAAGAATATGCGATCAAAGAGTAGCAAGTTAGGCTTTAAAATCGAGAGAATATGCGATCAGCGAGTAGCAAGTAAGGCTTTAAAATCGCAAAATTTGGCGATCAGCGAGTCGCGAGTAAGGCTTCAAAATCGAACGAATATGCGATCAGCGAGTCGCGAGTAAGTCTTCTAAATCGAAAGAATTTGCGATCAGCGAATAGTGAGTAAGGCTTCAAAATCGGAAGAATTGGCGATCAGCGAGTAGCAACTTAGGCTTAAAAATTGAAAGAATGTGCGATCAGCGAGTAGCAAGTAAGGCTTTAAAATCGCAAGATTTGGCGATCAACGAGTAGCGAGTAATGCTTCAAAATCCAAAGAATAAGCGATCAGCGAGTTGCGAGTAAGGCTTCAAAATCGAAAGAATATGCGATCAGCGAGTCGCGAAGAAGGCTTCAAAATTGAAAAAAATATGCGATCAGCTTGTAGCAAGTAAAGCTTTAAAATCGCAAGATTTGGCGATCAACGAGTAGCGAGTAAGGCTTCAAAATCCAAAGAATATGCGATCAGCGAGTAGCAAGTAAGGCTTAAAGCCTTACTTGCTACTCGCTGATAGCATATTTGGCGATCAGCGAGTCGCGAGTAAGGCTTCAAAATCGAAAGAATATGCGATCAGCGAGTCGCGAGTAAGGCTCCAAAATCGGAAGAATTGGCGATCAGCGAGTAACAACTTAGGCTTCAAAATCGAAAGAATATGCGATCAGCGAGTCGCGAGTAAGGCTTCAAAATCGAAAGAATATGCGATCAGCGAGTCGCGAGTAAGTCTTCTAAATCGAAAGAATTTGCGATCAGCGAATAGTGAGTAAGGCTTCAAAATCCAAAGAATATGCGATCAGCGAGTAGCAAGTAAGGCTTAAAGCCTTACTTGCTACTCGCTGATCGCATATTTGGCGATCAGCGAGTCGCGAGTAAGGCTTCAAAATCAAAGAATATGCGATCAGCGAGTCGCGAAGAAGGCTTCAAAATTGACAAAAGTATGCGATCAGCGTGTAGCAAGTAAGGCTTTAAAATCGCAAGATTTGGCGATCAACGAGAAGCGAGTAAGTCTTCAAAATCCAAAGAATATGCGATCAGCGAGTAGCGAGTAAGGCTTCAAAATCCAAAGAAAATGCGATCAGCGAGTAGCAAGTAAGGCTTAAAGCCTTACTTGCTACTCGCTGATCGCATATTTGGCGATCAGCGAGTCGCGAGTAAGGCTTCAAAATCGAAAGAATATGCGATCAGCGAGTCGCGAGTAAGGCTTCAAAATCAAAGAATATGCGATCAGCGAGTCGCGAAGAAGGCTTCAAAATTGACAAAAGTATGCGATCAGCGTGTAGCAAGTAAGGCTTTAAAATCGCAAGATTTGGCGATCAACGAGAAGCGAGTAAGTCTTCAAAATTGAAAGAATATGCGATCAGCGAGTAGCAAGTAAGGCTTCAAAATCAAAGAATATGCGATCAGCGAGTCGCGAAGAAGGCTTCAAAATTGACAAAAGTATGCGATCAGCGTGTAGCAAGTAAGGCTTTAAAATCGCAAGATTTGGCGATCAACGAGAAGCGAGTAAGTTTTCAAAATCCAAAGAATATGCGATCAGCGAGTCGCGAGTAAGGCTTCAAAATTGAAAGAATATGCGATCAGCGAGTCGCGAGTAAGGCTTCAAAATCGAAAAAATATGAGATCAGCGAGTAGCAAGAAAGGCTTTAAAATCGGAAAATTTGGCGATCAACGAGTAGCGAGTAAGGCTTCAAAATTGAAAGAATATGCGATCAGCAAGTCGCGAGTAAGGCTTCAAAATTGAAAAAATATGCGATCAGCGAGTAGCATGTAAGGCTTTAAAATCGCATGATTTGGCGATCAACGAGTAGCGAGTAAGGCTTCAAAATCGAAAGAATATGCGATCAGCGAGTCGCGAGTAAGGCTTCAAAATTTAAAAAATATGCGACCAATGAGTAGCAAGTAAGGCTTTAAAATCGCAAGATTCTGCGATCAACGAGTAGCGAGTAAGGCTTCAAAATCGAAAGAATATGCGATCAGCGAGTAGCAAGTAAGGCTTTAAAATCGCAAAATTTGGCGATCAGCGAGTCGCGAGTAAGGCTTCAAAATTTAAAAAATATGCAACCAGCGAGTAGCAAGTAAGGCTTTAAAATCGCAAGATTTGGCGATCAACGAGTAGCGAGTTAGGCTTCAAAATCGAAAAAATATGAGATCAGCGAGTAGCAAGTAAGGCTTTAAAATCGCCAAATTTGGCGATCAACGAGTAGCGAGTAAGGCTTAAAAATTGAAAGAATATGCGATCAGCAAGTCGCGAGTAAGGCTTCAAAATTGAAAAAATATGCGATCAGCGAGTAGCAAGTGAGGCTTTAAAATCGCATGACTTGGCGATCAACGAGTAGCGAGTAAGGCTTCAAAATCGAAAGAATATGCGATCAGCGAGTCGCGAGTAAGGCTTCAAAATTGAAAAAATATGCGATCAGCGAGTAGCAAGTAAGGCTTTAAAATCGTATGACTTGGCGATCAATGAGTAGCAAGTAAGGCTTTAAAATCGCAAAATTTGGCGATCAGCGAGTCGCGAGTAAGGCTTCAAAATCGAACGAATATGCGATCAGCGAGTCGCGAGTAAGGCTTCTAAATCGAAAGAATTTGCGATCAGCGAATAGTGAGTAAGGCTTCAAAATCGGAAGAATTGGCGATCAGCGAGTAGCAACTTAGGCTTAAAAATTGAAAGAATGTGCGATCAGCGAGTAGCAAGTAAGGCTTTAAAATCGCAAGATTTGGCGATCAACGAGTAGCGAGTAATGCTTCAAAATCCAAAGAATAAGCGATCAGCGAGTTGCGAGTAAGGCTTCAAAATCGAAAGAATATGCGATCAGCGAGTCGCGAGTAAGGCTCCAAAATCGGAAGAATTGGCGATCAGCGAGTAGCAACTTAGGCTTCAAAATTGAAAGAATATGCGATCAGCGAGTAGCAAGTAAGGCTTCAAAATCAAAGAATATGCGATCAGCGAGTCGCGAAGAAGGCTTCAAAATTGACAAAAATATGCGATCAGCGTGTAGCAAGTAAGGCTTTAAAATCGCAAGATTTGGCGATCAACGAGAAGCGAGTAAGTCTTCAAAATCCAAAGAATATGCGATCAGCGAGTCGCGAGTAAGGCTTCAAAATCGAAAGAATATGCGATCAGCGAGTCGCGAGTAAGGCTTCAAAATCGAAAAAATATGAGATCAGCGAGTAGCAAGTAAGGCTTTAAAATCGGCAAATTTGGCGATCAACGAGTAGCGAGTAAGGCTTCAAAATTGAAAGAATATGCGATCAGCAAGTCGCGAGTAAGGCTTCAAAATTGAAAAAATATGCGATCAGCGAGTAGCATGTAAGGCTTAAAAATCGCATGATTTGGCGTTCAACGAGTAGCGAGTAAGGCTTCAAAATCGAAAGAATATGCGATCAGCGAGTCGCGAGTAAGGCTTCAAAATTGAAAAAAATATGCGATCAGCGTGTAGCAAGTAAAGCTTTAAAATCGCAAGATTTGGCGATCAACGAGTAGCGAGTAAGGCTTCAAAATCCAAAGAATATGCGATCAGCGAGTAGCAAGTAAGGCTTAAAGCCTTACTTGCTACTCGCTGATCGCATATTTGGCGATCAGCGAGTCGCGAGTAAGGCTTCAAAATCGAAAGAATATGCGATCAGCGAGTCGCGAGTAAGGCTTCAAAATCGGAAGAATTGGCGATCAGCGAGTAGCAACTTAGGCTTCAAAATTGAAAGAATATGCGATCAGCGAGTAGCAAGTAAGGCTTCAAAATCAAAGAATATGCGATCAGCGAGTCGCGAAGAAGGCTTCAAAATTGACAAAAATATGCAACCAGCGAGTAGCAAGTAAGGCTTTAAAATCGCAAGATTTTGCGATCAACGAGTAGCGAGTTAGGCTTCAAAATCGAAAAAATATGAGATCAGCGAGTAGCAAGTAAGGCTTTAAAATCGCCAAATTTGGCGATCAACGAGTAGCGAGTAAGGCTTAAAAATTGAAAGAATATGCGATCAGCAAGTCGCGAGTAAGGCTTCAAAATTGAAAAAATATGCGATCAGCGAGTAGCAAGTGAGGCTTTAAAATCGCATGACTTGGCGATCAACGAGTAGCGAGTAAGGCTTCAAAATCGAAAGAATATGCGATCAGCGAGTCGCGAGTAAGGCTTCAAAATTGAAAAAATATGCGATCAGCGAGTAGCAAGTAAGGCTTTAAAATCGTATGACTTGGCGATCAATGAGCAGCAAGTAAGGCTTTAAAATCGCAAAATTTGGCGATCAGCGAGTCGCGAGTAAGGCTTCAAAATCGAACGAATATGCGATCAGCGAGTCGCGAGTAAGGCTTCTAAATCGAAAGAATTTGCGATCAGCGAATAGTGAGTAAGGCTTCAAAATCGGAAGAATTGGCGATCAGCGAGTAGCAACTTAGGCTTAAAAATTGAAAGAATGTGCGATCAGCGAGTAGCAAGTAAGGCTTTAAAATCGCAAGATTTGGCGATCAACGAGTAGCGAGTAATGCTTCAAAATCCAAAGAATAAGCGATCAGCGAGTTGCGAGTAAGGCTTCAAAATCGAAAGAATATGCGATCAGCGAGTCGCGAGTAAGGCTCCAAAATCGGAAGAATTGGCGATCAGCGAGTAGCAACTTAGGCTTCAAAATTGAAAGAATATGCGATCAGCGAGTAGCAAGTAAGGCTTCAAAATCAAAGAATATGCGATCAGCGAGTCGCGAAGAAGGCTTCAAAATTGACAAAAATATGCGATCAGCGTGTAGCAAGTAAGGCTTTAAAATCGCAAGATTTGGCGATCAACGAGAAGCGAGTAAGTCTTCAAAATCCAAAGAATATGCGATCAGCGAGTCGCGAGTAAGGCTTCAAAATCGAAAGAATATGCGATCAGCGAGTCGCGAGTAAGGCTTCAAAATCGAAAAAATATGAGATCAGCGAGTAGCAAGTAAGGCTTTAAAATCGGCAAATTTGGCGATCAACGAGTAGCGAGTAAGGCTTCAAAATTGAAAGAATATGCGATCAGCAAGTCGCGAGTAAGGCTTCAAAATTGAAAAAATATGCGATCAGCGAGTAGCATGTAAGGCTTAAAAATCGCATGATTTGGCGTTCAACGAGTAGCGAGTAAGGCTTCAAAATCGAAAGAATATGCGATCAGCGAGTCGCGAGTAAGGCTTCAAAATTGAAAAAAATATGCGATCAGCGTGTAGCAAGTAAAGCTTTAAAATCGCAAGATTTGGCGATCAACGAGTAGCGAGTAAGGCTACAAAATCCAAAGAATATGCGATCAGCGAGTAGCAAGTAAGGCTTTAAAATCGCAAAATTTGGCGATCAACGAGTACCGAGTAAGGCTTCAAAATTGAAAGAATATGCGATCAGCAAGTCGCGAGTAAGGCTTCAAAATCGAAAGAATATGCGATCAGCGAGTCGCGAGTAAGGCTTCAAAATCGGAAGAATTGGCGATCAGCGAGTAGCAACTTAGGCTTCAAAATTGAAAGAATATGCGATCAGCGAGTAGCAAGTAAGGCTTCAAAATCAAAGAATATGCGATCAGCGAGTCGCGAAGAAGGCTTCAAAATTGACAAAAGTATGCGATCAGCGTGTAGCAAGTAAGGCTTTAAAATCGCAAGATTTGGCGATCAACGAGAAGCGAGTAAGTCTTCAAAATCCAAAGAATATGCGATCAGCGAGTCGCGAGTAAGGCTTCAAAATTGAAAGAATATGCGATCAGCGAGTCGCGAGTAAGGCTTCAAAATCGAAAAAATATGAGATCAGCGAGTAGCAAGTAAGGCTTTAAAATCGGCAAATTTCGCGATCAACGAGTAGCGAGTAAGGCTTAAAGCCTTACTTGCTACTCGCTGATCGCATATTTGGCGATCAGCGAGTCGCGAGTAAGGCTTCAAAATCGAAAGAATATGCGATCAGCGAGTCGCGAGTAAGGCTTCAAAATCGGAAGAATTGGCGATCAGCGAGTAGCAACTTAGGCTTCAAAATTGAAAGAATATGCGATCAGCGAGTAGCAAGTAAGGCTTCAAAATCAAAGAATATGCGATCAGCGAGTCGCGAAGAAGGCTTCAAAATTGACAAAAGTATGCGATCAGCGTGTAGCAAGTAAGGCTTTAAAATCGCAAGATTTGGCGATCAACGAGAAGCGAGTAAGTCTTCAAAATCCAAAGAATATGCGATCAGCGAGTCGCGAGTAAGGCTTCAAAATTGAAAGAATATGCGATCAGCGATTCGCGAGTAAGGCTTCAAAATCGAAAAAATATGAGATCAGCGAGTAGCAAGTAAGGCTTTAAAATCGGCAAATTTGGCGATCAACGAGTAGCGAGTAAGGCTTCAAAATTGAAAGAATATGCGATCAGCAAGTCGCGAGTAAGGCTTCAAAATTGAAAAAATAGGCGATCAGCGAGTAGCATGTAAGGCTTTAAAATCGCATGATTTGGCGATCAACGAGTAGCGAGTAAGGCTTCAAAATCGAAAGAATATGCGATCAGCGAGTCGCGAGTAAGGCTTCAAAATTTAAAAAATATGCGACCAATGAGTAGCAAGTAAGGCTTTAAAATCGCAAGATTCTGCGATCAACGAGTAGCGAGTAAGGCTTCAAAATCGAAAGAATATGCGATCAGCGAGTAGCAAGTAAGGCTTTAAAATCGCAAAATTTGGCGATCAGCGAGTCGCGAGTAAGGCTTCAAAATTTAAAAAATATGCAACCGGCGAGTAGCAAGTAAGGCTTTAAAATCGCAAGATTTGGCGATCAACGAGTAGCGAGTTAGGCTTCAAAATCGAAAAAATATGAGATCAGCGAGTAGCAAGTAAGGCTTTAAAATCGCCAAATTTGGCGATCAACGAGTAGCGAGTAAGGCTTAAAAATTGAAAGAATATGCGATCAGCAAGTCGCGAGTAAGGCTTCAAAATTGAAAAAATATGCGATCAGCGAGTAGCAAGTGAGGCTTTAAAATCGCATGACTTGGCGATCAACGAGTAGCGAGTAAGGCTTCAAAATCGAAAGAATATGCGATCAGCGAGTCGCGAGTAAGGCTTCAAAATTGAAAAAATATGCGATCAGCGAGTAGCAAGTAAGGCTTTAAAATCGTATGACTTGGCGATCAACGAGTAGCAAGTAAGGCTTTAAAATCGCAAAATTTGGCGATCAGCGAGTCGCGAGTAAGGCTTCAAAATCGAACGAATATGCGATCAGCGAGTCGCGAGTAAGGCTTCTAAATCGAAAGAATTTGCGATCAGCGAATAGTGAGTAAGGCTTCAAAATCGGAAGAATTGGCGATCAGCGAGTAGCAACTTAGGCTTAAAAATTGAAAGAATGTGCGATCAGCGAGTAGCAAGTAAGGCTTTAAAATCGCAAGATTTGGCGATCAACGAGTAGCGAGTAATGCTTCAAAATCCAAAGAATAAGCGATCAGCGAGTTGCCAGTAAGGCTTCAAAATCGAAAGAATATGCGATCAGCGAGTCGCGAGTAAGGCTCCAAAATCAAAGAATATGCGATCAGCGAGTCACGAAGAAGGCTTCAAAATTGACAAAAATATGCGATCAGCGTGTAGCAAGTAAGGCTTTAAAATCGCAAGATTTGGCGATCAGCGAGTAGCAACTTAGGCTTCAAAATTGAAAGAATATGCGATCAGCGAGTAGCAAGTAAGGCTTCAAAATCAAAGAATATGCGATCAGCGAGTCACGAAGAAGGCTTCAAAATTGACAAAAATATGCGATCAGCGTGTAGCAAGTAAGGCTTAAAAATCGCAAGATTTGGCGATCAACGAGAAGCAAGTAAGTCTTCAAAATCCAAAGAATATGCGATCAGCGAGTCGCGAGTAAGGCTTCAAAATCGAAAGAATATGCGATCAGCGAGTCGCGAGTAAGGCTTCAAAATCGAAAAAATATGAGATCAGCGAGTAGCAAGTAAGGCTTTAAAATCGGCAAATTTGGCGATCAACGAGTAGCGAGTAAGGCTTCAAAATTGAAAGAATATGCGATCAGCAAGTCGCGAGTAAGGCTTCAAAATTGAAAAAATATGCGATCAGCGAGTAGCATGTAAGGCTTAAAAATCGCATGATTTGGCGTTCAACGAGTAGCAAGTAAGGCTTCAAAATCGAAAGAATATGCGATCAGCGAGTCGCGAGTAAGGCTTCAAAATTGAAAAAAATATGCGATCAGCGTGTAGCAAGTAAAGCTTTAAAATCGCAAGATTTGGCGATCAACGAGTAGCGAGTAAGGCTTCAAAATCCAAAGAATATGCGATCAGCGAGTAGCAAGTAAGGCTTAAAGCCTTACTTGCTACTCGCTGATCGCATATTTGGCGATCAGCGAGTCGCGAGTAAGGCTTCAAAATCGAAAGAATATGCGATCAGCGAGTCGCGAGTAAGGCTTCAAAATCGGAAGAATTGGCGATCAGCGAGTAGCAACTTAGGCTTCAAAATTGAAAGAATATGCGATCAGCGAGTAGCAAGTAAGGCTTCAAAATCAAAGAATATGCGATCAGCGAGTCGCGAAGAAGGCTTCAAAACTGACAAAAGTATGCGATCAGCGTGTAGCAAGTAAGGCTTTAAAATCGCAAGATTTGGCGATCAACGAGAAGCGAGTAAGTCTTCAAAATCCAAAGAATATGCGATCAGCGAGTCGCGAGTAAGGCTTCAAAATTGAAAGAATATGCGATCAGCGAGTCGCGAGTAAGGCTTCAAAATCGAAAAAATATGAGATCAGCGAGTAGCAAGTAAGGCTTTAAAATCGGCAAATTTGGCGATCAACGAGTAGCGAGTAAGGCTTCAAAATTGAAAGAATATGCGATCAGCAAGTCGCGAGTAAGGCTTCAAAATTGAAAAAATATGCGATCAGCGAGTAGCAAGTAAGGCTTTAAAATCGGCAAATTTGGCGATCAACGAGTCGCGAGTAAGGCTTCAAAATTTAAAAAATATGCGACCAATGAGTAGCAAGTAAGGCTTTGAAATCGCAAGATTCTGCGATCAACGAGTAGCGAGTAAGGCTTCAAAATCGAAAGAATATGCGATCAGCGAGTAGCAAGTAAGGCTTTAAAATCGCAAAATTTGGCGATCAGCGAGTCGCGAGTAAGGCTTCAAAATTTAAAAAATATGCAACCAGCGAGTAGCAAGTAAGGCTTTAAAATCGCATGACTTGGCGATCAACGAGTAGCGAGTAAGGCTTCAAAATCGAAAGAATATGCGATCAGCGAGTCGCGAGTAAGTCTTCAAAATCGAAAAAATATGAGATCAGCGAGTAGCAAGTAAGGCTTTAAAATCGGCAAATTTGGCGATCAACGAGTAGCGAGTCAGGCTTCAAAATTGAAAAATATGCGATCAGCAAGTCGCGAGTAAGGCTTCAAAATTGAAAAAATATGCGACCAATGAGTAGCAAGTAAGGCTTTAAAATCGCAAGATTTGGCGATCAACGAGTAGCGAGTAAGGCTTCAAAATCGAAAGAATATGCGATCAGCGAGTAGCAAGTAAGGCTTTTAAATCGCAAAATTTGGCGATCAGCGAGTCGCGAGTAAGGCTTCAAAATTTAAAAAATATGCGACCAGCGAGTAGCAAGTATGGCTTTAAAATCGCAAGATTTGGCGATCAGCGAGTAGCGAGTAAGGCTTCAAAATCGAAAAAATATGAGATCAGCGAGTAGCAAGTAAGGCTTTAAAATCGGCAAATTTGGCGATCAACGAGTAGCGAGTAAGGCTTCAAAATCAAAGAATATGCGATCAGCGAGTCGCGAAGAAGGCTTCAAAATTGACAAAAATATGCGATCAGCGTGTAGCAAGTAAGGCTTTAAAATCGCAAGATTTGGCGATCAACGAGAAGCGAGTAAGTCTTCAAAATCCAAAGAATATGCGATCAGCGAGTCGCGAGTAAGGCTTCAAAATCGAAAGAATATGCGATCAGCGAGTCGCGAGTAAGGCTTCAAAATCGAATGAATATGAGATCAGCGAGTAGCAAGTAAGGCTTTAAAATCGGCAAATTTGGCGATCAACGAGTAGCGAGTAAGGCTTCAAAATTGAAAAATATGCGATCAGCAGGTCGCGAGTAAGGCTTCAAAATTGAAAAAATATGCGATCAGCGAGTAGCAAGTAAGGCTTTAAAATCGCATGATTTGGCGATCAACGAGTAGCGAGTAAGGCTTCAAAATCGAAAGAATATGCGATCAGCGAGTCGCGAGTAAGGCTTCAAAATTGAAAGAATATGCGATCAGCAAGTCGCGAGTAAGGCTTCAAAATTGAAAAAATATGCGATCAGCGAGTAGCATGTAAGGCTTAAAAATCGCATGATTTGGCGTTCAACGAGTAGCAAGTAAGGCTTCAAAATCGAAAGAATATGCGATCAGCGAGTCGCGAGTAAGGCTTCAAAATTGAAAAAAATATGCGATCAGCGTGTAGCAAGTAAAGCTTTAAAATCGCAAGATTTGGCGATCAACGAGTAGCGAGTAAGGCTTCAAAATCCAAAGAATATGCGATCAGCGAGTAGCAAGTAAGGCTTAAAGCCTTACTTGCTACTCGCTGATCGCATATTTGGCGATCAGCGAGTCGCGAGTAAGGCTTCAAAATCGAAAGAATATGCGATCAGCGAGTCGCGAGTAAGGCTTCAAAATCGGAAGAATTGGCGATCAGCGAGTAGCAACTTAGGCTTCAAAATTGAAAGAATATGCGATCAGCGAGTAGCAAGTAAGGCTTCAAAATCAAAGAATATGCGATCAGCGAGTCGCGAAGAAGGCTTCAAAACTGACAAAAGTATGCGATCAGCGTGTAGCAAGTAAGGCTTTAAAATCGCAAGATTTGGCGATCAACGAGAAGCGAGTAAGTCTTCAAAATCCAAAGAATATGCGATCAGCGAGTCGCGAGTAAGGCTTCAAAATTGAAAGAATATGCGATCAGCGAGTCGCGAGTAAGGCTTCAAAATCGAAAAAATATGAGATCAGCGAGTAGCAAGTAAGGCTTTAAAATCGGCAAATTTGGCGATCAACGAGTAGCGAGTAAGGCTTCAAAATTGAAAGAATATGCGATCAGCAAGTCGCGAGTAAGGCTTCAAAATTGAAAAAATATGCGATCAGCGAGTAGCAAGTAAGGCTTTAAAATCGGCAAATTTGGCGATCAACGAGTCGCGAGTAAGGCTTCAAAATTTAAAAAATATGCGACCAATGAGTAGCAAGTAAGGCTTTGAAATCGCAAGATTCTGCGATCAACGAGTAGCGAGTAAGGCTTCAAAATCGAAAGAATATGCGATCAGCGAGTAGCAAGTAAGGCTTTAAAATCGCAAAATTTGGCGATCAGCGAGTCGCGAGTAAGGCTTCAAAATTTAAAAAATATGCAACCAGCGAGTAGCAAGTAAGGCTTTAAAATCGCATGACTTGGCGATCAACGAGTAGCGAGTAAGGCTTCAAAATCGAAAGAATATGCGATCAGCGAGTCGCGAGTAAGTCTTCAAAATCGAAAAAATATGAGATCAGCGAGTAGCAAGTAAGGCTTTAAAATCGGCAAATTTGGCGATCAACGAGTAGCGAGTCAGGCTTCAAAATTGAAAAATATGCGATCAGCAAGTCGCGAGTAAGGCTTCAAAATTGAAAAAATATGCGACCAATGAGTAGCAAGTAAGGCTTTAAAATCGCAAGATTTGGCGATCAACGAGTAGCGAGTAAGGCTTCAAAATCGAAAGAATATGCGATCAGCGAGTAGCAAGTAAGGCTTTTAAATCGCAAAATTTGGCGATCAGCGAGTCGCGAGTAAGGCTTCAAAATTTAAAAAATATGCGACCAGCGAGTAGCAAGTATGGCTTTAAAATCGCAAGATTTGGCGATCAGCGAGTAGCGAGTAAGGCTTCAAAATCGAAAAAATATGAGATCAGCGAGTAGCAAGTAAGGCTTTAAAATCGGCAAATTTGGCGATCAACGAGTAGCGAGTAAGGCTTCAAAATCAAAGAATATGCGATCAGCGAGTCGCGAAGAAGGCTTCAAAATTGACAAAAATATGCGATCAGCGTGTAGCAAGTAAGGCTTTAAAATCGCAAGATTTGGCGATCAACGAGAAGCGAGTAAGTCTTCAAAATCCAAAGAATATGCGATCAGCGAGTCGCGAGTAAGGCTTCAAAATCGAAAGAATATGCGATCAGCGAGTCGCGAGTAAGGCTTCAAAATCGAATGAATATGAGATCAGCGAGTAGCAAGTAAGGCTTTAAAATCGGCAAATTTGGCGATCAACGAGTAGCGAGTAAGGCTTCAAAATTGAAAAATATGCGATCAGCAGGTCGCGAGTAAGGCTTCAAAATTGAAAAAATATGCGATCAGCGAGTAGCAAGTAAGGCTTTAAAATCGCATGATTTGGCGATCAACGAGTAGCGAGTAAGGCTTCAAAATCGAAAGAATATGCGATCAGCGAGTCGCGAGTAAGGCTTCAAAATTTAAAAAATATGCGACCAATGAGTAGCAAGTAAGGCTTTAAAATCGCAAGATTTGGCGATCAACGAGTAGCGAGTAAGGCTTCAAAATCGAAAGAATATGCGATCAGCGAGTCGCGAGTAAGGCTTCAAAATTTAAAAAATATGCGACCAGCGAGTAGCAAGTAAGGCTTTAAAATCGCAAGATTTGGCGATCAACGAGTTGCGAGAAAGGCTTCATAATCCAAAGAATATGCGATCAGCGAGTCGCGAGTAAGGCTTCAAAATCAAAAGAATATGCGATCAGTGAGTCGCGAAGAAGGCTTCAAAATTGAAAAAAAATGCGACCAGCGAGTAGCAAGTAAGGCTTTAAAATCGCAAGATTTGGCGATCATCGAGTAGCGAGTAAGGCTTCAAAATCGAAAGAATATGCGATCAGCGAGTCGCGAGTAAGGCGTCAAAATTTAAAAAAAAATATGCGACATAAGAGTAGCAAGTAAGGCTTTAAAATCTCAAGATTTGGCGATCAACGAGTAGCGAGTAAGGCTACAAAATCCAAAGAATAAGCGATCAGCGAGTCGCGAGTAAGGCTTCAAAATCGAAAGAATATGCGATCAGCGAGTCGCGAAGAAGGCTTCAAAATTGACAAAAATATGCGATCAGCGTGTAGCAAGTATGGCTTTAAAATCGCAAGATTTGGCGATCAACGAGTAGCGAGTAAGGCTTCCAAATCCAAAGAATATGCGATCAGCGAGTCGCGAAGACGGCTTCAAAATTGAAAAAATATGCGACCAGCGAGTTGCAAGTAAGGCTTAAAAATCGCAAGATTTGGCGATCAACGAGTAGCGAGAAAGGCTTCAAAATCGAAAGAATATGCGATCAGCGAGTCGCGAGTTAGGCTTTTAAATCGAAAGAATTTGCGATCAGCGAGTAGTGAGTAAGGCTTCAAAATCGGAAGAATTGGCAATCAGCGAGTAGCAACTTAGGCTTCAAAATTGAAAGAATATGCGATCAGCGAGTTGAAAGTAAGGCTTTAAAATCGCAAGATTTGGTGATCAACGAGAAGCGAGTAAGTCTTTAAAATCCAAAGAATATGCGATCAGCGAGTCGCGAGTAAGGCTTCAAAATCGAAAGAATATGCGATCAGCGAGTCGCGAGTAAGGCTTCAAAATCGAAAAAATATGAGATCAGCGAGTAGCAAGTAAGGCTTAAAAATCGCCAAATTTGACGATCAACGAGTAGCGAGTAAGGCTTCAAAATTGAAAGAATATGCGATCAGCAAGTCGCGAATAAGGCTTCAAAATTGAAAAAATATGCGATCAACGAGTAGCGAGTAAGGCTTCAAAATCGAAAGAATATGCGATCAGCGAGTCGCGAGTAAGGCTTCAAAATTGAAAAAATATGCGATCAGCGAGTAGCAAGTAAGGCTTTAAAATCGCATGATTTAACGATCAACGAGTAGCAAGTAAGGCTTCAAAATCGAAAGAATATGCGATCAACGAGTAGCGAGTAAGGCTTCAAAATCGAAAGAATATGCGATCAGCGAGTCGCGAGTAAGGCTTCAAAATTTAAAAAATATGCGATCAATGAGTAGCAAGTAAGGCTTTAAAATCGCAAGATTTGGCGATCAACGAGTAGCGAGTAAGGCTTCAAAATCGAAAGAATATGCGATCAGCGAGTAGCAAGTAAGGCTTTAAAATCGCAAAATTTGGCGATCAGCGAGTCGGGAGTAAGGTTTCAAAATCGAAAGAATATGCAATCAGCGAGTCGCGAGTAAGGCTTCAAAATTTAAAAAATATGCGATCAATGAGTAGCAAGTAAGGCTTTAAAATAGCAAGATTTGGCGATCAACGAGTAGTGAGTAAGGCTTCAAAATCGAAAGAATATGCGATCAGCGAGTAGCAAGTAAGGCTTTAAAATCGCAAAATTTGGCGATCAGCGAGTCGGGAGTAAGCCTTCAAAATTGAAAGAATATGCGATCAGCGAAAAGCAAGTAAGGCTTTAAAATCGCATGATTTGGCGATCAACGAGTAGCGAGCAAGGCTTCAAAATCGAAAGAATATGCGATCAGCGAGTCGCGAGTAAGGCTTCAAAATTTAAAAAAAATGCGACCAATGAGTAGCAAGTAAGGCTTTAAAATCGCAAGATTTGGCGATCAACGAGTAGCGAGTAAGGCTTCAAAATCGAAAGAATATGCGATCAGCGAGTAGCAAGTAAGGCTTTAAAATCGCAAAATTTGGCGATCAGCGAGTCGGGAGTAAGGATTCAAAATCGAAAAAATATGCGATCAGCGAGTAGCAAGTAAGGCTTTAAAATCGCAAAATTTGGCGATCAGCGAGTCGGGAGTTAGGCTTCAAAATTGAAAGAATATGCGATCAGCAAGTCGCGAGTAAGGCTTCAAAATTGAAAAAAATATGCGATCAGCGAGGAGCAAGTAAGGCTTTAAAATCGCAAGATTTGGCGATTAACGAGTAGCGAGTAAGGCTTCAAAATCCAAAGAATCAGCGATCAGCGAGTCGCGAGTAAGGCTTCAAAATCGAAAGAATATGCGATCAGTGAGTCGCGAAGAAGGCTTCAAAATTGAAAAAATATGCGATCAGCGAGTAGCAAGTAAGGCTTTAAAATCGCAAGATTTTGCGATCAACGAGTAGCGAGTAAGGCTTCAAAATTGAAAAAATATGCGATCAGCGAGTAGCAAGTAAGGCTTTAAAATCGCAAGATTTGGCAATCAACGAGTAGCGAGTAAGTCTTCAAAATCCAAAGAATATGCGATCAGCGAGTCGCGAGTAAGGCATCAAAATCGAAAGAATATGCGATCAGCGAGTCGCAAAGAAGGCTTCAAAATTGAAAAAATATGCGATCAGCGAGAAGCAAGTAAGGCTTTTAAATCGCAAGATTTGGCGATCAACGAGTAGTGAGTAAGGCTTCAAAATCGAAAGAATATGCGATCAGCGAGTAGCAAGTAAGGCTTTAAAATCGCAAAATTTGGCGATCAGCGAGTCGGGAGTAAGCCTTCAAAATTGAAAGAATATGCGATCAGCGAAAAGCAAGTAAGGCTTTAAAATCGCATGATTTGGCGATCAACGAGTAGCGAGCAAGGCTTCAAAATCGAAAGAATATGCGATCAGCGAGTCGCGAGTAAGGCTTCAAAATTTAAAAAAAATGCGACCAATGAGTAGCAAGTAAGGCTTTAAAATCGCAAGATTTGGCGATCAACGAGTAGCGAGTAAGGCTTCAAAATCGAAAGAATATGCGATCAGCGAGTAGCAAGTAAGGCTTTAAAATCGCAAAATTTGGCGATCAGCGAGTCGGGAGTAAGGATTCAAAATCGAAAAAATATGCGATCAGCGAGTAGCAAGTAAGGCTTTAAAATCGCAAAATTTGGCGATCAGCGAGTCGGGAGTTAGGCTTCAAAATTGAAAGAATATGCGATCAGCAAGTCGCGAGTAAGGCTTCAAAATTGAAAAAAATATGCGATCAGCGAGGAGCAAGTAAGGCTTTAAAATCGCAAGATTTGGCGATTAACGAGTAGCGAGTAAGGCTTCAAAATCCAAAGAATCAGCGATCAGCGAGTCGCGAGTAAGGCTTCAAAATCGAAAGAATATGCGATCAGTGAGTCGCGAAGAAGGCTTCAAAATTGAAAAAATATGCGATCAGCGAGTAGCAAGTAAGGCTTTAAAATCGCAAGATTTTGCGATCAACGAGTAGCGAGTAAGGCTTCAAAATTGAAAAAATATGCGATCAGCGAGTAGCAAGTAAGGCTTTAAAATCGCAAGATTTGGCAATCAACGAGTAGCGAGTAAGTCTTCAAAATCCAAAGAATATGCGATCAGCGAGTCGCGAGTAAGGCATCAAAATCGAAAGAATATGCGATCAGCGAGTCGCAAAGAAGGCTTCAAAATTGAAAAAATATGCGATCAGCGAGAAGCAAGTAAGGCTTTAAAATCGCAAGATTTGGCGATCAACGAGTAGCGAGAAAGGCTTCAAAATCCACAGAATAT
The DNA here is from genome assembly GCA_950371165.1 of Lacanobia oleracea. Taxonomy (NCBI): domain Eukaryota; kingdom Metazoa; phylum Arthropoda; class Insecta; order Lepidoptera; family Noctuidae; genus Lacanobia; species Lacanobia oleracea. The sequence continues at coordinate 91,994 of OX493408.1, forward strand.
GCGATCAGCGAGTTGCGATTAAGGCTTCAAAATCAAAAGAATATGCGATCAGTGAGTCGCGAGTAAGACTTCAAAATCGAAAGAATATGCGATCAGTGAGTCGCAGAGAAGGCTTCAAAATTGAAAAAATATGCGACATGCGAGTAGCAAGTAAGGCTTTAAAAACTCAAGATTTGGCGATCAACGAGTAGCGAGTAAGGCTACAAAATCCAAAGAATAAGCGATCAGCGAGTCGCGAGTAAGGCTTCAAAATCGAAAGAATATGCGATCAGCGAGTCGCGAAGGAGGCTTCAAAATTGACAAAAATATGCGATCAGTGTGTAGCAAGTATGGCTTTAAAATCGCAAGATTTGGCGATCAACGAGTAGCGAGGAAGGCTTCAAAATCCAAAGAATATGCGATCAGCGAGTCGCGAAGAAGGCTTCAAAATTGAAAAAATATGCGACCAGCGAGTAGCAAGTAAGGCTTTAAAATCGCAAGATTTGGCGATCAACGAGTAGCGAGTAAGTCTTCTAAATCCAAAGAATATGCGATCAGCGAGTCGCGAGTAAGGCTTCAAAATCGAAAGAATATGCGATCAGCGAGTCGCAAAGAAGGCTTCAAAATTGAAAAAATATGCGATCAGCGAGTAGCAAGTAAGGCTTTAAAATTGCAAGATTTGGCGTTCAACGAGTAGCGAGTAAGACTTCAAAATCGAAAAAATATGCGATCAGCGAGTAGCAAGTAAGGCTTCAAAATCGAAAGAATATGCGATCAGCGAGTCGCAAAGAAGGCTTCAAAATTGAAAAAATATGCGATCAGCGAGTAGCAAGTAAGGCTTTAAAATTGCAAGATTTGGCGTTCAACGAGTAGCGAGTAAGACTTCAAAATCGAAAAAATATGCGATCAGCGAGTAGCAAGTAAGGCTTTAAAATCGCAAGATTTGGCGATCCACGAGTAGCGACTAAGGCTTTAACATTGAAAGAATATGCGATCAGCAAGTCGCGAGTAAGGCTTCAAAATTGAAAAAATATGTGATCAGCGAGGAGCAAGTAAGGCTTTAAAATCGCAAGATTGGCGATCAACGAGTAGCGAGTAAGGCTTCAAAATCCAAAGAATAAGCGATCAGCGAGTCGCGAGTAAGACTTCAAAATCGAAAGAATATGCGATCAGTGAGTCGCGAAGAAGGCTTTAAAATTGAAAAAATATGCGATCAGCGAGTAGCAATAAAGGCTTTAAAATCGCAAGATTTGGCGATCAACGAGTAGCGAGTAATGCTTCAAAATCGAAAGAATATGCGATCAGCGAGTCGCGAGTAAGGCTTCAAAATTAAAAAAAAATATGCGACCAGCGAGTAGGAAGTAAGGCTTTAAAATCGCAAGATTTGGCGATCAACGAGTAGCGAGTAATGCTTCAAAATCCAAAGAATAAGCGATCAGCGAGTTGCGAGTATGGCTTCAAAATCGAAAGAATATGCGATCAGCGAGTCGCGAAGAAGGCTTCAAAATTGACAAAAATATGCGATCAGCGTGTAGCAAGTAAGGCTTTAAAATCGCATGATTTGGCGATCAACGAGTAGCGAGTAAGGCTTCAAAATCCAAAGAATATGCGATCAGCGAGTCGCGAGTAAGGCTTCAAAATCTAAAGAATATGCGATCAGCGAGTCGCGAAGAAGGCTTCAAAATTGAAAAAATATGCGACCAGCGAGTAGCAAGTAAGGCTTTAAAATCGCAAGATTTGGCGATCAACGAGTAGCAAGTAAGGCTTCAAAATTGAAAGAATATGCGATCAGCAAGTCGCGAGTAAGGCTTCAAAATTGAAAAAATATGCGATCAGCGAGGAGCAAGTAAGGCTTTAAAATCGCAAGATTTGGCGATCAACGAGTAGCGAGTAAGGCTTCAAAATCCAAAGAATAAGCGATCAGCGAGTCGCGAGTAAGGCTTCAAAATCGAATGAATATGCGATCAGTGAGTCGCAGAGAAGGCTTCAAAATTGAAAAAATATGCGATCAGCGAAAAGCAAGTAAGGCTTTAAAATCGCAAGATTTGGCGATCAACGAGTAGCGAGTAAGGCTTCAAAATCGAAAGAATATGCGATCAGCGAGTCGCGAGTAAGGCTTCAAAATTAAAAAAAAAATATGCGACATGCGAGTAGCAAGTAAGGCTTTAAAAACTCAAGATTTGGCGATCAACGAGTAGCGAGTAAGGCTACAAAATCCAAAGAATAAGCGATCAGCGAGTCGCGAGTAAGGCTTCAAAATCGAAAGAATATGCGATCAGCGAGTCGCGAAGGAGGCTTCAAAATTTAAAAAAAAATATGCGACATGCGAGTAGCAAGTAAGGCTTTAAAAACTCAAGATTTGGCGATCAACGAGTAGCGAGTAAGGCTACAAAATCCAAAGAATAAGCGATCAGCGAGTCGCGAGTAAGGCTTCAAAATCGAAAGAATATGCGATTAGCGAATCGCGAAGGAGGCTTCAAAATTGACAAAAATATGCGATCAGTGTGTAGCAAGTATGGCTTTAAAATCGCAAGATTTGGCGATCAACGAGTAGCGAGTAAGGCTTCAAAATCCAAAGAATATGCGATCAGCGAGTCGCGAGTAAGGCTTCAAAATCGAAAGAATATGCGATCAGTGAGTCGCGAAGAAGGCTTCAAAATTGAAAAAATATGCGATCAGCGAGTAGCAAGTAAGGCTTTAAAATCGCAAGATTTGGCGATCAAAGAGTAGCGAGTTAAGCTTCAAAATTGAAAAAATATGCGACCAGCGAGTAGCAAGTAAGGCTTTAAAATCGCAAGATTTGGCGATCAACGAGTAGCGAGAAAGGCTTCAAAATCCACAGAATATGCGATCAGCGAGTTGCGATTAAGGCTTCAAAATCAAAAGAATATGCGATCAGTGAGTCGCGAAGAAGGCTTTAAAATAGCAAGATTTGGCGATCAACGAGTAGCGAGTAAGGCTTTAAAATCGAAAGAATATGCGATCAACGAGTCGCGAGTAAGACTTCAAAATCGAAAAAATATGCGATCAGCGAGTAGCAAGTAAGGCTTTAAAATCACAAGATTTGGCGATCAACGAGTAGCGAGTAAGGCATCAAAATTGAAAGAATATGCGATCAGCAAGTCGCGAGTAAGGCTTCAAAATTGAAAAAATATGCGATCAGCGAGGAGCAAGTAAGGCTTTAAAATCGCAAGATTTGGCGATCAACGAGTAGCGAGTAAGGCTTCAAAATCCAAAGAAAAAGCGATCAGCGAGTCGCGAGTAAGGCTTCAAAATCGAAAGAATATGCGATCAGTGAGTCGCAGAGAAGGCTTCAAAATTGAAAAAATATGCGATCAGCGAGTAGCAAGTAAGGCTTTAAAATCGCAAGATTTGGCGATCAACGAGTAGCGAGGAAGGCTTCAAAATCGAAAGAATATGCGATCAGCGAGTCGCGAGTAAGGCTTCAAAATTAAAAAAAAAAAATGCGACATGCGAGTAGCAAGTAAGGCTTTAAAAACTCAAGATTTGGCGATCAACGAGTAGCGAGTAAGGCTACAAAATCCAAAGAATAAGCGATCAGCGAGTCGCGAGTAAGGCTTCAAAATCGAAAGAATATGCGATCAGCGAGTCCCGAAGGAGGCTTCAAAATTGACAAAAATATGCGATCAGTGTGTAGCAAGTATGGCTTTGAAATCGCAAGATTTGGCGATCAACGAGTAGCGAGTAAGGCTTCAAAATCCAAAGAATATGCGATCAGCGAGTCGCGAGTAAGGCTTCAAAATCGAAAGAATATGCGATCAGTGAGTCGCGAAGAAGGCTTCAAAATTGAAAAAATATGCGATCAGCGAGTAGCAAGTAAGGCTTTAAAATCGCAAGATTTGGCGATCAACGAGTAGCGAGTTAGGCTTCAAAATTGAAAAAATATGCGACCAGCGAGTAGCAAGTAAGGCTTAAAATCGCAAGATTTGGCAATCAACGAGTAGCGAGTAAGTCTTCAAAATCCAAAGAATATGCGATCAGCGAGTCGCGAGTAAGGCATCAAAATCGAAAGAATATGCGATCAGCGAGTCGCAAAGAAGGCTTCAAAATTGAAAAAATATGCGATCAGCGAGAAGCAAGTAAGGCTTTAAAATCGCAAGATTTGGCGATCAACGAGTAGCGAGAAAGGCTTCAAAATCCACAGAATATGCGATCAGCGAGTTGCGATTAAGGCTTCAAAATCAAAAGAATATGCGATCAGTGAGTCGCGAAGAAGGCTTTATAATCGCAAGATTTGGCGATCAACGAGTAGCGAGTAAGGCTTTAAAATCGAAAGAATATGCGATCAACGAGTCGCGAGTAAGACTTCAAAATCGAAAAAATATGCGATCAGCGAGTAGCAAGTAAGGCTTTAAAATCGCAAGATTTGGCGATCAACGAGTAGCGAGTAAGGCTTTAAAATCGCAAGATTTGGCAATCAACGAGTAGCGAGTAAGGCTTCAAAATCCAAAGAATAAGCGATCAGCGAGTCGCGAGTAAGGCTTCAAAATCGAAAGAATATGCGATCAGTGAATCGCAGAGAAGGCTTCAAAATTGAAAAAATATGCGACATGCGAGTAGCAAGTAAGGCTTTAAAAACTCAAGATTTGGCGATCAACGAGTAGCGAGTAAGGCTACAAAATCCAAAGAATAAGCGATCAGCGAGTCGCGAGTAAGGCTTCAAAATCGAAAGAATATGCGATCAGCGAGTCGCGAAGGAGGCTTCAAAATTGACAAAAATATGCGATCAGTGTGTAGCAAGTATGGCTTTAAAATCGCAAGATTTGGCGATCAACGAGTAGCGAGGAAGGCTTCAAAATCCAAAGAATATGCGATCAGCGAGTCGCGAAGAAGGCTTCAAAATTGAAAAAATATGCGACCAGCGAGTAACAAGTAAGGCTTTAAAATCGCAAGATTTGGCGATCAACGAGTAGCGAGTAAGTCTTCTAAATCCAAAGAATATGCGATCAGCGAGTCGCGAGTAAGGCTTCAAAATCGAAAGAATATGCGATCAGCGAGTCGCAAAGAAGGCTTCAAAATTGAAAAAATATGCGATCAGCGAGTAGCAAGTAAGGCTTTAAAATTGCAAGATTTGGCGTTCAACGAGTAGCGAGTAAGACTTCAAAATCGAAAAAATATGCGATCAGCGAGTAGCAAGTAAGGCTTTAAAATCGCAAGATTTGGCGATCCACGAGTAGCGACTAAGGCTTTAACATTGAAAGAATATGCGATCAGCAAGTCGCGAGTAAGGCTTCAAAATTGAAAAAATATGTGATCAGCGAGGAGCAAGTAAGGCTTTAAAATCGCAAGATTGGCGATCAACGAGTAGCGAGTAGGGCTTCAAAATCCAAAGAATAAGCGATCAGCGAGTCGCGAGTAAGACTTCAAAAGCGAAAGAATATGCGATCAGTGAGTCGCGAAGAAGGCTTTAAAATTGAAAAAATATGCGATCAGCGAGTAGCAAGTAAGGCTTTAAAATCGCAAGATTTGGCGATCAACGAGTAGCGAGTAATGCTTCAAAATCGAAAGAATATGCGATCAGCGAGTCGCGAGTAAGGCTTCAAAATTAAAAAAAAATATGCGACCAGCGAGTAGGAAGTAAGGCTTTAAAATCGCAAGATTTGGCGATCAACGAGTAGCGAGTAATGCTTCAAAATCCAAAGAATAAGCGATCAGCGAGTTGCGAGTAAGGCTTCAAAATCGGAAGAATATGCGATCAGCGAGTCGCGAAGAAGGCTTCAAAATTGACAAAAATATGCGATCAGCGTGTAGCAAGTAAGGCTTTAAAATCGCAAGATTTGGCGATCAACGAGTAGCGAGTAAGGCTTCAAAATCCAAAGAATATGCGATCAGCGAGTCGCGAGTAAGGCTTCAAAATATAAAGAATATGCGATCAGCGAGTCGCGAAGAAGGCTTCAAAATTGAAAAAATATGCGACCAGCGAGTAGCAAGTAAGGCTTTAAAATTGCAAGATTTGGCGTTCAACGAGTAGCGAGTAAGGCTTCAAAATCGAAAGAATATGCGATCAGCGAGTCGCGAGTAAGACTTCAAAATCGAAAAAATATGCGATCAGCGAGTAGCAAGTAAGGCTTTAAAATCGCAAGATTTGGCGATCAACGAGTAGCGAGTAAGGCTTCAAAATTGAAAGAATATGCGATCAGCGAGGAGCAAGTAAGGCTTCAAAATCGTAAGAATATGCGATCAGTGATTCGCGAAGAAGGCTTCAAAATTGAAAAAATATGCGATCAGCGAGTAGCAAGTAAGGCTTTAAAATCGCAAGATTTGGCGATCAACTAGTAGCGGGTAAGGCTTCAAAATCGAAAGAATATGCGATCAGCGAGTCGCGAGTAAGGCTTCAAAATTAAAAAAAAAATATGCGACCAGCGAATAGCAAGTAAGGCTTCAAAATCGAAAGAATATGCAATCAGCGAGTCGCGAGTAAGGCTTCAAAATTGAAAAAATATGCGATCAGCGAGTAGCAAGTAAGGCTTTAAAATCGCATGATTTAACGATCAACAAGTAGCAAGTACCTAAGGCTTCAAAATCGAAAGAATATGCGATCAGCGAGTCGCGAGTAAGGCTTCAAAATTTAAAAAATATGCGACCAGCGAGTAGCAAGTAAGGCTTTAAAATCGCCAAATTTGGCGATCAACGAGTAGCAAGTAAGGCTTCAAAATTGAAAGAAAATGCGATCAGCAAGTCGCGAGTAAGGCTTCAAAATTGAAAAAATATGCGATCAGCGAGTAGCAAGTAAGGCTGTAAAATCGCATGACTTGGCGATCAACGAGAAGCGAGTAAGGCTTCAAAATCGAAAGAATATGCGATCAGCGAGTCGCGAGTAAGGCTTCAAAATTGAAAAAATATGCGACCAGCGAGTAGCAAGTAAGGCTTTAAAATCGCAAGATTTGGCGATCAACGAGTAGCGAGTAAGGCTTCAAAATCGAAAAAATATGCGATCAGCGAGGAGCAAGTAAGGCTTTAAAATCGCAAAATTTGGCGATCAGCAAGTCGCGAGTAAGGCTTCAAAATTGAAAAAATATGCCATCAACGAGTAGCGAGTAAGTCTTCAAAATCCAAAGAATATGCGATCAGCGAGTCGCGAGTAAGGCATCAAAATCGAAAGAATATGCGATCAGTGAGTCGCGAAGAAGGCTTCAAAATTGAAAAAAAATGCGACCAGCGAGTAGCAAGTAAGGCTTTAAAAACGCAAGATTTGGCGATCAACGAGTAGCAAGAAAGGCTTCAAAATCCAAAGAATATGCGATCAGCGAGTCGCGAGTAAGGCTTCAAAATCAAAAGAATATGCGATCAGTGAGTCGCGAAGAAGGCTTCAAAATTGAAAAAAAATGCGACCAGCGAGTAGCAAGTAAGGCTTTAAAATCGCAAGATTTGGCGATCAACGAGTAGCGAGAAAGGCTTCAAAATTGAAAGAATATGCGATCAGCCAGTCGCGAGTAAGGCTTCAAAATTGAAAAAATATGCGATCAGCGAGGAGCAAGTAAGGCTTTAAAATCGCAAGATTTGGCGATCAACGAGTAGCGAGTAAGGCTTCAATATCCAAAGAATAAGCGATCAGCGAGTCGCGAGTAAGGCTTCAAAATCGAAAGAATATGCGATCAGTGAGTCGCGAAGAAGGCTTCAAAATTGAAAAAATATGCGATCAGCGAGTAGCAAGTAAGGCTTTAAAATCGCAAGATTTGTCGATCAACGAGTAGCGAGTAAGGCTTCAAAATCGAAAGAATATGCGATCAGCGAGTCGCGAGTAAGGCTTCAAAATCGAAAGAATATGCGATCAGCGAGTCGCGAGTAAGGCTTTAAAATCGCCAAATTTGGCGATCAGCGAGTCGCGAGTAAGGCTTCAAAATTGAAAGAATATGCGATCAGCAAGTCGCGAGTAAGGCTTCAAAATTGAAAAAATACGCGATCAGCGAGTAGCAAGTAAGGCTTTAAAATCGCATGACTTGGCCATCAACGATTAGCGAGTAAGGCTTCAAAATCGAAAGAATATGCGATCAGCGAGTCGCGAGTAAGGCTTCAAAATCGAAAGAATATGCGATCAGTGAGTCGCGAAGAAGGCTTCAAAATTGAAAAAATATGCGATCAGCGAGTAGCAAGTAAGGCTTTAAAATCGCAAGATTTGTCGATCAACGATTAGCGAGTAAGGCTTCAAAATCGAAAGAATATGCGATCAGCGAGTCGCGAGTAAGGCTTCAAAATTTAAAAAAAAATATGCGACATGCGAGTAGCAAGTAAGGCTTTAAAATCGCAAGATTTGGCGATCAACGAGTAGCGAGTAAGGCTTCAAAATCCGAAGAATTAGCGATCAGCGAGTCGCGAGTAAGGCTTCAAAATCGAAAGAATATGCGATCAGCGAGTCGCGAAGAAGGCTTCAAAATTGACAAAAATATGCGATCAGCGTGTAGCAAGTAAGGCTTTAAAATCGCAAGATTTGGCGATCAACGAGTAGCGAGTAAGTCTTCAAAATCCAAAGAATATGCGATCAGCGAGTCGCGAATAAGGCTTCAAAATCTAAAGAATATGCGATCAGCGAGTCGCGAAGAAGGCTTCACAATATAAAAAATATGCGACCAGCGAGTAGCAAGTAAGGATTAAAAATCGCAAGATTTGGCGATCAACGAGTAGCGAGTAAGGCTTCAAAATCGAAAGAATATGCGATCAGCGAGTAGCAACAAAGGCTTTAAAATCGCAAAATTTGGCGATCAGCGAGTCGCGAGTAAGGCTTCAAAATTGAAAAAATATGCGATCAGCGAGGAGCAAGTAAGGCTTTAAAATCGCAAGATTTGGCGATCAACGAGTAGCGAGTAAGGCTTCAAAATCCAAAGAATAAGCGATCAGCGAGTCGCGAGTAAGGCTTCAAAATCGAAAGAATATGCGATCAGTGAGTCGCGAAGAAGGCTTCAAAATTGAAAAAATATGCGATCAGCGAGTAGCGAGTAAGGCTTCAAAGTCGAAAGAATATGCGATCAGCGAGTCGCGAGTAAGGCTTCAAAATTTAAAAAATATGCGACCAGCGAGTAGCAAGTAAGGCTTTAAAATCGCCAAATTTGGCGATCAACGAGTAGCGAGTAAGGCTTCAAAATTGAAAGAATATGCGATCAGCAAGTCGCGAGTAAGGCTTCGAAATTGAAAAAATATGCGATCAGCGAGTAGCAAGTAAGGCTGTAAAATCGCATGACTTGGCGATCAACGAGTAGCGAGTAAGGCTTCAAAATCGAAAGAATATGCGATCAGCGAGTCGCGAGTAAGGCTTCAAAATTTAAAAAATATGCGACCAGCGAGTAGCAAGTAAGGCGTTAATATCGCAAGATTTGGCGATCAACGAGTAGCGAGTAAGGCTTCAAAATCGAAAAAATATGCGATCAGCGAGTAGCAAGTAAGGCTTTAAAATCGCCAAATTTGGCGATCAGCGAGTCGCGAGTAAGGCATCAAAATTGAAAAAATATGCGATCAACGAGTAGCGAGTAAGTCTTCAAAATCCAAAGAATATGCGATCAGCGAGTCGCGAGTAAGGCATCAAAATCGAACGAATATGCGATCAGCGAGTCGCAAAGAAGGCTTCAAAATTGAAAAATATGCGATCAGCGAGAAGCAAGTAAGGCTTTAAAATCGCAAGATTTGGCGATCAACGAGTAGCGAGAAAGGCTTCAAAATCCAAAGAATATGCGATAAGTGAGTCGCGAGTAAGGCTTCAAAATCAAAAGAATATGCGATTAGTGAGTCGCGAAGAAGGCTTCAAAATTGAAAAAAAATGCGACCAGCGAGTAGCAAGTAAGGCTTTAAAATCGCAAGATTTGGCGATCAACGAGTAGCGAGTAAGGCTTCAAAATCGAAAGAATATGCGATCAACGAGTCGCGAGTAAGACTTCAAAATCGAAAAAATATGCGATCAGCGAGTAGCAAGTAAGGCTTTAAAATCGCAAGATTTGGCGATCAACGAATAGCGAAAAAGGCTTCAAAATTGAAAGAATATGCGATCAGCCAGTCGCGAGTAAGGCTTCAAAATTGAAAAAATATGCGATCAGCGAGGAGCAAGTAAGGCTTTAAAATCGCAAGATTTGGCGATCAACGAGTAGCGAGTAAGGCTTCAAAATCCAAAGAATAAGCGATCAGCGAGTCGCGAGTAAGGTTTCAAAATCGAAAGAATATGCGATCAGTGAGTCGCGAAGAAGGCTTCAAAATTGAAAAAATATGCGATCAGCGAGTAGCAAGTAAGGCTTTAAAATCGCAACATTTGTCGATCAACGAGTAGCGAGTAAGGCTTCAAAATCGAAAGAATATGCGATAAGCGAGTCGCGAGTAAGGCTTCAAAATTTAAAAAAAAATATGCGACATGCGAGTAGCAAGTAAGGCTTTAAAATCGCAAGATTTGGCGATCAACGAGTAGCGAGTAAGGCTTCAAAATCCAAAGAATAAGCGATCAGCGAGTCGCGAGTAAGGCTTCAAAATCGAAAGAATATGCGATCAGCGAGTCGCGAAGAAGGCTTCAAAATTGACAAAAATATGCGATCAGCGTGTAGCAAGTAAGGCTTTAAAATCGCAAGATTTGGCGATCAACGAGTAGCGAGTAAGTCTTCAAAATCCAAAGAATAAGCGATCAGCAAGTCGCGAGTAAGGCTTCAAAATCTAAAGAATATGCGATCAGCGAGTCGCGAAGAAGGCTTCACAATATAAAAAATATGCGACCAGCGAGTAGCAAGTAAGGATTAAAAATCGCAAGATTTGGCGATCAACGAGTAGCGAGAAAGGCTTCAAAATCGAAAGAATTTGCGATCAGCGAGTCGCGAGTTAGGCTTCTAAATCGAAAGAATTTGCGATCAGCGAGTAGTGAAATAGGCTTCAAAATCGGAAGAATTGGCGATCAGCGAGTAGCAACTTAGGCTTCAAAATTGAAAGAATATGCGATCAGCGAGTACCAAGTAAGGCTTCAAAATCAAAGAATATGCGATCAGCGAGTCGCGAAGACGGCTTAAAAATTGACAATAATATGCGATCAGCGTGTAGCAAGTAAGGCTTTAAAATCGCAAGATTTGGCGATCAACGAGAAGCGAGTAAGTCTTCAAAATCCAAAGAATATGCGATCAGCGAGTCGCGAGTAAGGCTTCAAAATCGAAAGAATATGCGATCAGCGAGTCGCGAGTAAGGCTTCAAAATCGAAAAAATATGAGATCAGCGAGTAGCAAGTAAGGCTTTAAAATCGCCAAATTTGGCGATCAACGAGTAGCGAGTAAGGCTTCAAAATTGAAAGAATATGCGATCAGCGAGTCGCGAGTAAGGCTTCAAAATTGAAAAAATATGCGATCAGCGAGTAGCAAGTAAGGCTTTAGAATCGCATGATTTGGCGATCAACGAGTAGCGAGTAAGGCTTCAAAGTCGAAAGAATATGCGATCAGCGAGTAGCAAGTAAGGCTTAAAAATCGCAAGATTTGGCGATCAGCGAGTCGCGAAGAAGGCTTCACAATATAAAAAATATGCGACCAGCGGGTAGCAAGTAAGGATTAAAAATCGCAAGATTTGGCGATCAACGAGTAGCGAGTAAGGCTTCAAAATCGAAAGAATATGCGATCAGCGAGTAGCAACAAAGGCTTTAAAATCGCAAAATTTGGCGATCAGCGAGTCGCGAGTAAGACTTCAAAATTGAAAAAATATGCGATCAGCGAGGAGCAAGTAAGGCTTTAAAATCGCATGACTTGGCCATCATCGAGTAGCGAGTAAGGCTTCAAAATCGAAAGAATATGCGATCAGCGAGTCGCGAGTAAGGCTTCAAAATCGAAAGAATATGCGATCAGTGAGTCGCGAAGAAGGCTTCAAAATTGAAAAAATATGCGATCAGCGAGTAGCAAGTAAGGCTTTAAAATCGCAAGATTTGTCGATCAACGATTAGCGAGTAAGGCTTCAAAATCGAAAGAATATGCGATCAGCGAGTCGCGAGTAAGGCTTCAAAATTGAAAAATATGCGATCAGCGAGAAGCAAGTAAGGCTTTAAAATCGCAAGATTTGGCGATCAACGAGTAGCGAGAAAGGCTTCAAAATCCAAAGAATATGCGATAAGTGAGTCGCGAGTAAGGCTTCAAAATCAAAAGAATATGCGATCAGTGAGTCGCGAAGAAGGCTTCAAAATTGAAAAAAAATGCGACCAGCGAGTAGCAAGTAAGGCTTTAAAATCGCAAGATTTGGCGATCAACGAGTAGCGAGTAAGGCTTCAAAATCGAAAGAATATGCGATCAACGATTCGCGAGTAAGACTTCAAAATCGAAAAAATATGCGATCAGCGAGTAGCAAGTAAGGCTTTAAAATCGCAAGATTTGGCGATCAACGAGTAGCGAGAAAGGCTTCAAAATTGAAAGAATATGCGATCAGCCAGTCGCGAGTAAGGCTTCAAAATTGAAAAAATATGCGATCAGCGAGGAGCAAGTAAGGCTTTAAAATCGCAAGATTTGGCGATCAACGAGTAGCGAGTAAGGCTTCAAAATCCAAAGAATAAGCGATCAGCGAGTCGCGAGTAAGGCTTCAAAATCGAAAGAATATGCGATCAGTGAGTCGCGAAGAAGGCTTCAAAATTGAAAAAATATGCGATCAGCGAGTAGCAAGTAAGGCTTTAAAATCGCAAGATTTGTCGATCAACGAGTAGCGAGTAAGGCTTCAAAATCGAAAGAATATGCGATCAGCAAGTCGCGAGTAAGGCTTCAAAATCGAAAGAATATGCGATCAGCGAATCGCGAGTAAGGCTTTAAAATCGCCAAATTTGGCGATCAACGAGTAGCGAGTAAGGCTTCAAAATTGAAAGAATATGCGATCAGCAAGTCGCGAGTAAGGCTTCAAAATTGAAAAAATATGCGATCAGCGAGTAGCAAGTAAGGCTTTAAAATCGCATGACTTGGCCATCAACGAGTAGCGAGTAAGGCTTCAAAATCGAAAGAATATGCGATCAGCGAGTCGCGAGTAAGGCTTCAAAATCGAAAGAATATGCGATCAGTGAGTCGCGAAGAAGGCTTCAAAATTGAAAAAATATGCGACATGCGAGTAGCAAGTAAGGCTTTAAAATCGCAAGATTTGGCGATCAACGAGTAGCGAGTAAGGCTTCAAAATCCGAAGAATAAGCGATCAGCGAAACGCGAGTAAGGCTTCAAAATCGAAAGAATATGCGATCAGCGAGTCGCGAAGAAGGCTTCAAAATTGACAAAAATATGCGATCAGCGTGTAGCAAGTAAGGCTTTAAAATCGCAAGATTTGGCGATCAACGAGTAGCGAGTAAGTCTTCAAAATCCAAAGAATATGCGATCAGCGAGTCGCGAGTAAGGCTTCAAAATCTAAAGAATATGCGATCAGCGAGTCGCGAAGAAGGCTTCACAATATAAAAAATATGCGACCAGCGAGTAGCAAGTAAGGATTAAAAATTGCAAGATTTGGCGATCAACGAGTAGCGAGTAAGGCTTCAAAATCGAATGAATATGCGATCAGCGAGTAGCAACAAAGGCTTTAAAATCGCAAAATTTGGCGATCAGCGAGTCGCGAGTAAGGCTTCAAAATTGAAAAAATATGCGATCAGCGAGGAGCAAGTAAGGCTTTAAAATCGCAAGATTTGGCGATCAACGAGTAGCGAGTAAGGCTTCAAAATGCAAAGAATAAGCGATCAGCGAGTCGCGAGTAAGGCTTCAAAATCGAAAAAATATGCGATCATCGAGTAGCGAGTAAGGCTTCAAAGTCGAAAGAATATGCGATCAGCGAGTCGCGAGTAAGGCTTCAAAATTTAAAAAATATGCGAACAATGAGTAGCAAGTAAGGCTTTAAAATCGCAAGATTTGGCGATCAACGAGTAGCGAGTAAGGCTTCAAAATCGAAAGAATATGCGATCAGCGAGTCGCGAGTAAGGCTTCAAAATTTAAAAAATATGCGACCAGCGAGTAGCAAGTAAGGCTTTAAAATCTCCAAATTTGGCGATCAACGAGTAGCGAGTAAGGCTTCAAAATTGAAAGAATATGCGATCAGCAAGTCGCGAGTAAGGCTTCGAAATTGAAAAAATATGCGATCAGCGAGTAGCAAGTAAGGCTGTAAAATCGCATGACTTGGCGATCAACGAGTAGCGAGTAAGGCTTCAAAATCGAAAGAATATGCGATCAGCGAGTCGCGAGTAAGGCTTCAAAATTAAAAAAATATGCGACCAGCGAGTAGCAAGTAAGGCGTTAATATCGCAAGATTTGGCGATCAACGAGTAGCGAGTAAGGCTTCAAAATCGAAAAAATATGCGATCAGCGAGTAGCAAGTAAGGCTTTAAAATCGCCAAATTTGGCGATCAGCGAGTCGCGAGTAAGGCATCAAAATTGAAAAAATATGCGATCAACGAGTAGCGAGTAAGTCTTCAAAATCCAAAGAATATGCGATCAGCGAGTCGCGAGTAAGGCATCAAAATCGAAAGAATATGCGATCAGCGAGTCGCAAAGAAGGCTTCAAAATTGAAAAATATGCGATCAGCGAGAAGCAGGTAAGGCTTTAAAATCGCAAGATTTGGCGATCAGCGAGTAGCGAGAAAGGCTTCAAAATCCAAAGAATATGCGATAAGTGAGTCGCGAGTAAGGCTTCAAAATCAAAAGAATATGCGATCAGTGAGTCGCGAAGAAGGCTTCAAAATTGAAAAAAAATGCGACCAGCGAGTAGCAAGTAAGGCTTTAAAATCGCAAGATTTGGCGATCAACGAGTAGCGAGTAAGGCTTCAAAATCGAAAGAATATGCGATCAACGAGTCGCGAGTAAGACTTCAAAATCGAAAAAATATGCGATCAGCGAGTAGCAAGTAAGGCTTTAAAATCGCAAGATTTGGCGATCAACGAGTAGCGAAAAAGGCTTCAAAATTGAAAGAATATGCGATCAGCCAGTCGCGAGTAAGGCTTCAAAATTGAAAAAATATGCGATCAGCGAGGTGCAAGTAAGGCTTTAAAATCGCAAGATTTGGCGATCAACGAGTAGCGAGTAAGGCTTCAAAATCCAAAGAATAAGCGATCAGCGAGTCGCGAGTAAGGCTTCAAAATCGAACGAATATGCGATCAGTGAGTCGCGAAGAAGGCTTCAAAATTGAAAAAATATGCGATCAGCGAGTAGCAAGTAAGGCTTTAAAATCGCAAGATTTGTCGATCAACGAGTAGCGAGTAAGGCTTCAAAATCGAAAGAATATGCGATCAGCGAGTCGCGAGTAAGGCTTCAAAATTTAAAAAAAAATATGCGACATGCGAGCAGCAAGTAAGGCTTTAAAATCGCAAGATTTGGCGATCAACGAGTAGCGAGTAAGGCTTCAAAATCCAAAGAATAAGCGATCAGCGAGTCGCGAGTAAGGCTTCAAAATCGAAAGAATATGCGATCAGCGAGTCGCGAAGAAGGCTTCAAAATTGACAAAAATATGCGATCAGCGTGTAGCAAGTAAGGCTTTAAAATCGCAAGATTTGGCGATCAACGAGTAGCGAGTAAGTCTTCAAAATCCAAAGAATAAGCGATCAGCGAGTCGCGAGTAAGGCTTCAAAATCTAAAGAATATGCGATCAGCGAGTCGCGAGAAAGGCTTCACAATATAAAAAATATGCGACCAGCGAGTAGCAAGTAAGGATTAAAAATCGCAAGATTTGGCGATCAACGAGTAGCGAGAAAGGCTTCAAAATCGAAAGAATTTGCGATCAGCGAGTCGCGAGTTAGGCTTCTAAATCGAAAGAATTTGCGATCAGCGAGTAGTGAAATAGGCTTCAAAATCGGAAGAATTGGCGATCAGCGAGTAGCAACTTAGGCTTCAAAATTGAAAGAATATGCGATCAGCTAGTAGCAAGTAAGGCTTCAAAATCAAAGAATATGCGATCAGCGAGTCGCGAAGAAGGCTTAAAAATTGACAATAATATGCGATCAGCGTGTAGCAAGTAAGGCTTTAAAATCGCAAGTTTTGGCGATCAACGAGAAGCGAGTAAGTCTTCAAAATCCAAAGAATATGCGATCAGCGAGTCGCGAGTAAGGCTTCAAAATCGAAAGAATATGCGATCAGCGAGTCGCGAATAAGGCTTCAAAATCGAAAAAATATGAGATCAGCGAGTAGCAAGTAAGGCTTTAAAATCGCCAAATTTTGCGATCAACGAGTAGCGAGTAAGGCTTCAAAATTGAAAGAATATGCGATCAGCGAGTCGCGAGTAAGGCTTCAAAATTGAAAAAATATGCGATCAGCGAGTAGCAAGTAAGGCTTTAGAATCGCATGATTTGGCGATCGACGAGTAGCGAGTAAGGCTTCAAAGTCGAAAGAATATGCGATCAGCGAGTCGCGAGTAAGGCTTCAAAATTTAAAAAATATGCGAACAATGAGTAGCAAGTAAGGCTTTAAAATCGCAAGATTTGGCGATCAACGAGTAGCGAGTAAGGCTTCAAAATCGAAAGAATATGCGATCAGCGAGTAGCAAGTAAGGCTTAAAAATCGCAAGATTTGGCGATCAGCGAGTCGCGAAGAAGGCTTCACAATATAAAAAATATGCGACCAACGAGTAGCAAGTAAGGACTAAAAATCGCAAGATTTGGCGATCAACGAGTAGCGAGTAAGGCTTCAAAATCGAAAGAATATGCGATCAGCGAGTAGCAACAAAGGCTTTAAAATCGCAAAATTTAGCGATCAGCGAGTCGCGAGTAAAACTTCAAAATTGAAAAAATATGCGATCAGCGAGTCGCGAGTAAGGCTTCAAAATCGAAAGAATATGCGATCAGTGAGTCGCGAAGAAGGCTTCAAAATTGAAAAAATATGCGATCAGCGAGTAGCAAGTAAGGCTTTAAAATCGCAAGATTTGTCGATCAACGATTAGCGAGTAAGGCTTCAAAATCCAAAGAATATGCGATCAGCGAGTCGCGAGTAAGGCTTCAAAATTTAAAAAAAAATATGCGACATGCGAGTAGCAAGTAAGGCTTTAAAATCGGAAAATTTGGCGATCAACGAGTAGCGAGTAAGGCTTCAAAATCCAAAGAATAAGCGATCAGCGATTCGCGAGTAAGGCTTCAAAATCGAAAGAATATGCGATCAGCGAGTCGCGAATAAGGCTTCAAAATCTAAAGAATATGCGATCAGCGAGTCGCGAAGAAGGCTTCACAATATAAAAAATATGCGACCAGCGAGTAGCAAGTAAGGATTAAAAATCGCAAGATTTGGCGATCAACGAGTAGCGAGTAAGGCTTCAAAATCGAAAGAATATGAGATCAGCGAGTAGCAACAAAGGCTTTAAAATCGCAAAATTTGGCGATCAGCGAGTCGCGAGTAAGGCTTCAAAATTGAAAAAATATGCGATCAGCGAGGAGCAAGTAAGGCTTTAAAATCGCAAGATTTGGCGATCAACGAGTAGCGAGTAAGGCTTCAAAATCCAAAGAATAAGCGATCAGCAAGTCGCGAGTAAGGCTTCAAAATCGAAAGAATATGCGATCAGTGAGTCGCGAAGAAGGCTTCAAAATTGAAAAAATATGCGATCAGCGAGTAGCAAGTAAGGCTTTAAAATCGCAAGATTTGTCGATCAACGAGTAGCGAGAAAGGCTTCAAAATCGAAAGAATATGCGATCAGCGAGTCGCGAGTTAGGCTTCTAAATCGAAAGAATATGCGATCAGCGAGTCGCGAGTTAGGCTTCTAAATCGAAAGAATTTGCGATCAGCGAGTAGTGAGTAAGGCTTCAAAATCCAAAGAATATGCGATCAGCGAGTCGCGAGTAAGGCTTCAAAATCGAAAGAATATGCGATCAGTGAGTCGCGAAGAAGGCTTCAAAATTGAAAAAATATGCGATCAGCGAGTAGCAAGTAAGGCTTTAAAATCGCAAGATTTGTCGATCAACGAGTAGCGAGTAAGGCTTCAAAATCGAAAGAATATGCGATCAGCGAGTCGCGAGTAAGGCTTCAAAATTTAAAAAAAAATATGCGACATGCGAGTAGCAAGTAAGGCTTTAAAATCGTAAGATTTGGCGATCAACGAGTAGCGAGTCAGGCTTCAAAATCCAAAGAATAAGCGATCAGCGAGTCGCGAGTAAGGCTTCAAAATCGAAAGAATATGCGATCAGCGAGTCGCGAAGAAGGCTTCAAAATTGACAAAAATATGCGATCAGCGTGTAGCAAGTAAGGCTTTAAAATCGCAAGATTTGGCGATCAACGAGTAGCGAGTAAGTTTTCAAAATCCAAAGAATATGCGATCAGCGAGTCGCGAGTAAGGCTTCAAAATCTAAAGAATATGCGATCAGCGAGTCACGAAGAAGGCTTCACAATATAAAAAATATGCGACCAGCGAGTAGCAAGTAAGAATTAAAAATCGCAAGATTTGGCGATCAACGAGTAGCGAGAAAGGCTTCAAAATCGAAAGAATTTGCGATCAGCGAGTCGCGAGTTAGGCTTCTAAGTCGAAAGAATTTGCGATCAGCGAGTAGTGAAATAGGCGTCAAAATCGGAAGAATTGGCGATCAGCGAGTAGCAACTTAGGCTTCAAAATTGAAAGAATATGCGATCAGCGAGTAGCAAGTAAGGCTTCAAAATCAAAGAATATGCGATCAGCGAGTCGCGAAGAAGGCTTAAAAATTGACAAAAATATGCGATCAGCGTGTAGCAAGTAAGGCTTTAAAATCGCAAGATTTGGCGATCAACGAGAAGCGAGTAAGTCTTCAAAATCCAAAGAATATGCGATCAGCGAGTCGCGAGTAAGGCTTCAAAATCGAAAGAATATGCGATCAGCGAGTCGCGAGTAAGGCTTCAAAATCGAAGAAATATGAGATCAGCGAGTAGCAAGTAAGGCTTTAAAATCGCCAAATTTGGCGATCAACGAGTAGCGAGTAAGGCTTCAAAATTGAAAAAATATGCGATCAGCGAGTAGCAAGTAAGGCTTTAGAATCGCATGATTTGGCGATCAACGAGTAGTGAGTAAGGCTTCAAAGTCGAAAGAATATGCGATCAGCGAGTCGCGAGTAAGGCTTCAAAATTTAAAAAATATGCGAACAATGAGTAGCAAGTAAGGCTTTAAAATCGCAAGATTTGGCGATCAACTAGTAGCGAGTAAGGCTTCAAAATCGAAAGAATATGCGATCAGCGAGTCGCGAGTAAGGCTTCAAAATTAAAAAAAAAATATGCGACCAGCGAGTAGCAAGTAAGGCTTCAAAATCGAAAGAATATGCGATCAGCGAGTCGCGAGTAAGGCTTCAAAATTGAAAAAATATGCGATCAGCGAGTAGCAAGTAAGGCTTTAAAATCGCATGATTTAACGATCAACGAGTAGCAAGTAAGGCTTCAAAATCGAAAGAATATGCGATCAGCGAGTCGCGAGTAAGGCTTCAAAATTTTAAAAATATGCGACCAGCGAGTAGCAAGTAAGGCTTTAAAATCGCAAGATTTGGCGATCAACTAGTAGCGAGTATGGCTTCAAAATCGAAAAAATATGAGATCAACGAGTAGAAAGTAAGGCTTTAAAATCGCCAAATTTGGCGATCAACGAGTAGCGAGTAAGGCTTCAAAATTGAAAGAATATGCGATCAGCAAGTCGCGAGTAAGGCTTCAAAATTGAAAAAATATGCGATCAGCGAGTAGCAAGTCAGGCTTTAAAATCGCATGACTTGGCGATCAACGAGTAGCGAGTAAGGCTTCAAAATCGAAAGAATATGCGATCAGCGACTCGCGAGTAAGGCTTCAAAATTTAAAAAATATGCGACCAGCGAGTAGCAAGTAAGGCTTTAAAATCGCCAAATTTGTAGATCAACGAGTAGCGAGTAAGGCTTCAAAATTGAAAGAATATGCGATCAGCAAGTCGCGGGTAAGGCTTCAAAATTGAAAAAATATGCGATCAGCGAGTAGCAACTAAGGCTTTAAAATCGCAAGATTTGGCGATCAACGAGTAGCGAGTAAGGCTTCAAAATCGAAAGAATATGCGATCAGCGAGTAGCAAGTAAGGCTTTCAAATCGCAAAAATTGGCGATCAGCGAGTCGCGAGTAAGGCTTCAAAATCGAAAAAATATGCGATCAGCGAGTAGCAAGTAAGGCTTTAAAATCGCAAAATTTGGCGATCAGCGAGTCGCGAGTAAGGCTTCAAAATTGAAAAAATATGCGATCAACGAATAGCGAGTAAGTCTTCAAAATCCAAAGAATATGCGATCAGCGAGTCGCGAGTAAGGCATCAAAATCGAAAGAATATGCGATCAGCGAGTCGCAAAGAAGGCTTCAAAATTGAAAAAATATGCGATCAGCGAGAAGCAAGTAAGGCTTTAAAATCGCAAGATTTGGCGATCAACGAGTAGCGAGAAAGGCTTCAAAATCCAAAGAATATGCGATCAGCGAGTCGCGAGTAAGGCTTCAAATCAAAAGAATATGCGATCAGTGAGTCGCGAAGAAGGCTTCAAAATTGAAAAAAAATGCGACCAGCGAGTAGGAAGTAAGGCTTTAAAATCGCAAGATTTGGCGATCAACGAGTAGCGAGTAAGGCTTCAAAATCGAAAGAATATGCGATCAACGAGTCGCGAGTAAGACTTCAAAATCGAAAAAATATGCGATCAGCGAGTAGCAAGTAAGGCTTTCAAATCGCAAGATTTGGCGATCAACGAGTCGCGAGTAAGGCTTCAAAATTGAAAGAATATGCAATCAGCAAGTCGCAAGTAAGGCTTCAAAATTGAAAAAATATGCGATCAGCGAGAAGCAAGTAAGGCTTTAAAATCGCAAGATTTGGCGATCAACGAGTAGCGAGTAAGGCTTCAAAATCCAAAGAATAAGCGATCAGCGAGTCGCGAGTAAGGCTTCAATATTGAAAGAATATGCGATCAGTAAGTCGCGAAGAAGGCTTCAAAATTAAAAAAATATGCGATCAGCGAGTAGCAAGTAAGGCTTTAAAATCGCAAGATTTGTCGATCAACGTGTAGCGAGTAAGGCTTCAAAATCGAAAGAATATGCGATCAGCGAGTCGCGAGTAAGGCTTCAAAATTGAAAAATATGCGATCAGCGAGTAGCAAGTAAAGCTTTAAAATCGCATGATTTAACGATCAACGAGTAGCAAGTAAGGCTTCAAAATCGAAAGAATATGCGATCAGCGAGTCGCGAGTAAGGCTTCAAAATTTAATAAATATGCGACCAGCGAGTAGCAAGTAAGGCTTAAAAATCGCAAGATTTGGCGATCAACGAGTAGCGAGTAAGGCTTCAAAATCGAAAAAATATGAGATCAGCGAGTAGAAAGTAAGGCTTTAAAATCGCCAAATTTGGCGATCAACGAGTAGCGAGTAAGGCTTCAAAATTGAAAGAATATGCGATCAGCAAGTCGCGAGTACGGCTTCAAAATTGAAAAAATATGCGATCAGCGAGTAGCAAGTAAGGCTTTAAAATCGCATGACTTGGCGATCAACGAGTAGCGAGTAAGGCTTCAAAATCGAAAGAATATGCGATCAGCGAGTCGCGAAAAAGGCTTCAAAATTTAAAAAAGAAGCGACCAGCGAGTAGCAAGTAAGGCTTTATAATCGCCAAATTTGGCGATCAACGAGTAGCGAGTAAGGCTTCAAAATTGAAAGAAAATGCGATCAGCAAGTCGCGAGTAAGGCTTCAAAATTTAAAAAATATGCGACCAGCGAGTAGCAAGTAAGGCTTTATAATCGCCAAATTTGGCGATCAACGAGTAGCGAGTAAGGCTTCAAAATTGAAAGAAAATGCGATCAGCAAGTCGCGAGTAAGGCTTCAAAATTGAAAAAATATGCGATCAGCGAGTAGCAAGTAAGGCTTTAAAATCGCATGACTTGGCGATCAACGAGTAGCAAGTAAGGCCTCAAAATCGAAAGAATATGCGATCAGCGAGTCGCGAGTAAGGCTTCAAAATTTAAAAAATATGCGACCAGCGAGTAGCAAGTAAGGCTTTAAAATCGCAAGATTTGGCGATCAACGAGTAGCGAGTAAGGCTTCAAAATCGAGAGAATATGCGATCAGCGAGTAGCAAGTAAGGCTTTCAAATCGCAAAATTTGGCGATCAGCGAGTCGCGAGTAAGGCTTCAAAATTGAAAGAATATGCGATCAGCGAGTAGCCAGTAAGGCTTTAAAATCGCAAAATTTGGCGATCAGCGAGTTGCGAGTCAGGCTTCAAAATTGAAAAAATATGCTATCAACGAGTAGCGAGTAAGTCTTCAAAATCCAAAGAATATGCGATCAGCGAGTCGCGAGTAAGGCATCAAAATCGAAAGAATATGCGATCAGCGAGTCGCAAAGAAGGCTTCAAAATTGAAAAAATATGCGATCAGCGAGAAGCAAGTAAGGCTTTAAAATCGCAAGATTTGGCGATCAACGAGTAGCGAGAAAGGCTTCAAAATCCAAAGAATATGCGATCAGCGAGTCGCGAGTAAGGCTTCAAAATCAAAAGAATATGCGATCAGTGAGTCGCAAAGAAGGCTTCAAAATTGAAAAAAAATGCGACCAGCGAGTAGCAAGTAAGGCTTTAAAATCGCAAGAATATGCGATCAGCAAGTAGCGAGTAAGGCTTCAAAATCGAAAGAATATGCGATCAGCGAGTTGCGAGTAAGGCTTCAGAATTTAAAAAAAAATATGCGACATGCGAGTAGCAAGTTAGGCTTTAAAATCGCAAGAATATGCGATCAGCAAGTCGCGAGTAAGGCTTCAAAATTGAAAAAATATGCGATCAGCGAGAAGCAAGTAAGGCTTAAAAATCGCAAGATTTGGCGATCAACGAGTAGCGAGTAAGGCTTCAAAATCCAAAGAATTAGCGATCAGCGAGTCGCGAGTAAGGCTTCAAAATCGAAAGAATATGCGATCAGTGAGTCGCGAAAAAGGCTTCAAAATTAAAAAAATATGCGATCAGCGAGTAGCAAGTAAGGCTTTAAAATCGCAAGATTTGTCAATCAACGAGTAGCAAGTAAGGCTTCAGAATTTAAAAAAAAATATGCGACATGCGAGTAGCAAGTAAGGCTTTAAAATCGCAAGATTTGGCGATCAACGAGTAGCGAGTAAGGCTTCAAAATCGAAAGAATAAGCGATCAGCGAGTCGCGAGTAAGGCTTCAAAATCTAAAGAATATGCGATCAGCGAGTCGCGAACAAGGCTACAAAATTGACAAAAATATGCGATCAGCGTGTAGCAAGTAAGGCTTTAAAATCGCAAGATTTGGAGATCAACGAGTAGCGAGTAAGTCTTCAAAATCCCAAGAATATGCGATCAGAGAGTCGCGAGTAAGGCTTCAAAATCTAAAGAATATGCGATCAGCGAGTCGCGAAGAAGGCTTCAAAATTGAAAAAATATGCGATCAGCGAGTAGCAAGTAAGGCTTTAAAATCGCATGATTTAATGATCAGCGAGTAGCAAGTAAGGCTTTAAAATCGCAAGATTTGGCGATCAACGAGTAGCGAGTAAGGCTTCAAAATCCAAAGAATATGCGATCAGCGAGTCGCGAGTAAGGCTTCAAAATCTTAAGAATATGCGATCAGCGAGTCGCGAAGAAGGCTTCAAAATTGAAAAAATATGCGACCAGCGAGTAGCAAGTAAGGCTTTAAAATTGCAAGATTTGGCGTTCAACGAGTAGCGAGTCAGGCTTCAAAATCGAAAGAATATGCGATCAGCGAGTCGCGAGTAAGGCTTCAAAATCGAAAAAATATGCGATCAGCGAGTAGCAAGTAAGGCTGTAAAATCGCAAGATTTGGCGATCAACGAGTAGCGAGTAAGGCTTCAAATTTGAAAGAATATGCGATCAGCGAGGAGCAAGTAAGGCTTTAAAATCGCAAGATTTGGCGATCAACGAGTAGCGAGTAAGGCTTCAAAATCCAAAGAATAAGCGATCAGCGAGTCGCGAGTAAGGCTTCAAAATCTAAAGAATATGCGATCAGTTATTCGCGAAGAAGGCTTCAAAATTGAAAAATATGCGATCAGCGAGTAGCAAGTAAGGCTTTAAAATCGCAAGATTTGGCGATCAACTAGTAGAAAGTAAGGCTTTAAAATCGCCAAATTTGGCGATCAACGAGTAGCGAGTAAGGCTTCAAAATTGAAAGAATATGCGATCAGCAAGTCGCGAGTAAGGCTTTAAAATTGAAAAAATATGCGATCAGCGAGTAGCAAGAAAGGCTTTAAAATCGCATGACTTGGCGATCAACGAGTAGCGAGTAAGGCTTCAAAATCGAAAGAATATGCGATCAGCGACTCGCGAGTAAGGCTTCAAAATTTAAAAAATATGCGACCAGCGAGTAGCAAGTAAGGCTTTAAAATCGCCAAATTTGGCGATCAACGAGTAGCGAGTAAGGCTTCAAAATTGAAAGAATATGCGATCAGCAAGTCGCGGGTAAGGCTTCAAAATTGAAAAAATATGCGATCAGCGAGTAGCAAGTAAGGCTTTAAAATCGCATGACTTGGCGATCAACGAGTAGCGAGTAAGGCTTCAAAATCGAAAGAATATGCGATCAGCGAGTCGCGAGTAAGGCTTCAAAATTTAAAAAATATGCGACCAGCGAGTAGCAAGTAAGGCTTTAAAATCGCAAGATTTGGCGATCAACGAGTAGCGAGTAAGGCTTCAAAATCGAAAGAATATGCGATCAGCGAGTAGCAAGTAAGGCTTTCAAATCGCAAAAATTGGCGATCAGCGAGTCGCGAGTAAGGCTTTAAAATCGAAAAAATATGCGATCAGCGAGTAGCAAGTAAGGCTTTAAAATCGCAAAATTTGGCGATCAGAGAGTCGCGAGTAAGGCTTCAAAATTGAAAAAATATGCGATCAACGAATAGCGAGTAAGTCTTCAAAATCCAAAGAATATGCGATCAGCGAGTCGCGAGTAAGGCATCAAAATCGAAAGAATATGCGATCAGCGAGTCGCAAAGAAGGCTTCAAAATTGAAAAAATATGCGATCAGCGAGAAGCAAGTAAGGCTTTAAAATCGCAAGATTTGGCGATCAACGAGTAGCGAGAAAGGCTTCAAAATCCAAAGAATATGCGATCAGCGAGTCGCGAGTAAGGCTTCAAAATCAAAAGAATATGCGATGAGTGAGTCGCGAAGAAGGCTTCAAAATTGAAAAAAATGCGACCAGCGAGTAGCAAGTAAGGCTTTAAAATCGCAAGATTTGGCGATCAACGAGTAGCGAGTAAGGCTTCAAAATCGAAAGAATATGCGATCAACGAGTCGCGAGTAAGACTTCAAAATCGAAAAAATATGCGATCAGCGAGTAGCAAGTAAGGCTTTCAAATCGCAAGATTTGGCGATCAACGAGTAGCGAGTAAGGCTTCAAAATTGAAAGAATATGCAATCAGCAAGTCGCGAGTTAGGCTTCAAAATTGAAAAAATATGCGATCAGCGAGTAGCAAGTAAGGCTTTAAAATCGCATGACTTGGCGATCAACGAGTAGCGAGTAAGGCTTCAAAATCGAAAGAATATGCGATCAGCGACTCGCGAGTAAGGCTTCAAAATTTAAAAAATATGCGACCAGCGAGTAGCAAGTAAGGCTTTAAAATCGCCAAATTTGGCGATCAACGAGTAGCGAGTAAGGCTTCAAAATTGAAAGAATATGCGATCAGCAAGTCGCGGGTAAGGCTTCAAAATTGAAAAAATATGCGATCAGCGAGTAGCAAGTAAGGCTTTAAAATCGCATGACTTGGCGATCAACGAGTAGCGAGTAAGGCTTCAAAATCGAAAGAATATGCGATCAGCGAGTCGCGAGTAAGGCTTCAAAATTTAAAAAATATGCGACCAGCGAGTAGCAAGTAAGGCTTTAAAATCGCAAGATTTGGCGATCAACGAGTAGCGAGTGAGGCTTCAAAATCGAAAGAATATGCGATCAGCGAGTAGCAAGTAAGGCTTTCAAATCGCAAAAATTGGCGATCAGCGAGTCGCGAGTAAGGCTTCAAAATCGAAAAAATATGCGAACAGCGAGTAGCAAGTAAGGCTTTAAAATCGCAAAATTTGGCGATCAGAGAGTCGCGAGTAAGGCTTCAAAATTGAAAAAATATGCGATCAACGAATAGCGAGTAAGTCTTCAAAATCCAAAGAATATGCGATCAGCGAGTCGCGAGTAAGGCATCAAAATCGAAAGAATATGCGATCAGCGAGTCGCAAAGAAGGCTTCAAAATTGAAAAAATATGCGATCAGCGAGAAGCAAGTAAGGCTTTAAAATCGCAAGATTTGGCGATCAACGAGTAGCGAGAAAGGCTTCAAAATCCAAAGAATATGCGATCAGCGAGTCGCGAGTAAGGCTTCAAAATCAAAAGAATATGCGATCAGTGAGTCGCGAAGAAGGCTTCAAAATTGAAAAAAAATGCGACCAGCGAGTAGGAAGTAAGGCTTTAAAATCGCAAGATTTGGCGATCAACGAGTAGCGAGTAAGGCTTCAAAATCGAAAGAATATGCGATCAACGAGTCGCGAGTAAGACTTCAAAATCGAAAAAATATGCGATCAGCGAGTAGCAAGTAAGGCTTTCAAATCGCAAGATTTGGCGATCAACGAGTCGCGAGTAAGGCTTCAAAATTGAAAGAATATGCAATCAGCAAGTCGCAAGTAAGGCTTCAAAATTGAAAAAAAATGCGACCAGCGAGTAGGAAGTAAGGCTTTAAAATCGCAAGATTTGGCGATCAACGAGTAGCGAGTAAGGCTTCAAAATCGAAAGAATATGCGATCAACGAGTCGCGAGTAAGGCTTCAAAATCCAAAGAATAAGCGATCAGCGAGTCGCGAGTAAGGCTTCAATATTGAAAGAATATGCGATCAGTAAGTCGCGAAGAAGGCTTCAAAATTAAAAAAATATGCGATCAGCGAGTAGCAAGTAAGGCTTTAAAATCGCAAGATTTGTCGATCAACGTGTAGCGAGTAAGGCTTCAAAATCGAAAGAATATGCGATCAGCGAGTCGCGAGTAAGGCTTCAAAATTGAAAAATATGCGATCAGCGAGTAGCAAGTAAAGCTTTAAAATCGCATGATTTAACGATCAACGAGTAGCAAGTAAGGCTTCAAAATCGAAAGAATATGCGATCAGCGAGTCGCGAGTAAGGCTTCAAAATCGAAAAAATATGAGATCAGCGAGTAGAAAGTAAGGCTTTAAAATCGCCAAATTTGGCGATCAACGAGTAGCGAGTAAGGCTTCAAAATTGAAAGAATATGCGATCAGCAAGTCGCGAGTACGGCTTCAAAATTGAAAAAATATGCGATCAGCGAGTAGCAAGTAAGGCTTTAAAATCGCATGACTTGGCGATCAACGAGTAGCGAGTAAGGCTTCAAAATCGAAAGAATATGCGATCAGCGAGTCGCGAAAAAGGCTTCAAAATTTAAAAAAGAAGCGACCAGCGAGTAGCAAGTAAGGCTTTATAATCGCCAAATTTGGCGATCAACGAGTAGCGAGTAAGGCTTCAAAATTGAAAGAAAATGCGATCAGCAAGTCGCGAGTAAGGCTTCAAAATTTAAAAAATATGCGACCAGCGAGTAGCAAGTAAGGCTTTATAATCGCCAAATTTGGCGATCAACGAGTAGCGAGTAAGGCTTCAAAATTGAAAGAAAATGCGATCAGCAAGTCGCGAGTAAGGCTTCAAAATTGAAAAAATATGCGATCAGCGAGTAGCAAGTAAGGCTTTAAAATCGCATGACTTGGCGATCAACGAGTAGCAAGTAAGGCCTCAAAATCGAAAGAATATGCGATCAGCGAGTCGCGAGTAAGGCTTCAAAATTTAAAAAATATGCGACCAGCGAGTAGCAAGTAAGGCTTTAAAATCGCAAGATTTGGCGATCAACGAGTAGCGAGTAAGGCTTCAAAATCGAGAGAATATGCGATCAGCGAGTAGCAAGTAAGGCTTTCAAATCGCAAAATTTGGCGATCAGCGAGTCGCGAGTAAGGCTTCAAAATTGAAAGAATATGCGATCAGCGAGTAGCCAGTAAGGCTTTAAAATCGCAAAATTTGGCGATCAGCGAGTTGCGAGTCAGGCTTCAAAATTGAAAAAATATGCTATCAACGAGTAGCGAGTAAGTCTTCAAAATCCAAAGAATATGCGATCAGCGAGTCGCGAGTAAGGCATCAAAATCGAAAGAATATGCGATCAGCGAGTCGCAAAGAAGGCTTCAAAATTGAAAAAATATGCGATCAGCGAGAAGCAAGTAAGGCTTTAAAATCGCAAGATTTGGCGATCAACGAGTAGCGAGAAAGGCTTCAAAATCCAAAGAATATGCGATCAGCGAGTCGCGAGTAAGGCTTCAAAATCAAAAGAATATGCGATCAGTGAGTCGCAAAGAAGGCTTCAAAATTGAAAAAAAATGCGACCAGCGAGTAGCAAGTAAGGCTTTAAAATCGCAAGAATATGCGATCAGCAAGTAGCGAGTAAGGCTTCAAAATCGAAAGAATATGCGATCAGCGAGTTGCGAGTAAGGCTTCAGAATTTAAAAAAAAATATGCGACATGCGAGTAGCAAGTTAGGCTTTAAAATCGCAAGAATATGCGATCAGCAAGTCGCGAGTAAGGCTTCAAAATTGAAAAAATATGCGATCAGCGAGAAGCAAGTAAGGCTTTAAAATCGCAAGATTTGGCGATCAACGAGTAGCGAGTAAGGCTTCAAAATCCAAAGAATTAGCGATCAGCGAGTCGCGAGTAAGGCTTCAAAATCGAAAGAATATGCGATCAGTGAGTCGCGAAAAAGGCTTCAAAATTAAAAAAATATGCGATCAGCGAGTAGCAAGTAAGGCTTTAAAATCGCAAGATTTGTCAATCAACGAGTAGCAAGTAAGGCTTCAGAATTTAAAAAAAAATATGCGACATGCGAGTAGCAAGTAAGGCTTTAAAATCGCAAGATTTGGCGATCAACGAGTAGCGAGTAAGGCTTCAAAATCGAAAGAATAAGCGATCAGCGAGTCGCGAGTAAGGCTTCAAAATCGAAAGAATATGCGATCAGCGAGTCGCGAACAAGGCTACAAAATTGACAAAAATATGCGATCAGCGTGTAGCAAGTAAGGCTTTAAAATCGCAAGATTTGGAGATCAACGAGTAGCGAGTAAGTCTTCAAAATCCCAAGAATATGCGATCAGAGAGTCGCGAGTAAGGCTTCAAAATCTAAAGAATATGCGATCAGCGAGTCGCGAAGAAGGCTTCAAAATTGAAAAAATATGCGATCAGCGAGTAGCAAGTAAGGCTTTAAAATCGCATGATTTAACGATCAGCGAGTAGCAAGTAAGGCTTTAAAATCGCAAGATTTGGCGATCAACGAGTAGCGAGTAAGGCTTCAAAATCCAAAGAATATGCGATCAGCGAGTCGCGAGTAAGGCTTCAAAATCTTAAGAATATGCGATCAGCGAGTCGCGAAGAAGGCTTCAAAATTGAAAAAATATGCGACCAGCGAGTAGCAAGTAAGGCTTTAAAATTGCAAGATTTGGCGTTCAACGAGTAGCGAGTAAGGCTTCAAAATTGAAAGAATATGCGATCAGCAAGTCGCGAGTAAGGCTTTAAAATTGAAAAAATATGCGATCAGCGAGTAGCAAGAAAGGCTTTAAAATCGCATGACTTGGCGATCAACGAGTAGCGAGTAAGGCTTCAAAATCGAAAGAATATGCGATCAGCGACTCGCGAGTAAGGCTTCAAAATTTAAAAAATATGCGACCAGCGAGTAGCAAGTAAGGCTTTAAAATCGCCAAATTTGGCGATCAACGAGTAGCGAGTAAGGCTTCAAAATTGAAAGAATATGCGATCAGCAAGTCGCGGGTAAGGCTTCAAAATTGAAAAAATATGCGATCAGCGAGTAGCAAGTAAGGCTTTAAAATCGCATGACTTGGCGATCAACGAGTAGCGAGTAAGGCTTCAAAATCGAAAGAATATGCGATCAGCGAGTCGCGAGTAAGGCTTCAAAATTTAAAAAATATGCGACCAGCGAGTAGCAAGTAAGGCTTTAAAATCGCAAGATTTGGCGATCAACGAGTAGCGAGTAAGGCTTCAAAATCGAAAGAATATGCGATCAGCGAGTAGCAAGTAAGGCTTTCAAATCGCAAAAATTGGCGATCAGCGAGTCGCGAGTAAGGCTTTAAAATCGAAAAAATATGCGATCAGCGAGTAGCAAGTAAGGCTTTAAAATCGCAAAATTTGGCGATCAGAGAGTCGCGAGTAAGGCTTCAAAATTGAAAAAATATGCGATCAACGAATAGCGAGTAAGTCTTCAAAATCCAAAGAATATGCGATCAGCGAGTCGCGAGTAAGGCATCAAAATCGAAAGAATATGCGATCAGCGAGTCGCAAAGAAGGCTTCAAAATTGAAAAAATATGCGATCAGCGAGAAGCAAGTAAGGCTTTAAAATCGCAAGATTTGGCGATCAACGAGTAGCGAGAAAGGCTTCAAAATCCAAAGAATATGCGATCAGCGAGTCGCGAGTAAGGCTTCAAAATCAAAAGAATATGCGATGAGTGAGTCGCGAAGAAGGCTTCAAAATTGAAAAAAAATGCGACCAGCGAGTAGCAAGTAAGGCTTTAAAATCGCAAGATTTGGCGATCAACGAGTAGCGAGTAAGGCTTCAAAATCGAAAGAATATGCGATCAACGAGTCGCGAGTAAGACTTCAAAATCGAAAAAATATGCGATCAGCGAGTAGCAAGTAAGGCTTTCAAATCGCAAGATTTGGCGATCAACGAGTAGCGAGTAAGGCTTCAAAATTGAAAGAATATGCAATCAGCAAGTCGCGAGTTAGGCTTCAAAATTGAAAAAATATGCGATCAGCGAGTAGCAAGTAAGGCTTTAAAATCGCATGACTTGGCGATCAACGAGTAGCGAGTAAGGCTTCAAAATCGAAAGAATATGCGATCAGCGACTCGCGAGTAAGGCTTCAAAATTTAAAAAATATGCGACCAGCGAGTAGCAAGTAAGGCTTTAAAATCGCCAAATTTGGCGATCAACGAGTAGCGAGTAAGGCTTCAAAATTGAAAGAATATGCGATCAGCAAGTCGCGGGTAAGGCTTCAAAATTGAAAAAATATGCGATCAGCGAGTAGCAAGTAAGGCTTTAAAATCGCATGACTTGGCGATCAACGAGTAGCGAGTAAGGCTTCAAAATCGAAAGAATATGCGATCAGCGAGTCGCGAGTAAGGCTTCAAAATTTAAAAAATATGCGACCAGCGAGTAGCAAGTAAGGCTTTAAAATCGCAAGATTTGGCGATCAACGAGTAGCGAGTGAGGCTTCAAAATCGAAAGAATATGCGATCAGCGAGTAGCAAGTAAGGCTTTCAAATCGCAAAAATTGGCGATCAGCGAGTCGCGAGTAAGGCTTCAAAATCGAAAAAATATGCGAACAGCGAGTAGCAAGTAAGGCTTTAAAATCGCAAAATTTGGCGATCAGAGAGTCGCGAGTAAGGCTTCAAAATTGAAAAAATATGCGATCAACGAATAGCGAGTAAGTCTTCAAAATCCAAAGAATATGCGATCAGCGAGTCGCGAGTAAGGCATCAAAATCGAAAGAATATGCGATCAGCGAGTCGCAAAGAAGGCTTCAAAATTGAAAAAATATGCGATCAGCGAGAAGCAAGTAAGGCTTTAAAATCGCAAGATTTGGCGATCAACGAGTAGCGAGAAAGGCTTCAAAATCCAAAGAATATGCGATCAGCGAGTCGCGAGTAAGGCTTCAAAATCAAAAGAATATGCGATCAGTGAGTCGCGAAGAAGGCTTCAAAATTGAAAAAAAATGCGACCAGCGAGTAGGAAGTAAGGCTTTAAAATCGCAAGATTTGGCGATCAACGAGTAGCGAGTAAGGCTTCAAAATCGAAAGAATATGCGATCAACGAGTCGCGAGTAAGACTTCAAAATCGAAAAAATATGCGATCAGCGAGTAGCAAGTAAGGCTTTCAAATCGCAAGATTTGGCGATCAACGAGTCGCGAGTAAGGCTTCAAAATTGAAAGAATATGCAATCAGCAAGTCGCAAGTAAGGCTTCAAAATTGAAAAAATATGCGATCAGCGAGAAGCAAGTAAGGCTTTAAAATCGCAAGATTTGGCGATCAACGAGTAGCGAGTAAGGCTTCAAAATCCAAAGAATAAGCGATCAGCGAGTCGCGAGTAAGGCTTCAATATTGAAAGAATATGCGATCAGTAAGTCGCGAAGAAGGCTTCAAAATTAAAAAAATATGCGATCAGCGAGTAGCAAGTAAGGCTTTAAAATCGCAAGATTTGTCGATCAACGTGTAGCGAGTAAGGCTTCAAAATCGAAAGAATATGCGATCAGCGAGTCGCGAGTAAGGCTTCAAAATTGAAAAATATGCGATCAGCGAGTAGCAAGTAAAGCTTTAAAATCGCATGATTTAACGATCAACGAGTAGCAAGTAAGGCTTCAAAATCGAAAGAATATGCGATCAGCGAGTCGCGAGTAAGGCTTCAAAATTTAATAAATATGCGACCAGCGAGTAGCAAGTAAGGCTTAAAAATCGCAAGATTTGGCGATCAACGAGTAGCGAGTAAGGCTTCAAAATCGAAAAAATATGAGATCAGCGAGTAGAAAGTAAGGCTTTAAAATCGCCAAATTTGGCGATCAACGAGTAGCGAGTAAGGCTTCAAAATTGAAAGAATATGCGATCAGCAAGTCGCGAGTACGGCTTCAAAATTGAAAAAATATGCGATCAGCGAGTAGCAAGTAAGGCTTTAAAATCGCATGACTTGGCGATCAACGAGTAGCGAGTAAGGCTTCAAAATCGAAAGAATATGCGATCAGCGAGTCGCGAAAAAGGCTTCAAAATTTAAAAAAGAAGCGACCAGCGAGTAGCAAGTAAGGCTTTATAATCGCCAAATTTGGCGATCAACGAGTAGCGAGTAAGGCTTCAAAATTGAAAGAAAATGCGATCAGCAAGTCGCGAGTAAGGCTTCAAAATTTAAAAAATATGCGACCAGCGAGTAGCAAGTAAGGCTTTATAATCGCCAAATTTGGCGATCAACGAGTAGCGAGTAAGGCTTCAAAATTGAAAGAAAATGCGATCAGCAAGTCGCGAGTAAGGCTTCAAAATTGAAAAAATATGCGATCAGCGAGTAGCAAGTAAGGCTTTAAAATCGCATGACTTGGCGATCAACGAGTAGCAAGTAAGGCCTCAAAATCGAAAGAATATGCGATCAGCGAGTAGCGAGTAAGGCTTCAAAATCGAGAGAATATGCGATCAGCGAGTAGCAAGTAAGGCTTTCAAATCGCAAAATTTGGCGATCAGCGAGTCGCGAGTAAGGCTTCAAAATTGAAAGAATATGCGATCAGCGAGTAGCCAGTAAGGCTTTAAAATCGCAAAATTTGGCGATCAGCGAGTTGCGAGTCAGGCTTCAAAATTGAAAAAATATGCTATCAACGAGTAGCGAGTAAGTCTTCAAAATCCAAAGAATATGCGATCAGCGAGTCGCGAGTAAGGCATCAAAATCGAAAGAATATGCGATCAGCGAGTCGCAAAGAAGGCTTCAAAATTGAAAAAATATGCGATCAGCGAGAAGCAAGTAAGGCTTTAAAATCGCAAGATTTGGCGATCAACGAGTAGCGAGAAAGGCTTCAAAATCCAAAGAATATGCGATCAGCGAGTCGCGAGTAAGGCTTCAAAATCAAAAGAATATGCGATCAGTGAGTCGCAAAGAAGGCTTCAAAATTGAAAAAAAATGCGACCAGCGAGTAGCAAGTAAGGCTTTAAAATCGCAAGAATATGCGATCAGCAAGTAGCGAGTAAGGCTTCAAAATCGAAAGAATATGCGATCAGCGAGTTGCGAGTAAGGCTTCAGAATTTAAAAAAAAATATGCGACATGCGAGTAGCAAGTTAGGCTTTAAAATCGCAAGAATATGCGATCAGCAAGTCGCGAGTAAGGCTTCAAAATTGAAAAAATATGCGATCAGCGAGAAGCAAGTAAGGCTTTAAAATCGCAAGATTTGGCGATCAACGAGTAGCGAGTAAGGCTTCAAAATCCAAAGAATTAGCGATCAGCGAGTCGCGAGTAAGGCTTCAAAATCGAAAGAATATGCGATCAGTGAGTCGCGAAAAAGGCTTCAAAATTAAAAAAATATGCGATCAGCGAGTAGCAAGTAAGGCTTTAAAATCGCAAGATTTGTCAATCAACGAGTAGCAAGTAAGGCTTCAGAATTTAAAAAAAAATATGCGACATGCGAGTAGCAAGTAAGGCTTTAAAATCGCAAGATTTGGCGATCAACGAGTAGCGAGTAAGGCTTCAAAATCGAAAGAATAAGCGATCAGCGAGTCGCGAGTAAGGCTTCAAAATCGAAAGAATATGCGATCAGCGAGTCGCGAACAAGGCTACAAAATTGACAAAAATATGCGATCAGCGTGTAGCAAGTAAGGCTTTAAAATCGCAAGATTTGGAGATCAACGAGTAGCGAGTAAGTCTTCAAAATCCCAAGAATATGCGATCAGAGAGTCGCGAGTAAGGCTTCAAAATCTAAAGAATATGCGATCAGCGAGTCGCGAAGAAGGCTTCAAAATTGAAAAAATATGCGATCAGCGAGTAGCAAGTAAGGCTTTAAAATCGCATGATTTAACGATCAGCGAGTAGCAAGTAAGGCTTTAAAATCGCAAGATTTGGCGATCAACGAGTAGCGAGTAAGGCTTCAAAATCCAAAGAATATGCGATCAGCGAGTCGCGAGTAAGGCTTCAAAATCTTAAGAATATGCGATCAGCGAGTCGCGAAGAAGGCTTCAAAATTGAAAAAATATGCGACCAGCGAGTAGCAAGTAAGGCTTTAAAATTGCAAGATTTGGCGTTCAACGAGTAGCGAGTCAGGCTTCAAAATCGAAAGAATATGCGATCAGCGAGTCGCGAGTAAGGCTTCAAAATCGAAAAAATATGCGATCAGCGAGTAGCAAGTAAGGCTGTAAAATCGCAAGATTTGGCGATCAACGAGTAGCGAGTAAGGCTTCAAATTTGAAAGAATATGCGATCAGCGAGGAGCAAGTAAGGCTTTAAAATCGCAAGATTTGGCGATCAACGAGTAGCGAGTAAGGCTTCAAAATCCAAAGAATAAGCGATCAGCGAGTCGCGAGTAAGGCTTCAAAATCTAAAGAATATGCGATCAGTTATTCGCGAAGAAGGCTTCAAAATTGAAAAATATGCGATCAGCGAGTAGCAAGTAAGGCTTTAAAATCGCAAGATTTGGCGATCAACTAGTAGAAAGTAAGGCTTTAAAATCGCCAAATTTGGCGATCAACGAGTAGCGAGTAAGGCTTCAAAATTGAAAGAATATGCGATCAGCAAGTCGCGAGTAAGGCTTTAAAATTGAAAAAATATGCGATCAGCGAGTAGCAAGAAAGGCTTTAAAATCGCATGACTTGGCGATCAACGAGTAGCGAGTAAGGCTTCAAAATCGAAAGAATATGCGATCAGCGACTCGCGAGTAAGGCTTCAAAATTTAAAAAATATGCGACCAGCGAGTAGCAAGTAAGGCTTTAAAATCGCCAAATTTGGCGATCAACGAGTAGCGAGTAAGGCTTCAAAATTGAAAGAATATGCGATCAGCAAGTCGCGGGTAAGGCTTCAAAATTGAAAAAATATGCGATCAGCGAGTAGCAAGTAAGGCTTTAAAATCGCATGACTTGGCGATCAACGAGTAGCGAGTAAGGCTTCAAAATCGAAAGAATATGCGATCAGCGAGTCGCGAGTAAGGCTTCAAAATTTAAAAAATATGCGACCAGCGAGTAGCAAGTAAGGCTTTAAAATCGCAAGATTTGGCGATCAACGAGTAGCGAGTAAGGCTTCAAAATCGAAAGAATATGCGATCAGCGAGTAGCAAGTAAGGCTTTCAAATCGCAAAAATTGGCGATCAGCGAGTCGCGAGTAAGGCTTTAAAATCGAAAAAATATGCGATCAGCGAGTAGCAAGTAAGGCTTTAAAATCGCAAAATTTGGCGATCAGAGAGTCGCGAGTAAGGCTTCAAAATTGAAAAAATATGCGATCAACGAATAGCGAGTAAGTCTTCAAAATCCAAAGAATATGCGATCAGCGAGTCGCGAGTAAGGCATCAAAATCGAAAGAATATGCGATCAGCGAGTCGCGAGTAAGGCTTCAAAATTGAAAAAATATGCGATCAGCGAGAAGCAAGTAAGGCTTTAAAATCGCAAGATTTGGCGATCAACGAGTAGCGAGAAAGGCTTCAAAATCCAAAGAATATGCGATCAGCGAGTCGCGAGTAAGGCTTCAAAATCAAAAGAATATGCGATGAGTGAGTCGCGAAGAAGGCTTCAAAATTGAAAAAAAATGCGACCAGCGAGTAGCAAGTAAGGCTTTAAAATCGCAAGATTTGGCGATCAACGAGTAGCGAGTAAGGCTTCAAAATCGAAAGAATATGCGATCAACGAGTCGCGAGTAAGACTTCAAAATCGAAAAAATATGCGATCAGCGAGTAGCAAGTAAGGCTTTCAAATCGCAAGATTTGGCGATCAACGAGTAGCGAGTAAGGCTTCAAAATTGAAAGAATATGCAATCAGCAAGTCGCGAGTTAGGCTTCAAAATTGAAAAAATATGCGATCAGCGAGTAGCAAGTAAGGCTTTAAAATCGCATGACTTGGCGATCAACGAGTAGCGAGTAAGGCTTCAAAATCGAAAGAATATGCGATCAGCGACTCGCGAGTAAGGCTTCAAAATTTAAAAAATATGCGACCAGCGAGTAGCAAGTAAGGCTTTAAAATCGCCAAATTTGGCGATCAACGAGTAGCGAGTAAGGCTTCAAAATTGAAAGAATA
The DNA here is from genome assembly GCA_950371165.1 of Lacanobia oleracea. NCBI lineage: Eukaryota > Metazoa > Arthropoda > Insecta > Lepidoptera > Noctuidae > Lacanobia > Lacanobia oleracea. The sequence continues at coordinate 128,614 of OX493408.1, forward strand.
TGCGATCAGCAAGTCGCGGGTAAGGCTTCAAAATTGAAAAAATATGCGATCAGCGAGTAGCAAGTAAGGCTTTAAAATCGCATGACTTGGCGATCAACGAGTAGCGAGTAAGGCTTCAAAATCGAAAGAATATGCGATCAGCGAGTCGCGAGTAAGGCTTCAAAATTTAAAAAATATGCGACCAGCGAGTAGCAAGTAAGGCTTTAAAATCGCAAGATTTGGCGATCAACGAGTAGCGAGTGAGGCTTCAAAATCGAAAGAATATGCGATCAGCGAGTAGCAAGTAAGGCTTTCAAATCGCAAAAATTGGCGATCAGCGAGTCGCGAGTAAGGCTTCAAAATCGAAAAAATATGCGAACAGCGAGTAGCAAGTAAGGCTTTAAAATCGCAAAATTTGGCGATCAGAGAGTCGCGAGTAAGGCTTCAAAATTGAAAAAATATGCGATCAACGAATAGCGAGTAAGTCTTCAAAATCCAAAGAATATGCGATCAGCGAGTCGCGAGTAAGGCATCAAAATCGAAAGAATATGCGATCAGCGAGTCGCAAAGAAGGCTTCAAAATTGAAAAAATATGCGATCAGCGAGAAGCAAGTAAGGCTTTAAAATCGCAAGATTTGGCGATCAACGAGTAGCGAGAAAGGCTTCAAAATCCAAAGAATATGCGATCAGCGAGTCGCGAGTAAGGCTTCAAAATCAAAAGAATATGCGATCAGTGAGTCGCGAAGAAGGCTTCAAAATTGAAAAAAAATGCGACCAGCGAGTAGCAAGTAAGGCTTTAAAATCGCAAGATTTGGCGATCAACGTGTAGCGAGTAAGGCTTCAAAATCGAAAGAATATGCGATCAACGAGTCGCGAGTAAGACTTCAAAATCGAAAAAATATGCGATCAGCGAGTAGCAAGTAAGGCTTTCAAATCGCAAGATTTGGCGATCAACGAGTAGCGAGTAAGGCTTCAAAATTGAAAGAATATGCAATCAGCAAGTCGCAAGTAAGGCTTCAAAATTGAAAAAATATGCGATCAGCGAGAAGCAAGTAAGGCTTTAAAATCGCAAGATTTGGCGATCAACGAGTAGCGAGTAAGGCTTCAAAATCCAAAGAATAAGCGATCAGCGAGTCGCGAGTAAGGCTTCAATATTGAAAGAATATGCGATCAGTAAGTCGCGAAGAAGGCTTCAAAATTAAAAAAATATGCGATCAGCGAGTAGCAAGTAAGGCTTTAAAATCGCAAGATTTGTCGATCAACGTGTAGCGAGTAAGGCTTCAAAATCGAAAGAATATGTGTTCGCGACGGAGCATTTTGATTTATATAACTCGCATAAACAGCCTTATGTACTTATATTCGTAAGCCTATATGTTTTTTAAGTTAGAAGCTTATATACTTAAATAGCAATAGAAATGTTCGCGGAGACGCATTTAACATTGTATAACTCGCATAGATAGTACCTATGTACCTATAGTCGTAGGCCTATGTACTGAATTTAGAAGCTTATGTACTTGCATAGTGATAGTTTGTAAGCTATGTAATCAATTTAAAGTCATATGTTTGTCGTTTTCCCCAAACACGTAAAAGATGTTCTGGGGAAAACATATTTTCAAAGAAAATTATAGTCAATAGGTAGGGCTACACATTTCCCTTACACATTCCCAATAGCACCCTGAGGGCGTGTTCTGATTGGCTGATGGAAATCAGCCAAATCGAAGGTATACACAAAATAGTCATTTCACATTCGAACATAGTAGGGTGGTTGAAGAAAACCATCATGTACACGCACCTTCAGTGCTAAGTTTTTAGGGCATCTAGGAATTTAGGTCTTAAACCATAGGCACTGGAAAGCTGGCACTCAGCCCTATCCAGATATGTACACATCTTCATGGTCAGGCAAGGCATAAAGCCACAAAATAGATAAGAAGATAAACATAGTTTTTTATCCTCTCCCGGGTTCCTGACCTATAGTACCTCCACCCTTGGAGGGGTGGCTTGGTAAGTTGTGTAGCTGGATGGAGGGATGATGCACCTACCCGAATATAGATAGTTTCATAGCCCATGGGGCACAGTTTTTCGGGGAATCAACCCCAAATAGTAAGCAAGCTCAAGACTTGTGATATTTTTGATAGTTAAATGCAACAAGCCCACTAGTGGGCAGGGTTGAGGGGTTGATTTCCAACCCGTTCGACGGGGAATTTCGGGGGATTTGAATAGAGGTGCGTCAACCCCCATCCAGACCTAGAATAGACCTAGATATAGCCGAAAATGTCATAGAACCATAGTAAAAATTTGCAGTTAAAATAAACTGAAGCAGTTAGTGGTTTTTTGGGCCTCGTTACGGTAAAGTAACCTCGTACCTTAGTAAATGGTAAAAAATAGCTAATTCGTAGTCACCGGCAGAAGAAACCCTAGAATCTATAAATAGAATCACAGTACTCGCGACTTTGCCCTTAAACCATTAGCTGCAGTGTCCTCAAATTCCTGCCTATTATTTAACCCTGGTAAGCATTCACCCTGCACCCCAATCTACCCCGAAGACAGCAAGTATTTGGCAAGATAGAAGAACGTTGTACGTGTGGTGCGGAGAACCCTAGTTTTCGGTACAGGACGTCAGCGCGGCTGGACGTCGTCGGTCGGTCACAGTTCACTTCGGAGGAGAAGAAAAAGGATAGACCTACCCCATCACAACCCCGTTCCAGTCGATCACGCCCGTCCGGTACATTTTTTGGTCCATTCGAGCCGGATTTCTGTGCCGCCGTATCATGTTTCTTAACAGTATGTCAAAACGTATCCGTTCCCGAATCATCCCTTGAAGAATCAACCCTCGAAGAAACAAGCATTGAAGACTCAAACCGAAGCCCTGCGATATAGTTTGGCACAAGAGCCAAACATACGCACCCCGTATCTTGTTTCTTAACAGTATGTCAATTGGTATCCGTTCCCGAATCAACCCTTCAAGAATCATCCCTTGAAGACTCATCCGAAAACAGATCCGAAGTTAGTCGTCGATTGACGTTCCTGTGAAGACGCCTCAAGCTCAGTATCGTGGTTCATCGTGAGGACTACCCCTTGGAGAAAACTACCCTTCAAGAACCAACCCTTAAGGACTCACCCTGAGGCGGATCCGAAGTTATCCGTCAACATACGTTCCAGTTAAGAAGCCTCAAGCTCAGCATCGTGGTTCATCGTGAGGACTGCCCTTGGAGAAAACTACCCTTCGGGAGCCACCCTTAAGGACTCACCCCGAAACTTTGGACTTTGAAAATTTTCCTGAAACACTGAAGGATCGCGTCTGGACTTAGAAGATTTCTAAGGAATCCTGGACTTCGAGAAAATTTGAAAGTTGAACCTGGACTTGGGAAGATTTTGAAGACCAAACCTGGGACTTAGAAAAATTTTGAGGATTGAACCCAACACTTAGAAAATTTTTCAAACATAGAAGCTGGGACTTAGAAAAAATTTTGAAGACAGAACCTGAGACTTAGAAAAAATTTTGAGGATTGAACCCAACACTTAGAAAATTTTTCAAACATAGAAGCTGGGACTTAGAAAAAATTTTGAAGACAGAACCTGAGACTTAGAAAAAATTTTGAGGATTGAACCCAACACTTAGAAAATTTTCGAATATAGAAGCTGGCACTTAGAAAAATTTCGAAGATTCATACTGGGACTTAGAAAAATTTGATCATCTGAACATAGAAAACATAGATTGATTCGGGACATAGAAAATTTTTGAAGATTTTTGACTTTGAAAATTTTGAGAAGTTTCTGCACTTAGAAAACATAGACAGATTCGGGACATAGAAAATTTTCGAAGATTTTGGACTTTGAAAATTTTGAAGAGGATTCTACACTTAGAAAACATAGACTGATTCGGGACATAGAAAATTTTTGAAGAATTTGGACTTTGAAAATTTTGAGAAGATTCTACACTTAGAAAACAGACTGATTCGGGACATAGAAAATTTTTGAAGAATTTGGACTTTGAAAATTTTGAGAAGATTCTACATATAGAAAACATAGACTGATTCGGGACATAGAAAATTTTTGAAGATTTTTGACTTTGAAAATTTTGAGAAGTTTCTGCACTTAGAAGACATAGACAGATTCGGGACATAGAAAATTTTTGAAGAATTTGGACTTTGAAAATTTTGAGAAGATTCTACATATAGAAAACATAGACCGACTCGGAACATAGAAAATTTTTCGAAGATTTTGAACTTTGAAAATTTTGAAGAAGAATCGACTTGAAGACCAATCATGCCGATCACGAGGTCGCGTGGGAAGACACCTGAGGCGTGGGTGGTAGACCTAAACAGGGAACCAACCGAAAGGGCTCCCATCACCCGTCACCAGTTACCGCCGCGTTCACCATCCACGACTGAAGGAACACAGCCGTTGCAGTCGCACAGCGAAGAATTGTCTTCATCCCCCGCTCCAGTTGAACAGGAGGAGCGAACAGAACCACCAGCGACCTCAAAGAAGGGAACCAGATTTGAAGCGCCTTCAGACAGTACACTGAGGCCAACAGATAGAACATACAGCCGAATCCTGCCGGTGACTGCCCGGGGTGACGCCCGTATTGAACGTATCGAACGTAGCAAGCCGCCGTCGACCGTGGGAAGGACGACGCGGTCTTATAGAAAAGTCGCGAAAGCACGCGAAGACTTACTCAAGATTAAGTTGGAGCTTGCACAGTTAGCACTTCAGAGAGCCGAACAAGAATCGGACGACGATTACATAGAAGACAGAAACTCGAACGACGAGTACGTGCGTTCCTGGCTGGAAGAGGCACCGGAACCTGTTCCTGATCAGAGAGAGACCAACGCCGCCGAGGGAGACATACAGAATAGAATAGATAGAAGCTGCGAGCAGCAATTGCCTCCCCCCGTGGACTCCGTACCGATAGTGGACTCTCGTCGAGCGCAAGTACCGGAGCAAGAGCCGAAAGTCGATGAAGTGACTAAACAGATAGCACCACCGAAGAAAATAGAAGACAATGGGGAAAATAGATTACAGCCGTTCATAACGGACTTAACAGCAGCTATAGCATCGCTAGCTGACAGGAAAACAGAACAGAATTCGTCCTCACCGTCAAAGGTCATCATGACTTTACCGAACTTCAGTGGTGCACACACAGAATGGTTGTCGTTTCGAGCCATTTACGAGACAACTCGAAGATATTTCAACGATGTCGAGAACACAGCAAGGCTCAGAAGGAGCCTACACGGACGTGCACTCGATACAGTGAGCTCAGAACTCATCGGACATGCAAGACCAGACGATATTATGAAGGAACTGGAGCTGCAATTCGGAAGACCGGACTCGATAGCGCAAGCCGAAACAGATAGACTGCGCGGACTGACACGGTGCAGCGAGAATCCGAAAGACATTTGCACGTTCGCAAGTCGAGTGAGATGTGCTATCGTCACGTTACGAGCACTGAAGAAGGATCACTACTTGATCAATGCTGAACTAATGCGAACATTGACAGAGAAGCTACCAAACTCTATTCGAGTTCAGTGGTACCGAATATATACGGAGAAGTATCAGTCATTACCTGATCTATCGTTGTTCAGCGAATTCATCACTGAACAAGCTCGCTTCTGCAGCGCATTTGCTCCCGCTGAGAACATCAACGCAACAGAGGGCCCATCAAACAGACATACGGCACAGAGAACCCACACAACAACAGAAAAACCGGCCGATAGATGCCGCGTATGTGGGAAAGATGGGCACATAGAACGCGATTGTCGGAAGTTCAAGGAGGGCAACAGCTACCAGAGATGGGAGCTAGCGAAGAAGCTCAATCTGTGCTATCGCTGCATGAAGTTTCGACGCGAGCGACACCAGTGCAAATCGAACAGATGTGGCATCAAGGGATGTAAAGCCAGCCACAATCGCTTACTCCATTATGAGAAGAAGCTCGCTACAGCGGCCGCCGAAAAGCCGAAGATCCTCGAACCACAAGATACCAAAGAAGTGGTTGCCAGTTCGCGAACATCGTCGAGTCACGCCTACCTCAAGATAGTACCGGTCCGGGTGATTGGACCGGCGGGAGAGGCGTCTACGTTCGCCCTTCTCGACGATGGATCAACCGTATCGTTGATAGACGAGGACCTCGCTACTCAAGTCGGAGCCGAAGGACGCATCGACCCGCTCAAGATTGGAGCGATCGGTGACACCATGATCGACACTCCTTGCTCACGCAGAGTGACAGTAAAGCTCGCGAGCCAGCTAAAGAACAGGGTGCCGTTCAGAGCGCGCACCATACCGAAGCTCAACCTCACGCCGCAAACAGTTAAAGAGGAAGATGTCACATACTGCAAGCATCTCAGCGACTTGAAACAACAGCTGGTGTACGAAGTCGGCGCGCCCAAGATTCTGATCGGCCAAGACAACTGGCACTTATTGTTAGCCAGTGAAGTAAGAAGAGGCCCGAAACACCAGCCCATAGCGTCACTCACGACTCTGGGATGGACCTTACATGGCGCGCACAATAGAATACTCGGTCAACAGGTGCACTATGTGAACAACACAGCATCAAGAGACGAAAACCTTGATGAACAGCTCCGTAAATATTTCGCATTAGAATCGTTAATAGTTAATCCGCAACGTCCAACTTCTGACCCCGAAAAGAAGGCAGAAGACATCTTGAAACGACACACCAAACAAATAGAAAATGGGCACATAGAAACCGCAATGCTATGGAAGCAAGAAAAATTTGAAATGCCCGATAGTTACGGGACAGCCCACAAGCGGCTTGTCTCTATAGAGAAGAAACTCGATAATAATTCGACTCTTCGAGATAGATATACGGAACAGATGGACTCGCTCCTACAGAAAGGGTACGCCGAGAAGGCGCCCAAAAATAGTACACCAGGAAGAACCTGGTACTTACCTCATTTCGATGTCTTCAACCCAATGAAGCCAGAGAAGTTCCGTATAGTACACGACGCCGCAGCTAAATCGAATGGAATGTCTTTGAACGACTTCCTACTCACAGGGCCAGACCTGTTACAGTCGCTGCCCGGCGTCATGATGAGGTTCCGTAGACACCCCATAGCCATTTCGGGCGATATTGCCGAAATGTTTATGCAGGTGAAAGTCCGACAAGAGGACAGAGACGCCCTCCGATATCTGTGGAGAGGCGACAGAAGAGTGGGAGCTCCCGAAGAATATAGAATGACGTCAATCATATTCGGCGCGGCCAGCTCACCATGTACAGCTATCTTCGCGAAAGATTGGAACGCGAAGATGCACATAGAACAGCAACCAGAGGCAGTTGAAGCCATCATTCGTAATCATTACATGGACGATTATCTGGATAGCTACAGGACCACAGAAGAAGCGACGCGCATAGCAAAAGCGGTGAAGAAAATACACCAACAGGCCCGTTTTGAAATTAAGAAATGGGTATCGAATGACGCCAACGTCATAAAAGAAATAGAGCCGTCGCAAACGCCAACAGATGTCGTCAATATCGGCGACACAGAAAATATAGAAAAGATACTTGGTCTAATCTGGAGACCAAGTGCAGACACGCTGGGTTTCAACCTGGCCCTAGCGCGTCTACCGAGTGGAGTCTTAGAGAAAGACGTACCCACTAAAAGAGAGGCACTCAGAATAGTTATGTCATTATATGACCCGCTTGGCTTAGCCTCACCAGTCACAGTACGCGCCAAGCAAATACTCCAGGAAGCATGGAGAAGAGGAGTCGACTGGGATCAGTCACTCGATACAGACCTGGCCACATCGTGGAGAGGTTGGATCCGACACTTGGAAAACCTCAAAGACATCACAGTACCGAGATGTTACCCGGGATATCGTCGCCTTAGTGCTTGAATGGCCAAACAACCTTTGACCAAATTTTACAGGAGACATTTTTTTAAAGTTACGTATGGATATAATGAAAAGTTTACCAAAATCTTTTATGAATTAGAAACCTGACAAGTATTTTTTATATTATTGAAATAGTAATTAAAAATAATAATTGTAATACTGATTATTTTTAATTTTATTGTTGGAGGTTGGCCAAAATGTCGCCAGCAAAATTATGTGTAAGGAGATTGAGCATAATGACATGGAGATAAAGCTCTAAAATGATGCGCAAGTATAGTGCTTGTTTGTCCAAACTGCCATCATAGACGCTATACAGTATGTTCAATTTTTATACAAGATTTTCTGTAACATGCGAATACTAGATTTGGCTTGGGAAATTTGTGGACAGACATACATACATTAATGGAAATTGAAACAGGTGTTTAGTAACCCATTTATACTAACATAATATTACACACAACACATACGGACCGCAATGATAACTCCTTCTTTAAGTCGGTTAAATAAAAATAGGTAGTTATTAGTTATTATTTTTGTAAGCAAACTTTTACCGTAACTTTGCCCGCATGGAAAACATTTATCACAACTTCTACAACCTGATCACGTCTTACATGCGAAAAGGTAACAATCAACCTGTATATAACATACAAGTAACTTTAAACACTAAAATAAAAGAAAGTCAATAAAATTCCAACGTACCTTTCCAAATCCGAAACCCTCAATTCACAATCCTTTTTCTTCGTTGTTACTGACATTTTAAACTACTATAACTGCATAAAAACAATATAATTCAGAATTTTGTCTTAGAAACCATGCTATCTCGATAACGAAACAAATAATAGCCAAAACAATATGGCGTCGGAATGCTTGACCGTGATTGGTCGGTCGACGGAGGTTGGACAAACAAGAACAGAGACTGATATTTGAATGCGTACATTTGAGCATAATTTGGAGTTTGACTATTCAAGCACTTAAAACAGTTTTTATAAGGGAGTTTGGATATTTTATTTTTGCTAATAGTGCAAATTACATCCAACAAAATTAAAAAATATATACATTAAAAAGCGTGTAATAAGGGTTGCTATAGTTTGATATAATAAAGTCTATTTTGGTAAAGATGGTCGTTTGGCCATTCAAGCACTAGGGCAGCGATATAGTGAAGCAACAGAGACCCAAGTCCATGTCTTCACCGACGCCAGCGAGAAAGCATTCGCCGCAGCAGTGTATTGGCGGATCTCCACGTCAGATGGCATGACGCACGTAAGCCTCGTCATGGCAAAGGCAAAGGTGGCACCACTCAAGCTGCAATCGATACCTCGACTCGAACTGCAGGCCGCGGTGATGGGAACCCGCGTGGCTGCAGCTGTGATACGCGAGCACGGAGTAAAACCGGACTCCGTAACCTACTGGTCAGACAGCAAAACCGTGCTGACCTGGATTAGAAGAGGAGCTCGAGTGTACAAGCCCTTCGTAGCCCACAGAATAGCCGCCATAGAAGAAAATAGCAAAGTCGAAGACTGGCGATGGGTACCCACGAAAAGGAACGTGGCAGACATTGCTACTCGTGACGTACCATTGGAATTCAATTCATCGCACGAATGGTATCGTGGCCCCAGCTTTCTCTATGAAGAACCGATGTCGTGGCCAACTGAAAAACCGCCGATTGACGATCAGACGGGTGAAGAGAGAACCCTAACCGTCAACATCAAACAGAAAACAGACCGAAGACTCTCCGAGGTCATACCCGATCCGGCCAGATTCTCGAAGTGGGAACGACTCCTAAGAGCGACAGCGAACGTATTGCGCTTCGTCTCAATCACTCGAGAACCGACAGAGAAAACGTTCTATAAAAGAACACAGAAAGGCAAGGAATCGGATCCAGATTGGAGGAAACGTACAAAGACGGCTAAGCCCCCTCCTAAAGCATCAGTGACGTCCACAGTGGCGTCAAAAAATAATATAATAGAAGCCGAATACCTCCGACAAGCGGAGAGGTTACTCGTGCAAACAGTACAGGAACAAATGTTCAACCGAGAACTGACGAGTCTGCGAGAGAACAAACAGATAGAAGACGACAGCCGATTGCGTCCGCTGCAAATAGAACTCACAGATGACGTCATACATCTGAGAAGTCGCATAGAAAAAACCGACGAGATAGCCGACGAAGTCAAGCGTCCGCCTATACTACACGGCGATCACCGCATCACTCAGCTGTACATAGATTGGACACACAGAAGTCTGCAACACAGTGGAACCGAGATGACAATCAACGAGGTACGTCAACACTACTGGGTTGTCAAGCTGAGGCCCACAGCGAAGATGATGGTGACACGCTGTCTGCAGTGTCGCATTCGAAAGGCACACGCTCCTGTGCCCGCCACGGGCGACCATCCGAAGACTCGCCTGGCTCATCACCAGAGACCATTTACGTACACTGGACTCGACTACTTTGGTCCACTGTCCGTCACCGTCGGTCGCCAGCACCAGAAGAGATACGTGGCCCTATTCACGTGTCTCACCACCAGGGCAGTACATCTCGAGATTGCTGCCAACCTCAGCGCAGACTCGGCAATTCTAGCTCTGCGCCGCTTCGCTGCGCGCCGGGGCTGCCCAACAGAAATATACTCCGACAACGGCACCAACATGCACGGCGCCGACAACGAGCTTCGAGACGCCTGCAGAGAAGAGGCTAGTCGTCGAGGCATCACATGGCGCTTCATAACTCCGTCCGCGCCATTCATGGGAGGCGCCTGGGAGCGCCTAGTCCGCTGCGTGAAGTCCGCATTGTACACCGTACTCACAGAGAAACACCCACACGAAGAGGTGTTGTCCACACTGTTGTGTGAGGCAGAGTATACGGTAAACAGCCGCCCGCTGACACATGTGTCAGTCGACAGCGAAGACGACGAATCCATCACGCCGAACCACTTCCTACTCGGTGGTTCGGCCAGACTGCCAACACTCGGCGTGTTCACCGAGCAAGACGTCGACAGCAGGAAGCACTGGCGGCGCTCGCAAGCGCTCGCCGACCAGTTCTGGCGCCGCTGGGTGAGGGAGTACTTACCCGAGCTCCAACACCGGCGGGAGCCCCACAGCCGTGGCCCTGGTCTGCAGGTGGGCGACCCTGTGCTCATCGCAGACGGCCAGCTGCCTCGCAACACGTGGCCGCGAGGCCGCATCACCGCAGTCTTCCCTGGGACGGATGGAGAGGTCCGGACCGCTGAGGTGCGCACATCTGGCGGCACTCTAAAGCGTCCGGCGAAGAAGCTGATCCCGCTGCCGAAATGATCCAGAGCGTCGGAGCTACGGGCCGGAGCGACGGGCGTCGCGTCGGCGAGCATCGAGGCAACGGTCGCCGGGGCGGCGAGCGTCGCGTCGAGACAACGGTCACCGTGGCAACGGGCGACGCAACTACAGTCGTCGCTCACCGGCGAGATGCAGCGCCGCGCCGACATCGCAACGAGTCGTCACTGCGCTGCACGGCGGGAGAAATGTTCGCGACGGAGCATTTTGATTTATATAACTCGCATAAACAGCCTTATGTACTTATATTCGTAAGCCTATATGTTTTTTAAGTTAGAAGCTTATATACTTAAATAGCAATAGAAATGTTCGCGGAGACGCATTTAACATTGTATAACTCGCATAGATAGTACCTATGTACCTATAGTCGTAGGCCTATGTACTGAATTTAGAAGCTTATGTACTTGCATAGTGATAGTTTGTAAGCTATGTAATCAATTTAAAGTCATATGTTTGTCGTTTTCCCCAAACACGTAAAAGATGTTCTGGGGAAAACATATTTTCAAAGAAAATTATAGTCAATAGGTAGGGCTACACATTTCCCTTACACATTCCCAATAGCACCCTGAGGGCGTGTTCTGATTGGCTGATGGAAATCAGCCAAATCGAAGGTATACACAAAATAGTCATTTCACATTCGAACATAGTAGGGTGGTTGAAGAAAACCATCATGTACACGCACCTTCAGTGCTAAGTTTTTAGGGCATCTAGGAATTTAGGTCTTAAACCATAGGCACTGGAAAGCTGGCACTCAGCCCTATCCAGATATGTACACATCTTCATGGTCAGGCAAGGCATAAAGCCACAAAATAGATAAGAAGATAAACATAGTTTTTTATCCTCTCCCGGGTTCCTGACCTATAGTACCTCCACCCTTGGAGGGGTGGCTTGGTAAGTTGTGTAGCTGGATGGAGGGATGATGCACCTACCCGAATATAGATAGTTTCATAGCCCATGGGGCACAGTTTTTCGGGGAATCAACCCCAAATAGTAAGCAAGCTCAAGACTTGTGATATTTTTGATAGTTAAATGCAACAAGCCCACTAGTGGGCAGGGTTGAGGGGTTGATTTCCAACCCGTTCGACGGGGAATTTCGGGGGATTTGAATAGAGGTGCGTCAACCCCCATCCAGACCTAGAATAGACCTAGATATAGCCGAAAATGTCATAGAACCATAGTAAAAATTTGCAGTTAAAATAAACTGAAGCAGTTAGTGGTTTTTTGGGCCTCGTTACGGTAAAGTAACCTCGTACCTTAGTAAATGGTAAAAAATAGCTAATTCGTAGTCACCGGCAGAAGAAACCCTAGAATCTATAAATAGAATCACAGTACTCGCGACTTTGCCCTTAAACCATTAGCTGCAGTGTCCTCAAATTCCTGCCTATTATTTAACCCTGGTAAGCATTCACCCTGCACCCCAATCTACCCCGAAGACAGCAAGTATTTGGCAAGATAGAAGAACGTTGTACGTGTGGTGCGGAGAACCCTAATTTTCGGTACAGGACGTCAGCGCGGCTGGACGTCGTCGGTCGGTCAAAGTTCACTTCGGAGGAGAAGAAAAAGGATAGACCTACCCCATCACAACCCCGTTCCAGTCGATCACGCCCGTCCGGTACAATATGCGATCAGCGAGTCGCGAGTAAGGCTTCAAAATTGAAAAATATGCGATCAGCGAGTAGCAAGTAAAGCTTTAAAATCGCATGATTTAACGATCAACGAGTAGCAAGTAAGGCTTCAAAATCGAAAGAATATGCGATCAGCGAGTCGCGAGTAAGGCTTCAAAATTTAAAAAATATAAGATCAGCGAGTAGAAAGTAAGGCTTTAAAATCGCAAGATTTGGCGATCAACGAGTAGCGAGTAAGGCTTCAAAATCGAAAAAATATAAGATCAGCGAGTAGAAAGTAAGGCTTTAAAATCGCCAAATTTGGCGATCAACGAGTAGCGAGTAAGGCTTCAAAATTGAAAGAATATGCAATCAGCAAGTCGCGAGTAAGGCTTCAAAATTGAAAAAATATGCGATCAGCGAGTCGCGAGTAAGGCTTCAAAATTAAAAAAAAAATATGCGACCAGCGAGTAGCAAGTAAGGCTTCAAAATCGAAAGAATATGCGATCAGCGAGTCGCGAGTAAGGCTTCAAAATTGAAAAAATATGCGATCAGCGAGTAGCAAGTAAGGCTTCAAAATCGCATGATTTAACGATCAACGAGTAGCAAGTAAGGCTTCAAAATCGAAAGAATATGCGATCAGCGAGTCGCGAGTAAGGCTTCAAAATTTAAAAAATATGCGACCAGCGAGTAGCAAGTAAGGCTTAAAAATCGCAAGATTTGGCGATCAACGAGTAGCGAGTAAGGCTTCAAAATCGAAAAAATATGAGATCAGCGAGTAGAAAGTAAGGCTTTAAAATCGCCAAATTTGGCGATCAACGAGTAGCGAGTAAGGCTTCAAAATTGAAAGAATATGCGATCAGCAAGTCGCGAGTACGGCTTCAAAATTGAAAAAATATGCGATTAGCGAGTAGCAAGTAAGGCTTTAAAATCGCATGACTTGGCGATCAACGAGTAGCGAGTAAGGCTTCAAAATCGAAAGAATATGCGATCAGCGAGTCGCGAGTAAGGCTTCAAAATTTAAAAAATATGCGACCAGCGAGTAGCAAGTAAGGCTTTATAATCGCCAAATTTGGCGATCAACGAATAGCGAGTAAGGCTTCAAAATTGAAAGAAAATGCGATCAGCAAGTCGCGAGTAAGGCTTCAAAATTGAAAAAATATGCGATCAGCGAGTAGCAAGTAAGGCTTTAAAATCGCATGACTTGGCGATCAACGAGTAGCAAGTAAGGCTTCAAAATCGAAAGAATATGCGATCAGCGAGTCGCGAGTAAGGCTTCAAAATATAAAAAATATGCGACCAGCGAGTAGCAAGTAAGGCTTTAAAATCGCAAGATTTGGCGATCAACGAGTAGCGAGTAAGGCTTCAAAATCGAGAGAATATGCGATCAGCGAGTAGCAAGTAAGGCTTTCAAATCGCGAAATTTGGCGATCAGCGAGTCGCGAGTAAGGCTTCAAAATTGAAAGAATATGCGATCAGCGAGTAGCCAGTAAGGCTTTAAAATCGCAAAATTTGGCGATCAGCGAGTCGCGAGTCAGGCTTCAAAATTTAAAAAATATGCGATCAACGAGTAGCGAGTAAGTCTTCAAAATCCAAAGAATATGCGATCAGCGAGTCGCGAGTAAGGCATCAAAATCGAAAGAATATGCGATCAGCGAGTCGCAAAGAAGGCTTCAAAATTGAAAAAATATGCGATCAGCGAGAAGCAAGTAAGGCTTTAAAATCGCAAGATTTGGCGATCAACGAGTAGCGAGAAAGGCTTCAAAATCCAAAGAATATGCGATCAGCGAGTCGCGAGTAAGGCTTCAAAATCAAAAGAATATGCGATCAGTGAGTCGCAAAGAAGGCTTCAAAATTGAAAAAAAATGCGACCAGCGAGTAGCAAGTAAGGCTTTAAAATCGCAAGAATATGCGATCAGCAAGTTGCGAGTAAGGCTTCAAAATTGAAAAAATATGCGATCAGCGAGAAGCAAGTAAGGCTTTAAAATCGCAAGATTTGGCGATCAACGAGTAGCGAGTAAGGCTTCAAAATCGAAAGAATATGCGATCAGCGAGTTGCGAGTAAGGCTTCAGAATTTAAAAAAAAATATGCGACATGCGAGTAGCAAGTTTGGCTTTAAAATCGCAAGAATATGCGATCAGCAAGTCGCGAGTAAGGCTTCAAAATTGAAAAAATATGCGATCAGCGAGAAGCAAGTAAGGCTTTAAAATCGCAAGATTTGGCGATCAACGAGTAGCGAGTAAGGCTTCAAAATCCAAAGAATAAGCGATCAGCGAGTCGCGAGTAAGGCTTCAAAATCGAAAGAATATGCGATCAGTGAGTCGCGAAAAAGGCTTCAAAATTAAAAAAATATGCGATCAGCGAGTAGCAAGTAAGGCTTTAAAATCGCAAGATTTGTCAATCAACGAGTAGCGAGTAAGGCTTCAGAATTTAAAAAAAAATATGCGACATGCGAGAAGCAAGTAAGGCTTTAAAATCGCAAGATTTGGCGATCAACGAGTAGCGAGTAAGGCTTCAAAATCGAAAGAATAAGCGATCAGCGAGTCGCGAGTAAGGCTTCAAAATCGAAAGAATATGCGATCAGCGAGTCGCGAACAAGGCTACAAAATTGACAAAAATATGCGATCAGCGTGTAGCAAGTAAGGCTTTAAAATCGCAAGATTTGGCGATCAACGAGTAGCGAGTAAGTCTTCAAAATCCCAAGAATATGCGGTCAGCGAGTCGCGAGTAAGGCTTCAAAATCTAAAGAATATGCGATCAGCGAGTCGCGAAGAAGGCTTCAAAATTGAAAAAATATGCGACCAGCGAGTAGCAAGTAAGGCTTAAAAATCGCAAGATTTGGCGATCAACGAGTAGCGAGAAAGGCTTCAAAATCAAAAGAATTTGTGATCAGCGAGTAGTGAGTTAGGCTTCAAAATCGGAAGAATTGGCGATCAGCGAGTAGCAAGTAAGGCTTTAAAATCGCAAGATTTGGCGATCAACTAGTAGCGAGTAAGGCTTCAAAATCGAAAGAATATGCGATTAGCGAGTCGCGAGTAAGGCTTCAAAATTAAATAAAAAAATATGCGACCAGCCAGTAGCAAGTTAGGCTTCAAAATCGAAAGAATATGCGATCAGCGAGTCGCGAGTAAGGCTTCAAAATTGAAAAAATATGCGATCAGCGAGTAGCAAGTAAGGCTTTAAAATCGCATGATTTAACGATCAACGAGTAGCAAGTAAGGCTTCAAAATCGAAAGAATATGCGATCAGCGAGTCGCGAGTAAGGCTTCAAAATTTAAAAAATATGCGACCAGCGAGTAGCAAGTAAGGCTTTAAAATCGCAAGATTTGTCGATCAACGAGTAGCGAGTAAGGCTTCAAAATCGCAAGAATATGCGATCAGCAAGTCGCGAGTAAGGCTTCAAAATTGAAAAAATATGCGATCAGCGAGAAGCAAGTAAGGCTTTAAAATCGCAAGATTTGGCGATCAACGAGTAGCGAGTAAGGCTTCAAAATCCAAAGAATAAGCGATCAGCGAGTCGCGAGTAAGGCTTCAACATCGAAAGAATATGCGATCAGTGAGTCGCGAAGAAGGCTTCAAAATTAAAAAAATATGCGATCAGTGAGTAGCAAGTAAGGCTTTAAAATCGCAAGATTTGTCGATCAACGAGTAGCGAGTAAGGCTTCAAAATCGAAAGAATATGCGATCAGCGAGTTGCGAGTAAGGCTTCAGAATTTAAAAAAAATATGCGACATGCGAGTAGCAAGTAAGGCTTTAAAATCGCATGACTTGGCGATCAACCAGTAGCGAGTAAGGCTTCAAAATTGAAAAAATATGCGATCAGCGAGAAGCAAGTAAGGCTTTAAAATCGCAAGATTTGGCGATCAACGAGTAGCGAGTAAGGCTTCAAAATCCAAAGAAAATGCGATCAGCAAGTCGCGAGTAAGGCTTCAAAATTGAAAAAATATGCGATCAGCGAGTAGCAAGTAAGGCTTTAAAATCGCATGACTTGGCGATCAACGAGTAGCAAGTAAGGCTTCAAAATCGAAAGAATATGCGATCAGCGAGTCGCGAGTAAGGCTTCAAAATATAAAAAATATGCGACCAGCGAGTAGCAAGTAAGGCTTTAAAATCGCAAGATTTGGCGATCAACGAGTAGCGAGTAAGGCTTCAAAATCGAGAGAATATGCGATCAGCGAGTAGCAAGTAAGGCTTTCAAATCGCGAAATTTGGCGATCAGCGAGTCGCGAGTAAGGCTTCAAAATTGAAAGAATATGCGATCAGCGAGTAGCCAGTAAGGCTTTAAAATCGCAAAATTTGGCGATCAGCGAGTCGCGAGTCAGGCTTCAAAATTGAAAAAATATGCGATCAACGAGTAGCGAGTAAGTCTTCAAAATCCAAAGAATATGCGATCAGCGAGTCGCGAGTAAGGCATCAAAATCGAAAGAATATGCGATCAGCGAGTCGCAAAGAAGGCTTCAAAATTGAAAAAATATGCGATCAGCGAGAAGCAAGTAAGGCTTTAAAATCGCAAGATTTGGCGATCAACGAGTAGCGAGAAAGGCTTCAAAATCCAAAGAATATGCGATCAGCGAGTCGCGAGTAAGGCTTCAAAATCAAAAGAATATGCGATCAGTGAGTCGCAAAGAAGGCTTCAAAATTGAAAAAAAATGCGACCAGCGAGTAGCAAGTAAGGCTTTAAAATCGCAAGAATATGCGATCAGCAAGTCGCGAGTAAGGCTTCAAAATTGAAAAAATATGCGATCAGCGAGAAGCAAGTAAGGCTTTAAAATCGCAAGATTTGGCGATCAACGAGTAGCGAGTAAGGCTTCAAAATCGAAAGAATATGCGATCAGCGAGTTGCGAGTAAGGCTTCAGAATTTAAAAAAAAATATGCGACATGCGAGTAGCAAGTTTGGCTTTAAAATCGCAAGAATATGCGATCAGCAAGTCGCGAGTAAGGCTTCAAAATTGAAAAAATATGCGATCAGCGAGAAGCAAGTAAGGCTTTAAAATCGCAAGATTTGGCGATCAACGAGTAGCGAGTAAGGCTTCAAAATCCAAAGAATAAGCGATCAGCGAGTCGCGAGTAAGGCTTCAAAATCGAAAGAATATGCGATCAGTGAGTCGCGAAAAAGGCTTCAAAATTAAAAAAATATAAGATCAGCGAGTAGAAAGTAAGGCTTTAAAATCGCAAGATTTGGCGATCAACGAGTAGCGAGTAAGGCTTCAAAATCGAAAAAATATAAGATCAGCGAGTAGAAAGTAAGGCTTTAAAATCGCCAAATTTGGCGATCAACGAGTAGCGAGTAAGGCTTCAAAATTGAAAGAATATGCAATCAGCAAGTCGCGAGTAAGGCTTCAAAATTGAAAAAATATGCGATCAGCGAGTCGCGAGTAAGGCTTCAAAATTAAAAAAAAAATATGCGACCAGCGAGTAGCAAGTAAGGCTTCAAAATCGAAAGAATATGCGATCAGCGAGTCGCGAGTAAGGCTTCAAAATTGAAAAAATATGCGATCAGCGAGTAGCAAGTAAGGCTTCAAAATCGCATGATTTAACGATCAACGAGTAGCAAGTAAGGCTTCAAAATCGAAAGAATATGCGATCAGCGAGTCGCGAGTAAGGCTTCAAAATTTAAAAAATATGCGACCAGCGAGTAGCAAGTAAGGCTTAAAAATCGCAAGATTTGGCGATCAACGAGTAGCGAGTAAGGCTTCAAAATCGAAAAAATATGAGATCAGCGAGTAGAAAGTAAGGCTTTAAAATCGCCAAATTTGGCGATCAACGAGTAGCGAGTAAGGCTTCAAAATTGAAAGAATATGCGATCAGCAAGTCGCGAGTACGGCTTCAAAATTGAAAAAATATGCGATTAGCGAGTAGCAAGTAAGGCTTTAAAATCGCATGACTTGGCGATCAACGAGTAGCGAGTAAGGCTTCAAAATCGAAAGAATATGCGATCAGCGAGTCGCGAGTAAGGCTTCAAAATTTAAAAAATATGCGACCAGCGAGTAGCAAGTAAGGCTTTATAATCGCCAAATTTGGCGATCAACGAATAGCGAGTAAGGCTTCAAAATTGAAAGAAAATGCGATCAGCAAGTCGCGAGTAAGGCTTCAAAATTGAAAAAATATGCGATCAGCGAGTAGCAAGTAAGGCTTTAAAATCGCATGACTTGGCGATCAACGAGTAGCAAGTAAGGCTTCAAAATCGAAAGAATATGTGATCAGCGAGTCGCGAGTAAGGCTTCAAAATATAAAAAATATGCGACCAGCGAGTAGCAAGTAAGGCTTTAAAATCGCAAGATTTGGCGATCAACGAGTAGCGAGTAAGGCTTCAAAATCGAGAGAATATGCGATCAGCGAGTAGCAAGTAAGGCTTTCAAATCGCGAAATTTGGCGATCAGCGAGTCGCGAGTAAGGCTTCAAAATTGAAAGAATATGCGATCAGCGAGTAGCCAGTAAGGCTTTAAAATCGCAAAATTTGGCGATCAGCGAGTCGCGAGTCAGGCTTCAAAATTGAAAAAATATGCGATCAACGAGTAGCGAGTAAGTCTTCAAAATCCAAAGAATATGCGATCAGCGAGTCGCGAGTAAGGCATCAAAATCGAAAGAATATGCGATCAGCGAGTCGCAAAGAAGGCTTCAAAATTGAAAAAATATGCGATCAGCGAGAAGCAAGTAAGGCTTTAAAATCGCAAGATTTGGCGATCAACGAGTAGCGAGAAAGGCTTCAAAATCCAAAGAATATGCGATCAGCGAGTCGCGAGTAAGGCTTCAAAATCAAAAGAATATGCGATCAGTGAGTCGCAAAG
Organism: Lacanobia oleracea; assembly: GCA_950371165.1. Classification (NCBI taxonomy): domain Eukaryota; kingdom Metazoa; phylum Arthropoda; class Insecta; order Lepidoptera; family Noctuidae; genus Lacanobia; species Lacanobia oleracea. The sequence goes on from OX493408.1 coordinate 148,138, forward strand.
AAGGCTTCAAAATTGAAAAAAAATGCGACCAGCGAGTAGCAAGTAAGGCTTTAAAATCGCAAGAATATGCGATCAGCAAGTTGCGAGTAAGGCTTCAAAATTGAAAAAATATGCGATCAGCGAGAAGCAAGTAAGGCTTTAAAATCGCAAGATTTGGCGATCAACGAGTAGCGAGTAAGGCTTCAAAATCGAAAGAATATGCGATCAGCGAGTTGCGAGTAAGGCTTCAGAATTTAAAAAAAAATATGCGACATGCGAGTAGCAAGTTTGGCTTTAAAATCGCAAGAATATGCGATCAGCAAGTCGCGAGTAAGGCTTCAAAATTGAAAAAATATGCGATCAGCGAGAAGCAAGTAAGGCTTTAAAATCGCAAGATTTGGCGATAAACGAGTAGCGAGTAAGGCTTCAAAATCCAAAGAATAAGCGATCAGCGAGTCGCGAGTAAGGCTTCAAAATCGAAAGAATATGCGATCAGTGAGTCGCGAAAAAGGCTTCAAAATTAAAAAAATATGCGATCAGCGAGTAGCAAGTAAGGCTTTAAAATCGCAAGATTTGTCAATCAACGAGTAGCGAGTAAGGCTTCAGAATTTAAAAAAAAATATGCGACATGCGAGTAGCAAGTAAGGCTTTAAAATCGCAAGATTTGGCGATCAACGAGTAGCGAGTAAGGCTTCAAAATCGAAAGAATAAGCGATCAGCGAGTCGCGAGTAAGGCTTCAAAATCGAAAGAATATGCGATCAGCGAGTCGCGAACAAGGCTACAAAATTGACAAAAATATGCGATCAGCGTGTAGCAAGTAAGGCTTTAAAATCGCAAGATTTGGCGATCAACGAGTAGCGAGTAAGTCTTCAAAATCCCAAGAATATGCGGTCAGCGAGTCGCGAGTAAGGCTTCAAAATCTAAAGAATATGCGATCAGCGAGTCGCGAAGAAGGCTTCAAAATTGAAAAAATATGCGACCAGCGAGTAGCAAGTAAGGCTTAAAAATCGCAAGATTTGGCGATCAACGAGTAGCGAGAAAGGCTTCAAAATCAAAAGAATTTGTGATCAGCGAGTAGTGAGTTAGGCTTCAAAATCGGAAGAATTGGCGATCAGCGAGTAGCAAGTAAGGCTTTAAAATCGCAAGATTTGGCGATCAACTAGTAGCGAGTAAGGCTTCAAAATCGAAAGAATATGCGATTAGCGAGTCGCGAGTAAGGCTTCAAAATTAAATAAAAAAATATGCGACCAGCCAGTAGCAAGTTAGGCTTCAAAATCGAAAGAATATGCGATCAGCGAGTCGCGAGTAAGGCTTCAAAATTGAAAAAATATGCGATCAGCGAGTAGCAAGTAAGGCTTTAAAATCGCATGATTTAACGATCAACGAGTAGCAAGTAAGGCTTCAAAATCGAAAGAATATGCGATCAGCGAGTCGCGAGTAAGGCTTCAAAATTTAAAAAATATGCGACCAGCGAGTAGCAAGTAAGGCTTTAAAATCGCAAGATTTGTCGATCAACGAGTAGCGAGTAAGGCTTCAAAATCGCAAGAATATGCGATCAGCAAGTCGCGAGTAAGGCTTCAAAATTGAAAAAATATGCGATCAGCGAGAAGCAAGTAAGGCTTTAAAATCGCAAGATTTGGCGATCAACGAGTAGCGAGTAAGGCTTCAAAATCCAAAGAATAAGCGATCAGCGAGTCGCGAGTAAGGCTTCAACATCGAAAGAATATGCGATCAGTGAGTCGCGAAGAAGGCTTCAAAATTAAAAAAATATGCGATCAGTGAGTAGCAAGTAAGGCTTTAAAATCGCAAGATTTGTCGATCAACGAGTAGCGAGTAAGGCTTCAAAATCGAAAGAATATGCGATCAGCGAGTTGCGAGTAAGGCTTCAGAATTTAAAAAAAAATATGCGACATGCGAGTAGCAAGTAAGGCTTTAAAATCGCATGACTTGGCGATCAACCAGTAGCGAGTAAGGCTTCAAAATTGAAAAAATATGCGATCAGCGAGAAGCAAGTAAGGCTTTAAAATCGCAAGATTTGGCGATCAACGAGTAGCGAGTAAGGCTTCAAAATCCAAAGAAAATGCGATCAGCAAGTCGCGAGTAAGGCTTCAAAATTGAAAAAATATGCGATCAGCGAGTAGCAAGTAAGGCTTTAAAATCGCATGACTTGGCGATCAACGAGTAGCAAGTAAGGCTTCAAAATCGAAAGAATATGCGATCAGCGAGTCGCGAGTAAGGCTTCAAAATATAAAAAATATGCGACCAGCGAGTAGCAAGTAAGGCTTTAAAATCGCAAGATTTGGCGATCAACGAGTAGCGAGTAAGGCTTCAAAATCGAGAGAATATGCGATCAGCGAGTAGCAAGTAAGGCTTTCAAATCGCGAAATTTGGCGATCAGCGAGTCGCGAGTAAGGCTTCAAAATTGAAAGAATATGCGATCAGCGAGTAGCCAGTAAGGCTTTAAAATCGCAAAATTTGGCGATCAGCGAGTCGCGAGTCAGGCTTCAAAATTGAAAAAATATGCGATCAACGAGTAGCGAGTAAGTCTTCAAAATCCAAAGAATATGCGATCAGCGAGTCGCGAGTAAGGCATCAAAATCGAAAGAATATGCGATCAGCGAGTCGCAAAGAAGGCTTCAAAATTGAAAAAATATGCGATCAGCGAGAAGCAAGTAAGGCTTTAAAATCGCAAGATTTGGCGATCAACGAGTAGCGAGAAAGGCTTCAAAATCCAAAGAATATGCGATCAGCGAGTCGCGAGTAAGGCTTCAAAATCAAAAGAATATGCGATCAGTGAGTCGCAAAGAAGGCTTCAAAATTGAAAAAAAATGCGACCAGCGAGTAGCAAGTAAGGCTTTAAAATCGCAAGAATATGCGATCAGCAAGTCGCGAGTAAGGCTTCAAAATTGAAAAAATATGCGATCAGCGAGAAGCAAGTAAGGCTTTAAAATCGCAAGATTTGGCGATCAACGAGTAGCGAGTAAGGCTTCAAAATCGAAAGAATATGCGATCAGCGAGTTGCGAGTAAGGCTTCAGAATTTAAAAAAAAATATGCGACATGCGAGTAGCAAGTTTGGCTTTAAAATCGCAAGAATATGCGATCAGCAAGTCGCGAGTAAGGCTTCAAAATTGAAAAAATATGCGATCAGCGAGAAGCAAGTAAGGCTTTAAAATCGCAAGATTTGGCGATCAACGAGTAGCGAGTAAGGCTTCAAAATCCAAAGAATAAGCGATCAGCGAGTCGCGAGTAAGGCTTCAAAATCGAAAGAATATGCGATCAGTGAGTCGCGAAAAAGGCTTCAAAATTAAAAAAATATGCGATCAGCGAGTAGCAAGTAAGGCTTTAAAATCGCAAGATTTGTCAATCAACGAGTAGCGAGTAAGGCTTCAGAATTTAAAAAAAAATATGCGACATGCGAGTAGCAAGTAAGGCTTTAAAATCGCAAGATTTGGCGATCAACGAGTAGCGAGTAAGGCTTCAAAATCGAAAGAATAAGCGATCAGCGAGTCGCGAGTAAGGCTTCAAAATCGAAAGAATATGCGATCAGCGAGTCGCGAACAAGGCTACAAAATTGACAAAAATATGCGATCAGCGTGTAGCAAGTAAGGCTTTAAAATCGCAAGATTTGGCGATCAACGAGTAGCGAGTAAGTCTTCAAAATCCCAAGAATATGCGGTCAGCGAGTCGCGAGTAAGGCTTCAAAATCTAAAGAATATGCGATCAGCGAGTCGCGAAGAAGGCTTCAAAATTGAAAAAATATGCGACCAGCGAGTAGCAAGTAAGGCTTAAAAATCGCAAGATTTGGCGATCAACGAGTAGCGAGAAAGGCTTCAAAATCAAAAGAATTTGTGATCAGCGAGTAGTGAGTTAGGCTTCAAAATCGGAAGAATTGGCGATCAGCGAGTAGCAAGTAAGGCTTTAAAATCGCAAGATTTGGCGATCAGCTAGTAGCGAGTAAGGCTTCAAAATCGAAAGAATATGCGATTAGCGAGTCGCGAGTAAGGCTTCAAAATTAAATAAAAAAATATGCGACCAGCCAGTAGCAAGTTAGGCTTCAAAATCGAAAGAATATGCGATCAGCGAGTCGCGAGTAAGGCTTCAAAATTGAAAAAATATGCGATCAGCGAGTAGCAAGTAAGGCTTTAAAATCGCATGATTTAACGATCAACGAGTAGCAAGTAAGGCTTCAAAATCGAAAGAATATGCGATCAGCGAGTCGCGAGTAAGGCTTCAAAATTAAAAAAATATGCGACCAGCGAGTAGCAAGTAAGGCTTTAAAATCGCAAGATTTGTCGATCAACGAGTAGCGAGTAAGGCTTCAAAATCGCAAGAATATGCGATCAGCAAGTCGCGAGTAAGGCTTCAAAATTGAAAAAATATGCGATCAGCGAGAAGCAAGTAAGGCTTTAAAATCGCAAGATTTGGCGATCAACGAGTAGCGAGTAAGGCTTCAAAATCCAAAGAATAAGCGATCAGCGAGTCGCAAATAAGGCTTCAACATCGAAAGAATATGCGATCAGTGAGTCGCGAAGAAGGCTTCAAAATTAAAAAAATATGCGATCAGTGAGTAGCAAGTAAGGCTTTAAAATCGCAAGATTTGTCGATCAACGAGTAGCGAGTAAGGCTTCAAAATCGAAAGAATATGCGATCAGCGAGTTGCGAGTAAGGCTTCAGAATTTAAAAAAAAATATGCGACATGCGAGTAGCAAGTAAGGCTTTAAAATCGCATGACTTGGCGATCAACCAGTAGCGAGTAAGGCTTCAAAATTGAAAAAATATGCGATCAGCGAGAAGCAAGTAAGGCTTTAAAATCGCAAGATTTGGCGATCAACGAGTAGCGAGTAAGGCTTCAAAATCCAAAGAATAAGCGATCAGCGAGTCGCGAGTAAGGCTTCAAAATCGAAAGAATTTGCGATCAGTGAGTCGCGAAGAAGGCTTCAAAATTAAAAAAATATGCGATCAGCGAGTAGCAAGTAAGGCTTTAAAATCGCAAGATTTGTCGATCAACGAGTAGCGAGTAAGGCTTCAAAATCGAAAGAATATGCGATCAGCGAGTCGCGAAAAAGGCTTCAAAATTGACAATTGACAAAAATATGCGATCAGCGTGTAGCAAGTAAGGCTTTAAAATCGCAAGATTTGGCGATCAACGAGTAGCGAGTAAGTCTTCAAAATCCAAAGAATATGCGATCAGCGAGTCGCGAGTAAGGCTTCAAAATCTAAAGAATATGCGATCAGCGAGTCGCGAAGAAGGCTTCAAAATTGAAAAAATATGCGACCAGCGAGTAGCAAGTAAGGCTTAAAAATCGCAAGATTTGGCGATCAACGAGTAGCGAGAAAGGCTTCAAAATCGAAAGAATTTGCGATCAGCGAGTCGCAAGTTAGGCTTCTAAATCGAAAGAATTTGTGATCAGCGAGTAGTGAGTTAGGCTTCAAAATCGGAAGAATTGGCGATCAGCGAGTAGCAACTTAGGCTTCAAAATTGAAAGAATATGCGATCAGCGAGTAGCAAGTAAGGCTTCAAAATCAAAGAATATGCGATCAGCGAGTCGCGAAGAAGGCTTCAAAATTGACAATTGACAAAAATATGCGATCAGCGTGTAGCAAGTAAGGCTTTCAAATCGCAAGATTTGGCGATCACCGAGAAGCGAGTAAGTCTTCAAAATCCAAAGAATATGCGATCAGCGAGTCGCGAGTAAGGCTTCAAAATCGAAAGAATATGCGATCAGCGAGTCGCGAGTAAGGCTTCAAAATCGAAAAAACATGAGATCAGCGAGTAGCAAGTAAGGCTTTAAAATCGCAAGATTTGGCGATCAACGAGTAGCGAGTAAGTCTTCAAAATCCAAAGAATATGCGATCAGCGAGTCGCGAGTAAGGCTTCAAAATCTAAAGAATATGCGATCAGCGAGTCGCGAAGAAGGCTTCAAAATTGAAAAAATATGCGACCAGCGAGTAGCAAGTAAGGCTTCAAAGTCGAAAGAATATGCGATCAGCGAGTCGCGAGTAAGGCTTCAAAATTTAAAAAATATGCGAACAATGAGTTGCAAGTAAGGCTTTAAAATCGCAAGATTTGGTGATCAACGAGTAGCGAGTAAGGCTTCAAAATCGAAAGAATATGCGATCAGCGAGTAGCAAGTAAGGCTTTAAAATCGCAAAATTTGGCGATCAGCGAGTCGGGAGTAAGGCTTTAAAATCGAAAAAATATGCGATCAGCGAGTAGGAAGTAAGGCTTTAAAATCGCAAAATTTGGCGATCAGCGAGTCGCGAGTAAGGCTTCAAAATTGAAAAAATATGCGACCAGCGAGTAGCAAGTAATGCTTTAAAATCGCAAGATTTGGCGATCAACTAGTAGCGAGTAAGGCTTCAAAATCGAAAGAATATGCGATCAGTGATTCGCGAAGAAGGCTTCAAAATTGAAAAAATATGCGATCAGCGAGTAGCAAGTAAGGCTTTAAAATCGCAAGATTTGGCGATCAACTAGTAGCAAATAAGGCTTCAAAATCGAAAGAATATGCGATTAGCGAGTCGCGAGTAAGGCTTCAAAATTAAATAAAAAAATATGCGACCAGCCAGTAGCAAGTAAGGCTTCAAAATCGAATGAATATGCGATCAGCGAGTCGCGAGTAAGGCTTCAAAATTGAAAAAATATGCGATCAGCGAGTAGCAAGTAAGGCTTTAAAATCGCATGATTTAACGATCAACGAGTAGCAAGTAAGGCTTCAAAATCGAAAGAATATGCGATCAGCGAGTCGCGAGTAAGGCTTCAAAATTTAAAAAATATGCGACCAGCGAGTAGCAAGTAAGGCTTTAAAATCGCAAGATTTGGCGATCAACGAGTAGCGAGTAAGGCTTCAAAATCGAAAAAATATGAGATCAGCGAGTAGAAAGTAAGGCTTTAAAATCGCATGATTTAACGATCAACGAGTAGCAAGTAAGGCTTCAAAATCGAAAGAATATGCGGTCAGCGAGTCGCGAGTAAGGCTTAAAAATTTAAAAAATATGCGACCAGCGAGTAGCAAGTAAGGCTTTAAAATCGCCAAATTTGGCGATCAACGAATATTGAGTAAGGCTTCAAAATTGAAAGAATATGCGATCAGCAAGTCGCGAGTTAGGCTTCAAAATCGAAAAAATATGAGATCAGCGAGTAGAAAGTAAGGCTTTAAAATCGTCAAATTTGGCGATCAACGAGAAGCGAGTAAGTCTTCAAAATCCAAAGAATATGCGATCAGCGAGTCGCGAGTAAGGCTTCAAAATCGAAAGAATATGCGATCAGCGAGTCGCGAGTAAGGCTTCAAAATCGAAAAAACATGAGATCAGCGAGTAGCAAGTAAGGCTTTAAAATCGCAAGATTTGGCGATCAACGAGTAGCGAGTAAGTCTTCAAAATCCAAAGAATATGCGATCAGCGAGTCGCGAGTAAGGCTTCAAAATCCAAAGAATATGCGATCAGCGAGTCGCGAAGAAGGCTTCAAAATTGAAAAAATATGCGACCAGCGAGTAGCAAGTAAGGCTTCAAAGTCGAAAGAATATGCGATCAGCGAGTCGCGAGTAAGGCTTCAAAATTTAAAAAATATGCGAACAATGAGTAGCAAATAAGGCTTTAAAATCGCAAGATTTGGCGATCAACGAGTAGCGAGTAAGGCTTCAAAATCGAAAGAATATGCGATCAGCGAGTAGCAAGTAAGGCTTTAAAATCGCAAAATTTGGCGATCAGCGAGTCGGGAGTAAGGCTTTAAAATCGAATAAATATGCGATCAGCGAGTAGCAAGTAAGGCTTTAAAATCGCAAAATTTGGCGATCAGCGAGTCGCGAGTAAGGCTTCAAAATTGAAAAAATATGCGACCAGCGAGTAGCAAGTAATGCTTTAAAATCGCAAGATTTGGCGATCAACTAGTAGCGAGTAAGGCTTCAAAATCGAAAGAATATGCGATCAGTGATTCGCGAAGAAGGCTTCAAAATTGAAAAAATATGCGATCAGCGAGTAGCAAGTAAGGCTTTAAAATCGCAAGATTTGGCGATCAACTAGTAGCGAGTAAGGCTTCAAAATCGAAAGAATATGCGATTAGCGAGTCGCGAGTAAGGCTTCAAAATTAAATAAAAAAATATGCGACCAGCCAGTAGCAAGTAAGGCTTCAAAATCGAAAGAATATGCGATCAGCGAGTCGCGAGTAAGGCTTCAAAATTGAAAAAATATGCGATCAGCGAGTAGCAAGTAAGGCTTTAAAATCGCATGATTTAACGATCAACGAGTAGCAAGTAAGGCTTCAAAATCGAAAGAATATGCGATCAGCGAGTCGCGAGTAAGGCTTCAAAATTTAAAAAATATGCGACCAGCGAGTAGCAAGTAAGGCTTTAAAATCGCAAGATTTGTCGATCAACGAGTAGCGAGTAAGGCTTCAAAATCGCAAGAATATGCGATCAGCAAGTCGCGAGTAAGGCTTCAAAATTGAAAAAATATGCGATCAGCGAGAAGCAAGTAAGGCTTTAAAATCGCAAGATTTGGCGATCAACGAGTAGCGAGTAAGGCTTCAAAATCCAAAGAATAAGCGATCAGCGAGTCGCGAGTAAGGCTTCAACATCGAAAGAATATGCGATCAGTGAGTCGCGAAGAAGGCTTCAAAATTAAAAAAATATGCGATCAGTGAGTAGCAAGTAAGGCTTTAAAATCGCAAGATTTGTCGATCAACGAGTAGCGAGTAAGGCTTCAAAATCGAAAGAATATGCGATCAGCGAGTTGCGAGTAAGGCTTCAGAATTTAAAAAAAAATATGCGACATGCGAGTAGCAAGTAAGGCTTTAAAATCGCATGACTTGGCGATCAACCAGTAGCGAGTAAGGCTTCAAAATTGAAAAAATATGCGATCAGCGAGAAGCAAGTAAGGCTTTAAAATCGCAAGATTTGGCGATCAACGAGTAGCGAGTAAGGCTTCAAAATCCAAAGAATAAGCGATCAGCGAGTCGCGAGTAAGGCTTCAAAATCGAAAGAATTTGCGATCAGTGAGTCGCGAAGAAGGCTTCAAAATTAAAAAAATATGCGATCAGCGAGTAGCAAGTAAGGCTTTAAAATCGCAAGATTTGTCGATCAACGAGTAGCGAGTAAGGCTTCAAAATCGAAAGAATATGCGATCAGCGAGTCGCGAAGAAGGCTTCAAAATTGACAATTGACAAAAATATGCGATCAGCGTGTAGCAAGTAAGGCTTTAAAATCGCAAGATTTGGCGATCAACGAGTAGCGAGTAAGTCTTCAAAATCCAAAGAATATGCGATCAGCGAGTCGCGAGTAAGGCTTCAAAATCTAAAGAATATGCGATCAGCGAGTCGCGAAGAAGGCTTCAAAATTGAAAAAATATGCGACCAGCGAATAGCAAGTAAGGCTTAAAAATCGCAAGATTTGGCGATCAACGAGTAGCGAGAAAGGCTTCAAAATCGAAAGAATTTGCGATCAGCGAGTCGCAAGTTAGGCTTCTAAATCGAAAGAATTTGTGATCAGCGAGTAGTGAGTTAGGCTTCAAAATCGGAAGAATTGGCGATCAGCGAGTAGCAACTTAGGCTTCAAAATTGAAAGAATATGCGATCAGCGAGTAGCAAGTAAGGCTTCAAAATCAAAGAATATGCGATCAGCGAGTCGCGAAGAAGGCTTCAAAATTGACAATTGACAAAAATATGCGATCAGCGTGTAGCAAGTAAGGCTTTAAAATCGCAAGATTTGGCGATCAACGAGAAGCGAGTAAGTCTTCAAAATCCAAAGAATATGCGATCAGCGAGTCGCGAGTAAGGCTTCAAAATCGAAAGAATATGCGATCAGTGAGTCGCGAGTAAGGCTTCAAAATCGAAAAAACATGAGATCAGCGAGTAGCAAGTAAGGCTTTAAAATCGCAAGATTTGGCGATCAACGAGTAGCGAGTAAGTCTTCAAAATCCAAAGAATATGCGATCAGCGAGTCGCGAGTAAGGCTTCAAAATCTAAAGAATATGCGATCAGCGAGTCGCGAAGAAGGCTTCAAAATTGAAAAAATATGCGACCAGCGAGTAGCAAGTAAGGCTTCAAAGTCGAAAGAATATGCGATCAGCGAGTCGCGAGTAAGGCTTCAAAATTTAAAAAATATGCGAACAATGAGTTGCAAGTAAGGCTTTAAAATCGCAAGATTTGGTGATCAACGAGTAGCGAGTAAGGCTTCAAAATCGAAAGAATATGCGATCAGCGAGTAGCAAGTAAGGCTTTAAAATCGCAAAATTTGGCGATCAGCGAGTCGGGAGTAAGGCTTTAAAATCGAAAAAATATGCGATCAGCGAGTAGGAAGTAAGGCTTTAAAATCGCAAAATTTGGCGATCAGCGAGTCGCGAGTAAGGCTTCAAAATTGAAAAAATATGCGACCAGCGAGTAGCAAGTAATGCTTTAAAATCGCAAGATTTGGCGATCAACTAGTAGCGAGTAAGGCTTCAAAATCGAAAGAATATGCGATCAGTGATTCGCGAAGAAGGCTTCAAAATTGAAAAAATATGCGATCAGCGAGTAGCAAGTAAGGCTTTAAAATCGCAAGATTTGGCGATCAACTAGTAGCGAGTAAGGCTTCAAAATCGAAAGAATATGCGATTAGCGAGTCGCGAGTAAGGCTTCAAAATTAAATAAAAAAATATGCGACCAGCCAGTAGCAAGTAAGGCTTCAAAATCGAATGAATATGCGATCAGCGAGTCGCGAGTAAGGCTTCAAAATTGAAAAAATATGCGATCAGCGAGTAGCAAGTAAGGCTTTAAAATCGCATGATTTAACGATCAACGAGTAGCAAGTAAGGCTTCAAAATCGAAAGAAAATGCGATCAGCGAGTCGCGAGTAAGGCTTCAAAATTTAAAAAATATGCGACCAGCGAGTAGCAAGTAAGGCTTTAAAATCGCAAGATTTGGCGATCAACGAGTAGCGAGTAAGGCTTCAAAATCGAAAAAATATGAGATCAGCGAGTAGAAAGTAAGGCTTTAAAATCGCATGATTTAACGATCAACGAGTAGCAAGTAAGGCTTCAAAATCGAAAGAATATGCGGTCAGCGAGTCGCGAGTAAGGCTTAAAAATTTAAAAAATATGCGACCAGCGAGTAGCAAGTAAGGCTTTAAAATCGCCAAATTTGGCGATCAACGAATATTGAGTAAGGCTTCAAAATTGAAAGAATATGCGATCAGCAAGTCGCGAGTTAGGCTTCAAAATCGAAAAAATATGAGATCAGCGAGTAGAAAGTAAGGCTTTAAAATCGTCAAATTTGGCGATCAACGAGTAGCGAGTAAGGCTTCAAAATTGAAAGAATATGCGATCAGCAAGTCGCGAGTAAGGCTTCAAAATCGAAAGAATATGCGATCAGCGAGTCGCGAGTAAGGCTGTGGTGAGTGTCACGTATGATGTACATCAGCATGTCACGTATTGTTCAGGGTTAAGTTAAGGTAGATATACTTCGTGTTAGCACGTAGTCACGTACTATCTATGTATATTTAAACCACCTATTAAAGGAGAGAGGACAGTTGAGGACTGTAGCTGAGTACAGTTGAGTCTCTGTTCACAATTGACTCTCAAAGTAATACACGTCATGTTGTTTACTTAACCCCTCCTCATCACCACATTGCATGGCGACCCTGCCAGTCGGCTGGACGGCGTTATAGCTCTCCGTTCGAGCGATTCGCAGCAGCAGAAGTCGACTAGGCTTCGGTGAGCTTCGCGTCACATCTGGTCACGGGCCATGGGGAGCACAACATCAAAGGAAGAAGTGGTCGTCGCTCAGATGGCGGTGGGTGGTTCGAATACCGCAGCGATTACGCAGGAGCAGGTGACGGCCATCCAAACGGTGCTGTTATTTATTGCTGTATGTTTGGCGCTTGTCATCGTTGGTGTGGCGGTCCGGATATATAGAAGGTGTCACCACAGTTGGATCGAGGACCAGCTAAACCAGCGGGAGGTTCACAAGGCTGTGCAGATGGCCTGACCAGATATGGACGAAGAAGACACACAGGAAGTAAGTGATTAAGTGATTCTAAACGTGGGCTTAAGTGTGTGATATGACCGAGCGGTAAATTTAGAGACAATAGTATGATAGTGTATTAAGTTTAAATGGAAGTGGAACTAACGTCACTGTTCGTGCAACTAAAATTGTTAAGGGAAAATATTGTAAAATTAGGTCCTAGTAGGCGGAAAGGCGACAATTTCAATAAGGAAATTAGTGATGTGAAAGCCTTATACGTTAAATTTAAGAGTATAGTTTCAAGTTCGCACAAATTTTCAGAAGAGTTAACACAGCTGATAGTTAAAATAGAAAATTTGTACGTAGATACTATAAAATTTGAAGACATCGGAAAATCGAGTTAGAGATGGCGGCAGAAAGATTTTCTTTAAAGACGGCGGTTAGCTTGCTACCGAAAATGAATGGCGATGAGCAGGTGACCCAAGATTTGATTGATGCCATAGGTTTATATAGTTCTATGTTGGTGGGGACAGATAATACTCTTTTAGTAAAATTCGTTCTAACCACACGGCTTACTCAGGGGGCTAGGATTCGGTTGTCTTTCAATTACGCAACGGTGGACAGTCTGTTAGCTGACATGAGAAAACATTTAATAACAGTAGAGTCGGACGTGGCTGTGCAAGCCAAACTTGCTCGCGCTAGGCAGAACAATAAATCGGTCGCGGAGTTTGGTGCCGAGATAGAAAAGTTGATGGTCAATTTAACTATTTCTCAAGCCGGGGAAAGTTCGGAAGCTTATAAAATTTTGCAGCCATTGAACGAAATATATGCGATTAGGAAGTTTGCTGACGGACTTCGTAATCAGCGTCTTACTACGGTTATTGCGGCACGGAATTTAACTTGTTTAAAAGATGCTATTAGGGTAGCGGAAGACGAGGATTGTGCTTCGTCATTGCAAGTGTTGACGTACCAGCGCTGGCCCGCAAGATGTGGTTTTTTATCGGGCGTAAGAAATTGCGGAAATAACCATAGGCGGCAGATTGTAGAGAGTAGGCACGTGCAGCATGGAACAGCTGTTGAGCGTACGCGCAAAAATGTCAAGGCATGGCATAGCAGTGGAATGCGCGGTCGCAGCGATAATGCTCGTCGTGGACGCCGGACTCAGCAAGGTCGGCGGCGTGTAGCGTGTTTTGAGCACGCGCGGAATGATGCTGACTCAGGCTCAGTGTCAATGTCACGGAGTGGCGAAGGCGGTCAGCTGAGTGAGACTCAGTTTTTTCGTGCATAAGCATATTTTAGCTTGTGATAGCATTAACTGGGTTAATTTGGTAGTGGATAGTGTAGATACGGAATGGTTAGTGGATACGGGTGCGTCCATATCAGCTGTAAAAAACACTTTTTTAACGAATAACGCTTTGTGTTATAAAGTGGTTAAGGAAGAGTTGGTGATCAATGGTGTAGGAGGTAGTTTGCGAGCTATAGGTTATGTATATTTAAATTTGGAGTACGGTCGATGTTCATTCGTGCATAGGTTTTATATATTTGATGAGTTGCCATGTAAGTCGGTAGGCATATTAGGCCAGAATTTTTTGCAGAAATATAGTGGTATTATAGATTTTTCATTGAATAGGTTGTCTCTTAAGGGTAATAAGGGGCAGAAGGTTTCGATGCCGCTCAAGTCGTATGATTACCTGTTGACTATTCCTCCGCGTTGTGAAGTAGTTAGGTATTTTCCCGTTAATAGAGCAGAAGATTGTATAGTGGTAAGGAAAGAATTGCGTGAAGGTGTTTTTTTGGCAAGTGTGGTGGCTAGGCCTAGGAATGGGATGATACCCATTAGGATTTTAAACACAAACTCTGAGGAAGTTGTGTGTAGTATGACCGGTGTTGGATTATCCAGATTTTTCTGATAACAACACTTTCGTATTGCAAACCGACAGTTCGGGGTATGCTTTAGGGAGTGTGTTGTGTAATGGGAACGGGAAACCCGTTGCATATGCTAGTAGGTCTTTAGGGAAAAGTGAGTTAATTAAATTATCCTATAATAGAGAAGGAGTTACTGGCAATAGTTTGGTCAGTTAAACATTTTAGACCATATTTGTACGGGCGGAGGTTCGTCGTAAAAACGGATCACCGGCCGCTGTTGTATTTGTTTAACATGACAGATCCTTCAAGTAGGTTAACTAAGTTTCGTTTGTGTTTAGAAGAATACGACTTTGAGGTTGAATATATTAAGGGAAAAGAAAATGTGCAAACAGATGCACTTTCCAGGATAGTGATTACAAGCGAGGATTTGAAAACCATACACGAAAAGACTATATCCGTGATGACGAGAGCGCAGTACAAGCGGTTAAGAGAGCCGAATGTTTGTGATACGGACTCCATGGTATCTGGGACTGATCACCCTAGGATTGTGGAAGTTCTTAAAAAACAAGGAAATGACGTTGAGATATGTTTAGATGAATGGGAGAAAATGTTACGTAACAAAAATTATAAAAAGATATTTTCAAAAGCGCGCAATTTAATGTATGTGCCAGGAAACTCGAGTATTTATGTAAACTATGAATCTTTATCGGCATCATCGCGGGACGAGTTGTTGAAAGACATAGTAGATTTTTGTATTGAGAAAGGCATAAAGGAAGTTATTATTATAAAAAATCGTTATAACGTTGAATTTATTACAAAAATGGCACAATATTTGAAGGAAAATAGTGGTAATTCTCTACATACGAAAGATTTTAAAATGTGTGTGGTGAAGGATTTAAGGAGAGTAGAAGGGGAAGATGAGAAGAGGATTATTTTGAATGATTTCCACATTTTACCCACAAGTGGTCATGCAGGTATACGCAGAATGGTAAATAATATAAAGAAGTATTATTATTGGTCTTCTATTGAAAAAGATGTAACGGAATACATTAATAAATGTGATAAGTGTAAGAAGCAAAAGTATTCTAGACATACTAAGGAACCAATGACAATTACTACCACTGCATCCACATCGTTTGAGAAAATTTATTTAGATATAGTGGGGCCACTTGATAGGGACGAAAAAGGCAATGTTTATATATTGACACTTCAGTGTGAGCTTACAAAATTTGTAGAGGCGTATCCATTAAAGAATAAATCCGCAAATGAGGTAGCGAAAGCGTTGGCAGAAAATTTTGTTTTGAGATATGGAATACCGCGGACAATTGCTACAGATAGGGGTTCTGAGTTCATTTCAAAAGTAATGGTAGAGCTATGTAACATCTTGTGTATCAATAAAATCTTGTCGACATCATATCATCATGAGAGTATAGGATCTTTGGAAAATGTTCACAAAACTTTAGGCGCGTATTTAAGGATACAGACGGAAAATAATCCATCGTCATGGAGTTCTTGGATTCCATATTGGTGCTTTTCATATAACACTACAGTTAATACTGTGACCAAATATACACCTTATGAATTAGTTTTCGGTAAAATTTGCAGGTTACCAAGTAGTCTTCAAGGTGAAAGTGTTGAACCATTGTACAATTTTGATGATTATCCTTTAGAATTTAAGTTTAGATTGCAGAGGGCTCAAAATGATGCGAAAGGAAATTTGATAGCAAGTAAGTAAGCGAGGAAAAGTTGTTATGATAAGAACCTTAATTAAATAAATTATAAAGAAGGTGACTGGATATTAATAAAAAACGAAACAGGCAATAAACTAGAATGTATTTATAATGGACCATTTGAAGTTATAAAGGACGAGTCACCAAATGTAATTGTAAAAAAGAATGATAATAAGATAGATGTAATTCATAAGAATAAAACAAAATTATATTGTAGGAGTTAGAATGTAAGTTTGAAATGTTAAAAAAAAAAGGGAAAAAAAAACCGTAATTTAGTTTTTTTTTTTTCTTTAAGAGGGGTGATGTAGTGAGTGTCACGTATGTTGTACATCAGCATGTCACGTATTGTTCAGGGTTAAGTTAAGGTAGATATACTTCGTGTTAGCACGTAGTCACGTACTATCTATGTATATTTAAACCACCTATTAAAGGAGAGAGGACAGTTGAGGACTGTAGCTGAGTACAGTTGAGTCTCTGTTCACAATTGACTCTCAAAGTAATACACGTCATGTTGTTTACTTAATCCCTCCTCATCCCCACATCGCAAGGCTTCAAAATTAAAAAAAAAATATGCGACCAGCGAGTAGCAAGTAAGGCTTTAAAATCGCAAAATTTGGCGATCAGCGAGTCGGGAGTAAGGCTTTAAAATCGAAAAAATATGCGATCAGCGAGTAGCGAGTAAGGCTTCAAAATTGAAAGAATATGCGATCAGCAAGTCGCGAGTAAGGCTTCAAAATTGAAAAAATATGCAATCAGCGAGTAGCAAGTAAGGCTTTAAAATCGCAAGATTTGGCGATCAACGAGTAGCGAGTAAGGCTTCAAAATCGAAAGAATATGCGATCAGCGAGTAGCAAGTAAGGCTTTAAAATCGCATGACTTGGCGATCAACCAGTAGCGAGTAAGGCTTCAAAATCGAAAGAATATGCGATCAGCGAGTCGCGAGTAAGGCTTCAAAATTGAAAGAATATGCGATCAGCAAGTCGCGAGTAAGGCTTCAAAATTGAAAAAATATGCAATCAGCGAGTAGCAAGTAAGGCTTTAAAATCGCAAGATTTGGCGATCAACGAGTAGCGAGTAAGGCTTCAAAATCGAAAGAATATGCGATCAGCGAGTAGCAAGTAAGGCTTTAAAATCGCATGACTTGGCGATCAACCAGTAGCGAGTAAGGCTTCAAAATCGAAAGAATATGCGATCAGCGAGTCGCGAGTAAGGCTTCAAAATTTAAAAAATATGCGACCAGCGAGTAGCAAGTGAGGCTTTAAAATCGCAAGATTTGGCGATCAACGAGTAGCAAGTAAGGCTTTAAAATCGCATGACTTGGCGATCAACGAGTAGCGAGTAAGGCTTCAAAATCGAAAGAATATGCGATCAGCGAGTCGCGAGTAAGGCTTTAAAATTTAAAAAATATGCGACCAGCGAGTAGCAAGTAAGGCTTTAAAATCGCATGACTTGACGATCAACCAGTAGCGAGTAAGGCTTCAAAATCGAAGGAATATGCGATCAGCGAGTTGCGAGTAAGGCTTCAAAATTTAAAAAATTTGCGACCAGCGAGTAGCAAGTAAGGCTTTAAAATCGCAAGATTTGGCGATCAACCAGTAGCGAGTAAGGCTTCAAAATCGAAAGAATATGCGATCAGCAAGTCGCGAGTAAGGCTTCAAAATTTAAAAAATATGCGACCAGCGAGTAGCAAGTAAGGCTTTAAAATCGCAAGATTTGGCGATCAACCAGTAGCGAGTAAGGCTTCAAAATCGAAAGAATATGCGATCAGCAAGTCGCGAGTAAGGCTTCAAAATTTAAAAATATGCGACCAGCGAGTAGCAAGTAAGGCTTTAAAATCGCAAGATTTGGCGATCAACGAGTAGCGAGTAAGGCTTCAAAATCGAAAGAATATGCGATCAGCGAGTAGCAAGTAAGGCTTTAAAATCGCAAAATTTGGCGATCAGCGAGTCGCGAGTAAGGCTTCAAAATCGAAAAAATATGCGATCAGCGAGTAGCAAGTAAGGCTTTAAAATCGCAAAATTTGGCGATCAGCGAGTCGCGAGTAAGGCTTTAAAATTGGAAAAATATGCGATCAACGAGTAGCGAGTAAGTCTTCAAAATCCAAAGAATATGCGATCAGCGAGTCGCGAGTAAGGCATCAAAATCGAAAGAATATGCGATCAGCGAGTCGCAAAGAAGGCTTCAAAATTGAAAAAATATGCGATCAGCGAGAAGCAAGTAAGGCTTTAAAATCGCAAGATTTGGCGATCAACGAGTAGCGAGAAAGGCTTCAAAATCCAAAGAATATGCGATCAGCGAGTCGCGAGTAAGGCTTCAAAATCAAAAGAATATGCGATCAGTGAGTCGCGAAGAAGGCTTCAAAATTGAAAAAAAATGCGACCAGCGAGTAGCAAGTAAGGCTTTAAAATCGCAAGATTTGGCGATCAACGAGTAGCGAGTAAGGCTTCAAAATCGAAAGAATATGCGATCAACGAGTCGCGAGTAAGACTTCAAAATCGAAAAAATATGCGATCAGCGAGTAGCAAGTAAGGCTTTTAAATCGCAAGATTTGGCGATCAACGAGTAGCGAGTAAGGCTTCAAAATTGAAAGAATATGCGATCAGCAAGTCGCGAGTAAGGCTTCAAAATTGAAAAAATATGCGATCAGCGAGGAGCAAGTAAGGCTTTAAAATCGCAAGATTTGGCGATCAACGAGTAGCGAGTAAGGCTTCAAAATCCAAAGAATAAGCGATCAGCGAGTCGCGAAGAAGGCTTCAAAATTGAAAAAATATGCGATCAGCGAGTAGCAAGTAAGGCTTTAAAATCGCAAGATTTGTCGATCAACGAGGAGCGAGTAAGGCTTCAAAGTCGAAAGAATATGCGATCAGCGAGTAGCAAGTAAGGCTTTAAAATCGCAAAATTTGGCGATCAGCGAGTCGCGAGTAAGGCTTCAAAATCGAAAAAATATGCGATCAACGAGTAGCGAGTAAGGCTTCAAAATTGAAAGAATATGCGATCAGCAAGTCGCGAGTAAGGCTTCAAAATTGAAAAAATATGCGATCAGCGAGTAGCAAGTAAGGCTTTAAAATCGCAAGATTTGGCGATCAACGAGTAGCGAGTAAGGCTTCAAAATCGAAAGAATATGCGATCAGCGAGTAGCAAGTAAGGCTTTAAAATCGCATGACTTGGCGATCAACCAGTAGCGAGTAAGGCTTCAAAATCGAAAGAATATGCGATCAGCGAGTCGCGAGTAAGGCTTCAAAATTTAAAAAATATGCGACCAGCGAGTAGCAAGTGAGGCTTTAAAATCGCAAGATTTGGCGATCAACGAGTAGCAAGTAAGGCTTTAAAATCGCATGACTTGGCGATCAACGAGTAGCGAGTAAGGCTTCAAAATCGAAAGAATATGCGATCAGCGAGTCGCGAGTAAGGCTTTAAAATTTAAAAAATATGCGACCAGCGAGTAGCAAGTAAGGCTTTAAAATCGCATGACTTGACGATCAACCAGTAGCGAGTAAGGCTTCAAAATCGAAGGAATATGCGATCAGCGAGTTGCGAGTAAGGCTTCAAAATTTAAAAAATATGCGACCAGCGAGTAGCAAGTAAGGCTTTAAAATCGCAAGATTTGGCGATCAACCAGTAGCGAGTAAGGCTTCAAAATCGAAAGAATATGCGATCAGCAAGTCGCGAGTAAGGCTTCAAAATTTAAAAAATATGCGACCAGCGAGTAGCAAGTAAGGCTTTAAAATCGCAAGATTTGGCGATCAACGAGTAGCGAGTAAGGCTTCAAAATCGAAAGAATATGCGATCAGCGAGTAGCAAGTAAGGCTTTAAAATCGCAAAATTTGGCGATCAGCAAGTCGCGAGTAAGGCTTAAAAATCGAAAAAATATGCGATCAGCGAGTAGCAAGTAAGGCATCAAAATTGAAAGAATATGCGATCAGCAAGTCGCGAGTAAGGCTTCAAAATTGAAAAAATATGCGATCAGCGAGTAGCAAGTAAGGCTTTAAAATCGCAAGATTTGGCGATCAACGAGTAGCGAGTAAGGCTTCAAAATCGAAAGAATATGCGATCAGCGAGTAGCAAGTAAAGCTTTAAAATCGCAAAATTTGGCGATCAGCGAGTCGCGAGTAAGGCTTCAAAATTTAAAAAATTAGCGACCAGCGAGTAGCAAGTGAGGCTTAAAAATCGCAAGATTTGGCGATCAACGAGTAGCAAGTAAGGCTTTAAAATCGCATGACTTGGCGATCAACGAGTAGCGAGTAAGGCTTCAAAATCGAAAGAATATGCGATCAGCGAGTCGCGAGTAAGGCTTTAAAATTTAAAAAATATGCGACCAGCGAGTAGCAAGTAAGGCTTTAAAATCGCATGACTTGGCGATCAACCAGTAGCGAGTAAGGCTTCAAAATCGAAGGAATATGCGATCAGCGAGTTGCGAGTAAGGCTTCAAAATTTAAAAAATATGCGACCAGCGAGTAGCAAGTAAGGCTTTAAAATCGCAAGATTTGGCGATCAACCAGTAGCGAGTAAGGCTTCAAAATCGAAAGAATATGCGATCAGCGAGTCGCGAGTAAGGCTTCAAAATTTAAAAAATATGCGACCAGTGAGTAGCAAGTAAGGCTTTAAAATCGCAAGATTTGGCGATCAACGAGTAGCGAGTAAGGCTTCAAAATCGAAAGAATATGCGATCAGCGAGTAGCAAGTAAGGCTTTAAAATCGCAAAATTTGGCGATCAGCAAGTCGCGAGTAAGGCTTAAAAATCGAAAAAATATGCGATCAGCGAGTAGCAAGTAAGGCTTCAAAATTGAAAGAATATGCGATCAGCAAGTCGCGAGTAAGGCTTCAAAATTGAAAAAATATGCGATCAGCGAGTAGCAAGTAAGGCTTTAAAATCGCAAGATTTGGCGATCAACGAGTAGCGAGTAAGGCTTCAAAATCGAAAGAATATGCGATCAGCGAGTAGCAAGTAAGGCTTTAAAATCGCAAAATTTGGCGATCAGCGAGTCGCGAGTAAGGCTTCAAAATCGAAAAAATATGCGATCAACGAGTAGCGAGTAAGGCTTCAAAATTGAAAGAATATGCGATCAACAAGTCGCGAGTAAGGCTTCAAAAATGAAAAAATATGCGATCAGCGAGTAGCAAGTAAGGCTTTAAAATCGCATGACTTGGCGATCAACGAGTAGCGAGTAAGGCTTCAAAATCGAAAGAATATGCGATCAGCGAGTAGCAAGTAAGGCTTTAAAATCGCATGACTTGGCGATCAACCAGTAGCGAGTAAGGCTTCAAAATCGAAAGAATATGCGATCAGCGAGTCGCGAGTAAGGCTTCAAAATTTAAAAAATATGCGACCAGCGAGTAGCAAGTAAGGCTTTAAAATCGCAAGATTTGGCGATCAACGAGTAGCGAGTAAGGCTTCAAAATCGAAAGAATATGCGATCAGCGAGTAGCAAGTAAGGCTTTAAAATCGCAAAATTTGGCGATCAGCGAGTCGCGAGTAAGGCTTCAAAATCGAAAAAATATGCGATCAGCGAGTAGCAAGTAGGGCTTTAAAATCGCAAAATTTGGCGATCAGCGAGTCGCGAGTAAGGCTTTAAAATTGGAAAAATATGCGATCAACGAGTAGCGAGTAAGTCTTCAAAATCCAAAGAATATGCGATCAGCGAGTCGCGAGTAAGGCTTCAAAATCAAAAGAATATGCGATCAGTGAGTCGCGAAGAAGGCTTCAAAATTGAAAAAAAATGCGACCAGCGAGTAGCAAGTAAGGCTTTAAAATCGCAAGATTTGGCGATCAACGAGTAGCGAGTAAGGCTTCAAAATCGAAAGAATATGCGATCAACGAGTCGCGAGTAAGACTTCAAAATCGAAAAAATATGCGATCAGCGAGTAGCAAGTAAGGCTTTTAAATCGCAAGATTTGGCGATCAACGAGTAGCGAGTAAGGCTTCAAAATTGAAAGAATATGCGATCAGCAAGTCGCGAGTAAGGCTTCAAAATTGAAAAAATATGCGATCAGCGAGGAGCAAGTAAGGCTTTAAAATCGCAAGATTTGGCGATCAACGAGTAGCGAGTAAGGCTTCAAAATCCAAAGAATAAGCGATCAGCGAGTCGCGAAGAAGGCTTTAAAATTGAAAAAATATGCGATCAGCGAGTAGCAAGTAAGGCTTTAAAATCGCAAGATTTGTCGATCAACGAGGAGCGAGTAAGGCTTCAAAGTCGAAAGAATATGCGATCAGCGAGTAGCAAGTAAGGCTTTAAAATCGCAAAATTTGGCGATCAGCGAGTCGCGAGTAAGGCTTCAAAATCGAAAAAATATGCGATCAACGAGTAGCGAGTAAGGCTTCAAAATTGAAAGAATATGCGATCAGCAAGTCGCGAGTAAGGCTTCAAAATTGAAAAAATATGCGATCAGCGAGTAGCAAGTAAGGCTTTAAAATCGCAAGATTTGGCGATCAACGAGTAGCGAGTAAGGCTTCAAAATCGAAAGAATATGCGATCAGCGAGTAGCAAGTAAGGCTTTAAAATCGCATGACTTGGCGATCAACCAGTAGCGAGTAAGGCTTCAAAATCGAAAGAATATGCGATCAGCGAGTCGCGAGTAAGGCTTCAAAATTTAAAAAATATGCGACCAGCGAGTAGCAAGTGAGGCTTTAAAATCGCAAGATTTTGCGATCAACGAGTAGCAAGTAAGGCTTTAAAATCGCATGACTTGGCGATCAACGAGTAGCGAGTAAGGCTTCAAATTCGAAAGAATATGCGATCAGCGAGTCGCGAGTAAGGCTTTAAAATTTAAAAAATATGCGACCAGCGAGTAGCAAGTAAGGCTTTAAAATCGCATGACTTGACGATCAACCAGTAGCGAGTAAGGCTTCAAAATCGAAGGAATATGCGATCAGCGAGTTGCGAGTAAGGCTTCAAAATTTAAAAAATATGCGACCAGCGAGTAGCAAGTAAGGCTTTAAAATCGCAAGATTTGGCGATCAACCAGTAGCGAGTAAGGCTTCAAAATCGAAAGAATATGCGATCAGCAAGTCGCGAGTAAGGCTTCAAAATTTAAAAAATATGCGACCAGCGAGTAGCAAGTAAGGCTTTAAAATCGCAAGATTTGGCGATCAACGAGTAGCGAGTAAGGCTTCAAAATCGAAAGAATATGCGATCAGCGAGTAGCAAGTAAGGCTTTAAAATCGCAAAATTTGGCGATCAGCAAGTCGCGAGTAAGGCTTAAAAATCGAAAAAATATGCGATCAGCGAGTAGCAAGTAAGGCATCAAAATTGAAAGAATATGCGATCAGCAAGTCGCGAGTAAGGCTTCAAAATTGAAAAAATATGCGATCAGCGAGTAGCAAGTAAGGCTTTAAAATCGCAAGATTTGGCGATCAACGAGTAGCGAGTAAGGCTTCAAAATCGAAAGAATATGCGATCAGCGAGTAGCAAGTAAAGCTTTAAAATCGCAAAATTTGGCGATCAGCGAGTCGCGAGTAAGGCTTCAAAATTTAAAAAATTAGCGACCAGCGAGTAGCAAGTGAGGCTTAAAAATCGCAAGATTTGGCGATCAACGAGTAGCAAGTAAGGCTTTAAAATCGCATGACTTGGCGATCAACGAGTAGCGAGTAAGGCTTCAAAATCGAAAGAATATGCGATCAGCGAGTCGCGAGTAAGGCTTTAAAATTTAAAAAATATGCGACCAGCGAGTAGCAAGTAAGGCTTTAAAATCGCATGACTTGGCGATCAACCAGTAGCGAGTAAGGCTTCAAAATCGAAGGAATATGCGATCAGCGAGTTGCGAGTAAGGCTTCAAAATTTAAAAAATATGCGACCAGCGAGTAGCAAGTAAGGCTTTAAAATCGCAAGATTTGGCGATCAACCAGTAGCGAGTAAGGCTTCAAAATCGAAAGAATATGCGATCAGCGAGTCGCGAGTAAGGCTTCAAAATTTAAAAAATATGCGACCAGTGAGTAGCAAGTAAGGCTTTAAAATCGCAAGATTTGGCGATCAACGAGTAGCGAGTAAGGCTTCAAAATCGAAAGAATATGCGATCAGCGAGTAGCAAGTAAGGCTTTAAAATCGCAAAATTTGGCGATCAGCAAGTCGCGAGTAAGGCTTAAAAATCGAAAAAATATGCGATCAGCGAGTAGCAAGTAAGGCTTCAAAATTGAAAGAATATGCGATCAGCAAGTCGCGAGTAAGGCTTCAAAATTGAAAAAATATGCGATCAGCGAGTAGCAAGTAAGGCTTTAAAATCGCAAGATTTGGCGATCAACGAGTAGCGAGTAAGGCTTCAAAATCGAAAGAATATGCGATCAGCGAGTAGCAAGTAAGGCTTTAAAATCGCAAAATTTGGCGATCAGCGAGTCGCGAGTAAGGCTTCAAAATCGAAAAAATATGCGATCAACGAGTAGCGAGTAAGGCTTCAAAATTGAAAGAATATGCGATCAACAAGTCGCGAGTAAGGCTTCAAAAATGAAAAAATATGCGATCAGCGAGTAGCAAGTAAGGCTTTAAAATCGCATGACTTGGCGATCAACGAGTAGCGAGTAAGGCTTCAAAATCGAAAGAATATGCGATCAGCGAGTAGCAAGTAAGGCTTTAAAATCGCATGACTTGGCGATCAACCAGTAGCGAGTAAGGCTTCAAAATCGAAAGAATATGCGATCAGCGAGTCGCGAGTAAGGCTTCAAAATTTAAAAAATATGCGACCAGCGAGTAGCAAGTAAGGCTTTAAAATCGCAAGATTTGGCGATCAACGAGTAGCGAGTAAGGCTTCAAAATCGAAAGAATATGCGATCAGCGAGTAGCAAGTAAGGCTTTAAAATCGCAAAATTTGGCGATCAGCGAGTCGCGAGTAAGGCTTCAAAATCGAAAAAATATGCGATCAGCGAGTAGCAAGTAGGGCTTTAAAATCGCAAAATTTGGCGATCAGCGAGTCGCGAGTAAGGCTTTAAAATTGGAAAAATATGCGATCAACGAGTAGCGAGTAAGTCTTCAAAATCCAAAGAATATGCGATCAGCGAGTCGCGAGTAAGGCATCAAAATCGAAATAATATGCGATCAGCGAGTCGCAAAGAAGGCATCAAAATCGAAAGAATATGCGATCAGCGAGTCGCGAGTAAGGCTTCAAAATTAAAAAAAAAAAATATGCGACCAGCGAGTAGCAAGTAAGGCTTCAAAATCGAAAGTATATGCGATCAGCGAGTCGCGAAAAAGGCTTCAAAATTGAAAAAATATGCGATCAGCGAGTAGCAAGTAAGGCTTTAAAATCGCATGATTTAACGATCAACGAGTAGCAAGTAAGGCTTCAAAATCGAAAGAATATACGATCAGCGAGTCGCGAGTAAGGCTTCAAAATTTAAAAAATATGCGACCAGCGAGTAGCAAGTAAGGCTTTAAAATCGCAAGATTTGGCGATCAACGAGTAGCGAGTAAGGCTTCAAAATCGAAAAAATATGAGATCAGCGAGTAGAAAGTAAGGCTTTAAAATCGCCAAATTTGGCGATCAACGAGTAGCGAGTAAGGCTTCAAAATTTAAAGAATATGCGATCAGCGAGTAGCAAGTAAAGCTTTAAAATCGCAAAATTTGGCGATCAGCGAGTCGCGAGTAAGGCTTCAAAATTTAAAAAATATGCGACCAGCGAGTAGCAAGTGAGGCTTAAAAATCGCAAGATTTGGCGATCAACGAGTAGCAAGTAAGGCTTTAAAATCGCATGACTTGGCGATCAACGAGTAGCAAGTAAGGCTTTAAAATCGCATGACTTGACGATCAACCAGTAGCGAGTAAGGCTTCAAAATCGAAGGAATATGCGATCAGCGAGTTGCGAGTAAGGCTTCAAAATTTAAAAAATATGCGACCAGCGAGTAGCAAGTAAGGCTTAAAAATCGCAAGATTTGGCGATCAACCAGTAGCGAGTAAGGCTTCAAAATCGAAAGAATATGCGATCAGCAAGTCGCGAGTAAGGCTTCAAAATTTAAAAAATATGCGACCAGCGAGTAGCAAGTAAGGCTTTAAAATCGCAAGATTTGGCGATCAACGAGTAGCGAGTAAGGCTTCAAAATCGAAAGAATATGCGATCAGCGAGTAGCAAGTAAGGCTTTAAAATCGCAAAATTTGGCGATCAGCAAGTCGCGAGTAAGGCTTAAAAATCAAAAAAATATGCGATCAGCGAGTAGCAAGTAAGGCATCAAAATTGAAAGAATATGCGATCAGCAAGTCGCGAGTAAGGCTTCAAAATTGAAAAAATATGCGATCAGCGAGTAGCAAGTAAGGCTTTAAAATCGCAAGATTTGGCGATCAACGAGTAGCGAGTAAGGCTTCAAAATCGAAAGAATATGCGATCAGCGAGTAGCAAGTAAAGCTTTAAAATCGCAAAATTTGGCGATCAGCGAGTCGCGAGTAAGGCTTCAAAATTTAAAAAATATGCGACCAGCGAGTAGCAAGTGAGGCTTAAAAATCGCAAGATTTGGCGATCAACGAGTAGCAAGTAAGGCTTTAAAATCGCATGACTTGGCGATCAACGAGTAGCGAGTAAGGCTTCAAAATCGAAAGAATATGCGATCAGCGAGTCGCGAGTAAGGCTTTAAAATTTAAAAAATATGCGACCAGCGAGTAGCAAGTAAGGCTTTAAAATCGCATGACTTGGCGATCAACCAGTAGCGAGTAAGGCTTCAAAATCGAAGGAATATGCGATCAGCGAGTTGCGAGTAAGGCTTCAAAATTTAAAAAATATGCGACCAGCGAGTAGCAAGTAAGGCTTTAAAATCGCAAGATTTGGCGATCAACCAGTAGCGAGTAAGGCTTCAAAATCGAAAGAATATGCGATCAGCGAGTCGCGAGTAAGGCTTCAAAATTTAAAAAATATGCGACCAGTGAGTAGCAAGTAAGGCTTTAAAATCGCAAGATTTGGCGATCAACGAGTAGCGAGTAAGGCTTCAAAATCGAAAGAATATGCGATCAGCGAGTAGCAAGTAAGGCTTTAAAATCGCAAAATTTGGCGATCAGCAAGTCGCGAGTAAGGCTTAAAAATCGAAAAAATATGCGATCAGCGAGTAGCAAGTAAGGCTTCAAAATTGAAAGAATATGCGATCAGCAAGTCGCGAGTAAGGCTTCAAAATTGAAAAAATATGCGATCAGCGAGTAGCAAGTAAGGCTTTAAAATCGCAAGATTTGGCGATCAACGAGTAGCGAGTAAGGCTTCAAAATCGAAAGAATATGCGATCAGCGAGTAGCAAGTAAGGCTTTAAAATCGCAAAATTTGGCGATCAGCGAGTCGCGAGTAAGGCTTCAAAATCGAAAAAATATGCGATCAACGAGTAGCGAGTAAGGCTTCAAAATTGAAAGAATATGCGATCAACAAGTCGCGAGTAAGGCTTCAAAAATGAAAAAATATGCGATCAGCGAGTAGCAAGTAAGGCTTTAAAATCGCATGACTTGGCGATCAACGAGTAGCGAGTAAGGCTTCAAAATCGAAAGAATATGCGATCAGCGAGTAGCAAGTAAGGCTTTAAAATCGCATGACTTGGCGATCAACCAGTAGCGAGTAAGGCTTCAAAATCGAAAGAATATGCGATTAGCGAGTCGCGAGTAAGGCTTCAAAATTTAAAAAATATGCGACCAGCGAGTAGCAAGTAAGGCTTTAAAATCGCAAGATTTGGCGATCAACGAGTAGCGAGTAAGGCTTCAAAATCGAAAGAATATGCGATCAGCGAGTAGCAAGTAAGGCTTTAAAATCGCAAAATTTGGCGATCAGCGAGTCGCGAGTAAGGCTTCAAAATCGAAAAAATATGCGATCAGCGAGTAGCAAGTAGGGCTTTAAAATCGCAAAATTTGGCGATCAGCGAGTCGCGAGTAAGGCTTTAAAATTGGAAAAATATGCGATCAACGAGTAGCGAGTAAGTCTTCAAAATCCAAAGAATATGCGATCAGCGAGTCGCGAGTAAGGCATCAAAATCGAAATAATATGCGATCAGCGAGTCGCAAAGAAGGCATCAAAATCGAAAGAATATGCGATCAGCGAGTCGCGAGTAAGGCTTCAAAATTAAAAAAAAAAAATATGCGACCAGCGAGTAGCAAGTAAGGCTTCAAAATCGAAAGTATATGCGATCAGCGAGTCGCGAAAAAGGCTTCAAAATTGAAAAAATATGCGATCAGCGAGTAGCAAGTAAGGCTTTAAAATCGCATGATTTAACGATCAACGAGTAGCAAGTAAGGCTTCAAAATCGAAAGAATATACGATCAGCGAGTCGCGAGTAAGGCTTCAAAATTTAAAAAATATGCGACCAGCGAGTAGCAAGTAAGGCTTTAAAATCGCAAGATTTGGCGATCAACGAGTAGCGAGTAAGGCTTCAAAATCGAAAAAATATGAGATCAGCGAGTAGAAAGTAAGGCTTTAAAATCGCCAAATTTGGCGATCAACGAGTAGCGAGTAAGGCTTCAAAATTTAAAGAATATGCGATCAGCAAGTCGCGAGTATGGCTTCAAAATCGAAAAAATATGAGATCAACGAGTAGCGAGTAAGGCTTCAAAATTGAAAGAATATGCGATCAGCAAGTCGCGAGTAAGGCTTCAAAATCGAAAGAATATGCGATCAGCGAGTCGCGAGTAAGGCTTCAAAATTAAAAAAAAAATATGCGACCAGCGAGTAGCAAGTAAGGCTTCAAAATCGAAAGAATATGCGATCAGCGAGTCGCGAGTAAGGCTTTTAAATCGCATGATTTAACGATCAACGAGTAGCAAGTAAGGCTTCAAAATCGAAAGAATATGCGATCAGCGAGTCGCGAGATAGGCTTCAAAATTTAAAAAATATGCGACCGGCGAGTAGCAAGTAAGGCGTTAAAACCGCAAGATTTGGCGATCAACGAGTAGCGAGTAAGGCTTTAAAATCGAAAAAATATGAGATCAGCGAGTAGAAAGTAAGGCTTTAAAATAGCCAAATTTGGCGATCAACGAGTAGCGAGTAAGGCTTCAAAATTGAAAAAATATGCGACCAGCGAGTAGCAAGTAAGGCTTTAAAATCGCAAGATTTGGCGATCAACGAGTAGCGAGTAAGGCTTCAAAATCCAAAGAATATGCGATCAGCGAGTCGCGAGTAAGGCTTCAAAATCTAAAGAATATGCGATCAGAGAGTCGCGAAGAAGGCTTCAAAATTGAAAAAATATGCTTCCAGCGAGAAGCAAGTAAGGCTTTAAAATCGCAAGATTTGGCGATCAACGAGTAGCGAGTAAGGCTTCAAAATCGAAAGAATATGCGAAGAGCGAGTCGCGAGTTAGGCTTCAAAATCGAAAGAATTGGCGATCAGCGAGTAGCAAGTAAGGCTTTAAAATCGCAAGATTTGGCGATCAACGAGTAGCGAGTTAGGCTTCAAAATCCAAAGAATATGCGATCAGCAAGTCGCGAATAAGGCTTCAAAATTGAAAAAATATGCGATCAGCGAGTAGCAAGTAAGGCTTTAAAATCGCAAGATTTGGCGATCAACGAGAAGCGAGTAAGGCTTCAAAATCGAAAGAATATGCGATCAGCGAGTAGCAAGTAAGGCTTTAAAATCGCAAAATTTGGCGATCAGCGAGTCGCGAGTAAGGCTTCAAAATCGAAAAAATATGCGATCAACGAGTAGCGAGTAAGGCTTCAAAATTGAAAGAATATGCGATCAACAAGTCGCGAGTAAGGCTTCAAAATTGAAAAAATATGCGATCAGCGAGTAGCAAGTAAGGCTTTAAAATCGCATGACTTGGCGATCAACGAGTAGCGAGTAAGGCTTCAAAATCGAAAGAATATGCGATCAGCGAGTAGCAAGTAAGGCTTTAAAATCGCATGACTTGGCGATCAACCAGTAGCGAGTAAGGCTTCAAAATCGAAAGAATATGCGATCAGCGAGTCGCGAGTAAGGCTTCAAAATTTAAAAAATATGCGACCAGCGAGTAGCAAGCAAGGCTTTAAAATCGCAAGATTTGGCGATCAACGAGTAGCGAGTAAGGCTTCAAAATCGAAAGAATATGCGATCAGCGAGTAGCTAGTAAGGCTTTAAAATCGCAAAATTTGGCGATCAGCGAGTCGCGAGTAAGGCTTCAAAATTTAAAAAATATGCGACCAGCGAGTAGCAAGCAAGGCTTTAAAATCGCAAGATTTGGCGATCAACGAGTAGCGAGTAAGGCTTCAAAATCGAAAGAATATGCGATCAGCGAGTCGCGAGTAAGGCATCAAAATCGAAATAATATGCGATCAGCGAGTCGCAAAGAAGGCTTCAAAATCGAAAGAATGTGCGATCAGCGAGTCGCGAGTAAGGCTTCAAAATTAAAAAAAAAAAAATATGCGACCAGCGAGTAGCAAGTAAGGCTTCAATATCGAAAGAATATGCGATCAGCGAGTCGCGAAAAAGGCTTCAAAATTGAAAAAATATGCGATCAGCGAGTAGCAAGTAAGGCTTTAAAATCGCATGATTTAACGATCAACGAGTAGCGAGTAAGGCTTCAAAATCGAAAAAATATAAGATCAGCGAGTATAAAGTAAGGCTTTAAAATCGCCAAATTTGGCGATCAACGAGTAGCGAGTAAGGCTTCAAAATTTAAAGAATATGCGATCAGCAAGTCGCGAGTATGGCTTCAAAATCGAAAAAATATGAGATCAGCGAGTAGAAAGTAAGGCTTTAAAATCGTCAAATTTGGCGATCAACGAGTAGCGAGTAAGGCTTCAAAATTGAAAGAATATGCGATCAGCAAGTCGCGAGTAAGGCTTCAAAATCGAAAGAATATGCGATCAGCGAGTCGCGAGTAAGGCTTCAAAATTAAAAAAAAATATGCAACCAGCGAGTAGCAAGTAAGGCTTCAAAATCGAAAGAATATGCGATCAGCGAGTCGCGAGTAAGGCTTTAAAATCGCATGATTAAACGATCAACGAGTAGCAAGTAAGGCTTCAAAATCGAAAGAATATGCGCTCAGCGAGTCGCGAGATAGGCTTCAAAATTTAAAAAATATGCGACCGGCGAGTAGCAAGTAAGGCTTTAAAATCGCAAGATTTGGCGATCAACGAGTAGCGAGTTAGGCTTCAAAATCGAAAAAATATGAGATCAGCGAGTAGAAAGTAAGGCTTTAAAATCGCCAAATTTGGCGATCAACGAGTAGCGAGTAAGGCTTCAAAATTGAAAAAATATGCGACCAGCGAGTAGCAAGTGAGGCTTTAAAATCGCAAGATTTGGCGATCAACGAGTAGCGAGTAAGGCTTAAAAATCCAAAGAATATGCGATCAGCGAGTCGCGAGTAAGGCTTCAAAATCTAAAGAATATGCGATCAGAGAGTCGCGAAGAAGGCTTCAAAATTGAAAAAATATGCTTCCAGCGAGTAGCAAGTAAGGCTTTAAAATCGCAAGATTTGGCGATCAACGAGTAGCGAGTAAGGCTTCAAAATCGAAAGAATATGCGAAGAGCGAGTCGCGAGTTAGGCTTCAAAATCGAAAGAATTGGCGATCAGCGAGTAGCAAGTAAGGCTTTAAAATCGCAAGATTTGGCGATCAACGAGTAGCGAGTAAGGCTTCAAAATCCAAAGAATAAGCGATCAGCGGGTCGCGAGTAAGGCTTCAAAATTAAAAAAAAAAAAATATGCGACCAGCGAGTAGCAAGTAAGGCTTCAAAATCGAAAGAATATGCGATCAGCGAGTCGCGAAAAAGGCTTCAAAATTGAAAAAATATGCGATCAGCGAGTAGCAAGTAAGGCTTTAAAATCGCATGATTTAACGATCAACGAGTAGCAAGTAAGGCTTCAAAATCGAAAGAATATGCGATCAGCGAGTCGCGAGTAAGGCTTCAAAATTTAAAAAATATGCGACCAGCGAGTAGCAAGTAAGGCTTTAAAATCGCAAGATTTGGCGATCAACGAGTAGCGAGTAAGGCTTCAAAATCGAAAAAATATGAGATCAGCGAGTAGAAAGTAAGGCTTTAAAATCGCCAAATTTGGCGATCAACGAGTAGCGAGTAAGGCTTCAAAATTTAAAGAATATGCGATCAGCAAGTCGCGAGTATGGCTTCAAAATCGAAAAAATATGAGATCAGCGAGTAGAAAGTAAGGCTTTAAAATCGTCAAATTTGGCGATCAACGAGTAGCGAGTAAGGCTTCAAAATTGAAAGAATATGCGATCAGCAAGTCGCGAGTAAGGCTTCAAAATCGAAAGAATATGCGATCAGCGAGTCGCGAGTAAGGCTTCAAAATTAAAAAAAAAATATGCGACCAGCGAGTAGCAAGTAAGGCTTCAAAATCGAAAGAATATGCGATCAGCGAGTCGCGAGTAAGGCTTTTAAATCGCATGATTTAACGATCAACGAGTAGCAAGTAAGGCTTCAAAATCGAAAGAATATGCGATCAGCGAGTCGCGAGATAGGCTTCAAAATTTAAAAAATATGCGACCGGCGAGTAGCGGCTTTAAAACCGCAAGATTTGGCGATCAACGAGTAGCGAGTAAGGCTTCAAAATCGAAAGAATATGCGATCAGCGAGTAGCAAGTAAGGCTTTAAAATCGCAAAATTTGGCGATCAGCGAGTAGCGAGTAAGGCTTCAAAATCGAAAGAATATGCGATCAGCGAGTAGCAAGTAAGGCTTTAAAATCGCAAAATTTGGCGATCAGCGAGTCGCGAGTAAGGCTTCAAAATCGAAAAAATATGCGATCAGCGAGTAGCAAGTAAGGCTTTAAAATCGCAAAATTTGGCGATCAGCGAGTCGCGAGTAAGGCTTTAAAATTGGAAAAATATGCGATCAACGAGTAGCGAGTAAGTCTTCAAAATCGAAAGAATATGCGATCAGCGAGTCGCGAGTAAGGCTTCAAAATTAAAAAAAAAAACATATGCGACCAGCGAGTAGCAAGTAAGGCTTCAAAATCGAAAGAATATACGATCAGCGAGTCGCGAGTAAAGCTTCAAAATTTAAAAAATATGCGACCAGCGAGTAGCAAGTAAGGCTTTAAAATCGCAAGATTTGGCGATCAACCAGTAGCGAGTAAGGCTTCAAAATCGAAAGAATATGCGATCAGCGAGTCGCGAGTAAGGCTTCAAAATTTAAAAAATATGCGACCAGTGAGTAGCAAGTAAGGCTTTAAAATCGCAAGATTTGGCGATCAACGAGTAGCGAGTAAGGCTTCAAAATCGAAAGAATATGCGATCAGCGAGTAGCAAGTAAGGCTTTAAAATCGCAAAATTTGGCGATCAGCAAGTCGCGAGTAAGGCTTAAAAATCGAAAAAATATGCGATCAGCGAGTAGCAAGTAAGGCTTCAAAATCGAAAGAATATGCGATCAGCGAGTAGCAAGTAAGGCTTTAAAATCGCAAAATTTGGCGATCAGCGAGTCGCGAGTAAGGCTTCAAAATCGAAAAAATATGCGATCAGCGAGTAGCAAGTAGGGCTTTAAAATCGCAAAATTTGGCGATCAGCGAGTCGCGAGTAAGGCTTTAAAATTGGAAAAATATGCGATCAACGAGTAGCGAGTAAGTCTTCAAAATCCAAAGAATATGCGATCAGCGAGTCGCGAGTAAGGCATCAAAATCGAAATAATATGCGATCAGCGAGTCGCAAAGAAGGCATCAAAATCGAAAGAATATGCGATCAGCGAGTCGCGAGTAAGGCTTCAAAATTAAAAAAAAAAAATATGCGACCAGCGAGTAGCAAGTAAGGCTTCAAAATCGAAAGTATATGCGATCAGCGAGTCGCGAAAAAGGCTTCAAAATTGAAAAAATATGCGATCAGCGAGTAGCAAGTAAGGCTTTAAAATCGCATGATTTAACGATCAACGAGTAGCAAGTAAGGCTTCAAAATCGAAAGAATATACGATCAGCGAGTCGCGAGTAAGGCTTCAAAATTTAAAAAATATGCGACCAGCGAGTAGCAAGTAAGGCTTTAAAATCGCAAGATTTGGCGATCAACGAGTAGCGAGTAAGGCTTCAAAATCGAAAAAATATGAGATCAGCGAGTAGAAAGTAAGGCTTTAAAATCGCCAAATTTGGCGATCAACGAGTAGCGAGTAAGGCTTCAAAATTTAAAGAATATGCGATCAGCGAGTAGCAAGTAAAGCTTTAAAATCGCAAAATTTGGCGATCAGCGAGTCGCGAGTAAGGCTTCAAAATTTAAAAAATATGCGACCAGCGAGTAGCAAGTGAGGCTTAAAAATCGCAAGATTTGGCGATCAACGAGTAGCAAGTAAGGCTTTAAAATCGCATGACTTGGCGATCAACGAGTAGCAAGTAAGGCTTTAAAATCGCATGACTTGACGATCAACCAGTAGCGAGTAAGGCTTCAAAATCGAAGGAATATGCGATCAGCGAGTTGCGAGTAAGGCTTCAAAATTTAAAAAATATGCGACCAGCGAGTAGCAAGTAAGGCTTTAAAATCGCAAGATTTGGCGATCAACCAGTAGCGAGTAAGGCTTCAAAATCGAAAGAATATGCGATCAGCAAGTCGCGAGTAAGGCTTCAAAATTTAAAAAATATGCGACCAGCGAGTAGCAAGTAAGGCTTTAAAATCGCAAGATTTGGCGATCAACGAGTAGCGAGTAAGGCTTCAAAATCGAAAGAATATGCGATCAGCGAGTAGCAAGTAAGGCTTTAAAATCGCAAAATTTGGCGATCAGCAAGTCGCGAGTAAGGCTTAAAAATCGAAAAAATATGCGATCAGCGAGTAGCAAGTAAGGCATCAAAATTGAAAGAATATGCGATCAGCAAGTCGCGAGTAAGGCTTCAAAATTGAAAAAATATGCGATCAGCGAGTAGCAAGTAAGGCTTTAAAATCGCAAGATTTGGCGATCAACGAGTAGCGAGTAAGGCTTCAAAATCGAAAGAATATGCGATCAGCGAGTAGCAAGTAAAGCTTTAAAATCGCAAAATTTGGCGATCAGCGAGTCGCGAGTAAGGCTTCAAAATTTAAAAAATATGCGACCAGCGAGTAGCAAGTGAGGCTTAAAAATCGCAAGATTTGGCGATCAACGAGTAGCAAGTAAGGCTTTAAAATCGCATGACTTGGCGATCAACGAGTAGCGAGTAAGGCTTCAAAATCGAAAGAATATGCGATCAGCGAGTCGCGAGTAAGGCTTTAAAATTTAAAAAATATGCGACCAGCGAGTAGCAAGTAAGGCTTTAAAATCGCATGACTTGGCGATCAACCAGTAGCGAGTAAGGCTTCAAAATCGAAGGAATATGCGATCAGCGAGTTGCGAGTAAGGCTTCAAAATTTAAAAAATATGCGACCAGCGAGTAGCAAGTAAGGCTTTAAAATCGCAAGATTTGGCGATCAACCAGTAGCGAGTAAGGCTTCAAAATCGAAAGAATATGCGATCAGCGAGTCGCGAGTAAGGCTTCAAAATTTAAAAAATATGCGACCAGTGAGTAGCAAGTAAGGCTTTAAAATCGCAAGATTTGGCGATCAACGAGTAGCGAGTAAGGCTTCAAAATCGAAAGAATATGCGATCAGCGAGTAGCAAGTAAGGCTTTAAAATCGCAAAATTTGGCGATCAGCAAGTCGCGAGTAAGGCTTAAAAATCGAAAAAATATGCGATCAGCGAGTAGCAAGTAAGGCTTCAAAATTGAAAGAATATGCGATCAGCAAGTCGCGAGTAAGGCTTCAAAATTGAAAAAATATGCGATCAGCGAGTAGCAAGTAAGGCTTTAAAATCGCAAGATTTGGCGATCAACGAGTAGCGAGTAAGGCTTCAAAATCGAAAGAATATGCGATCAGCGAGTAGCAAGTAAGGCTTTAAAATCGCAAAATTTGGCGATCAGCGAGTCGCGAGTAAGGCTTCAAAATCGAAAAAATATGCGATCAACGAGTAGCGAGTAAGGCTTCAAAATTGAAAGAATATGCGATCAACAAGTCGCGAGTAAGGCTTCAAAAATGAAAAAATATGCGATCAGCGAGTAGCAAGTAAGGCTTTAAAATCGCATGACTTGGCG
Organism: Lacanobia oleracea; assembly: GCA_950371165.1. NCBI lineage: Eukaryota > Metazoa > Arthropoda > Insecta > Lepidoptera > Noctuidae > Lacanobia > Lacanobia oleracea. The sequence continues at coordinate 183,531 of OX493408.1, forward strand.
ATCAACGAGTAGCGAGTAAGGCTTCAAAATCGAAAGAATATGCGATCAGCGAGTAGCAAGTAAGGCTTTAAAATCGCATGACTTGGCGATCAACCAGTAGCGAGTAAGGCTTCAAAATCGAAAGAATATGCGATTAGCGAGTCGCGAGTAAGGCTTCAAAATTTAAAAAATATGCGACCAGCGAGTAGCAAGTAAGGCTTTAAAATCGCAAGATTTGGCGATCAACGAGTAGCGAGTAAGGCTTCAAAATCGAAAGAATATGCGATCAGCGAGTAGCAAGTAAGGCTTTAAAATCGCAAAATTTGGCGATCAGCGAGTCGCGAGTAAGGCTTCAAAATCGAAAAAATATGCGATCAGCGAGTAGCAAGTAGGGCTTTAAAATCGCAAAATTTGGCGATCAGCGAGTCGCGAGTAAGGCTTTAAAATTGGAAAAATATGCGATCAACGAGTAGCGAGTAAGTCTTCAAAATCCAAAGAATATGCGATCAGCGAGTCGCGAGTAAGGCATCAAAATCGAAATAATATGCGATCAGCGAGTCGCAAAGAAGGCATCAAAATCGAAAGAATATGCGATCAGCGAGTCGCGAGTAAGGCTTCAAAATTAAAAAAAAAAAATATGCGACCAGCGAGTAGCAAGTAAGGCTTCAAAATCGAAAGTATATGCGATCAGCGAGTCGCGAAAAAGGCTTCAAAATTGAAAAAATATGCGATCAGCGAGTAGCAAGTAAGGCTTTAAAATCGCATGATTTAACGATCAACGAGTAGCAAGTAAGGCTTCAAAATCGAAAGAATATACGATCAGCGAGTCGCGAGTAAGGCTTCAAAATTTAAAAAATATGCGACCAGCGAGTAGCAAGTAAGGCTTTAAAATCGCAAGATTTGGCGATCAACGAGTAGCGAGTAAGGCTTCAAAATCGAAAAAATATGAGATCAGCGAGTAGAAAGTAAGGCTTTAAAATCGCCAAATTTGGCGATCAACGAGTAGCGAGTAAGGCTTCAAAATTTAAAGAATATGCGATCAGCAAGTCGCGAGTATGGCTTCAAAATCGAAAAAATATGAGATCAGCGAGAAGAAAGTAAGGCTTTAAAATCGTCAAATTTGGCGATCAACGAGTAGCGAGTAAGGCTTCAAAATTGAAAGAATATGCGATCAGCAAGTCGCGAGTAAGGCTTCAAAATCGAAAGAATATGCGATCAGCGAGTCGCGAGTAAGGCTTCAAAATTAAAAAAAAAATATGCGACCAGCGAGTAGCAAGTAAGGCTTCAAAATCGAAAGAATATGCGATCAGCGAGTCGCGAGTAAGGCTTTTAAATCGCATGATTTAACGATCAACGAGTAGCAAGTAAGGCTTCAAAATCGAAAGAATATGCGATCAGCGAGTCGCGAGATAGGCTTCAAAATTTAAAAAATATGCGACCGGCGAGTAGCAAGTAAGGCGTTAAAACCGCAAGATTTGGCGATCAACGAGTAGCGAGTAAGGCTTTAAAATCGAAAAAATATGAGATCAGCGAGTAGAAAGTAAGGCTTTAAAATAGCCAAATTTGGCGATCAACGAGTAGCGAGTAAGGCTTCAAAATTGAAAAAATATGCGACCAGCGAGTAGCAAGTAAGGCTTTAAAATCGCAAGATTTGGCGATCAACGAGTAGCGAGTAAGGCTTCAAAATCCAAAGAATATGCGATCAGCGAGTCGCGAGTAAGGCTTCAAAATCTCAAGAATATGCGATCAGAGAGTCGCGAAGAAGGCTTCAAAATTGAAAAAATATGCTTCCAGCGAGAAGCAAGTAAGGCTTTAAAATCGCAAGATTTGGCGATCAACGAGTAGCGAGTAAGGCTTCAAAATCGAAAGAATATGCGAAGAGCGAGTCGCGAGTTAGGCTTCAAAATCGAAAGAATTGGCGATCAGCGAGTAGCAAGTAAGGCTTTAAAATCGCAAGATTTGGCGATCAACGAGTAGCGAGTTAGGCTTCAAAATCCAAAGAATATGCGATCAGCAAGTCGCGAATAAGGCTTCAAAATTGAAAAAATATGCGATCAGCGAGTAGCAAGTAAGGCTTTAAAATCGCAAGATTTGGCGATCAACGAGAAGCGAGTAAGGCTTCAAAATCGAAAGAATATGCGATCAGCGAGTAGCAAGTAAGGCTTTAAAATCGCAAAATTTGGCGATCAGCGAGTCGCGAGTAAGGCTTCAAAATCGAAAAAATATGCGATCAACGAGTAGCGAGTAAGGCTTCAAAATTGAAAGAATATGCGATCAACAAGTCGCGAGTAAGGCTTCAAAATTGAAAAAATATGCGATCAGCGAGTAGCAAGTAAGGCTTTAAAATCGCATGACTTGGCGATCAACGAGTAGCGAGTAAGGCTTCAAAATCGAAAGAATATGCGATCAGCGAGTAGCAAGTAAGGCTTTAAAATCGCATGACTTGGCGATCAACCAGTAGCGAGTAAGGCTTCAAAATCGAAAGAATATGCGATCAGCGAGTCGCGAGTAAGGCTTCAAAATTTAAAAAATATGCGACCAGCGAGTAGCAAGCAAGGCTTTAAAATCGCAAGATTTGGCGATCAACGAGTAGCGAGTAAGGCTTCAAAATCGAAAGAATATGCGATCAGCGAGTAGCTAGTAAGGCTTTAAAATCGCAAAATTTGGCGATCAGCGAGTCGCGAGTAAGGCTTCAAAATTTAAAAAATATGCGACCAGCGAGTAGCAAGCAAGGCTTTAAAATCGCAAGATTTGGCGATCAACGAGTAGCGAGTAAGGCTTCAAAATCGAAAGAATATGCGATCAGCGAGTCGCGAGTAAGGCATCAAAATCGAAATAATATGCGATCAGCGAGTCGCAAAGAAGGCTTCAAAATCGAAAGAATGTGCGATCAGCGAGTCGCGAGTAAGGCTTCAAAATTAAAAAAAAAAAAATATGCGACCAGCGAGTAGCAAGTAAGGCTTCAATATCGAAAGAATATGCGATCAGCGAGTCGCGAAAAAGGCTTCAAAATTGAAAAAATATGCGATCAGCGAGTAGCAAGTAAGGCTTTAAAATCGCATGATTTAACGATCAACGAGTAGCGAGTAAGGCTTCAAAATCGAAAAAATATAAGATCAGCGAGTATAAAGTAAGGCTTTAAAATCGCCAAATTTGGCGATCAACGAGTAGCGAGTAAGGCTTCAAAATTTAAAGAATATGCGATCAGCAAGTCGCGAGTATGGCTTCAAAATCGAAAAAATATGAGATCAGCGAGTAGAAAGTAAGGCTTTAAAATCGTCAAATTTGGCGATCAACGAGTAGCGAGTAAGGCTTCAAAATTGAAAGAATATGCGATCAGCAAGTCGCGAGTAAGGCTTCAAAATCGAAAGAATATGCGATCAGCGAGTCGCGAGTAAGGCTTCAAAATTAAAAAAAAATATGCAACCAGCGAGTAGCAAGTAAGGCTTCAAAATCGAAAGAATATGCGATCAGCGAGTCGCGAGTAAGGCTTTAAAATCGCATGATTAAACGATCAACGAGTAGCAAGTAAGGCTTCAAAATCGAAAGAATATGCGCTCAGCGAGTCGCGAGATAGGCTTCAAAATTTAAAAAATATGCGACCGGCGAGTAGCAAGTAAGGCTTTAAAATCGCAAGATTTGGCGATCAACGAGTAGCGAGTTAGGCTTCAAAATCGAAAAAATATGAGATCAGCGAGTAGAAAGTAAGGCTTTAAAATCGCCAAATTTGGCGATCAACGAGTAGCGAGTAAGGCTTCAAAATTGAAAAAATATGCGACCAGCGAGTAGCAAGTGAGGCTTTAAAATCGCAAGATTTGGCGATCAACGAGTAGCGAGTAAGGCTTAAAAATCCAAAGAATATGCGATCAGCGAGTCGCGAGTAAGGCTTCAAAATCTAAAGAATATGCGATCAGAGAGTCGCGAAGAAGGCTTCAAAATTGAAAAAATATGCTTCCAGCGAGTAGCAAGTAAGGCTTTAAAATCGCAAGATTTGGCGATCAACGAGTAGCGAGTAAGGCTTCAAAATCGAAAGAATATGCGAAGAGCGAGTCGCGAGTTAGGCTTCAAAATCGAAAGAATTGGCGATCAGCGAGTAGCAAGTAAGGCTTTAAAATCGCAAGATTTGGCGATCAACGAGTAGCGAGTTAGGCTTCAAAATCCAAAGAATATGCGATCAGCAAGTCGCGAATAAGGCTTCAAAATTGAAAAAATATGCGATCAGCGAGTAGCAAGTAAGGCTTTAAAATCGCAAGATTTGGCGATCAACGAGAAGCGAGTAAGGCTTCAAAATCGAAAGAATATGCGATCAGCGAGTAGCAAGTAAGGCTTTAAAATCGCAAAATTTGGCGATCAGCGAGTCGCGAGTAAGGCTTCAAAATCGAAAAAATATGCGATCAACGAGTAGCGAGTAAGGCTTCAAAATTGAAAGAATATGCGATCAACAAGTCGCGAGTAAGGCTTCAAAATTGAAAAAATATGCGATCAGCGAGTAGCAAGTAAGGCTTTAAAATCGCATGACTTGGCGATCAACGAGTAGCGAGTAAGGCTTCAAAATCGAAAGAATATGCGATCAGCGAGTAGCAAGTAAGGCTTTAAAATCGCATGACTTGGCGATCAACCAGTAGCGAGTAAGGCTTCAAAATCGAAAGAATATGCGATCAGCGAGTCGCGAGTAAGGCTTCAAAATTTAAAAAATATGCGACCAGCGAGTAGCAAGCAAGGCTTTAAAATCGCAAGATTTGGCGATCAACGAGTAGCGAGTAAGGCTTCAAAATCGAAAGAATATGCGATCAGCGAGTAGCTAGTAAGGCTTTAAAATCGCAAAATTTGGCGATCAGCGAGTCGCGAGTAAGGCTTCAAAATTTAAAAAATATGCGACCAGCGAGTAGCAAGCAAGGCTTTAAAATCGCAAGATTTGGCGATCAACGAGTAGCGAGTAAGGCTTCAAAATCGAAAGAATATGCGATCAGCGAGTCGCGAGTAAGGCATCAAAATCGAAATAATATGCGATCAGCGAGTCGCAAAGAAGGCTTCAAAATCGAAAGAATGTGCGATCAGCGAGTCGCGAGTAAGGCTTCAAAATTAAAAAAAAAAAAATATGCGACCAGCGAGTAGCAAGTAAGGCTTCAATATCGAAAGAATATGCGATCAGCGAGTCGCGAAAAAGGCTTCAAAATTGAAAAAATATGCGATCAGCGAGTAGCAAGTAAGGCTTTAAAATCGCATGATTTAACGATCAACGAGTAGCGAGTAAGGCTTCAAAATCGAAAAAATATAAGATCAGCGAGTATAAAGTAAGGCTTTAAAATCGCCAAATTTGGCGATCAACGAGTAGCGAGTAAGGCTTCAAAATTTAAAGAATATGCGATCAGCAAGTCGCGAGTATGGCTTCAAAATCGAAAAAATATGAGATCAGCGAGTAGAAAGTAAGGCTTTAAAATCGTCAAATTTGGCGATCAACGAGTAGCGAGTAAGGCTTCAAAATTGAAAGAATATGCGATCAGCAAGTCGCGAGTAAGGCTTCAAAATCGAAAGAATATGCGATCAGCGAGTCGCGAGTAAGGCTTCAAAATTAAAAAAAAATATGCAACCAGCGAGTAGCAAGTAAGGCTTCAAAATCGAAAGAATATGCGATCAGCGAGTCGCGAGTAAGGCTTTAAAATCGCATGATTAAACGATCAACGAGTAGCAAGTAAGGCTTCAAAATCGAAAGAATATGCGCTCAGCGAGTCGCGAGATAGGCTTCAAAATTTAAAAAATATGCGACCGGCGAGTAGCAAGTAAGGCTTTAAAATCGCAAGATTTGGCGATCAACGAGTAGCGAGTTAGGCTTCAAAATCGAAAAAATATGAGATCAGCGAGTAGAAAGTAAGGCTTTAAAATCGCCAAATTTGGCGATCAACGAGTAGCGAGTAAGGCTTCAAAATTGAAAAAATATGCGACCAGCGAGTAGCAAGTGAGGCTTTAAAATCGCAAGATTTGGCGATCAACGAGTAGCGAGTAAGGCTTAAAAATCCAAAGAATATGCGATCAGCGAGTCGCGAGTAAGGCTTCAAAATCTAAAGAATATGCGATCGCATATTCTTTCGATTTTGAAGCCTAACTCGCGACTCGCTGATCGCCAAATTTTGCGATTTTAAAACCTTACTTGCTACTCGCTGATCGCATATTCTTTCGATTTTGAAGCCTTACTCGCTACTCGTTGATCGCCAAATCTTGCGATTTTAAAGCCTTACTTGCTACTCGCTGGTCGCATATTTTTTAAATTTTGAAGCCTTACTCGCGACTCGCTGATCGCATATTCTTTTGATTTTAAAGCCTTACTTGCTACTCGCTGATCGCATATTTTTTTAAAATTTGAAAGCCTTACTCGCGACTTGCAGATCGCATATTCTTTCAATTTTGAAGCCTTACTCGCGACTCGTTGATCGCCAAATTTGGCGATTTTAAAGCCTTACTTGCTATTCGCTGATCTCATATTTTTTCGATTTTGAAGCCTTACTCGCTACTCGTTGATCGCCAAATCTTGCGATTTTAAAGCCTTACTTGCTACTCGCTGGTTGTATTTTTTTTTAATTTTGAAGCCTTACTCGCGACTCGCTGATCGCATATTCTTTCGATTTTGAAGCCTTACTTGGTACTCGTTGATCGTTAAATCATGCGATTTTAAAGCCTTAATTGCTACTCGCTGATCGCCAAATCTTGCGATTTTAAAGCCTTACTTGCTACTCGCTGATCGCATATTTTTTCAATTTTGAAGCCTTCTTCGCGACTCACTGATCGCATATTCTTTCGATTTTGAAGCATTACTCGCGACTCGCTGATCGCTTATTCTTTGGATTTTGAAGCCTTACTCGCTACTCGTTGATCGCCAAATCTTGCGATTTTAAAGCCTTACTTGCTACTCGCATGTCGCATATTTTTTTTTTTTATTTTGAAGCCTTACTCGCGACTCGCTGATCGCATATTCTTTCGATTTTGAAGCCTTACTAGCTACTCGTTGATCGCTAAATCTTGCGATTTTAAAGCCTTACTTGCTACTCGCTGATCGCATATTTTTTCAATTTTGAAGCCTTCCTCGTGACTCACTGATCGCATATTCTTTCGATTTTGAAGCCTTACTCGCGACTCGCTGATCGCATATTTTTTCAATTTTGAAGCCTTACTCGCGACTTGCTGATCGCATATTCTTTCAATTTTGAAGCCTTACTCGCTACTCGTTGATCGCCAAATCTTGCGATTTTCAAGCCTTACTTGCTACTCGCTGATCGTATATTTTTTCGATTTTGAAGTCTTACTCGCGACTCGTTGATCGCATATTCTTTCGATTTTGAAGCCTTACTCGCTACTCGTTGATCGCCAAATCTTGCGATTTTAAAGCCTTACTTGCTACTCGCTGATCGCATATTTTTTTAAAATTTGAAAGCCTTACTCGCGACTTGCAGATCGCATATTCTTTCAATTTTGAAGCCTTACTCGCTACTCGTTGATCGCCAAATTTGGCGAATTTAAAGCCTTACTTGCTATTCGCTGATCTCATATTTTTTCGATTTTGAAGCCTTACTCGCTACTCGTTGATCGCCAAATCTTGCGATTTTAAAGCCTTACTTGCTACTCGCTGGTCGCATATTTTTTAAATTTTGAAGCCTTACTCGCGAATCGCTGATCGCATATTCGTTGGATTTTGAAGCCTTACTCGCTACTCGTTGATCGCCAAATCTTGCGATTTTAAAGTCTTTCTTGCTACTCGCTGGTCGTATATTTTTTAAATTTTGAAGCCTTACTCGCGACTCGCTGATCGCATATTTTTTCAATTTTGAAGCCTAAGTCGCTACTCGCTGATCGTCAATTCTTCCGATTTTGAAACCTTTCTCAATACTCGCTGATCGCAAATTCTTTCGATTTTGAAGCCTTGCTCGCGACTTGATGATCGCCAAATCTTGCGATTTTTAAGCCTTACTTGCTACTCGCTAGTCGCATATTTTTACAATTTTGAAGCCTTCTTCGCGACTCGCTGATCGCATATTCTTTAGATGTTGAAGCCTTACTCGCGACTCGCTGATCGCATTTTCTTTGGATTTTGAAGCCTTACTCGTTACTCTTTGATCGCCAAACCTTGCGATTTTAAAGCCTTACTTGCTACACGCTGATCGCATATTTTTGTCAATTTTGAAGCCTTCTTCGCGACTCGCTGATCGCATATTCTTTCGATTTTGAAGCCTTACTCGCGACTCGCTGATCGCTTATTCTTTGGATTTTGAAGCCTTACTCGCTACTCGTTGATCGCCAAATCTTGCGATTTTAAAGCCTTACTTGCTACTCGCTCGTCGCATATTTTTTCAATTTTGAAGCCTTACTCGCGACTCGCTGATCGCAAAATTTTGTGATTTTAAAGCCTTACTTGCTACACGCTGATCGCATATTTTTTCGATTTTGAAGCCTTACTCGCGACTCGCTGATCGCCAAATTTTGCGATTTTAAAGCCTTACTTGCTACTCGCTGATCGCATATTCTTTCGATTTTGAAGCCTTACTCGCTACTCGTTGATCGCCAAACCTTGCGATTTTAAAGCCTTACTTGCTACTCGCTGGTCGCATATTTTTTAAATTTTGAAGCCTTACTCGCGACTCGCTGATCGCATATTCTTTCGATTTTGAAGCCTAACTCGCGACTCGCTGATCGCCAAATTTTGCGATTTTAAAACCTTACTTGCTACTCGCTGATCGCATATTCTTTCGATTTTGAAGCCTTACTCGCTACTCGTTGATCGCCAAATCTTGCGATTTTAAAGCCTTACTTGCTACTCGCTGGTCGCATATTTTTTAAATTTTGAAGCCTTACTCGCAACTCGCTGATCGCATATTCTTTTGATTTTAAAGCCTTACTTGCTACTCGCTGATCGCATATTTTTTTAAAATTTGAAAGCCTTACTCGCGACTTGCAGATCGCATATTCTTTCAATTTTGAAGCCTTACTCGCTACTCGTTGATCGCCAAATTTGGCGATTTTAAAGCCTTACTTGCTATTCGCTGATCTCATATTTTTTCGATTTTGAAGCCTTACTCGCTACTCGTTGATCGCCAAATCTTGCGATTTTAAAGCCTTACTTGCTACTCGCTGGTTGTATTTTTTTTTAATTTTGAAGCCTTACTCGCGACTCGCTGATCGCATATTCTTTCGATTTTGAAGCCTTACTTGGTACTCGTTGATCGTTAAATCATGCGATTTTAAAGCCTTACTTGCTACTCGCTGATCGCCAAATCTTGCGATTTTAAAGCCTTACTTGCTACTCGCTGATCGCATATTTTTTCAATTTTGAAGCCTTCTTCGCGACTCACTGATCGCATATTCTTTCGATTTTGAAGCATTACTCGCGACTCGCTGATCGCTTATTCTTTGGATTTTGAAGCCTTACTCGCTACTCGTTGATCGCCAAATCTTGCGATTTTAAAGCCTTACTTGCTACTCGCATGTCGCATATTTTTTTTTTAAATTTTGAAGCCTTACTCGCGACTCGCTGATCGCATATTCTTTCGATTTTGAAGCCTTACTAGCTACTCGTTGATCGCTAAATCTTGCGATTTTAAAGCCTTACTTGCTACTCGCTGATCGCATATTTTTTCAATTTTGAAGCCTTCCTCGTGACTCACTGATCGCATATTCTTTCGATTTTGAAGCCTTACTCGCGACTCGCTGATCGCATATTTTTTCAATTTTGAAGCCTTACTCGCGACTTGCTGATCGCATATTCTTTCAATTTTGAAGCCTTACTCGCTACTCGTTGATCGCCAAATCTTGCGATTTTCAAGCCTTACTTGCTACTCGCTGATCGTATATTTTTTCGATTTTGAAGTCTTACTCGCGACTCGTTGATCGCATATTCTTTCGATTTTGAAGCCTTACTCGCTACTCGTTGATCGCCAAATCTTGCGATTTTAAAGCCTTACTTGCTACTCGCTGATCGCATATTTTTTTAAAATTTGAAAGCCTTACTCGCGACTTGCAGATCGCATATTCTTTCAATTTTGAAGCCTTACTCGCTACTCGTTGATCGCCAAATTTGGCGATTTTAAAGCCTTACTTGCTATTCGCTGATCTCATATTTTTTCGATTTTGAAGCCTTACTCGCTACTCGTTGATCGCCAAATCTTGCGATTTTAAAGCCTAACTTGCTACTCGCTGGTTGCATATTTTTTAAATTTTGAAGCCTTACTCGCGACTCGCTGATCGCATATTCTTTCGATTTTTAAGCCTTACTTGGTACTCGTTGATCGTTAAATCATGCGATTTTAAAGCCTTACTTGCTACTCGCTGATCGCAAAATCTTGCGATTTTAAAGCCTTACTTGCTACTCGCTGATCGCATATTTTTTCAATTTTGAAGCCTTCTTCGCGACTCACTGATCGCATATTCTTTCGATTTTGAAGCTTTACTCGCGACTCGCTGATCGCTTATTCTTTGGATTTTGAAGCCTTACTCGCTACTCGTTGATCGCCAATTCTTGCGATTTTAAAGCCTTACTTGCTACTCGCATGTCGCATATTTTTTTTTAAATTTTGAAGCCTTACTCGCGACTCGCCGATCGCATATTCTTTCGATTTTGAAGCCTTACTAGCTACTCGTTGATCGCCAAATCTTGCGATTTTAAAGCCTTACTTGCTACTCGCTGATCGCATATTTTTTCAATTTTGAAGCCTTCTTCGTGACTCACTGATCGCATATTCTTTCGATTTTGAAGTCTTACTCGCGACTCGCTGATCGCATATTTTTTCAATTTTGAAGCCTTACTCGCGACTTGCTGATCGCATATTCTTTAAATTTTAAAGCCTTACTCGCTACTCGTTGATCGCCAAATCTTGCGATTTTAAAGCCTTACTTGCTACTCGCTGATCGTATATTTTTTCGATTTTGAAGTCTTACTCGCGACTCGTTGATCGCATATTCTTTCGATTTTGAAGCCTTACTCGCTACTCGTTGATCGCCAAATCTTGCGATTTTAAAGCCTTTCTTGCTACTCGCTGGTCGCATTTTGTTTCAATTTTGAAGCCTTCTTCGCGACTCACTGATCGCATATTCTTTTGATTTTGAAGCCTTACTCGCGACTCGCTGAATGCATATTCTATGGATTTTGAAGCCTTTCTCGCTACTCGCTGATCGCCAAATTTTGCGATTTTAAAGCCTTACTTGCTACTCGCTGATCGCATATTTTTTCGATTTTGAAGCCTTACTCGCGACTCGCTGATCGCCAAATTTTGTGATTTTAAAGCCTTACTTGCTACTCGCTGATCGCATATTCTTTCAATTTTGAAGCCTTACTCGCTACTCGTTGATCGCCAAATCTTGCGATTTTAAAGCCTTACTTGCTACTCGCTGGTCGCATATTTTTTAAATTTTGAAGCCTTACTCGCGACTCGCTGATCGCATATTCTTTCGATTTTGAAGCCTTACTCGCTACTCGTTGATCGCCAAGTCACGCGATTTTAAAGCCTTACTTGCTACTCGCTGATCGCATATTTTTTCAATTTTGAAGCCTTACTCGCGACTTGCAGATCGCATATTCTTTCAATTTTGAAGCCTTACTCGCTACTCGTTGATCGCCAAATTTGGCTATTTTAAAGCCTTACTTGCTATTCGCTGATCTCATATTTTTTCGATTTTGAAGCCTTACTCGCTACTCGTTTATCGCCAAATCTTGCGATTTTAAAGCCTTACTTGCTACTCGCTGGTTGCATATTTTTTAAATTTTGAAGCCTTACTCGCGACTCGCTGATCGCATATTCTTTCGATTTTGAAACCTTACTTGGTACTCGTTGATCGTTAAATCATGCGATTTTAAAGCCTTACTTGCTACTCGCTGATCGCATATTTTTTCAATTTTGAAGCCTTACTCGCGACTCGCTGATCGCATATTCTTTCGATTTTGAAGCCTTACTTGCTAGTCGCTGGTCGCATATTTTTTTTTAATTTTGAAGCCTTACTCGCGACTCGCTGATCGCATATTCTTTCGATTTTGAAGCCTTACTCGCTACTAGTTGATCGCCACATCTTGCGATTTTAAAGCCTTACTTGCTACTCGCTGATCGCATATTTTTTCAGTTTTGAAGCCTTCTTCGCGAATCACTGATCGCATATTTTTTCGATTTTGAAGTCTTACTCGCGACTCGCTGATCGCATATTCTTTCGATTTTGAAGCCTTACTCGCTACTCGTTGAACGCCAAATCTTGCAATTTTAAAGTATTACTTGCTACTCGCTGGTCGCATATTTTTTCAATTTTGAAGCCTTCTTGGCGACTCGCTGATCGCATATTCTTTGGATTTTGAAGCCTTACTCGCTACTCGTTGATCGCCAAATCTTGCGATTTTAAAGCCTTACTTGCTACTCGCTGATCGCATATTTTTTAAATTTTGAAGCCTTTTTGCGACTCGCTGATCGCATATTCTTTCGATTTTGAAGCCTTACTCGCAACTCGCTGATCGCATATTCTTTGGATTTTGAAGACTTACTCGCTACTCGTTGATCGCCAAATCTTGCGATTTTAAAGCCTTACTTGCTCCTCGCTGATCGCATATTCTTTCAATTTTGAAGCCTTACTCGCTACTCGTTGATCGCCAAATCTTGCGATTTTAAAGCCTTACTTGCTACTCGCTGATCGCATATTTTTTCGATTTTGAAGTCTTACTCGCGACTCGCTGATCGCATATTCTTTCGATTTTGAAGCCTTACTCGCAACTCGCTGATCGCATATTCTTTGGATTTTGAAGACTTACTCGCTACTCGTTGATCGCCAAATTTTGCGATTTTAAAGCCTTTTTTGCTACTCGCTAATCGCAAATTTTTTAGATTTTGAAGCCTTACTCGCGACTCGCTGATCGCCAAATTTTGCGATTGCAAAGCCTTACTTGCTACTCACTGATCGCATATACTTTCGATTTTGAAGCCTTACTCGCTACTCGTTGATCGCCAAATCTTGCGATTTTAAAGCCTTACTTGCTACTCATTGGTCGCATATTTTTTAAATTTTGAAGCCTTACTCGCGACTCGCTGATCGCATATTCGTTGGATTTTGAAGCCTTACTCGCTACTCGTTGATCGCATATTTTTTCAATTTTGAAGTCTTACTCGCGACTCGCTGATCGCATATTCTTTCGATTTTGAAGCCTTACTCGCTACTCGTTGAACGCCAAATCTTGCAATTTTAAAGCCTTACTTGCTACTCGCTGGTCGCATATTTTTTCAATTTTGAAGCCTTCTTGGCGACTCGCTGATCGCATATTCTTAAGATTTTGAAGCCTTACTCGCGACTCGCTGATCGCATATTCTTTCGATTTTGAAGCCTTACTCGCTACTCGTTGATCGCCAAGTCATGCGATTTTAAAGCCTTACTTGCTACTCGCTGATCGCAAATTTTTTCAATTTTGAAGCCTTACTCGCGACTTGCAGATCGCATATTCTTTCAATTTTGAAGCCTTACTCGCGACTCGCTGATCGCATATTCGTTGGATTTTGAAGCCTTACTCGCTACTCATTGATCGCCAAATCTTGCGATTTTAAAGTCTTCCTTGCTACTCGCTGGTCGCATATTTTTTTAATTTTGAAGCCTTTCTCGCGACTCGCTGATCGCATATTTTTTCAATTTTGAAGCCTAAGTCGCTACTCGCTGATCGCCAATTCTTTCGATTTTGAAGCCTTTCTCACTACTCGCTGATCGCAAATTCTTTCGATTTTGAAGCCTTTCTCACTACTCACTGATCGCATATTCTTTTGATTTTGAAGCCTTACTCGCGACTCGCTGATCGCATATTCTTTGGATTTTGAAGCCTTACTCGCTACTCGTTTATCGCCAAATCTTGCGATTTTAAAGCCTTACTTGCTACTCGCTGGTTGCATATTTTTTAAATTTTGAAGCCTTACTCGCGACTCGCTGATCGCATATTCTTTCGATTTTGAAACCTTACTTGGTACTCGTTGATCGTTAAATCATGCGATTTTAAAGCCTTACTTGCTACTCGCTGATCGCATATTTTTTCAATTTTGAAGCCTTACTCGCGACTCGCTGATCGCATATTCTTTCGATTTTGAAGCCTTACTTGCTACTCGCTGGTCGCATATTTTTTTTAATTTTGAAGCCTTACTCGCGACTCGCTGATCGCATATTCTTTCGATTTTGAAGCCTTACTCGCTACTAGTTGATCGCCACATCTTGCGATTTTAAAGCCTTACTTGCTACTCGCTGATCGCATATTTTTTCAGTTTTGAAGCCTTCTTCGCGAATCACTGATCGCATATTTTTTCGATTTTGAAGTCTTACTCGCGACTCGCTGATCGCATATTCTTTCGATTTTGAAGCCTTACTCGCTACTCGTTGAACGCCAAATCTTGCAATTTTAAAGTATTACTTGCTACTCGCTGGTCGCATATTTTTTCAATTTTGAAGCCTTCTTGGCGACTCGCTGATCGCATATTCTTTGGATTTTGAAGCCTTACTCGCTACTCGTTGATCGCCAAATCTTGCGATTTTAAAGCCTTACTTGCTACTCGCTGATCGCATATTTTTTAAATTTTGAAGCCTTTTTGCGACTCGTTGATCGCATATTCTTTCGATTTTGAAGCCTTACTCGCAACTCGCTGATCGCATATTCTTTGGATTTTGAAGACTTACTCGCTACTCGTTGATCGCCAAATCTTTCGATTTTAAAGCCTTACTTGCTCCTCGCTGATCGCATATTCTTTCAATTTTGAAGCCTTACTCGCTACTCGTTGATCGCCAAATCTTGCGATTTTAAAGCCTTACTTGCTACTCGCTGATCGCATATTTTTTCGATTTTGAAGTCTTACTCGCGACTCGCTGATCGCATATTCTTTCGATTTTGAAGCCTTACTCGCAACTCGCTGATCGCATATTCTTTGGATTTTGAAGACTTACTCGCTACTCGTTGATCGCCAAATTTTGCGATTTTAAAGCCTTTTTTGCTACTCGCTAATCGCAAATTTTTTAGATTTTGAAGCCTTACTCGCGACTCGCTGATCGCCAAATTTTGCGATTTCAAAGCCTTACTTGCTATTCACTGATCGCATATACTTTCGATTTTGAAGCCTTACTCGCTACTCGTTGATCGCCAAATCTTGCGATTTTAAAGTCTTTCTTGCTACTCGCTGGTCGTATATTTTTTAAATTTTGAAGCCTTACTCGCGACTCGCTGATCGCATATTCGTTGGATTTTGAAGCCTTACTCGCTACTCGTTGATCGCATATTTTTTCAATTTTGAAGTCTTACTCGCGACTCGCTGATCGCATATTCTTTCGATTTTGAAGCCTTACTCGCTACTCGTTGAACGCCAAATCTTGCAATTTTAAAGCCTTACTTGCTACTCGCTGATCGCATATTTTTTCAATTTTGAAGCCTTCTTGGCGACTCGCTGATCGCATATTCTTTAGATTTTGAAGCCTTACTCGCGACTCGCTGATCGCATATTCTTTCGATTTTGAAGCCTTACTCGCTACTCGTTGATTGCCAAGTCATGCGATTTTAAAGCCTTACTTGCTACTCGCTGATCGCAAATTTTTTCAATTTTAAAGCCTTACTCGCGACTTGCAGATCGCATATTCTTTCAATTTTGAAGCCTTACTCGCGACTCGCTGATCGCAAATACTTTCGATTTTGAAGCCTTTCTCACTACTCACTGATCGCATATTCTTTTGATTTTGAAGCCTTACTCGCGACTCGCTGATCGCATATTCTTTGGATTTTGAAGCCTTACTCGCTACTCGTTGATCGCCAAATCTTGCGATTTTAAAGCCTTACTTGCTTCTCGCTGATCGCATATTTTTTCAATTTTGAGGCCTTACTCGGGACTTGCTGATCGCATATTCTTTCAATTTTGAAGCCTTACTCGCGACTCGCTGATCGCATATTCTTTCGATTATGAAGCCTTACTCGCTACTCGTTGATCGCCAAATAAAGCGATTTTAAAGCCTTACTCGCGACTCGCTGATCGCATATTCTTTCGATTTTGAAGCCTTACTCGCTACTCGTTGATCGCCAAATCTTGCGATTTTTAAGCCTTACTTGCTACTCGCTGGTCGCATATTCTTTCAATTTTGAAGCCTTACTCGCGAATCGCTGATCGCATATTCGTTGGATTTTGAAGCCTTACTCGCTACTCGTTGATCGCCAAATCTTGCGATTTTAAAGTCTTTCTTGCTACTCGCTGGTCGTATATTTTTTAAATTTTGAAGCCTTACTCGCGACTCGCTGATCGCATATTTTTTCAATTTTGAAGCCTAAGTCGCTACTCGCTGATCGCAAATTCTTTCGATTTTGAAGCCTTGCTCGCGACTTGCTGATCGCCAAATCTTGCGATTTTTAAGCCTTACTTGCTACTCGCTAGTCGCATATTTTTACAATTTTGAAGCCTTCTTCGCGACTCGCTGATCGCATATTCTTTAGATGTTGAAGCCTTACTCGCGACTCGCTGATCGCATTTTCTTTGGATTTTGAAGCCTTACTCGTTACTCTTTGATCGCCAAACCTTGCGATTTTAAAGCCTTACTTGCTACACGCTGATCGCATATTTTTGTCAATTTTGAAGCCTTCTTCGCGACTCGCTGATCGCATATTCTTTCGATTTTGAAGCCTTACTCGCGACTCGCTGATCGCTTATTCTTTGGATTTTGAAGCCTTACTCGCTACTCGTTGATCGCCAAATCTTGCGATTTTAAAGCCTTACTTGCTACTCGCTCGTCGCATATTTTTTCAATTTTGAAGCCTTACTCGCGACTCGCTGATCGCAAAATTTTGTGATTTTAAAGCCTTACTTGCTACACGCTGATCGCATATTTTTTCGATTTTGAAGCCTTACTCGCGACTCGCTGATCGCCAAATTTTGCGATTTTAAAGCCTTACTTGCTACTCGCTGATCGCATATTCTTTCGATTTTGAAGCCTTACTCGCTACTCGTTGATCGCCAAATCTTGCGATTTTAAAGCCTTACTTGCTACTCGCTGATCGCATATTTTTTAAATTTTGAAGCCTTACTCGCGACTCGCTGATCGCATATTCTTTCGATTATGAAGCCTTACTCGCGACTCGCTGATCGCCAAATTTTGCGATTTTAAAACCTTACTTGCTACTCGCTGATCGCATATTCTTTCGATTTTGAAGCCTTACTCGCTACTCGTTGATCGCCAAATCTTGCGATTTTAAAGCCTTACTTGCTACTCGCTGGTCGCATATTTTTTAAATTTTGAAGCCTTACTCGCGACTCGCTGATCGCATATTCTTTTGATTTTAAAGCCTTACTTGCTACTCGCTGATCGCATATTTTTTTAAAATTTGAAAGCCTTACTCGCGACTTGCAGATCGCATATTCTTTCAATTTTGAAGCCTTACTCGCTACTCGTTGATCGCCAAATTTGGCGATTTTAAAGCCTTACTTGCTATTCGCTGATCTCATATTTTTTCGATTTTGAAGCCTTACTCGCTACTCGTTGATCGCCAAATCTTGCGATTTTAAAGCCTTACTTGCTACTCGCTGGTTGTATTTTTTTTAAATTTTGAAGCCTTACTCGCGACTCGCTGATCGCATATTCTTTCGATTTTGAAGCCTTACTTGGTACTCGTTGATCGTTAAATCATGCGATTTTAAAGCCTTACTTGCTACTCGCTGATCGCCAAATCTTGCGATTTTAAAGCCTTACTTGCTACTCGCTGATCGCATATTTTTTCAATTTTGAAGCCTTCTTCGCGACTCACTGATCGCATATTCTTTCGATTTTGAAGCATTACTCGCGACTCGCTGATCGCTTATTCTTTGGATTTTGAAGCCTTACTCGCTACTCGTTGATCGCCAAATCTTGCGATTTTAAAGCCTTACTTGCTACTCGCATGTCGCATATTTTTTTTTTAAATTTTGAAGCCTTACTCGCGACTCGCTGATCGCATATTCTTTCGATTTTGAAGCCTTACTAGCTACTCGTTGATCGCTTAATCTTGCGATTTTAAAGCCTTACTTGCTACTCGCTGATCGCATATTTTTTCAATTTTGAAGCCTTCCTCGTGACTCACTGATCGCATATTCTTTCGATTTTGAAGCCTTACTCGCGACTCGCTGATCGCATATTTTTTCAATTTTGAAGCCTTACTCGCGACTTGCTGATCGCATATTCTTTCAATTTTGAAGCCTTACTCGCTACTCGTTGATCGCCAAATCTTGCGATTTTAAAGCCTTACTTGCTACTCGCTGATCGTATATTTTTTCGATTTTGAAGTCTTACTCGCGACTCGTTGATCGCATATTCTTTCGATTTTGAAGCCTTACTCGCTACTCGTTGATCGCCAAATCTTGCGATTTTAAAGCCTTACTTGCTACTCGCTGATCGCATATTTTTTTAAAATTTGAAAGCCTTACTCGCGACTTGCAGATCGCATATTCTTTCAATTTTGAAGCCTTACTCGCTACTCGTTGATCGCCAAATTTGGCGATTTTAAAGCCTTACTTGCTATTCGCTGATCTCATATTTTTTCGATTTTGAAGCCTTAATCGCTACTCGTTGATCGCCAAATCTTGCGATTTTAAAGCCTAACTTGCTACTCGCTGGTTGCATATTTTTTAAATTTTGAAGCCTTACTCGCGACTCGCTGATCGCATATTCTTTCGATTTTTAAGCCTTACTTGGTACTCGTTGATCGTTAAATCATGCGATTTTAAAGCCTTACTTGCTACTCGCTGATCGCAAAATCTTGCGATTTTAAAGCCTTACTTGCTACTCGCTGATCGCATATTTTTTCAATTTTGAAGCCTTCTTCGCGACTCACTGATCGCATATTCTTTCGATTTTGAAGCTTTACTCGCGACTCGCTGATCGCTTATTCTTTGGATTTTGAAGCCTTATTCGCTACTCGTTGATCGCCAATTCTTGCGATTTTAAAGCCTTACTTGCTACTCGCATGTCGCATTTTTTTTTTTAAATTTTGAAGCCTTACTCGCGACTCGCTGATCGCATATTCTTTCGATTTTGAAGCCTTACTAGCTACTCGTTGATCGCCAAATCTTGCGATTTTAAAGCCTTACTTGCTACTCGCTGATCGCATATTTTTTCAATTTTGAAGCCTTCTTCGTGACTCACTGATCGCATATTCTTTCGATTTTGAAGTCTTACTCGCGACTCGCTGATCGCATATTTTTTCAATTTTGAAGCCTTACTCGCGACTTGCTGATCGCATATTCTTTAAATTTTAAAGCCTTACTCGCTACTCGTTGATCGCCAAATCTTGCGATTTTAAAGCCTTACTTGCTACTCGCTGATCGTATATTTTTTCGATTTTGAAGTCTTACTCGCGACTCGTTGATCGCATATTCTTTCGATTTTGAAGCCTTACTCGCTACTCGTTGATCGCCAAATCTTGCGATTTTAAAGCCTTACTTGCTACTCGCTGGTCGCATTTTGTTTCAATTTTGAAGCCTTCTTCGCGACTCACTGATCGCATATTCTTTTGATTTTGAAGCCTTACTCGCGACTCGCTGAATGCATATTCTATGGATTTTGAAGCCTTTCTCGCTACTCGTAGATCGCCAAATCTTGCGAATTTAAAGCCTTACTTGCTTCTCGCTGATCGCATATTTTTTCAATTTTGAAGCCTTCTTTGCGACTCGCTGATCGCATATTCTTTCGATTTTGATGCCTTACTCGCGACTCGCTGATCGCATATTCTTTGGATTTTGAAGACTTACTCGCTACTCGTTGATCGCCAAATCTTGCGATTTTAAAGCCTTACTTGCTACTCGCTGGTAGCATTTTTTTTCAATTTTAAAGCCTTACTCGCGACTCGCTGATCGCCAAATTTTGCGATTTTAAAGCCTTACTTGCTACTCGCTGATCGCATATTTTTTCGATTTTGAAGCCTTACTCGCGACTCGCTGATCGCCAAATTTTGCGATTTTAAAGCCTTACTTGCTACTCGCTGATCGCATATTTTTTCGATTTTGAAGCCTTACTTGCTACTCGCTGATCGCATATTTTTTCAATTTTGAAGCCTTACTCGCGACTTGCAGATCGCATATTCTTTCAATTTTGAAGCCTTACTCGCTACTCGTTGATCGCCAAATTTGGCTATTTTAAAGCCTTACTTGCTATTCGCTGATCTCATATTTTTTCGATTTTGAAGCCTTACTCGCTACTCGTTTATCGCCAAATCTTGCGATTTTAAAGCCTTACTTGCTACTCGCTGGTTGCATATTTTTTAAATTTTGAAGCCTTACTCGCGACTCGCTGATCGCATATTCTTTCGATTTTGAAACCTTACTTGGTACTCGTTGATCGTTAAATCATGCGATTTTAAAGCCTTACTTGCTACTCGCTGATCGCATATTTTTTCAATTTTGAAGCCTTACTCGCGACTCGCTGATCGCATATTCTTTCGATTTTGAAGCCTTACTTGCTACTCGCTGGTCGCATATTTTTTTTTAATTTTGAAGCCTTACTCGCGACTCGCTGATCGCATATTCTTTCGATTTTGAAGCCTTACTCGCTACTAGTTGATCGCCACATCTTGCGATTTTAAAGCCTTACTTGCTACTCGCTGATCGCATATTTTTTCAGTTTTGAAGCCTTCTTCGCAAATCACTGATCGCATATTTTTTCGATTTTGAAGTCTTACTCGCGACTCGCTGATCGCATATTCTTTCGATTTTGAAGCCTTACTCGCTACTCGTTGAACGCCAAATCTTGCAATTTTAAAGTATTACTTGCTACTCGCTGGTCGCATATTTTTTCAATTTTGAAGCCTTCTTGGCGACTCGCTGATCGCATATTCTTTGGATTTTGAAGCCTTACTCGCTACTCGTTGATCGCCAAATCTTGCGATTTTAAAGCCTTACTTGCTACTCGCTGATCGCATATTTTTTAAATTTTGAAGCCTTTTTGCGACTCGCTGATCGCATATTCTTTCGATTTTGAAGCCTTACTCGCAACTCGCTGATCGCATATTCTTTGGATTTTGAAGACTTACTCGCTACTCGTTGATCGCCAAATCTTGCGATTTTAAAGCCTTACTTGCTCTTCGCTGATCGCATATTCTTTCAATTTTGAAGCCTTACTCGCTACTCGTTGATCGCCAAATCTTACGATTTTAAAGCCTTACTTGCTACTCGCTGATCGCATATTTTTTCGATTTTGAAGTCTTACTCGCGACTCGCTGATCGCATATTCTTTCGATTTTGAAGCCTTACTCGCAACTCGCTGATCGCATATTCTTTGGATTTTGAAGACTTACTCGCTACTCGTTGATCGCCAAATTTTGCGATTTTAAAGCCTTTTTTGCTACTCGCTAATCGCAAATTTTTTAGATTTTGAAGCCTTACTCGCGACTCGCTGATCGCCAAATTTTGCGATTTCAAAGCCTTACTTGCTACTCACTGATCGCATATACTTTCGATTTTGAAGCCTTACTCGCTACTCGTTGATCGCCAAATCTTGCGATTTTAAAGCCTTACTTGCTACTCATTGGTCGCATATTTTTTAAATTTTGAAGCCTTACTCGCGACTCGCTGATCGCATATTCGTTGGATTTTGAAGCCTTACTCGCTACTCGTTGATCGCATATTTTTTCAATTTTGAAGTCTTACTCGCGACTCGCTGATCGCATATTCTTTCGATTTTGAAGCCTTACTCGCTACTCGTTGAACGCCAAATCTTGCAATTTTAAAGCCTTACTTGCTACTCGCTGGTCGCATATTTTTTCAATTTTGAAGCCTTCTTGGCGACTCGCTGATCGCATATTCTTTAGATTTTGAAGCCTTACTCGCGACTCGCTGATCGCATATTCTTTCGATTTTGAAGCCTTACTCGCTACTCGTTGATCGCCAAGTCATGCGATTTTAAAGCCTTACTTGCTACTCGCTGATCGCAAATTTTTTCAATTTTGAAGCCTTACTCGCGACTTGCAGATCGCATATTTTTTCGATTTTGAAGCCTTACTTGCTACTCGTTGATCGCCAAATCTTGCGATTTTAAAGCCTAACTTGCTACTCGCTGGTTGCATATTTTTTAAATTTTGAAGCCTTACTCGCGACTCGCTGATCGCATATTCTTTCGATTTTTAAGCCTTACTTGGTACTCGTTGATCGTTAAATCATGCGATTTTAAAGCCTTACTTGCTACTCGCTGATCGCAAAATCTTGCGATTTTAAAGCCTTACTTGCTACTCGCTGATCGCATATTTTTTCAATTTTGAAGCCTTCTTCGCGACTCACTGATCGCATATTCTTTCGATTTTGAAGCTTTACTCGCGACTCGCTGATCGCTTATTCTTTGGATTTTGAAGCCTTACTCGCTACTCTTTGATCGCCAATTCTTGCGATTTTAAAGCCTTACTTGCTACTCGCATGTCGCATATTTTTTTTTAAATTTTGAAGCCTTACTCGCGACTCGCTGATCGCATATTCTTTCGATTTTGAAGCCTTACTAGCTACTCGTTGATCGCCAAATCTTGCGATTTTAAAGCCTTACTTGCTACTCGCTGATCGCATATTTTTTCAATTTTGAAGCCTTCTTCGTGACTCACTGATCGCATATTCTTTCGATTTTGAAGTCTTACTCGCAACTCGCTGATCGCATATTTTTTCAATTTTGAAGCCTTACTCGCGACTTGCTGATCGCATATTCTTTAAATTTTAAAGCCTTACTCGCTACTCGTTGATCGCCAAATCTTGCGATTTTAAAGCCTTACTTGCTACTCGCTGATCGTATATTTTTTCGATTTTGAAGTCTTACTCGCGACTCGTTGATCGCATATTCTTTCGATTTTGAAGCCTTACTCGCTACTCGTTGATCGCCAAATCTTGCGATTTTAAAGCCTTACTTGCTACTCGCTTGTCGCATTTTGTTTCAATTTTGAAGCCTTCTTCGCGACTCACTGATCGCATATTCTTTTGATTTTGAAGCCTTACTCGCGACTCGCTGAATGCATATTCTATGGATTTTGAAGCCTTTCTCGCTACTCGTTGATCGCCAAATCTTGCGAATTTAAAGCCTTACTTGCTTCTCGCTGATCGCATATTTTTTCAATTTTGAAGCCTTCTTTGCGACTCGCTGATCGCATATTCTTTCGATTTTGATGCCTTACTCGCGACTCGCTGATCGCATATTCTTTGGATTTTGAAGACTTACTCGCTACTCGTTGATCGCCAAATCTTGCGATTTTAAAGCCTTACTTGCTACTCGCTGGTAGCATATTTTTTCAATTTTAAAGCCTTACTCGCGACTCGCTGATCGCCAAATTTTGCGATTTTAAAGCCTTACTTGCTACTCGCTGATCGCATATTTTTTCGATTTTGAAGCCTTACTCGCGACTCGCTGATCGCCAAATTTTGTGATTTTAAAGCCTTACTTGCTACTCGCTGATCGCATATTCTTTCAATTTTGAAGCCTTACTCGCTACTCGTTGATCGCCAAATCTTGCGATTTTAAAGCCTTACTTGCTACTCGCTGGTCGCATATTTTTTAAATTTTGAAGCCTTACTCGCGACTCGCTGATCGCATATTCTTTCGATTTTTTAGCCTTACTCGCTACTCGTTGATCGCCAAGTCATGCGATTTTAAAGCCTTACTTGCTACTCGCTGATCGCATATTTTTTCAATTTTGAAGCCTTACTCGCGACTTGCAGATCGCATATTCTTTCAATTTTGAAGCCTTACTCGCTACTCGTTGATCGCCAAATTTGGCTATTTTAAAGCCTTACTTGCTATTCGCTGATCTCATATTTTTTCGATTTTGAAGCCTTACTCGCTACTCGTTTATCGCCAAATCTTGCGATTTTAAAGCCTAACTTGCTACTCGCTGGTTGCATATTTTTTAAATTTTGAAGCCTTACTCGCGACTCGCTGATCGCATATTCTTTCGATTTTTAAGCCTTACTTGGTACTCGTTGATCGTTAAATCATGCGATTTTAAAGCCTTACTTGCTACTCGCTGATCGCAAAATCTTGCGATTTTAAAGCCTTACTTGCTACTCGCTGATCGCATATTTTTTCAATTTTGAAGCCTTCTTCGCGACTCACTGATCGCATATTCTTTCGATTTTGAAGCTTTACTCGCGACTCGCTGATCGCTTATTCTTTGGATTTTGAAGCCTTACTCGCTACTCTTTGATCGCCAATTCTTGCGATTTTAAAGCCTTACTTGCTACTCGCATGTCGCATATTTTTTTTTAAATTTTGAAGCCTTACTCGCGACTCGCTGATCGCATATTCTTTCGATTTTGAAGCCTTACTAGCTACTCGTTGATCGCCAAATCTTGCGATTTTAAAGCCTTACTTGCTACTCGCTGATCGCATATTTTTTCAATTTTGAAGCCTTCTTCGTGACTCACTGATCGCATATTCTTTCGATTTTGAAGTCTTACTCGCAACTCGCTGATCGCATATTTTTTCAATTTTGAAGCCTTACTCGCGACTTGCTGATCGCATATTCTTTAAATTTTAAAGCCTTACTCGCTACTCGTTGATCGCCAAATCTTGCGATTTTAAAGCCTTACTTGCTACTCGCTGATCGTATATTTTTTCGATTTTGAAGTCTTACTCGCGACTCGTTGATCGCATATTCTTTCGATTTTGAAGCCTTACTCGCTACTCGTTGATCGCCAAATCTTGCGATTTTAAAGCCTTACTTGCTACTCGCTTGTCGCATTTTGTTTCAATTTTGAAGCCTTCTTCGCGACTCACTGATCGCATATTCTTTTGATTTTGAAGCCTTACTCGCGACTCGCTGAATGCATATTCTATGGATTTTGAAGCCTTTCTCGCTACTCGTTGATCGCCAAATCTTGCGAATTTAAAGCCTTACTTGCTTCTCGCTGATCGCATATTTTTTCAATTTTGAAGCCTTCTTTGCGACTCGCTGATCGCATATTCTTTCGATTTTGATGCCTTACTCGCGACTCGCTGATCGCATATTCTTTGGATTTTGAAGACTTACTCGCTACTCGTTGATCGCCAAATCTTGCGATTTTAAAGCCTTACTTGCTACTCGCTGGTAGCATATTTTTTCAATTTTAAAGCCTTACTCGCGACTCGCTGATCGCCAAATTTTGCGATTTTAAAGCCTTACTTGCTACTCGCTGATCGCATATTTTTTCGATTTTGAAGCCTTACTCGCGACTCGCTGATCGCCAAATTTTGTGATTTTAAAGCCTTACTTGCTACTCGCTGATCGCATATTCTTTCAATTTTGAAGCCTTACTCGCTACTCGTTGATCGCCAAATCTTGCGATTTTAAAGCCTTACTTGCTACTCGCTGGTCGCATATTTTTTAAATTTTGAAGCCTTACTCGCGACTCGCTGATCGCATATTCTTTCGATTTTTTAGCCTTACTCGCTACTCGTTGATCGCCAAGTCATGCGATTTTAAAGCCTTACTTGCTACTCGCTGATCGCATATTTTTTCAATTTTGAAGCCTTACTCGCGACTTGCAGATCGCATATTCTTTCAATTTTGAAGCCTTACTCGCTACTCGTTGATCGCCAAATTTGGCTATTTTAAAGCCTTACTTGCTATTCGCTGATCTCATATTTTTTCGATTTTGAAGCCTTACTCGCTACTCGTTTATCGCCAAATCTTGCGATTTTAAAGCCTTACTTGCTACTCGCTGGTTGCATATTTTTTAAATTTTGAAGCCTTACTCGCGACTCGCTGATCGCATATTCTTTCGATTTTGAAACCTTACTTGGTACTCGTTGATCGTTAAATCATGCGATTTTAAAGCCTTACTTGCTACTCGCTGATCGCATAATTTTTTAATTTTGAAGCCTTACTCGCGACTCGCTGATCGCATATTCTTTCGATTTTGAAGCCTTACTTGCTACTCGCTGGTCGCATATTTTTTTTTAATTTTGAAGCCTTACTCGCGACTCGCTGATCGCATATTCTTTCGATTTTGAAGCCTTACTCGCTACTAGTTGATCGCCACAGCTTGCGATTTTAAAGCCTTACTTGCTACTCGCTGATCGCATATTTTTTCAGTTTTGAAGCCTTCTTCGCGAATCACTGATCGCATATTTTTTCGATTTTGAAGTCTTACTCGCGACTCGCTGATCGCATATTCTTTCGATTTTGAAGCCTTACTCGCTACTCGTTGAACGCCAAATCTTGCAATTTTAAAGTATTACTTGCTACTCGCTGGTCGCATATTTTTTCAATTTTGAAGCCTTCTTGGCGACTCGCTGATCGCATATTCTTTGGATTTTGAAGCCTTTTTGCGACTCGCTGATCGCATATTCTTTCGATTTTGAAGCCTTACTCGCAACTCGCTGATCGCATATTCTTTGGATTTTGAAGACTTACTCGCTACTCGTTGATCGCCAAATCTTGCGATTTTAAAGCCTTACTTGCTCCTCGCTGATCGCATATTCTTTCAATTTTGAAGCCTTACTCGCTACTCGTTGATCGCCAAATCTTGCGATTTTAAAGCCTTACTTGCTACTCGCTGATCGCATATTTTTTCGATTTTGAAGTCTTACTCGCGACTCGCTGATCGCATATTCTTTCGATTTTGAAGCCTTACTCGCAACTCGCTGATCGCATATTCTTTGGATTTTGAAGACTTACTCGCTACTCGTTGATCGCCAAATTTTGCGATTTTAAAGCCTTTTTTGCTACTCGCTAATCGCAAATTTTTTAGATTTTGAAGCCTTACTCGCGACTCGCTGATCGCCAAATTTTGCGATTTCAAAGCCTTACTTGCTACTCACTGATCGCATATACTTTCGATTTTGAAGCCTTACTCGCTACTCGTTGATCGCCAAACCTTGCGATTTTAAAGCCTTACTTGCTACTCATTGGTCGCATATTTTTTAAATTTTGAAGCCTTACTCGCGACTCGCTGATCGCATATTCGTTGGATTTTGAAGCCTTACTCGCTACTCGTTGATCGCATATTTTTTCAATTTTGAAGTCTTACTCGCGACTCGCTGATCGCATATTCTTTCGATTTTGAAGCCTTACTCGCTACTCGTTGAACGCCAAATCTTGCAATTTTAAAGCCTTACTTGCTACTCGCTGGTCGCATATTTTTTCAATTTTGAAGCCTTCTTGGCGACTCGCTGATCGCATATTCTTTAGATTTTGAAGCCTTACTCGCGACTCGCTGATCGCATATTCTTTCGATTTTGAAGCCGTACTCGCTACTCGTTGATCGCCAAGTCATGCGATTTTAAAGCCTTACTTGCTACTCGCTGATCGCAAATTTTTTCAATTTTGAAGCCTTACTCGCGACTTGCAGATCGCATATTCTTTCAATTTTGAAGCCTTACTCGCGACTCGCTGATCGCATATTCGTTGGATTTTGAAGCCTTACTCGCTACTCATTGATCGCCAAATCTTGCGATTTTAAAGTCTTCCTTGCTACTCGCTGGTCGCATATTTTTTTAATTTTGAAGCCTTTCTCGCGACTCGCTGATCGCATATTTTTTCAATTTTGAAGCCTAAGTCGCTACTCGCTGATCGCCAATTCTTTCGATTTTGAAGCCTTTCTCACTACTCGCTGATCGCAAATTCTTTCGATTTTGAAGCCTTTCTCGCGACTCGCTGATCGCATATTCTTTGGATTTTGAAGCCCTACTCGCTACTCGTTGATCGCGAAATCTTGCGATTTTAAAGCCTTACTTGCTACACGCTGATCGCATATTTTTGTCAATTTTGAAGCCTTCTTCGCGACTCGCTGATCGCATATTCTTTGATTTTGAAGCCTTACATGCTACTCGCTGATCGTATATTCTTTCAATTTTGAAGCCTAAGTTCTACTCGCTGATCGCTCATTCTTCCGATTTTGAAGCCTTACTCACTACTCGCTGATCGCAAATTCTTTCGATTTAGAAGCCTAACTCGCGTCTCGCTGATCGCATATTCTTTTGATTTTGAAGCCTTACTCGCTACTCGTTGATCGCCAAATCTTGCGATTTTTAAGCCTTACTTGCTACTCGCTGGTCGCATATTTTTTCAATTTTGAAGCCTTCTTCGCGATTCGCTGATCGCATATTCTTTAGATTTTGAAGCCTTACTCGCGACTCGTTGATCGCATATTCTTTGGATTTTGAAGCCTTACTCGTTACTCGTTGATCGCCAAATCTTGCGATTTTAAAGCCTTACTTGCTACACGCTGATCGCATATTTTTGTCAATTTTGAAGCCTTCTTCGCGACTCGCTGATCGCATATTCTTTCGATTTTGAAGCCTTACTCGCGACTCGCCGATCGCTTATTCTTTGGATTTTGAAGCCTTACTCGCTAATCGTTGATCGCCAAATCTTGCGATTTTAAAGCCTTTCTTGCTACTCGCTGGTCGCATATTTTTTCATTTTTGAAGCCTTACTCGCGACTCGCTGATCGCATGTTCTTTCGATTTTGAAGCCTTACTCGCTACTCGTTGATCGCCAAATCTTGCGATTTTAAAGCCTTACTTGCTACTCGCTGATCGCATATTTTTTAAATTTTGAAGCCTTTTTGCGACTCGCTGATCGCATATTCTTTCGATTTTGAAGCCTTACTCGCAACTCGCTGATCGCATATTCTTTTGATTTTGAAGACTTACTCGCTACTCGTTGATCGCCAAATCTTGCGATTTTAAAGCCTTACTTGCTCCTCGCTGATCGCATATTCTTTCAATTTTGAAGCCTTACTCGCTACTCGTTGATCGCCAAATCTTGCGATTTTAAAGCCTTACTTGCTACTCGCTGATCGCATATTTTTTCGATTTTGAAGTCTTGCTCGCGACTCGCTGATCGCATATTCTATCGATTTTGAAGCCTAATTCGCGACTCGCTGATCGCATATTCTTTCGATTTTAAGCCTTACTCGCTACTCGTTGATCGCCAAATCTTGCGATTTTAAAGCCTTACTTGCTACTCATTGATCGCATATTTTTTAAATTTTGAAGCCTTATTCGCGACTCGCTGATCGCATATTCGTTGGATTTTGAAGCCTTACTCGCTACTCGTTGATCGCATATTTTTTCAATTTTGAAGCCTTACTCGTGACTCGCTGATCGCATATTTTTTCAATTTTGAAGCCTAAGTCGCTACTCGCTGATCGCCAATTCTTCCGATTTTGAAGCCTTTCTCACTTCTCGCTGATCGCAAATTCTTTCGATTTTGAAGCCTTGCTCGCGACTTGCTGATCGCCAAACTCTTGCGATTTAAAAGCCTTACTTGCTACTTGCTGATCGCATATTTTTTCAATTTTGAAGCCCTCTTCGCGACTCACTGATCGCATATGCTTTCGATTTTGAAGCCTTACTCGCAACTCGCTGATCGCATATTCTTTGGATTTTGAAGCCCTACTCGCTACTCGTTGATCGCCAAATCTTGCGATTTCAAAGCCTTACTTGCTACACGCTGATCGCATATTTTTGTCAATTTTGAAGCCTTCTTCGCGACTCGCTGATCGCATATTCTTTGATTTTGAAGCCTTACTTGCTACTCGCTGATCGCATATTCTTTCAATTTTGAAGCCTAAGTTCTACTCGCTGATCGCTAATTCTTCCGATGTTGAAGCCTTACTCACTACTCGCTGATCGCAAATTCTTTCGATTTAGAAGCCTAACTCGCGTCTCGCTGATCGCATATTCTTTTGATTTTGAAGCCTTACTCGCTACTCGTTGATCGCCAAATCTTGCGATTTTTAAGCCTTACTTGCTACTCGCTGGTCGCATATTATTTCAATTTTGAAGCCTTCTTCGCGATTCGCTGATCGCATATTCTTTAGATTTTGAAGCCTTACTCGCGACTCGTTGATCGCATATTCTTTGGATTTTGAAGCCTTACTCGTTACTCGTTGATCGCCAAATCTTGCGATTTTAAAGCCTTACTTGCTACACGCTGATCGCATATTTTTGTCAATTTTGAAGCCTTCTTCGCGACTCGCTGATCGCATATTCTTTCGATTTTGAAGCCTTACTCGCGACTCGCCGATCGCTTATTCTTTGGATTTTGAAGCCTTACTCGCTACTCGTTGATCGCCAAATCTTGCAATTTTAAAGCCTTACTTGCTACTCGCTGGTCGCATATTTTTTCATTTTTGAAGCCTTACTCGCGACTCGCTGATCGCATATTCTTTCGATTTTGAAGCCTTACTCGCTACTCGTTGATCGCCAAATCTTGCGATTTTTAAGCCTTTCTTGCTACTCGCTGATCGCATATTTTTTCAATTTTGAAGCCTTGTTCGCGACTCACTGATCGCATATTCTTTTGATTTTGAAGCCTTACTCGCGACTCGCTGATCGCATATTCTTTGGATTTTGAAGCCTTACTCGCTACTCGTTGATCGCCAAATCTTGCGATTTTAAAGCCTTACTTGCTTCTCGCTGATCGCATATTTTTTCAATTTTGAAGCCTTACTCGCGACTTGCTGATCGCATATTCTTTCAATTTTGAAGCCTTACTCGCGACTCGCTGATCGCATATTCTTTCGATTTTGAAGCCTTACTCGCTACTCGTTGATCGCCAAATAAAGCGATTTTAAAGCCTTACTCGCGACTCGCTGATCGCATATTCTTTCGATTTTGAATCCTTACTCGCTACTCGTTGATCGCCAAATCTTGCGATTTTTAAGCCTTACTTGCTACTCGCTGGTCGCATATTCTTTCAATTTTGAAGCCTTACTCGCGAATCGCTGATCGCATATTTTTTCAATTTTGAAGCCTAAGTCGCTACTCGCTGATCGTCAATTCTTCCGATTTTGAAACCTTTCTCAATACTCGCTGATCGCAAATTCTTTCGATTTTGAAGCCTTGCTCGCGACTTGCTGATCGCCAAATCTTGCGATTTTTAAGCCTTACTTGCTACTCGCTAGTCGCATATTTTTTCAATTTTGAAGCCTTCTTCGCGACTCGCTGATCGCATATTCTTTAGATGTTGAAGCCTTACTCGCGTCTCGCTGATCGCATTTTCTTTGGATTTTGAAGCCTTACTCGTTACTCTTTGATCGCCAAACCTTGCGATTTTAAAGCCTTACTTGCTACACGCTGATCGCATATTTTTGTCAATTTTGAAGCCTTCTTCGCGACTCGCTGATCGCATATTCTTTCGATTTTGAAGCCTTACTCGCGACTCGCTGATCGCTTATTCTTTGGATTTTGAAGCCTTACTCGCTACTCGTTGATCGCCAAATCTTGCGATTTTAAAGCCTTACTCGCGACTCGCTGATCGCATATTCTTTCGATTTTGAAGCCTAATTCGCGACTCGCTGATCGCATATTCTTTCGATTTTAAGCCTTACTCGCTACTCGTTGATCGCCAAATCTTGCGATTTTAAAGCCTTACTTGTTACTCGCTGGTCGCATATTTTTTCAATTTTGAAGCCTTCTTCGCGACTCTCTATCGCATATTCTTTCGATTTTGAAGCCTTACTCGCGACTCGCTGATCGCATATTCTTTGGATTTTGAAGCCTTACTCGCTACTCGTTGATCGCCAAATCTTGCGATTTAAAAGCCTTACTTGCTACTCGCTGATCGTATATTTTTTCGATTTTGAAGTCTTACTCGCGACTCGTTGATCGCATATTCTTTCGATTTTGAAGCCTTACTCGCTACTCGTTAATCGCCAAATCTTGCGATTTTGAAGCCTTCTTTGCGACTCGCTGATCGCATATTCTTTCGATTTTGAAGCCTTACTTGCTACTCGTTGATCGTTAAATCATGCGATTTTAATGCCTTACTTGCTACTCGCTGATCGCATATTTTTTAAATTTTGAAGCCTTACTCGCAACTCGCTGATAGCATATTCTTTCGATTTTGAAGCCTTATTCGCTACTCGTTGATCGCCAAACCTTGCGATTTTAAAGTCTTTCTTGCTACTCGCTGGTCGCATATTTTTTTAATTTTGAAGCCTTATTCGCGACTCGCAGATCGCATATTCTTTCAATTTTGAAGCCTTACTCGCTACTCGTTGATCGCCAAATTTGGCGATTTTAAAGCCTTACTTGCTACTCGCTGATCTCATATTTTTTCGATTTTGAAGCCTTACTCGCTACTCGTTGATCGCCAAATCTTGCGATTTAAAAGCCTTACTTGCTACTCGCTGGTTGCATATTTTTTAAATTTTGAAGCTTTACTCGCGACTCGCTGATCGCATATTCTTTCGATTTTGAAGCCTTACTTGCTACTCGTTGATCGTTAAATCATGCGATTTTAAAGCCTTACTTGCTACTCGCTGATCGCATATTTTTTCAATTTTGAAGCCTTACTCGCGACTCGCTGATCGCATATTCTTTCGATTTTGAAGCCTTACTTGCTACTCATTAGTCGCATATTATTTAAATTTTAAAGCCTTACTCGCAACTCGCTGATCGCATATTCTTTCGATTTTGAAGCCTTATTCGCTACTCGTTGATCGCCAAACCTTGCGATTTTAAAGTCTTTCTTGCTACTCGCTGGTCGCATATTTTTTCAATTTTGAAGCCTTACTCGCGACTCGCTGATCGCATATTCTTTCGATTTTGAAGCCTTACTTGCTACTCGCTGGTCGCATATTTTTTTTTAATTTTGAAGCCTTACTCGCGACTCGCTGATCGCATATTCTTTCGATTTTGAAGCCTTACTCGCTACTAGTTGATCGCCACATCTTGCGATTTTAAAGCCTTACTTGCTACTCGCTGATCGCATATTTTTTCAGTTTTGAAGCCTTCTTCGCGAATCACTGATCGCATATTTTTTCGATTTTGAAGTCTTACTCGCGACTCGCTGATCGCATATTCTTTCGATTTTGAAGCCTT
This sequence comes from Lacanobia oleracea, assembly GCA_950371165.1. Classification (NCBI taxonomy): domain Eukaryota; kingdom Metazoa; phylum Arthropoda; class Insecta; order Lepidoptera; family Noctuidae; genus Lacanobia; species Lacanobia oleracea. The sequence continues at coordinate 216,273 of OX493408.1, forward strand.
ACTCGCTACTCGTTGAACGCCAAATCTTGCAATTTTAAAGTATTACTTGCTACTCGCTGGTCGCATATTTTTTCAATTTTGAAGCCTTCTTGGCGACTCGCTGATCGCATATTCTTTGGATTTTGAAGCCTTTTTGCGACTCGCTGATCGCATATTCTTTCGATTTTGAAGCCTTACTCGCAACTCGCTGATCGCATATTCTTTGGATTTTGAAGACTTACTCGCTACTCGTTGATCGCCAAATCTTGCGATTTTAAAGCCTTACTTGCTCCTCGCTGATCGCATATTCTTTCAATTTTGAAGCCTTACTCGCTACTCGTTGATCGCCAAATCTTGCGATTTTAAAGCCTTACTTGCTACTCGCTGATCGCATATTTTTTCGATTTTGAAGTCTTACTCGCGACTCGCTGATCGCATATTCTTTCGATTTTGAAGCCTTACTCGCAACTCGCTGATCGCATATTCTTTGGATTTTGAAGACTTACTCGCTACTCGTTGATCGCCAAATTTTGCGATTTTAAAGCCTTTTTTGCTACTCGCTAATCGCAAATTTTTTAGATTTTGAAGCCTTACTCGCGACTCGCTGATCGCCAAATTTTGCGATTTCAAAGCCTTACTTGCTACTCACTGATCGCATATACTTTCGATTTTGAAGCCTTACTCGCTACTCGTTGATCGCCAAACCTTGCGATTTTAAAGCCTTACTTGCTACTCATTGGTCGCATATTTTTTAAATTTTGAAGCCTTACTCGCGACTCGCTGATCGCATATTCGTTGGATTTTGAAGCCTTACTCGCTACTCGTTGATCGCATATTTTTTCAATTTTGAAGTCTTACTCGCGACTCGCTGATCGCATATTCTTTCGATTTTGAAGCCTTACTCGCTACTCGTTGAACGCCAAATCTTGCAATTTTAAAGCCTTACTTGCTACTCGCTGGTCGCATATTTTATCAATTTTGAAGCCTTCTTGGCGACTCGCTGATCGCATATTCTTTAGATTTTGAAGCCTTACTCGCGACTCGCTGATCGCATATTCTTTCGATTTTGAAGCCTTACTCGCTACTCGTTGATCGCCAAGTCATGCGATTTTAAAGCCTTACTTGCTACTCGCTGATCGCAAATTTTTTCAATTTTGAAGCCTTACTCGCGACTTGCAGATCGCATATTCTTTCAATTTTGAAGCCTTACTCGCGACTCGCTGATCGCATATTCGTTGGATTTTGAAGCCTTACTCGCTACTCATTGATCGCCAAATCTTGCGATTTTAAAGTCTTCCTTGCTACTCGCTGGTCGCATATTTTTTTAATTTTGAAGCCTTTCTCGCGACTCGCTGATCGCATATTTTTTCAATTTTGAAGCCTAAGTCGCTACTCGCTGATCGCCAATTCTTTCGATTTTGAAGCCTTTCTCACTACTCGCTGATCGCAAATTCTTTCGATTTTGAAGCCTTTCTCGCGACTCGCTGATCGCATATTCTTTGGATTTTGAAGCCCTACTCGCTACTCGTTGATCGCGAAATCTTGCGATTTTAAAGCCTTACTTGCTACACGCTGATCGCATATTTTTGTCAATTTTGAAGCCTTCTTCGCGACTCGCTGATCGCATATTCTTTGATTTTGAAGCCTTACTTGCTACTCGCTGATCGTATATTCTTTCAATTTTGAAGCCTAAGTTCTACTCGCTGATCGCTCATTCTTCCGATTTTGAAGCCTTACTCACTACTCGCTGATCGCAAATTCTTTCGATTTAGAAGCCTAACTCGCGTCTCGCTGATCGCATATTCTTTTGATTTTGAAGCCTTACTCGCTACTCGTTGATCGCCAAATCTTGCGATTTTTAAGCCTTACTTGCTACTCGCTGGTCGCATATTTTTTCAATTTTGAAGCCTTCTTCGCGATTCGCTGATCGCATATTCTTTAGATTTTGAAGCCTTACTCGCGACTCGTTGATCGCATATTCTTTGGATTTTGAAGCCTTACTCATTACTCGTTGATCGCCAAATCTTGCGATTTTAAAGCCTTACTTGCTACACGCTGATCGCATATTTTTTTCAATTTTGAAGCCTTCTTCGCGACTCGCTGTTCGCATATTCTTTCGATTTTGAAGCCTTACTCGCGACTCGCCGATCGCTTATTCTTTGGATTTTGAAGCCTTACTCGCTAATCGTTGATCGCCAAATCTTGCGATTTTAAAGCCTTTCTTGCTACTCGCTGGTCGCATATTTTTTCATTTTTGAAGCCTTACTCGCGACTCGCTGATCGCATGTTCTTTCGATTTTGAAGCCTTACTCGCTACTCGTTGATCGCCAAATCTTGCGATTTTAAAGCCTTACTTGCTACTCGCTGATCGCATATTTTTTAAATTTTGAAGCCTTTTTGCGACTCGCTGATCGCATATTCTTTCGATTTTGAAGCCTTACTCGCAACTCGCTGATCGCATATTCTTTTGATTTTGAAGACTTACTCGCTACTCGTTGATCGCCAAATCTTGCGATTTTAAAGCCTTACTTGCTCCTCGCTGATCGCATATTCTTTCAATTTTGAAGCCTTACTCGCTACTCGTTGATCGCCAAATCTTGCGATTTTAAAGCCTTACTTGCTACTCGCTGATCGCATATTTTTTCGATTTTGAAGTCTTGCTCGCGACTCGCTGATCGCATATTCTTTCGATTTTGAAGCCTAATTCGCGACTCGCTGATCGCATATTCTTTCGATTTTAAGCCTTACTCGCTACTCGTTGATCGCCAAATCTTGCGATTTTAAAGCCTTACTTGCTACTCATTGATCGCATATTTTTTAAATTTTGAAGCCTTATTCGCGACTCGCTGATCGCATATTCGTTGGATTTTGAAGCCTTACTCGCTACTCGTTGATCGCATATTTTTTCAATTTTGAAGCCTTACTCGTGACTCGCTGATCGCATATTTTTTCAATTTTGAAGCCTAAGTCGCTACTCGCTGATCGCCAATTCTTCCGATTTTGAAGCCTTTCTCACTTCTCGCTGATCGCAAATTCTTTCGATTTTGAAGCCTTGCTCGCGACTTGCTGATCGCCAAACTCTTGCGATTTAAAAGCCTTACTTGCTACTTGCTGATCGCATATTTTTTCAATTTTGAAGCCCTCTTCGCGACTCACTGATCGCATATGCTTTCGATTTTGAAGCCTTACTCGCAACTCGCTGATCGCATATTCTTTGGATTTTGAAGCCCTACTCGCTACTCGTTGATCGCCAAATCTTGCGATTTCAAAGCCTTACTTGCTACACGCTGATCGCATATTTTTGTCAATTTTGAAGCCTTCTTCGCGACTCGCTGATCGCATATTCTTTGATTTTGAAGCCTTACTTGCTACTCGCTGATCGCATATTCTTTCAATTTTGAAGCCTAAGTTCTACTCGCTGATCGCTAATTCTTCCGATGTTGAAGCCTTACTCACTACTCGCTGATCGCAAATTCTTTCGATTTAGAAGCCTAACTCGCGTCTCGCTGATCGCATATTCTTTTGATTTTGAAGCCTTACTCGCTACTCGTTGATCGCCAAATCTTGCGATTTTTAAGCCTTACTTGCTACTCGCTGGTCGCATATTATTTCAATTTTGAAGCCTTCTTCGCGATTCGCTGATCGCATATTCTTTAGATTTTGAAGCCTTACTCGCGACTCGTTGATCGCATATTCTTTGGATTTTGAAGCCTTACTCGTTACTCGTTGATCGCCAAATCTTGCGATTTTAAAGCCTTACTTGCTACACGCTGATCGCATATTTTTGTCAATTTTGAAGCCTTCTTCGCGACTCGCTGATCGCATATTCTTTCGATTTTGAAGCCTTACTCGCGACTCGCCGATCGCTTATTCTTTGGATTTTGAAGCCTTACTCGCTACTCGTTGATCGCCAAATCTTGCAATTTTAAAGCCTTACTTGCTACTCGCTGGTCGCATATTTTTTCATTTTTGAAGCCTTACTCGCGACTCGCTGATCGCATATTCTTTCGATTTTGAAGCCTTACTCGCTACTCGTTGATCGCCAAATCTTGCGATTTTTAAGCCTTTCTTGCTACTCGCTGATCGCATATTTTTTCAATTTTGAAGCCTTGTTCGCGACTCACTGATCGCATATTCTTTTGATTTTGAAGCCTTACTCGCGACTCGCTGATCGCATATTCTTTGGATTTTGAAGCCTTACTCGCTACTCGTTGATCGCCAAATCTTGCGATTTTAAAGCCTTACTTGCTTCTCGCTGATCGCATATTTTTTCAATTTTGAAGCCTTACTCGCGACTTGCTGATCGCATATTCTTTCAATTTTGAAGCCTTACTCGCGACTCGCTGATCGCATATTCTTTCGATTTTGAAGCCTTACTCGCTACTCGTTGATCGCCAAATAAAGCGATTTTAAAGCCTTACTCGCGACTCGCTGATCGCATATTCTTTCGATTTTGAATCCTTACTCGCTACTCGTTGATCGCCAAATCTTGCGATTTTTAAGCCTTACTTGCTACTCGCTGGTCGCATATTCTTTCAATTTTGAAGCCTTACTCGCGAATCGCTGATCGCATATTTTTTCAATTTTGAAGCCTAAGTCGCTACTCGCTGATCGTCAATTCTTCCGATTTTGAAACCATTCTCAATACTCGCTGATCGCAAATTCTTTCGATTTTGAAGCCTTGCTCGCGACTTGCTGATCGCCAAATCTTGCGATTTTTAAGCCTTACTTGCTACTCGCTAGTCGCATATTTTTTCAATTTTGAAGCCTTCTTCGCGACTCGCTGATCGCATATTCTTTAGATGTTGAAGCCTTACTCGCGTCTCGCTGATCGCATTTTCTTTGGATTTTGAAGCCTTACTCGTTACTCTTTGATCGCCAAACCTTGCGATTTTAAAGCCTTACTTGCTACACGCTGATCGCATATTTTTGTCAATTTTGAAGCCTTCTTCGCGACTCGCTGATCGCATATTCTTTCGATTTTGAAGCCTTACTCGCGACTCGCTGATCGCTTATTCTTTGGATTTTGAAGCCTTACTCGCTACTCGTTGATCGCCAAATCTTGCGATTTTAAAGCCTTACTCGCGACTCGCTGATCGCATATTCTTTCGATTTTGAAGCCTAATTCGCGACTCGCTGATCGCATATTCTTTCGATTTTAAGCCTTACTCGCTACTCGTTGATCGCCAAATCTTGCGATTTTAAAGCCTTACTTGTTACTCGCTGGTCGCATATTTTTTCAATTTTGAAGCCTTCTTCGCGACTCTCTATCGCATATTCTTTCGATTTTGAAGCCTTACTCGCGACTCGCTGATCGCATATTCTTTGGATTTTGAAGCCTTACTCGCTACTCGTTGATCGCCAAATCTTGCGATTTAAAAGCCTTACTTGCTACTCGCTGATCGTATATTTTTTCGATTTTGAAGTCTTACTCGCGACTCGTTGATCGCATATTCTTTCGATTTTGAAGCCTTACTCGCTACTCGTTAATCGCCAAATCTTGCGATTTTGAAGCCTTCTTTGCGACTCGCTGATCGCATATTCTTTCGATTTTGAAGCCTTACTTGCTACTCGTTGATCGTTTAATCATGCGATTTTAATGCCTTACTTGCTACTCGCTGATCGCATATTTTTTAAATTTTGAAGCCTTACTCGCAACTCGCTGATAGCATATTCTTTCGATTTTGAAGCCTTATTCGCTACTCGTTGATCGCCAAACCTTGCGATTTTAAAGTCTTTCTTGCTACTCGCTGGTCGCATAATTTTTTAATTTTGAAGCCTTATTCGCGACTCGCAGATCGCATATTCTTTCAATTTTGAAGCCTTACTCGCTACTCGTTGATCGCCAAATTTGGCGATTTTAAAGCCTTACTTGCTACTCGCTGATCTCATATTTTTTCGATTTTGAAGCCTTACTCGCTACTCGTTGATCGCCAAATCTTGCGATTTAAAAGCCTTACTTGCTACTCGCTGGTTGCATATTTTTTAAATTTTGAAGCTTTACTCGCGACTCGCTGATCGCATATTCTTTCGATTTTGAAGCCTTACTTGCTACTCGTTGATCGTTAAATCATGCGATTTTAAAGCCTTACTTGCTACTCGCTGATCGCATATTTTTTCAATTTTGAAGCCTTACTCGCGACTCGCTGATCGCATATTCTTTCGATTTTGAAGCCTTACTTGCTACTCATTAGTCGCATATTATTTAAATTTTAAAGCCTTACTCGCAACTCGCTGATCGCATATTCTTTCGATTTTGAAGCCTTATTCGCTACTCGTTGATCGCCAAACCTTGCGATTTTAAAGTCTTTCTTGCTACTCGCTGGTCGCATATTTTTTTAATTTTGAAGCCTTACTCGCGACTCGCTGATCGCATATTTTTTCAATTTTGAAGCCTAAGTCGCTCCTCGCTGATCGCCAATTCTTCCGATTTTGAAGCATTTCTCGCTACTCGTTGATCGCCAAATCTTGCGATTTTATAGCCTTACTTGCTTCTCGCTGATCGCATATTTTTTCATTTTGAAGCCTTCTTTGCGACTCGCTGATCGCATATTCTTTCGATTTTGATGCCTTACTCGCGACTCGCTGATCGCATATTCTTTGGATTTTGAAGACTTACTCGCTACTCGTTGATCGCCAAATCATGCGATTTTAAAGCCTTACTTGCTACTCGCTGGTCGCATATTTTTTCAATTTTGAAGCCTTACTCGCGACTCGCTGATCGCCAAATTTTGCGATTTTAAAGCCTTACTTGCTACTCGCTGATCGCATATTTTTTCGATTTTGAAGCCTTACTCGCGACTCGCTGATCGCCAAATTTTGCGATTTTAAAGCCTTACTTGCTACTAGCTGATCGCATATTCTTTCGATTTTAAAGTCTTACTCGCTACTCGTTGATCGCCAAATCTTGCGATTTTAAAGCCTTACTTGCTACTCGCTGGTCGCATGTTTTTTAAATTTTGAAGCCTTACTCGCGACTCGCTGATCGCATATTCTTTCGATTTTGAAGCCTTACTCGCTACTCGTTGATCGCCAAATCTTGCGATTTTAAGGCTTTACTTGCTACTCGCTGATCTCATATTTTTTCGATTTTGAAGCCTTACTCGCTACTCGTTGATCGCCAAATCTTGCGATTTTAAAGCCTTACTTGCTACACGCTGATCGCATATTTTTGTCAATTTTGAAGCCTTCTTCGCGACTCGCTGATCGCATATTCTTTCGATTTTGAAGCCTTACTCGCGACTCGCCGATCGCTTATTCTTTGGATTTTGAAGCCTTACTCGCTACTCGTTGATCGCCAAATCTTGCAATTTTAAAGCCTTACTTGCTACTCGCTGGTCGCATATTTTTTCATTTTTGAAGCCTTACTCGCGACTCGCTGATCGCATATTCTTTCGATTTTGAAGCCTTACTCGCTACTCGTTGATCGCCAAATCTTGCGATTTTTAAGCCTTTCTTGCTACTCGCTGATCGCATATTTTTTCAATTTTGAAGCCTTGTTCGCGACTCACTGATCGCATATTCTTTTGATTTTGAAGCCTTACTCGCGACTCGCTGATCGCATATTCTTTGGATTTTAAAGCCTTACTCGCTACTCGTTGATCGTCAAATCTTGCGATTTTAAAGCCTTACTTGCTTCTCGCTGATCGCATATTTTTTCAATTTTGAAGCCTTACTCGCGACTTGCTGATCGCATATTCTTTCAATTTTGAAGCCTTACTCGCGACTCGCTGATCGCATATTCTTTCGATTTTGAAGCCTTACTCGCTACTCGTTGATCGCCAAATAAAGCGATTTTAAAGCCTTACTCGCGACTCGCTGATCGCATATTCTTTCGATTTTGAATCCTTACTCGCTACTCGTTGATCGCCAAATCTTGCGATTTTTAAGCCTTACTTGCTACTCGCTGGTCGCATATTCTTTCAATTTTGAAGCCTTACTCGCGAATCGCTGATCGCATATTTTTTCAATTTTGAAGCCTAAGTCGCTACTCGCTGATCGTCAATTCTTCCGATTTTGAAACCTTTCTCAATACTCGCTGATCGCAAATTCTTTCGATTTTGAAGCCTTGCTCGCGACTTGCTGATCGCCAAATCTTGCGATTTTTAAGCCTTACTTGCTACTCGCTAGTCGCATATTTTTTCAATTTTGAAGCCTTCTTCGCGACTCGCTGATCGCATATTCTTTAGATGTTGAAGCCTTACTCGCGACTCGCTGATCGCATTTTCTTTGGATTTTGAAGCCTTACTCGTTACTCTTTGATCGCCAAACCTTGCGATTTTAAAGCCTTACTTGCTACACGCTGATCGCATATTTTTGTCAATTTTGAAGCCTTCTTCGCGACTCGCTGATCGCATATTCTTTCGATTTTGAAGCCTTACTCGCGACTCGCTGATCGCTTATTCTTTGGATTTTGAAGCCTTACTCGCTACTCGTTGATCGCCAAATCTTGCGATTTTAAAGCCTTACTCGCGACTCGCTGATCGCATATTCTTTCGATTTTGAAGCCTAATTCGCGACTCGCTGATCGCATATTCTTTCGATTTTAAGCTTTACTCGCTACTCGTTGATCGCCAAATCTTGCGATTTTAAAGCCTTACTTGCTACTCGCTGGTCGCATATTTTTTCAATTTTGAAGCCTTCTTCGCGACTCTCTATCGCATATTCTTTCGATTTTGAAGCCTTACTCGCGACTCGCTGATCGCATATTCTTTGGATTTTGAAGCCTTACTCGCTACTCGTTGATCGCCAAATCTTGCGATTTAAAAGCCTTACTTGCTACTCGCTGATCGTATATTTTTTCGATTTTGAAGTCTTACTCGCGACTCGTTGATCGCATATTCTTTCGATTTTGAAGCCTTACTCGCTACTCGTTAATCGCCAAATCTTGCGATTTTAAAGCCTTACTTGCTACTCGCTGATCACATATTTTTTCAATTTTGAAGCCTTCTTTGCGACTCGCTGATCGCATATTCTTTCGATTTTGAAGCCTTACTTGCTACTCGTTGATCGTTAAATCATGCGATTTTAATGCCTTACTTGCTACTCGCTGATCGCATATTTTTTAAATTTTGAAGCCTTACTCGCAACTCGCTGATAGCATATTCTTTCGATTTTGAAGCCTTATTCGCTACTCGTTGATTGCCAAACCTTGCGATTTTAAAGTCTTTCTTGCTACTCGCTGGTCGCATATTTTTTTAATTTTGAAGCCTTATTCGCGACTCGCAGATCGCATATTCTTTCAATTTTGAAGCCTTACTCGCTACTCGTTGATCGCCAAATTTGGCGATTTTAAAGCCTTACTTGCTACTCGCTGATCTCATATTTTTTCGATTTTGAAGCCTTACTCGCTACTCGTTGATCGCCAAATCTTGCGATTTAAAAGCCTTACTTGCTACTCGCTGGTTGCATATTTTTTAAATTTTGAAGCTTTACTCGCGACTCGCTGATCGCATATTCTTTCGATTTTGAAGCCTTACTTGCTACTCGTTGATCGTTAAATCATGCGATTTTAAAGCCTTACTTGCTACTCGCTAATCGCATATTTTTTCAATTTTGAAGCCTTACTCGCGACTCGCTGATCGCATATTCTTTCGATTTTGAAGCCTTACTTGCTACTCATTAGTCGCATATTATTTAAATTTTAAAGCCTTACTCGCAACTCGCTGATCGCATATTCTTTCGATTTTGAAGCCTTATTCGCTACTCGTTGATCGCCAAACCTTGCGATTTTAAAGTCTTTCTTGCTACTCGCTGGTCGCATATTTTTTTAATTTTGAAGCCTTACTCGCGACTCGCTGATCGCATATTTTTTCAATTTTGAAGCCTAAGTCGCTCCTCGCTGATCGCCAATTCTTCCGATTTTGAAGCATTTCTCGCTACTCGTTGATCGCCAAATCTTGCGATTTTATAGCCTTACTTGCTTCTCGCTGATCGCATATTTTTTCATTTTTAAGCCTTTCTTGCTACTCGCTGATCGCATATTTTTTCAATTTTGAAGCCTTGTTCGCGACTCACTGATCGCATATTCTTTTGATTTTGAAGCCTTACTCGCGACTCGCTGATCGCATATTCTTTGGATTTTGAAGCCTTACTCGCTACTCGTTGATCGCCAAATCTTGCGATTTTAAAGCCTTACTTGCTTCTCGCTGATCGCATATTTTTTCAATTTTGAAGCCTTACTCGCGACTTGCTGATCGCATATTCTTTCAATTTTGAAGCCTTACTCGCGACTCGCTGATCGCATATTCTTTCGATTTTGAAGCCTTACTCGCTACTCGTTGATCGCCAAATAAAGCGATTTTAAAGCCTTACTCGCGACTCGCTGATCGCATATTCTTTCGATTTTGAATCCTTACTCGCTACTCGTTGATCGCCAAATCTTGCGATTTTTAAGCCTTACTTGCTACTCGCTGGTCGCATATTCTTTCAATTTTGAAGCCTTACTCGCGAATCGCTGATCGCATATTTTTTCAATTTTGAAGCCTAAGTCGCTACTCGCTGATCGTCAATTCTTCCGATTTTGAAACCTTTCTCAATACTCGCTGATCGCAAATTCTTTCGATTTTGAAGCCTTGCTCGCGACTTGCTGATCGCCAAATCTTGCGATTTTTAAGCCTTACTTGCTACTCGCTAGTCGCATATTTTTTCAATTTTGAAGCCTTCTTCGCGACTCGCTGATCGCATATTCTTTAGATGTTGAAGCCTTACTCGCGTCTCGCTGATCGCATTTTCTTTGGATTTTGAAGCCTTACTCGTTACTCTTTGATCGCCAAACCTTGCGATTTTAAAGCCTTACTTGCTACACGCTGATCGCATATTTTTGTCAATTTTGAAGCCTTCTTCGCGACTCGCTGATCGCATATTCTTTCGATTTTGAAGCCTTACTCGCGACTCGCTGATCGCTTATTCTTTGGATTTTGAAGCCTTACTCGCTACTCGTTGATCGCCAAATCTTGCGATTTTAAAGCCTTACTCGCGACTCGCTGATCGCATATTCTTTCGATTTTGAAGCCTAATTCGCGACTCGCTGATCGCATATTCTTTCGATTTTAAGCCTTACTCGCTACTCGTTGATCGCCAAATCTTGCGATTTTAAAGCCTTACTTGTTACTCGCTGGTCGCATATTTTTTCAATTTTGAAGCCTTCTTCGCGACTCTCTATCGCATATTCTTTCGATTTTGAAGCCTTACTCGCGACTCGCTGATCGCATATTCTTTGGATTTTGAAGCCTTACTCGCTACTCGTTGATCGCCAAATCTTGCGATTTAAAAGCCTTACTTGCTACTCGCTGATCGTATATTTTTTCGATTTTGAAGTCTTACTCGCGACTCGTTGATCGCATATTCTTTCGATTTTGAAGCCTTACTCGCTACTCGTTAATCGCCAAATCTTGCGATTTTGAAGCCTTCTTTGCGACTCGCTGATCGCATATTCTTTCGATTTTGAAGCCTTACTTGCTACTCGTTGATCGTTAAATCATGCGATTTTAATGCCTTACTTGCTACTCGCTGATCGCATATTTTTTAAATTTTGAAGCCTTACTCGCAACTCGCTGATAGCATATTCTTTCGATTTTGAAGCCTTATTCGCTACTCGTTGATCGCCAAACCTTGCGATTTTAAAGTCTTTCTTGCTACTCGCTGGTCGCATATTTTTTTAATTTTGAAGCCTTATTCGCGACTCGCAGATCGCATATTCTTTCAATTTTGAAGCCTTACTCGCTACTCGTTGATCGCCAAATTTGGCGATTTTAAAGCCTTACTTGCTACTCGCTGATCTCATATTTTTTCGATTTTGAAGCCTTACTCGCTACTCGTTGATCGCCAAATCTTGCGATTTAAAAGCCTTACTTGCTACTCGCTGGTTGCATATTTTTTAAATTTTGAAGCTTTACTCGCGACTCGCTGATCGCATATTCTTTCGATTTTGAAGCCTTACTTGCTACTCGTTGATCGTTAAATCATGCGATTTTAAAGCCTTACTTGCTACTCGCTGATCGCATATTTTTTCAATTTTGAAGCCTTACTCGCGACTCGCTGATCGCATATTCTTTCGATTTTGAAGCCTTACTTGCTACTCATTAGTCGCATATTATTTAAATTTTAAAGCCTTACTCGCAACTCGCTGATCGCATATTCTTTCGATTTTGAAGCCTTATTCGCTACTCGTTGATCGCCAAACCTTGCGATTTTAAAGTCTTTCTTGCTACTCGCTGGTCGCATATTTTTTTAATTTTGAAGCCTTACTCGCGACTCGCTGATCGCATATTTTTTCAATTTTGAAGCCTAAGTCGCTCCTCGCTGATCGCCAATTCTTCCGATTTTGAAGCATTTCTCGCTACTCGTTGATCGCCAAATCTTGCGATTTTATAGCCTTACTTGCTTCTCGCTGATCGCATATTTTTTCATTTTGAAGCCTTCTTTGCGACTCGCTGATCGCATATTCTTTCGATTTTGATGCCTTACTCGCGACTCGCTGATCGCATATTCTTTGGATTTTGAAGACTTACTCGCTACTCGTTGATCGCCAAATCATGCGATTTTAAAGCCTTACTTGCTACTCGCTGGTCGCATATTTTTTCAATTTTGAAGCCTTACTCGCGACTCGCTGATCGCCAAATTTTGCGATTTTAAAGCCTTACTTGCTACTCGCTGATCGCATATTTTTTCGATTTTGAAGCCTTACTCGCGACTCGCTGATCGCCAAATTTTGCGATTTTAAAGCCTTACTTGCTACTAGCTGATCGCATATTCTTTCGATTTTAAAGTCTTACTCGCTACTCGTTGATCGCCAAATCTTGCGATTTTAAAGCCTTACTTGCTACTCGCTGGTCGCATGTTTTTTAAATTTTGAAGCCTTACTCGCGACTCGCTGATCGCATATTCTTTCGATTTTGAAGCCTTACTCGCTACTCGTTGATCGCCAAATCTTGCGATTTTAAGGCTTTACTTGCTACTCGCTGATCTCATATTTTTTCGAATTTGAAGCCTTACTCGCTACTCGTTGATCGCCAAATCTTGCGATTTTAAAGCCTTACTTGCTACACGCTGATCGCATATTTTTGTCAATTTTGAAGCCTTCTTCGCGACTCGCTGATCGCATATTCTTTCGATTTTGAAGCCTTACTCGCGACTCGCCGATCGCTTATTCTTTGGATTTTGAAGCCTTACTCGCTACTCGTTGATCGCCAAATCTTGCAATTTTAAAGCCTTACTTGCTACTCGCTGGTCGCATATTTTTTCATTTTTGAAGCCTTACTCGCGACTCGCTGATCGCATATTCTTTCGATTTTGAAGCCTTACTCGCTACTCGTTGATCGCCAAATCTTGCGATTTTTAAGCCTTTCTTGCTACTCGCTGATCGCATATTTTTTCAATTTTGAAGCCTTGTTCGCGACTCACTGATCGCATATTCTTTTGATTTTGAAGCCTTACTCGCGACTCGCTGATCGCATATTCTTTGGATTTTGAAGCCTTACTCGCTACTCGTTGATCGTCAAATCTTGCGATTTTAAAGCCTTACTTGCTTCTCGCTGATCGCATATTTTTTCAATTTTGAAGCCTTACTCGCGACTTGCTGATCGCATATTCTTTCAATTTTGAAGCCTTACTCGCGACTCGCTGATCGCATATTCTTTCGATTTTGAAGCCTTACTCGCTACTCGTTGATCGCCAAATAAAGCGATTTTAAAGCCTTACTCGCGACTCGCTGATCGCATATTCTTTCGATTTTGAATCCTTACTCGCTACTCGTTGATCGCCAAATCTTGTGATTTTTAAGCCTTACTTGCTACTCGCTGGTCGCATATTCTTTCAATTTTGAAGCCTTACTCGCGAATCGCTGATCGCATATTTTTTCAATTTTGAAGCCTAAGTCGCTACTCGCTGATCGTCAATTCTTCCGATTTTGAAACCTTTCTCAATACTCGCTGATCGCAAATTCTTTCGATTTTGAAGCCTTGCTCGCGACTTGCTGATCGCCAAATCTTGCGATTTTTAAGCCTTACTTGCTACTCGCTAGTCGCATATTTTTTCAATTTTGAAGCCTTCTTCGCGACTCGCTGATCGCATATTCTTTAGATGTTGAAGCCTTACTCGCGACTCGCTGATCGCATTTTCTTTGGATTTTGAAGCCTTACTCGTTACTCTTTGATCGCCAAACCTTGCGATTTTAAAGCCTTACTTGCTACACGCTGATCGCATATTTTTGTCAATTTTGAAGCCTTCTTCGCGACTCGCTGATCGCATATTCTTTCGATTTTGAAGCCTTACTCGCGACTCGCTGATCGCTTATTCTTTGGATTTTGAAGCCTTACTCGCTACTCGTTGATCGCCAAATCTTGCGATTTTAAAGCCTTACTCGCGACTCGCTGATCGCATATTCTTTCGATTTTGAAGCCTAATTCGCGACTCGCTGATCGCATATTCTTTCGATTTTAAGCCTTACTCGCTACTCGTTGATCGCCAAATCTTGCGATTTTAAAGCCTTACTTGCTACTCGCTGGTCGCATATTTTTTCAATTTTGAAGCCTTCTTCGCGACTCTCTATCGCATATTCTTTCGATTTTGAAGCCTTACTCGCGACTCGCTGATCGCATATTCTTTGGATTTTGAAGCCTTACTCGCTACTCGTTGATCGCCAAATCTTGCGATTTAAAAGCCTTACTTGCTACTCGCTGATCGTATATTTTTTCGATTTTGAAGTCTTACTCGCGACTCGTTGATCGCATATTCTTTCGATTTTGAAGCCTTACTCGCTACTCGTTAATCGCCAAATCTTGCGATTTTAAAGCCTTACTTGCTACTCGCTGATCACATATTTTTTCAATTTTGAAGCCTTCTTTGCGACTCGCTGATCGCATATTCTTTCGATTTTGAAGCCTTACTTGCTACTCGTTGATCGTTAAATCATGCGATTTTAATGCCTTACTTGCTACTCGCTGATCGCATATTTTTTAAATTTTGAAGCCTTACTCGCAACTCGCTGATAGCATATTCTTTCGATTTTGAAGCCTTATTCGCTACTCGTTGATCGCCAAACCTTGCGATTTTAAAGTCTTTCTTGCTACTCGCTGGTCGCATATTTTTTTAATTTTGAAGCCTTATTCGCGACTCGCAGATCGCATATTCTTTCAATTTTGAAGCCTTACTCGCTACTCGTTGATCGCCAAATTTGGCGATTTTAAAGCCTTACTTGCTACTCGCTGATCTCATATTTTTTCGATTTTGAAGCCTTACTCGCTACTCGTTGATCGCCAAATCTTGCGATTTAAAAGCCTTACTTGCTACTCGCTGGTTGCATATTTTTTAAATTTTGAAGCTTTACTCGCGACTCGCTGATCGCATATTCTTTCGATTTTGAAGCCTTACTTGCTACTCGTTGATCGTTAAATCATGCGATTTTAAAGCCTTACTTGCTACTCGCTGATCGCATATTTTTTCAATTTTGAAGCCTTACTCGCGACTCGCTGATCGCATATTCTTTCGATTTTGAAGCCTTACTTGCTACTCATTAGTCGCATATTATTTAAATTTTAAAGCCTTACTCGCAACTCGCTGATCGCATATTCTTTCGATTTTGAAGCCTTATTCGCTACTCGTTGATCGCCAAACCTTGCGATTTTAAAGTCTTTCTTGCTACTCGCTGGTCGCATATTTTTTTAATTTTGAAGCCTTACTCGCGACTCGCTGATCGCATATTTTTTCAATTTTGAAGCCTAAGTCGCTCCTCGCTGATCGCCAATTCTTCCGATTTTGAAGCATTTCTCGCTACTCGTTGATCGCCAAATCTTGCGATTTTATAGCCTTACTTGCTTCTCGCTGATCGCATATTTTTTCATTTTGAAGCCTTCTTTGCGACTCGCTGATCGCATATTCTTTCGATTTTGATGCCTTACTCGCGACTCGCTGATCGCATATTCTTTGGATTTTGAAGACTTACTCGCTACTCGTTGATCGCCAAATCATGCGATTTTAAAGCCTTACTTGCTACTCGCTGGTCGCATATTTTTTCAATTTTGAAGCCTTACTCGCGACTCGCTGATCGCCAAATTTTGCGATTTTAAAGCCTTACTTGCTACTCGCTGATCGCATATTTTTTCGATTTTGAAGCCTTACTCGCGACTCGCTGATCGCCAAATTTTGCGATTTTAAAGCCTTACTTGCTACTAGCTGATCGCATATTCTTTCGATTTTAAAGCCTTACTCGCTACTCGTTGATCGCCAAATCTTGCGATTTTAAAGCCTTACTTGCTACTCGCTGGTCGCATGTTTTTTAAATTTTGAAGCCTTACTCGCGACTCGCTGATCGCATATTCTTTCGATTTTGAAGCCTTACTCGCTACTCGTTGATCGCCAAATCTTGCGATTTTAAGGCTTTACTTGCTACTCGCTGCTCTCATATTTTTTCGATTTTGAAGCCTTACTCGCTACTCGTTGATCGCCAAATCTTGCGATTTTAAAGCCTTACTTGCTACTCGCTGGTTGCATATTTTTTAAATTTTGAAGCTTTACTCGCGACTCGCTGATCGCATATTCTTTCGATTTTGAAGCCTTACTTGCTACTCGCTGGTCGCATTTTTTTTTTTTATTTTGAAGCCTTACTCGCGACTCACTGATCGCCAAATCTTGCGATTTTAAAGCCTTACTTGCTACTCATTGGTCGCATATTTTTTAAATTTTGAAGCCTTACTCGCGAGTCGCTGATCGCATATTCTTTCGATTTTGAAGCCTTACTCGCTACTCGTTGATCGCCAAATCATGCGATTTTAAAGCCTTACTTGCTACTCGCTGATCGCATATTTTTTCAATTTTGAAGCCTTACTCGCGACTCGCTGATCGCATATTCGTTGGATTTTGAAGCCTTACTCGCTACTCGTTGATCGCCAAATCTTGCGATTTTAAAGTCTTTCTTGCTACTGGCTGGTCGCATATTTTTATAATTTTTAAGCCTTACTCGCGTCTCGCTGATCGCATATTTTTTCAATTTTGAAGCCTAAGTCGCTACTCGCTGATCGCCAATTCTTCCGATTTTGAAGCCTTTCTTACTACTCGCTGATCGCAAATTCTTTCGATTTTGAAGCCTTACTCGCGACTCGCTGATCGCATATTCTTTGAATTTTGAAGCCCTACTCGCTACTCGTTGATCGCCAAATCTTGCGATTTTAAAGCCTTACTTGCTACACGCTGATCGCATATTTTTGTCAATTTTGAAGCCTTCTTCGCGACTCGCTGATCGCATATTCTTTGATTTTGAAGCCTTACTTGCTACTCGCTGATCGCATATTCTTTCAATTTTGAAGCCTTACTCGCGACTCGCTGATCGCTAATTCATTGGATTTTGAAGCCTTACTTGCTTCTCGTTGATCGCCAAATCATGCGATTTTAAAGCCTTACTTGCTACTCGCTGATCGCATATTTTTTCAATTTTGAAGCCTTACTCGCGACTCGCTGATCGCATATTCATTGGATTTTGAAGCCTTACTCGCTACTCGTTGATCGCCAAACCTTGCGATTTTAAAGTCTTTCTTGCTACTCGCTGGTCGCATATTTTTTTAATTTTGAAGCCTTACTCGCGACTCGCTGATCGCATATTTTTTCAATTTTGAAGCCTAAGTCGCTACTCGCTGATCGCCAATTCTTCCGATTTTGAAGCCTTTCTCGCTACTCGTTGATCGCCAAATCTAGCGATTTTATAGCCTTTCTTGCTTCTCGC
The DNA here is from genome assembly GCA_950371165.1 of Lacanobia oleracea. NCBI lineage: Eukaryota > Metazoa > Arthropoda > Insecta > Lepidoptera > Noctuidae > Lacanobia > Lacanobia oleracea. The sequence goes on from OX493408.1 coordinate 233,968, forward strand.
TGATCGCATATTTTTTCATTTTGAAGCCTTCTTTGCGACTCGCTGATCGCATATTCTTTCGATTTTGATGCCTTACTCGCGACTCGCTGATCGCATATTCTTTGGATTTTGAAGACTTACTCGCTACTCGTTGATCGCCAAATCATGCGATTTTAAAGCCTTACTTGCACCTCGCTGATCGCATATTTTTTCGATTTTGAAGCCTTTCTCGCGACTCGCTGATCGCCAAATTTTGCGATTTTGATGCCTTACTCGCGACTCGCTGATCGCATATTCTTTGGATTTTGAAGACTTACTCGCTACTCGTTGATCGCCAAATCATGCGATTTTAAAGCCTTACTTGCTACTCGCTGGTCGCATATTTTTTCAATTTTGAAGCCTTACTCGCGACTCGCTGATCGCCAAATTTTGCGATTTTAAAGCCTTACTTGCTACTCGCTGATCGCATATTTTTTCGATTTTGAAGCCTTACTCGCGACTCGCTGATCGCCAAATTTTGCGATTTTAAAGCCTTACTTGCTACTAGCTGATCGCATATTCTTTCGATTTTAAAGTCTTACTCGCTACTCGTTGATCGCCAAATCTTGCGATTTTAAAGCCTTACTTGCTACTCGCTGGTCGCATGTTTTTTAAATTTTGAAGCCTTACTCGCGACTCGCTGATCGCATATTCTTTCGATTTTGAAGCCTTACTCGCTACTCGTTGATCGCCAAATCTTGCGATTTTAAGGCTTTACTTGCTACTCGCTGATCTCATATTTTTTCGAATTTGAAGCCTTACTCGCTACTCGTTGATCGCCAAATCTTGCGATTTTAAAGCCTTACTTGCTACACGCTGATCGCATATTTTTGTCAATTTTGAAGCCTTCTTCGCGACTCGCTGATCGCATATTCTTTCGATTTTGAAGCCTTACTCGCGACTCGCCGATCGCTTATTCTTTGGATTTTGAAGCCTTACTCGCTACTCGTTGATCGCCAAATCTTGCAATTTTAAAGCCTTACTTGCTACTCGCTGGTCGCATATTTTTTCATTTTTGAAGCCTTACTCGCGACTCGCTGATCGCATATTCTTTCGATTTTGAAGCCTTACTCGCTACTCGTTGATCGCCAAATCTTGCGATTTTTAAGCCTTTCTTGCTACTCGCTGATCGCATATTTTTTCAATTTTGAAGCCTTGTTCGCGACTCACTGATCGCATATTCTTTTGATTTTGAAGCCTTACTCGCGACTCGCTGATCGCATATTCTTTGGATTTTGAAGCCTTACTCGCTACTCGTTGATCGTCAAATCTTGCGATTTTAAAGCCTTACTTGCTTCTCGCTGATCGCATATTTTTTCAATTTTGAAGCCTTACTCGCGACTTGCTGATCGCATATTCTTTCAATTTTGAAGCCTTACTCGCGACTCGCTGATCGCATATTCTTTCGATTTTGAAGCCTTACTCGCTACTCGTTGATCGCCAAATAAAGCGATTTTAAAGCCTTACTCGCGACTCGCTGATCGCATATTCTTTCGATTTTGAATCCTTACTCGCTACTCGTTGATCGCCAAATCTTGTGATTTTTAAGCCTTACTTGCTACTCGCTGGTCGCATATTCTTTCAATTTTGAAGCCTTACTCGCGAATCGCTGATCGCATATTTTTTCAATTTTGAAGCCTAAGTCGCTACTCGCTGATCGTCAATTCTTCCGATTTTGAAACCTTTCTCAATACTCGCTGATCGCAAATTCTTTCGATTTTGAAGCCTTGCTCGCGACTTGCTGATCGCCAAATCTTGCGATTTTTAAGCCTTACTTGCTACTCGCTAGTCGCATATTTTTTCAATTTTGAAGCCTTCTTCGCGACTCGCTGATCGCATATTCTTTAGATGTTGAAGCCTTACTCGCGACTCGCTGATCGCATTTTCTTTGGATTTTGAAGCCTTACTCGTTACTCTTTGATCGCCAAACCTTGCGATTTTAAAGCCTTACTTGCTACACGCTGATCGCATATTTTTGTCAATTTTGAAGCCTTCTTCGCGACTCGCTGATCGCATATTCTTTCGATTTTGAAGCCTTACTCGCGACTCGCTGATCGCTTATTCTTTGGATTTTGAAGCCTTACTCGCTACTCGTTGATCGCCAAATCTTGCGATTTTAAAGCCTTACTCGCGACTCGCTGATCGCATATTCTTTCGATTTTGAAGCCTAATTCGCGACTCGCTGATCGCATATTCTTTCGATTTTAAGCCTTACTCGCTACTCGTTGATCGCCAAATCTTGCGATTTTAAAGCCTTACTTGCTACTCGCTGGTCGCATATTTTTTCAATTTTGAAGCCTTCTTCGCGACTCTCTATCGCATATTCTTTCGATTTTGAAGCCTTACTCGCGACTCGCTGATCGCATATTCTTTGGATTTTGAAGCCTTACTCGCTACTCGTTGATCGCCAAATCTTGCGATTTAAAAGCCTTACTTGCTACTCGCTGATCGTATATTTTTTCGATTTTGAAGTCTTACTCGCGACTCGTTGATCGCATATTCTTTCGATTTTGAAGCCTTACTCGCTACTCGTTAATCGCCAAATCTTGCGATTTTAAAGCCTTACTTGCTACTCGCTGATCACATATTTTTTCAATTTTGAAGCCTTCTTTGCGACTCGCTGATCGCATATTCTTTCGATTTTGAAGCCTTACTTGCTACTCGTTGATCGTTAAATCATGCGATTTTAATGCCTTACTTGCTACTCGCTGATCGCATATTTTTTAAATTTTGAAGCCTTACTCGCAACTCGCTGATAGCATATTCTTTCGATTTTGAAGCCTTATTCGCTACTCGTTGATCGCCAAACCTTGCGATTTTAAAGTCTTTCTTGCTACTCGCTGGTCGCATATTTTTTTAATTTTGAAGCCTTATTCGCGACTCGCAGATCGCATATTCTTTCAATTTTGAAGCCTTACTCGCTACTCGTTGATCGCCAAATTTGGCGATTTTAAAGCCTTACTTGCTACTCGCTGATCTCATATTTTTTCGATTTTGAAGCCTTACTCGCTACTCGTTGATCGCCAAATCTTGCGATTTAAAAGCCTTACTTGCTACTCGCTGGTTGCATATTTTTTAAATTTTGAAGCTTTACTCGCGACTCGCTGATCGCATATTCTTTCGATTTTGAAGCCTTACTTGCTACTCGTTGATCGTTAAATCATGCGATTTTAAAGCCTTACTTGCTACTCGCTGATCGCATATTTTTTCAATTTTGAAGCCTTACTCGCGACTCGCTGATCGCATATTCTTTCGATTTTGAAGCCTTACTTGCTACTCATTAGTCGCATATTATTTAAATTTTAAAGCCTTACTCGCAACTCGCTGATCGCATATTCTTTCGATTTTGAAGCCTTATTCGCTACTCGTTGATCGCCAAACCTTGCGATTTTAAAGTCTTTCTTGCTACTCGCTGGTCGCATATTTTTTTAATTTTGAAGCCTTACTCGCGACTCGCTGATCGCATATTTTTTCAATTTTGAAGCCTAAGTCGCTCCTCGCTGATCGCCAATTCTTCCGATTTTGAAGCATTTCTCGCTACTCGTTGATCGCCAAATCTTGCGATTTTATAGCCTTACTTGCTTCTCGCTGATCGCATATTTTTTCATTTTGAAGCCTTCTTTGCGACTCGCTGATCGCATATTCTTTCGATTTTGATGCCTTACTCGCGACTCGCTGATCGCATATTCTTTGGATTTTGAAGACTTACTCGCTACTCGTTGATCGCCAAATCATGCGATTTTAAAGCCTTACTTGCTACTCGCTGGTCGCATATTTTTTCAATTTTGAAGCCTTACTCGCGACTCGCTGATCGCCAAATTTTGCGATTTTAAAGCCTTACTTGCTACTCGCTGATCGCATATTTTTTCGATTTTGAAGCCTTACTCGCGACTCGCTGATCGCCAAATTTTGCGATTTTAAAGCCTTACTTGCTACTAGCTGATCGCATATTCTTTCGATTTTAAAGCCTTACTCGCTACTCGTTGATCGCCAAATCTTGCGATTTTAAAGCCTTACTTGCTACTCGCTGGTCGCATGTTTTTTAAATTTTGAAGCCTTACTCGCGACTCGCTGATCGCATATTCTTTCGATTTTGAAGCCTTACTCGCTACTCGTTGATCGCCAAATCTTGCGATTTTAAGGCTTTACTTGCTACTCGCTGCTCTCATATTTTTTCGATTTTGAAGCCTTACTCGCTACTCGTTGATCGCCAAATCTTGCGATTTTAAAGCCTTACTTGCTACTCGCTGGTTGCATATTTTTTAAATTTTGAAGCTTTACTCGCGACTCGCTGATCGCATATTCTTTCGATTTTGAAGCCTTACTTGCTACTCGCTGGTCGCATTTTTTTTTTTTATTTTGAAGCCTTACTCGCGACTCACTGATCGCCAAATCTTGCGATTTTAAAGCCTTACTTGCTACTCATTGGTCGCATATTTTTTAAATTTTGAAGCCTTACTCGCGAGTCGCTGATCGCATATTCTTTCGATTTTGAAGCCTTACTCGCTACTCGTTGATCGCCAAATCATGCGATTTTAAAGCCTTACTTGCTACTCGCTGATCGCATATTTTTTCAATTTTGAAGCCTTACTCGCGACTCGCTGATCGCATATTCGTTGGATTTTGAAGCCTTACTCGCTACTCGTTGATCGCCAAATCTTGCGATTTTAAAGTCTTTCTTGCTACTCGCTGGTCGCATATTTTTATAATTTTTAAGCCTTACTCGCGTCTCGCTGATCGCATATTTTTTCAATTTTGAAGCCTAAGTCGCTACTCGCTGATCGCCAATTCTTCCGATTTTGAAGCCTTTCTTACTACTCGCTGATCGCAAATTCTTTCGATTTTGAAGCCTTACTCGCGACTCGCTGATCGCATATTCTTTGAATTTTGAAGCCCTACTCGCTACTCGTTGATCGCCAAATCTTGCGATTTTAAAGCCTTACTTGCTACACGCTGATCGCATATTTTTGTCAATTTTGAAGCCTTCTTCGCGACTCGCTGATCGCATATTCTTTGATTTTGAAGCCTTACTTGCTACTCGCTGATCGCATATTCTTTCAATTTTGAAGCCTTACTCGCGACTCGCTGATCGCTAATTCATTGGATTTTGAAGCCTTACTTGCTTCTCGTTGATCGCCAAATCATGCGATTTTAAAGCCTTACTTGCTACTCGCTGATCGCATATTTTTTCAATTTTGAAGCCTTACTCGCGACTCGCTGATCGCATATTCATTGGATTTTGAAGCCTTACTCGCTACTCGTTGATCGCCAAACCTTGCGATTTTAAAGTCTTTCTTGCTACTCGCTGGTCGCATATTTTTTTAATTTTGAAGCCTTACTCGCGACTCGCTGATCGCATATTTTTTCAATTTTGAAGCCTAAGTCGCTACTCGCTGATCGCCAATTCTTCCGATTTTGAAGCCTTTCTCGCTACTCGTTGATCGCCAAATCTAGCGATTTTATAGCCTTCCTTGCTTCTCGCTGATCGCATATTTTTTCATTTTGAAGCCTTCTTTGCGACTCGCTGATCGCATATTCTTTCGATTTTGATGCCTTACTCGCGACTCGCTGATCGCATATTCTTTGGATTTTGAAGACTTACTCGCTACTCGTTGATCGCCAAATCATGCGATTTTAAAGCCTTACTTGCACCTCGCTGATCGCATATTTTTTCGATTTTGAAGCCTTTCTCGCGACTCGCTGATCGCCAAATTTTGCGATTTTAAAGCCTTACTTGCTACTCGCTGATCGCATATTCTTTCGATTTTGAAGCCTTACTCGCTACTCGTTGATCGCCAAATCTTGCGATTTTAAAGCCTTACTTGCTACTCGCTGGTCGCATATTTTTTAAATTTTGAAGCCTTACTCGCAACTCGCTGATCGCATATTCTTTCGATTTTGAAGCCTTACTCGCTACTCGTTGATCGCCAAGTCATGCGATTTTAAAGCCTTACTTGCTACTCGCTGATCGCAAATTTTTTCAATTTTGAAGCCTTACTCGCGACTTGCAGATCGCATATTCTTTCAATTTTGAAGCCTTACTCGCGACTCGCTGATCGCATATTCGTTGGATTTTGAAGCCTTACTCGCTACTCATTGATCGCCAAATCTTGCGATTTTAAAGTCTTCCTTGCTACTCGCTGGTCGCATATTTTTTTAATTTTGAAGCCTTTCTCGCGACTCGCTGATCGCATATTTTTTCAATTTTGAAGCCTAAGTCGCTACTCGCTGATCGCCAATTCTTCCGATTTTGAAGCCTTTCTCACTACTCGCTGATCGCAAATTCTTTCGATTTTGAAGCCTTACTCGCGACTCGCTGATCGCATATTCTTTGGATTTTGAAGCCCTACTCGCTACTCGTTGATCGCCAAATCTTGCGATTTTAAAGCCTTACTTGCTACACGCTGATCGCATATTTTTGTCAATTTTGAAGCCTTCTTCGCGACTCGCTGATCGCATATTCTTTGATTTTGAAGCCTTACTTGCTACTCGCTGATCGCATATTCTTTCAATTTTGAAGCCTAAGTTCTACTCGCTGATCGCTCAATCTTCCGATTTTGAAGCCTTACTCACTACTCGTTGATCGCCAAACCTTGCGATTTTAAAGTCTTTCTTGCTACTCGCTGGTCGCATATTTTTTTAATTTTGAAGCCTTACTCGCGACTCGCTGATCGCATATTTTTTCAATTTTGAAGCCTAAGTCGCTCCTCGCTGATCGCCAATTCTTCCGATTTTGAAGCATTTCTCGCTACTCGCTGATCGCATATTCTTTCGATTTTGAAGCCTTACTTGCTACTCGTTGATCGTTAAATCATGCGATTTTAAAGCCTTACTTGCTACTCGCTGATCGCATATTTTTTTAATTTTGAAGCCTTACTCGCGACTCGCTGATCGCATATTCTTTCGATTTTGAAGCCTTACTTGCTACTCATTAGTCGCATAGTATTTAAATTTTAAAGCCTTACTCGCAACTCGCTGATCGCATATTTTTTCAATTTTGAAGCCTTCTTCGCGATTCGCTGATCGCATATTCTTTAGATTTTGAAGCCTTACTCGCGACTCGTTGATCGCATATTCTTTTGATTTTGAAGCCTTACTCGCTACTCGTTGATCGCCAAATCTTGCGATTTTTAAGCCTTACTTGCTACTCGCTGGTCGCATATTTTTTCAATTTTGAAGCCTTCTTCGCGATTCGATGATCGCATATTCTTTAGATTTTGAAGCCTTACTCGCGACTCGTTGATCGCATATTCTTTGGATTTTGAAGCCTTACTCGTTACTCGTTGATCGCCAAATCTTGCGATTTTAAAGCCTTACTTGCTACACGCTGATCGCATATTTTTGTCAATTTTGAAGCCTTCTTCGCGATTCGCTGATCGCATATTCTTTCGATTTTGAAGCCTTACTCGCGACTCGCCGATTGCTTATTCTTTGGATTTTGAAGCCTTACTCGCTAATCGTTGATCGCCAAATCTTGCGATTTTAAAGCCTTTCTTGCTACTCGCTGGTCGCATATTTTTTCATTTTTGAAGCCTTACTCGCGACTCGCTGATCGCATGTTCTTTCGATTTTGAAGCCTTACTCGCTACTCGTTGATCGCCAAATCTTGCGATTTTAAAGCCTTACTTGCTACTCGCTGATCGCATATTTTTTAAATTTTGAAGCCTTTTTGCGACTCGCTGATCGCATATTCTTTCGATTTTGAAGTCTTACTCGCAACTCGCTGATCGCATATTCTTTTGATTTTGAAGACTTACTCGCTACTCGTTGATCGCCAAATCTTGCGATTTTAAAGCCTTACTTGCTCCTCGCTGATCGCATATTCTTTCAATTTTGAAGCCTTACTCGCTACTCGTTGATCGCCAAATCTTGCGATTTTAAAGCCTTACTTGCTACTCGCTGATCGCATATTTTTTCGATTTTGAAGTCTTGCTCGCGACTCGCTGATCGCATATTCTTTCGATTTTGAAGCCTTACTCGCAACTCGCTGATCGCATATTCTTTGGATTTTGAAGACTTATTCGCTACTCGTTGATCGCAAATTCTTGCGATTTTAAAGCCTTTTTTGCTACTCGCTGATCGCATATTTTTTCAATTTTGAAGCCTTACTCGCGACTCGCTGATCGCGAAATATTGCGATTTTAAAGCCTTACTTGCTACTCGCTGATCGCAAATTTTTTAGATTTTAAAGCCTTACTCGCGACTCGCTGATCGCCAAATTTTGCGATTTCAAAGCCTTACTTGCTACTCACTGATCGCATATACTTTCGATTTTGAAGCCTTACTCGCTACTCGTTGATCGCCAAATCTTGCGATTTTAAAGCCTTACTTGCTACTCATTGATCGCATATTTTTTAAATTTTGAAGCCTTATTCGCGACTCGCTGATCGCATATTCGTTGGATTTTGAAGCCTTACTCGCTACTCGTTGATCGCATATTTTTTCAATTTTGAAGCCTTACTCGTGACTCGCTGATCGCATATTTTTTCAATTTTGAAGCCTAAGTCGCTACTCGCTGATCGCCAATTCTTCCGATTTTGAAGCCTTTCTCACTTCTCGCTGATCGCAAATTCTTTCGATTTTGAAGCCTTGCTCGCGACTTGCTGATCGCCAAACTCTTGCGATTTAAAAGCCTTACTTGCTACTTGCTGATCGCATATTTTTTCAATTTTGAAGCCCTCTTCGCGACTCACTGATCGCATATGCTTTCGATTTTGAAGCCTTACTCGCAACTCGCTGATCGCATATTCTTTGGATTTTGAAGCCCTACTCGCTACTCGTTGATCGCCAAATCTTGCGATTTCAAAGCCTTACTTGCTACACGCTGATCGCATATTTTTGTCAATTTTGAAGCCTTCTTCGCGACTCGCTGATCGCATATTCTTTGATTTTGAAGCCTTACTTGCTACTCGCTGATCGCATATTCTTTCAATTTTGAAGCCTAAGTTCTACTCGCTGATCGCTAATTCTTCCGATTTTGAAGCCTTACTCACTACTCGCTGATCGCAAATTCTTTCGATTTAGAAGCCTAACTCGCGTCTCGCTGATCGCATATTCTTTTGATTTTGAAGCCTTACTCGCTACTCGTTGATCGCCAAATCTTGCGATTTTTAAGCCTTATTTGCTACTCGCTGGTCGCATATTATTTCAATTTTGAAGCCTTCTTCGCGATTCGCTGATCGCATATTCTTTAGATTTTGAAGCCTTACTCGCGACTCGTTGATCGCATATTCTTTGGATTTTGAAGCCTTACTCGTTACTCGTTGATCGCCAAATCTTGCGATTTTAAAGCCTTACTTGCTACACGCTGATCGCATATTTTTGTCAATTTTGAAGCCTTCTTCGCGACTCGCTGATCGCATATTCTTTCGATTTTGAAGCCTTACTCGCGACTCGCCGATCGCTTATTCTTTGGATTTTGAAGCCTTACTCGCTACTCGTTGATCGCCAAATCTTGCAATTTTAAAGCCTTACTTGCTACTCGCTGGTCGCATATTTTTTCATTTTTGAAGCCTTACTCGCGACTCGCTGATCGCATATTCTTTCGATTTTGAAGCCTTACTCGCTACTCGTTGATCGCCAAATCTTGCGATTTTTAAGCCTTTCTTGCTACTCGCTGATCGCATATTTTTTCAATTTTGAAGCCTTGTTCGCGACTCACTGATCGCATATTCTTTTGATTTTGAAGCCTTACTCGCGACTCGCTGATCGCATATTCTTTGGATTTTGAAGCCTTACTCGCTACTCGTTGATCGCCAAATCTTGCGATTTTAAAGCCTTACTTGCTTCTCGCTGATCGCATATTTTTTCAATTTTGAAGCCTTCTTCGCGATTCGCTGATCGCATATTCTTTAGATTTTGAAGCCTTACTTACTACTCGCTGATCGCAAATTCTTTCGATTTAGAAGCCTAACTCGCGTCTCGCTGATCGCATATTCTTTTGATTTTGAAGCCTTACTCGCTACTCGTTGATCGCCAAATCTTGCGATTTTTAAGCCTTACTTGCTACTCGCTGGTCGCATATTATTTCAATTTTGAAGCCTTCTTCGCGATTCGCTGATCGCATATTCTTTAGATTTTGAAGCCTTACTCGCGACTCGTTGATCGCAAATTCTTTGGATTTTGAAGCCTTACTCGTTACTCGTTGATCGCCAAATCTTGCGATTTTAAAGCCTTACTTGCTACACGCTGATCGCATATTTTTGTCAATTTTGAAGCCTTCTTCGCGACTCGCTGATCGCATATTCTTTCGATTTTGAAGCCTTACTCGCGACTCGCCGATCGCTTATTCTTTGGATTTTGAAGCCTTACTCGCTACTCGTTGATCGCCAAATCTTGCAATTTTAAAGCCTTACTTGCTACTCGCTGGTCGCATATTTTTTCATTTTTGAAGCCTTACTCGCGACTCGCTGATCGCATATTCTTTCGATTTTGAAGCCTTACTCGCTACTCGTTGATCGCCAAATCTTGCGATTTTTAAGCCTTTCTTGCTACTCGCTGATCGCATATTTTTTCAATTTTGAAGCCTTGTTCGCGACTCACTGATCGCATATTCTTTTGATTTTGAAGCCTTACTCGCGACTCGCTGATCGCATATTCTTTGGATTTTGAAGCCTTACTCGCTACTCGTTGATCGCCAAATCTTGCGATTTTAAAGCCTTACTTGCTTCTCGCTGATCGCATATTTTTTCAATTTTGAAGCCTTACTCGCGACTTGCTGATCGCATATTCTTTCAATTTTGAAGCCTTACTCGCGACTCGCTGATCGCATATTCTTTCGATTTTGAAGCCTTACTCGCTACTCGTTGATCGCCAAATAAAGCGATTTTAAAGCCTTACTCGCGACTCGCTGATCGCATATTCTTTCGATTTTGAATCCTTACTCGCTACTCGTTGATCGCCAAATCTTGCGATTTTTAAGCCTTACTTGCTACTCGCTGGTCGCATATTCTTTCAATTTTGAAGCCTTACTCGCGAATCGCTGATCGCATATTTTTTCAATTTTGAAGCCTAAGTCGCTACTCGCTGATCGTCAATTCTTCCGATTTTGAAACCTTTCTCAATACTCGCTGATCGCAAATTCTTTCGATTTTGAAGCCTTGCTCGCGACTTGCTGATCGCCAAATCTTGCGATTTTTAAGCCTTACTTGCTACTCGCTAGTCGCATATTTTTTCAATTTTGAAGCCTTCTTCGCGACTCGCTGATCGCATATTCTTTAGATGTTGAAGCCTTACTCGCGACTCGCTGATCGCATTTTCTTTGGATTTTGAAGCCTTACTCGTTACTCTTTGATCGCCAAACCTTGCGATTTTAAAGCCTTACTTGCTACACGCTGATCGCATATTTTTGTCAATTTTGAAGCCTTCTTCGCGACTCGCTGATCGCATATTCTTTCGATTTTGAAGCCTTACTCGCGACTCGCTGATCGCTTATTCTTTGGATTTTGAAGCCTTACTCGCTACTCGTTGATCGCCAAATCTTGCGATTTTAAAGCCTTACTCGCGACTCGCTGATCGCATATTCTTTCGATTTTGAAGCCTAATTCGCGACTCGCTGATCGCATATTCTTTCGATTTTAAGCCTTACTCGCTACTCGTTGATCGCCAAATCTTGCGATTTTAAAGCCTTACTTGCTACTCGCTGGTCGCATATTTTTTCAATTTTGAAGCCTTCTTCGCGACTCTCTATCGCATATTCTTTCGATTTTGAAGCCTTACTCGCGACTCGCTGATCGCATATTCTTTGGATTTTGAAGCCTTACTCGCTACTCGTTGATCGCCAAATCTTGCGATTTAAAAGCCTTACTTGCTACTCGCTGATCGTATATTTTTTCGATTTTGAAGTCTTACTCGCGACTCGTTGATCGCATATTCTTTCGATTTTGAAGCCTTACTCGCTACTCGTTAATCGCCAAATCTTGCGATTTTAAAGCCTTACTTACTACTCGCTGATCACATATTTTTTCAATTTTGAAGCCTTCTTTGCGACTCGCTGATCGCATATTCTTTCGATTTTGAAGCCTTACTTGCTACTCGTTGATCGTTAAATCATGCGATTTTAATGCCTTACTTGCTACTCGCTGATCGCATATTTTTTAAATTTTGAAGCCTTACTCGCAACTCGCTGATAGCATATTCTTTCGATTTTGAAGCCTTATTCGCTACTCGTTGATCGCCAAACCTTGCGATTTTAAAGTCTTTCTTGCTACTCGCTGGTCGCATATTTTTTTAATTTTGAAGCCTTATTCGCGACTCGCAGATCGCATATTCTTTCAATTTTGAAGCCTTACTCGCTACTCGTTGATCGCCAAATTTGGCGATTTTAAAGCCTTACTTGCTACTCGCTGATCTCATATTTTTTCGATTTTGAAGCCTTACTCGCTACTCGTTGATCGCCAAATCTTGCGATTTAAAAGCCTTACTTGCTACTCGCTGGTTGCATATTTTTTAAATTTTGAAGCTTTACTCGCGACTCGCTGATCGCATTTTCTTTCGATTTTGAAGCCTTACTTGCTACTCGTTGATCGTTAAATCATGCGATTTTAAAGCCTTACTTGCTACTCGCTGATCGCATATTTTTTCAATTTTGAAGCCTTACTCGCGACTCGCTGATCGCATATTCTTTCGATTTTGAAGCCTTACTTGCTACTCATTAGTCGCATATTATTTAAATTTTAAAGCCTTACTCGCAACTCGCTGATCGCATATTCTTTCGATTTTGAAGCCTTATACGCTACTCGTTGATCGCCAAACCTTGCGATTTTAAAGTCTTTCTTGCTACTCGCTGGTCGCATATTTTTTTAATTTTGAAGCCTTACTCGCGACTCGCTGATCGCATATTTTTTCAATTTTGAAGCCTAAGTCGCTCCTCGCTGATCGCCAATTCTTCCGATTTTGAAGCATTTCTCGCTACTCGTTGATCGCCAAATCTTGCGATTTTATAGCCTTACTTGCTTCTCGCTGATCGCATATTTTTTCATTTTGAAGCCTTCTTTGCGACTCGCTGATCGCATATTCTTTCGATTTTGATGCCTTACTCGCGACTCGCTGATCGCATATTCTTTGGATTTTGAAGACTTACTCGCTACTCGTTGATCGCCAAATCATGCGATTTTAAAGCCTTACTTGCTACTCGCTGGTCGCATATTTTTTCAATTTTGAAGCCTTACTCGCGACTCGCTGATCGCCAAATTTTGCGATTTTAAAGCCTTACTTGCTTTTCGCTGATCGCATATTTTTTCGATTTTGAAGCCTTACTCGCGACTCGCTGATCGCCAAATTTTGCGATTTTAAAGCCTTACTTGCTACTAGCTGATCGCATATTCTTTCGATTTTAAAGCCTTACTCGCTACTCGTTGATCGCCAAATCTTGCGATTTTAAAGCCTTACTTGCTACTCGCTGGTCGCATGTTTTTTAAATTTTGAAGCCTTACTCGCGACTCGCTGATCGCATATTCTTTCGATTTTGAAGCCTTACTCGCTACTCGTTGATCGCCAAATCTTGCGATTTTAAGGCTTTACTTGCTACTCGCTGATCTCATATTTTTTCGATTTTGAAGCCTTACTCGCTACTCGTTGATCGCCAAATCTTGCGATTTTAAAGCCTTACTTGCTACTCGCTGGTTGCATATTTTTTAAATTTTGAAGCTTTACTCGCGACTCGCTGATCGCATATTCTTTCGATTTTAAAGCCTTACTTGCTACTCGCTGGTCGCATTTTTTTTTTTTATTTTGAAGCCTTACTCGCGATTCGCTGATCGCATATTCTTTAGATTTTGAAGCCTTACTTACTACTCGCTGATCGCAAATTCTTTCGATTTAGAAGCCTAACTCGCGTCTCGCTGATCGCATATTCTTTTGATTTTGAAGCCTTACTCGCTACTCGTTGATCGCCAAATCTTGCGATTTTTAAGCCTTACTTGCTACTCGCTGGTCGCATATTATTTCAATTTTGAAGCCTTCTTCGCGATTCGCTGATCGCATATTCTTTAGATTTTGAAGCCTTACTCGCGACTCGTTGATCGCATATTCTTTGGATTTTGAAGCCTTACTCGTTACTCGTTGATCGCCAAATCTTGCGATTTTAAAGCCTTACTTGCTACACGCTGATCGCATATTTTTGTCAATTTTGAAGCCTTCTTCGCGACTCGCTGATCGCATATTCTTTCGATTTTGAAGCCTTACTCGCGACTCGCCGATCGCTTATTCTTTGGATTTTGAAGCCTTACTCGCTACTCGTTGATCGCCAAATCTTGCAATTTTAAAGCCTTACTTGCTACTCGCTGGTCGCATATTTTTTCATTTTTGAAGCCTTACTCGCGACTCGCTGATCGCATATTCTTTCGATTTTGAAGCCTTACTCGCTACTCGTTGATCGCCAAATCTTGCGATTTTTAAGCCTTTCTTGCTACTCGCTGATCGCATATTTTTTCAATTTTGAAGCCTTGTTCGCGACTCACTGATCGCATATTCTTTTGATTTTGAAGCCTTACTCGCGACTCGCTGATCGCATATTCTTTGGATTTTGAAGCCTTACTCGCTACTCGTTGATCGCCAAATCTTGCGATTTTTAAGCCTTACTTGCTTCTCGCTGATCGCATATTTTTTCAATTTTGAAGCCTTACTCGCGACTTGCTGATCGCATATTCTTTCAATTTTGAAGCCTTACTCGCGACTCGCTGATCGCATATTCTTTCGATTTTGAAGCCTTACTCGCTACTCGTTGATCGCCAAATAAAGCGATTTTAAAGCCTTACTCGCGACTCGCTGATCGCATATTCTTTCGATTTTGAATCCTTACTCGCTACTCGTTGATCGCCAAATCTTGCGATTTTTAAGCCTTACTTGCTACTCGCTGGTCGCATATTCTTTCAATTTTGAAGCCTTACTCGCGAATCGCTGATCGCATATTTTTTCAATTTTGAAGCCTAAGTCGCTACTCGCTGATCGTCAATTCTTCCGATTTTGAAACCTTTCTCAATACTCGCTGATCGCAAATTCTTTCGATTTTGAAGCCTTGCTCGCGACTTGCTGATCGCCAAATCTTGCGATTTTTAAGCCTTACTTGCTACTCGCTAGTCGCATATTTTTTCAATTTTGAAGCCTTCTTCGCGACTCGCTGATCGCATATTCTTTAGATGTTGAAGCCTTACTCGCGACTCGCTGATCGCATTTTCTTTGGATTTTGAAGCCTTACTCGTTACTCTTTGATCGCCAAACCTTGCGATTTTAAAGCCTTACTTGCTACACGCTGATCGCATATTTTTGTCAATTTTGAAGCCTTCTTCGCGACTCGCTGATCGCATATTCTTTCGATTTTGAAGCCTTACTCGCGACTCGCTGATCGCTTATTCTTTGGATTTTGAAGCCTTACTCGCTACTCGTTGATCGCCAAATCTTGCGATTTTAAAGCCTTACTCGCGACTCGCTGATCGCATATTCTTTCGATTTTGAAGCCTAATTCGCGACTCGCTGATCGCATATTCTTTCGATTTTAAGCCTTACTCGCTACTCGTTGATCGCCAAATCTTGCGATTTTAAAGCCTTACTTGCTACTCGCTGGTCGCATATTTTTTCAATTTTGAAGCCTTCTTCGCGACTCTCTATCGCATATTCTTTCGATTTTGAAGCCTTACTCGCGACTCGCTGATCGCATATTCTTTGGATTTTGAAGCCTTACTCGCTACTCGTTGATCGCCAAATCTTGCGATTTAAAAGCCTTACTTGCTACTCGCTGATCGTATATTTTTTCGATTTTGAAGTCTTACTCGCGACTCGTTGATCGCATATTCTTTCGATTTTGAAGCCTTACTCGCTACTCGTTAATCGCCAAATCTTGCGATTTTAAAGCCTTACTTGCTACTCGCTGATCACATATTTTTTCAATTTTGAAGCCTTCTTTGCGACTCGCTGATCGCATATTCTTTCGATTTTGAAGCCTTACTTGCTACTCGTTGATCGTTAAATCATGCGATTTTAATGCCTTACTTGCTACTCGCTGATCGCATATTTTTTAAATTTTGAAGCCTTACTCGCAACTCGCTGATAGCATATTCTTTCGATTTTGAAGCCTTATTCGCTACTCGTTGATCGCCAAACCTTGCGATTTTAAAGTCTTTCTTGCTACTCGCTGGTCGCATATTTTTTTAATTTTGAAGCCTTATTCGCGACTCGCAGATCGCATATTCTTTCAATTTTGAAGCCTTACTCGCTACTCGTTGATCGCCAAATTTGGCGATTTTAAAGCCTTACTTGCTACTCGCTGATCTCATATTTTTTCGATTTTGAAGCCTTACTCGCTACTCGTTGATCGCCAAATCTTGCGATTTAAAAGCCTTACTTGCTACTCGCTGGTTGCATATTTTTTAAATTTTGAAGCTTTACTCGCGACTCGCTGATCGCATTTTCTTTCGATTTTGAAGCCTTACTTGCTACTCGTTGATCGTTAAATCATGCGATTTTAAAGCCTTACTTGCTACTCGCTGATCGCATATTTTTTCAATTTTGAAGGCTTACTCGCGACTCGCTGATCGCATATTCTTTCGATTTTGAAGCCTTACTTGCTACTCATTAGTCGCATATTATTTAAATTTTAAAGCCTTACTCGCAACTCGCTGATCGCATATTCTTTCGATTTTGAAGCCTTATTCGCTACTCGTTGATCGCCAAACCTTGCGATTTTAAAGTCTTTCTTGCTACTCGCTGGTCGCATATTTTTTTAATTTTGAAGCCTTACTCGCGACTCGCTGATCGCATATTTTTTCAATTTTGAAGCCTAAGTCGCTCCTCGCTGATCGCCAATTCTTCCGATTTTGAAGCATTTCTCGCTACTCGTTGATCGCCAAATCTTGCGATTTTATAGCCTTACTTGCTTCTCGCTGATCGCATATTTTTTCATTTTGAAGCCTTCTTTGCGACTCGCTGATCGCATATTCTTTCGATTTTGATGCCTTACTCGCGACTCGCTGATCGCATATTCTTTGGATTTTGAAGACTTACTCGCTACTCGTTGATCGCCAAATCATGCGATTTTAAAGCCTTACTTGCTACTCGCTGGTCGCATATTTTTTCAATTTTGAAGCCTTACTCGCGACTCGCTGATCGCCAAATTTTGCGATTTTAAAGCCTTACTTGCTTTTCGCTGATCGCATATTTTTTCGATTTTGAAGCCTTACTCGCGACTCGCTGATCGCCAAATTTTGCGATTTTAAAGCCTTACTTGCTACTAGCTGATCGCATATTCTTTCGATTTTAAAGCCTTACTCGCTACTCGTTGATCGCCAAATCTTGCGATTTTAAAGCCTTACTTGCTACTCGCTGGTCGCATGTTTTTTAAATTTTGAAGCCTTACTCGCGACTCGCTGATCGCATATTCTTTCGATTTTGAAGCCTTACTCGCTACTCGTTGATCGCCAAATCTTGCGATTTTAAGGCTTTACTTGCTACTCGCTGATCTCATATTTTTTCGATTTTGAAGCCTTACTCGCTACTCGTTGATCGCCAAATCTTGCGATTTTAAAGCCTTACTTGCTACTCGCTGGTTGCATATTTTTTAAATTTTGAAGCTTTACTCGCGACTCGCTGATCGCATATTCTTTCGATTTTAAAGCCTTACTTGCTACTCGCTGGTCGCATTTTTTTTTTTTATTTTGAAGCCTTACTCGCGACTCACTGATCGCCAAATCTTGCGATTTTAAAGCCTTACTTGCTACTCATTGGTCGCATATTTTTTAAATTTTGAAGCCTTACTCGCGAGTCGCTGATCGCATATTCTTTCGATTTTGAAGCCTTACTCGCTACTCGTTGATCGCCAAATCATGCGATTTTAAAGCCTTACTTGCTACTCGCTGATCGCATATTTTTTCAATTTTGAAGCCTTACTCGCGACTCGCTGATCGCATATTCATTGGATTTTGAAGCCTTACTCGCTACTCGTTGATCGCCAAATCTTGCGATTTTAAAGTCTTTCTTGCTACTCGCTGGTCGCATATTTTTTTAATTTTAAAGCCTTACTCGCGTCTCGCTGATCGCATATTTTTTCAATTTTGAAGCCTAAGTCGCTACTCGCTGATCGCCAATTCTTCCGATTTTGAAGCCTTTCTTACTACTCGCTGATCGCAAATTCTTTCGATTTTGAAGCCTTACTCGCGACTCGCTGATCGCATATTTTTTCAATTTTGAAGCCTTACTCGCGACTCGCTGATCGCCAAATTTTGCGATTTTAAAGCCTTACTTGCTACTCGCTGATCGCATATTTTTTCGATTTTGAAGCCTTACTCGCGACTCGCTGATCGCCAAATTTTGCGATTTTAAAGCCTTACTTGCTACTAGCTGATCGCATATTCTTTCGATTTTAAAGCCTTACTCGCTACTCGTTGATCGCCAAATCTTGCGATTTTAAAGCCTTACTTGCTACTCGCTGGTCGCATGTTTTTTAAATTTTGAAGCCTTACTCGCGACTCGCTGATCGCATATTCTTTCGATTTTGAAGCCTTACTCGCTACTCGTTGATCGCCAAATCTTGCGATTTTAAGGCTTTACTTGCTACTCGCTGATCTCATATTTTTTCGATTTTGAAGCCTTACTCGCTACTCGTTGATCGCCAAATCTTGCGATTTTAAAGCCTTACTTGCTACTCGCTGGTTGCATATTTTTTAAATTTTGAAGCTTTACTCGCGACTCGCTGATCGCATATTCTTTCGATTTTGAAGCCTTACTTGCTACTCGCTGGTCGCATTTTTTTTTTTTATTTTGAAGCCTTACTCGCGACTCACTGATCGCCAAATCTTGCGATTTTAAAGCCTTACTTGCTACTCATTGGTCGCATATTTTTTAAATTTTGAAGCCTTACTCGCGAGTCGCTGATCGCATATTCTTTCGATTTTGAAGCCTTACTCGCTACTCGTTGATCGCCAAATCATGCGATTTTAAAGCCTTACTTGCTACTCGCTGATCGCATATTTTTTCAATTTTGAAGCCTTACTCGCGACTCGCTGATCGCATATTCGTTGGATTTTGAAGCCTTACTCGCTACTCGTTGATCGCCAAATCTTGCGATTTTAAAGTCTTTCTTGCTACTCGCTGGTCGCATATTTTTTTAATTTTAAAGCCTTACTCGCGTCTCGCTGATCGCATATTTTTTCAATTTTGAAGCCTAAGTCGCTACTCGCTGATCGCCAATTCTTCCGATTTTGAAGCCTTTCTTACTACTCGCTGATCGCAAATTCTTTCGATTTTGAAGCCTTACTCGCGACTCGCTGATCGCATATTCTTTGAATTTTGAAGCCCTACTCGCTACTCGTTGATCGCCAAATCTTGCGATTTTAAAGCCTTACTTGCTACACTCTGATCGCATATTTTTGTCAATTTTGAAGCCTTCTTCGCGACTCGCTGATCGCATATTCTTTGATTTTGAAGCCTTACTTGCTACTCGCTGATCGCATATTCTTTCAATTTTGAAGCCTTACTCGCGACTCGCTGATCGCATATTCATTGGATTTTGAAGCCTTACTCGCTTCTCGTTGATCGCCAAATCATGCGATTTTAAAGCCTTACTTGCTACTCGCTGATCGCATATTTTTTCAATTTTGAAGCCTTACTCGCGACTCGCTGATCGCATATTCATTGGATTTTGAAGCCTTACTCGCTACTCGTTGATCGCCAAACCTTGCGATTTTAAAGTCTTTCTTGCTACTCGCTGGTCGCATATTTTTTTAATTTTGAAGCCTTACTCGCGACTCGCTGATCGCATATTTTTTCAATTTTGAAGCCTAAGTCGCTACTCGCTGATCGCCAATTCTTCCGATTTTGAAGCCTTTCTCGCTACTCGTTGATCGCCAAATCTAGCGATTTTATAGCCTTTCTTGCTTCTCGCTGATCGCATATTTTTTCTTTTTGAAGCCTTCTTTGCGACTCGCTGATCGCATATTCTTTCGATTTTGATGCCTTACTCGCGACTCGCTGATCGCATATTCTTTGGATTTTGAAGACTTACTCGCTACTCGTTGATCGCCAAATCATGCGATTTTAAAGCCTTACTTGCACCTCGCTGATCGCATATTTTTTCGATTTTGAAGCCTTTCTCGCGACTCGCTGATCGCCAAATTTTGCGATTTTAAAGCCTTACTTGCTACTCGCTGATCGCATATTCTTTCGATTTTGAAGCCTTACTCGCTACTCGTTGATCGCATATTCTTTCGATTTTGAAGCCTTACTCGCTACTCGTTGATCGCCAAATCTTGCGATTTTAAAGCCTTTCTTGCTACTCGCAGATCGCATATTTTTTCAATTTTGAAGCCTTGTTCGCGACTCACTGATCGCATATTCTTTTGATTTTGAAGCCTTACTCGCGACTCGCTGATCGCATATTCTTTGGATTTTGAAGCCTTACTCGCTACTCGTTGATCGCCAAGTCATGCGATTTTAAAGCCTTACTTGCTACTCGCTGATCGCAAATTTTTTCAATTTTGAAGCCTTACTCGCGACTTGCAGATCGCATATTCTTTCAATTTTGAAGCCTTACTCGCGACTCGCTGATCGCATATTCGTTGGATTTTGAAGCCTTACTCGCTACTCATTGATCGCCAAATCTTGCGATTTTAAAGTCTTCCTTGCTACTCGCTGGTCGCATATTTTTTTAATTTTGAAGCCTTTCTCGCGACTCGCTGATCGCATATTTTTTCAATTTTGAAGCCTAAGTCGCTACTCGCTGATCGCCAATTCTTCCGATTTTGAAGCCTTTCTCACTACTCGCTGATCGCAAATTCTTTCGATTTTGAAGCCTTACTCGCGACTCGCTGATCGCATATTCTTTGGATTTTGAAGCCCTACTCGCTACTCGTTGATCGCCAAATCTTGCGATTTTAAAGCCTTACTTGCTACTCGCTGGTCGCATATTTTTGTCAATTTTGAAGCCTTTTTCGCGACTCGCTGATCGCATATTCTTTGATTTTGAAGCCTTACTTGCTACTCGCTGATCGCATATTCTTTCAATTTTGAAGCCTAAGTTCTACTCGCTGATCGCTCAATCTTCCGATTTTGAAGCCTTACTCACTACTCGCTGATCGCAAATTCTTTCGATTTAGAAGCCTAACTCGCGTCTCGCTGATCGCATATTCTTTTGATTTTGAAGCCTTACTCGCGACTCGTTGATCGCATATTCTTTGGATTTTGAAGCTTTACTCGTTACTCGTTGATCGCCAAATCTTGCGATTTTAAAGCCTTACTTGCTACACGCTGATCGCATATTTTTGTCAATTTTGAAGCCTTACTCGCGACTCGCTGATCGCATATTCTTTCGATTTTGAAGCCTTACTCGCGACTCGCCGATCGCTTATTCTTTGGATTTTGAAGCCTTACTCGCTAATCGTTGATCGCCAAATCTTGCGATTTTGAAGCCTTTCTTGCTACTCGCTGGTCGCATATTTTTTCATTTTTGAAGCCTTACTCGCGACTCGCTGATCGCATATTCTTTCGATTTTGAAGCCTTACTCGCTACTCGTTGATCGCCAAATCTTGCGATTTTAAAGCCTTTCTTGCTACTCGCAGATCGCATATTTTTTCAATTTTGAAGCCTTGTTCGCGACTCACTGATCGCATATTCTTTTGATTTTGAAGCCTTACTCGCGACTCGCTGATCGCATATTCTTTGGATTTTGAAGCCTTACTCGCTACTCGTTGATCGCCAAATCTTGCGATTTTAAAGCCTTACTTGCTTCTCGCTGATCGCATATTGTTTCAATTTTGAAGCCTTACTCGCGACTTGCTGATCGCATATTCTTTCAATTTTGAAGCCTTACTCGCGACTCGCTGATCGCATATTCTTTCGATTTTGAAGCCTTACTCGCTACTCGTTGATCGCCAAATTAAGCGATTTTAAAGCCTTACTCGCGACTCGCTGATAGCATATTCTTTCGATTTTGAAGCCTTACTCGCTACTCGTTGATCGCCAAATCTTGCGATTTTTAAGCCTTACTTGCTACTCGCTGGTCGCATATTTTTTCAAATTTTAAGCCTTACTCGCGACTCGCTGATCGCATATTCGTTGGATTTTGAAGCCTTACTCGCTACTCGTTGATCGCCAAATCTTGCGATTTTAAAGTATTTCTTGCTACTCGCTGGTCGCATATTTTTTCAATTTTGAAGCCTAAGTCCTCACTCGCTGATCGCATATTTTTTCAATTTTGAAGCCTAAGTCGCTACTCGCTGATCGTCAATTCTTTCGATTTTGAAGCCTTTCTCAATACTCGCTGATCGCAAATTCTTTCGATTTTGAAGCCTTGCTCGCGATTTGCTGATCGCCAAATCTTGCGATTTTTAAGCTTTACTTGCTACTCGCTAGTCGCATATTTTTTCAATTTTGAAGCCTTCTTCGCGACTCGCTGATCGCATATTCTTTAGATGTTGAAGCCTTACTCGCGACTCGCTGATCGCATTTTCTTTGGATTTTGAAGCCTTTCTTGCTACTCGTTGATCGCCAAATCTTGCGATTTTATAGCCTTACTTGCTTCTCGCTGATCGCATATTTTTTCAATTTTGAAGCCTTCTTTGCGACTCGCTGATCGCATATTCTTTCGATTTTGATGCCTTACTCGCGACTCGCTGATCGCATATTCTTTGGATTTTGAAGACTTACTCGCTACTCGTTGATCGCCAAATCATGCGATTTTAAAGCCTTACTTGCTAAACGCTGATCGCATATTTTTGTCAATTTTGAAGCCTTCTTCGCGACTCGCTGATCGCATATTCTTTCGATTTTGAAGCCTTACTCGCGACTCGCCGATCGCTTATTCTTTGGATTTTGAAGCCTTACTCGCTAATCGTTGATCGCCAAATCTTGCGATTTTAAAGCCTTTCTTGCTACTCGCTGGTCGCATATTTTTTCATTTTTGAAGCCTTACTCGCGACTCGCTGATCGCATATTCTTTCGATTTTGAAGCCTTACTCGCTACTCGTTGATCGCCAAATCTTGCGATTTTAAAGCCTTTCTTGCTACTCGCAGATCGCATATTTTTTCAATTTTGAAGCCTTGTTCGCGACTCACTGATCGCATATTCTTTTGATTTTGAAGCCTTACTCGCGACTCGCTGATCGCATATTCTTTGGATTTTGAAGCCTTACTCGCTACTCGTTGATCGCCAAATCTTGCGATTTTAAAGCCTTACTTGCTTCTCGCTGATCGCATATTGTTTCAATTTTGAAGCCTTACTCGCGACTTGCTGATCGCATATTCTTTCAATTTTGAAGCCTTACTCGCGACTCGCTGATCGCATATTCTTTCGATTTTGAAGCCTTACTCGCTACTCGTTGATCGCCAAATTAAGCGATTTTAAAGCCTTACTCGCGACTCGCTGATCGCATATTCTTTCGATTTTGAAGCCTTACTCGCTACTCGTTGATCGCCAAATCTTGCGATTTTTAAGCCTTACTTGCTACTCGCTGGTCGCATATTTTTTCAAATTTTAAGCCTTACTCGCGACTCGCTGATCGCATATTCGTTGGATGTTGAAGCCTTACTCGCTACTCGTTGATCGCCAAATCTTGCGATTTTAAAGTATTTCTTGCTACTCGCTGGTCGCTTATTTTTTCAATTTTGAAGCCTAAGTCCCTACTCGCTGATCGCATTTTTTTCCAATTTTGAAGCCTAAGTCGCTTTTCGCTGATCGTCAATTCTTTCGATTTTGAAGCCTTTCTCAATACTCGCTGATCGCAAATTCTTTCGATTTTGAAGCCTTGCTCGCGACTTGCTGATCGCCAAATCTTGCGATTTTAAAGCTTTACTTGCTACTCGCTAGTCGCATATTTTTTCAATTTTGAAGCCTTCTTCGCGACTCGCTGATCGCATATTCTTTAGATGTTGAAGCCTTACTCGCGACTCGCTGATCGCATTTTCTTTGGATTTTGAAGCCTTTCTCGCTACTCGTTGATCGCCAAATCTTGCGATTTTATAGCCTTACTTGCTTCTCGCTGATCGCATATTTTTTCAATTTTGAAGCCTTCTTTGCGACTCGCTGATCGCATATTCTTTCGATTTTGATGCCTTACTCGCGACTCGCTGATCGCATATTCTTTGGATTTTGAAGACTTACTCGCTACTCGTTGATCGCCAAATCATGCGATTTTAAAGCCTTACTTGCTACTCGCTGGTCGCATATTTTTTCAATTTTGAAGCCTTACTCGCGCTCGCTGATCGCCAAATCTTGCGATTTTAAAGCCTTACTTGCTACTCGCTGATCGCATATTTTTTCGATTTTGAAGCCTTACTCGCGACTCGCTGATCGCCAAATTTTGCGATTTTAAAGCCTTACTTGCTACTCGCTGATCGCATATTCTTTCGATTTTGAAGCCTTACTCGCTACTCGTTGATCGCCAAATCTTGCGATTTTAAAGCCTTACTTGCTACTCGCTGGTCGCATATTTTTTTAAATTTTGAAGCCTTACTCGCGACTCGCTGATCGCATATTCTTTCGATTTTGAAGCCTTACTCGCTACTCGCTGATCGCCAAGTCATGCGATTTTAAAGCCTTACTTGCTACTCGCTGATCGCATATTTTTTCAATTTTGAAGCCTTACTCGCGACTTGCAGATCGCATATTCTTTCAATTTTGAAGCCTTCCTCGCTACTCGTTGATCGCCAAATCTTGCGATTTTAAAGCCTTACTTGCTACTCGCTGATCTCATATGTTTTCGATTTTGAAGCCTTACTCGCTACTCGTTGATCGCCAAATCTTGCGATTTTAAAGCCTTACTTGCTACTCGCTGGTTGCATATTTTTTAAATTTTGAAGCTTTACTCGCGACTCGCTGATCGCATATTCTTTCGATTTTGAAGCCTTACTTGCTACTCGTTGATCGTTAAATCATGCGATTTTAAAGCCTTACTTGCTACTCGCTGATCGCATATTTTTTCAATTTTGAAGTCTTACTCGCGACTCGCTGATCGCATATTCTTTCGATTTTGAAGCCTTACTTGCTACTCGCTGGTCGCATATTTTTTTTTTATTTTAAAGCCTTTCTCGCGACTCACTGATCGCCAAATCTGCGATTTTAAAGCCTTACTTGCTACTCATTGGTCGCATATTTTTAAATTTTTAAGCCTTACTCGCGACTCGCTGATCGCATATTCTTTCGATTTTGAAGCCTTACTCGCTACTCGTTTATCGCCAAATCATGCGATTTTAAAGCCTTACTTGCTACTCGCTGATCGCATATTTTTTCAATTTTGAAGCCTTACTCGCGACTCGCTGATCGCATATTCGTTGGATTTTGAAGCCTTACTCGCTACTCGTTAATTGCCAAATCTTGCGATTTTAAAGTCTTTCTTGCTACTCGCTGGTCGCATATTTTTTTAATTTTGAAGCCTTACTCGCGTCTCGCTGATCGCATATTTTTTCAATTTTGAAGCCTAAGTCGCTACTCGCTGATCGCCAATTCTTCCGATTTTGAAGCCTTTCTCACTACTCGCTGATCGCAAATTCTTTCGATTTTGAAGCCTTACTCGCGACTCGCTGATCGCATATTCTTTGGATTTTGAAGCCCTACTCGCTACTCGTTGATCGCCAAATCTTGCGATTTTAAAGCCTTACTTGCTACACGCTGATCGCATATTTTTGTCAATTTTGAAGCCTTCTTCGCGACTCGCTGATCGCATATTCTTTGATTTTGAAGCCTTACTTGCTACTCGCTGATCGCATATTCTTTCAATTTTGAAGCCTTACTCGCGACTCGCTGATTGCATATTCATTGGATTTTGAAGCCTTACTCGCTTCTCGTTGATCGCCAAATCATGCGATTTTAAAGCCTTACTTGCTACTCGCTGATCGCATATTTTTTCAATTTTGAAGCCTTACTCGAGACTCGCTGATCGCATATTCATTGGATTTTGAAGCCTTACTCGCTACTCGTTGATCGCCAAACCTTGCGATTTTAAAGTCTTTTTTGCTACTCGCTGGTCGCATATTTTTTTAATTTTGAAGCCTTACTCGCGACTCGCTGATCGCATATTTTTTCAATTTTAAAGCCTAAGTTGCTACTCGCTGATCGCCAATTCTTCCGATTTTGAAGCCTTTCTCGCTACTCGTTGATCGCCAAATCTTGCGATTTTATAGCCTTACTTGCTTCTCGCTGATCGCATATTTTTTCATTTTGAAGCCTTCTTTGCGACTCGCTGATCGCATATTCTTTCGATTTTGATGCCTTACTCGCGACTCGCTGATCGCATATTCTTTGGATTTTGAAGACTTACTCGCTACTCGCTGATCGCCAAATCATGCGATTTTAAAGCCTTACTTGCTACTCGCTGGTCGCATATTATTTTTTCAATTTTGAAGCCTTACTCGCGACTCGCTGATCGCCAAATTTTGCGATTTTAAAGCCTTACTTGCACCTCGCTGATCGCATATTTTTTCGATTTTGAAGCCTTACTCGCGACTCGCTGATCGCCAAATTTTGCGATTTTAAAGCCTTACTTGCTACTCGCTGATCGCATATTCTTTCGATTTTGAAGCCTTACTCGCTACTCGTTGATCGCCAAATCTTGCGATTTTAAAGCCTTACTTGCTACTCGCTGGTCGCATATTTTTTAAATTTTGAAGCCTTACTCGCGACTCGCTGATCGCATTTTCTTTCGATTTTGAAGCCTTACTCGCTACTCGTTGATCGCCAAGTCATGCGATTTTAAAGCCTTACTTGCTACTCGCTGATCGCAAATTTTTTCAATTTTGAAGCCTTACTCGCGACTTGCAGATCGCATATTCTTTCAATTTTGAAGCCTTACTCGCGACTCGCTGATCGCATATTCGTTGGATTTTTAAGCCTTACTCGCTACTCATTGATCGCCAAATCTTGCGATTTTAAAGTCTTCCTTTCTACTCGCTGGTCGCATATTTTTTTAATTTTGAAGCCTTTCTCGCGACTCGCTGATCGCATATTTTTTCAATTTTGAAGCCTAAGTCGCTACTCGCTGATCGCCAATTCTTCCGATTTTGAAGCCTTTCTCACTACTCGCTGATCGCAAATTCTTTCGATTTTGAAGCCTTACTCGCGACTCGCTGATCGCATATTCTTTGGATTTTGAAGCCCTACTCGCTACTCGTTGATCGCGAAATCTTGCGATTTTAAAGCCTTACTTGCTACACGCTGATCGCATATTTTTGTCAATTTTGAAGCCTTCTTCGCGACTCGCTGATCGCATATTCTTTGATTTTGAAGCCTTACTCGCGACTCGCTGATCGCCAAATTTTGCGAT
The DNA here is from genome assembly GCA_950371165.1 of Lacanobia oleracea. Taxonomy (NCBI): domain Eukaryota; kingdom Metazoa; phylum Arthropoda; class Insecta; order Lepidoptera; family Noctuidae; genus Lacanobia; species Lacanobia oleracea. The sequence continues at coordinate 261,229 of OX493408.1, forward strand.
TTTAAAGCCTTACTTGCACCTCGCTGATCGCATATTTTTTCGATTTTGAAGCCTTACTCGCGACTCGCTGATCGCATATTCTTTGGATTTTGAAGCCCTACTCGCTACTCGTTGATCGCGAAATCTTGCGATTTTAAAGCCTTACTTGCTACACGCTGATCGCATATTTTTGTCAATTTTGAAGCCTTCTTCGCGACTCGCTGATCGCATATTCTTTGATTTTGAAGCCTTACTCGCGACTCGCTGATCGCCAAATTTTGCGATTTTAAAGCCTTACTTGCACCTCGCTGATCGCATATTTTTTCGATTTTGAAGCCTTACTTGCGACTCGCTGATCGCCAAATTTTGCGATTTTAAAGCCTTACTTGCTACTCGCTGATCGCATATTCTTTCGATTTTGAAGCCTTACTCGCTACTCGTTGATCGCCAAATCTTGCGATTTTAAAGCCTTACTTGCTACTCGCTGGTCGCATATTTTTTAAATTTTGAAACCTTACTCGCGACTCGCTGATCGCATATTCTTTCGATTTTGAAGCCTTACTCGCTACTCGTTGATCGCCAAGTCATGCGATTTTAAAGCCTTACTTGCTACTCGCTGATCGCAAATTTTTTCAATTTTGAAGCCTTACTCGCGACTTGCAGATCGCATATTCTTTCAATTTTGAAGCCTTACTCGCGACTAGCTGATCGCATATTCGTTGGATTTTGAAGCCTTACTCGCTACTCATTGATCGCCAAATCTTGCGATTTTAAAGTCTTCCTTTCTACTCGCTGGTCGCATATTTTTTTAATTTTGAAGCCTTTCTCGCGACTCGCTGATCGCATATTTTTTCAATTTTGAAGCCTAAGTCGCTACTCGCTGATCGCCAATTCTTCCGATTTTGAAGCCTTTCTCACTACTCGCTGATCGCAAATTCTTTCGATTTTGAAGCCTTACTCGCGACTCGCTGATCGCATATTCTTTGGATTTTGAAGCCCTACTCGCTACTCGTTGATCGCGAAATCTTGCGATTTTAAAGCCTTACTTGCTACACGCTGATCGCATATTTTTGTCAATTTTGAAGCCTTCTTCGCGACTCGCTGATCGCATATTCTTTGATTTTGAAGCCTTACTTGCTACTCGCTGATCGCATATTCTTTCAATTTTGAAGCCTAAGTTCTACTCGCTGATCGCTCATTCTTCCGATTTTGAAGCCTTACTCACTACTCGCTGATCGCAAATTCTTTCGATTTAGAAGCCTAACTCGCGTCTCTCTGATCGCATATTCTTTTGATTTTGAAGCCTTACTCGCTTCTCGTTGATCGCCAAATCTTGCGATTTTTAAGCCTTACTTGCTACTCGCTGGTCGCATATTTTTTCAATTTTGAAGCCTTCTTCGCGATTCGCTGATCGCATATTCTTTAGATTTTGAAGCCTTACTCGCGACTCGTTGATCGCATATTCTTTGGATTTTGAAGCCTTACTCGTTACTCGTTGATCGCCAAATCTTGCGATTTTAAAGCCTTACTTGCTACACGCTGATCGCATATTTTTGTCAATTTTGAAGCCTTCTTCGCGACTCGCTGATCGCATATTCTTTCGATTTTGAAGCCTTACTCGCGACTCGCCGATCGCTTATTCTTTGGATTTTGAAGCCTTACTCGCTAATCGTTGATCGCCAAATCTTGCGATTTTAAAGCCATTCTTGCTACTTGCTGGTCGCATATTTTTTCATTTTTGAAGCCTTACTCGCGACTCGCTGATCGCATATTCTTTCGATTTTGAAGCCTTACTCGCTACTCGTTGATCGCCAAATCTTGCGATTTTAAAGCCTTTCTTGCTACTCGCAGATCGCATATTTTTTCAATTTTGAAGCCTTGTTTGCGACTCACTGATCGCATATTCTTTTGATTTTGAAGCCTTACTCGCTATTCGTTGATCGCCAAATCTTGCGATTTTAAAGCCTTACTTGCTTCTCGCTGATCGCATATTTTTTCAATTTTGAAGCCTTACTCGCGACTTGCTGATCGCATATTCTTTCAATTTTGAAGCCTTACTCGCGACTCGCTGATCGCATATTCTTTCGATTTTGAAGCCTTACTCGCTACTCGTTGATCGCCAAATTAAGCGATTTTAAAGCCTTACTCGCGACTCGCTGATCGCATATTCTTTCGATTTTGAAGCCTTACTCGCTACTCGTTGATCGCCAAATCTTGCGATTATTAAGCCTTACTTGCTACTCGCTGGTCGCATATTTTTTCAATTTTTAAGCCTTACTCGCGACTCGCTGATCGCATATTCGTTGGATTTTGAAGCCTTACTCGCTACTCGTTGATCGCCAAATCTTGCGATTTTAAAGTATTTCTTGCTACTCGCTGGTCGCATATTTTTTCAATTTTGAAGCCTAAGTCCCTACTCGCTGATCGCATTTTTTTTCAATTTTGAAGCCTAAGTCGCTACTCGCTGATCGTCAATTCTTTCGATTTTGAAGCCTTTCTCAATACTCGCTGATCGCAAATTCTTTCGATTTTGAAGCCTTGCTCGCGACTTGCTGATCGCCAAATCTTGCGATTTTTAAGCCTTACTTGCTACTCGCTAGTCGCATATTTTTTCAATTTTGAAGCCTTCTTCGCGACTCGCTGATCGCATATTCTTTAGATGTTGAAGCCTTACTCGCGACTCGCTGATCGCATTTTCTTTGGATTTTGAAGCCTTTCTCGCTACTCGTTGATCGCCAAATCTTGCGATTTTATAGCCTTACTTGCTTCTCGCTGATCGCATATTTTTCAATTTTGAAGCCTTCTTTGCGACTCGCTGATCGCATATTCTTTCGATTTTGATGCCTTACTCGCGACTCGCTGATCGCATATTCTTTGGATTTTGAAGACTTACTCGCTACTCGTTGATCGCCAAATCATGCGATTTTAAAGCCTTACTTGCTACTCGCTGGTCGCATATTTTTTCAATTTTGAAGCCTTACTCGCGCTCGCTGATCGCCAAATTTTGCGATTTTAAAGCCTTACTTGCTACTTGCTGATCGCATATTTTTTCGATTTTGAAGCCTTACTCGCGACTCGCTGATCGCCAAATTTTGCGATTTTAAAGCCTTACTTGCTACTCGCTGATCGCATATTCTTTCGATTTTGAAGCCTTACTCGCTACTCGTTGATCGCCAAATCTTGCGATTTTAAAGCCTTACTTGCTACTCGCTGATCGCATATTTTTTTAAATTTTGAAGCCTTACTCGCGACTCGCTGATCGCATATTCTTTCGATTTTGAAGCCTTACTCGCTACTCGTTGATTGCCAAGTCATGCGATTTTAAAGCCTTACTTGCTACTCGCTGATCGCATATTTTTTCAAATTTGAAGCCTTACTCGCGACTTGCAGATCGCATATTCTTTCAATTTTGAAGCCTTACTCGCTACTCGTTGATCGCCAAATCTTGCGATTTTAAAGCCTTACTTGCTACTCGCTGGTTGCATATTTTTTAAATTTTGAAGCTTTACTCGCGACTCGCTGATCGCATATTCTTTCGATTTTGAAGCCTTACTTGCTACTCGTTGATCGTTAAATCATGCGATTTTAAAGCCTTACTTGCTACTCGCTGATCGCATATTTTTTCAATTTTGAAGCCTTACTCGCGACTCGCTGATCGCATATTCTTTCGATTTTGAAGCCTTACTTGCTACTCGCTGGTCGCATATTTTTTTTTTATTTTGAAGCCTTTCTCGCGACTCACTGATCGCCAAATCTTGCGATTTTAAAGCCTTACTTGCTACTCATTGGTCGCATATTTTTTAAATTTTGAAGCCTTACTCGCGACTCGCTGATCGCATATTCTTTCGATTTTGAAGCCTTACTCGCTACTCGTTGATCGCCAAATCATGCGATTTTAAAGCCTTACTTGCTACTCGCTGATCGCATATTTTTTCAATTTTGAAGCCTTACTCGCGACTCGCTGATCGCATATTCGTTGGATTTTGAAGCCTTACTCGCTACTCGTTAATTGCCAAATCTTGCGATTTTAAAGTCTTTCTTGCTACTCGCTGGTCGCATATTTTTTTAATTTTGAAGCCTTACTCGCGACTCGCTGATCGCATATTTTTTCAATTTTGAAGCCTAAGTCGCTACTCGCTGATCGCCAATTCATCCGATTTTGAAGCCTTTCTCACTACTCGCTGATCGCAAATTCTTTCGATTTTGAAGCCTTGCTCGCGACTTGCTGATCGTTAAATCTTGCGATTTTAAAGCCTTACTTGCTACTCGCTGATCGCATATTTTTTCAATTTTGAAGCCCTCTTCGCGACACACTGATCGCATATTCTTTCGATTTTGAAGCCTTACTCGCGACTCGCTGATCGCATATTCTTTGGATTTTGAAGCCCTACTCGCTACTCGTTGATCGCCAAATCTTGCGATTTTAAAGCCTTACTTGCTACACGCTGATCGCATATTTTTGTCAATTTTGAAGCCTTCTTCGCGACTCGCTGATCGCATATTCTTTGATTTGGAAGCCTTACTTGTTACTCGCTGATCGCATATTCTTTCAATTTTGAAGCCTTACTCGCTACTCGTTGATCGCCAAATTTGGCGATTTTAAAGCCTTACTTGCTACTCGCTGATCTCATATTTTTTCGATTTTGAAGCCTTACTCGCGACTCGCTGATCGCATATTCTTTCGATTTTGAAGCCTTACTCGCGACTCGCTGATCGCATATTCTTTGGATTTTGAAGACTTACTCGCTTCTCGTTGATCGCAAAATCTTGCGATTTTAAAGCCTTTCTTGCTACACGCTGATCGCATATTTTTGTCAATTATGAAGCCTTCTTCGCGACTCGCTGATCGCATATTCTATGATTTTGAAGCCTTACTTGCTACTCGCTGATCGCATATTCTTTCAATTTTGAAGCCTAAGTTGCTACTCGCTGATCGCCAATTCTACCGATTTTGAAGCCTAACTCACTACTCGCTGATCGCATATTCTTTAGATTTTGAAGCCTTACTCGCGACTCGCTGATCGCATATTCTTTGGATTTTGAAAACTTACTCGCTATTCGTTGACCGCCAAATCTTGCGATTTTAAAGCCTTACTTGCTACACGCTGATCGCATATTTTTGTCAATTTTGAAGCCTTCTTTGCGACTCGCTGATCGCATATTCTTTCGATTTTGAAGCCTTACTCGCGACTCGCTGATCGCTTATTCTTTGGATTTTGAAGCCTTACTCGCTACTCGTTGATCGCCAAATCTTGCGATTTTAAAGCCTTACTTGCTACTCGCATGTCGCATATTTTTTTTTATATTTTGAAGCCTTACTCGCGACTCGCTGATCGCATATTCTTTCGATTTTGAAGCCTTACTCGCTACTCGTTGATCGACAAATCTTGCGATTTTAAAGCCTTACTTGCTACTCGCTGATCGCATATTTTTTCAATTTTGAAGCCTTCTTCGCGACTCGCTGATCGCATATTCTTTCGATTTTGAAGCCTTACTTGCGACTCGCTGATCGCTTATTCTTTGGATTTTGAAGCCTTACTCGCTACTCGTTGATCGCCAAATCTTGCGATTTTAAAGCCTTACTTGCTCCTCGCTGATCGCATATTTTTTCAATTTTGAAGCCTTACTCGCGACTTGCAGATCGCATATTCTTTCAATTTTGAAGCCTTACTCGCTACTCGTTGATCGCCAAATCTTGCGATTTTAAAGCCTTACTTGCTACTCGCTGATCGCATATTTTTTCGATTTTGAAGTCTTACTCGCGACTCGCTGATCGCATATTCTTTCGATTTTGAAGCCTTACTCGCTACTCGTTGAACGCCAAATCTTGCAAATTAAAAGCATTACTTGCTACTCGCTGATCGCATATTTTTTCAATTTTGAAGCCTTCTTTGCGACTCGCTGATCGCATATTCTTTCGATTTTGAAGCCTTACTCGCGACTCGCTGATCGCATATTCTTTGGATTTTGAAGACTTACTCGCTACTCGTTGATCGCCAAATCTTGCGATTTTAATGCCTTACTTGCTACTCGCTGGTCGCATATTTTTTCAATTTTCAAGCCTTACCCGCGACTCGCTGATCGCCAAATTTTGCGATTTTAAAGCCTTACTCGCTACTCGTTGATCGCCAAGTCATGCGATTTAAAAGCCTTACTTGCTACTCGCTGATCGCATATTTTTTCAATTTTGAAGCCTTACTCGCGACTTGCTGATCGCATATTCTTTCAATTTTGAAGCCTTACTCGCTACTCGTTGATCGCCAAATGTGGCGATTTTAAAGCCTTACTTTTTACTCGCTGATCTCATATTTTTTCGATTTTGAAGCCTTACTCGCTACTCGTTGATCGCCAAATCTTGCCATTTTAAAGCCTTAATTGCTACTCGTTGATCGTTAAATCATGCGATTTTAAAGCCTTACTCGCGACTCGCTGATAGCATATTCTTTCGATTTTGAAGCCTTACTCGCGACTCACTGATCGCATAGTCTTTCGATTTTAAAGCCTTACTTGCTAATCACTGATCGCATATTTTTTCAATTTTGAAGCCTTCTTCGCGAATCACTGATCGCATATTCTTTCGATTTTGAAGCCTAACTCGCTACTAGTTGATCGCCAAATCTTGCGATTTTAAAGCCTTACTTGCTACTCGCTGGTCGCATATTTTTTCAATTTTGAAGCCTTATTCGCGACTCGCTAATCGCCAAATTTTGCGATTTTAAAGCCTTACTTGCTACTCGCTGATCGCATATTTTTTCGATTTTAAAGCCTTACTCCCGACTCGCTGATCGCCAAATTTTGCGATTTTAAAGCCTTACTTGCTACTCGCTGATCGCATATCCTTTCGATTTTGAAGCCTTACTCGCTACTCGTTGATCGCCAAATCTTGCGATTTTAAAGCCTTACTTGCTACTCATTGTTCGCATATTTTTTAAATTTTGAAGCCTTACTCGCGACTCGCTGATCGCATTTTCTTTGGATTTTGAAGCCTTTCTCGCTACTCGTTGATCGCCAAATCTTGCGATTTTATAGCCTTACTTGCTTCTCGCTGATCGCATATTTTTTCAATTTTGAAGCCTTCTTTGCGACTCGCTGATCGCATATTCTTTCGATTTTGATGCCTTACTCGCGACTCGCTGATCGCATATTCTTTGGATTTTGAAGACTTACTCGCTACTCGTTGATCGCCAAATCATGCGATTTTAAAGCCTTACTTGCTACTCGCTGGTCGCATATTTTTTCAATTTTGAAGCCTTACTCGCGCTCGCTGATCGCCAAATTTTGCGATTTTAAAGCCTTACTTGCTACTTGCTGATCGCATATTTTTTCGATTTTGAAGCCTTACTCGCGACTCGCTGATCGCATATTTTTTTAAATTTTGAAGCCTTACTCGCGACTCGCTGATCGCATATTCTTTCGATTTTGAAGCCTTACTCGCTACTCGTTGATTGCCAAGTCATGCGATTTTAAAGCCTTACTTGCTACTCGCTGATCGCATATTTTTTCAATTTTGAAGCCTTACTCGCGACTTGCAGATCGCATATTCTTTCAATTTTGAAGCCTTACTCGCTACTCGTTGATCGCCAAATCTTGCGATTTTAAAGCCTTACTTGCTACTCGCTGGTTGCATATTTTTTAAATTTTGAAGCTTTACTCGCGACTCGCTGATCGCATATTCTTTCGATTTTGAAGCCTTACTTGCTACTCGTTGATCGTTAAATCATGCGATTTTAAAGCCTTACTTGCTACTCGCTGATCGCATATTTTTTCAATTTTGAAGCCTTACTCGCGACTCGCTGATCGCATATTCTTTCGATTTTGAAGCCTTACTTGCTACTCATTGGTCGCATATTTTTTAAATTTTGAAGCCTTACTCGCGACTCGCTGATCGCATATTCTTTCGATTTTGAAGCCTTACTCGCTACTCGTTGATAGCCAAATCATGCGATTTTAAAGCCTTACTTGCTACTCGCTGATCGCATATTTTTTCAATTTTGAAGCCTTACTCGCGACTCGCTGATCGCATATTCGTTGGATTTTGAAGCCTTACTCGCTACTCGTTAATTGCCAAATCTTGCGATTTTAAAGTCTTTCTTGCTACTCGCTGGTCGCATATTTTTTTAATTTTGAAGCCTTACTCGCGACTCGCTGATCGCATATTTTTTCAATTTTGAAGCCTAAGTCGCTACTCGCTGATCGCCAATTCTTCCGATTTTGAAGCCTTTCTCACTACTCGCTGATCGCAAATTCTTTCGATTTTGAAGCCTTGCTCGCGACTTGCTGATCGTTAAATCTTGCGATTTTAAAGCCTTACTTGCTACTCGCTGATCGCATATTTTTTCAATTTTGAAGCCCTCTTCGCGACTCACTGATCGCATATTCTTTCGATTTTGAAGCCTTACTCGCGACTCGCTGATCGCATATTCTTTGGATTTTGAAGCCCTACTCGCTACTCGTTGATCGCCAAATCTTGCGATTTTAAAGCCTTACTTGCTACACGCTGATCGCATATTTTTGTCAATTTTGAAGCCTTCTTCGCGACTCGCTGATCGCATATTCTTTGATTTGGAAGCCTTACTTGTTACTCGCTGATCGCATATTCTTTCAATTTTGAAGCCTTACTCGCTACTCGTTGATCGCCAAATTTGGCGATTTTAAAGCCTTACTTGCTACTCGCTGATCTCATATTTTTTCGATTTTGAAGCCTTACTCGCGGCTCGCTGATCGCATATTCTTTCGATTTTGAAGCCTTACTCGCGACTCGCTGATCGCATATTCTTTGGATTTTGAAGACTTACTCGCTTCTCGTTGATCGCAAAATCTTGCGATTTTAAAGCCTTTCTTGCTACACGCTGATCGCATATTTTTGTCAATTATGAAGCCTTCTTCGCGACTCGCTGATCGCATATTCTTTGATTTTGAAGCCTTACTTGCTACTCGCTGATCGCATATTCTTTCAATTTTGAAGCCTAAGTTGCTACTCGCTGATCGCCAATTCTACCGATTTTGAAGCCTAACTCACTACTCGCTGATCGCATATTCTTTAGATTTTGAAGCCTTACTCGCGACTCGCTGATCGCATATTCTTTGGATTTTGAAGACTTACTCGCTATTCGTTGACCGCCAAATCTTGCGATTTTAAAGCCTTACTTGCTACACGCTGATCGCATATTTTTGTCAATTTTGAAGCCTTCTTTGCGACTCGCTGATCGCATATTCTTTCGATTTTGAAGCCTTACTCGCGACTCGCTGATCGCTTATTCTTTGGATTTTGAAGCCTTACTCGCTACTCGTTGATCGCCAAATCTTGCGATTTTAAAGCCTTACTTGCTACTCGCATGTCGCATATTTTTTTTTATATTTTGAAGCCTTACTCGCGACTCGCTGATCGCATATTCTTTCGATTTTGAAGCCTTACTCGCTACTCGTTGATCGACAAATCTTGCGATTTTAAAGCCTTACTTGCTACTCGCTGATCGCATATTTTTTCAATTTTGAAGCCTTCTTCGCGACTCACTGATCGCATATTCTTTCGATTTTGAAGCCTTACTTGCGACTCGCTGATCGCTTATTCTTTGGATTTTGAAGCCTTACTCGCTACTCGTTGATCGCCAAATCTTGCGATTTTAAAGCCTTACTTGCTCCTCGCTGATCGCATATTTTTTCAATTTTGAAGCCTTACTCGCGACTTGCTGATCGCATATTCTTTCAATTTTGAAGCCTTACTCGCTACTCGTTGATCGCCAAATCTTGCGATTTTAAAGCCTTACTTGCTACTCGCTGATCGCATATTTTTTCGATTTTGAAGTCTTACTCGCGACTCGCTGATCGCATATTCTTTCGATTTTGAAGCCTTACTCGCTACTCGTTGAACGCCAAATCTTGCAAATTAAAAGCATTACTTGCTACTCGCTGATCGCATATTTTTTCAATTTTGAAGCCTTCTTTGCGACTCGCTGATCGCATATTCTTTCGATTTTGAAGCCTTACTCGCGACTCGCTGATCGCATATTCTTTGGATTTTGAAGACTTACTCGCTACTCGTTGATCGCCAAATCTTGCGATTTTAATGCCTTACTTGCTACTCGCTGGTCGCATATTTTTTCAATTTTCAAGCCTTACCCGCGACTCGTTGATCGCCAAATTTTGCGATTTTAAAGCCTTACTCGCTACTCGTTGATCGCCAAGTCATGCGATTTAAAAGCCTTACTTGCTACTCGCTGATCGCATATTTTTTCAATTTTGAAGCCTTACTCGCGACTTGCTGATCGCATATTCTTTCAATTTTGAAGCCTTACTCGCTACTCGTTGATCGCCAAATGTGGCGATTTTAAAGCCTTACTTTTTACTCGCTGATCTCATATTTTTTCGATTTTGAAGCCTTACTCGCTACTCGTTGATCGCCAAATCTTGCGATTTTAAAGCCTTAATTGCTACTCGTTGATCGTTAAATCATGCGATTTTAAAGCCTTACTCGCGACTCGCTGATCGCATATTCTTTCGATTTTGAAGCCTTACTCGCGACTCGCTGATCGCATAGTCTTTCGATTTTAAAGCCTTACTTGCTAATCGCTGATCGCATATTTTTTCAATTTTGAAGCCTTCTTCGCGAATCACTGATCGCATATTCTTTCGATTTTGAAGCCTAACTCGCTACTAGTTGATCGCCAAATCTTGCGATTTTAAAGCCTTACTTGCTACTCGCTGGTCGCATATTTTTTCAATTTTGAAGCCTTACTCGCGACTCGCTAATCGCCAAATTTTGCGATTTTAAAGCCTTACTTGCTACTCGCTGATCGCATATTTTTTCGATTTTAAAGCCTTACTCCCGACTCGCTGATCGCCAAATTTTGCGATTTTAAAGCCTTACTTGCTACTCGCTGATCGCATATCCTTTCGATTTTGAAGCCTTACTCGCTACTCGTTGATCGCCAAATCTTGCGATTTTAAAGCCTTACTTGCTACTCATTGTTCGCATATTTTTTAAATTTTGAAGCCTTACTCGCGACTCGCTGATCGCATATTCTTTCGATTTTGAAGCCTTACTCGCGACTCGCTGATCGCATATTCTTTCGATTTTGAAGCCTTACTCGCTACTCATTGATCGCCAAATCTTGCGATTTTAAAGTCTTCCTTTCTACTCGCTGGTCGCATATTTTTTTAATTTTGAAGCCTTTCTCGCGACTCGCTGATCGCATATTTTTTCAATTTTGAAGCCTAATTCGCTACTCGCTGATCGCCAATTCTTCCGATTTTGAAGCCTTTCTCACTACTCGCTGATCGCAAATTCTTTCGATTTTGAAGCCTTACTCGCGACTCGCTGATCGCATATTCTTTGGATTTTGAAGCCTTACTCGCTACTCGTTGATCGCGAAATCTTGCGATTTTAAAGCCTTACTTGCTACACGCTGATCGCATATTTTTGTCAATTTTGAAGCCTTCTTCGCGACTCGCTGATCGCATATTCTTTGATTTTGAAGCCTTACTCGCGACTCGCTGATCGCCAAATTTTGCGATTTTAAAGCCTTACTTAAACCTCGCTGATCGCATATTTTTTCGATTTTGAAGCCTTACTCGCGACTCGCTGATCGCCAAATTTTGCGATTTTAAAGCCTTACTTGCTACTCGCTGATCGCATATTCTTTCGATTTTGAAGCCTTACTCGCTACTCGTTGATCGCCAAATCTTGCGATTTTAAAGCCTTACTTGCTACTCGCTGGTCGCATATTTTTTAAATTTTGAAGCCTTACTCGCGACTCGCTGATCGCATATTCTTTCGATTTTGAAGCCTTACTCGCTACTCGTTGATCGCCAAGTCATGCGATTTTAAAGCCTTACTTGCTACTCGCTGATCGCAAATTTTTTCAATTTTGAAGCCTTACTCGTGACTTGCAGATCGCATATTCTTTCAATTTTGAAGCCTTACTCGCGACTAGCTGATCGCATATTCGTTGGATTTTGAAGCCTTACTCGCTACTCATTGATCGCCAAATCTTGCGATTTTAAAGCCTTACTTGCTACTCGCTGGTTGCATATTTTTTAAATTTTGAAGCTTTACTCGCGACTCGCTGATCGCATATTCTTTCGATTTTGAAGCCTTACTTGCTACTCGTTGATCGTTAAATCATGCGATTTTAAAGCCTTACTTGCTACTCGCTGATCGCATATTTTTTCAATTTTGAAGCCTTACTCGCGACTCGCTGATCGCATATTCTTTGGATTTTGAAGCCCTACTCGCTACTCGTTGATCGCGAAATCTTGCGATTTTAAAGCCTTACTTGCTACACGCTGATCGCATATTTTTGTCAATTTTGAAGCCTTCTTCGCGACTCGCTGATCGCATATTCTTTGATTTTGAAGCCTTACTCGCGACTCGCTGATCGCCAAATTTTGCGATTTTAAAGCCTTACTTAAACCTCGCTGATCGCATATTTTTTCGATTTTGAAGCCTTACTCGCGACTCGCTGATCGCCAAATTTTGCGATTTTAAAGCCTTACTTGCTACTCGCTGATCGCATATTCTTTCGATTTTGAAGCCTTACTCGCTACTCGTTGATCGCCAAATCTGGCGATTTTAAAGCCTTACTTGCTACTCGCTGATCGCATATTTTTTTAAATTTTGAAGCCTTACTCGCGACTCGCTGATCGCATATTCTTTCGATTTTGAAGCCTTACTCGCTACTCGTTGATTGCCAAGTCATGCGATTTTAAAGCCTTACTTGCTACTCGCTGATCGCATATTTTTTCAATTTTGAAGCCTTACTCGCGACTTGCAGATCGCATATTCTTTCAATTTTGAAGCCTTACTCGCTACACGTTGATCGCCAAATCTTGCGATTTTAAAGCCTTACTTGCTACTCGCTGGTTGCATATTTTTTAAATTTTGAAGCTTTACTCGCGACTCGCTGATCGCATATTCTTTCGATTTTGAAGCCTTACTTGCTACTCGTTGATCGTTAAATCATGCGATTTTAAAGCCTTACTTGCTACTCGCTGATCGCATATTTTTTCAATTTTGAAGCCTTACTCGCGACTCGCTGATCGCATATTCTTTCGATTTTAGAGCCTTACTTGCTACTCGCTGGTCGCATATTTTTTTTTTATTCTGAAGCCTTTCTCGCGACTCACTGATCGCCAAATCTTGCGATTTTAAAGCCTTACTTGCTACTCATTGGTCGCATATTTTTTAAATTTTGAAGCCTTACTCGCGACTCGCTGATCGCATATTCTTTCGATTTTGAAGCCTTACTCGCTACTCGTTGATCGCCAAATCATGCGATTTTAAAGCCTTACTTGCTACTCGCTGATCGCATATTTTTTCAATTTTGAAGCCTTACTCGCGACTCGCTGATCGCATATTCGTTGGATTTTGAAGCCTTACTCGCTACTCGTTAATTGCCAAATCTTGCGATTTTAAAGTCTTTCTTGCTACTCGCTGGTCGCATATTTTTTTTTAATTTTGAAGCCTTACTCGCGACTCGCTGATCGCATATTTTTTCAATTTTGAAGCCTAAGTCGCTACTCGCTGATCGCCAATTCTTCCGATTTTGAAGCCTTTCTCACTACTCGCTGATCGCAAATTCTTTCGATTTTGAAGCCTTGCTCGCGACTTGCTGATCGTTAAATCTTGCGATTTTAAAGCCTTACTTGCTACTCGCTGATCGCATATTTTTTCAATTTTGAAGCCCTCTTCGCGACACACTGATCGCATATTCTTTCGATTTTGAAGCCTTACTCGCGACTCGCTGATCGCATATTCTTTGGATTTTGAAGCCCTACTCGCTACTCGTTGATCGCCAAATCTTGCGATTTTAAAGCCTTACTTGCTACACGCTGATCGCATATTTTTGTCAATTTTGAAGCCTTCTTTGCGACTCGCTGATCGCATATTCTTTGATTTGGAAGCCTTACTTGTTACTCGCTGATCGCATATTCTTTCAATTTTGAAGCCTTACTCGCTACTCGTTGATCGCCAAATTTGGCGATTTTAAAGCCTTACTTGCTACTCGCTGATCTCATATTTTTTCGATTTTGAAGCCTTACTCGCGACTCGCTGATCGCATATTCTTTCGATTTTGAAGCCTTACTCGCGACTCGCTGATCGCATATTCTTTGGATTTTGAAGACTTACTCGCTTCTCGTTGATCGCAAAATCTTGCGATTTTAAAGCCTTTCTTGCTACACGCTGATCGCATATTTTTGTCAATTATGAAGCCTTCTTCGCGACTCGCTGATCGCATATTCTTTGATTTTGAAGCCTTACTTGCTACTCGCTGATCGCATATTCTTTCAATTTTGAAGCCTAAGTTGCTACTCGCTGATCGCCAATTCTACCGATTTTGAAGCCTAACTCACTACTCGCTGATCGCATATTCTTCAGATTTTGAAGCCTTACTCGCGACTCGCTGATCGCATATTCTTTGGATTTTGAAGCCTTACTCGCGACTCGCTGATCGCATATTCTTTCGATTTTGAAGCCTTACTCGCTACTCGTTGATCGACAAATCTTGCGATTTTAAAGCCTTACTTGCTACTCGCTGATCGCATATTTTTTCAATTTTGAAGCCTTCTTCGCGACTCACTGATCGCATATTCTTTCGATTTTGAAGCCTTACTTGCGACTCGCTGATCGCTTATTCTTTGGATTTTGAAGCCTTACTCGCTACTCGTTGATCGCCAAATCTTGCGATTTTAAAGCCTTACTTGCTCCTCGCTGATCGCATATTTTTTCAATTTTGAAGCCTTACTCGCGACTTGCTGATCGCATATTCTTTCAATTTTGAAGCCTTACTCGCTACTCGTTGATCGCCAAATCTTGCGATTTTAAAGCCTTACTTGCTACTCGCTGATCGCATATTTTTTCGATTTTGAAGTCTTACTCGCGACTCGCTGATCGCATATTCTTTCGATTTTTAAGCCTTACTCGCTACTCGTTGAACGCCAAATCTTGCAAATTAAAAGCATTACTTGCTACTCGCTGATCGCATATTTTTTCAATTTTGAAGCCTTCTTTGCGACTCGCTGATCGCATATTCTTTCGATTTTGAAGCCTTACTCGCGACTCGCTGATCGCATATTCTTTGGATTTTGAAGACTTACTCGCTACTCGTTGATCGCCAAATCTTGCGATTTTAATGCCTTACTTGCTACTCGCTGGTCGCATATTTTTTCAATTTTCAAGCCTTACCCGCGACTCGTTGATCGCCAAATTTTGCGATTTTAAAGCCTTACTCGCTACTCGTTGATCGCCAAGTCATGCGATTTAAAAGCCTTACTTGCTACTCGCTGATCGCATATTTTTTCAATTTTGAAGCCTTACTCGCGACTTGCTGATCGCATATTCTTTCAATTTTGAAGCCTTACTCGCTACTCGTTGATCGCCAAATGTGGCGATTTTAAAGCCTTACTTTTTACTCGCTGATCTCATATTTTTTCGATTTTGAAGCCTTACTCGCTACTCGTTGATCGCCAAATCTTGCGATTTTAAAGCCTTAATTGCTACTCGTTGATCGTTAAATCATGCGATTTTAAAGCCTTACTCGCGACTCGCTGATCGCATATTCTTTCGATTTTGAAGCCTTACTCGCGACTCGCTGATCGCATAGTCTTTCGATTTTAAAGCCTTACTTGCTAATCGCTGATCGCATATTTTTTCAATTTTGAAGCCTTCTTCGCGAATCACTGATCGCATATTCTTTCGATTTTGAAGCCTAACTCGCTACTAGTTGATCGCCAAATCTTGCGATTTTAAAGCCTTACTTGCTACTCGCTGGTCGCATATTTTTTCAATTTTGAAGCCTTACTCGCGACTCGCTAATCGCCAAATTTTGCGATTTTAAAGCCTTACTTGCTACTCGCTGATCGCATATTTTTTCGATTTTAAAGCCTTACTCCCGACTCGCTGATCGCCAAATTTTGCGATTTTAAAGCCTTACTTGCTACTCGCTGATCGCATATCCTTTCGATTTTGAAGCCTTACTCGCTACTCGTTGATCGCCAAATCTTGCGATTTTAAAGCCTTACTTGCTACTCATTGTTCGCATATTTTTTAAATTTTGAAGCCTTACTCGCGACTCGCTGATCGCATATTCTTTCGACTTTGAAGCCTTACTCGCTACTCGTTGATCGCATATTTTTTCAATTTTGAAGCCTTACTCGCGACTTGCTGATCGCATATTCTTTCAATTTTGAAGCCTTACTCGCTACTCGTTGATCGCCAAATTTGGCGATTTTAAAGCCTTACTTGCTACTCGCTGATCTCATATTTTTTCGATTTTGAAGCCTTACTCGCGACTCGCTGATCGCATATTCTTTCGATTTTGAAGCCTTACTCGCTACTCATTGATCGCCAAATCTTGCGATTTTAAAGTCTTCCTTTCTACTCGCTGGTCGCATATTTTTTTAATTTTGAAGCCTTTCTCGCGACTCGCTGATCGCATATTTTTTCAATTTTGAAGCCTAAGTCGCTACTCGCTGATCGCCAATTCTTCCGATTTTGAAGCCTTTCTCACTACTCGCTGATCGCAAATTCTTTCGATTTTGAAGCCTTACTCGCGACTCGCTGATCGCATATTCTTTGGATTTTGAAGCCCTACTCGCTACTCGTTGATCGCGAAATCTTGCGATTTTAAAGCCTTACTTGCTACACGCTGATCGCATATTTTTGTCAATTTTGAAGCCTTCTTCGCGACTCGCTGATCGCATATTCTTTGATTTTGAAGCCTTACTCGCGACTCGCTGATCGCCAAATTTTGCGATTTTAAAGCCTTACTTAAACCTCGCTGATCGCATATTTTTTCGATTTTGAAGCCTTACTCGCGACTCGCTGATCGCCAAATTTTGCGATTTTAAAGCCTTACTTGCTACTCGCTGATCGCATATTCTTTCGATTTTGAAGCCTTACTCGCTACTCGTTGATCGCCAAATCTTGCGATTTTAAAGCCTTACTTGCTACTCGCTGGTCGCATATTTTTTAAATTTTGAAGCCTTACTCGCGACTCGCTGATCGCATATTCTTTCGATTTTGAAGCCTTACTCGCTACTCGTTGATCGCCAAGTCATGCGATTTTAAAGCCTTACTTGCTACTCGCTGATCGCAAATTTTTTCAATTTTGAAGCCTTACTCGCGACTTGCAGATCGCATATTCTTTCAATTTTGAAGCCTTACTCGCGACTAGCTGATCGCATATTCGTTGGATTTTGAAGCCTTACTCGCTACTCATTGATCGCCAAATCTTGCGATTTTAAAGTCTTCCTTTCTACTCGCTGGTCGTATATTTTTTTAATTTTGAAGCCTTTCTCGCGACTCGCTGATCGCATATTTTTTCAATTTTGAAGCCTAAGTCGCTACTCGCTGATCGCCAATTCTTCCGATTTTGAAGCCTTTCTCACTACTCGCTGATCGCAAATTCTTTCGATTTTGAAGCCTTACTCGCGACTCGCTGATCGCATATTCTTTGGATTTTGAAGCCCTACTCGCTACTCGTTGATCGCGAAATCTTGCGATTTTAAAGCCTTACTTGCTACACGCTGATCGCATATTTTTGTCAATTTTGAAGCCTTCTTCGCGACTCGCTGATCGCATATTCTTTGATTTTGAAGCCTTACTTGCTACTCGCTGATCGCATATTCTTTCAATTTTGAAGCCTAAGTTCTACTCGCTGATCGCTCATTCTTCCGATTTTGAAGCCTTACTCACTACTCGCTGATCGCAAATTCTTTCGATTTAGAAGCCTAACTCGCGTCTCGCTGATCGCATATTCTTTTGATTTTGAAGCCTTACTCGCTACTCGTTGATCGCCAAATCTTGCGATTTTTAAGCCTTACTTGCTACTCGCTGGTCGCATATTTTTTCAATTTTGAAGCCTTCTTCGCGATTCGCTGATCGCATATTCTTTAGATTTTGAAGCCTTACTCGCGACTCGTTGATTGCATATTCTTTGGATTTTGAAGCCTTACTCGTTACTCGTTGATCGCCAAATCTTGCGATTTTAAAGCCTTACTTGCTACACGCTGATCGCATATTTTTGTCAATTTTGAAGCCTTCTTCGCGACTCGCTGATCGCATATTCTTTCGATTTTGAAGCCTTACTCGCGACTCGCCGATCGCTTATTCTTTGGATTTTGAAGCCTTACTCGCTAATCGTTGATCGCCAAATCTTGCGATTTTAAAGCCATTCTTGC
This sequence comes from Lacanobia oleracea, assembly GCA_950371165.1. NCBI lineage: Eukaryota > Metazoa > Arthropoda > Insecta > Lepidoptera > Noctuidae > Lacanobia > Lacanobia oleracea. The sequence continues at coordinate 279,388 of OX493408.1, forward strand.
TACTCGCTGGTCGCATATTTTTTCATTTTTGAAGCCTTACTCGCGACTCGCTGATCGCATATTCTTTCGATTTTGAAGCCTTACTCGCTACTCGTTGATCGCCAAATCTTGCGATTTTAAAGCCTTTCTTGCTACTCGCAGATCGCATATTTTTTCAATTTTGAAGCCTTGTTCGCGACTCACTGATCGCATATTCTTTTGATTTTGAAGCCTTACTCGCTATTCGTTGATCGCCAAATCTTGCGATTTTAAAGCCTTACTTGCTTCTCGCTGATCGCATATTTTTTCAATTTTGAAGCCTTACTCGCGACTTGCTGATCGCATATTCTTTCAATTTTGAAGCCTTACTCGCGACTCGCTGATCGCATATTCTTTCGATTTTGAAGCCTTACTCGCTACTCGTTGATCGCCAAATTAAGCGATTTTAAAGCCTTACTCGCGACTCGCTGATCGCATATTCTTTCGATTTTGAAGCCTTACTCGCTACTCGTTGATCGCCAAATCTTGCGATTTTTAAGCCTTACTCGCGACTCGCTGATCGCATATTCGTTGGATTTTGAAGCCTTACTCGCTACTCGTTGATCGCCAAATCTTGCGATTTTAAAGTATTTCTTGCTACTCGCTGGTCGCATATTTTTTCAATTTTGAAGCCTAAGTCCCTACTCGCTGATCGCATTTTTTTTCAATTTTGAAGCCTAAGTCGCTACTCGCTGATCGTCAATTCTTTCGATTTTGAAGCCTTTCTCAATACTCGCTGATCGCAAATTCTTTCGATTTTGAAGCCTTGCTCGCGACTTGCTGATCGCCAAATCTTGCGATTTTTAAGCCTTACTTGCTACTCGCTAGTCGCATATTTTTTCAATTTTGAAGCCTTCTTCGCGACTCGCTGATCGCATATTCTTTAGATGTTGAAGCCTTACTCGCGACTCGCTGATCGCATTTTCTTTGGATTTTGAAGCCTTTCTCGCTACTCGTTGATCGCCAAATCTTGCGATTTTATAGCCTTACTTGCTTCTCGCTGATCGCATATTTTTTCAATTTTGAAGCCTTCTTTGCGACTCGCTGATCGCATATTCTTTCGATTTTGATGCCTTACTCACGACTCGCTGATCGCATATTCTTTGGATTTTGAAGACTTACTCGCTACTCGTTGATCGCCAAATCATGCGATTTTAAAGCCTTACTTGCTACTCGCTGGTCGCATATTTTTTCAATTTTGAAGCCTTACTCGCGCTCGCTGATCGCCAAATTTTGCGATTTTAAAGCCTTACTTGCTACTTGCTGATCGCATATTTTTTCGATTTTGAAGCCTTACTCGCGACTCGCTGATCGCCAAATTTTGCGATTTTAAAGCCTTACTTGCTACTCGCTGATCGCATATTCTTTCGATTTTGAAGCCTTACTCGCTACTCGTTGATCGCCAAATCTGGCGATTTTAAAGCCTTACTTGCTACTCGCTGATCGCATATTTTTTTAAATTTTGAAGCCTTACTCGCGACTCGCTGATCGCATATTCTTTCGATTTTGAAGCCTTACTCGCTACTCGTTGATTGCCAAGTCATGCGATTTTAAAGCCTTACTTGCTACTCGCTGATCGCATATTTTTTCAATTTTGAAGCCTTACTCGCGACTTGCAGATCGCATATTCTTTCAATTTTGAAGCCTTACTCGCTACACGTTGATCGCCAAATCTTGCGATTTTAAAGCCTTACTTGCTACTCGCTGGTTGCATATTTTTTAAATTTTGAAGCTTTACTCGCGACTCGCTGATCGCATATTCTTTCGATTTTGAAGCCTTACTTGCTACTCGTTGATCGTTAAATCATGCGATTTTAAAGCCTTACTTGCTACTCGCTGATCGCATATTTTTTCAATTTTGAAGCCTTACTCGCGACTCGCTGATCGCATATTCTTTCGATTTTAGAGCCTTACTTGCTACTCGCTGGTCGCATATTTTTTTTTTATTTTGAAGCCTTTCTCGCGACTCACTGATCGCCAAATCTTGCGATTTTAAAGCCTTACTTGCTACTCATTGGTCGCATATTTTTTAAATTTTGAAGCCTTACTCGCGACTCGCTGATCGCATATTCTTTCGATTTTGAAGCCTTACTCGCTACTCGTTGATCGCCAAATCATGCGATTTTAAAGCCTTACTTGCTACTCGCTGATCGCATATTTTTTCAATTTTGAAGCCTTACTCGCGACTCGCTGATCGCATATTCGTTGGATTTTGAAGCCTTACTCGCTACTCGTTAATTGCCAAATCTTGCGATTTTAAAGTCTTTCTTGCTACTCGCTGGTCGCATATTTTTTTTTAATTTTGAAGCCTTACTCGCGACTCGCTGATCGCATATTTTTTCAATTTTGAAGCCTAAGTCGCTACTCGCTGATCGCCAATTCTTCCGATTTTGAAGCCTATCTCACTACTCGCTGATCGCAAATTCTTTCGATTTTGAAGCCTTGCTCGCGACTTGCTGATCGTTAAATCTTGCGATTTTAAAGCCTTACTTGCTACTCGCTGATCGCATATTTTTTCAATTTTGAAGCCCTCTTCGCGACACACTGATCGCATATTCTTTCGATTTTGAAGCCTTACTCGCGACTCGCTGATCGCATATTCTTTGGATTTTGAAGCCCTACTCGCTACTCGTTGATCGCCAAATCTTGCGATTTTAAAGCCTTACTTGCTACACGCTGATCGCATATTTTTGTCAATTTTGAAGCCTTCTTTGCGACTCGCTGATCGCATATTCTTTGATTTGGAAGCCTTACTTGTTACTCGCTGATCGCATATTCTTTCAATTTTGAAGCCTTACTCGCTACTCGTTGATCGCCAAATTTGGCGATTTTAAAGCCTTACTTGCTACTCGCTGATCTCATATTTTTTCGATTTTGAAGCCTTACTCGCGACTCGCTGATCGCATATTCTTTCGATTTTGAAGCCTTACTCGCGACTCGCTGATCGCATATTCTTTGGATTTTGAAGACTTACTCGCTTCTCGTTGATCGCAAAATCTTGCGATTTTAAAGCCTTTCTTGCTACACGCTGATCGCATATTTTTGTCAATTATGAAGCCTTCTTCGCGACTCGCTGATCGCATATTCTTTGATTTTGAAGCCTTACTTGCTACTCGCTGATCGCATATTCTTTCAATTTTGAAGCCTAAGTTGCTACTCGCTGATCGCCAATTCTACCGATTTTGAAGCCTAACTCACTACTCGCTGATCGCATATTCTTCAGATTTTGAAGCCTTACTCGCGACTCGCTGATCGCATATTCTTTGGATTTTGAAGCCTTACTCGCGACTCGCTGATCGCATATTCTTTCGATTTTGAAGCCTTACTCGCTACTCGTTGATCGACAAATCTTGCGATTTTAAAGCCTTACTTGCTACTCGCTGATCGCATATTTTTTCAATTTTGAAGCCTTCTTCGCGACTCACTGATCGCATATTCTTTCGATTTTGAAGCCTTACTTGCGACTCGCTGATCGCTTATTCTTTGGATTTTGAAGCCTTACTCGCTACTCGTTGATCGCCAAATCTTGCGATTTTAAAGCCTTACTTGCTCCTCGCTGATCGCATATTTTTTCAATTTTGAAGCCTTACTCGCGACTTGCTGATCGCATATTCTTTCAATTTTGAAGCCTTACTCGCTACTCGTTGATCGCCAAATCTTGCGATTTTAAAGCCTTACTTGCTACTCGCTGATCGCATATTTTTTCGATTTTGAAGTCTTACTCGCGACTCGCTGATCGCATATTCTTTCGATTTTGAAGCCTTACTCGCTACTCGTTGAACGCCAAATCTTGCAAATTAAAAGCATTACTTGCTACTCGCTGATCGCATATTTTTTCAATTTTGAAGCCTTCTTTGCGACTCGCTGATCGCATATTCTTTCGATTTTGAAGCCTTACTCGCGACTCGCTGATCGCATATTCTTTGGATTTTGAAGACTTACTCGCTACTCGTTGATCGCCAAATCTTGCGATTTTAATGCCTTACTTGCTACTCGCTGGTCGCATATTTTTTCAATTTTGAAGCCTTACCCGCGACTCGTTGATCGCCAAATTTTGCGATTTTAAAGCCTTACTCGCTACTCGTTGATCGCCAAGTCATGCGATTTAAAAGCCTTACTTGCTACTCGCTGATCGCATATTTTTTCAATTTTGAAGCCTTACTCGCGACTTGCTGATCGCATATTCTTTCAATTTTGAAGCCTTACTCGCTACTCGTTGATCGCCAAATGTGGCGATTTTAAAGCCTTACTTTTTACTCGCTGATCTCATATTTTTTCGATTTTGAAGCCTTACTCGCTACTCGTTGATCGCCAAATCTTGCGATTTTAAAGCCTTAATTGCTACTCGTTGATCGTTAAATCATGCGATTTTAAAGCCTTACTCGCGACTCGCTGATCGCATATTCTTTCGATTTTGAAGCCTTACTCGCGACTCGCTGATCGCATAGTCTTTCGATTTTAAAGCCTTACTTGCTAATCGCTGATCGCATATTTTTTCAATTTTGAAGCCTTCTTCGCGAATCACTGATCGCATATTCTTTCGATTTTGAAGCCTAACTCGCTACTAGTTGATCGCCAAATCTTGCGATTTTAAAGCCTTACTTGATACTCGCTGGTCGCATATTTTTTCAATTTTGAAGCCTTACTCGCGACTCGCTAATCGCCAAATTTTGCGATTTTAAAGCCTTACTTGCTACTCGCTGATCGCATATTTTTTCGATTTTAAAGCCTTACTCCCGACTCGCTGATCGCCAAATTTTGCGATTTTAAAGCCTTACTTGCTACTCGCTGATCGCATATCCTTTCGATTTTGAAGCCTTACTCGCTACTCGTTGATCGCCAAATCTTGCGATTTTAAAGCCTTACTTGCTACTCATTGTTCGCATATTTTTTAAATTTTGAAGCCTTACTCGCGACTCGCTGATCGCATATTCTTTCGACTTTGAAGCCTTACTCGCTACTCGTTGATCGCATATTTTTTCAATTTTGAAGCCTTACTCGCGACTTGCTGATCGCATATTCTTTCAATTTTGAAGCCTTACTCGCTACTCGTTGATCGCCAAATTTGGCGATTTTAAAGCCTTACTTGCTACTCGCTGATCTCATATTTTTTCGATTTTGAAGCCTTACTCGCGACTCGCTGATCGCATATTCTTTCGATTTTGAAGCCTTACTCGCTACTCATTGATCGCCAAATCTTGCGATTTTAAAGTCTTCCTTTCTACTCGCTGGTCGCATATTTTTTTAATTTTTAAGCCTTTCTCGCGACTCGCTGATCGCATATTTTTTCAATTTTGAAGCCTAAGTCGCTACTCGCTGATCGCCAATTCTTCCGATTTTGAAGCCTTTCTCACTACTCGCTGATCGCAAATTCTTTCGATTTTGAAGCCTTACTCGCGACTCGCTGATCGCATATTCTTTGGATTTTGAAGCCCTACTCGCTACTCGTTGATCGCGAAATCTTGCGATTTTAAAGCCTTACTTGCTACACGCTGATCGCATATTTTTGTCAATTTTGAAGCCTTCTTCGCGACTCGCTGATCGCATATTCTTTGATTTTGAAGCCTTACTCGCGACTCGCTGATCGCCAAATTTTGCGATTTTAAAGCCTTACTTAAACCTCGCTGATCGCATATTTTTTCGATTTTGAAGCCTTACTCGCGACTCGCTGATCGCCAAATTTTGCGATTTTAAAGCCTTACTTGCTACTCGCTGATCGCATATTCTTTCGATTTTGAAGCCTTACTCGCTACTCGTTGATCGCCAAATCTTGCGATTTTAAAGCCTTACTTGCTACTCGCTGGTCGCATATTTTTTAAATTTTGAAGCCTTACTCGCGACTCGCTGATCGCATATTCTTTCGATTTTGAAGCCTTACTCGCTACTCGTTGATCGCCAAGTCATGCGATTTTAAAGCCTTACTTGCTACTCGCTGATCGCAAATTTTTTCAATTTTGAAGCCTTACTCGCGACTTGCAGATCGCATATTCTTTCAATTTTGAAGCCTTACTCGCGACTAGCTGATCGCATATTCGTTGGATTTTGAAGCCTTACTCGCTACTCATTGATCGCCAAATCTTGCGATTTTAAAGTCTTCCTTTCTACTCGCTGGTCGTATATTTTTTTAATTTTGAAGCCTTTCTCGCGACTCGCTGATCGCATATTTTTTCAATTTTGAAGCCTAAGTCGCTACTCGCTGATCGCCAATTCTTCCGATTTTGAAGCCTTTCTCACTACTCGCTGATCGCAAATTCTTTCGATTTTGAAGCCTTACTCGCGACTCGCTGATCGCATATTCTTTGGATTTTGAAGCCCTACTCGCTACTCGTTGATCGCGAAATCTTGCGATTTTAAAGCCTTACTTGCTACACGCTGATCGCATATTTTTGTCAATTTTGAAGCCTTCTTCGCGACTCGCTGATCGCATATTCTTTGATTTTGAAGCCTTACTTGCTACTCGCTGATCGCATATTCTTTCAATTTTGAAGCCTAAGTTCTACTCGCTGATCGCTCATTCTTCCGATTTTGAAGCCTTACTCACTACTCGCTGATCGCAAATTCTTTCGATTTAGAAGCCTAACTCGCGTCTCGCTGATCGCATATTCTTTTGATTTTGAAGCCTTACTCGCTACTCGTTGATCGCCAAATCTTGCGATTTTTAAGCCTTACTTGCTACTCGCTGGTCGCATATTTTTTCAATTTTGAAGCCTTCTTCGCGATTCGCTGATCGCATATTCTTTAGATTTTGAAGCCTTACTCGCGACTCGTTGATCGCATATTCTTTGGATTTTGAAGCCTTACTCGTTACTCGTTGATCGCCAAATCTTGCGATTTTAAAGCCTTACTTGCTACACGCTGATCGCATATTTTTGTCAATTTTGAAGCCTTCTTCGCGACTCGCTGATCGCATATTCTTTCGATTTTGAAGCCTTACTCGCGACTCGCCGATCGCTTATTCTTTGGATTTTGAAGCCTTACTCGCTAATCGTTGATCGCCAAATCTTGCGATTTTAAAGCCATTCTTGCTACTCGCTGGTCGCATATTTTTTCATTTTTGAAGCCTTACTCGCGACTCGCTGATCGCATATTCTTTCGATTTTGAAGCCTTACTCGCTACTCGTTGATCGCCAAATCTTGCGATTTTAAAGCCTTTCTTGCTACTCGCAGATCGCATATTTTTTCAATTTTGAAGCCTTGTTCGCGACTCACTGATCGCATATTCTTTTGATTTTGAAGCCTTACTCGCTATTCGTTGATCGCCAAATCTTGCGATTTTAAAGCCTTACTTGCTTCTCGCTGATCGCATATTTTTTCAATTTTGAAGCCTTACTCGCGACTTGCTGATCGCATATTCTTTCAATTTTGAAGCCTTACTCGCGACTCGCTGATCGCATATTCTTTCGATTTTGAAGCCTTACTCGCTACTTGTTGATCGCCAAATTAAGCGATTTTAAAGCCTTACTCGCGACTCGCTGATCGCATATTCTTTCGATTTTGAAGCCTTACTCGCTACTCGTTGATCGCCAAATCTTGCGATTTTTAAGCCTTACTTGCTACTCGCTGGTCGCATATTTTTTCAATTTTTAAGCCTTACTCGCGACTCGCTGATCGCATATTCGTTGGATTTTGAAGCCTTACTCGCTACTCGTTGATCGCCAAATCTTGCGATTTTAAAGTATTTCTTGCTACTCGCTGGTCGCATATTTTTTCAATTTTGAAGCCTAAGTCCCTACTCGCTGATCGCATTTTTTTTCAATTTTGAAGCCTAAGTCGCTACTCGCTGATCGTCAATTCTTTCGATTTTGAAGCCTTTCTCAATACTCGCTGATCGCAAATTCTTTCGATTTTGAAGCCTTGCTCGCGACTTGCTGATCGCCAAATCTTGCGATTTTTAAGCCTTACTTGCTACTCGCTAGTCGCATATTTTTTCAATTTTGAAGCCTTCTTCGCGACTCGCTGATCGCATATTCTTTAGATGTTGAAGCCTTACTCGCGACTCGCTGATCGCATTTTCTTTGGATTTTGAAGCCTTTCTCGCTACTCGTTGATCGCCAAATCTTGCGATTTTATAGCCTTACTTGCTTCTCGCTGATCGCATATTTTTTCAATTTTGAAGCCTTCTTTGCGACTCGCTGATCGCATATTCTTTCGATTTTGATGCCTTACTCACGACTCGCTGATCGCATATTCTTTGGATTTTGAAGACTTACTCGCTACTCGTTGATCGCCAAATCATGCGATTTTAAAGCCTTACTTGCTACTCGCTGGTCGCATATTTTTTCAATTTTGAAGCCTTACTCGCGCTCGCTGATCGCCAAATTTTGCGATTTTAAAGCCTTACTTGCTACTTGCTGATCGCATATTTTTTCGATTTTGAAGCCTTACTCGCGACTCGCTGATCGCCAAATTTTGCGATTTTAAAGCCTTACTTGCTACTCGCTGATCGCATATTCTTTCGATTTTGAAGCCTTACTCGCTACTCGTTGATCGCCAAATATGGCGATTTTAAAGCCTTACTTGCTACTCGCTGATCGCATATTTTTTTAAATTTTGAAGCCTTACTCGCGACTCGCTGATCGCATATTCTTTCGATTTTGAAGCCTTACTCGCTACTCGTTGATTGCCAAGTCATGCGATTTTAAAGCCTTACTTGCTACTCGCTGATCGCATATTTTTTCAATTTTGAAGCCTTACTCGCGACTTGCAGATCGCATATTCTTTCAATTTTGAAGCCTTACTCGCTACACGTTGATCGCCAAATCTTGCGATTTTAAAGCCTTACTTGCTACTCGCTGGTTGCATATTTTTTAAATTTTGAAGCTTTACTCGCGACTCGCTGATCGCATATTCTTTCGATTTTGAAGCCTTACTTGCTACTCGTTGATCGTTAAATCATGCGATTTTAAAGCCTTACTTGCTACTCGCTGATCGCATATTTTTTCAATTTTGAAGCCTTACTCGCGACTCGCTGATCGCATATTCTTTCGATTTTGAAGCCTTACTTGCTACTCGCTGGTCGCATATTTTTTTTTTATTTTGAAGCCTTTCTCGCGACTCACTGATCGCCAAATCTTGCGATTTTAAAGCCTTACTTGCTACTCATTGGTCGCATATTTTTTAAATTTTGAAGCCTTACTCGCGACTCGCTGATCGCATATTCTTTCGATTTTGAAGCCTTACTCGCTACTCGTTGATCGCCAAATCATGCGATTTTAAAGCCTTACTTGCTACTCGCTGATCGCATATTTTTTCAATTTTGAAGCCTTACTCGCGACTCGCTGATCGCATATTCGTTGGATTTTGAAGCCTTACTCGCTACTCGTTAATTGCCAAATCTTGCGATTTTAAAGTCTTTCTTGCTACTCGCTGGTCGCATATTTTTTTAATTTTGAAGCCTTACTCGCGACTCGCTGATCGCATATTTTTTCAATTTTGAAGCCTAAGTCGCTACTCGCTGATCGCCAATTCTTCCGATTTTGAAGCCTTTCTCACTACTCGCTGATCGCAAATTCTTTCGATTTTGAAGCCTTGCTCGCGACTTGCTGATCGTTAAATCTTGCGATTTTAAAGCCTTACTTGCTACTCGCTGATCGCATATTTTTTCAATTTTGAAGCCCTCTTCGCGACACACTGATCGCATATTCTTTCGATTTTGAAGCCTTACTCGCGACTCGCTGATCGCATATTCTTTGGATTTTGAAGCCCTACTCGCTACTCGTTGATCGCCAAATCTTGCGATTTTAAAGCCTTACTTGCTACACGCTGATCGCATATTTTTGTCAATTTTGAAGCCTTCTTTGCGACTCGCTGATCGCATATTCTTTGATTTGGAAGCCTTACTTGTTACTCGCTGATCGCATATTCTTTCAATTTTGAAGCCTTACTCGCTACTCGTTGATCGCCAAAATTGGCGATTTTAAAGCCTTACTTGCTACTCGCTGATCTCATATTTTTTCGATTTTGAAGCCTTACTCGCGACTCGCTGATCGCATATTCTTTCGATTTTGAAGCCTTACTCGCAACTCGCTGATCGCATATTCTTTGGATTTTGAAGACTTACTCGCTTCTCGTTGATCGCAAAATCTTGCGATTTTAAAGCCTTTCTTGCTACACGCTGATCGCATATTTTTGTCAATTATGAAGCCTTTTTCGCGACTCGCTGATCGCATATTCTTTGATTTTGAAGCCTTACTTGCTACTCGCTGATCGCATATTCTTTCAATTTTGAAGCCTAAGTTGCTACTCGCTGATCGCCAATTCTACCGATTTTGAAGCCTAACTCACTACTCGCTGATCGCATATTCTTCAGATTTTGAAGCCTTACTCGCGACTCGCTGATCGCATATTCTTTGGATTTTGAAGACTTACTCGCTATTCGTTGACCGCCAAATCTTGCGATTTTAAAGCCTTACTTGCTACACGCTGATCGCATATTTTTGTCAATTTTGAAGCCTTCTTTGCGACTCGCTGATCGCATATTCTTTCGATTTTGAAGCCTTACTCGCGACTCGCTGATCGCTTATTCTTTGGATTTTGAAGCCTTACTCGCTACTCGTTGATCGCCAAATCTTGCGATTTTAAAGCCTTACTTGCTACTCGCATGTCGCATATTTTTTTTTATATTTTGAAGCCTTACTCGCGACTCGCTGATCGCATATTCTTTCGATTTTAAAGCCTTACTCGCTACTCGTTGATCGACAAATCTTGCGATTTTAAAGCCTTACTTGCTACTCGCTGATCGCATATTTTTTCAATTTTGAAGCCTTCTTCGCGACTCGCTGATCGCATATTCTTTCGATTTTGAAGCCTTACTTTCGACTCGCTGATCGCTTATTCTTTGGATTTTGAAGCCTTACTCGCTACTCGTTGATCGCCAAATCTTGCGATTTTAAAGCCTTACTTGCTCCTCGCTGATCGCATATTTTTTCAATTTTGAAGCCTTACTCGCGACTTGCTGATCGCATATTCTTTCAATTTTGAAGCCTTACTCGCTACTCGTTGATCGCCAAATCTTGCGATTTTAAAGCCTTACTTGCTACTCGCTGATCGCATATTTTTTCGATTTTGAAGTCTTACTCGCGACTCGCTGATCGCATATTCTTTCGATTTTGAAGCCTTACTCGCTACTCGTTGAACGCCAAATCTTGCAAATTAAAAGCATTACTTGCTACTCGCTGATCGCATATTTTTTCAATTTTGAAGCCTTCTTTGCGACTCGCTGATCGCATATTCTTTCGATTTTGAAGCCTTACTCGCGACTCGCTGATCGCATATTCTTTGGATTTTGAAGACTTACTCGCTACTCGTTGATCGCCAAATCTTGCGATTTTAATGCCTTACTTGCTACTCGCTGGTCGCATATTTTTTCAATTTTCAAGCCTTACCCGCGACTCGCTGATCGCCAAATTTTGCGATTTTAAAGCCTTACTCGCTACTCGTTGATCGCCAAGTCATGCGATTTAAAAGCCTTACTTGCTACTCGCTGATCGCATATTTTTTCAATTTTGAAGCCTTACTCGCGACTTGCTGATCGCATATTCTTTCAATTTTGAAGCCTTACTCGCTACTCGTTGATCGCCAAATGTGGCGATTTTAAAGCCTTACTTTTTACTCGCTGATCTCATATTTTTTCGATTTTGAAGCCTTACTCGCTACTCGTTGATCGCCAAATCTTGCGATTTTAAAGCCTTAATTGCTACTCGTTGATCGTTAAATCATGCGATTTTAAAGCCTTACTCGCGACTCGCTGATCGCATATTCTTTCGATTTTGAAGCCTTACTCGCGACTCACTGATCGCATAGTCTTTCGATTTTAAAGCCTTACTTGCTAATCACTGATCGCATATTTTTTCAATTTTGAAGCCTTCTTCGCGAATCACTGATCGCATATTCTTTCGATTTTGAAGCCTAACTCGCTACTAGTTGATCGCCAAATCTTGCGATTTTAAAGCCTTACTTGCTACTCGCTGGTCGCATATTTTTTCAATTTTGAAGCCTTACTCGCGACTCGCTAATCGCCAAATTTTGCGATTTTAAAGCCTTACTTGCTACTCGCTGATCGCATATTTTTTCGATTTTAAAGCCTTACTCCCGACTCGCTGATCGCCAAATTTTGCGATTTTAAAGCCTTACTTGCTACTCGCTGATCGCATATCCTTTCGATTTTGAAGCCTTACTCGCTACTCGTTGATCGCCAAATCTTGCGGCTTTAAAGCCTTACTTGCTACTCATTGTTCGCATATTTTTTAAATTTTGAAGCCTTACTCGCGACTCGCTGATCGCATTTTCTTTGGATTTTGAAGCCTTTCTCGCTACTCGTTGATCGCCAAATCTTGCGATTTTATAGCCTTACTTGCTTCTCGCTGATCGCATATTTTTTCAATTTTGAAGCCTTCTTTGCGACTCGCTGATCGCATATTCTTTCGATTTTGATGCCTTACTCGCGACTCGCTGATCGCATATTCTTTGGATTTTGAAGACTTACTCGCTACTCGTTGATCGCCAAATCATGCTATTTTAAAGCCTTACTTGCTACTCGCTGGTCGCATATTTTTTCAATTTTGAAGCCTTACTCGCGCTCGCTGATCGCCAAATTTTGCGATTTTAAAGCCTTACTTGCTACTTGCTGATCGCATATTTTTTCGATTTTGAAGCCTTACTCGCGACTCGCTGATCGCCAAATTTTGCGATTTTAAAGCCTTACTTGCTACTCGCTGATCGCATATTCTTTCGATTTTGAAGCCTTACTCGCTACTCGTTGATCGCCAAATCTTGCGATTTTAAAGCCTTACTTGCTACTCGCTGATCGCATATTTTTTTAAATTTTGAAGCCTTACTCGCGACTCGCTGATCGCATATTCTTTCGATTTTGAAGCCTTACTCGCTACTCGTTGATTGCCAAGTCATGCGATTTTAAAGCCTTACTTGCTACTCGCTGATCGCATATTTTTTCAATTTTGAAGCCTTACTCGCGACTTGCAGATCGCATATTCTTTCAATTTTGAAGCCTTACTCGCTACTCGTTGATCGCCAAATCTTGCGATTTTAAAACCTTACTTGCTACTCGCTGGTTGCATATTTTTTAAATTTTGAAGCTTTACTCGCGACTCGCTGATCGCATATTCTTTCGATTTTGAAGCCTTACTTGCTACTCGTTGATCGTTAAATCATGCGATTTTAAAGCCTTACTTGCTACTCGCTGATCGCATATTTTTTCAATTTTGAAGCCTTACTCGCGACTCGCTGATCGCATATTCTTTCGATTTTGAAGCCTTACTTGCTACTCGCTGGTCGCATATTTTTTTTTTATTTTGAAGCCTTTCTCGCGACTCACTGATCGCCAAATCTTGCGATTTTAAAGCCTTACTTGCTACTCATTGGTCGCATATTTTTTAAATTTTGAAGCCTTACTCGCGACTCGCTGATCGCATATTCTTTCGATTTTGAAGCCTTACTCGCTACTCGTTGATAGCCAAATCATGCGATTTTAAAGCCTTACTTGCTACTCGCTGATCGCATATTTTTTCAATTTTGAAGCCTTACTCGCGACTCGCTGATCGCATATTCGTTGGATTTTGAAGCCTTACTCGCTACTCGTTAATTGCCAAATCTTGCGATTTTAAAGTCTTTCTTGCTACTCGCTGGTCGCATATTTTTTTAATTTTGAAGCCTTACTCGCGACTCGCTGATCGCATATTTTTTCAATTTTGAAGCCTAAGTCGCTACTCGCTGATCGCCAATTCTTCCGATTTTGAAGCCTTTCTCACTACTCGCTGATCGCAAATTCTTTCGATTTTGAAGCCTTGCTCGCGACTTGCTGATCGTTAAATCTTGCGATTTTAAAGCCTTACTTGCTACTCGCTGATCGCATATTTTTTCAATTTTGAAGCCCTCTTCGCGACTCACTGATCGCATATTCTTTCGATTTTGAAGCCTTACTCGCGACTCGCTGATCGCATATTCTTTGGATTTTGAAGCCCTACTCGCTACTCGTTGATCGCCAAATCTTGCGATTTTAAAGCCTTACTTGCTACACGCTGATCGCATATTTTTGTCAATTTTGAAGCCTTCTTCGCGACTCGCTGATCGCATATTCTTTGATTTGGAAGCCTTACTTGTTACTCGCTGATCGCATATTCTTTCAATTTTGAAGCCTTACTCGCTACTCGTTGATCGCCAAATTTGGCGATTTTAAAGCCTTACTTGCTACTCGCTGATCTCATATTTTTTCGATTTTGAAGCCTTACTCGCGACTCGCTGATCGCATTTTCTTTCGATTTTGAAGCCTTACTCGCGACTCGCTGATCGCATATTCTTTGGATTTTGAAGACTTACTCGCTTCTCGTTGATCGCAAAATCTTGCGATTTTAAAGCCTTTCTTGCTACACGCTGATCGCATATTTTTGTCAATTATGAAGCCTTCTTCGCGACTCGCTGATCGCATATTCTTTGATTTTGAAGCCTTACTTGCTACTCGCTGATCGCATATTCTTTCAATTTTGAAGCCTAAGTTGCTACTCGCTGATCGCCAATTCTACCGATTTTGAAGCCTAACTCACTACTCGCTGATCGCATATTCTTTAGATTTTGAAGCCTTACTCGCGACTCGCTGATCGCATATTCTTTGGATTTTGAAGACTTACTCGCTATTCGTTGACCGCCAAATCTTGCGATTTTAAAGCCTTACTTGCTACACGCTGATCGCATATTTTTGTCAATTTTGAAGCCTTCTTTGCGACTCGCTGATCGCATATTCTTTCGATTTTGAAGCCTTACTCGCGACTCGCTGATCGCTTATTCTTTGGATTTTGAAGCCTTACTCGCTACTCGTTGATCGCCAAATCTTGCGATTTTAAAGCCTTACTTGCTACTCGCATGTCGCATATTTTTTTTTATATTTTGAAGCCTTACTCGCGACTCGCTGATCGCATATTCTTTCGATTTTGAAGCCTTACTCGCTACTCGTTGATCGACAAATCTTGCGATTTTAAAGCCTTACTTGCTACTCGCTGATCGCATATTTTTTCAATTTTGAAGCCTTCTTCGCGACTCACTGATCGCATATTCTTTCGATTTTGAAGCCTTACTTGCGACTCGCTGATCGCTTATTCTTTGGATTTTGAAGCCTTACTCGCTACTCGTTGATCGCCAAATCTTGCGATTTTAAAGCCTTACTTGCTCCTCGCTGATCGCATATTTTTTCAATTTTGAAGCCTTACTCGCGACTTGCTGATCGCATATTCTTTCAATTTTGAAGCCTTACTCGCTACTCGTTGATCGCCAAATCTTGCGATTTTAAAGCCTTACTTGCTTCTCGCTGATCGCATATTTTTTCGATTTTGAAGTCTTACTCGCGACTCGCTGATCGCATATTCTTTCGATTTTGAAGCCTTACTCGCTACTCGTTGAACGCCAAATCTTGCAAATTAAAAGCATTACTTGCTACTCGCTGATCGCATATTTTTTCAATTTTGAAGCCTTCTTTGCGACTCGCTGATCGCATATTCTTTCGATTTTGAAGCCTTACTCGCGACTCGCTGATCGCATATTCTTTGGATTTTGAAGACTTACTCGCTACTCGTTGATCGCCAAATCTTGCGATTTTAATGCCTTACTTGCTACTCGCTGGTCGCATATTTTTTCAATTTTCAAGCCTTACCCGCGACTCGTTGATCGCCAAATTTTGCGATTTTAAAGTCTTACTCGCTACTCGTTGATCGCCAAGTCATGCGATTTAAAAGCCTTACTTGCTACTCGCTGATCGCATATTTTTTCAATTTTGAAGCCTTACTCGCGACTTGCTGATCGCATATTCTTTCAATTTTGAAGCCTTACTCGCTACTCGTTGATCGCCAAATGTGGCGATTTTAAAGCCTTACTTTTTACTCGCTGATCTCATATTTTTTCGATTTTGAAGCCTTATTCGCTACTCGTTGATCGCCAAATCTTGCGATTTTAAAGCCTTAATTGCTACTCGTTGATCGTTAAATCATGCGATTTTAAAGCCTTACTCGCGACTCGCTGATCGCATATTCTTTCGATTTTGAAGCCTTACTCGCGACTCGCTGATCGCATAGACTTTCGATTTTAAAGCCTTACTTGCTAATCGCTGATCGCATATTTTTTCAATTTTGAAGCCTTCTTCGCGAATCACTGATCGCATATTCTTTCGATTTTGAAGCCTAACTCGCTACTAGTTGATCGCCAAATCTTGCGATTTTAAAGCCTTACTTGCTACTCGCTGGTCGCATATTTTTTCAATTTTGAAGCCTTACTCGCGACTCGCTAATCGCCAAATTTTGCGATTTTAAAGCCTTACTTGCTACTCGCTGATCGCATATTTTTTCGATTTTAAAGCCTTACTCCCGACTCGCTGATCGCCAAATTTTGCGATTTTAAAGCCTTACTTGCTACTCGCTGATCGCATATCCTTTCGATTTTGAAGCCTTACTCGCTACTCGTTGATCGCCAAATCTTGCGATTTTAAAGCCTTACTTGCTACTCATTGTTCGCATATTTTTTAAATTTTGAAGCCTTACTCGCGACTCGCTGATCGCATATTCTTTCGACTTTGAAGCCTTACTCGCTACTCGTTGATCGCATATTTTTTCAATTTTGAAGCCTTACTCGCGACTTGCTGATCGCATATTCTTTCAATTTTGAAGCCTTACTCGCTACTCGTTGATCGCCAAATTTGGCGATTTTAAAGCCTTATTTGCTACTCGCTGATCTCATATTTTTTCGATTTTGAAGCCTTACTCGCGACTCGCTGATCGCATATTCTTTCGATTTTGAAGCCTTACTCGCGACTCGCTGATCGCATATTCTTTGGATTTTGAAGACTTACTCGCTTCTCGTTGATCGCAAAATCTTGCGATTTTAAAGCCTTACTTGCTACACGCTGATCGCATATTTTTGTCAATTATGAAGCCTTCTTCGCGACTCGCTGATCGCATATTCTTTGATTTTGAAGCCTTACTTGCTACTCGCTGATCGCATATTCTTTCAATTTTGAAGCCTAAGTTGCTACTCGCTGATCGCCAATTCTACCGATTTTGAAGCCTAACTCACTACTCGCTGATCGCAAATTCTTTCGATTAAGAAGCCTAACTCGCGACTCGCTGATCGCATATTCTTTCGATTTTGAAGCCTTTCTCGCTACTCGTTGATCGCCAAATCTTGCGATTTTTAAGCCTTACTTGCTACTCGCTGGTCGCATATTTTTTCAATTTTGAAGCCTTCTTCGCGACTCGCTGATCGCATATTCTTTAGATTTTGAAGCCTTACTTGCGACTCGCTGATCGCATATTCTTTGGATTTTGAAGACTTACTCGCTACTCGTTGATCGCCAAATCTTGCGATTTTAAAGCCTTACTATCTACACGCTGATCGCATATTTTTGTCAATTTTGAAGCCTTCTTCGCGACTCGCTGATCGTATATTCTTTCGATTTTGAAGCCTTACTCGCGACTCGCTGATCGATAATTCTTTGGATTTTGAAGCCTTACTCGCTACTCGTTCATCGCCAAATCTTGCGATTTTAAAGCCTTACTTGCCACTCGCATGTCGCATATTTTTTTTTAAATTTTGAAGCCTTACTCGCGACTCGCTGATCGCATATTCTTTCGATTTTGAAGCCTTACTCGCGACTCGCTGATCGCATATTCTTTCGATTTTGAAGCCTTACTCGCGACTCGCTGATCGCATATTCTTTGGATTTTGAAGACTTACTCGCTTCTCGTTGATCGCAAAATCTTGCGATTTTAAAGCCTTACTTGCTACACGCTGATCGCATATTTTTGTCAATTATGAAGCCTTCTTCGCGACTCGCTGATCGCATATTCTTTGATTTTGAAGCCTTACTTGCTACTCGCTGATTGCATATTCTTTCAATTTTGAAGCCTAAGTTGCTACTCGCTAATCGCCAATTCTACCGATTTTGAAGCCTAACTCACTACTCGCTGATCGCATATTCTTTAGATTTTGAAGCCTTACTCGCGACTCGCTGATCGCATATTCTTTGGATTTTGAAGACTTACTCGCTACTCGTTGATCGCCAAATCTTGCGATTTTAAAGCCTTACTTGCTACACGCTGATCGCATATTTTTGTCAATTTTGAAGCCTTCTTCGCGACTCGCTGATCGCATATTCTTTCGATTTTGAAGCCTTACTCGCGACTCGCTGATCGCTTATTCTTTGGATTTTGAAGCCTTACTCGCTACTCGTTGATCGCCAAATCTTGCGATTTTAAAGCCTTACTTGCTCCTCGCTGATCGCATATTTTTTCAATTTTGAAGCCTTACTCGCGACTTGCTGATCGCATATTCTTTCAATTTTGAAGCCTTACTCGCTACTCGTTGATCGCCAAATCTTGCGATTTTAAAGCCTTACTTGCTACTCGCTGATCGCATATTTTTTCGATTTTGAAGTCTTACTCGCGACTCGCTGATCGCATATTCTTTCGATTTTGAAGCCTTACTCGCTACTCGTTGAACGCCAAATCTTGCAAATTAAAAGCATTACTTGCTACTCGCTGATCGCATATTTTTTCAATTTTGAAGCCTTCTTTGCGACTCGCTGATCGCATATTCTTTCGATTTTGAAGCCTTACTCGCGACTCGCTGATCGCATATTCTTTGGATTTTGAAGACTTACTCGCTACTCGTTGATCGCCAAATCTTGCGATTTTAATGCCTTACTTGCTACTCGCTGGTCGCATATTTTTTCAATTTTCAAGCCTTACCCGCGACTCGCTGATCGCCAAATTTTGCGATTTTAAAGCCTTACTCGCTACTCGTTGATCGCCAAGTCATGCGATTTAAAAGCCTTACTTGCTACTCGCTGATCGCATATTTTTTCAATTTTGAAGCCTTACTCGCGACTTGCTGATCGCATATTCTTTCAATTTTGAAGCCTTACTCGCTACTCGTTGATCGCCAAATGTGGCGATTTTAAAGCCTTACTTTCTACTCGCTGATCTCATATTTTTTCGATTTTGAAGCCTTACTCGCTACTCGTTGATCGCCAAATCTTGCGATTTTAAAGCCTTACTTGCTACTCGTTGATCGTTAAATCATGCGATTTTAAAGCCTTACTCGCGAATCGCTGATCGCATATTCTTTCGATTTTGAAGCCTTACTCGCGACTCGCTGATCGCATAGTCTTTCGATTTTAAAGCCTTACTTGCTAATCGCTGATCGCATATTTTTTCAATTTTGAAGCCTTCTTCGCGAATCACTGATCGCATATTCTTTCGATTTTGAAGCCTAACTCGCTACTAGTTGATCGCCAAATCTTGCGATTTTAAAGCCTTACTTGCTACTCGCTGGTCGCATATTTTTTCAATTTTGAAGCCTTACTCGCGACTCGCTAATCGCCAAATTTTGCGATTTTAAAGCCTTACTTGCTACTCGCTGATCGCATATTTTTTCGATTTTAAAGCCTTACTCCCGACTCGCTGATCGCCAAATTTTGCGATTTTAAAGCCTTACTTGCTACTCGCTGATCGCATATCCTTTCGATTTTGAAGCCTTACTCGCTACTCGTTGATCGCCAAATCTTGCGATTTTAAAGCCTTACTTGCTACTCATTGTTCGCATATTTTTTAAATTTTGAAGCCTTACTCGCGACTCGCTGATCGCATATTCTTTCGACTTTGAAGCCTTACTCGCTACTCGTTGATCGCATATTTTTTCAATTTTGAAGCCTTACTCGCGACTTGCTGATCGCATATTCTTTCAATTTTGAAGCCTTACTCGCTAATCGTTGATCGCAAAATCTTGCGATTTTAAAGCCTTACTTGCTACACGCTGATCGCATATTTTTGTCAATTATGAAGCCTTCTTCGCGACTCGCTGATCGCATATTCTTTGATTTTGAAGCCTTACTTGCTACTCGCTGATCGCATATTCTTTCAATTTTGAAGCCTAAGTTGCTACTCGCTGATCGCCAATTCTACCGATTTTGAAGCCTAACTCACTACTCGCTGATCGCAAATTCTTTCGATTTAGAAGCCTAACTCGCGACTCGCTGATCGCATATTCTTTCGATTTTGAAGCCTTTCTCGCTACTCGTTGATCGCCAAATCTTGCGATTTTTAAGCCTTACTTGCTACTCGCTGGTCGCATATTTTTTCAATTTTGAAGCCTTCTTCGCGACTCGCTGATCGCATATTCTTTAGATTTTGAAGCCTTACTCGCGACTCGCTGATCGCATATTCTTTGGATTTTGAAGACTTACTCGCTACTCGTTGATCGCCAAATCTTGCGATTTTAAAGCCTTACTATCTACACGCTGATCGCATATTTTTGTCAATTTTGAAGCCTTCTTCGCGACTCGCTGATCGTATATTCTTTCGATTTTGAAGCCTTACTCGCGACTCGCTGATCGCTTATTCTTTGGATTTTGAAGCCTTACTCGCTACTCGTTCATCGCCAAATCTTGCGATTTTAAAGCCTTACTTGCTACTCGCATGTCGCAAATTTTTTTTTAAATTTTGAAGCCTTACTCGCGACTCGCTGATCGCATATTCTTTCGATTTTGAAGCCTTACTCGCGACTCGCTGATCGCATATTCTTTCGATTTTGAAGCCTTACTCGCGACTCGCTGATCGCATATTCTTTGGATTTTGAAGACTTACTCGCTTCTCGTTGATCGCAAAATCTTGCGATTTTAAAGCCTTACTTGCTACACGCTGATCGCATATTTTTGTCAATTATGAAGCCTTCTTCGCGACTCGCTGATCGCATATTCTTTGATTTTGAAGCCTTACTTGCTACTCGCTGATTGCATATTCTTTCAATTTTGAAGCCTAAGTTGCTACTCGCTAATCGCCAATTCTACCGATTTTGAAGCCTAACTCACTACTCGCTGATCGCATATTCTTTAGATTTTGAAGCCTTACTCGCGACTCGCTGATCGCATATTCTTTGGATTTTGAAGACTTACTCGCTACTCGTTGATCGCCAAATCTTGCGATTTTAAAGCCTTACTTGCTACACGCTGATCGCATATTTTTGTCAATTTTGAAGCCTTCTTCGCGACTCGCTGATCGCATATTCTTTCGATTTTGAAGCCTTACTCGCGACTCGCTGATCGCTTATTCTTTGGATTTTGAAGCCTTACTCGCTACACGTTGATCGCCAAATCTTGCGATTTTTAAGCCTTACTTGCTACTCGCATGTCGCATATTTTTTTTTATATTTTGAAGCCTTACTCGCGAGTCGCTGATCGCATATTCTTTCGATTTTGAAGCCTTACTCGCTACTCGTTGATCGACAAATCTTGCGATTTTAAAGCCTTACTTGCTACTCGCTGATCGCATATTTTTTCAATTTTGAAGCCTTCTTCGCGACTCACTGATCGCATATTCTTTCGATTTTGAAGCCTTACTTGCGACTCGCTGATCGCTTATTCTTTGGATTTTGAAGCCTTACTCGCTACTCGTTGATCGCCAAATCTTGCGATTTTAAAGCCTTACTTGCTCCTCGCTGATCGCATATTTTTTCAATTTTGAACCCTTACTCGCGACTTGCTGATCGCATATTCTTTCAATTTTGAAGCCTTACTCGCTACTCGTTGATCGCCAAATCTTGCGATTTTAAAGCCTTACTTGCTACTCGCTGATCGCATATTTTTTCGATTTTGAAGTCTTACTCGCGACTCGCTGATCGCATATTCTTTCGATTTTGAAGCCTTACTCGCTACTCGTTGAACGCCAAATCTTGCAAATTAAAAGCATTACTTGCTACTCGCTGATCGCATATTTTTTCAATTTTGAAGCCTTCTTTGCGACTCGCTGATCGCATATTCTTTCGATTTTGAAGCCTTACTCGCGACTCGCTGATCGCATATTCTTTGGATTTTGAAGACTTACTCGCTACTCGTTGATCGCCAAATCTTGCGATTTTAATGCCTTACTTGCTACTCGCTGGTCGCATATTTTTTCAATTTTCAAGCCTTACCCGCGACTCGCTGATCGCCAAATTTTGCGATTTTAAAGCCTTACTCGCTACTCGTTGATCGCCAAGTCATGCGATTTAAAAGCCTTACTTGCTACTCGCTGATCGCATATTTTTTCAATTTTGAAGCCTTACTCGCGACTTGCTGATCGCATATTCTTTCAATTTTGAAGCCTTACTCGCTACTCGTTGATCGCCAAATGTAGCGATTTTAAAGCCTTACTTTCTACTCGCTGATCTCATATTTTTTCGATTTTGAAGCCTTACTCGCTACTCGTTGATCGCCAAATCTTGCGATTTTAAAGCCTTACTTGCTACTCGTTGATCGTTAAATCATGCGATTTTAAAGCCTTACTCGCGACTCGCTGATCGCATATTCTTTCGATTTTGAAGCCTTACTCGCGACTCGCTGATCGCATAGTCTTTCGATTTTAAAGCCTTACTTGCTAATCGCTGATCGCATATTTTTTCAATTTTGAAGCCTTCTTCGCGAATCACTGATCGCATATTCTTTCGATTTTGAAGCCTTACTCGCTACTAGTTGATCGCCAAATCTTGCGATTTTAAAGCCTTACTTGCTACTCGCTGGTCGCATATTTTTTCAATTTTGAAGCCTTACTCGCGACTCGCTAATCGCCAAATTTTGCGATTTTAAAGCCTTACTTGCTACTCGCTGATCGCATATTTTTTCGATTTTAAAGCCTTACTCCCGACTCGCTGATCGCCAAATTTTGCGATTTTAAAGCCTTACTTGCTACTCGCTGATCGCATATCCTTTCGATTTTGAAGCCTTACTCGCTACTCGTTGATCGCCAAATCTTGCGATTTTAAAGCCTTACTTGCTACTCATTGTTCGCATATTTTTTAAATTTTGAAGCCTTACTCGCGACTCGCTGATC
This sequence comes from Lacanobia oleracea, assembly GCA_950371165.1. NCBI lineage: Eukaryota > Metazoa > Arthropoda > Insecta > Lepidoptera > Noctuidae > Lacanobia > Lacanobia oleracea. Next base: position 302,265 of record OX493408.1, read on the forward strand.
GCATATTCTTTCGACTTTGAAGCCTTACTCGCTACTCGTTGATCGCATATTTTTTCAATTTTGAAGCCTTACTCGCGACTTGCTGATCGCATATTCTTTCAATTTTGAAGCCTTACTCGCTAATCGTTGATCGCATAATTTGGCGATTTTAAAGCCTTACTTGCTACTCGCTGATCTCATATTTTTTCGATTTTGAAGCCTTACTCGCGACTCGCTGATCGCATATTCTTTCGATTTTGAAGCCTTACTCGCGACTCGCTGATCGCATATTCTTTGGATTTTGAAGACTTACTCGCTTCTCGTTGATCGCAAAATCTTGCGATTTTAAAGCCTTACTTGCTACACGCTGATCGCATATTTTTGTCAATTATGAAGCCTTCTTCGCGACTCGCTGATCGCATATTCTTTGATTTTGAAGCCTTACTTGCTACTCGCTGATCGCATATTCTTTCAATTTTGAAGCCTAAGTTGCTACTCGCTGATCGCCAATTCTACCGATTTTGAAGCCTAACTCACTACTCGCTGATCGCAAATTCTTTCGATTTAGAAGCCTAACTCGCGACTCGCTGATCGCATATTCTTTCGATTTTGAAGCCTTTCTCGCTACTCGTTGATCGCCAAATCTTGCGATTTTTAAGCCTTACTTGCTACTCGCTGGTCGCATATTTTTTCAATTTTGAAGCCTTCTTCGCGACTCGCTGATCGCATATTCTTTAGATTTTGAAGCCTTACTCGCGACTCGCTGATCGCATATTCTTTGGATTTTGAAGACTTACTCGCTACTCGTTGATCGCCAAATCTTGCGATTTTAAAGCCTTACTATCTACACGCTGATCGCATATTTTTGTCAATTTTGAAGCCTTCTTCGCGACTCGCTGATCGTATATTATTTCGATTTTGAAGCCTTACTCGCGACTCGCTGATCGCTTATTCTTTGGATTTTGAAGCCTTACTCGCTACTCGTTCATCGCCAAATCTTGCGATTTTAAAGCCTTACTTGCTACTCGCTGGTCGCATATTTTTTCAATTTTGAAGCCTTCTTCGCGACTCTCTGATGGCATATTCTTTATATTTTGAAGCCATACTCGCGACTCGCTGGTCGCATATTCTTTGGATTTTGAAGCCTTACTCGCTACTCGTTGATCGCCAAATCTTGCGATTTTAAAACCTTACTTGCTACACGCTGATCGCATATTTTTGTCAATTTTGAAGCCTTCTTCGCGACTCGCTGATCGCATATTCTTTGATTTTGAAGCCTTACTTGCTACTCGCTGATCGCATATTCTTTCAATTTTGAAGCCTAAGTTGCTACTCGCTGATCGTCAATTCTTCCGATTTTGAAGCCTTACTCACTACTCGCTGATCGCAAATTCTTTCGATTTAGAAGCCTAACTCGCTACTCGCTGATCGCATATTCTTTCGATTTTGAAGCCTTACTCGCTACTCGTTGATCGCCAAATCTTGCGATTTTTAATCCTTACTTGCTACTCGCTGGTCGCATACTTTTTTCAATTTTGAAGCATTACTCGCGACTCGCTGATCGCATATTTTTTCAATTCTGAAGCCTTCTTCGCGACTCACTGATCGCATATGCTTTCGATTTTGAAGCCTTACTCGCGACTCGCTGATTGCATATTTTTTGGATTTTGAAACTTTACTTGCTACACGCTGATCGCATATTTTTGTCAATTTTGAAGCCTTCTTCGAGACTCGCTGATCGCATATTCTTTCGATTTCGAAGCCTTACTCGCGACTCGCTGATCGCTTATTCTTTGGATTTTGAAGCCTTACTCGCTACTCAATGATCGCCAAATTTTGCGATTTTAAAGCCTTACTTGCTACTCTCTGGTCGCATATTTTTTTTTTAATTTTGAAGCCTTACTCGCGACTCGCTGATCGCATATTCTTTCGATTTTGAAGCCTTACTCGCTACTAGTTGATCGCCAAATCTTGCGATTTTAAAGCCTTACTTGCTACTCGCTGATCGCATATTTTTTCAATTTTGAAGCCTTCTTCGCGAATCACTGATCGCATATTCTTTCGATTTTGAAGCTTTACTCGCGACTCGCTGATCGCTTATTCTTTGGATTTTGAAGCCTTACTCGCTACTCGATGATTGCCAAATCTTGCGATTTTAAAGCCTTACTTGCTCTTCGCTGATCGCATATTTTTTCAATTTTGAAGCCTTAATCGTGACTTGCTGATCGCATATTCTTTCAATTTTGAAGCCTTACTCGCTACTCGTTGATCGCCAAATCTTGCGATTTTAAAGCCTTACTTGCTACTCGCTGATCGCATATTTTTTCGATTTTGAAGTATTACTCGCGACTCGCTGATCGCATATTCTTTCGATTTTGAAGCCTTACTCGCTACTCGTTGAACGCCAAATCTTGCAATTTAAAAGCATTACTTGCTACTCGCTGATCGCATATTTTTTCAATTTTGAAGCCTTCTTTGCGACTCGCTGATCGCATATTCTTTCGATTTTGAAGCCTTACTCGCGACTCGCTGATCGCAAATTCTTTGGATTTTGAAGACTTACTCGATACTCGTTGATCGCCAAATCTTGCGATTTTAAAGCCTTACTTGCTACTCGCTGGTCGCATATTTTTTTAATTTTGAAGCCTTACCCGCGACTCGCTGATCGCCAAATTTTGCGATTTTAAAGCCTTACTCGCTACTCATTGATCGCCAAGTCATGCGATTTAAAAGCCTTACTTGCTACTCGCTGATCGCATATTTTTTCAATTTTGAAGCCTTACTCGCGACTTGCTGATCGCATATTCTTTCAATTTTGAAGCCTTACTCGCTGCTCGTTGATCGCCAAATTTGGCGATTTTAAAGCCTTATTTTCTACTCGCTGATCTCACATTTTTTCGATTTTGAAGCCTTACTCGCTACTCGTTGATCGCCAAATCTTGCGATTTTAAAGCCTTACTTGCTACTCGTTAATCGTTAAATCATGCGATTTTAAAGCCTTACTCGCGACTCGCTGATCGCATATTCTTTCGATTTTGAAGCCTTACTCGCGACTCAATGATCGCATATTCTTTCGATTTTGAAGCCTTACTCGCTACTAGTTGATCGCCAAATCTTGCGATTTTAAAGCCTTACTTGCTACTCGCATGTCGCATATTTTTTTTTAAATTTTGAAGCCTTACTCGCGACTCGCTGATCGCATATTCTTTCGATTTTGAAGCCTAACTCGCTACTCGTTGATCGACAAATCTTGCGATTTTAAAGCCTTACTTGCTACTCGCTGATCGCATATTTTTTCAATTTTGAAGCCTTCTTCGCGACTCACTGATCGCATATTCTTTCGATTTTGAAGCCTTACTCGCGACTCGCTGATCGCTTATTCTGTGGATTTTGAAGCCTTACTCGCTACTCGTTGATCGCCAAATCTTGCGATTTTAAAGCCTTACTTGCTCCTCGCTGATCGCATATTTTTTCAATTTTGAAGCCTTACTCGCGACTTGCTGATCGCATATTCTTTCAATTTTGAAGCCTTACTCGCTACTCGTTGATCGACAAATCCTGCGATTTTAAAGCCTTACTTGCTACTCGCTGATCGCATATTTTTTCGATTTTAAAGTCTTACTCGCGACTCGCTGATCGCATATTCTTTCGATTTTGAAGCCTTACTCGCTACTCGTTGATCGCCAAATCTTGCGATTTTAAAGCCTTACTTGCTACTCGCTGGTCGCATTTTTTTTCAATTTTGAAGCCTTCTTCGCGACTCACTGATCGCATATTCTTTTGATTTTGAAGTCTTACTCGCGACTCGCTGATCGCATATTCTTTGGATTTTGAAGACTTTCTCGCTACTCGTTGATCGCCAAATCTTGCGATTTTTAAGCCTTACTTGCTTCTCGCTGATCGCATATTTTTTCAATTTTGAAGCCTTCTTTGCGACTCGCTGATCGCATATTCTTTCGATTTTGATGCCTTACTCGCGACTCGCTGATCGCATATTCTTTGGGTTTTGAAGACTTACTCGCTACTCGTTGATCGCATATTTTTTCAATTTTGAAGCCTTACTCGCGACTCGCTGATCGCCAAATTTTGCGATTTTAAAGCCTTACTTGCTACTCGCTGATCGCATATTTTTTCGATTCTGAAGCCTTACTCGCGACTCGCTGATCGCCAAATTTTGCGATTTTAAAGCCTTACTTGCTACTCGCTGATCGCATATTTATTCGATTTTGAAGCCTTACTCGCTACTCGTTGATCGCCAAATCTTGCGATTTTAAAGCCTTACTTGCTACTCGCTGGTCGCATATTTTTTAAATTTTGAAGCCTTACTCGCGACTCGCTGATCGCATATTCTTTCGATTTTAAAGCCTTACTCGCTACTTGTTGATCGCCAAGTCATGCGATTTTAAAGCCTTACTTGCTACTCGCTGATCGCATATTTTTTCAATTTTGAAGCCTTACACGCGACTTGCTGATCGCATAATCTTTCAATTTTGAAGCCTTACTCGCTACTCGATGATCGCCAAATTTGGCGATTTTAAAGCCTTACTTGCTACTCGCTGGTCGCATATTTTTTAAATTTTGAAGCCTTACTCGCGACTCGCTGATCGCATTTTCTTTCGATTTTGAAGCCTTACTCGCTACTCGTTGATCGCCAAGTCATGCGATTTTAAAGCCTTACTTGCTACTCGCTGATCGCATATTTTTTCAATTTTGAAGCCTTTAAAATCGCATGACTTGGCGATCAACCAGTGGCGAGTAAGGCTTCAAAATCGAAAGAATATGCGATCAGCGAGTCGCGAGTAAGGCTTCAAAATTTAAAAAATATGCGACCAGCGAGTAGCAAGTAAGGCTTTAAAATCGCAAGATTTGGCGATCAACCAGTAGCGAGTAAGGCTTCAAAATCGAAAGAATATGCGATCAGCCAGTCGCGAGTAAGGCTTCAAAATCGAAAGAATATGCGATCAGCGAGTAGCAAGTAAGGCTTTAACCTCTCGGCTGGCTTGTGGATCCCCTCGGATCCACTACACAATACCGTCAACAGTCAGGTGGGTCCCTGTGGCTCCACCCGACCTACGGATTTAAAACTAAATTTTAGTAATTTTTACGGTTAATTTTCTTTTCTCAACGATTGAACTCTATGGTATATAATATTTTTCATATGGGAACACTGTCGGAAAAAAAAAATACGCTTGACAAGAATAGAAATGTCACAAAATACATTTGTCAAATCAAACAAACATTCGTTCAACTTGTGCGCGAGAATTTTCGATTTTTACGTGTTTTTCTGTGGAAAGTAAGCCAAGTATTGATAGAAATTCATAATTTACTTTATTTTCGTTAAATTTCAACTAATATTCAACGTCAAAAGTGTAAATTATCTGGTGAAAATTACGAAACAAAACTAGTTACCGGATTTCTTCCCCCGTACGGCCGTACGTAAGTAATTTGATATTTCAGAATTATAGTGGCATATTGTAACGATATACAACTAAAAATGAGTTCGTGAATACATGGCTAGTAATCTAGAAACATTTCTTATTGGAATCTTATTGGAATATTCTTGATGTTTGTTTACAAAAATACAAATTACGTAAATCAAAATGTCTGCTCCGCGTACTATGAAGTTTGAGCTTAAATATTGCGGCAGTCGATTTTTATCTCGTAAAATAACATCATCACTAGATTACTTGTCTTTTTATAACCTTAATTCCAAAATTTTGTGTAAATTGATCCAACATTTGTGTCAGAAATCAACATAATAATACAACAAAATAGCTTTCAGCAAGTACTCTCGTATCTATCCAAAATGTTTATATTTCGGTTTGTTATAAGAATATTGTTTACATTCTAATACATAGTGACATAATTAAAGAACCCATAACAGTTTCAAGTGTGTGAATAGCTGCTTTGTGAGCGGAGAGATAAGGTTTTTTGTGCTGCGGGTCATATTACGCTTGCGATAAGCGGGCGCCCGCGATACGCAACGGAGTATGACGAAAACATGACATTTGAAATTTGCCAGCCGTGCCAGCCGAGAGGTTAAAATCGCAAAATTTGGCGATCAGCGAGTCGCGAGTAAGGCTTCAAAATCGAAAAAATATGCGATCAGCGAGTAGCAAGTAAGGCTTCAAAATTGAAAGAATATGCGATCAGCAAGTCACGAGTAAGGCTTCAAAATTGAAAAAATATGCGATCAGCGAGTAGCAAGTAAGGCTTTAAAATAGCAAGATTTGGCGATCAACGAGTAGCGAGTAAGGCTTCAAAATCGAAAGAATATGCGATCAGCGAGTAGCAAGTAAGGCTTTAAAATCGCAAAATTTGGCGATCAGCGGGTCGCGAGTAAGGCTTCAAAATCGAAAAAATATGCGATCAACGAGTAGCGAGTGAGGCTTCAAAATTGAAAGAATATGCGATCAGCAAGTCGCGAGTAAGGCTTCAAAATTTAAAAAATATGCGATCAGCGAGTAGCAAGTAAGGCTTTAAAATCGCATGACTTGGCGATCAACGAGTAGCGAGTAAGGCTTCAAAATCGAAAGAATATGCGATCAGCGAGTAGCAAGTAAGGCTTTAAAATCGCATGACTTGGCGATCAACCAGTAGCGAGTAAGGCTTCAAAATCGAAAGAACATGCGATCAGCGAGTCGCGAGTAAGGCTTCAAAATTTAAAAAATATGCGACCAGCGAGTAGCAAGTAAGGCTTTAAAATCGCAAGATTTGGCGATCAACGAGTAGCGAGTAAGGCTTCAAAACCGAAAGAATATGCGATCAGCGAGTAGCAAGTAAGGCTTTAAAATCGCAAAATTTGGCGATCAGCGAGTCGCGAGTAAGGCTTCAAAATCGAAAACATATGCGATCAGCGAGTAGCAAGTAAGGCTTTAAAATCGCAAAATTTGGCGATCAGCGAGTCGCGAGTAAGGCTTTAAAATTGGAAAAATATGCGATCAACGAGTAGCGAGTAAGTCTTCAAAATCCAAAGAATATGCGATCAGCGAGTCGCGAGTAAGGCATCAAAATCGAAAGAATATGCGATCAGCGAGTCGCAAAGAAGGCTTCAAAATTGAAAAAATATGCGATCAGCGAGAAGCAAGTAAGTCTTTAAAGTCGCAAGATTTGGCGATCAACGAGTAGCGAGAATGGCTTCAAAATCCAAAGAATATGCGATCAGCGAGTCGCGAGTAAGGCTTCAAAATCAAAAGAATATGCGATCAGTGAGTCGCGAAGAAGGCTTCAAAATTGAAAAAAAATGCGACCAGCGAGTAGCAAGTAAGGCTTTAAAATCGCAAGATTTGGCGATCAATGAGTAGCGAGTAAGGCTTCAAAATCGAAAGAATATGCGATCAACGAGTCGCGAGTAAGATATCAAAATCGAAAAAATATGCGATCAGCGAGTAGCAAGTAAGGCTTTAAAATCGCAAGATTTGGCGATCAACGAGTAGCGAGTAAGGCTTCAAAATTGAAAGAATATGCGATCAGCAAGTCGCGAGTAAGGCTTCAAAATTGAAAAAATATGCGATCAGCGAGGAGCAAGTAAGGCTTTAAAATCGCAAGATTTGGCGATCAACGAGTAGCGAGTAAGGCTTCAAAATCCAAAGAATAAGCGATCAGCGAGTCGCGAAGAAGGCTTCAAAATTGAAAAAATATGCGATCAGCGAGTAGCAAGTAAGGCTTTAAAATTGCAAGATTTGTCGATCAACGAGTAGCGAGTAAGGCTTCAAAATCGAAAGAATATGCGATCAGCGAGTCGCGAGTAAGGCTTCAAAATTTAAAAAAAAATATGCGACATGCGAGTAGCAAGTAAGGCTTTAAAATCGCAAGATTTGGCGATCAACGAGTAGCAAGTAAGGCTTCAAAATCCAAAGAATAGGCGATCAGCGAGTCGCGAGTAAGGCTTCAAAATCGAAAGAATATGCGATCAGCGAGTCGCGAAGAGGGCTTCAAAATTGAAAAAATATGCGACCAGCGAGTAGCAAGTAAGGCTTAAAAATCGCAAGATTTGGCGATCAACGAGTAGCGAGAAAGGCTTCAAAATCGATAGAATATGCGATCAGCGAGTCGCGAGTTAGGCTTCTAAATCGATAGAATTTGCGATCAGCGAGTAGTGAGTTAGGCTTCAAAATCGGAAGAATTGGCGATCAGCGAGTAGCAACTTAGGCTTCAAAATTGAAAGAATATGCGATCAGCGAGTAGCAAGTAAGGCTTCAAAATCAAAGAATATGCGATCAGCTAGTCGCGAAGAAGGCTTCAAAATTGACAAAAATATGCGATCAGCGTGTAGCAAGTAAGGCTTTAAAATCGCAAGATTTGGCGATTAACGTAGAAATGTAGAAAGGTTGTGTGAATATTTAGAGACTCTACATTACACAGACACAGAACAACTTCTAGAAATCTTGGCATGATGATATTTGTTTCCCTCGTAATTTTTTACTTTTGTATAATTACATAAGCTTAGTTTTTAGATATTAAGGTACTTATTAAGCTTTTTCTCGTAGTTGTTAAAAGATTCTATATTTTATTTAGTTAACCTTTAAATATTACTGCACCAATGTAATTGAATTGCAAAGTGGTGGCCTGAAACACAGGTTTAAATTAACCTAGATCGGGCTGGTTGCTACATAACATTGCAATTCCGAACCACCATAACTTGCACCTATAATAATATATTAGATTTAGTTCATTTTCAGGCATCATAATTGTATGGAAATCTTATCACTGTTGGCTAAATGTAAACTTTTTTGTAAACATTTTTATTTGAATAAATTTTATTATTACTATTATATTATTTATAACGAGTAGCGAGTAAGTCTTCAAAATCCAAAGAATATGCGATCAGCGAGTCGCGAGTAAGGCTTCAAAATCTAAAGAATATGCGATCAGCGAGTCGCGAAGAAGGCTTCAAAATTGAAAAAATATGCGACCAGTGAGTAGCAAGTAAGGCTTAAAAATCGCAAAATTTGGCGATCAACGAGTAGCGAGAAAGGCTTCAAAATCGAAAGAATATGCGATCAGAAAGTCGCGAGTTAGGCTTCTAAATCGAAAGAATTTGCGATCAGCGAGTAGTGAGTTATGCTTCAAAATCGGAAGAATTGGCGATCAGCGAGTAGCAACTTAGGCTTCAAAATCAAAGAATATGCGATCAGCGAGTCGCGATGAAGGCTTTAAAATTGACAAAAAAATGCGATCAGCGTGTAGCAAGTAAGGCTTTAAAATCGCAAGATTTGGCGATCAACGAGAAGCGAGTAAGTCTTTAAAATCCAAAGAATATGCGATCAGCGAGTCGCGAGTAAGGCTTCAAAATCGAAAGAATATGCGATCAGCGAGTCGCGAGTAAGGCTTCAAAATCGAAAAAATATGAGATCAGCGAGTAGCAAGTAAGGCTTTAAAATCGCCAAATTTGGCGATCAACGAGTAGCAAGTAAGGCTTCAAAATTGAAAGAATATGCGATCAGCAAGTCGCGAGTAAGGCTTCAAAATTGAAAAAATATGCGATCAGCGAGTAGCAAGTAAGGCTTTAAAATCGCAAGATTTGGCGATCAACGAGTAGCGAGTAAGTCTTCAAAATCCAAAGAATATGCGATCAGCGAGTCGCGAGTAAGGCTTCAAAATCTTAAGAATATGCGATCAGCGAGTCGCGAAGAAGGCTTCAAAATTGAAAAAATATGCGACCAGCGAGTAGCAAGTAAGGCTTAAAAATCGCAAGAATTGGCGATCAGCGAGTAGCAACTTAGGCTTCAAAATTGAAAGAATATGCGATCAGCGAATAGCAAGTAAGGCTTCAAAATCAAAGAATATGCGATCAGCGAGTCGCGAAGAAGGCTTCAAAATTGACAAAAATATGCGATCAGCGTGTAGCAAGTAAGGCTTTAAAATCGCAAGATTTGGCGATCAACGAGAAGCGAGTAAGTCTTCAAAATCCAAAGAATATGCGATCAGCGAGTCGCGAGTAAGGCTTCAAAATCGAAAGAATATGCGATCAACGAGTAGCGAGAAAGGCTTCAAAATCGAAAGAATATGCGATCAGCGAGTCGCGAGTTAGGCTTCTAAATCGAAAGAATTTGCGATCAGCGAGTAGTGAGTTAGGCTTCAAAATCGGAAGAATTGGCGATCAGCGAGTAGCAACTTAGGCTTCAAAATTGAAAGAATATGCGATCAGCGAATAGCAAGTAAGGCTTCAAAATCAAAGAATATGCGATCAGCGAGTCGCGAAGAAGGCTTCAAAATTGACAAAAATATGCGATCAGCGTGTAGCAAGTAAGGCTTTAAAATCGCAAGATTAGGCGATCAACGAGAAGCGAGTAAGTCTTCAAAATCCAAAGAATATGCGATCAGCGAGTCGCGAGTAAGGCTTCAAAATCGAAAGAATATGCGAACAGCGAGTCGCGAGTAAGGCTTCAAAATCGAAAGAATATGCGATCAGCGAGTCGCGAGTAAGACTTCAAAATCGAAAAAATATGCGATCAGCGAGTAGCAAGTAAGGCTTTAAAATCGCAAGATTCGGCGATCAACGAGTAGCGAGTAAGGCTTCAAAATTGAAAGAATATACGATCAGCGAGGAGCAAGTAAGGCTTTAAAACCGCAAGATTTGGCGATCAACGAGCAGCGAGTAAGGCTTCAAAATCCAAAGAATAAGCGATCAGCGAGTCACGAGTAAGGCTTCAAAATCGAAAGAATATGCGATCAGTGATTCGCGAAGAAGGCTTCAAAATTGAAAAAATATGCGATCAGCGAGTAGCAAGTAAGGCTTTAAAATCGCAAGATTTGGCGATCAACTAGTAGCGAGTAAGGCTTCAAAATCGAAAGAATATGCGATCAGCGAGTCGTGAGTAAGGCTTCAAAATTAAAAAAAAAATATGCGACCAGCGAGTAGCAAGTAAGGCTTCAAAATCGAAAGAATATGCGATCAGCGAGTCGCGAGTAAGGCTTCAAAATTTGAAAAATATGTGACCAGCGAGTAGCAAGTAAGGCTTTAAAATCGCAAGATTTGGCGATCAACGAGTAGCGAGTAAGGCTTCAAAATTGAAAGAATATGCGATCAGCAAGTCGCGAGTAAGGCTTCAAAATTGAAAATATATGCGATCAGCGAGTAGCAAGTAAGGCTTTAAAATCGCATGACTTGGCGATCAACGAGTAGCGAGTAAGGCTTCAAAATCGAAAGAATATGCGATCAGCGAGTCGCGAGTAAGGCTTCAAAATTTAAAAAATATGCGACCAGCGAGTAGCAAGTAAGGCTTTAAAATCGCCAAATTTGGCGATCAACGAGTAGCGAGTAAGGCTTCAAAATTGAAAGAATATGCGATCAGCAAGTCGCGAGTAAAGCTTCAAAATTGAAAATATATGCGATCAGCGAGTAGCAAGTAAGGCTTTAAAATCGCATGACTTGGCGATCAACGAGTAGCGAGTAAGGCTTCAAAATCGAAAGAATATGCGATCAGCGAGTCGCGAGTAAGGCTTCAAAATTTAAAAAATATGCGACCAGCGAGTAGCAAGTAAGGCTTTAAAATCGCAAGATTTGGCGATCAACCAGTAGCGAGTAAGGCTTCAAAATCGAAAGAATATGCGATCAGCCAGTCGCTAGTAAGGCTTCAAAATCGAAAGAATATGCGATCAGCGAGTAGCAAGTAAGGCTTTAAAATCGCAAAATTTGGCGATCAGCGAGTCGCGAGTAAGGCTTCAAAATCGAAAAAATATGCGATCAGCGAGTAGCAAGTAAGGCTTCAAAATTGAAAGAATATGCGATCAGCAAGTCACGAGTAAGGCTTCAAAATTGAAAAAATATGCGATCAGCGAGTAGCAAGTAAGGCTTTAAAATAGCAAGATTTGGCGATCAACGAGTAGCGAGTAAGGCTTCAAAATCGAAAGAATATGCGATCAGCGAGTAGCAAGTAAGGCTTTAAAATCGCAAAATTTGGCGATCAGCGGGTCGCGAGTAAGGCTTCAAAATCGAAAAAATATGCGATCAACGAGTAGCGAGTGAGGCTTCAAAATTGAAAGAATATGCGATCAGCAAGTCGCGAGTAAGGCTTCAAAATTTAAAAAATATGCGATCAGCGAGTAGCAAGTAAGGCTTTAAAATCGCATGACTTGGCGATCAACGAGTAGCGAGTAAGGCTTCAAAATCGAAAGAATATGCGATCAGCGAGTAGCAAGTAAGGCTTTAAAATCGCATGACTTGGCGATCAACCAGTAGCGAGTAAGGCTTCAAAATCGAAAGAACATGCGATCAGCGAGTCGCGAGTAAGGCTTCAAAATTTAAAAAATATGCGACCAGCGAGTAGCAAGTAAGGCTTTAAAATCGCAAGATTTGGCGATCAACGAGTAGCGAGTAAGGCTTCAAAATCGAAAGAATATGCGATCAGCGAGTAGCAAGTAAGGCTTTAAAATCGCAAAATTTGGCGATCAGCGAGTCGCGAGTAAGGCTTCAAAATCGAAAACATATGCGATCAGCGAGTAGCAAGTAAGGCTTTAAAATCGCAAAATTTGGCGATCAGCGAGTCGCGAGTAAGGCTTTAAAATTGGAAAAATATGCGATCAACGAGTAGCGAGTAAGTCTTCAAAATCCAAAGAATATGCGATCAGCGAGTCGCGAGTAAGGCATCAAAATCGAAAGAATATGCGATCAGCGAGTCGCAAAGAAGGCTTAAAAATTGAAAAAATATGCGATCAGCGAGAAGCAAGTAAGTCTTTAAAATCGCAAGATTTGGCGATCAACGAGTAGCGAGAATGGCTTCAAAATCCAAAGAATATGCGATCAGCGAGTCGCGAGTAAGGCTTCAAAATCAAAAGAATATGCGATCAGTGAGTCGCGAAGAAGGCTTCAAAATTGAAAAAAAATGCGACCAGCGAGTAGCAAGTAAGGCTTTAAAATCGCAAGATTTGGCGATCAATGAGTAGCGAGTAAGGCTTCAAAATCGAAAGAATATGCGATCAACGAGTCGCGAGTAAGATATCAAAATCGAAAAAATATGCGATCAGCGAGTAGCAAGTAAGGCTTTAAAATCGCAAGATTTGGCGATCAACGAGTAGCGAGTAAGGCTTCAAAATTGAAAGAATATGCGATCAGCAAGTCGCGAGTAAGGCTTCAAAATTGAAAAAATATGCGATCAGCGAGGAGCAAGTAAGGCTTTAAAATCGCAAGATTTGGCGATCAACGAGTAGCGAGTAAGGCTTCAAAATCCAAAGAATAAGCGATCAGCGAGTCGCGAAGAAGGCTTCAAAATTGAAAAAATATGCGATCAGCGAGTAGCAAGTAAGGCTTTAAAATTGCAAGATTTGTCGATCAACGAGTAGCGAGTAAGGCTTCAAAATCGAAAGAATATGCGATCAGCGAGTCGCGAGTAAGGCTTCAAAATTTAAAAAAAAATATGCGACATGCGAGTAGCAAGTAAGGCTTTAAAATCGCAAGATTTGGCGATCAACGAGTAGCAAGTAAGGCTTCAAAATCCAAAGAATAGGCGATCAGCGAGTCGCGAGTAAGGCTTCAAAATCGAAAGAATATGCGATCAGCGAGTCGCGAAGAGGGCTTCAAAATTGAAAAAATATGCGACCAGCGAGTAGCAAGTAAGGCTTAAAAATCGCAAGATTTGGCGATCAACGAGTAGCGAGAAAGGCTTCAAAATCGAAAGAATATGCGATCAGCGAGTCGCGAGTTAGGCTTCTAAATCGATAGAATTTGCGATCAGCGAGTAGTGAGTTAGGCTTCAAAATCGGAAGAATTGGCGATCAGCGAGTAGCAACTTAGGCTTCAAAATTGAAAGAATATGCGATCAGCGAGTAGCAAGTAAGGCTTCAAAATCAAAGAATATGCGATCAGCTAGTCGCGAAGAAGGCTTCAAAATTGACAAAAATATGCGATCAGCGTGTAGCAAGTAAGGCTTTAAAATCGCAAGATTTGGCGATTAACGTAGAAATGTAGAAAGGTTGTGTGAATATTTAGAGACTCTACATTACACAGACACAGAACAACTTCTAGAAATCTTGGCATGATGATATTTGTTTCCCTCGTAATTTTTTACTTTTGTATAATTACATAAGCTTAGTTTTTAGATATTAAGGTACTTATTAAGCTTTTTCTCGTAGTTGTTAAAAGATTCTATATTTTATTTAGTTAACCTTTAAATATTACTGCACCAATGTAATTGAATTGCAAAGTGGTGGCCTGAAACACAGGTTTAAATTAACCTAGATCGGGCTGGTTGCTACATAACATTGCAATTCCGAACCACCATAACTTGCACCTATAATAATATATTAGTTTTAGTTCATTTTCAGGCATCATAATTGTATGGAAATCTTATCACTGTTGGCTAAATGTAAACTTTTTTGTAAACATTTTTATTTGAATAAATTTTATTATTACTATTATATTATTTATAACGAGTAGCGAGTAAGTCTTCAAAATCCAAAGAATATGCGATCAGCGAGTCGCGAGTAAGGCTTCAAAATCTAAAGAATATGCGATCAGCGAGTCGCGAAGAAGGCTTCAAAATTGAAAAAATATGCGACCAGTGAGTAGCAAGTAAGGCTTAAAAATCGCAAAATTTGGCGATCAACGAGTAGCGAGAAAGGCTTCAAAATTGAAAGAATATGCGATCAGCAAGTCGCGAGTAAGGCTTCAAAATTGAAAAAATATGCGATCAGCGAGTAGCAAGTAAGGCTTTAAAATCGCAAGATTTGGCGATCAACGAGTAGCGAGTAAGTCTTCAAAATCCAAAGAATATGCGATCAGCGAGTCGCGAGTAAGGCTTCAAAATCTTAAGAATATGCGATCAGCGAGTCGCGAAGAAGGCTTCAAAATTGAAAAAATATGCGACCAGCGAGTAGCAAGTAAGGCTTAAAAATCGCAAGATTTGGCGATCAACGAGTAGCGAGAAAGGCTTCAAAATCGAAAGAATATGCGATCAGCGAGTCGCGAGTTAGGCTTCTAAATCGAAAGAATTTGCGATCAGCGAGTAGTGAGTTAGGCTTCAAAATCGGAAGAATTGGCGATCAGCGAGTAGCAACTTAGGCTTCAAAATTGAAAGAATATGCGATCAGCGAATAGCAAGTAAGGCTTCAAAATCAAAGAATATGCGATCAGCGAGTCGCGAAGAAGGCTTCAAAATTGACAAAAATATGCGATCAGCGTGTAGCAAGTAAGGCTTTAAAATCGCAAGATTTGGCGATCAACGAGAAGCGAGTAAGTCTTCAAAATCCAAAGAATATGCGATCAGCGAGTCGCGAGTAAGGCTTCAAAATCGAAAGAATATGCGAACAGCGAGTCGCGAGTAAGGCTTCAAAATCGAAAGAATATGCGATCAGCGAGTCGCGAGTAAGACTTCAAAATCGAAAAAATATGCGATCAGCGAGTAGCAAGTAAGGCTTTAAAATCGCAAGATTCGGCGATCAACGAGTAGCGAGTAAGGCTTCAAAATTGAAAGAATATACGATCAGCGAGGAGCAAGTAAGGCTTTAAAACCGCAAGATTTGGCGATCAACGAGCAGCGAGTAAGGCTTCAAAATCCAAAGAATAAGCGATCAGCGAGTCACGAGTAAGGCTTCAAAATCGAAAGAATATGCGATCAGTGATTCGCGAAGAAGGCTTCAAAATTGAAAAAATATGCGATCAGCGAGTAGCAAGTAAGGCTTTAAAATCGCAAGATTTGGCGATCAACTAGTAGCGAGTAAGGCTTCAAAATCGAAAGAATATGCGATCAGCGAGTCGTGAGTAAGGCTTCAAAATTAAAAAAAAAATATGCGACCAGCGAGTAGCAAGTAAGGCTTCAAAATCGAAAGAATATGCGATCAGCGAGTCGCGAGTAAGGCTTCAAAATTTGAAAAATATGTGACCAGCGAGTAGCAAGTAAGGCTTTAAAATCGCAAGATTTGGCGATCAACGAGTAGCGAGTAAGGCTTCAAAATTGAAAGAATATGCGATCAGCAAGTCGCGAGTAAGGCTTCAAAATTGAAAATATATGCGATCAGCGAGTAGCAAGTAAGGCTTTAAAATCGCATGACTTGGCGATCAACGAGTAGCGAGTAAGGCTTCAAAATCGAAAGAATATGCGATCAGCGAGTCGCGAGTAAGGCTTCAAAATTTAAAAAATATGCGACCAGCGAGTAGCAAGTAAGGCTTTAAAATCGCCAAATTTGGCGATCAACGAGTAGCGAGTAAGGCTTCAAAATTGAAAGATTATGCGATCAGCAAGTCGCGAGTAAGGCTTCAAAATTGAAAAAATATGCGATCAGCGAGTAGCAAGTAAGGCTTTAAAATCGCATGACTTGGCGATCAACGAGTAGCGAGTAAGGCTTCAAAATTGAAAGAATATGCGATCAGCAAGTCGCGAGTAAGGCTTCAAAATTGAAAAAATATGCGATCAGCGAGTAGCAAGTAAGGCTTTAAAATCGCATGACTTGGCGATCAACGAGTAGCGAGTAAGGCTTCAAAATCGAAAGAATATGCGATCAGCGAGTCTCGAATAAGGCTTCAAAATTTAAAAAATATGCGACCAGCGAGTAGCAAGTAAGGCTTTAAAATCGCAAGATTTGGCGATCAACGAGTAGCAAGAAAGGCTTCAAAATCGAAAGAATATGCGATCAGCGAGAAGCAAGTAAGGCTTTAAAATCGAAAGAATATGCGATCAGCGAGTCGCGAGTAAGGCTTCAAAATCGAAAAAATATGCGATCAGCGAGTAGCAAGTAAGGCTTTTAAATCGCAAGATTTGGCGTTCAACGAGTAGCGAATAAGGCTTCAAAATCGAAAGAATATGCGATCAGCGAGTCGCAAGTTAAGCTTCAAAACCGAAAAATATGCGATCAGCGAGTAGCAAGTAAGGCTTTAAAATCGCAAGATTTGGCGATCAACGAGTAGCGAGTAAGGCTTCAAAATCGAAAGAATATGCGATCAGTGAGTCGCGAGTAAGGCTTCAAAATTGAAAAAATATGCGATCAGCGAGTAGCAAGTCAGGCTTTAAAATCGCATGATTTGGCGATCAACGAGTAGCGAGTAAGGCTTCAAAATCGAAAGAATATGCGATCAGCGAGTCGCGAGTATGGCTTCAAAATTTAAAAAATATGCGACCAGCGAGTAGCAAGTAAGGCTTTAAAATCGCAAGATTTGGCGATCAACGAGTAGCGAGTAAGGCTTCAAAATCGAAAGAATATGCGATCAGCGAGTCGCGAAGAAGGCTTCAAAATTGAAAAAATATGCGATCAGCGAGTAGCAAGTAAGGCTTTAAAATCGCAAGATTTGGCGAACAACGAGTAGCGAGTAAGGCTTCAAAATTGAAAGAATATGCGATCAGCAAGTCGCAAGTAAGGCTTCAAAATTGAAAACATATGCGATCAGCGAGTAGCAGGTAAGGCTTCAAAATCGAAAGAATATGCTATCAGCGAGTCGCGAGTAAGGCTTCAAAATTGAAAAAATATGCGATCAGCGAGTAGCAAGTAAGGCTTTAAAATCGCATGATTTAACGATCAACGAGTAGCAAGTAAGGCTTCAAAATCGAAAGAATATGCGATCAGCGAGTCGCGAGTAAGGCTTAAAAATTTAAAAAATATGCGACCAGCGAGTAGCAAGTAAGGCTTTAAAATCGCAAGATTTGGCGATCAACGAGTAGCGAGTAAGGCTTCAAAATCGAAAAAATATGAGATCAGCAAGTAGCAAGTAAGGCTTTAAAATCGCCAAATTTGGCGATCAACGAGTAGCGAGTAAGGCTTCAAAATTGAAAGAATATGCGATCAGCAAGTCGCGAGTAAGGCTTCAAAATTGAAAAAATATGCGATCAGCGAGTAACAAGTAAGGCTTTAAAATTGCATGACTTGGCGATCAACGAGTAGCGAGTATGGCTTCAAAATTGAAAGAATATGCGATCAGCAAGTCGCGAGTAAGGCTTCAAAATTGAAAACATATTATTATGCGATCAGCGAGTAGCAAGTAAGGCTTCAAAATCGAAAGAATATGCGATCAGCGAGTCGCGAGTAAGGCTTCAAAATTGAAAAAATATGCGATCAGCGAGTAGCAAGTAAGGCTTTAAATTCGCATGATTTAACGATCAACGAGTAGCAAGTAAGGCTTCAAAATCGAAAGAATATGCGATCAGCGAGTCGCGAGTAAGGCTTAAAAATTTAAAAAATATGCGACCAGCGAGTAGCAAGTAAGGCTTTAAAATCGCAAGATTTGGCGATCAACGAGTAGCGAGTAAGGCTTCAAAATCGAAAAAATATGAGATCAGCGAGAAGCAAGTAAGGCTTTAAAATCGCCAAATTTGGCGATCAACGAGTAGCGAGTAAGGCTTCAAAATTGAAAGAATATGCGGTCAGCAAGTCGCGAGTAAGGCTTCAAAATTGAAAAAATATGCGATCAGCGAGTAGCAAGTAAGGTTTTAAAATCGCATGACTTGGCGATCAACGAATAGCGAGTAAGGCTTCAAAATCGAAAGAATATGTGATCAGCGAGTCGCGAGTAAGGCTTCAAAATTTAAAAAATATGCGACCAGCGAGTAGCAAGTAAGGCTTTAAAATCGCAAGATTTGGCGATCAACGAGTAGCGAGTAAGGCTTCAAAATTGAAAAAATATGCGATCAGCAAGTCGCGAGTAAGGCTTCAAAATTGAAAACATATTATTATGCGATCAGCGAGTAGCAAGTAAGGCTTCAAAATCGAAAGAATATGCGATCAGCGAGTCGCGAGTAAGGCTTCAAAATTGAAAAAATATGCGATCAGCGAGTAGCAAGTAAGGCTTTAAAATCGCATGATTTAACGATCAACGAGTAGCAAGTAAGGCTTCAAAATCGAAAGAATATGCGATCAGCGAGTCGCGAGTAAGGCTTAAAAATTTAAAAAATATGCGACCAGCGAGTAGCAAGTAAGGCTTTAAAATCGCAAGATTTGGCGATCAACGAGTAGCGAGTAAGGCTTCAAAATCGAAAAAATATGAGATCAGCGAGAAGCAAGTAAGGCTTTAAAATCGCCAAATTTGGCGATCAACGAGTAGCGAGTAAGGCTTCAAAATTGAAAGAATATGCGATCAGCAAGTCGCGAGTAAGGCTTCAAAATTGAAAACATATTATTATGCGATCAGCGAGTAGCAAGTAAGGCTTCAAAATCGAAAGAATATGCGATCAGCGAGTCGCGAGTAAGGCTTCAAAATTGAAAAAATATGCGATCAGCGAGTAGCAAGTAAGGCTTTAAAATCGCATGATTTAACGATCAACGAGTAGCAAGTAAGGCTTCAAAATCGAAAGAATATGCGATCAGCGAGTCGCGAGTAAGGCTTAAAAATTTAAAAAATATGCGACCAGCGAGTAGCAAGTAAGGCTTTAAAATCGCAAGATTTGGCGATCAACGAGTAGCGAGTAAGGCTTCAAAATCGAAAAAATATGAGATCAGCGAGAAGCAAGTAAGGCTTTAAAATCGCCAAATTTGGCGATCAACGAGTAGCGAGTAAGGCTTAAAAATTGAAAAAATATGCGATCAGCGAGTAGCAAGTAAGGTTTTAAAATCGCATGACTTGGCGATCAACGAATAGCGAGTAAGGCTTCAAAATCGAAAGAATATGTGATCAGCGAGTCGCGAGTAAGGCTTCAAAATTTAAAAAATATGCGACCAGCGAGTAGCAAGTAAGGCTTTAAAATCGCAAGATTTGGCGATCAACGAGTAGCGAGAAAGGCTTCAAAATCGAAAGAATATGCGATCAGCGAGAAGCAAGTAAGGCTTTAAAATCGCAAAATTTGGCGATCAGCGAGTCGCGAGTAAGGCTTTAAAATCGAAAAAATATGCGATCAGCGAGTAGCAAGTAAGGCTTTTAAATCGCAAAATTTGGCGATCAGCGAGTCGCGAGTAAGGCTTCAAAATTGAAAAAATATGCGACCAGCGAGTAGCAAGTAAGGCTTTAAAATCGCAAGATTTGGCGATCAACGAGTAGCGAGTAAGTCTTCAAAATCCAAAGAATATGCGATCAGCGAGTCGCGAGTAAGGCATCAAAATCGAAAGAATATGCGATCAGCGAGTCGCAAAGTAGGCTTCAAAAATGAAAAAATATGCGATCAGCGAGAAGCAAGTAAGGCTTTAAAATCGCAAGATTTGGCGATCAACGAGTAGCGAGAAAGGCTTCAAAATCCAAAGAATATGCGATCAGCGAGTCGCGAGTAAGGCTTCAAAATCGAAAGAATATGCGATCAGCGAGTCGCGAGTAAGGCTTCAAAACTGAAAGAATATGCGATCAGCAAGTCGCGAGTAAGGCTTCAAAATTGAAAAAATATGCGATCAGCGAAAAGCAAGTAAGGCTTTAAAATCGCAAGATTTGACGGTCAACGAGTAGCAAGTAAGGCTTTAAAATTGCCAAATTTGGCGATCAACGAGTAGCGAGTAAGGCTTCAAAATTGAAAGAATATGCGATCAGCAAGTCGCGAGTAAGGCTTCAAAATTGAAAAAATATGCGATCAGCGAGTAGCAAGTAAGGCTTTAAAATCGCATGATTTGGCGATCAACGAGTAGCGAGTAAGGCTTCAAAATCGAAAGAATATGCGATCAGCGAGTCGTGAGTAAGGCTTCAAAATTTAAAAAATATGCGACCAATGAGTAGCAAGTAAGGCTTTAAAATCGCAAGATTTGGCGATCAATGAGTAGCGAGTAAGGCTTCAAAATTGAAAGAATATGCGATTAGCGAGTCGCAAGTTAAGTTTCAAAATCGAAAAAATATGCGATCAGCGAGTAGCAAGTAAGGCTTTTAAATCGCAAGATTTGACGATCAACGAGTCGCGAGTAAGGCTTCAAAATCGAAAGAATATGCGATCAGTGAGTCGCGAAGAAGGCTTAAAAATTGAAAAAATATGCGATCAGCGAGTAGCAAGTTAGGCTTTAAAATCGCAAGATTTGGCGATCAACGAGTAGCGAGTAAGGCTTCAATTTCGAAAGAATATGCGATCAGCGAATCGCGAGTAAAGCTTCAAAATTGAAAAAATATACGATCAGCGAGTAGCAAGTAAGGCTTTAAAATCGCAAGATTTGGCGATCAACGAGTAGCGAGAAAGGCTTCAAAATCCAAAGAATATGCGATCAGCGAGTCGCGAGTAAGGCTTCAAAATCGAAAGAATATGCGATCAGCGAGTCGCGAGTAAGGCTTCAAAACTGAAAGAATATGCGATCAGCAAGTCGCGAGTAAGGCTTCAAAATTGAAAAAATATGCGATCAGCGAAAAGCAAGTAAGGCTTTAAAATCGCAAGATTTGACGATCAACGAGTAGCAAGTAAGGCTTTAAAATTGCCAAATTTGGCGATCAACGAGTAGCGAGTAAGGCTTCAAAATTGAAAGAATATGCGATCAGCAAGTCGCGAGTAAGGCTTCAAAATTGAAAAAATATGCGATCAGCGAGTAGCAAGTAAGGCTTTAAAATCGCATGATTTGGCGATCAACGAGTAGCGAGTAAGGCTTCAAAATCGAAAGAATATGCGATCAGCGAGTCGTGAGTAAGGCTTCAAAATTTAAAAAATATGCGACCAATGAGTAGCAAGTAAGGCTTTAAAATCGCAAGATTTGGCGATCAATGAGTAGCGAGTAAGGCTTCAAAATTGAAAGAATATGCGATTAGCGAGTCGCAAGTTAAGTTTCAAAATCGAAAAAATTTGCGATCAGCGAGTAGCAAGTAAGGCTTTTAAATCGCAAGATTTGACGATCAACGAGTAGCGAGTAAGGCTTCAAAATCGAAAGAATATGAGATCAGTGAGTCGCGAAGAAGGCTTAAAAATTGAAAAAATATGCAATCAGCGAGTAGCAAGTTAGGCTTTAAAATCGCAAGATTTGGCGATCAACGAGTAGCGAGTAAGGCTTCAATTTCGAAAGAATATGCGATCAGCGAATCGCGAGTAAAGCTTCAAAATTGAAAAAATATACGATCAGCGAGTAGCAAGTAAGGCTTCAAAATCGAAAGAATATGCGATCAGCGAGTCGCGAGAAAGGCTTCAAAATTGAAAAAATATGAGACCATTGAGAAGCAAAAAAGGCTTTAAAATCGCAAGATTTGGCGATCAACAAGTAGCGAGTAAGGCTTCAAAATCGAAAGAATATGCGATCAGCGAGTCGCGAGTGAGGCTTCAAAATCGATAGAATATGCGATCAAAGAGTAGCAAGTAAGGCTTTAAAATCGAGAGAATATGCGATCAGCGAGTCGCGAGTAAGGCTTCAAAATTGACAAAAATATGCGATCAGCGAATAGCAAAAAAGACTTTAAAATCGCAAGATTTTGCGATCAACGAGAAGCGAGAAAGCTTCAAAATCGAAAGAATATGCGATCAGCGAGTCGCGAGTAAGGCTTCAAAATTGAAAACATATGCGATCAGCGAGTAGCAAGTAAGGCTTCAAAAACGAAAGAATATGCGATCAGCGAGTCGCGAGTAAGGCTTCAAAATTGAAAAAATATGCAGTCAGCGAGTAGCAAGTAAGGCTTTTAAATCGCATGATTTGGCGATCAACGAGTAGCAAGTAAGGATTCAAAATCGAAAGAATATGCGATCAGCGAGTCGCGAGTAAGGCTTCAAAATTGAAAAAATGTGCGATCAGCGAGTAGCAAGTAAGGCTTTAAAATCGCATGATTTAACGATCAACGAGTAGCAAGTAAGGCTTCAAAATCGAAAGAATATGCGATCAGCGAGTCGCGAGTAAGGCTTCAAAATTAAAAAAATATGCGACCAGCGAGTAGCAAGTAAGGCTTTAAAATCGCAAGATGTGGCGATCAACGAGTAGCGAGTAAGGCTTCAAAATCGAAAAAATATGAGATCAGCGAGTAGCAAGTAAGTAAGGCTTTAAAATCGCCAAATTTGGCGATCAACGAGTAGCGAGTAAGGCTTCAAAATTGAAAGAATATGCGATCAGCAAGTCGCGAGTAAGGCTTCAAAATTGAAAAAATATGCGATCAGCGAGTAGCAAGTAAGGCTTTAAAATCGCATGACTTGGCGATCAACGAGTAGCGAGTAAGGCTTCAAAATCGAAAGAATATGCGATCAGCGAGTCGCGAGTAAGGCTTCAAAATTTAAAAAATATGCGACCAGCGAGTAGCAAGTAAGGCTTTTAAATCGCAAGATTTGGCGTTCAACGAGTAGCGAATAAGGCTTCAAAATCGAAAGAATATGCGATCAGCGAGTCGCAAGTTAAGCTTCAAAATCGAAAAAATATGCGATCAGCGAGTAGCAAGTAAGGCTTTAAAATCGCAAGATTTGGCGATCAACGAGTAGCGAGTAAGGCTTCAAAATCGAAAGAATATGCGATCAGTGAGTCGCGAGTAAGGCTTCAAAATTGAAAGAATATGCGATCAGCGAATCGCGAGTAAAGCTTCAAAATTGAAAAAATATACGATCAGCGAGTAGCAAGTAAGGCTTCAAAATCGAAAGAATATGCCATCAGCGAGTCGCGAGAAAGGCTTCAAAATTGAAAAAATATGAGACCAGTGAGAAGCAAGTAAGGCTTAAAAATCGCAAGATTTGGCGATCAACAAGTAGCGAGTAAGGCTTCAAAATAAAATGAATATGCGATCAGCGAGTCGCGAGTGAGGCTTCAAAATCGAAAGAATATGCGATCAAAGAGTAGCAAGTAAGGCTTTAAAATCGAGAGAATATGCGATCAGCGAGTCGCGAGTAAGGCTTCAAAACTGACAAAAATATGCGATCAGCGAATAGCAAAAAAGACTTTAAAATCGCAAGATTTTGCGATCAACGAGAAGCGAGATAGGCTTCAAAATCGAAAGAATTTGCGATCAGCGAGTCGCGAGTATGGCTTCAAAATTGAAAACATATGCGATCAGCGAGTAGCAAGTAAGGCTTTAAAATCGCAAAATTTGGCGATCAGCGAGTCGCGAGTAAGGCTTTAAAATCGAAAAAATATGCGATCAGCGAGTAGCAAGTAAGGCTTTTAAATCGCAAAATTTGGCGATTAGCGAGTCGCGAGTAAGGCTTCAAAATTGAAAAAATATGCGACCAGCGAGTAGCAAGTAAGGCTTTAAAATCGCAAGATTTGGCGATCAACGAGTAGCGAGTAAGTCTTCAAAATCCAAAGAAAATGCGATCAGCGAGTCGCGAGTAAGGCATCAAAATCGAAAGAATATGCGATCAGCGAGTCGCAAAGTAGGCTTCAAAATTGAAAAAATATGCGATCAGCGAGAAGCAAGTAAGGCTTTAAAATCGCAAGATTTGGCGATCAACGAGTAGCGAGAAAGGCTTCAAAATCCAAAGAATATGCGATCAGCGAGTCGCGAGTAAGGCTTCAAAATCGAAAGAATATGCGATCAGCGAGTCGCGAGTAAGGCTTCAAAATTGAAAAAATGTGCGATCAGCGAGTAGCAAGTAAGGCTTTAAAATCGCATGATTTAACGATCAACGAGTAGCAAGTAAGGCTTCAAAATCGAAAGAATATGCGATCAGCGAGTCGCGAGTAAGGCTTCAAAATTGAAAAAATGTGCGATCAGCGAGTAGCAAGTAAGGCTTTAAAATCGCATGATTTAACGATCAACGAGTAGCAAGTAAGGCTTCAAAATCGAAAGAATATGCGATCAGCGAGTCGCGAGTAAGGCTTCAAAATTAAAAAAATATGCGACCAGCGAGTAGCAAGTAAGGCTTTAAAATCGCAAGATGTGGCGATCAACGAGTAGCGAGTAAGGCTTCAAAATCGAAAAAATATGAGATCAGCGAGTAGCAAGTAAGTAAGGCTTTAAAATCGCCAAATTTGGCGATCAACGAGTAGCGAGTAAGGCTTCAAAATTGAAAGAATATGCGATCAGCAAGTCGCGAGTAAGGCTTCAAAATTGAAAAAATATGCGATCAGCGAGTAGCAAGTAAGGCTTTAAAATCGCATGACTTGGCGATCAACGAGTAGCGAGTAAGGCTTCAAAATCGAAAGAATATGCGATCAGCGAGTCGCGAGTAAGGCTTCAAAATTTAAAAAATATGCGACCAGCGAGTAGCAAGTAAGGCTTTTAAATCGCAAGATTTGGCGTTCAACGAGTAGCGAATAAGGCTTCAAAATCGAAAGAATATGCGATCAGCGAGTCGCAAGTTAAGCTTCAAAATCGAAAAAATATGCGATCAGCGAGTAGCAAGTAAGGCTTTAAAATCGCAAGATTTGGCGATCAACGAGTAGCGAGTAAGGCTTCAAAATCGAAAGAATATGCGATCAGTGAGTCGCGAGTAAGGCTTCAAAATTGAAAGAATATGCGATCAGCGAATCGCGAGTAAAGCTTCAAAATTGAAAAAATATACGATCAGCGAGTAGCAAGTAAGGCTTCAAAATCGAAAGAATATGCGATCAGCGAGTCGCGAGAAAGGCTTCAAAATTGAAAAAATATGAGACCAGTGAGAAGCAAGTAAGGCTTAAAAATCGCAAGATTTGGCGATCAACAAGTAGCGAGTAAGGCTTCAAAATAAAATGAATATGCGATCAGCGAGTCGCGAGTGAGGCTTCAAAATCGAAAGAATATGCGATCAAAGAGTAGCAAGTAAGGCTTTAAAATCGAGAGAATATGCGATCAGCGAGTCGCGAGTAAGGCTTCAAAACTGACAAAAATATGCGATCAGCGAATAGCAAAAAAGACTTTAAAATCGCAAGATTTTGCGATCAACGAGAAGCGAGATAGGCTTCAAAATCGAAAGAATTTGCGATCAGCGAGTCGCGAGTATGGCTTCAAAATTGAAAACATATGCGATCAGCGAGTAGCAAGTAAGGCTTTAAAATCGCAAAATTTGGCGATCAGCGAGTCGCGAGTAAGGCTTTAAAATCGAAAAAATATGCGATCAGCGAGTAGCAAGTAAGGCTTTTAAATCGCAAAATTTGGCGATTAGCGAGTCGCGAGTAAGGCTTCAAAATTGAAAAAATATGCGACCAGCGAGTAGCAAGTAAGGCTTTAAAATCGCAAGATTTGGCGATCAACGAGTAGCGAGTAAGTCTTCAAAATCCAAAGAAAATGCGATCAGCGAGTCGCGAGTAAGGCATCAAAATCGAAAGAATATGCGATCAGCGAGTCGCAAAGTAGGCTTCAAAATTGAAAAAATATGCGATCAGCGAGAAGCAAGTAAGGCTTTAAAATCGCAAGATTTGGCGATCAACGAGTAGCGAGAAAGGCTTCAAAATCCAAAGAATATGCGATCAGCGAGTCGCGAGTAAGGCTTCAAAATCGAAAGAATATGCGATCAGCGAGTCGCGAGTAAGGCTTCAAAACTGAAAGAATATGCGATCAGCAAGTCGCGAGTAAGGCTTCAAAATTGAAAAAATATGCGATCAGCGAAAAGCAAGTAAGGCTTTAAAATCGCAAGATGTGACGATCAACGAGTAGCAAGTAAGGCTTTAAAATTGCCAAATTTGGCGATCAACGAGTAGCGAGTAAGGCTTCAAAATTGAAAGAATATGCGATCAGCAAGTCGCGAGTAAGGCTTCAAAATTGAAAAAATATGCGATCAGCGAGTAGCAAGTAAGGCTTTAAAATCGCATGATTTGGCGATCAACGAGTAGCGAGTAAGGCTTCAAAATCGAAAGAATATGCGATCAGCGAGTCGTGAGTAAGGCTTCAAAATTTAAAAAATATGCGACCAATGAGTAGCAAGTAAGGCTTTAAAATCGCAAGATTTGGCGATCAATGAGTAGCGAGTAAGGCTTCAAAATTGAAAGAATATGCGATTAGCGAGTCGCAAGTTAAGTTTCAAAATCGAAAAAATATGCGATCAGCGAGTAGCAAGTAAGGCTTTTAAATCGCAAGATTTGGCGTTCAACGAGTAGCGAATAAGGCTTCAAAATCGAAAGAATATGCGATCAGCGAGTCGCAAGTTAAGCTTCAAAATCGAAAAAATATGCGATCAGCGAGTAGCAAGTAAGGCTTTAAAATCGCAAGATTTGGCGATCAACGAGTAGCGAGTAAGGCTTAAAAATCGAAAGAATATGCGATCAGTGAGTCGCGAGTAAGGCTTCAAAATTGAAAGAATATGCGATCAGCGAATCGCGAGTAAAGCTTCAAAATTGAAAAAATATACGATCAGCGAGTAGCAAGTAAGGCTTCAAAATCGAAAGAATATGCGATCAGCGAGTCGCGAGAAAGGCTTCAAAATTGAAAAAATATGAGACCAGTGAGAAGCAAGTAAGGCTTTAAAATCGCAAGATTTGGCGATCAACAAGTAGCGAGTAAGGCTTCAAAATAAAATGAATATGCGATCAGCGAGTCGCGAGTGAGGCTTCAAAATCGAAAGAATATGCGATCAAAGAGTAGCAAGTAAGGCTTTAAAATCGAGAGAATATGCGATCAGCGAGTCGCGAGTAAGGCTTCAAAATTGACAAAAATATGCGATCAGCGAATAGCAAAAAAGACTTTAAAATCGCAAGATTTTGCGATCAACGAGAAGCGAGATAGGCTTCAAAATCGAAAGAATTTGCGATCAGCGAGTCGCGAGTATGGCTTCAAAATTGAAAACATATGCGATCAGCGAGTAGCAAGTAAGGCTTCAAAATCGAAAGAATATGCGATCAGCGAGTCGCGAATAAGAATTCAAAATCGAAAGAATATGCGATCAGCGAGTCGCAAGTTAAGCTTCAAAATCGAAAAAATATGCGATCAGCGAGTAGCAAGTAAGGCTTTAAAATCGCAAGATTTGGCGATCAACGAGTAGCGAGTAAGGCTTCAAAATCGAAAGAATATGCGATCAGTGAGTCGCGAGTAAGGCTTCAAAATTGAAAGAATATGCGATCAGCGAATCGCGAGTAAAGCTTCAAAATTGAAAAAATATACGATCAGCGAGTAGCAAGTAAGGCTTCAAAATCGAAAGAATATGCGATCAGCGAGTAGCAAGTAAGGCTTTAAAATCGCAAGATTTGTCGATCAACGAGTAGCGAGTAAAGCTTCAAAATCGAAAGAATATGCGATCAGCGAGTCGCGAGTAAGGCTTCAAAATTTAAAAAAAAATATGCGACATGCGAATAGCAAGTAAGGCTTTAAAATCGCAAGATTTGGCGATCAACGAGTAGCGAGTAAGGCTTCAAAATCCAAAGAATATGCGATCAGCGAGTCGCGAGTAAGGCTTTAAAATCTAAAGAATATGCGATCAGTGAGTCGCGAAGAAGGCTTCAAAATTGAAAAAATATGCGACCAGCGAGTAGCAAGTAAGGCTTAAAAATCGCAAGATTTGGCGATCAACGAGTAGCGAGAAAGGCTTCAAAATCGAAAGAATATGCGATCAGCGAGTCGCTAGTTAGGCTTCTTAATCGAAAGAATTTGCGATCAGCGAGTAGTGAGTTAGGCTTCAAAATCGGAAGAATTGGCGATCAGCGAGTAGCAACTTAGGTTTCAAAATTGAAAGAATATGCGATCAGCGAGTAGCAAGTAAAGCTTTAAAATCGCAAGATTTGGCAATCAACGAGTAGCGAGAAAGGCTTCAAAATCCAAAGAATATGCGATCAGCGAGTCGCGAGTAAGGCTTCAAAATCGAAAGAATATGCGATCAGCGAGTCGCGAGTAAGGCTTCAAAATTTAAAAAATATGCGACCAGCGAGTAGCAAGTAAGGCTTTAAAATTGCCAAATTTGGCGATCAACGAGTAGCGAGTAAGACTTCAAAATCGAAAGAATATGCGATCAGCGAGTCGCGAGTAAGGCTTCAAAATTTAAAAAATATGCGACCAGCGAGTAGCAAGTAAGGCTTTAAAATCGCAAGATTTGGCGATCAACGAGTAGCGAGTAAGGCTTCAAAATCGAAAGAATATGCGATCAGCGAGTAGCAAGTAAGGCTTTAAAATCGCAAAATTTGGCGATCAGCGAGTCGCGAATAAGGCTTCAAAATCGAAAAAATATGCGATCAGCGAGTAGCAAGTAAGGCTTTAAAATCGCAAAATTTGGCGATCAGCGAGTCGCGAGTAAGGCTTCAAAATCGAAAAAATATGCGATCAGCGAGTAGCAAGTAAGGCTTTAAAATCGCAAAATTTGGCGATCAGCGAGTCGCGAGTAAGGCTTCAAAATCGAAAGAATATGCGATCAGCGAGTCGCAAAGAAGGCTTCAAAATTGAAAAAATATGCGATCAGCGAGAAGCAAGTAAGGCTTTAAAATCGCAAGATTTGGCGATCAACGAGTAGCGAGTAAGGCTTCAAAATCGAAAGAATATGCGATCAGCGAGTCGCGAAGAAGGCTTCAAAATTGAAAAAATATGCGATCAGCGAGTAGCAAGTAAGGCTTTAAAATCGCAAGATTTGGCGAACAACGAGTAGCGAGTAAGGCTTCAAAATTGAAAGAATATGCGATCAGCAAGTCGCAAGTAAGGCTTCAAAATTGAAAACATATGCGATCAGCGAGTAGCAGGTAAGGCTTCAAAATCGAAAGAATATGCTATCAGCGAGTCGCGAGTAAGGCTTCAAAATTGAAAAAATATGCGATCAGCGAGTAGCAAGTAAGGCTTTAAAATCGCATGATTTAACGATCAACGAGTAGCAAGTAAGGCTTCAAAATCGAAAGAATATGCGATCAGCGAGTCGCGAGTAAGGCTTAAAAATTTAAAAAATATGCGACCAGCGAGTAGCAAGTAAGGCTTTAAAATCGCAAGATTTGGCGATCAACGAGTAGCGAGTAAGGCTTCAAAATCGAAAAAATATGAGATCAGCGAGTAGCAAGTAAGGCTTTAAAATCGCCAAATTTGGCGATCAACGAGTAGCGAGTAAGGCTTCAAAATTGAAAGAATATGCGATCAGCAAGTCGCGAGTAAGGCTTCAAAATTGAAAAAATATGCGATCAGCGAGTAGCAAGTAAGGCTTTAAAATTGCATGACTTGGCGATCAACGAGTAGCGAGTATGGCTTCAAAATCGAAAAAATATGCGATCAGCGAGTCGCGAGTAAGGCTTCAAAATTTAAAAAATATGCGACCAGCGAGTAGCAAGTAAGGCTTTAAAATCGCAAGATTTGGCGATCAACGAGTAGCGAGAAAGGCTTCAAAATCGATAGAATATGCGATCAGCGAGAAGCAAGTAAGGCTTTAAAATCGCAAAATTTGGCGATCAGCGAGTCGCGAGTAAGGCTTCAAAATCGAAAGAATATGCGATCAGCGAGTCGCGAAGAAGGCTTCAAAATTGAAAAAATATGCGACCAGCGAGTAGCAAGTAAGGCTTTAAAATCGCAAGATTTGGCGAACAACGAGTAGCGAGTAAGGCTTCAAAATTGAAAGAATATGCGATCAGCAAGTCGCGAGTAAGGCTTCAAAATTGAAAACATATTATTATGCGATCGGCGAGTAGCAAGTAAGGCTTCAAAATCGAAAGAATATGCGATCAGCGAGTCGCGAGTAAGGCTTAAAAATTAAAAAAAAAATGCGACCAGCGAGTAGCAAGTAAGGCTTCAAAATTTGAAAGAATATGCGATCAGCGAGTCGCGAGTAAGGCTTCAAAATTGAAAAAATATGCGATCAGCGAGTAGCAAGTAAGGCTTTAAAATCGCATGATTTAACGATCAACGAGTAGCAAGTAAGGCTTCAAAATCGAAAGAATATGCGATCAGCGAGTCGCGAAAAAGGCTTCAAAATTTAAAAAATATGCGACCAGCGAGTAGCAAGTAAGGCTTTAAAATCGCAAGATTTGGCGATCAACGAGTAGCGAGTAAGGCTTCAAAATCGAAAGAATATGCGATCAGCGAGTAGCAAGTAAGGCTTTAAAATCCTAAAATTTGGCGATCAGCGAGTCGCGAGTAAGGCTTCAAAATCGAAAAAAAATGCGATCAGCGAGTAGCAAGTAAGGCTTTAAAATCGCAAAATTTGGCGATCAGCGAGTCGCGAGTAAGGCTTCAAAATTGAAAAAATATGCGATCAACGAGTAGCGAGTAAGTCTTCAAAACCAAAGAATATGCGATCAGCGAGTCGCGAGTAAGGCATCAAAATCGAAAAAATATGCGATCAGCGAGTCACAAAGAAGGCTTCAAAATTGAAAAAATATGCGATCAGCGAGAAGCAAGTAAGGCTTTAAAATCGCAAGATTTGGCGATCAACGAGTAGCGAGAAAGGCTTCAAAATCCAAAAAATATGCGATCAGCGAGTCGCGAGTAAGGCATCAAAATCAAAAGAATATGCGATCAGTGAGTCGCGAAGAAGGCTTCAAAATAGAAAAAAAATGCGACCAGCGAGAAGCAAGTAAGGCTTTCAAATCGCAAGATTTGGCGATCAACGAGTAGCGAGTAAGGCTTCAAAATCGAAAGAATATGCGATCAACGAGTCGCGAGTAAGACTTCCAAATCGAAAAAATATGCGATCAGCGAGTAGCAAGTAAGGCTTTAAAATTGCAAGATTTGGCGATCAACGAGTAGCGAGTAAGGCTTCAAAATTGAAAGAATCTGCGATCAGCAAGTCGCGAGTAAGGCTTCAAAATTGAAAAAATATGCGATCAGCGAGGAGGAAGTAAGGCTTTTTAATCGCAAGATTTGCCGATCAACGAGTAGCGAGTAAGGCTTCAAAATCCAAAGAATAAGCGATCAGCGAGTCGCGAGTAAGGCTTCAAAATCGAAAGAATATGCGATCAGCGAGTCGCGAAGAAGGCTTCAAAATTGACAAAAATATGCGATCAGCGAGTCGCGAGTAAGGCATCAAAATCGAAAGAATATGCGATCAGCGAGTCGCGAGTAAGGCTTCAAAATCGAAAAAATATGAGATCAGTGAGTAGCAAGTAAGGCTTTAAAATCGCCAAGTTTGACGATCAACGAGTAGCGAGTAAGGCTTAAAAATTGAAAGAATATGCGATCAGCAAGTCGCGAGTAAGGCTTCAAAATTGAAAAAATATGCGATCAGCGAGTAGCAAGTAAGGCTTTAAAATCGCATGATTTGGCGATCAACGAGTAGCGAGTAAGGCTTCAAAGTCGAAAGAATATGCAATCAGCGAGTCGCGAGTAAGGCTTTAAAATTTAAAAAATATGCGAACAATGAGTAGCAAGTAAGGCTTTAAAATTGCAAGATTTGGCGATCAACGAGTAGCGAGAAAGGCTTCAAAATTGAAAGAATATGCGATCAGCAAGTTGCGAGTAAGGCTTCAAAATTTAAAAAATATGCGATCAGCGAGTAGCAAGTAAGGCTTTAAAATCGCAAGATTTGGCGATCAACGAGTAGCGAGTAAGGCTTCAAAATCCAAAGAATATGCGATCAGCGAGTCGCGAGTAAGGCTTCAAAATCTAAAGAATATGCGATCAGCGAGTCGCGAAGAAGGCTTTAAAATCCTAAAATTTGGCGATCAGCGAGTCGCGAGTAAGGCTTCAAAATCGAAAAAAAATGCGATCAACGAGTCGCGAGTAAGACTTCAAAATCGAAAAAATATGCGATCAGCGAGTAGCAAGTAAGGCTTTAAAATTGCAAGATTTGGCGATCAACGAGTAGCGAGAAAGGCTTCAAAATCCAAAGAATATGCGATCAGCGAGTCGCGAAGAAGGCTTCAAAATTGAAAAAAAATGCGACCAGCGAGTAGCAAGTAAGGCTTTAAAATCGCAAGATTTGGCGATCAACGAGTAGCGAGTAAGGCTTCAAAATCGAAAGAATATGCGATCAACGAGTCGCGAGTAAGACTTCAAAATCGAAAAAATATGCGATCAGCGAGTAGCAAGTAAGGCTTTAAAATTGCAAGATTTGGCGATCAACGAGTAGCGAGAAAGGCTTCAAAATTGAAAGAATATGCGATCAGCAAGTTGCGAGTAAGGCTTCAAAATTTAAAAAATATGCGATCAGCGAGTAGCAAGTAAGGCTTTAAAATCGCAAGATTTGGCGATCAACGAGTAGCGAGTAAGGCTTCAAAATCCAAAGAATATGCGATCAGCGAGTCGCGAGTAAGGCTTCAAAATCTAAAGAATATGCGATCAGCGAGTCGCGAAGAAGGCTTCAAAATTGAAAAAATATGCGACCAGCGAGTAGCAAGTAAGGCTTTAAAATTGCAAGATTTGGCGTTCAACGAGTAGCGAGTAAGGCTTCAAAATCTAAAGAATATGCGATCAACGAGTCGCGAGTAAGACTTCAAAATCGAAAAAATATGCGATCAGCGAGTAGCAAGTAAGGCTTTAAAATTGCAAGATTTGGCGATCAACGAGTAGCGAGAAAGGCTTCAAAATTGAAAAAATATGCGATCAGCGAGTAGCAAGAAAGGCTTTAAAATCGCAAGATTTGGCGATCAACTAGTAGCGAGTAAGGCTTCAAAATCGAAAGAATATGCGATCAGTGATTCGCGAAGAAGGCTTCAAAATTGAAAAAATATGCGATCAGCGAGTAGCAAGTAAGGCTTTAAAATCGCATGATTTAACGATCAACGAGTAGCAAGTTAGGCTTCAAAATCGAAGGAATATGCGATCAGCGAGTCGCGAGTAAGGCTTCAAAATTTAAAAAACATGCGACCAGCGAGTAGCAAGTAAGGCTTTAAAATCGCAAGATTTGGCGATCAACGAGTAGCGAGTAAGGCTTCAAAATCGAATAAATATGAGATCAGCGAGTAGAAAGTAAGGCTTTAAAATCGCCAAATTTGGCGATCAACGAGTAGCGAGTAAGGCTTCAAAATTGCAAGAATATGCGATCAGCAAGTCGCGAGTAAGGCTTGAAAATTGAAAAAATATGCGATCAGCGAGTAGCAAGTAAGGCTTTAAAATCGCATGACTTGGCGATCAACGAATAGCGAGTAAGTCTTCAAAATCGAAAGAATATGCGATCAGCGAGTCGCGAGTAAGGCTTTAAATTTAAAAAATATGCAACCAGCGAGTAGCAAGTAAGGCTTTAAAATCGCCAAATTTGGCGATCAACGAGTAGCGAGGAAGGCTTCAAAATTGAAAGAATATGCGATCAGCAAGTCGCGAATAAGGCTTCAAAATTGAAAAAATATGCGATCAACGAGTAGCAAGTAAAGCTTTAAAATCGCATGACTTGGCGATCAACGAGTAGCGAGTAAGGCTTCAAAATCGAAAGAAAATGGGATCAGCGAGTCGCGAGTAAGGCTTCAAAATTTAAAAAATATGCGACCAGCGAGTAGCAAGTAAGGCTTTAAAATCGCAAGATTTGGCGATCAACGAGTAGCGAGTAAGGCTTCAAAATCGAAAGAATATGCGATCAGCCAGTAGCAAGTAAGGCTTTAAAATCGTAAAATTTGGCGAGCAGCGAGTCGCGAGTAAGGCTTCAAAATCGAAAAAAAATGCGATCAGCGAGTAGCAAGTAAGGCTTTAAAATCGCAAAATTTGGCGATCAGCGAGTCGCGAGTAAGGCTTCAAAATTGAAAGAATATGCGATCAGCGAGTCGCAAGTAAGGCATCAAAGTCGAAAGAATATGCGATCAGCGAGTCGTAAAGAAGGCTTCAAAATTGAAAAAATATGCGATCAGCGAGAAGCAAGTAAGGCTTTAAAATCGCAAGATTTGGCGATCAACGAGTAGCGAGAAAGGCTTCAAAATCCAAAGAATATGCGATCAGCGAGTCGCGAGTAAGGCATCAAAATCAAAAGAATATGCGATCAGTGAGTCGCGAAGAAGGCTTCAAAATTGAAAAAAAATGCGACCAGCGAGTAGCAAGTAAGGCTTTAAAATCGCAAGATTTGGCGATCAACGAGTAGCGAGTAAGGCTTCAAAATCGAAAGAATATGCGATCAACGAGTCGCGAGTAAGACTTCAAAATCGAAAAAATATGCGATCAGCGAGTAGCAAGTAAGGCTTTAAAATTGCAAGATTTGGCGATCAACGAGTAGCGAGAAAGGCTTCAAAATTGAAAGAATATGCGATCAGCAAGTTGCGAGTAAGGCTTCAAAATTTAAAAAATATGCGATCAGCGAGTAGCAAGTAAGGCTTTAAAATCGCAAGATTTGGCGATCAACGAGTAGCGAGTAAGGCTTCAAAATCCAAAGAATATGCGATCAGCGAGTCGCGAGTAAGGCTTCAAAATCTAAAGAATATGCGATCAGCGAGTCGCGAAGAAGGCTTCAGAATTGAAAAAATATGCGACCAGCGAGTAGCAAGTAAGGCTTTAAAATTGCAAGATTTGGCGTTCAACGAGTAGCGAGTAAGGCTTCAAAATCGAAAGAATATGCGATCAGCGAGTCGCGAGTAAGACTTCAAAATCGAAAAAATATGCGATCAGCGAGT
Source organism: Lacanobia oleracea (assembly GCA_950371165.1). NCBI lineage: Eukaryota > Metazoa > Arthropoda > Insecta > Lepidoptera > Noctuidae > Lacanobia > Lacanobia oleracea. The sequence goes on from OX493408.1 coordinate 337,296, forward strand.
AGCAAGTAAGGCTTTAAAATCGCAAGATTTGGCGATCATTGAGTAGCGAGTAAGGCTTCAAAATTGAAAGAATATGCGATCAGCGAGGAGCAAGTAAGGCTTTAAAATCGCAAGATTTGGCGATCAACGAGTAGCGAGTAAGGCTTCAAAATCCAAAGAATAAGCGATCAGCGAGTCGCGAGTAAGGCTTCAAAATCGAAAGAATATGCGATCAGTGATTCGCGAAGAAGGCTTCAAAATTGAAAAAATATGCGATCAGCGAGTAGCAAGTAAGGCTTTAAAATCGCAAGATTTGGCGATCAACTAGTAGCGAGTAAGGCTTCAAAATCGAAAGAATATGCGATCAGCGAGTCGCGAGTAAGGCTTAAAAATTAAAAAAAAAATGCGACCAGCGAGTAGCAAGTAAGGCTTCAAAATTTGAAAGAATATGCGATCAGCGAGTCGCGAGTAAGGCTTCAAAATTGAAAAAATATGCGATCAGCGAGTAGCAAGTAAGGCTTTAAAATCGCATGATTTAACGATCAACGAGTAGCAAGTAAGGCTTCAAAATCGAAAGAATATGCGATCAGCGAGTCGCGAAAAAGGCTTCAAAATTTAAAAAATATGCGACCAGCGAGTAGCAAGTAAGGCTTTAAAATCGCAAGATTTGGCGATCAACGAGTAGCGAGTAAGGCTTCAAAATCGAAAGAATATGCGATCAACGAGTAGCAAGTTAGGCTTTAAAATCCTAAAATTTGGCGATCAGCGAGTCGCGAGTAAGGCTTCAAAATCGAAAAAAAATGCGATCAGCGAGTAGCAAGTAAGGCTTTAAAATCGCAAAATTTGGCGATCAGCGAGTCGCGAGTAAGGCTTCAAAATTGAAAAAATATGCGATCAACGAGTAGCGAGTAAGTCTTCAAAACCAAAGAATATGCGATCAGCGAGTCGCGAGTAAGGCATCAAAATCGAAAAAATATGCGGTCAGCGAGTCACAAAGAAGGCTTCAAAATTGAAAAAATATGCGATCAGCGAGAAGCAAGTAAGGCTTTAAAATCGCAAGATTTGGCGATCAACGAGTAGCGAGAAAGGCTTCAAAATCCAAAAAATATGCGATCAGCGAGTCGCGAGTAAGGCATCAAAATCAAAAGAATATGCGATCAGTGAGTCGCGAAGAAGGCTTCAAAATAGAAAAAAAATGCGACCAGCGAGTAGCAAGTAAGGCTTTCAAATCGCAAGATTTGGCGATCAACGAGTAGCGAGTAAGGCTTCAAAATCGAAAGAATATGCGATCAACGAGTCGCGAGTAAGACTTCCAAATCGAAAGAATATGCGATCAGCCAGTAGCAAGTAAGGCTTTAAAATCGTAAAATTTGGCGATCAGCGAGTCGCGAGTAAGGCTTCAAAATCGAAAAAAAATGCGATCAGCGAGTAGCAAGTAAGGCTTTAAAATCGCAAAATTTGGCGATCAGCGAGTCGCGAGTAAGGCTTCAAAATTGAAAGAATATGCGATCAGCGAGTCGCAAGTAAGGCATCAAAATCGAAAGAATATGCGATCAGCGAGTCGTAAAGAAGGCTTCAAAATTGAAAAAATATGCGATCAGCGAGAAGCAAGTAAGGCTTTAAAATCGCAAGATTTGGCGATCAACGAGTAGCGAGAAAGGCTTCAAAATCCAAAGAATATGCGATCAGCGAGTCGCGAGTAAGGCATCAAAATCAAAAGAATATGCGATCAGTGAGTCGCGAAGAAGGCTTCAAAATTGAAAAAAAATGCGACCAGCGAGTAGCAAGTAAGGCTTTAAAATCGCAAGATTTGGCGATCAACGAGTAGCGAGTAAGGCTTCAAAATCGAAAGAATATGCGATCAACGAGTCGCGAGTAAGACTTCAAAATCGAAAAAATATGCGATCAGCGAGTAGCAAGTAAGGCTTTAAAATTGCAAGATTTGGCGATCAACGAGTAGCGAGAAAGGCTTCAAAATTGAAAGAATATGCGATCAGCAAGTTGCGAGTAAGGCTTCAAAATTTAAAAAATATGCGATCAGCGAGTAGCAAGTAAGGCTTTAAAATCGCAAGATTTGGCGATCAACGAGTAGCGAGTAAGGCTTCAAAATCCAAAGAATATGCGATCAGCGAGTCGCGAGTAAGGCTTCAAAATCTAAAGAATATGCGATCAGCGAGTCGCGAAGAAGGCTTCAAAATTGAAAAAATATGCGACCAGCGAGTAGCAAGTAAGGCTTTAAAATTGCAAGATTTGGCGTTCAACGAGTAGCGAGTAAGGCTTCAAAATCGAAAGAATATGCGATCAGCGAGTCGCGAGTAAGACTTCAAAATCGAAAAAATATGCGATCAGCGAGTAGCAAGTAAGGCTTTAAAATCGCAAGATTTGGCGATCATTGAGTAGCGAGTAAGGCTTCAAAATTGAAAGAATATGCGATCAGCGAGGAGCAAGTAAGGCTTTAAAATCGCAAGATTTGGCGATCAACGAGTAGCGAGTAAGGCTTCAAAATCCAAAGAATAAGCGATCAGCGAGTCGCGAGTAAGGCTTCAAAATCGAAAGAATATGCGATCAGTGATTCGCGAAGAAGGCTTCAAAATTGAAAAAATATGCGATCAGCGAGTAGCAAGTAAGGCTTTAAAATCGCAAGATTTGGCGATCAACTAGTAGCGAGTAAGGCTTCAAAATCGAAAGACTATGCGATCAGCGAGTCGCGAGTAAGGCTTAAAAATTAAAAAAAAAATGCGACCAGCGAGTAGCAAGTAAGGCTTCAAAATTTGAAAGAATATGCGATCAGCGAGTCGCGAGTAAGGCTTCAAAATTGAAAAAATATGCGATCAGCGAGTAGCAAGTAAGGCTTTAAAATCGCATGATTTAACGATCAACGAGTAGCAAGTAAGGCTTCAAAATCGAAAGAATATGCGATCAGCGAGTCGCGAAAAAGGCTTCAAAATTTAAAAAATATGCGACCAGCGAGTAGCAAGTAAGGCTTTAAAATCGCAAGATTTGGCGATCAACGAGTAGCGAGTAAGGCTTCAAAATCGAAAGAATATGCGATCAACGAGTAGCAAGTAAGGCTTTAAAATCCTAAAATTTGGCGATCAGCGAGTCGCGAGTAAGGCTTCAAAATCGAAAAAAAATGCGATCAGCGAGTAGCAAGTAAGGCTTTAAAATCGCAAAATTTGGCGATCAGCGAGTCGCGAGTAAGGCTTCAAAATTGAAAAAATATGCGATCAACGAGTAGCGAGTAAGTCTTCAAAACCAAAGAATATGCGATCAGCGAGTCACAAAGAAGGCTTCAAAATTGAAAAAATATGCGATCAGCGAGAAGCAAGTAAGGCTTTAAAATCGCAAGATTTGGCGATCAACGAGTAGCGAGAAAGGCTTCAAAATCCAAAAAATATGCGATCAGCGAGTCGCGAGTAAGGCATCAAAATCAAAAGAATATGCGATCAGTGAGTCGCGAAGAAGGCTTCAAAATAGAAAAAAAATGCGACCAGCGAGTAGCAAGTAAGGCTTTAAAATCGCAAGATTTGGCGATCAACGAGTAGCGAGTAAGGCTTCAAAATCGAAAGAATATGCGATCAACGAGTCGCGAGTAAGACTTCCAAATCGAAAAAATATGCGATCAGCGAGTAGCAAGTAAGGCTTTAAAATTGCAAGATTTGGCGATCAACGAGTAGCGAGTAAGGCTTCAAAATTGAAAGAATCTGCGATCAGCAAGTCGCGAGTAAGGCTTCAAAATTGAAAAAATATGCGATCAGCGAGGAGGAAGTAAGGCTTTTTAATCGCAAGATTTGGCGATCAACGAGTAGCGAGTAAGGCTTCAAAATCCAAAGAATAAGCGATCAGCGAGTCGCGAGTAAGGCTTCAAAATCGAAAGAATATGCGATCAGCGAGTCGCGAAGAAGGCTTCAAAATTGACAAAAATATGCGATCAGCGAGTCGCGAGTAAGGCATCAAAATCGAAAGAATATGCGATCAGCGAGTCGCGAGTAAGGCTTCAAAATCGAAAAAATATGAGATCAGTGAGTAGCAAGTAAGGCTTTAAAATCGCCAAGTTTGGCGATCAACGAGTAGCGAGTAAGGCTTAAAAATTGAAAGAATATGCGATCAGCAAGTCGCGAGTAAGGCTTCAAAATTGAAAAAATATGCGATCAGCGAGTAGCAAGTAAGGCTTTAAAATCGCATGATTTGGCGATCAACGAGTAGCGAGTAAGACTTCAAAGTCGAAAGAATATGCAATCAGCGAGTCGCGAGTAAGGCTTTAAAATTTAAAAAATATGCGAACAATGAGTAGCAAGTAAGGCTTTAAAATCGCAAGATTTGGCGATCAACGAGTAGCGAGTAAGGCTTTAAAATCGAAAGAATATGCGATCAGCGAGTAGCAAGTAAGGCTTTAAAATCGCAAAATTTGGCGATCAGCGAGTCGCGAGTAATGCTTCAAAATTGAAAAAATATGCGACCAGCGAGTAGCAAGTAAGGCTTTAAAATCGCAAGATTTGGCGATCAACGAGTAGCGAGTAAGGCTTCAAAATCGAAAGAATATGCGATCAGCGAGTAGCAAGTAAGGCTTTAAAATCCTAAAATTTGGCGATCAGCGAGTCGCGAGTAAGGCTTCAAAATCGAAAAAAAATGCGATCAGCGAGTAGCAAGTAAGGCTTTAAAATCGCAAAATTTGGCGATCAGCGAGTCGGGAGTAAGGCTTCAAAATTGAAAAAATATGCGATCAACGAGTAGCGAGTAAGTCTTCAAAACCAAAGAATATGCGATCAGCGAGTCGCGAGTAAGGCATCAAAATCGAAAAAATATGCGATCAGCGAGAAGCAAGTAAGGCTTTAAAATCGCAAGATTTGGCGATCAACGAGTAGCGAGAAAGGCTTCAAAATCCAAAGAATATGCGATCAGCGAGTCGCGAGTAAGGCATCAAAATCAAAAGAATATGCGATCAGTGAGTCGCGAAGAAGGCATCAAAATTAAAAAAAAATGCGACCAGCGAGTAGCAAGTAAGGCTTTAAAATCGCAAGATTTGGCGATCAACGAGTAGCGAGTAAGGCTTCAAAATCGAAAGAATATGCGATTAACGAGTCGCGAGTAAGACTTCCAAATCGAAAAAATATGCGATCTACGAGTAGCAAGTAAGGCTTTAAAATTGCAAGATTTGGCGATCAACGAGTAGCGAGTAAGGCTTCAAAATTGAAAGAATCTGCGATCAGCAAGTCGCGAGTAAGGCTTCAAAATTGAAAAAATATGCGATCAGCGAGGAGGAAGTAAGGCTTTTTAATCGCAAGATTTGGCGATCAACGAGTAGCGAGTAAGGCTTCAAAATCCAAAGAATAAGCGATCAGCGAGTCGCGAGTATGGCTTCAAAATCGAAAGAATATGCGATCAGCGAGTCGCGAAGAAGGCTTCAAAATTGAAAAAATTTGCGATCAGTGAGTCGCGAGTAAGGCTTCAAAATCGAAAGAATATGCGATCAGCGAGTCGCGAGTAAGGCTTCAAAATCGAAAAAATATGCGATCAGCGAGTAGCAAGTAAGGCTTTAAAATCGCAAGATTTGGCGATCATTGAGTAGCGAGTAAGGCTTCAAAATTGAAAGAATATGCGATCAGCGAGGAGCAAGTAAGGCTTTAAAATCGCAAGATTTGGCGATCAACGAGTAGCGAGTTAGGCTTCAAAATCCAAAGAATAAGCGATCAGCGAGTCGCGAGTAAGGCTTCAAAATCGAAAGAATATGCGATCAGTGATTCGCGAAGAAGGCTTCAAAATTGAAAAAATATGCGATCAGCGAGTAGCAAGTAAGGCTTTAAAATCGCAAGATTTGGCGATCAACTAGTAGCGAGTAAGGCTTCAAAATCGAAAGAATATGCGATCAGCGAGTCGCGAGTAAGGCTTCAAAATTAAAAAAAAAATGCGACCAGCGAGTAGCAAGTAAGGCTTCAAAATTTGAAAGAATATGCGATCAGCGAGTCGCGAGTAAAGCTTCAAAATTGAAAAAATATGCGATCAGCGAGTAGCAAGTAAGGCTTTAAAATCGCATGATTTAACGATCAACGAGTAGCAAGTAAGGCTTCAAAATCGAAAGAATATGCGATCAGCGAGTCGCGAAAAAGGCTTGAAAATTTAAAAAATATGCGACCAGCGAGTAGCAAGTAAGGCTTTAAAATCGCAAGATTTGGCGATCAACGAGTAGCGAGTAAGGCTTCAAAATCGAAAAAATATGAGATCAGCGAGTAGAAAGTAAGGCTTTAAAATCGCCAAATTTGGCGATCAACGAGTAGCGAGTAAGGCTTCAAAATTGAAAGAATATGCGATCAGCAAGTCGCGAGTAAGGCTTCAAAATTGAAAAAATATGCGATCAGCGAGTAGCAAGTAAGGCTTTAAAATCGCATGACTTGGCGATCAACGAGTAGCGAGTAAGTCTTCAAAATCGAAAGAATATGCGATCAGCGAGTCGCGAGTAAGGCTTCAAAATTTAAAAAATATGCAACCAGCGAGTAGCAAGTAAGGCTTTAAAATCGCCAAATTTGGCGATCAACGAGTAGCGAGGAAGGCTTCAAAATTGAAAGAATATGCGATCAGCAAGTCGCGAGTAAGGCTTCAAAATTGAAAAAATATGCGATCAGCGAGTAGCAAATAAAGCTTTAAAATCGCATTACTTGGCGATCAACGAGTAGCGAGTAAGGCTTCAAAATCGAAAGAATATGCGATCAGCGAGTCGCGAGTAAGGCTTCAAAATTTAAAAAATATGCGACCAGCGAGTAGCAAGTAAGGCTTTAAAATCGCAAGATTTGGCGATCAACAATAATAATAATAATAATAATAACAAACACGAAACGAATTACCTCTTTTTGGACCGATAACATGATCATTATAAAATGCTGACAAGAAGCCGAGCTCGAAAACAAAACGCACCAACTCCATCTTCGGGTTCGTCGCTCAGTTCCGCCTCGCAGCCGCCGGGACCAGCGCCAGCCGTGAGTCCTGAGATTCCGGTAGCTGCAGTTGCGTCGAGCTCGAGCGACGAATACTTCTCGCCGCCGACGACACCACCACCTGCGCGTCGGCGCGGGCGAGGCCGACCACCGGCCAGCTTAGGACCTCGAGGCCCACCGGTCTCTGACAGGGTCCCCGCTATCGGTGGAAGTGTGCAGCGTATAAAATGGACTCAAGCCATAAATGAGAATGTTATACGCTCATACTTTGGGGCTACAGAGGGGGGAACTAACCTGACTGCGTACCGTGTTCGGATGCTCTCTCTGTTTCAGGTACTTGAACCAGCTGTCAGCGTATCGGCCCAACGACTGTCGGATCAGGTGCGCGTCATCCAGCGTAACCATATGTTGGATGATAGTGTGCTTGAGCGCCTCCGCACTGAAATGTGTAGCCATGTCATTGCTCCTCCGTTGCAGACTGTGGCACCAGCACAGTCAACCCAATTGCCCAGCCACGCTGACGAGGAGAGTAATGACAGGGTTACAAACGTAAGTACCCAGTGCAATGACGAATTGAGGAGTGCTTTGGAGTGTGCTATTCGGGAATACCGCTACATGCCGCCTGAACTTAGACCACGCTTACCTCGTTTGCCCATGCATAACAAGAACAGGGCGCTGGTGGCTGCTCTGGATTCGCAGTTGTCAAGCCATTTTGATAACTGTGATAACCTCACCGATGCACATTCGATCATGTACTGCGCGGCTGTAGCGGCATGTCGTGTAGCTCATGTCAAAATAAAAATAACCAATGACAGAGTTACACGACCAAAACCAGCCGTACCAGCTTGGCAGTGCAGGATCGAGCGTCGTATTGGTGAGGCCAGAGCGCTAATCGGCAAACTGATCTGCTTCAGGGAGGGCAACACACGCCCTAGAGTGATGCGCTTTGTGAGACGGGCGTTTTCGGGGACTGATGTCAATCCCCGAGATTATATGTCTCGTGTCACAGAGCGCATCGACTTCCTGAAGCAGAAGGTGTATGCATGGGCAAGCCGTATTCGTAGGTACAGGCGGCGAGTGGAGCGATACACCCAGAATCGCACATTCCGAAGTAACGAAAGGTGGGTATATAGGGATTGGGAGCGACCGGACCAAGGTGTGACTGACACGCGCTTGCCGGATGATGATGCTATGTGTTCATTCTGGCGCAGCATCTGGTCGGTTCCTGTCAGTCATACTGAGGGTGACTGGACTCGGGAGGTCGAGCGTGTGTGCGATCCGATACCAGAAATGGGGGCAATTTCCATCAGCCCCCAAGATGTAGCTTGTGCAGTCCGCCCGTTGCCTAACTGGAAATCTCCAGGGCCGGACGGGCTGCACAATTTCTGGATTAAATTGTTTACGAGATCGCACGCTTGCTTGGCGTCTCAATTCCAGTCTGCCTTAGAGTCTGGGTCGCTACCCCAGTTCTTAACTACAGGAATAACCCACCTGCTCCATAAATCAGGTAGTACTGCGGAACCTAAAAATTATAGACCGATCACGTGTTTACCGACGGTCTATAAAGTTCTTACATCCATTTTGAGGGCAAAGATTAATAGTCATATTAACAACAACAACATCATGTCTGCCTCTCAAAATGGATGTAGGAATGGGTCCCGCGGTACTAAGGAGCTACTCCTTATTGATATGGCTATTAGCCAACAGGTTCGGCGTTCCCGAAAGGATCTGTCGACATGCTGGATAGACTATAAGAAGGCCTATGACTCGGTGCCTCATACATGGCTCATGAGGGTGCTAGAATTGTATAAAGTTGATGCAACGCTACGCACCTTCCTGATGTCGTGTATGGGGCAATGGAGGACAGTCCTTCGCTATCCAGGATGTCGAAATATCCAGAGGAATAGCGAACCGGTAAGGATCGAGCGGGGTATATTTCAGGGCGATAGTTTGAGTCCACTTTGGTTTTGTCTAGCCTTGAATCCTCTTAGTACACTGCTGGAGAATTCAGGGCTAGGCTATCGGTTGAAGAGAGGTGGTCAGGTTATATCTCACCTCCTTTACATGGATGATCTGAAACTCTTTGCCACCACTAATCTGCAACTGATGGAGCTACTGAAGGTAACTGAAACATTCAGTAACGCCATCAGGATGGAGTTTGGTGTGGACAAATGTGCGGTCATGCATGTAAAGCGTGGAGAGATTATGGAATCCGTGGGAACTCAACTCTCGGATTCCATAAACCTGAGATCCCTCTCTCCAACTGAAACTTACAAGTATTTGGGTATGTCGGAAGCGTAAGGTATCAATGTTACTGACATGAAGCAATCGTTGAAGGAGCGCTTCTTTGGCCGCCTGAAGAAGGTATTCAATAGCTTTCTATCGGGCGGAAACAAGGTGCGCGCCTTCAACGGTTGGGTCATGCCAGTATTGATGTACTCTTTCGGCGTACTCAAATGGACTCAAACGGAACTTGACGCCCTGGATAGGCGGGTCCGTACACTGCTTACTGCGTATCGAATGCATCACCCACGGTCGTCGGTAATGAGACTGTATATCCCGCGAAAGTGTGGAGGTCGAGGCTTTTTAAATGCTAAGACTCTCCACAATCGCGAGATATGCAGTCTTAGGGAATATTTCCTAGCTGTCGACGTGGGTATGCATCGAAATGTAGTGGCGGTGGACAAGGGACTCACCCCGCTCTCCTTGGCAAATGAGAACTGGCGCAAACCTGCAGTGCTTGACACTAACGATCGCAGGGCGGTATGGCAGAGTAAGGAGCTTCACGGACGCTTTTTCCGGGCCCTACATGGGCCTGACGTAGACCAACTAGCGTCCGTAGCCTGGCTGCGTTTCGTTGATCTTTTTGGAGAAACCGAAGGTTTTTTTTGTGCAATTATGGACGAAGTTATCATGACGAATAACTACCGGAGATTTATTGTGAAAGACGGCACGGTCGACATATGTCGGGCATGTCACCGTCCGGGAGAATCAATTCGCCACATTGTCTCTGGTTGTTCTCGTCTAGCTAACGGAGAATACTTGCATAGGCACAACCTTGTAGCCAGGATTATCCATCAGCAACTTGCTCTGAAATACTCTCTTGTGGAGTCGGAGGTGCCATACTATAGGTATGCGCCCGACCCAGTTCTCGATAATGGCAATATCACATTGTACTGGGATCGGTCCATCATCACTGACAGGACTATTGTTGCCAATAAGCCTGATATAGTGGTGGTGGACCGAATTGTGAGGCGTGCAATGATTGTAGACATAACCGTCCCGCATGACGAGAACCTCGTGAAAGCCGAGAAAGACAAACAAATCAAGTATATTGACTTGGCTCGCGAGGTTGTCGACATGTGGGAAGTGGACTCCGCAATCATTGTACCGATAGTCGTATCGGCCAATGGCTTAATAGCCACGAGCCTCGACCAACACCTTAGGAGGCTCTCGTTGGGCAGCTGGATCAAGGGCTTGATTCAGAAAGCGGTACTTCTGGACACGGCTCGCATTGTCAGGAGGTTCCTATCTCTGGAGCCCTGACCACCGGTAGCTTGGACCCTGTTCCCGATATCGGTGGGCTACTATTTTTATATTTTTAAATGTTTTTTTTTTTCTAATGTATATATTGTATAAAAATGTTTAAAAATATATAAATAAGTAAAGAAAATAGATAAAGGAAATAATAATAAATATCTTTATTTCCCAATAATACAGATAGTGGTACAGTTAAGTCTTAGTAAAGTTAATAATTTTTGAATACATTGACCAGAACATTTACATAAACATTTGGATGACCTAGGAATCTGTACGCAATAAGTTAAACTCTGCCTCTTAAACTAGGTTATCCTGTATTTCAAGAGACAGTGTTTCGCAATGAGGGCCCAATTGAATGTGCAAGTGGACTGTGTCAATTTACTTTAGGAGGGAAAAGAAACGTTATAGTTTTGATTACTTACAAAGATTTATAATATATTGCATGAGTATGTGAGAGTGCGAACGTGTGGGTGAATGAGTGTAAATGTAGGTATGAAGGTGTATATGTGTGAGTGTGAATAAGTAGTTGGAGAAGTATTGGTGTGAAAGTGAGAGGAGAGTGAATGTATGTGCGATTGTATGTGGATTAGAGTACGGGAGTATTTGTGCAAGCATAAAGAAGTGTGAATGCTAATATTAGCCGATGTAGGTAAGTAAGGTCTCTGTTGCGGCATAATCGTGTTTAAGTAGCCATTCTGTCACTTTTAATTTTAGATTGTGTTTGTTTAGGTCCAAGATATTCAGTTTTTTATGAATATTTTTGTAGATGTAGGCGCTAATTACATAATACTGATGCTTTGCGAAAGTGGTCCTGTGTTGGGCGCCTCTGGGAAGGTTTGTGCGCTTATTTGGGTTAGACGGGGGAAGGCTGTTATGTTTCCTAAGGACAGCTTGGAGCACAAAGAGTTGACGGACTGTAAGAACCTTGCAATCTGCGTACAATTGTACTGTTGGATATCTATGCGGCTTCCTTGTCATTACTTTTAGTACAGCTCTCTGTGCTCTCTCAGCCCTCAGGATGTGACTTTTCGTAGCTGCACCCCATACAGAGATGCAGTAGCCTATGACCGATTGGCATAGTGCGTAATACACCATTTTCAATATATTGGCATTAGCTGAGTTTCGGAGGGATTTAAATATATGTATGAGGCGCAGAGTTCGAGTTGTGACAGCGTCAATTTGTTTTTTCCATGTCAGTACATCATCTATGTGGACCCCTAGGTACTTAACGCTGTCACATCTGGTAAGCGCTGGACAGGAGCATGGTGCAAGTCGATTTGAGCATGAGTGGACAGTAATTAAAAAACTAAGTGACGGAGCGGTCTGTCGCCTAATTGCGAACGGGATGTAGCATGTTTTGTTTAGGTTTAAAGTCAGAAGATTTACATTGAGCCATTTTATAACTTCTGCCACTGACCTCTCAGCTGTAGATTTGATAATATCCCAAGTAGGTCCATGAACTAAGATCGCGGTATCATCAGCGTATGTATATATGCTAGTATTTGGGATATTCATTTTGCAGAGGTCGTTGACGTAGATAAGAAATAAGGTGGGGCCCAATATGCTGCCTTGAGGGACGCCGAATGTAACAAACTCCTCCTCACTGAGATGGGTGTCAATTTTAACTCTCTGAGTCCGATTCTTGAGATAATCTTTGAATATATCAAGTGATACGCCACGAACACCTAAGTGTTCTAATTTTGAGACAAGGATGGGGACAGAAACTGTGTCAAAAGCCTTAGAAAGGTCCAAGAATATACCTAAGCATTTTGTCTTCTTATCTAAATGTTTTGCTACCTCTTGTGTCAACCCTAGTACAGCATCTTCTGTTGAAACGCCAGCTCGGAAGCCATATTGGTTGTCTGCAATGATTTTGTACTTTTTCAAGAAATTCCTGAGACGATTGTTTAAGATCCTCTCGAGGATCTTAGAGAGGGTAGGCAAAACTGATATAGGCCTATAATTTTCGACACAGCTTCTGATCCCACCCTTGTGTATGGGATGGACTATCGCCTTCTTTAAGGCGTCCGGGAAAATGCCCGAATGTAGGCATCGGTTGTATATGTAGGTAAGTGGTGGTGTTAGTACATGGCGACAGTTTTTCAGTAAAAGAGGCGATATACCATCCCACCCAATAGCGCAGTCATTTCGTAGCTGTAAGATAAGCGACTCTGTTTCAGCTTCATCTATTTTGAAGAACGCAAGAGAGTTTACAGGGGAGGGGCTTACATTACTTAAATGGGATTGAGCGTTATTCCGAGGCGACGACATAATATGGTGTTGTGATATTATGTTGTCAGCCAACTTTTTTCCTACGTTACTAAATACTTTGCACACCTCATTTACTGAAGACTTTGGATCATTGCGTAATTTTAAGAGCTCAATGGGGCTTGCACATATTTTTGTTGTGTTGGTAATTTCTTTGATGGTTTTCCATAAATACTTCGGTTTATTACTTGCTTTCTCAAGCTCACTCATTTCGTAAGTTATTTTTAGTTTTCGGAGTAGGCCATTACAAAAATTTCGGTATCGATTATAGGTGGTTTTAAGTATGAGGTTCTCTGGTGCTTTCTTGGACTGTATGTGTAACTTGTCTCGGTGTCTAATGCATTTTAGAAGACCAGGAGTTATCCAGGGTTTCAGAGTTCTCTTTTGTCTAGGGATTTTTGTTTGAGTCGTGTGTTTAGCTATGACCATTGTAACGATGTCTATAAAATTGTTCATAGAGATATTAGCATCCCCCTCAGAGTAGATACTTGAAAAATCGGTATTTTCCAGTTCTAGCTTAATTGCTTCATGGTTGAGGCGGGTGGAGAGGTAAAATGTTCTGCGCGTAGGGTTTGCGTTTAAGATATCAAGGAGAATTGGCTTGTGGTCAGTTATATGAGACTCTAAGACTAGTGTGGTCGACACAAGTTTAGACTTTAATAATAAGTGATCTAGGCTTTTATCGAGGCGAGTGGGAAATTCGTGAGTGGGTAATAACCCTTGAGAAGCATTTAAGATGAGGTAGTCAAGACATTTGTTGTCCTGATGACGTTTGATTAAATCAATGTTTATGTCGCCCACTAAAACTATATTTGGGCAGGCGGATACGGTGTCATAGACATTAGTCAAGCTAGTCTTGAAATCTTCAAAGTCCTCGTTGGAGTTATATGAAGGAGAGCGGTAGATTGCTACTACCGCTAACTTGTTCTCTATTTGACACATAAGACAGGTTCCGCCCTTGAAGGTGGGTTCCCATACATTTGTCTGTAGGCCCAGTTTAATATAAATTATAACTCCATCATTTTGGTTGAGATTTTTGCCAGTTGAGTGAGACTGGAAACCTTCCAGTATAGGTAAATTATTAGCTTTACCAAGCCAACATTCGGTGAGAACTATGATATCAAAGTTAATTTTAGTTAAGCGCAAAAGTACTAGAAGTTGGTCGAAGTTTTTATTTACACTACGGATATTTAAATGCAGTAGTTTAATATCACTACCAGTGGCTTTAATATATTTGAGACAGTCTTCTGGATCACAAATAAAAGAGTTACCGACAGTAAATTTGTCAAGATCGTAATTAATATTAATCAAATTAGTCATTTTTAGTTAATTAAAAAATTTTTAGAGCGAGAGCCTAAATTTTACGAGCGGTATTTTATTGCGTGAGCCAGTTGTATGATGAGCAAGTAAATGTATCGTGAGCTCATGGCATGATCAGGTAATAAGATGTACAAAGTTTGAGATGGCAAGTGCACCGCACATAGGTATGTGGTTTCCATGATAATTAGGAGTATTGTTGTGTGTGTGTATGTCATGTGAGTATATTTGTGATTAGGGTTTTCTGTTTTTTGTGGTGTTTGGGAGAGTGTGATTGTGTTAGTTAATAAGTAGTTGTTTTGATAATATATTGTTATGGAAATGAAAATAAGAATAAAAAATAATCTGATTAAACTAAAAGAAACAAGATAAAAAAGATTTACAATGGGTTTTAGGCATAGTCACATATTGTCTTTTCCCAGGTCTTCCAGGATTTTTTCGGTGCTGATTAGAATCTGTTTGTCCCCCTCTTGCTTCCGAAGGAAAATATTGCCATTGGATATCCAGCAGTATGTGTACTTGTACTTTTTGGCGAACTCACGGGATTGATAAAATAACTTCTTGGTGTTGGCAGGAAGTTGTTCAGCGACATAAACCGGTTGGTTATTTCCAGGTAATCCAATCGTACTGGTGTTAAGTTTTTGGTCTTTTCCCCTCACCTTGTTAAACGACCGCACTGCAGCTAAGAGTGTCTGTTTTGTCTGGACTCTGGAAAATTCTGCAATGATTGGACGTGGCGTGTCAGGAGAGGTGGGCTTACCTGGAAGACGATAGACGTCCCGCAACTCGGTTTCGGGAATTTGCATTCCAACAGCTTTGCCTATACTGCATACTGTTCTTATGAGACTTGTGTGGCTTTCCGAATTTTCTTGCGGAACATTTCTCAATTCAACACCAGACGAGCGGGACTTGCGCTGCATATCTGTTATCTTTTGTTCCAGGCTTTCAATATACTTTTGCTGTTCTTGCCTTTCTTTCCTTAGGACCTCAACTTCTTTTCTCAAATCTTCAAAGTTTTGATTCATATAACACATTGATTTCTCAATTTCATCATTTGACTTGCGAATTTCCGTGTTGGTAGCCTGAATCTGGGTATTTTGTTTTTTGATTTGAGCAACCTCAGATAACAGTTTCAACATGAGGGTAGTCTGTTCCGTTAACGTTTTTGTTATGTCGTTGTCACCAGAAATTAGAACTGACCCGCCTTTTGGCGAATTTTCTTGTCGAGGACGTTTGCTACGGTTTATATTTACGTAGTCACTCAAAATTATTGCAGTGCTTATGTCGGGTTCAGATCGGGTTTGGCTCTGACTCATAACGCTTATTTGTGTTTTTGGCGTTTTAGGTGGAGAGTGCTGAACGCCGGCCATTATTAGGCAGTTAATTATTTTGAAAATAGAATAAGTACTTATCTAACAGCCTGGCCACGGAACATTCGCCGTGGCAAATTATCGCGCCAGGTGAACGGCAAAGCGTCTCGAGTAGCGAGTAAGGCTTCAAAATCGAAAGAATATGCGATCAGCGAATAGCAAGTAAGGCTTTAAAATCCTAAAATTTGGCGATCAGCGAGTCGCGAGTAAGGCTTCAAAATCGAAAAAAAATGCGATCAGCGAGTAGCAAGTAAGGCTTTAAAATCGCAAAATTTGGCGATCAGCGAGTCGCGAGTAAGGCTTCAAAATTGAAAAAATATGCGATCAACGAGTAGCGAGTAAGTCTTCAAAACCAAAGAATATGCGATCAGCGAGTCGCGAGTAAGGCATCAAAATCGAAAAAATATGCGATCAGCGAGTCGCAAAGAAGGCGTCAAAATTGAAAAAATATGCGATCAGCGAGAAGCAAGTAAGGCTTTAAAATCGCAAGATTTGGCGATCAACGAGTAGCGAGAAAGGCTTCAAAATCCAAAGAATATGCGATCAGCGAGTCGCGAGTAAGGCATCAAAATCAAAAGAATATGCGATCAGTGAGTCGCGAAGAAGGCTTCAAAATTGAAAAAAAATGCGACCAGCGAGTAGCAAGTAAGGCTTTAAAATTGCAAGATTTGGCGTTCAACGAGTAGCGAGTAAGGCTTCAAAATCGAAAGAATATGCGATCAACGAGTCGCGAGTAAGACTTCCAAATCGAAAAAATATGCGATCAGCGAGTAGCAAGTAAGGCTTTAAAATTGCAAGATTTGGCGATCAACGAGAAGCGAGTAAGGCTTCAAAATTGAAAGAATCTGCGATCAGCAAGTCGCGAGTAAGGCTTCAAAATTGAAAAAATATGCGATCAGCGAGGTGAAAGTAAGGCTTTTTAATCGCAAGATTTGGCGATCAACGAGTAGCGAGTAAGGCTTCAAAATCCAAAGAATAAGCGATCAGCGAGTCGCGAGTAAGGCTTCAAAATCGAAAGAATATGCGATCAGCGAGTCGCGAAGAAGGCTTCAAAATTGACAAAAATATGCGATCAGCGAGTCGCGAGTAAGGCTTCAAAATCGAAAGAATATGCGATCAGCGAGTCGCGAGTAAGGCTTCAAAATCGAAAAAATATGAGATCAGTGAGTAGCAAGTAAGGCTTTAAAATCGCCAAGTTTGGCGATCAACGAGTAGCGAGAAAGGCTTAAAAATTGAAAGAATATGCGATCAGCAAGTCGCGAGTAAGGCTTCAAAATTGAAAAAATATGCGATCAGCGAGTAGCAAGTAAGGCTTTAAAATCGCATGATTTGGCGATCAACGAGTAAAGAGTAAGGCTTCAAAGTCGAAAGAATATGCGATCAGCGAGTCGCGAGTAAGGCTTCAAAATTTAAAAAATATGCGAACAATAAGAAGCAAGTAAGGCTTTAAAATCGCAAGATTTGGCGATCAACGAGTAGCGAGTAAGGCTTCAAAATCGAAAGAATATGCGATCAGCGAGTAGCAAGTAAGGCTTTAAAATCCCAAAATTTGGCGATCAGCGAGTCGGGAGTAAGGCTTCAAAATCGAAAAAATATGCGATCAGCGAGTAGCAAGTAAGGCTTTAAAATCGCAAAATTTGGCGATCAGCGAGTCGCGAGTAAGGCTTCAAAATTGAAAAAATATGCGACCAGCGAGTAGCAAGTAAGGCTTTAAAGTCGCAAGATTTGGCGATCATCGAGTAGCGAGTAATGCTTCAAAATCCAAATAATAAGCGATCAGCGAGTTGCGAGTAAGGCTTCAAAATCGAAAGAATATGCAATCAGCGAGTCGCGAAGAAGGCTTCAAAATTGAAAAAATATGCGATCAGCGTGTAGCAAGTAAGTCTTTAAAAACGCAAGATTTGGCGATCAACGAGAAGCGAGAAAGGCTTCAAAATCCAAAGAATATGCGATCAGCGAGTAGCAAGTAAGGCTTTAAAATCGCAAAATTTGGCGATCAGCGAGTCGCGAGTAAGGCTTCAAAATCGAAAGAATATGCGATCAGCGAGTCGCGAGTAAGGCTTCTAAATCGAAAGAATTTGCGATCAGCGAGTAGTGAGTAAGGCTTCAAAATCGGAAGAATTTGCGATCAGCGAGTAGCAACTTAGGCTTCCAAATTGAAAGAATATGCGATCAGCGAGTAGCAAGTAAGGCTTCAAAATTGAAAGAATCTGCGATCAGCAAGTCGCGAGTAAGGCTTCAAAATTGAAAAAATATGCGATCAGCGAGGAGGAAGTAAGGCTTTTTAATCGCAAGATTTGGCGATCAACGAGTAGCGAGTAAGGCTTCAAAATCCAAAGAATAAGCGATCAGCGAGTCGCGAGTAAGGCTTCAAAATCGAAAGAATATGCGATCAGCGAGTCGCGAGTAAGGCTTCAAAATCGAAAAAATATGAGATCAGTGAGTAGCAAGTAAGGTTTTAAAATCGCCAAGTTTGGCGATCAACGAGTAGCGAGTAAGGCTTAAAAATTGAAAGAATATGCGATCAGCAAGTCGCGAGTAAGGCTTCAAAATTGAAAAAATATGCGATCAGCGAGTAGCAAGTAAGGCTTTAAAATCGCATGATTTGGCGATCAACGAGTAGCGAGTAAGGCTTCAAAGTCGAAAGAATATGCGATCAGCGAGTCGCGAGTAAGGCTTCAAAATTTAAAAAATATGCGAACAATGAGTAGCAAGTAAGGCTTTAAAATCGCAAGATTTGGCGATCAACGAGAAGCGAGTAAGGCTTCAAAATCCAAAGAATATGCGATCAGCGAGTAGCAAGTAAGGCTTTAAAATCGCAAAATTTGGCGATCAGCGAGTCGCGAGTAAGGCTTCAAAATCGAAAGAATATGCGATCAGCGAGTCGCGAGTAAGGCTTCTAAATCGAAAGAATTTGCGATCAGCGAGTAGTGAGTAAGGCTTCAAAATCGGAAGAATTTGCGATCAGCGAGTAGCAACTTAGGCTTCCATATTGAAAGAATATGCGATCAGCGAGAAGCAAGTAAGGCTTCAAAATCAAAGAATATGCGATCAGCGAGTCGCGAAGAAGGCTTCAAAATGGACAAAAATATGCGATCAGCGTGTAGCAAGTAAGGCTTTAAAATC
Source organism: Lacanobia oleracea (assembly GCA_950371165.1). NCBI lineage: Eukaryota > Metazoa > Arthropoda > Insecta > Lepidoptera > Noctuidae > Lacanobia > Lacanobia oleracea. The sequence goes on from OX493408.1 coordinate 355,825, forward strand.
GCAAGATTTGGCGATCAACGAGAAGCGAGTAATTCTTCAAAATCCAAAGAATATGCGATAAGCGAGTCGCGAGTAAGGCTTAAAAATCGAAAGAATATGCGATCAGCGAGTCGCGAGTAAGGCTTCAAAATCGAAAAAATATGAGATCAGCGAGTAGCAAGTAAGGCTTTAAAATCGGCAAATTTGGCGATCAACGAGTAGCGAGTAAGGCTTCAAAATTGAAAAAATATGCGATCAGCAAGTCGCGAGTAAGGCTTTAAAATTGAAAAAATATGCGATCAGCGAGTAGCAAGTAAGGCTTTAAAATCGCATGATTTGGCGATCAACGAGTAGCGAGTAAGGCTTCAAAATCGAAAGAATATGCGATCAGCGAGTCGCGAGTAAGGCTTCAAAATTTAAAAAATATGCGACCAATGAGTAGCAAGTAAGGCTTTAAAATCGCAAGATTTGGCGATCAACGAGTAGCGAGTAAGGCTTCAAAATCGAAAGAATATGCGATCAGCGAGTAGCAAGTAAGGCTTTAAAATCGCCAAGTTTGGCGATCAACGAGTAGCGAGTAAGGCTTAAAAATTGAAAGAATATGCGATCAGCAAGTCGCAAGTAAGGCTTCAAAATTGAAAAAATATGCGATCAGCGAGTAGCAAGTAAGGCTTTAAAATCGCATGATTTGGCGATCAACGAGTAGCGAGTAAGGCTTCAAAGTCGAAAGAATATGCGATCAGCGAGTCGCGAGTAAGGCTTCAAAATTTAAAAAATATGCGAACAATGAGTAGCAAGTAAGGCTTTAAAATCGCAAGATTTGGCGATCAACGAGTAGCGAGTAAGGCTTCAAAATCGAAAGAATATGCGATCAGCGAGTAGCAAGTAAGGCTTTAAAATCGCAAAATTTGGCGATCAGCGAGTCGGGAGTAAGGCTTCAAAATCGAAAAAATATGCGATCAGCGAGTAGCAAGTAAGGCTTTAAAATTGCAAAATTTGGCGATCAGCGAGTCGCGAGTAAGGCTTTAAAGTAGCAAGATTTGGCGATCAACGAGTAGCGAGTAATGCTTCAAAATCCAAATAATAAGCGATCAACGAGTTGCGAGTAAGGCTTCAAAATCGAAAGAATATGCGATCAGCGAGTCGCGAAGAAGACTTAAAAATTGAAAAAATATGCGATCAGCGTGTAGCAAGTAAGTCTTTAAAATCGCAAGATTTGGCGATCAACGAGAAGCGAGTTAGGCTTCAAAATCCAAAGAATATGCGATCAGCGAGTAGCAAGTAAGGCTTTAAAATCGCAAAATTTGGCGATCAGCGAGTCGCGAGTAAGGCTTCAAAATCTAACGAATATGCGATCAGCGAGTCGCGAGTAAGGCTTCTAAATCGAAAGAATTTGCGATCAGCGAGTAGTGAGTAAGGCTTCAAAATCGGAAGAATTTGCGATCAGCGAGTAGCAACTTAGGCTTCCAAATTGAAAGAATATGCGATCAGCGAGTAGCAAGTAAGGCTTCAAAATCAAAGAATATGCGATCAGCGAGTCGCGAAGAAGGCTTCAAAATTGACAAAAATATGCGATCAGCGTGTAGCAAGTAAGGCTTTAAAATCGCAAGATTTGGCGATCAACGAGAAGCGAGTAATTCTTCAAAATCCAAAGAATATGCGATCAGCGAGTCGCGAGTAAGGCTTCAAAATCGAAAGAATATGCGATCAGCGAGTCGCGAGTAAGGCTTCAAAATCGAAAAAATATGAGATCAGCGAGTAGAAAGTAAGGCTTTAAAATCGCAAGATTTGGCGATCAACGAGTAGCGAGTAAGGCTTCAAAATCGAAAGAATATGCGATCAGCGAGTAGCAAGTAAGGCTTTAAAATCCCAAAATTTGGCGATCAGCGAGTCGCGAGTAAGGCTTCAAAATCGAAAAAAAATGCGATCAGCGAGTAGCAAGTAAGGCTTTAAAATCGCAAAATTTGGCGATCAGCGAGTCGCGAGTAAGGCTTCAAAATTGAAAAAATATGCGATCAACGAATAGCGAGTAAGTCTTCAAAACCAAAGAATATGCGATCAGCGAGTCGCGAGTAAGGCATCAAAATCGAAAAAAATATGCGATCAGCGAGTCGCAAAGAAGGCTTTAAAATTGAAAAAATATGCGATCAGCGAGAAGCAAGTAAGGCTTTAAAATCGCAAGATTTGGCGATCAACGAGTAGCGAGAAAGGCTTCAAAATCCAAAGAATATGCGATCAGCGAGTCGCGAGTAAGGCATCAAAATCAAAAGAATATGCGATCAGTGAGTCGCGAAGAAGGCTTCAAAATTGAAAAAAAATGCGACCAGCGAGTAGCAAGTAAGGCTTTAAAATCGCAAGATTTGGCGATCAACGAGTAGCGAGTAAGGCTTCAAAATCGAAAGAATATGCGATCAACGAGTCGCGAGTAAGACTTCCAAATCGAAAAAATATGCGATCAGCGAGTAGCAAGTAAGGCTTTAAAATTGCAAGATTTGGCGATCAACGAGAAGCGAGTAATTCTTCAAAATCCAAAGAATATGCGATCAGCGAGTCGCGAGTAAGGCTTCAAAATCGAAAGAATATGCGATCAGCGAGTCGCGAGTAAGGCTTCAAAATCGAAAGAATATGCGATCAACGAGTCGCGAGTAAGACTTCCAAATTGACAAAAATATGCGATCAGCGTGTAGCAAGTAAGGCTTTAAAATCGCAAGATTTGGCGATCAACGAGAAGCGAGTAATTCTTCAAAATCCAAAGAATATGCGATCAGCGAGTCGCGAGTAAGGCTTCAAAATCGAAAGAATATGCGATCAGCGAGTCGCGAGTAAGGCTTCAAAATCGAAAAAATATGAGATCAGCGAGTAGAAAGTAAGGCTTTAAAATCGCAAGATTTGGCGATCAACGAGTAGCGAGTAAGGCTTCAAAATCGAAAGAATATGCGATCAGCGAGTAGCAAGTAAGGCTTTAAAATCCCAAAATTTGGCGATCAGCGAGTCGCGAGTAAGGCTTCAAAATCGAAAAAAAATGCGATCAGCGAGTAGCAAGTAAGGCTTTAAAATCGCAAAATTTGGCGATCAGCGAGTCGCGAGTAAGGCTTCAAAATTGAAAAAATATGCGATCAACGAATAGCGAGTAAGTCTTCAAAACCAAAGAATATGCGATCAGCGAGTCGCGAGTAAGGCATCAAAATCGAAAAAAATATGCGATCAGCGAGTCGCAAAGAAGGCTTCAAAATTGAAAAAATATGCGATCAGCGAGAAGCAAGTAAGGCTTTAAAATCGCAAGATTTGGCGATCAACGAGTAGCGAGAAAGGCTTCAAAATCCAAAGAATATGCGATCAGCGAGTCGCGAGTAAGGCATCAAAATCAAAAGAATATGCGATCAGTGAGTCGCGAAGAAGGCTTCAAAATTGAAAAAAAATGCGACCAGCGAGTAGCAAGTAAGGCTTTAAAATCGCAAGATTTGGCGATCAACGAGTAGCGAGTAAGGCTTCAAAATCGAAAGAATATGCGATCAACGAGTCGCGAGTAAGACTTCCAAATCGAAAAAATATGCGATCAGCGAGTAGCAAGTAAGGCTTTAAAATTGCAAGATTTGGCTATCAACGAGTAGCGAGTAAGGCTTCAAAATTGAAAGAATCTGCGATCAGCAAGTCGCGAGTAAGGCTTCAAAATTGAAAAAATATGCGATCAGCGAGGAGGAAGTAAGGCTTTTTAATCGCAAGATTTGGCGATCAACGAGTAGCGAGTAAGGCTTCAAAATCCAAAGAATAAGCGATCAGCGAGTCGCGAGTAATGCTTCAAAATCGAAAGAATATGCGATCAGCGAGTCGCGAAGAAGGCTTCAAAATTGACAAAAATATGCGATCAGCGAGTCGCGAGTAAGGCTTCAAAATCGAAAGAATATGCGATCAGCGAGTCGCGAGTAAGGCTTCAAAATCGAAAAAATATGAGATCAGTGAGTAGCAAGTAAGGCTTTAAAATCGCCAAGTTTGGCGATCAACGAGTAGCGAGTAAGGCTTAAAAATTGAAAGAATATGCGATCAGCAAGTCGCGAAAAAGGCTTTAAAATTGAAAAAATATGCGATCAGCGAGTAGCAAGTAAGGCTTTAAAATCGCATGATTTGGCGATCAACGAGTAGCGAGTAAGGCTTCAAAGTCGAAAGAATATGCGATCAGCGAGTCGCGAGTAAGGCTTCAAAATTTAAAAAATATGCGAACAATGAGTAGCAAGTAAGGCTTTAAAATCGCAAGATTTGGCGATCAACGAGTAGCGAGTAAGGCTTCAAAATCGAAAGGATATGCGATCAGCGAGTAGCAAGTAAGGCTTTAAAATCGCAAAATTTGGCGATCAGCGAGTCGGGAGTAAGGCTTCAAAATCGAAAAAATATGCGACCAGCGAGTAGCAAGTAAGGCTTTAAAGTCGCAAGATTTGGCGATCAACGAGTAGCGAGTAATGCTTCAAAATCCAAATAATAAGCGATCAGCGAGTTGCGAGTAAGGCTTCAAAATCGAAAGAATATGCGATCAGCGAGTCGCGAAGAAGGCTTCAAAATTGAAAAAATATGCGATCAGCGTGTAGCAAGTAAGTCTTTAAAATCGCAAGATTTGGCGATCAACGAGAAGCGAGTAAGGCTTTAAAATTCAAAGAATATGCGATCAGCGAGTAGCAAGTAAGGCTTTAAAATCGCAAAATTTGGCGATCAGCGAGTCGCGAGTAAGGCTTCAAAATCGAAAGAATATGCGATCAGCGAGTCGCGAGTAAGGCTTCTAAATCGAAAGAATTTGCGATCAGCTAATAGTGAATAAGGCTTCAAAATCGGAAGAATTTGCGATCAGCGAGTAGCAACTTAGGCTTCCAAATTGAAAGAATATGCGATCAGCGAGTAGCAAGTATGGCTTCAAAATCAAAGAATATGCGATCAGCGAGTCGCGAAGAAGGCTTCAAAATTGACAAAAATATGCGATCAGCGTGTAGCAAGTAAGGCTTTAAAATCGCAAGATTTGGCGATCAACGAGAAGCGAGTAATTCTTCAAAATCCAAAGAATATGCGATCAGCGAGTCGCGAGTAAGGCTTCAAAATCGAAAGAATATGCGATCAGCGAGTCGCGAGTAAGGCTTCAAAATCGAAAAAATATGAGATCAGCGAGTAGCAAGTAAGGCTTTAAAATCGGCAAATTTGGCGATCAACGAGTAGCGAGTAAGGCTTCAAAATTGAAAAAATATGCGATCAGCAAGTCGCGAGTAAGGCTTCAAAATTGAAAAAATATGCGATCAGCGAGTAGCAAGTAAGGCTTTAAAATCGCATGATTTGGCGATCAACGAGTAGCGAGTAAGGCTTCAAAATCGAAAGAATATGCGATCAGCGAGTCGCGAGTAAGGCTTCAAAATTTAAAAAATATGCGACCAATGAGTAGCAAGTAAGGCTTTAAAATCGCAAGATTTGGCGATCAACGAGTAGCGAGTAAGGCTTCAAAATCGAAAGAATATGCGATCAGCGAGTAGCAAGTAAGGCTTTTAAATCGCAAAATTTGGCGATCAGCGAGTCGCGAGTAAGGCTTCAAAATTTAAAAAATATGCGACCAGCGAGTAGCAAGTAAGGCTTTAAAATCGCAAGATTTGGCGATCAACGAGTAGCGAGTAAGGCTTCAAAATCGAAAAAATATGAGATCAGCGAGTAGCAAGTAAGGCTTTAAAATCGCCAAATTTGGCGATCAACGAGTAGCGAGTAAGGCTTAAAAATTGAAAGAATATGCGATCAGCAAGTCGCGAGTAAGGCTTCAAAATAGAAAAAATATGCGATCAGCGAGTAGCGAGTAAGGCTTTAAAATCGCATGACTTGGCGATCAACGAGTAGCGAGTAAGGCTTCAAAATCGAAAGAATATGCGATCAGCGAGTCGCGAGTAAGGCTTCAAAATTTAAAAAATATGCGACCAGCGAGTAGCAAGTAAGGCTTTAAAATCGCAAGATTTGGCGATCAACGAGTAGCGAGTAAGGCTTCAAAATTGAAAAAATATGCGACCAGCGAGTAGCAAGTAAGGCATCAAAAGCGAAAGAATATGCGATCAGCGAGTCGCAAAGAAGGCTTCGAAATTGAAAAAATATGCGATCTGCGAGTAGCAAGTAAGGCTTCAAAATCGAAAGATTGTGCGATCAGCGAGTCGCGAGTAAGGCTTCAAAATTGAAAAAATATGCGACAAGCGAAGAGCAAGTAAGGCTTTAAAATCGCAAGATTTGGCGATCAACGAATAGCGAGTAAGGCTTCAAAACCAAAGAATATGCGATCAGCGAGTCGCGAGTAAGGCATCAAAATCGAAAAAAATATGCGATCAGCGAGTCGCAAAGAAGGCTTCAAAATTGAAAAAATATGCGATCAGCGAGAAGCAAGTAAGGCTTTAAAATCGCAAGATTTGGCGATCAACGAGTAGCAAGAAAGGCTTCAAAATCCAAAGAATATGCGATCAGCGAGTCGCGAGTAAGGCATCAAAATCAAAAGAATATGCGATCAGTGAGTCGCGAAGAAGGCTTCAAAATTGAAAAAAAATGCGACCAGCGAGTAGCAAGTAAGGCTTTAAAATCGCAAGATTTGGCGATCAACGAGTAGCGAGTAAGGCTTCAAAATCGAAAGAATATGCGATCAGCAAGTCGCGAGTAAGGCTTCAAAATTGAAAAAATATGCGATCAGCGAGGAGGAAGTAAGGCTTTTTAATCGCAAGATTTGGCGATCAACGAGTAGCGAGTAAGGCTTCAAAATCCAAAGAATAAGCGATCAGCGAGTCGCGAGTAATGCTTCAAAATCGAAAGAATATGCGATCAGCGAGTCGCGAAGAAGGCTTCAAAATTGACAAAAATATGCGATCAGCGAGTCGCGAGTAAGGCTTCAAAATCGAAAGAATATGCGATCAGCGAGTCGCGAGTAAGGCTTCAAAATCGAAAAAATATGAGATCAGTGAGTAGCAAGTAAGGCTTTAAAATCGCCAAGTTTGGCGATCAACGAGTAGCGAGTAAGGCTTAAAAATTGAAAGAATATGCGATCAGCAAGTCGCGAAAAAGGCTTTGAAATTGAAAAAATATGCGATCAGCGAGTAGCAAGTAAGGCTTTAAAATCGCATGATTTGGCGATCAACGAGTAGCGAGTAAGGCTTCAAAGTCGAAAGAATATGCGATCAGCGAGTCGCGAGTAAGGCTTCAAAATTTAAAAAATATGCGAACAATGAGTAGCAAGTAAGGCTTTAAAATCGCAAGATTTGGCGATCAACGAGTAGCGAGTAAGGCTTCAAAATCGAAAGGATATGCGATCAGCGAGTAGCAAGTAAGGCTTTAAAATCGCAAAATTTGGCGATCAGCGAGTCGGGAGTAAGGCTTCAAAATCGAAAAAATATGCGATCAGCGAGTATGTATGTATGTATGTATGTATGTAAATCGGGCTGGTTTCCGCAACTCCACGACTAAGCGCGTATTTTGCGTGTAGGTGGGACAAATGCGTCATTCGATCCACCCCAGCTCCCCAAGGAAGGCCAGCAACGCCTTGGTGTTACTAACTATCTCGCAGAGGGTACCTGGGTTTCCGAAGTACTTTGCCCTGTAATCCGCAACCACCGGGCAGCTTAGAAGCAGGTGTGCTGCTGTCTCATTCTCCTCCATGCAGGCTCTGCATAGCGGGCTGTCAGTGACTCCTATAGCATAGAGGTGTTTATTAAAAGACCCATGGCCAGTTGTTACGGCTGTGACTGAACGCAACTGTTGTTTAGTCAGTCTTAGGGCTTGTTTTGTGAAACGGCCATTTATAGAGGGAAGTGCCTCCTTGGCCTGCCTACACTCACCATGGTCAGCCCATAGCTTGTGATGTTTATCTCCGGTGCGTTTCCTTACCAGATTGCGTAAGTACCCGAAAGGCAGCGGTACGATGGGCTCAGGTCCCATTGCTGACAAACTAGACCCCCTTCGGGCGAGTTCATCCGCAGCGTCGTTGCCTCGAGATTCACTGTGTCCCTTGATCCATTGAATGGTTACTTTGTTGTGTCTACCAACCTGGTTTAGACGTTAGTGACACTCGAGAATCAACCCAGAGCTCACTGTGTGGCTGTTCAGAGCTTGCAGGACAGCCATGCTGTCCGAGAGTATGCGTATTGAGTGGTCCTTAACTTCCCTGGTTAGGATGGCTGATGCCGCCAGAGAAATGCCCATGCATTCAGCCTGGAACACTGTGTTGTGGACCCCCAATGGTGTGGCTATGTGGATATTGAGATCCTCTGAGAAGATTCCCGCACCAGTACCTGTACCTGTTTTTGATCCATCTGTGAAGATCCGCAGCTCGGCGGGGCAGAGCCCCTCGCACCGATGATCCTCATGCAATTGGATTTTGTATTTTTTATCGAAGATAAATTGCTTGGGCACCCGGTCATTGATTGCCTTTGTTATGGGGAGTTCATTGTTGAGCTCCTCGAGCAGAGCGGTGTGTCGTGTGTCTCTCTTACTCCAGAGACCTAATGTTTTAAGGCGTACTGCTGCCATCGTCGCTTCCTGTTGTATAAACAAGTGTAGCGGAGGGAGCCCCAGCATGGCTTCCAGCGCCGCAGTTGGAGTAGTCCTCATGCAGCCCGTCGTTGCCATGCAGGCCAGCCTTTGCATGTGTTGTAACTTGTTTACGGCTGTAGCTAGCTTTGAGCGTGGCCACCACACCACGGCCCCGTAGGTTACCATGGGCCGAATTACTGCGCTGTACAGCCATAGTATTATTTTGGGAGATAGGCCCCACTTCTTCCCTATCATTTTCCTGCATTGCCAGAAGGTAATGCAGGCCCTGTTTAGTTTGTAGTCTAGGTGATTACTCCAGCTTAACTTACTGTCTAGGATGACGCCTAGATACTTTACCTCGTTAGACAGCTGGAGCTCTGTATTGAAGAGCATAGGTAGCCGGTAGTGGCCTAGTGCTCGCTTTTGAGTGAACATGACTAATTCAGTTTTCGTGGGGTTTACCGACAGATCATATTCGTCGCACCATCTTTCCACGATGCGTAGTGCTTGTTGAGTAAGGTTGCAGATCGTTCCCGTCACTTTCCCTGACACTAGGATTGCGAGGTCGTCAGCATAACCTATTGTGTAGTAACGATGTGCGTTGAGTTTGGTGATCAGGTCATCAATTACCAGATTCCACAGAAGAGGGGAGAGTACACCCCCCTGCGGGCAGCCTCTGGCTATCAGAGCCAACTGCTGCTCTTCCTCAAGGCGAACCACTCGTTTGCTTAACATATTAGTTATCCAGTCATTTAGTACCTGTTCCACGCCGTGTTTGGAGAGAGCGGCACTAATGCTGGAAAAGTTTGTCTTGTCGAAGGCTCCTTCGATGTCTATGAATGTGCCCAGGCAGGACCCTTTCTGGTGAATCGCTTCCTCAATCTGGTTCACCACCAGATGAAGAGCGGACTCTGTCGACTTACCCGAGCTGTATGCGTGTTGGTTACCATGCAGTGGTATTGTTTTTAAAACGCCATCACGTAGTTCCCTTTCACACAGTCTTTCCATTGTCTTTAGTAAAAACGAGGTCAGACTAATAGGTCGATAGGATTTAGCGTTTGTGTAGTCACTTTTACCTGGCTTCGGAATGAATATGACTTTCACTTCCCTCCATCCTTTAGGAACGTATCTAAAGGCCAGGCACGCTCGCATTAAGAGCACCAGTTTTGTTGCAACAGCGGTACCTCCCCACTGTAGTAAGGCAGGAAACACGCCGTCGGGACCTGGTGCCTTGAAAGGTTGGAAGCTTTTGATGGCCCACTGAAGTTTTTCCAGCGTAATCATCTTTTCTGCATAAAGCCAGTCATCATCTGATGGTGTTTGGATAACGTCAAGCCATTCATTTACCTGCGCGAATACGCTGCCTGGGAAGTGAGTTTCTACTAGGAGACGTTGCGCTTCTTCAGGTGTCGTGGTCAACGTGTTATCGGGTTTCCGGAGTGTGGCGATCTCAGGTTTGTTCTGTTGCGCCAGTATTTTCCTTACCCTGTTTGCTTGTTGGCATGATTCAATGTTACCACAGAATTTACGCCACCCTGTAGTTCTTCTGAATCTGATGCATCTCTTGTAGCTCGATTTGGCCGCGTAATAAGCGTCCCAGTCCTCATCACTACATGTGTTCATGGCTCTGTTAAGAGCCTTTCTTACCTTACCGCGTTTGCGCTCCAGGTCTGCACCCCACCAAGGTTGTTTACCCGGTGTGTCGCGCGGAATCGTTTCTGGGCAGGCGATTCGGTAGCTGTTTATCAGCGATTCGGTGAGTAGTGTTACTTGCGCATCGATCTGTGCCGTGTCCGCAAGCAACTCCGAATCGCATGATGGTACAAGCCTTGAGGTAAGGTTGCGTGTGTACACCGATATATCCGTGTTGCGAGGATTACGCGTAGGTTGTTTGGGTGGTATACAGACCTGGATGTCGAAGCGGATCCACCTGTGGTCTGAGCAGGAAGCCTCATTCGAGACTTGCCACCCAGTGATTAGTTCCGCTGCTCCCTCCGTAGCCAGAGTCAGGTCTATGATAGTACGACTGCGTCTGGTCACGAAGGTTGGTTCCGAACCCGTGTTTAGTAGGGATAGGTTAGTAGTGAACAGATAATCAACTAATGTCTTACCCCTTGCGTTTTGCGTCTCCATCCCCCACAGTGGATGGTGTGCGTTTGCGTCGGTCCCAATGACAATCTCATCCCTGCTGTTTTCACAGTGCGTGATGAGGCGGACCAGGTCGTGTGGGGGCGGTTCCTCCGCCTCAGGCATATATACCGAGGCGAAGACGATAGCCAACTTAGTGGCTCCCCGCTGTATGTTCAGCCTAGCAGCAGAGACATCTCTGCAACAGAAGTCGTTTAATAGCTGTGTTTTAAGGTTACCTGTGACATAGATGCACGATCTAGGGTGATCATGGTCCGCAGTAACAAGGAGCTTACCACCAAGATTGGAGAGTCCTCGTATGTGGCCACCCCTAATCCACGGCTCTTGGATCAGGGCAATGGCCGTGTGTTGAACCTCCAGCCACTTGCGGAGTTGAGCCGTCGCGGTCTGGCTGTGGTGGAGGTTAGCCTGCACGACTTTACAGGCCGACAAAAGGGACGCCATCACCGGCAAGACCCTCCTCGTCGCCCTCAAGTCGCAGCCCGGCAAACAGGTCGCCCTCGTCGAACCCGTCCCCTCCCGGGTCTGAAGCCGGGAACAACATTACGTCGTCCGGCTCCCCCCCCGACGAAGGGACGGCACCCACGGTGGCGGCAGGGTCGGCTGAGTCTGCTGCTACAGCAGGGTCGGCCGCAGTTGCTTCCGGGTTGTTTGGCGGAGAATCGGTGTCCTCTGCGTCTTCCAGCGGCTGTTTCGTGATCGGGTCCCAACCCCGAGGGACGTCGACGAACCTGCCGTTCGGACCCTGGAACTTGACGTACACCGCTCCCAAACCAATTGAGAGACGGCGCTCGGCGCTCATCAGGGTCGGAACCTGGTCCTCGGGGATACCCAGCACCACGAACCAGCAAGCCTTCTGCTTCTCGGCGTGCAGCACTACCCACCTCCTTACGTCGATCCAGCGATTCTGGTACCAGAGGGCTCGTCCAATAAAGGTCGAGTCCTCGTAGACTCCCTGGTCGTCGGGGATGGCGATGCCGCAGCGCACCCGCTTCTGGATCTCCGCCTGGCTCTTGACGACTAGCGAGGTGCCAGCCGGGAGAGCCAGGCTGGAGACTGTTTTTTTCAGCCAGGCTAAGGTGAAGTTGTTACCGCACCACAGCTTGAGGACTCCACCGGTGAACAGCGGCTTCGCGTTGAAGGTTGGTCCCGGTGTATCCTGCATAGCAGAGCAGGCCTCACTGATGATCCGCTTGTGGATAGCAGCCAAGACCTGGTCCGATACTCCCTGGCTTATGATGCCCCTCCGGTCGCAGGTTATTGCGACGTTTAGGGACGCACTGGCAGCTTGAGCGTAGCTTCTGTTAGCGATCCTCTGGGATTGGTCAAGCCGCGGCCGTTTGTGCTCTCCACGGGGCGAAATCGTCTCGTTGAGAGCCCGCTTGACCGCAGCCTGGTCACTTCCATCGGATCGCTGCGTTGTGGTTGCCTCCTCGGCCGGACCTCCTGCGGATTTAGATTGCAGTGTGCTAGGCGTTGGTCGGCTAGTGCCGGCCTCAGCCTGCGACCGCTTCCCCTCAGAGAAGTTCAGCTTACCTTGCTTGGTCGGTTTAACCGAGCTGGTGGCAGCAACCTGCTTGTTTTGGGGGGCTTTGCGTCCCCGCCTGCGTTCGTGACGCCGCTCCTTGCGCGTCAGTCTTTCCCTCCTCTTACCCTGGCTTGTAGGAGCTGTAGGACCCGAGGGGCCCGAACAAGAGCAATGGACTTGTGGAATAGATTTTTTACCCTTGCCCTTGCCTTTACCTTTACCCTTACGAGTAGGCACCTGCCAGGCGCTGGTAAAAACGTCCTCGGTGTTGCTGATCGCCTCCGTGTGACCGGAGGCGGCCGCGACTTGGGAAGCGGCTTGAGGAGCCACAGGAGGAGCGGGAGGGTGTTTGGGAAGGCTACTTCCGGCAGAGGTGTTAGCCGTCTCCGTTTTCGCCTTTGTGTTTAAAGGATCGGTACTGGTCCCATGCAGCGCCGTTCTCCTTTGTTTGGAGTGGGACTTTTTGGTCTTAGCTGCGGTTTTCGCCACAGCCGGACCAGCGCCCGCGCTGGCGCCCACGGCGTGAGCCGCAGGGCATCCAGGGGCGAGCAAGGCACCAGAGGTACCTTGCTTAGGAGCTTTGCCAGCTTTCGCCGACTCCACTCCTGCGGTATTTTCAGTTGGCTTCAATACGATCAGCGAGTAGCAAGTAAGGCTTTAAAATCGCAAAATTTGGCGATCAGCGAGTCGCGAGTAAGGCTTCAAAATTGAAAAGATATGCGACCAGCGAGTAGCAAGTAAGGCTTTAAAGTCGCAAGATTTGGCGATCAACGAGTAGCGAGTAATGCTTCAAAATCCAAATAATAAGCGATCAGCGAGTTGCGAGTAAGGCTTCAAAATCGAAAGAATATGCGATCAGCGAGTCGCGAAGAAGGCTTCAAAATTGAAAAAATATGCGATCAGCGTGTAGCAAGTAAGTCTTTAAAATCGCAAGATTTGGCGATCAACGAGAAGCGAGTAAGGCTTCAAAATCCAAAGAATATGCGATCAGCGAGTAGCAAGTAAGGCTTTAAAATCGCAAAATTTGGCGATCAGCGAGTCGCGAGTAAGGCTTCAAAATCGAAAGAATATGCGATCAGCGAGTCGCGAGTAAGGCTTCTAAATCGAAAGAATTTGCGATCAGCTAATAGTGAATAAGGCTTCAAAATCGGAAGAATTTGCGATCAGCGAGTAGCAACTTAGGCTTCCAAATTGAAAGAATATGCGATCAGCGAGTAGCAAGTAAGGCTTCAAAATTAAAGAATATGCGATCAGCGAGTCGCGAAGAAGGCTTCAAAATTGACAAAAATATGCGATCAGCGTGTAGCAAGTAAGGCTTTAAAATCGCAAGATTTGGCGATCAACGAGAAGCGAGTAATTCTTCAAAATCCAAAGAATATGCGATCAGCGAGTCGCGAGTAAGGCTTCAAAATCGAAAGAATATGCGATCAGCGAGTCGCGAGTAAGGCTTCAAAATCGAAAAAATATGAGATCAGCGAGTAGCAAGTAAGGCTTTAAAATCGGCAAATTTGGCGATCAACGAGTAGCGAGTAAGGCTTCAAAATTGAAAAAATATGCGATCAGCAAGTCGCGAGTAAGGCTTCAAAATTGAAAAAATATGCGATCAGCGAGTAGCAAGTAAGGCTTTAAAATCGCATGATTTGGCGATCAACGAGTAGCGAGTAAGGATTCAAAATCGAAAGAATATGCGATCAGCGAGTCGCGAGTAAGGCTTCAAAATTTAAAAAATATGCGACCAATGAGTAGCAAGTAAGGCTTTAAAATCGCAAGATTTGGCGATCAACGAGTAGCGAGTAAGGCTTCAAAATCGAAAGAATATGCGATCAGCGAGTAGCAAGTAAGGCTTTTAAATCGCAAAATTTGGCGATCAGCGAGTCGCGAGTAAGGCTTCAAAATTTAAAAAATATGCGACCAGCGAGTAGCAAGTAAGGCTTTAAAATCGCAAGATTTGGCGATCAACGAGTAGCGAGTAAGGCTTCAAAATCGAAAAAATATTAGATCAGCGAGTAGCAAGTAAGGCTTTAAAATCGCCAAATTTGGCGATCAACGAGTAGCGAGTAAGGCTTAAAAATTGAAAGAATATGCGATCAGCAAGTCGCGAGTAAGGCTTCAAAATAGAAAAAATATGCGATCAGCGAGTAGCGAGTAAGGCTTTAAAATCGCATGACTTGGCGATCAACGAGTAGCGAGTAAGGCTTCAAAATCGAAAGAATATGCGATCAGCGAGTCGCGAGTAAGGCTTCAAAATTTAAAAAATATGCGACCAGCGAGTAGCAAGTAAGGCTTTAAAATCGCAAGATTTGGCGATCAACGAGTAGCGAGTAAGGCTTCAAAATTGAAAAAATATGCGACCAGCGAGTAGCAAGTAAGGCATCAAAAGCGAAAGAATATGCGATCAGCGAGTCGCAAAGAAGGCTTCGAAATTGAAAAAATATGCGATCTGCGAGTAGCAAGTAAGGCTTCAAAATCGAAAGAATGTGCGATCAGCGAGTCGCGAGTAAGGCTTCAAAATTGAAAAAATATGCGACAAGCGAAGAGCAAGTAAGGCTTTAAAATCGCAAGATTTGGCGATCAACGAATAGCGAGTAAGGCTTCAAAATCCAAAAAATATGCGATCAGCGAGTCGCGAGTAAGGCTTCAAAATCGAAAGAATATGCGATCAGCGAGTCGCGAAGAAGGCTTCAAAATTTAAAAAATATGCGATCAGCGAGTAGCAAGTAAGGCTTTAAAATCGCAAGATTTGGCGTTCATCGAGTAGCGAATAAGGTTTCAAAATCGAAAGAATATGCGATCAGCGAGTCGCAAGTTAAGCTTCAAAATCGAAAAAATATGCGATCAGCGAGTAGCAAGTAAGGCTTTAAAATCGCAAAATTTGGCGATCAACGAGTAGCGAGTAAGGCTTCAAAATTGAAAGAATATGCGATCAGCAAGTCGCGAGTAAGGCTTCAAAATTGAAAAAATATGCGATCAGCGAGTAGCAAGTCAGGCTTTAAAATCGCATGATTTGGCGATCAACGAGTTGCGAGTAAGGCTTCAAAATCGAAAGAATATGCGATCAGCGAGTCGCGAGTATGGCTTCAAAATTTAAAAAATATGCGACCAGCGAGTAGCAAGTAAAGCTTTGAAATCGCAAGATTTGGCGATCAACGAGTAGCGAGTAAGGCTTCAAAATAAAAAAAAAATATGCGACCAGCGAGTAGCAAGTAAGGCTTCAAAATCGAAAGAATATGCGATCAGCGAGTCGCGAGTAAAGCTTCAAAATTTAAAAAATATGCAACCAGCGAGTAGCAAGTAAGGCTTTAAAATCGCAAGATTTGGCGATCAACGAGTAGCGAGTAAGGCTTCAAAATCGAAAAAATATGAGATCAGCGAGTAGCAAGTAAGGCTTTAAAATCGCAAGATTTGGCGATCAACGAGTAGCGAGTAAGGCTTCAAAAATCGAAAGAATATGCGATCAGCGAGTAGCAAGTAAGGCTTTAAATCGCAATATTTGGCGATCAGCGAGTCGCGAGTAAGGCTTCAAAATCGAAAAAATATGCGATCAGCGAGTAGCAAGTAAGGCTTTAAAATCGCAAGATTTGGCGATCAACGAGTAGCGAGTAAGGCTTCAAAATCGAAAGAATATGCGATCAGCGAGTCGCGAGTGAGGCTTCAAAATCGAAAGAATATGCGATCAAAGAGTAGCAAGTTAGGCTTTAAAATCGAGAGAATATGCGATCAGCGAGTAGCAAGTAAGGCTTTAAAATCGCAAAATTTGGCGATCAGCGAGTCGCGAGTAAGGCTTCAAAATCGAACGAATATGCGATCAGCGAGTCGCGAGTAAGTCTTCTAAATCGAAAGAATTTGCGATCAGCGAATAGTGAGTAAGGCTTCAAAATCGGAAGAATTGGCGATCAGCGAGTAGCAACTTAGGCTTAAAAATTGAAAGAATGTGCGATCAGCGAGTAGCAAGTAAGGCTTTAAAATCGCAAGATTTGGCGATCAACGAGTAGCGAGTAATGCTTCAAAATCCAAAGAATAAGCGATCAGCGAGTTGCGAGTAAGGCTTCAAAATCGAAAGAATATGCGATCAGCGAGTCGCGAAGAAGGCTTCAAAATTGAAAAAAATATGCGATCAGCTTGTAGCAAGTAAAGCTTTAAAATCGCAAGATTTGGCGATCAACGAGTAGCGAGTAAGGCTTCAAAATCCAAAGAATATGCGATCAGCGAGTAGCAAGTAAGGCTTAAAGCCTTACTTGCTACTCGCTGATAGCATATTTGGCGATCAGCGAGTCGCGAGTAAGGCTTCAAAATCGAAAGAATATGCGATCAGCGAGTCGCGAGTAAGGCTCCAAAATCGGAAGAATTGGCGATCAGCGAGTAACAACTTAGGCTTCAAAATTGAAACAATATGCGATCAGCGAGTAGCAAGTAAGGCTTCAAAATCAAAGAATATGCGATCAGCGAGTCGCGAAGAAGGGTTCAAAATTGACAAAAATATGCGATCAGCGTGTAGCAAGTAAGGCTTTAAAATCGCAAGATTTGGCGATCAACGAGAAGCGAGTAAGTCTTCAAAATCCAAAGAATATGCGATCAGCGAGTCGCGAGTAAGGCTTCAAAATCGAAAGAATATGCGATCAGCGAGTCGCGAGTAAGGCTTCAAAATCGAAGAAATATGAGATCAGCGAGTAGCAAGTAAGGCTTTAAAATCGGCAAATTTGGCGATCAACGAGTAGCGAGTAAGGCTTCAAAATTGAAAGAATATGCGATCAGCAAGTCGCGAGTAAGGCTTCAAAATTGAAAAAATATGCGATCAGCGAGTAGCATGTAAGGCTTAAAATCGCATGATTTGGCGTTCAACGAGTAGCGAGTAAGGCTTCAAAATCGAAAAAATATTAGATCAGCGAGTAGCAAGTAAGGCTTTAAAATCGCCAAATTTGGCGATCAACGAGTAGCGAGTAAGGCTTAAAAATTGAAAGAATATGCGATCAGCAAGTCGCGAGTAAGGCTTCAAAATAGAAAAAATATGCGATCAGCGAGTAGCGAGTAAGGCTTTAAAATCGCATGACTTGGCGATCAACGAGTAGCGAGTAAGGCTTCAAAATCGAAAGAATATGCGATCAGCGAGTCGCGAGTAAGGCTTCAAAATTTAAAAAATATGCGACCAGCGAGTAGCAAGTAAGGCTTTAAAATCGCAAGATTTGGCGATCAACGAGTAGCGAGTAAGGCTTCAAAATTGAAAAAATATGCGACCAGCGAGTAGCAAGTAAGGCATCAAAAGCGAAAGAATATGCGATCAGCGAGTCGCAAAGAAGGCTTCGAAATTGAAAAAATATGCGATCTGCGAGTAGCAAGTAAGGCTTCAAAATCGAAAGAATGTGCGATCAGCGAGTCGCGAGTAAGGCTTCAAAATTGAAAAAATATGCGACAAGCGAAGAGCAAGTAAGGCTTTAAAATCGCAAGATTTGGCGATCAACGAATAGCGAGTAAGGCTTCAAAATCCAAAAAATATGCGATCAGCGAGTCGCGAGTAAGGCTTCAAAATCGAAAGAATATGCGATCAGCGAGTCGCGAAGAAGGCTTCAAAATTGAAAAAATATGCGATCAGCGAGTAGCAAGTAAGGCTTTAAAATCGCAAGATTTGGCGTTCATCGAGTAGCGAATAAGGTTTCAAAATCGAAAGAATATGCGATCAGCGAGTCGCAAGTTAAGCTTCAAAATCGAAAAAATATGCGATCAGCGAGTAGCAAGTAAGGCTTTAAAATCGCAAAATTTGGCGATCAACGAGTAGCGAGTAAGGCTTCAAAATTGAAAGAATATGCGATCAGCAAGTCGCGAGTAAGGCTTCAAAATTGAAAAAATATGCGATCAGCGAGTAGCAAGTCAGGCTTTAAAATCGCATGATTTGGCGATCAACGAGTTGCGAGTAAGGCTTCAAAATCGAAAGAATATGCGATCAGCGAGTCGCGAGTATGGCTTCAAAATTTAAAAAATATGCGACCAGCGAGTAGCAAGTAAAGCTTTGAAATCGCAAGATTTGGCGATCAACGAGTAGCGAGTAAGGCTTCAAAATAAAAAAAAAATATGCGACCAGCGAGTAGCAAGTAAGGCTTCAAAATCGAAAGAATATGCGATCAGCGAGTCGCGAGTAAAGCTTCAAAATTTAAAAAATATGCAACCAGCGAGTAGCAAGTAAGGCTTTAAAATCGCAAGATTTGGCGATCAACGAGTAGCGAGTAAGGCTTCAAAATCGAAAAAATATGAGATCAGCGAGTAGCAAGTAAGGCTTTAAAATCGCAAGATTTGGCGATCAACGAGTAGCGAGTAAGGCTTCAAAAATCGAAAGAATATGCGATCAGCGAGTAGCAAGTAAGGCTTTAAATCGCAATATTTGGCGATCAGCGAGTCGCGAGTAAGGCTTCAAAATCGAAAAAATATGCGATCAGCGAGTAGCAAGTAAGGCTTTAAAATCGCAAGATTTGGCGATCAACGAGTAGCGAGTAAGGCTTCAAAATCGAAAGAATATGCGATCAGCGAGTCGCGAGTGAGGCTTCAAAATCGAAAGAATATGCGATCAAAGAGTAGCAAGTTAGGCTTTAAAATCGAGAGAATATGCGATCAGCGAGTAGCAAGTAAGGCTTTAAAATCGCAAAATTTGGCGATCAGCGAGTCGCGAGTAAGGCTTCAAAATCGAACGAATATGCGATCAGCGAGTCGCGAGTAAGTCTTCTAAATCGAAAGAATTTGCGATCAGCGAATAGTGAGTAAGGCTTCAAAATCGGAAGAATTGGCGATCAGCGAGTAGCAACTTAGGCTTAAAAATTGAAAGAATGTGCGATCAGCGAGTAGCAAGTAAGGCTTTAAAATCGCAAGATTTGGCGATCAACGAGTAGCGAGTAATGCTTCAAAATCCAAAGAATAAGCGATCAGCGAGTTGCGAGTAAGGCTTCAAAATCGAAAGAATATGCGATCAGCGAGTCGCGAAGAAGGCTTCAAAATTGAAAAAAATATGCGATCAGCTTGTAGCAAGTAAAGCTTTAAAATCGCAAGATTTGGCGATCAACGAGTAGCGAGTAAGGCTTCAAAATCCAAAGAATATGCGATCAGCGAGTAGCAAGTAAGGCTTAAAGCCTTACTTGCTACTCGCTGATAGCATATTTGGCGATCAGCGAGTCGCGAGTAAGGCTTCAAAATCGAAAGAATATGCGATCAGCGAGTCGCGAGTAAGGCTCCAAAATCGGAAGAATTGGCGATCAGCGAGTAACAACTTAGGCTTCAAAATTGAAACAATATGCGATCAGCGAGTAGCAAGTAAGGCTTCAAAATCAAAGAATATGCGATCAGCGAGTCGCGAAGAAGGGTTCAAAATTGACAAAAATATGCGATCAGCGTGTAGCAAGTAAGGCTTTAAAATCGCAAGATTTGGCGATCAACGAGAAGCGAGTAAGTCTTCAAAATCCAAAGAATATGCGATCAGCGAGTCGCGAGTAAGGCTTCAAAATCGAAAGAATATGCGATCAGCGAGTCGCGAGTAAGGCTTCAAAATCGAAGAAATATGAGATCAGCGAGTAGCAAGTAAGGCTTTAAAATCGGCAAATTTGGCGATCAACGAGTAGCGAGTAAGGCTTCAAAATTGAAAGAATATGCGATCAGCAAGTCGCGAGTAAGGCTTCAAAATTGAAAAAATATGCGATCAGCGAGTAGCATGTAAGGCTTAAAATCGCATGATTTGGCGTTCAACGAGTAGCGAGTAAGGCTTCAAAATCGAAAGAATATGCGATCAGCGAGTCGCGAGTAAGGCTTCAAAATTGAAAAAAATATGCGATCAGCGTGTAGCAAGTAAAGCTTTAAAATCGCAAGATTTGGCGATCAACGAGTAGCGAGTAAGGCTTCAAAATCCAAAGAATATGCGATCAGCGAGTAGCAAGTAAGGCTTAAAGCCTTACTTGCTACTCGCTGATCGCATATTTGGCGATCAGCGAGTCGCGAGTAAGGCTTCAAAATCAAAGAATATGCGATCAGCGAGTCGCGAAGAAGGCTTCAAAATTGACAAAAGTATGCGATCAGCGTGTAGCAAGTAAGGCTTTAAAATCGCAAGATTTGGCGATCAACGAGAAGCGAGTAAGTCTTCAAAATCCAAAGAATATGCGATCAGCGAGTAGCGAGTAAGGCTTCAAAATCCAAAGAATATGCGATCAGCGAGTAGCAAGTAAGGCTTAAAGCCTTACTTGCTACTCGCTGATCGCATATTTGGCGATCAGCGAGTCGCGAGTAAGGCTTCAAAATCGAAAGAATATGCGATCAGCGAGTCGCGAGTAAGGCTTCAAAATCAAAGAATATGCGATCAGCGAGTCGCGAAGAAGGCTTCAAAATTGACAAAAGTATGCGATCAGCGTGTAGCAAGTAAGGCTTTAAAATCGCAAGATTTGGCGATCAACGAGAAGCGAGTAAGTCTTCAAAATTGAAAGAATATGCGATCAGCGAGTAGCAAGTAAGGCTTCAAAATCAAAGAATATGCGATCAGCGAGTCGCGAAGAAGGCTTCAAAATTGACAAAAGTATGCGATCAGCGTGTAGCAAGTAAGGCTTTAAAATCGCAAGATTTGGCGATCAACGAGAAGCGAGTAAGTCTTCAAAATCCAAAGAATATGCGATCAGCGAGTCGCGAGTAAGGCTTCAAAATTGAAAGAATATGCGATCAGCGAGTCGCGAGTAAGGCTTCAAAATCGAAAAAATATGAGATCAGCGAGTAGCAAGAAAGGCTTTAAAATCGGAAAATTTGGCGATCAACGAGTAGCGAGTAAGGCTTCAAAATTGAAAGAATATGCGATCAGCAAGTCGCGAGTAAGGCTTCAAAATTGAAAAAATATGCGATCAGCGAGTAGAATGTAAGGCTTTAAAATCGCATGATTTGGCGATCAACGAGTAGCGAGTAAGGCTTCAAAATCGAAAGAATACGCGATCAGCGAGTCGCGAGTAAGGCTTCAAAATTTAAAAAATATGCGACCAATGAGTAGCAAGTAAGGCTTTAAAATCGCAAGATTCTGCGATCAACGAGTAGCGAGTAAGGCTTCAAAATCGAAAGAATATGCGATCAGCGAGTAGCAAGTAAGGCTTTAAAATCGCAAAATTTGGCGATCAGCGAGTCGCGAGTAAGGCTTCAAAATTTAAAAAATATGCAACCAGCGAGTAGCAAGTAAGGCTTTAAAATCGCAAGATTTGGCGATCAACGAGTAGCGAGTTAGGCTTCAAAATCGAAAAAATATGAGATCAGCGAGTAGCAAGTAAGGCTTTAAAATCGCCAAATTTGGCGATCAACGAGTAGCGAGTAAGGCTTAAAAATTGAAAGAATATGCGATCAGCAAGTCGCGAGTAAGGCTTCAAAATTGAAAAAATATGCGATCAGCGAGTAGCAAGTGAGGCTTTAAAATCGCATGACTTGGCGATCAACGAGTAGCGAGTAAGGCTTCAAAATCGAAAGAATATGCGATCAGCGAGTCGCGAGTAAGGCTTCAAAATTGAAAAAATATGCGATCAGCGAGTAGCAAGTAAGGCTTTAAAATCGTATGACTTGGCGATCAATGAGTAGCAAGTAAGGCTTTAAAATCGCAAAATTTGGCGATCAGCGAGTCGCGAGTAAGGCTTCAAAATCGAACGAATATGCGATCAGCGAGTCGCGAGTAAGGCTTCTAAATCGAAAGAATTTGCGATCAGCGAATAGTGAGTAAGGCTTCAAAATCGGAAGAATTGGCGATCAGCGAGTAGCAACTTAGGCTTAAAAATTGAAAGAATGTGCGATCAGCGAGTAGCAAGTAAGGCTTTAAAATCGCAAGATTTGGCGATCAACGAGTAGCGAGTAATGCCTCAAAATCCAAAGAATAAGCGATCAGCGAGTTGCGAGTAAGGCTTCAAAATCGAAAGAATATGCGATCAGCGAGTCGCGAGTAAGGCTCCAAAATCGGAAGAATTGGCGATCAGCGAGTAGCAACTTAGGCTTCAAAATTGAAAGAATATGCGATCAGCGAGTAGCAAGTAAGGCTTCAAAATCAAAGAATATGCGATCAGCGAGTCGCGAAGAAGGCTTCAAAATTGACAAAAATATGCGATCAGCGTGTAGCAAGTAAGGCTTTAAAATCGCAAGATTTGGCGATCAACGAGAAGCGAGTAAGTCTTCAAAATCCAAAGAATATGCGATCAGCGAGTCGCGAGTAAGGCTTCAAAATCGAAAGAATATGCGATCAGCGAGTCGCGAGTAAGGCTTCAAAATCGAAAAAATATGCGATCAGCGAGTAGCAAGTAAGGCTTTAAAATCGCAAGATTTGGCGATCAACGAGTAGCGAGTAAGGCTTCAAAATCGAAAGAATATGCGATCAGCGAGTCGCGAGTGAGGCTTCAAAATCGAAAGAATATGCGATCAAAGAGTAGCAAGTTAGGCTTTAAAATCGAGAGAATATGCGATCAGCGAGTAGCAAGTAAGGCTTTAAAATCGCAAAATTTGGCGATCAGCGAGTCGCGAGTAAGGCTTCAAAATCGAACGAATATGCGATCAGCGAGTCGCGAGTAAGTCTTCTAAATCGAAAGAATTTGCGATCAGCGAATAGTGAGTAAGGCTTCAAAATCGGAAGAATTGGCGATCAGCGAGTAGCAACTTAGGCTTAAAAATTGAAAGAATGTGCGATCAGCGAGTAGCAAGTAAGGCTTTAAAATCGCAAGATTTGGCGATCAACGAGTAGCGAGTAATGCTTCAAAATCCAAAGAATAAGCGATCAGCGAGTTGCGAGTAAGGCTTCAAAATCGAAAGAATATGCGATCAGCGAGTCGCGAAGAAGGCTTCAAAATTGAAAAAAATATGCGATCAGCTTGTAGCAAGTAAAGCTTTAAAATCGCAAGATTTGGCGATCAACGAGTAGCGAGTAAGGCTTCAAAATCCAAAGAATATGCGATCAGCGAGTAGCAAGTAAGGCTTAAAGCCTTACTTGCTACTCGCTAATAGCATATTTGGCGATCAGCGAGTCGCGAGTAAGGCTTCAAAATCGAAAGAATATGCGATCAGCGAGTCGCGAGTAAGGCTCCAAAATCGGAAGAATTGGCGATCAGCGAGTAACAACTTAGGCTTCAAAATCGAAAGAATATGCGATCAGCGAGTCGCGAGTAAGGCTTCAAAATCGAAAGAATATGCGATCAGCGAGTCGCGAGTAAGTCTTCTAAATCGAAAGAATTTGCGATCAGCGAATAGTGAGTAAGGCTTCAAAATCCAAAGAATATGCGATCAGCGAGTAGCAAGTAAGGCTTAAAGCCTTACTTGCTACTCGCTGATCGCATATTTGGCGATCAGCGAGTCGCGAGTAAGGCTTCAAAATCAAAGAATATGCGATCAGCGAGTCGCGAAGAAGGCTTCAAAATTGACAAAAGTATGCGATCAGCGTGTAGCAAGTAAGGCTTTAAAATCGCAAGATTTGGCGATCAACGAGAAGCGAGTAAGTCTTCAAAATCCAAAGAATATGCGATCAGCGAGTAGCGAGTAAGGCTTCAAAATCCAAAGAAAATGCGATCAGCGAGTAGCAAGTAAGGCTTAAAGCCTTACTTGCTACTCGCTGATCGCATATTTGGCGATCAGCGAGTCGCGAGTAAGGCTTCAAAATCGAAAGAATATGCGATCAGCGAGTCGCGAGTAAGGCTTCAAAATCAAAGAATATGCGATCAGCGAGTCGCGAAGAAGGCTTCAAAATTGACAAAAGTATGCGATCAGCGTGTAGCAAGTAAGGCTTTAAAATCGCAAGATTTGGCGATCAACGAGAAGCGAGTAAGTCTTCAAAATTGAAAGAATATGCGATCAGCGAGTAGCAAGTAAGGCTTCAAAATCAAAGAATATGCGATCAGCGAGTCGCGAAGAAGGCTTCAAAATTGACAAAAGTATGCGATCAGCGTGTAGCAAGTAAGGCTTTAAAATCGCAAGATTTGGCGATCAACGAGAAGCGAGTAAGTTTTCAAAATCCAAAGAATATGCGATCAGCGAGTCGCGAGTAAGGCTTCAAAATTGAAAGAATATGCGATCAGCGAGTCGCGAGTAAGGCTTCAAAATCGAAAAAATATGAGATCAGCGAGTAGCAAGAAAGGCTTTAAAATCGGAAAATTTGGCGATCAACGAGTAGCGAGTAAGGCTTCAAAATTGAAAGAATATGCGATCAGCAAGTCGCGAGTAAGGCTTCAAAATTGAAAAAATATGCGATCAGCGAGTAGCATGTAAGGCTTTAAAATCGCATGATTTGGCGATCAACGAGTAGCGAGTAAGGCTTCAAAATCGAAAGAATATGCGATCAGCGAGTCGCGAGTAAGGCTTCAAAATTTAAAAAATATGCGACCAATGAGTAGCAAGTAAGGCTTTAAAATCGCAAGATTCTGCGATCAACGAGTAGCGAGTAAGGCTTCAAAATCGAAAGAATATGCGATCAGCGAGTAGCAAGTAAGGCTTTAAAATCGCAAAATTTGGCGATCAGCGAGTCGC
Organism: Lacanobia oleracea; assembly: GCA_950371165.1. Classification (NCBI taxonomy): domain Eukaryota; kingdom Metazoa; phylum Arthropoda; class Insecta; order Lepidoptera; family Noctuidae; genus Lacanobia; species Lacanobia oleracea. Next base: position 380,480 of record OX493408.1, read on the forward strand.
GAGTAAGGCTTCAAAATTTAAAAAATATGCAACCAGCGAGTAGCAAGTAAGGCTTTAAAATCGCAAGATTTGGCGATCAACGAGTAGCGAGTTAGGCTTCAAAATCGAAAAAATATGAGATCAGCGAGTAGCAAGTAAGGCTTTAAAATCGCCAAATTTGGCGATCAACGAGTAGCGAGTAAGGCTTAAAAATTGAAAGAATATGCGATCAGCAAGTCGCGAGTAAGGCTTCAAAATTGAAAAAATATGCGATCAGCGAGTAGCAAGTGAGGCTTTAAAATCGCATGACTTGGCGATCAACGAGTAGCGAGTAAGGCTTCAAAATCGAAAGAATATGCGATCAGCGAGTCGCGAGTAAGGCTTCAAAATTGAAAAAATATGCGATCAGCGAGTAGCAAGTAAGGCTTTAAAATCGTATGACTTGGCGATCAATGAGTAGCAAGTAAGGCTTTAAAATCGCAAAATTTGGCGATCAGCGAGTCGCGAGTAAGGCTTCAAAATCGAACGAATATGCGATCAGCGAGTCGCGAGTAAGGCTTCTAAATCGAAAGAATTTGCGATCAGCGAATAGTGAGTAAGGCTTCAAAATCGGAAGAATTGGCGATCAGCGAGTAGCAACTTAGGCTTAAAAATTGAAAGAATGTGCGATCAGCGAGTAGCAAGTAAGGCTTTAAAATCGCAAGATTTGGCGATCAACGAGTAGCGAGTAATGCTTCAAAATCCAAAGAATAAGCGATCAGCGAGTTGCGAGTAAGGCTTCAAAATCGAAAGAATATGCGATCAGCGAGTCGCGAGTAAGGCTCCAAAATCGGAAGAATTGGCGATCAGCGAGTAGCAACTTAGGCTTCAAAATTGAAAGAATATGCGATCAGCGAGTAGCAAGTAAGGCTTCAAAATCAAAGAATATGCGATCAGCGAGTCGCGAAGAAGGCTTCAAAATTGACAAAAATATGCGATCAGCGTGTAGCAAGTAAGGCTTTAAAATCGCAAGATTTGGCGATCAACGAGAAGCGAGTAAGTCTTCAAAATCCAAAGAATATGCGATCAGCGAGTCGCGAGTAAGGCTTCAAAATCGAAAGAATATGCGATCAGCGAGTCGCGAGTAAGGCTTCAAAATCGAAAAAATATGAGATCAGCGAGTAGCAAGTAAGGCTTTAAAATCGGCAAATTTGGCGATCAACGAGTAGCGAGTAAGGCTTCAAAATTGAAAGAATATGCGATCAGCAAGTCGCGAGTAAGGCTTCAAAATTGAAAAAATATGCGATCAGCGAGTAGCATGTAAGGCTTAAAAATCGCATGATTTGGCGTTCAACGAGTAGCGAGTAAGGCTTCAAAATCGAAAGAATATGCGATCAGCGAGTCGCGAGTAAGGCTTCAAAATTGAAAAAAATATGCGATCAGCGTGTAGCAAGTAAAGCTTTAAAATCGCAAGATTTGGCGATCAACGAGTAGCGAGTAAGGCTTCAAAATCCAAAGAATATGCGATCAGCGAGTAGCAAGTAAGGCTTAAAGCCTTACTTGCTACTCGCTGATCGCATATTTGGCGATCAGCGAGTCGCGAGTAAGGCTTCAAAATCGAAAGAATATGCGATCAGCGAGTCGCGAGTAAGGCTTCAAAATCGGAAGAATTGGCGATCAGCGAGTAGCAACTTAGGCTTCAAAATTGAAAGAATATGCGATCAGCGAGTAGCAAGTAAGGCTTCAAAATCAAAGAATATGCGATCAGCGAGTCGCGAAGAAGGCTTCAAAATTGACAAAAATATGCAACCAGCGAGTAGCAAGTAAGGCTTTAAAATCGCAAGATTTTGCGATCAACGAGTAGCGAGTTAGGCTTCAAAATCGAAAAAATATGAGATCAGCGAGTAGCAAGTAAGGCTTTAAAATCGCCAAATTTGGCGATCAACGAGTAGCGAGTAAGGCTTAAAAATTGAAAGAATATGCGATCAGCAAGTCGCGAGTAAGGCTTCAAAATTGAAAAAATATGCGATCAGCGAGTAGCAAGTGAGGCTTTAAAATCGCATGACTTGGCGATCAACGAGTAGCGAGTAAGGCTTCAAAATCGAAAGAATATGCGATCAGCGAGTCGCGAGTAAGGCTTCAAAATTGAAAAAATATGCGATCAGCGAGTAGCAAGTAAGGCTTTAAAATCGTATGACTTGGCGATCAATGAGCAGCAAGTAAGGCTTTAAAATCGCAAAATTTGGCGATCAGCGAGTCGCGAGTAAGGCTTCAAAATCGAACGAATATGCGATCAGCGAGTCGCGAGTAAGGCTTCTAAATCGAAAGAATTTGCGATCAGCGAATAGTGAGTAAGGCTTCAAAATCGGAAGAATTGGCGATCAGCGAGTAGCAACTTAGGCTTAAAAATTGAAAGAATGTGCGATCAGCGAGTAGCAAGTAAGGCTTTAAAATCGCAAGATTTGGCGATCAACGAGTAGCGAGTAATGCTTCAAAATCCAAAGAATAAGCGATCAGCGAGTTGCGAGTAAGGCTTCAAAATCGAAAGAATATGCGATCAGCGAGTCGCGAGTAAGGCTCCAAAATCGGAAGAATTGGCGATCAGCGAGTAGCAACTTAGGCTTCAAAATTGAAAGAATATGCGATCAGCGAGTAGCAAGTAAGGCTTCAAAATCAAAGAATATGCGATCAGCGAGTCGCGAAGAAGGCTTCAAAATTGACAAAAATATGCGATCAGCGTGTAGCAAGTAAGGCTTTAAAATCGCAAGATTTGGCGATCAACGAGAAGCGAGTAAGTCTTCAAAATCCAAAGAATATGCGATCAGCGAGTCGCGAGTAAGGCTTCAAAATCGAAAGAATATGCGATCAGCGAGTCGCGAGTAAGGCTTCAAAATCGAAAAAATATGAGATCAGCGAGTAGCAAGTAAGGCTTTAAAATCGGCAAATTTGGCGATCAACGAGTAGCGAGTAAGGCTTCAAAATTGAAAGAATATGCGATCAGCAAGTCGCGAGTAAGGCTTCAAAATTGAAAAAATATGCGATCAGCGAGTAGCATGTAAGGCTTAAAAATCGCATGATTTGGCGTTCAACGAGTAGCGAGTAAGGCTTCAAAATCGAAAGAATATGCGATCAGCGAGTCGCGAGTAAGGCTTCAAAATTGAAAAAAATATGCGATCAGCGTGTAGCAAGTAAAGCTTTAAAATCGCAAGATTTGGCGATCAACGAGTAGCGAGTAAGGCTACAAAATCCAAAGAATATGCGATCAGCGAGTAGCAAGTAAGGCTTTAAAATCGCAAAATTTGGCGATCAACGAGTACCGAGTAAGGCTTCAAAATTGAAAGAATATGCGATCAGCAAGTCGCGAGTAAGGCTTCAAAATCGAAAGAATATGCGATCAGCGAGTCGCGAGTAAGGCTTCAAAATCGGAAGAATTGGCGATCAGCGAGTAGCAACTTAGGCTTCAAAATTGAAAGAATATGCGATCAGCGAGTAGCAAGTAAGGCTTCAAAATCAAAGAATATGCGATCAGCGAGTCGCGAAGAAGGCTTCAAAATTGACAAAAGTATGCGATCAGCGTGTAGCAAGTAAGGCTTTAAAATCGCAAGATTTGGCGATCAACGAGAAGCGAGTAAGTCTTCAAAATCCAAAGAATATGCGATCAGCGAGTCGCGAGTAAGGCTTCAAAATTGAAAGAATATGCGATCAGCGAGTCGCGAGTAAGGCTTCAAAATCGAAAAAATATGAGATCAGCGAGTAGCAAGTAAGGCTTTAAAATCGGCAAATTTCGCGATCAACGAGTAGCGAGTAAGGCTTAAAGCCTTACTTGCTACTCGCTGATCGCATATTTGGCGATCAGCGAGTCGCGAGTAAGGCTTCAAAATCGAAAGAATATGCGATCAGCGAGTCGCGAGTAAGGCTTCAAAATCGGAAGAATTGGCGATCAGCGAGTAGCAACTTAGGCTTCAAAATTGAAAGAATATGCGATCAGCGAGTAGCAAGTAAGGCTTCAAAATCAAAGAATATGCGATCAGCGAGACGCGAAGAAGGCTTCAAAATTGACAAAAGTATGCGATCAGCGTGTAGCAAGTAAGGCTTTAAAATCGCAAGATTTGGCGATCAACGAGAAGCGAGTAAGTCTTCAAAATCCAAAGAATATGCGATCAGCGAGTCGCGAGTAAGGCTTCAAAATTGAAAGAATATGCGATCAGCGATTCGCGAGTAAGGCTTCAAAATCGAAAAAATATGAGATCAGCGAGTAGCAAGTAAGGCTTTAAAATCGGCAAATTTGGCGATCAACGAGTAGCGAGTAAGGCTTCAAAATTGAAAGAATATGCGATCAGCAAGTCGCGAGTAAGGCTTCAAAATTGAAAAAATAGGCGATCAGCGAGTAGCATGTAAGGCTTTAAAATCGCATGATTTGGCGATCAACGAGTAGCGAGTAAGGCTTCAAAATCGAAAGAATATGCGATCAGCGAGTCGCGAGTAAGGCTTCAAAATTTAAAAAATATGCGACCAATGAGTAGCAAGTAAGGCTTTAAAATCGCAAGATTCTGCGATCAACGAGTAGCGAGTAAGGCTTCAAAATCGAAAGAATATGCGATCAGCGAGTAGCAAGTAAGGCTTTAAAATCGCAAAATTTGGCGATCAGCGAGTCGCGAGTAAGGCTTCAAAATTTAAAAAATATGCAACCGGCGAGTAGCAAGTAAGGCTTTAAAATCGCAAGATTTGGCGATCAACGAGTAGCGAGTTAGGCTTCAAAATCGAAAAAATATGAGATCAGCGAGTAGCAAGTAAGGCTTTAAAATCGCCAAATTTGGCGATCAACGAGTAGCGAGTAAGGCTTAAAAATTGAAAGAATATGCGATCAGCAAGTCGCGAGTAAGGCTTCAAAATTGAAAAAATATGCGATCAGCGAGTAGCAAGTGAGGCTTTAAAATCGCATGACTTGGCGATCAACGAGTAGCGAGTAAGGCTTCAAAATCGAAAGAATATGCGATCAGCGAGTCGCGAGTAAGGCTTCAAAATTGAAAAAATATGCGATCAGCGAGTAGCAAGTAAGGCTTTAAAATCGTATGACTTGGCGATCAACGAGTAGCAAGTAAGGCTTTAAAATCGCAAAATTTGGCGATCAGCGAGTCGCGAGTAAGGCTTCAAAATCGAACGAATATGCGATCAGCGAGTCGCGAGTAAGGCTTCTAAATCGAAAGAATTTGCGATCAGCGAATAGTGAGTAAGGCTTCAAAATCGGAAGAATTGGCGATCAGCGAGTAGCAACTTAGGCTTAAAAATTGAAAGAATGTGCGATCAGCGAGTAGCAAGTAAGGCTTTAAAATCGCAAGATTTGGCGATCAACGAGTAGCGAGTAATGCTTCAAAATCCAAAGAATAAGCGATCAGCGAGTTGCGAGTAAGGCTTCAAAATCGAAAGAATATGCGATCAGCGAGTCGCGAGTAAGGCTCCAAAATCAAAGAATATGCGATCAGCGAGTCACGAAGAAGGCTTCAAAATTGACAAAAATATGCGATCAGCGTGTAGCAAGTAAGGCTTTAAAATCGCAAGATTTGGCGATCAGCGAGTAGCAACTTAGGCTTCAAAATTGAAAGAATATGCGATCAGCGAGTAGCAAGTAAGGCTTCAAAATCAAAGAATATGCGATCAGCGAGTCACGAAGAAGGCTTCAAAATTGACAAAAATATGCGATCAGCGTGTAGCAAGTAAGGCTTAAAAATCGCAAGATTTGGCGATCAACGAGAAGCAAGTAAGTCTTCAAAATCCAAAGAATATGCGATCAGCGAGTCGCGAGTAAGGCTTCAAAATCGAAAGAATATGCGATCAGCGAGTCGCGAGTAAGGCTTCAAAATCGAAAAAATATGAGATCAGCGAGTAGCAAGTAAGGCTTTAAAATCGGCAAATTTGGCGATCAACGAGTAGCGAGTAAGGCTTCAAAATTGAAAGAATATGCGATCAGCAAGTCGCGAGTAAGGCTTCAAAATTGAAAAAATATGCGATCAGCGAGTAGCATGTAAGGCTTAAAAATCGCATGATTTGGCGTTCAACGAGTAGCAAGTAAGGCTTCAAAATCGAAAGAATATGCGATCAGCGAGTCGCGAGTAAGGCTTCAAAATTGAAAAAAATATGCGATCAGCGTGTAGCAAGTAAAGCTTTAAAATCGCAAGATTTGGCGATCAACGAGTAGCGAGTAAGGCTTCAAAATCCAAAGAATATGCGATCAGCGAGTAGCAAGTAAGGCTTAAAGCCTTACTTGCTACTCGCTGATCGCATATTTGGCGATCAGCGAGTCGCGAGTAAGGCTTCAAAATCGAAAAAATATGCGATCAGCGAGTCGCGAGTAAGGCTTCAAAATCGGAAGAATTGGCGATCAGCGAGTAGCAACTTAGGCTTCAAAATTGAAAGAATATGCGATCAGCGAGTAGCAAGTAAGGCTTCAAAATCAAAGAATATGCGATCAGCGAGTCGCGAAGAAGGCTTCAAAACTGACAAAAGTATGCGATCAGCGTGTAGCAAGTAAGGCTTTAAAATCGCAAGATTTGGCGATCAACGAGAAGCGAGTAAGTCTTCAAAATCCAAAGAATATGCGATCAGCGAGTCGCGAGTAAGGCTTCAAAATTGAAAGAATATGCGATCAGCGAGTCGCGAGTAAGGCTTCAAAATCGAAAAAATATGAGATCAGCGAGTAGCAAGTAAGGCTTTAAAATCGGCAAATTTGGCGATCAACGAGTAGCGAGTAAGGCTTCAAAATTGAAAGAATATGCGATCAGCAAGTCGCGAGTAAGGCTTCAAAATTGAAAAAATATGCGATCAGCGAGTAGCAAGTAAGGCTTTAAAATCGGCAAATTTGGCGATCAACGAGTCGCGAGTAAGGCTTCAAAATTTAAAAAATATGCGACCAATGAGTAGCAAGTAAGGCTTTGAAATCGCAAGATTCTGCGATCAACGAGTAGCGAGTAAGGCTTCAAAATCGAAAGAATATGCGATCAGCGAGTAGCAAGTAAGGCTTTAAAATCGCAAAATTTGGCGATCAGCGAGTCGCGAGTAAGGCTTCAAAATTTAAAAAATATGCAACCAGCGAGTAGCAAGTAAGGCTTTAAAATCGCATGACTTGGCGATCAACGAGTAGCGAGTAAGGCTTCAAAATCGAAAGAATATGCGATCAGCGAGTCGCGAGTAAGTCTTCAAAATCGAAAAAATATGAGATCAGCGAGTAGCAAGTAAGGCTTTAAAATCGGCAAATTTGGCGATCAACGAGTAGCGAGTCAGGCTTCAAAATTGAAAAATATGCGATCAGCAAGTCGCGAGTAAGGCTTCAAAATTGAAAAAATATGCGACCAATGAGTAGCAAGTAAGGCTTTAAAATCGCAAGATTTGGCGATCAACGAGTAGCGAGTAAGGCTTCAAAATCGAAAGAATATGCGATCAGCGAGTAGCAAGTAAGGCTTTTAAATCGCAAAATTTGGCGATCAGCGAGTCGCGAGTAAGGCTTCAAAATTTAAAAAATATGCGACCAGCGAGTAGCAAGTATGGCTTTAAAATCGCAAGATTTGGCGATCAGCGAGTAGCGAGTAAGGCTTCAAAATCGAAAAAATATGAGATCAGCGAGTAGCAAGTAAGGCTTTAAAATCGGCAAATTTGGCGATCAACGAGTAGCGAGTAAGGCTTCAAAATCAAAGAATATGCGATCAGCGAGTCGCGAAGAAGGCTTCAAAATTGACAAAAATATGCGATCAGCGTGTAGCAAGTAAGGCTTTAAAATCGCAAGATTTGGCGATCAACGAGAAGCGAGTAAGTCTTCAAAATCCAAAGAATATGCGATCAGCGAGTCGCGAGTAAGGCTTCAAAATCGAAAGAATATGCGATCAGCGAGTCGCGAGTAAGGCTTCAAAATCGAATGAATATGAGATCAGCGAGTAGCAAGTAAGGCTTTAAAATCGGCAAATTTGGCGATCAACGAGTAGCGAGTAAGGCTTCAAAATTGAAAAATATGCGATCAGCAGGTCGCGAGTAAGGCTTCAAAATTGAAAAAATATGCGATCAGCGAGTAGCAAGTAAGGCTTTAAAATCGCATGATTTGGCGATCAACGAGTAGCGAGTAAGGCTTCAAAATCGAAAGAATATGCGATCAGCGAGTCGCGAGTAAGGCTTCAAAATTTAAAAAATATGCGACCAATGAGTAGCAAGTAAGGCTTTAAAATCGCAAGATTTGGCGATCAACGAGTAGCGAGTAAGGCTTCAAAATCGAAAGAATATGCGATCAGCGAGTCGCGAGTAAGGCTTCAAAATTTAAAAAATATGCGACCAGCGAGTAGCAAGTAAGGCTTTAAAATCGCAAGATTTGGCGATCAACGAGTTGCGAGAAAGGCTTCATAATCCAAAGAATATGCGATCAGCGAGTCGCGAGTAAGGCTTCAAAATCAAAAGAATATGCGATCAGTGAGTCGCGAAGAAGGCTTCAAAATTGAAAAAAAATGCGACCAGCGAGTAGCAAGTAAGGCTTTAAAATCGCAAGATTTGGCGATCATCGAGTAGCGAGTAAGGCTTCAAAATCGAAAGAATATGCGATCAGCGAGTCGCGAGTAAGGCGTCAAAATTTAAAAAAAAATATGCGACATAAGAGTAGCAAGTAAGGCTTTAAAATCTCAAGATTTGGCGATCAACGAGTAGCGAGTAAGGCTACAAAATCCAAAGAATAAGCGATCAGCGAGTCGCGAGTAAGGCTTCAAAATCGAAAGAATATGCGATCAGCGAGTCGCGAAGAAGGCTTCAAAATTGACAAAAATATGCGATCAGCGTGTAGCAAGTATGGCTTTAAAATCGCAAGATTTGGCGATCAACGAGTAGCGAGTAAGGCTTCCAAATCCAAAGAATATGCGATCAGCGAGTCGCGAAGACGGCTTCAAAATTGAAAAAATATGCGACCAGCGAGTTGCAAGTAAGGCTTAAAAATCGCAAGATTTGGCGATCAACGAGTAGCGAGAAAGGCTTCAAAATCGAAAGAATATGCGATCAGCGAGTCGCGAGTTAGGCTTTTAAATCGAAAGAATTTGCGATCAGCGAGTAGTGAGTAAGGCTTCAAAATCGGAAGAATTGGCAATCAGCGAGTAGCAACTTAGGCTTCAAAATTGAAAGAATATGCGATCAGCGAGTTGAAAGTAAGGCTTTAAAATCGCAAGATTTGGCGATCAACGAGAAGCGAGTAAGTCTTTAAAATCCAAAGAATATGCGATCAGCGAGTCGCGAGTAAGGCTTCAAAATCGAAAGAATATGCGATCAGCGAGTCGCGAGTAAGGCTTCAAAATCGAAAAAATATGAGATCAGCGAGTAGCAAGTAAGGCTTAAAAATCGCCAAATTTGACGATCAACGAGTAGCGAGTAAGGCTTCAAAATTGAAAGAATATGCGATCAGCAAGTCGCGAATAAGGCTTCAAAATTGAAAAAATATGCGATCAACGAGTAGCGAGGAAGGCTTCAAAATCGAAAGAATATGCGATCAGCGAGTCGCGAGTAAGGCTTCAAAATTGAAAAAATATGCGATCAGCGAGTAGCAAGTAAGGCTTTAAAATCGCATGATTTAACGATCAACGAGTAGCAAGTAAGGCTTCAAAATCGAAAGAATATGCGATCAACGAGTAGCGAGTAAGGCTTCAAAATCGAAAGAATATGCGATCAGCGAGTCGCGAGTAAGGCTTCAAAATTTAAAAAATATGCGATCAATGAGTAGCAAGTAAGGCTTTAAAATCGCAAGATTTGGCGATCAACGAGTAGCGAGTAAGGCTTCAAAATCGAAAGAATATGCGATCAGCGAGTAGCAAGTAAGGCTTTAAAATCGCAAAATTTGGCGATCAGCGAGTCGGGAGTAAGGTTTCAAAATCGAAAGAATATGCAATCAGCGAGTCGCGAGTAAGGCTTCAAAATTTAAAAAATATGCGATCAATGAGTAGCAAGTAAGGCTTTAAAATAGCAAGATTTGGCGATCAACGAGTAGTGAGTAAGGCTTCAAAATCGAAAGAATATGCGATCAGCGAGTAGCAAGTAAGGCTTTAAAATCGCAAAATTTGGCGATCAGCGAGTCGGGAGTAAGCCTTCAAAATTGAAAGAATATGCGATCAGCGAAAAGCAAGTAAGGCTTTAAAATCGCATGATTTGGCGATCAACGAGTAGCGAGCAAGGCTTCAAAATCGAAAGAATATGCGATCAGCGAGTCGCGAGTAAGGCTTCAAAATTTAAAAAAAATGCGACCAATGAGTAGCAAGTAAGGCTTTAAAATCGCAAGATTTGGCGATCAACGAGTAGCGAGTAAGGCTTCAAAATCGAAAGAATATGCGATCAGCGAGTAGCAAGTAAGGCTTTAAAATCGCAAAATTTGGCGATCAGCGAGTCGGGAGTAAGGATTCAAAATCGAAAAAATATGCGATCAGCGAGTAGCAAGTAAGGCTTTAAAATCGCAAAATTTGGCGATCAGCGAGTCGGGAGTTAGGCTTCAAAATTGAAAGAATATGCGATCAGCAAGTCGCGAGTAAGGCTTCAAAATTGAAAAAAATATGCGATCAGCGAGGAGCAAGTAAGGCTTTAAAATCGCAAGATTTGGCGATTAACGAGTAGCGAGTAAGGCTTCAAAATCCAAAGAATCAGCGATCAGCGAGTCGCGAGTAAGGCTTCAAAATCGAAAGAATATGCGATCAGTGAGTCGCGAAGAAGGCTTCAAAATTGAAAAAATATGCGATCAGCGAGTAGCAAGTAAGGCTTTAAAATCGCAAGATTTTGCGATCAACGAGTAGCGAGTAAGGCTTCAAAATTGAAAAAATATGCGATCAGCGAGTAGCAAGTAAGGCTTTAAAATCGCAAGATTTGGCAATCAACGAGTAGCGAGTAAGTCTTCAAAATCCAAAGAATATGCGATCAGCGAGTCGCGAGTAAGGCATCAAAATCGAAAGAATATGCGATCAGCGAGTCGCAAAGAAGGCTTCAAAATTGAAAAAATATGCGATCAGCGAGAAGCAAGTAAGGCTTTAAAATCGCAAGATTTGGCGATCAACGAGTAGTGAGTAAGGCTTCAAAATCGAAAGAATATGCGATCAGCGAGTAGCAAGTAAGGCTTTAAAATCGCAAAATTTGGCGATCAGCGAGTCGGGAGTAAGCCTTCAAAATTGAAAGAATATGCGATCAGCGAAAAGCAAGTAAGGCTTTAAAATCGCATGATTTGGCGATCAACGAGTAGCGAGCAAGGCTTCAAAATCGAAAGAATATGCGATCAGCGAGTCGCGAGTAAGGCTTCAAAATTTAAAAAAAATGCGACCAATGAGTAGCAAGTAAGGCTTTAAAATCGCAAGATTTGGCGATCAACGAGTAGCGAGTAAGGCTTCAAAATCGAAAGAATATGCGATCAGCGAGTAGCAAGTAAGGCTTTAAAATCGCAAAATTTGGCGATCAGCGAGTCGGGAGTAAGGATTCAAAATCGAAAAAATATGCGATCAGCGAGTAGCAAGTAAGGCTTTAAAATCGCAAAATTTGGCGATCAGCGAGTCGGGAGTTAGGCTTCAAAATTGAAAGAATATGCGATCAGCAAGTCGCGAGTAAGGCTTCAAAATTGAAAAAAATATGCGATCAGCGAGGAGCAAGTAAGGCTTTAAAATCGCAAGATTTGGCGATTAACGAGTAGCGAGTAAGGCTTCAAAATCCAAAGAATCAGCGATCAGCGAGTCGCGAGTAAGGCTTCAAAATCGAAAGAATATGCGATCAGTGAGTCGCGAAGAAGGCTTCAAAATTGAAAAAATATGCGATCAGCGAGTAGCAAATAAGGCTTTAAAATCGCAAGATTTTGCGATCAACGAGTAGCGAGTAAGGCTTCAAAATTGAAAAAATATGCGATCAGCGAGTAGCAAGTAAGGCTTTAAAATCGCAAGATTTGGCAATCAACGAGTAGCGAGTAAGTCTTCAAAATCCAAAGAATATGCGATCAGCGAGTCGCGAGTAAGGCATCAAAATCGAAAGAATATGCGATCAGCGAGTCGCAAAGAAGGCTTCAAAATTGAAAAAATATGCGATCAGCGAGAAGCAAGTAAGGCTTTAAAATCGCAAGATTTGGCGATCAACGAGTAGCGAGAAAGGCTTCAAAATCCACAGAATATGCGATCAGCGAGTTGCGATTAAGGCTTCAAAATCAAAAGAATATGCGATCAGTGAGTCGCGAGTAAGACTTCAAAATCGAAAGAATATGCGATCAGTGAGTCGCAGAGAAGGCTTCAAAATTGAAAAAATATGCGACATGCGAGTAGCAAGTAAGGCTTTAAAAACTCAAGATTTGGCGATCAACGAGTAGCGAGTAAGGCTACAAAATCCAAAGAATAAGCGATCAGCGAGTCGCGAGTAAGGCTTCAAAATCGAAAGAATATGCGATCAGCGAGTCGCGAAGGAGGCTTCAAAATTGACAAAAATATGCGATCAGTGTGTAGCAAGTATGGCTTTAAAATCGCAAGATTTGGCGATCAACGAGTAGCGAGGAAGGCTTCAAAATCCAAAGAATATGCGATCAGCGAGTCGCGAAGAAGGCTTCAAAATTGAAAAAATATGCGACCAGCGAGTAGCAAGTAAGGCTTTAAAATCGCAAGATTTGGCGATCAACGAGTAGCGAGTAAGTCTTCTAAATCCAAAGAATATGCGATCAGCGAGTCGCGAGTAAGGCTTCAAAATCGAAAGAATATGCGATCAGCGAGTCGCAAAGAAGGCTTCAAAATTGAAAAAATATGCGATCAGCGAGTAGCAAGTAAGGCTTTAAAATTGCAAGATTTGGCGTTCAACGAGTAGCGAGTAAGACTTCAAAATCGAAAAAATATGCGATCAGCGAGTAGCAAGTAAGGCTTCAAAATCGAAAGAATATGCGATCAGCGAGTCGCAAAGAAGGCTTCAAAATTGAAAAAATATGCGATCAGCGAGTAGCAAGTAAGGCTTTAAAATTGCAAGATTTGGCGTTCAACGAGTAGCGAGTAAGACTTCAAAATCGAAAAAATATGCGATCAGCGAGTAGCAAGTAAGGCTTTAAAATCGCAAGATTTGGCGATCCACGAGTAGCGACTAAGGCTTTAACATTGAAAGAATATGCGATCAGCAAGTCGCGAGTAAGGCTTCAAAATTGAAAAAATATGTGATCAGCGAGGAGCAAGTAAGGCTTTAAAATCGCAAGATTGGCGATCAACGAGTAGCGAGTAAGGCTTCAAAATCCAAAGAATAAGCGATCAGCGAGTCGCGAGTAAGACTTCAAAATCGAAAGAATATGCGATCAGTGAGTCGCGAAGAAGGCTTTAAAATTGAAAAAATATGCGATCAGCGAGTAGCAATAAAGGCTTTAAAATCGCAAGATTTGGCGATCAACGAGTAGCGAGTAATGCTTCAAAATCGAAAGAATATGCGATCAGCGAGTCGCGAGTAAGGCTTCAAAATTAAAAAAAAATATGCGACCAGCGAGTAGGAAGTAAGGCTTTAAAATCGCAAGATTTGGCGATCAACGAGTAGCGAGTAATGCTTCAAAATCCAAAGAATAAGCGATCAGCGAGTTGCGAGTATGGCTTCAAAATCGAAAGAATATGCGATCAGCGAGTCGCGAAGAAGGCTTCAAAATTGACAAAAATATGCGATCAGCGTGTAGCAAGTAAGGCTTTAAAATCGCAAGATTTGGCGATCAACGAGTAGCGAGTAAGGCTTCAAAATCCAAAGAATATGCGATCAGCGAGTCGCGAGTAAGGCTTCAAAATCTAAAGAATATGCGATCAGCGAGTCGCGAAGAAGGCTTCAAAATTGAAAAAATATGCGACCAGCGAGTAGCAAGTAAGGCTTTAAAATCGCATGATTTGGCGATCAACGAGTAGCAAGTAAGGCTTCAAAATTGAAAGAATATGCGATCAGCAAGTCGCGAGTAAGGCTTCAAAATTGAAAAAATATGCGATCAGCGAGGAGCAAGTAAGGCTTTAAAATCGCAAGATTTGGCGATCAACGAGTAGCGAGTAAGGCTTCAAAATCCAAAGAATAAGCGATCAGCGAGTCGCGAGTAAGGCTTCAAAATCGAATGAATATGCGATCAGTGAGTCGCAGAGAAGGCTTCAAAATTGAAAAAATATGCGATCAGCGAAAAGCAAGTAAGGCTTTAAAATCGCAAGATTTGGCGATCAACGAGTAGCGAGTAAGGCTTCAAAATCGAAAGAATATGCGATCAGCGAGTCGCGAGTAAGGCTTCAAAATTAAAAAAAAAATATGCGACATGCGAGTAGCAAGTAAGGCTTTAAAAACTCAAGATTTGGCGATCAACGAGTAGCGAGTAAGGCTACAAAATCCAAAGAATAAGCGATCAGCGAGTCGCGAGTAAGGCTTCAAAATCGAAAGAATATGCGATCAGCGAGTCGCGAAGGAGGCTTCAAAATTTAAAAAAAAATATGCGACATGCGAGTAGCAAGTAAGGCTTTAAAAACTCAAGATTTGGCGATCAACGAGTAGCGAGTAAGGCTACAAAATCCAAAGAATAAGCGATCAGCGAGTCGCGAGTAAGGCTTCAAAATCGAAAGAATATGCGATTAGCGAATCGCGAAGGAGGCTTCAAAATTGACAAAAATATGCGATCAGTGTGTAGCAAGTATGGCTTTAAAATCGCAAGATTTGGCGATCAACGAGTAGCGAGTAAGGCTTCAAAATCCAAAGAATATGCGATCAGCGAGTCGCGAGTAAGGCTTCAAAATCGAAAGAATATGCGATCAGTGAGTCGCGAAGAAGGCTTCAAAATTGAAAAAATATGCGATCAGCGAGTAGCAAGTAAGGCTTTAAAATCGCAAGATTTGGCGATCAACGAGTAGCGAGTTAGGCTTCAAAATTGAAAAAATATGCGACCAGCGAGTAGCAAGTAAGGCTTTAAAATCGCAAGATTTGGCGATCAACGAGTAGCGAGAAAGGCTTCAAAATCCACAGAATATGCGATCAGCGAGTTGCGATTAAGGCTTCAAAATCAAAAGAATATGCGATCAGTGAGTCGCGAAGAAGGCTTTAAAATAGCAAGATTTGGCGATCAACGAGTAGCGAGTAAGGCTTTAAAATCGAAAGAATATGCGATCAACGAGTCGCGAGTAAGACTTCAAAATCGAAAAAATATGCGATCAGCGAGTAGCAAGTAAGGCTTTAAAATCGCAAGATTTGGCGATCAACGAGTAGCGAGTAAGGCATCAAAATTGAAAGAATATGCGATCAGCAAGTCGCGAGTAAGGCTTCAAAATTGAAAAAATATGCGATCAGCGAGGAGCAAGTAAGGCTTTAAAATCGCAAGATTTGGCGATCAACGAGTAGCGAGTAAGGCTTCAAAATCCAAAGAAAAAGCGATCAGCGAGTCGCGAGTAAGGCTTCAAAATCGAAAGAATATGCGATCAGTGAGTCGCAGAGAAGGCTTCAAAATTGAAAAAATATGCGATCAGCGAGTAGCAAGTAAGGCTTTAAAATCGCAAGATTTGGCGATCAACGAGTAGCGAGGAAGGCTTCAAAATCGAAAGAATATGCGATCAGCGAGTCGCGAGTAAGGCTTCAAAATTAAAAAAAAAAAATGCGACATGCGAGTAGCAAGTAAGGCTTTAAAAACTCAAGATTTGGCGATCAACGAGTAGCGAGTAAGGCTACAAAATCCAAAGAATAAGCGATCAGCGAGTCGCGAGTAAGGCTTCAAAATCGAAAGAATATGCGATCAGCGAGTCCCGAAGGAGGCTTCAAAATTGACAAAAATATGCGATCAGTGTGTAGCAAGTATGGCTTTGAAATCGCAAGATTTGGCGATCAACGAGTAGCGAGTAAGGCTTCAAAATCCAAAGAATATGCGATCAGCGAGTCGCGAGTAAGGCTTCAAAATCGAAAGAATATGCGATCAGTGAGTCGCGAAGAAGGCTTCAAAATTGAAAAAATATGCGATCAGCGAGTAGCAAGTAAGGCTTTAAAATCGCAAGATTTGGCGATCAACGAGTAGCGAGTTAGGCTTCAAAATTGAAAAAATATGCGACCAGCGAGTAGCAAGTAAGGCTTAAAATCGCAAGATTTGGCAATCAACGAGTAGCGAGTAAGTCTTCAAAATCCAAAGAATATGCGATCAGCGAGTCGCGAGTAAGGCATCAAAATCGAAAGAATATGCGATCAGCGAGTCGCAAAGAAGGCTTCAAAATTGAAAAAATATGCGATCAGCGAGAAGCAAGTAAGGCTTTAAAATCGCAAGATTTGGCGATCAACGAGTAGCGAGAAAGGCTTCAAAATCCACAGAATATGCGATCAGCGAGTTGCGATTAAGGCTTCAAAATCAAAAGAATATGCGATCAGTGAGTCGCGAAGAAGGCTTTATAATCGCAAGATTTGGCGATCAACGAGTAGCGAGTAAGGCTTTAAAATCGAAAGAATATGCGATCAACGAGTCGCGAGTAAGACTTCAAAATCGAAAAAATATGCGATCAGCGAGTAGCAAGTAAGGCTTTAAAATCGCAAGATTTGGCGATCAACGAGTAGCGAGTAAGGCTTTAAAATCGCAAGATTTGGCAATCAACGAGTAGCGAGTAAGGCTTCAAAATCCAAAGAATAAGCGATCAGCGAGTCGCGAGTAAGGCTTCAAAATCGAAAGAATATGCGATCAGTGAATCGCAGAGAAGGCTTCAAAATTGAAAAAATATGCGACATGCGAGTAGCAAGTAAGGCTTTAAAAACTCAAGATTTGGCGATCAACGAGTAGCGAGTAAGGCTACAAAATCCAAAGAATAAGCGATCAGCGAGTCGCGAGTAAGGCTTCAAAATCGAAAGAATATGCGATCAGCGAGTCGCGAGGAGGCTTCAAAATTGACAAAAATATGCGATCAGTGTGTAGCAAGTATGGCTTTAAAATCGCAAGATTTGGCGATCAACGAGTAGCGAGGAAGGCTTCAAAATCCAAAGAATATGCGATCAGCGAGTCGCGAAGAAGGCTTCAAAATTGAAAAAATATGCGACCAGCGAGTAGCAAGTAAGGCTTTAAAATCGCAAGATTTGGCGATCAACGAGTAGCGAGTAAGTCTTCTAAATCCAAAGAATATGCGATCAGCGAGTCGCGAGTAAGGCTTCAAAATCGAAAGAATATGCGATCAGCGAGTCGCAAAGAAGGCTTCAAAATTGAAAAAATATGCGATCAGCGAGTAGCAAGTAAGGCTTTAAAATTGCAAGATTTGGCGTTCAACGAGTAGCGAGTAAGACTTCAAAATCGAAAAAATATGCGATCAGCGAGTAGCAAGTAAGGCTTTAAAATCGCAAGATTTGGCGATCCACGAGTAGCGACTAAGGCTTTAACATTGAAAGAATATGCGATCAGCAAGTCGCGAGTAAGGCTTCAAAATTGAAAAAATATGTGATCAGCGAGAAGCAAGTAAGGCTTTAAAATCGCAAGATTGGCGATCAACGAGTAGCGAGTAGGGCTTCAAAATCCAAAGAATAAGCGATCAGCGAGTCGCGAGTAAGACTTCAAAAGCGAAAGAATATGCGATCAGTGAGTCGCGAAGAAGGCTTTAAAATTGAAAAAATATGCGATCAGCGAGTAGCAAGTAAGGCTTTAAAATCGCAAGATTTGGCGATCAACGAGTAGCGAGTAAGGCTTCAAAATCCAAAGAATATGCGATCAGCGAGTCGCGAGTAAGGCTTCAAAATCTAAAGAATATGCGATCAGCGAGTCGCGAAGAAGGCTTCAAAATTGAAAAAATATGCGACCAGCGAGTAGCAAGTAAGGCTTTAAAATTGCAAGATTTGGCGTTCAACGAGTAGCGAGTAAGGCTTCAAAATTGAAAGAATATGCGATCAGCGAGGAGCAAGTAAGGCTTTAAAATCGCAAGATTTGGCGATCAACGAGTAACGAGTAAGGCTTCAAAATCCAAAGAATAAGCGATCAGCGAGTCGCGAGTAAGGCTTCAAAATCGTAAGAATATGCGATCAGTGATTCGCGAAGAAGGCTTCAAAATTGAAAAAATATGCGATCAGCGAGTAGCAAGTAAGGCTTTAAAATCGCAAGATTTGGCGATCAACTAGTAGCGGGTAAGGCTTCAAAATCGAAAGAATATGCGATCAGCGAGTCGCGAGTAAGGCTTCAAAATTAAAAAAAAAAAAATGCGACCAGCGAATAGCAAGTAAGGCTTCAAAATCGAAAGAAAATGCAATCAGCGAGTCGCGAGTAAGGCTTCAAAATTGAAAAAATATGCGATCAGCGAGTAGCAAGTAAGGCTTTAAAATCGCATGATTTAACGATCAACAAGTAGCAAGTACCTAAGGCTTCAAAATCGAAAGAATATGCGATCAGCGAGTCGCGAGTAAGGCTTCAAAATTTAAAAAATATGCGACCAGCGAGTAGCAAGTAAGGCTTTAAAATCGCCAAATTTGGCGATCAACGAGTAGCAAGTAAGGCTTCAAAATTGAAAGAAAATGCGATCAGCAAGTCGCGAGTAAGGCTTCAAAATTGAAAAAATATGCGATCAGCGAGTAGCAAGTAAGGCTGTAAAATCGCATGACTTGGCGATCAACGAGTAGCGAGTAAGGCTTCAAAATCGAAAGAATATGCGATCAGCGAGTCGCGAGTAAGGCTTCAAAATTTAAAAAATATGCGACCAGCGAGTAGCAAGTAAGGCTTTAAAATCGCAACATTTGGCGATCAACGAGTAGCGAGTAAGGCTTCAAAATCGAAAAAATATGCGATCAGCGAGGAGCAAGTAAGGCTTTAAAATCGCAAAATTTGGCGATCAGCGAGTCGCGAGTAAGGCTTCAAAATTGAAAAAATATGCCATCAACGAGTAGCGAGTAAGTCTTCAAAATCCAAAGAATATGCGATCAGCGAGTCGCGAGTAAGGCATCAAAATCGAAAGAATATGCGATCAGTGAGTCGCGAAGAAGGCTTCAAAATTGAAAAAAAATGCGACCAGCGAGTAGCAAGTAAGGCTTTAAAAACGCAAGATTTGGCGATCAACGAGTAGCAAGAAAGGCTTCAAAATCCAAAGAATATGCGATCAGCGAGTCGCGAGTAAGGCTTCAAAATCAAAAGAATATGCGATCAGTGAGTCGCGAAGAAGGCTTCAAAATTGAAAAAAAATGCGACCAGCGAGTAGCAAGTAAGGCTTTAAAATCGCAAGATTTGTCGATCAACGAGTAGCGAGAAAGGCTTCAAAATTGAAAGAATATGCGATCAGCCAGTCGCGAGTAAGGCTTCAAAATTGAAAAAATATGCGATCAGCGAGGAGCAAGTAAGGCTTTAAAATCGCAAGATTTGGCGATCAACGAGTAGCGAGTAAGGCTTCAAAATCCAAAGAATAAGCGATCAGCGAGTCGCGAGTAAGGCTTCAAAATCGAAAGAATATGCGATCAGTGAGTCGCGAAGAAGGCTTCAAAATTGAAAAAATATGCGATCAGCGAGTAGCAAGTAAGGCTTTAAAATCGCAAGATTTGTCGATCAACGAGTAGCGAGTAAGGCTTCAAAATCGAAAGAATATGCGATCAGCGAGTCGCGAGTAAGGCTTCAAAATCGAAAGAATATGCGATCAGCGAGTCGCGAGTAAGGCTTTAAAATCGCCAAATTTGGCGATCAACGAGTAGCGAGTAAGGCTTCAAAATTGAAAGAATATGCGATCAGCAAGTCGCGAGTAAGGCTTCAAAATTGAAAAAATACGCGATCAGCGAGTAGCAAATAAGGCTTTAAAATCGCATGACTTGACCATCAACGAGTAGCGAGTAAGGCTTCAAAATCGAAAGAATATGCGATCAGCGAGTCGCGAGTAAGGCTTCAAAATCGAAAGAATATGCGATCAGTGAGTCGCAAAGAAGGCTTTAAAATTGAAAAAATATGCGATCAGCGAGTAGCAAGTAAGACTTTAAAATCGCAAGATTTGTCGATCAACGATTAGCGTGTAAGGCTTCAAAATCGAAAGAATATGCGATCAGCGAGTCGCGAGTAAGGCTTCAAAATTTAAAAAAAATATGCGACATGCGAGTAGCAAGTAAGGCTTTAAAATCGCAAGATTTGGCGATCAACGAGTAGCGAGTAAGGCTTCAAAATCCGAAGAATTAGCGATCAGCGAGTCGCGAGTAAGGCTTCAAAATCGAAAGAATATGCGATCAGCGAGTCGCGAAGAAGGCTTCAAAATTGACAAAAATATGCGATCAGCGTGTAGCAAGTAAGGCTTTAAAATCGCAAGATTTGGCGATCAACGAGTAGCGAGTAAGTCTTCAAAATCCAAAGAATATGCGATCAGCGAGTCGCGAGTAAGGCTTCAAAATCTAAAGAATATGCGATCAGCGAGTCGCGAAGAAGGCTTCACAATATAAAAAATATGCGACCAGCGAGTAGCAAGTAAGGATTAAAAATCGCAAGATTTGGCGATCAACGAGTAGCGAGTAAGGCTTCAAAATCGAAAGAATATGCGATCAGCGAGTAGCAACAAAGGCTTTAAAATCGCAAAATTTGGCGATCAGCGAGTCGCGAGTAAGGCTTCAAAATTGAAAAAATATGCGATCAGCGAGGAGCAAGTAAGGCTTTAAAATCGCAAGATTTGGCGATCAACGAGTAGCGAGTAAGGCTTCAAAATCCAAAGAATAAGCGATCAGCGAGTCGCGAGTAAGGCTTCAAAATCGAAAGAATATGCGATCAGTGAGTCGCGAAGAAGGCTTCAAAATTGAAAAAATATGCGATCAGCGAGTAGCGAGTAAGGCTTCAAAGTCGAAAGAATATGCGATCAGCGAGTCGCGAGTAAGGCTTCAAAATTTAAAAAATATGCGACCAGCGAGTAGCAAGTAAGGCTTTAAAATCGCCAAATTTGGCGATCAACGAGTAGCGAGTAAGGCTTCATAATTGAAAGAATATGCGATCAGCAAGTCGCGAGTAAGGCTTCGAAATTGAAAAAATATGCGATCAGCGAGTAGCAAGTAAGGCTGTAAAATCGCATGACTTGGCGATCAACGAGTAGCGAGTAAGGCTTCAAAATCGAAAGAATATGCGATCAGCGAGTCGCGAGTAAGGCTTCAAAATTTAAAAAATATGCGACCAGCGAGTAGCAAGTAAGGCGTTAATATCGCAAGATTTGGCGATCAACGAGTAGCGAGTAAGGCTTCAAAATCGAAAAAATATGCGATCAGCGAGTAGCAAGTAAGGCTTCAAAATTAAAAAAAAAATATGCGACCAGCGAATAGCAAGTAAGGCTTCAAAATCGAAAGAATATGCAATCAGCGAGTCGCGAGTAAGGCTTCAAAATTGAAAAAATATGCGATCAGCGAGTAGCAAGTAAGGCTTTAAAATCGCATGATTTAACGATCAACAAGTAGCAAGTACCTAAGGCTTCAAAATCGAAAGAATATGCGATCAGCGAGTCGCGAGTAAGGCTTCAAAATTTAAAAAATATGCGACCAGCGAGTAGCAAGTAAGGCTTTAAAATCGCCAAATTTGGCGATCAACGAGTAGCAAGTAAGGCTTCAAAATTGAAAGAAAATGCGATCAGCAAGTCGCGAGTAAGGCTTCAAAATTGAAAAAATATGCGATCAGCGAGTAGCAAGTAAGGCTGTAAAATCGCATGACTTGGCGATCAACGAGTAGCGAGTAAGGCTTCAAAATCGAAAGAATATGCGATCAGCGAGTCGCGAGTAAGGCTTCAAAATTTAAAAAATATGCGACCAGCGAGTAGCAAGTAAGGCTATAAAATCGCAAGATTTGGCGATCAACGAGTAGCGAGTAAGGCTTCAAAATCGAAAAAATATGCGATCAGCGAGGAGCAAGTAAGGCTTTAAAATCGCAAAATTTGGCGATCAGCGAGTCGCGAGTAAGGCTTCAAAATTGAAAAAATATGCCATCAACGAGTAGCGAGTAAGTCTTCAAAATCCAAAGAATATGCGATCAGCGAGTCGAGAGTAAGGCATCAAAATCGAAAGAATATGCGATCAGTGAGTCGCGAAGAAGGCTTCAAAATTGAAAAAAAATGCGACCAGCGAGTAGCAAGTAAGGCTTTAAAAACGCAAGATTTGGCGATCAACGAGTAGCAAGAAAGGCTTCAAAATCCAAAGAATATGCGATCAGCGAGTCGCGAGTAAGGCTTCAAAATCAAAAGAATATGCGATCAGTGAGTCGCGAAGAAGGCTTCAAAATTGAAAAAAAATGCGACCAGCGAGTAGCAAGTAAGGCTTTAAAATCGCAAGATTTGGCGATCAACGAGTAGCGAGAAAGGCTTCAAAATTGAAAGAATATGCGATCAGCCAGTCGCGAGTAAGGCTTCAAAATTGAAAAAATATGCGATCAGCGAGGAGCAAGTAAGGCTTTAAAATCGCAAGATTTGGCGATCAACGAGTAGCGAGTAAGGCTTCAAAATCCAAAGAATAAGCGATCAGCGAGTCGCGAGTAAGGCTTTAAAATCGAAAGAATATGCGATCAGTGAGTCGCGAAGAAGGCTTCAAAATTGAAAAAATATGCGATCAGCGAGTAGCAAGTAAGGCTTTAAAATCGCAAGATTTGTCGATCAACGAGTAGCGAGTAAGGCTTCAAAATCGAAAGAATATGCGATCAGCGAGTCGCGAGTAAGGCTTCAAAATCGAAAGAATATGCGATCAGCGAGTCGCGAGTAAGGCTTTAAAATCGCCAAATTTGGCGATCAACGAGTAGCGAGTAAGGCTTCAAAATTGAAAGAATATGCGATCAGCAAGTCGCGAGTAAGGCTTCAAAATTGAAAAAATACGCGATCAGCGAGTAGCAAGTAAGGCTTTAAAATCGCATGACTTGACCATCAACGAGTAGCGAGTAAGGCTTCAAAATCGAAAGAATATGCGATCAGCGAGTCGCGAGTAAGGCTTCAAAATCGAAAGAATATGCGATCAGCGAGTCGCGAAGAAGGCTTCAAAATTGAAAAAATATGCGATCAGCGAGTAGCAAGTAAGGCTTTAAAATCGCAAGATTTGTCGATCAACGATTAGCGAGTAAGGCTTCAAAATCGAAAGAATATGCGATCAGCGAGTCGCGAGTAAGGCTTCAAAATTTAAAAAAAATATGCGACATGCGAGTAGCAAGTAAGGCTTTAAAATCGCAAGATTTGGCGATCAACGAGTAGCGAGTAAGGCTTCAAAATCCGAAGAATTAGCGATCAGCGAGTCGCGAGTAAGGCTTCAAAATCGAAAGAATATGCGATCAGCGAGTCGCGAAGAAGGCTTCAAAATTGACAAAAATATGCGATCAGCGTGTAGCAAGTAAGGCTTTAAAATCGCAAGATTTGGCGATCAACGAGTAGCGAGTAAGTCTTCAAAATCCAAAGAATATGCGATCAGCGAGTCGCGAGTAAGGCTTCAAAATCTAAAGAATATGCGATCAGCGAGTCGCGAAGAAGGCTTCACAATATAAAAAATATGCGACCAGCGAGTAGCAAGTAAGGATTAAAAATCGCAAGATTTGGCGATCAACGAGTAGCGAGTAAGGCTTCAAAATCGAAAGAATATGCGATCAGCGAGTAGCAACAAAGGCTTTAAAATCGCAAAATTTGGCGATCAGCGAGTCGCGAGTAAGGCTTCAAAATTGAAAAAATATGCGATCAGCGAGGAGCAAGTAAGGCTTTAAAATCGCAAGATTTGGCGATCAACGAGTAGCGAGTAAGGCTTCAAAATCCAAAGAATAAGCGATCAGCGAGTCGCGAGTAAGGCTTCAAAATCGAAAGAATATGCGATCAGTGAGTCGCGAAGAAGGCTTCAAAATTGAAAAAATATGCGATCAGCGAGTAGCGAGTAAGGCTTCAAAGTCGAAAGAATATGCGATCAGCGAGTCGCGAGTAAGGCTTCAAAATTTAAAAAATATGCGACCAGCGAGTAGCAAGTAAGGCTTTAAAATCGCCAAATTTGGCGATCAACGAGTAGCGAGTAAGGCTTCAAAATTGAAAGAATATGCGATCAGCAAGTCGCGAGTAAGGCTTCGAAATTGAAAAAATATGCGATCAGCGAGTAGCAAGTAAGGCTGTAAAATCGCATGACTTGGCGATCAACGAGTAGCGAGTAAGGCTTCAAAATCGAAAGAATATGCGATCAGCGAGTCGCGAGTAAGGCTTCAAAATTTAAAAAATATGCGACCAGCGAGTAGCAAGTAAGGCGTTAATATCGCAAGATTTGGCGATCAACGAGTAGCGAGTAAGGCTTCAAAATCGAAAAAATATGCGATCAGCGAGTAGCAAGTAAGGCTTTAAAATCGCCAAATTTGGCGATCAGCGAGCCGCGAGTAAGGCATCAAAATTGAAAAAATATGCGATCAACGAGTAGCGTATAAGTCTTCAAAATCCAAAGAATATGCGATCAGCGAGTCGCGAGTAAGGCATCAAAATCGAACGAATATGCGATCAGCGAGTCGCAAAGAAGGCTTCAAAATTGAAAAATATGCGATCAGCGAGAAGCAAGTAAGGCTTTAAAATCGCAAGATTTGGCGATCAACGAGTAGCGAGAAAGGCTTCAAAATCCAAAGAATATGCGATAAGTGAGTCGCGAGTAAGGCTTCAAAATCAAAAGAATATGCGATTAGTGAGTCGCGAAGAAGGCTTCAAAATTGAAAAAAAATGCGACCAGCGAGTAGCAAGTAAGGCTTTAAAATCGCAAGATTTGGCGATCAACGAGTAGCGAGTAAGGCTTCAAAATCGAAAGAATATGCGATCAACGAGTCGCGAGTAAGACTTCAAAATCGAAAAAATATGCGATCAGCGAGTAGCAAGTAAGGCTTTAAAATCGCAAGATTTGGCGATCAACGAATAGCGAAAAAGGCTTCAAAATTGAAAGAATATGCGATCAGCCAGTCGCGAGTAAGGCTTCAAAATTGAAAAAATATGCGATCAGCGAGGAGCAAGTAAGGCTTTAAAATCGCAAGATTTGGCGATCAACGAGTAGCGAGTAAGGCTTCAAAATCCAAAGAATAAGCGATCAGCGAGTCGCGAGTAAGGTTTCAAAATCGAAAGAATATGCGATCAGTGAGTCGCGAAGAAGGCTTCAAAATTGAAAAAATATGCGATCAGCGAGTAGCAAGTAAGGCTTTAAAATCGCAACATTTGTCGATCAACGAGTAGCGAGTAAGGCTTCAAAATCGAAAGAATATGCGATAAGCGAGTCGCGAGTAAGGCTTCAAAATTTAAAAAAAAATATGCGACATGCGAGTAGCAAGTAAGGCTTTAAAATCGCAAGATTTGGCGATCAACGAGTAGCGAGTAAGGCTTCAAAATCCAAAGAATAAGCGATCAGCGAGTCGCGAGTAAGGCTTCAAAATCGAAAGAATATGCGATCAGCGAGTCGCGAAGAAGGCTTCAAAATTGACAAAAATATGCGATCAGCGTGTAGCAAGTAAGGCTTTAAAATCGCAAGATTTGGCGATCAACGAGTAGCGAGTAAGTCTTCAAAATCCAAAGAATAAGCGATCAGCAAGTCGCGAGTAAGGCTTCAAAATCTAAAGAATATGCGATCAGCGAGTCGCGAAGAAGGCTTCACAATATAAAAAATATGCGACCAGCGAGTAGCAAGTAAGGATTAAAAATCGCAAGATTTGGCGATCAACGAGTAGCGAGAAAGGCTTCAAAATCGAAAGAATTTGCGATCAGCGAGTCGCGAGTTAGGCTTCTAAATCGAAAGAATACGCGATCAGCGAGTAGTGAAATAGGCTTCAAAATCGGACGAATTGGCGATCAGCGAGTAGCAACTTAGGCTTCAAAATTGAAAGAATATGCGATCAGCGAGTAGCAAGTAAGGCTTCAAAATCAAAGAATATGCGATCAGCGAGTCGCGAAGACGGCTTAAAAATTGACAATAATATGCGATCAGCGTGTAGCAAGTAAGGCTTTAAAATCGCAAGATTTGGCGATCAACGAGAAGCGAGTAAGTCTTCAAAATCCAAAGAATATGCGATCAGCGAGTCGCGAGTAAGGCTTCAAAATCGAAAGAATATGCGATCAGCGAGTCGCGAGTAAGGCTTCAAAATCGAAAAAATATGAGATCAGCGAGTAGCAAGTAAGGCTTTAAAATCGCCAAATTTGGCGATCAACGAGTAGCGAGTAAGGCTTCAAAATTGAAAGAATATGCGATCAGCGAGTCGCGAGTAAGGCTTCAAAATTGAAAAAATATGCGATCAGCGAGTAGCAAGTAAGGCTTTAGAATCGCATGATTTGGCGATCAACGAGTAGCGAGTAAGGCTTCAAAGTCGAAAGAATATGCGATCAGCGAGTAGCAAGTAAGGCTTAAAAATCGCAAGATTTGGCGATCAGCGAGTCGCGAAGAAGGCTTCACAATATAAAAAATATGCGACCAGCGGGTAGCAAGTAAGGATTAAAAATCGCAAGATTTGGCGATCAACGAGTAGCGAGTAAGGCTTCAAAATCGAAAGAATATGCGATCAGCGAGTAGCAACAAAGGCTTTAAAATCGCAAAATTTGGCGATCAGCGAGTCGCGAGTAAGACTTCAAAATTGAAAAAATATGCGATCAGCGAGGAGCAAGTAAGGCTTTAAAATCGCATGACTTGGCCATCATCGAGTAGCGAGTAAGGCTTCAAAATCGAAAGAATATGCGATCAGCGAGTCGCGAGTAAGGCTTCAAAATCGAAAGAATATGCGATCAGTGAGTCGCGAAGAAGGCTTCAAAATTGAAAAAATATGTGATCAGCGAGTAGCAAATAAGGCTTTAAAATCGCAAGATTTGTCGATCAACGATTAGCGAGTAAGGCTTCAAAATCGAAAGAATATGCGATCAGCGAGTCGCGAGTAAGGCTTCAAAATTTAAAAATATGCGATCAGCGAGAAGCAAGTAAGGCTTTAAAATCGCAAGATTTGGCGATCAACGAGTAGCGAGAAAGGCTTCAAAATCCAAAGAATATGCGATAAGTGAGTCGCGAGTAAGGCTTCAAAATCAAAAGAATATGCGATCAGTGAGTCGCGAAGAAGGCTTCAAAATTGAAAAAAAATGCGACCAGCGAGTAGCAAGTAAGGCTTTCAAATCGCAAGATTTGGCGATCAACGAGTAGCGAGTAAGGCTTCAAAATCGAAAGAATATGCGATCAACGAGTCGCGAGTAAGACTTCCAAATCGAAAAAATATGCGATCAGCGAGTAGCAAGTAAGGCTTTAAAATCGCAAGATTTGGCGATCAACGAGTAGCGAGAAAGGCTTCAAAATTGAAAGAATATGCGATCAGCCAGTCGCGAGTAAGGCTTCAAAATCGAAAAAATATGCGATCAGCGAGTAGCAAGTAAGGCTTTAAAATCGCAAGATTTGGCGATCAACGAGTAGCGAGTAAGGCTTCAAAATCCAAAGAATAAGCGATCAGCGAGTCGCGAGTAAGGCTTCAAAATCGAAAGAATATGCGATCAGTGAGTCGCGAAGAAGGCTTCAAAATTGAAAAAATATGCGATCAGCGAGTAGCAAGTAAGGCTTTAAAATCGCAAGATTTGTCGATCAACGAGTAGCGAGTAAGGCTTCAAAATCGAAAGAATATGCGATCAGCAAGTCGCGAGTAAGGCTACAAAATCGAAAGAATATGCGATCAGCGAGTCGCGAGTAAGGCTTTAAAATCGTTAAATTTGGCGATCAACGAGTAGCGAGTAAGGCTTCAAAATTGAAAGAATATGCGATCAGCAAGTCGCGAGTAAGGCTTCAAAATTGAAAAAATATGCGATCAGCGAGTAGCAAGTAAGGCTTTAAAATCGCATGACTTGGCCATCAACGAGTAGCGAGTAAGGCTTCAAAATCGAAAGAATATGCGATCAGCGAGTCGCGAGTAAGGCTTCAAAATCGAAAGAATATGCGATCAGTGAGTCGCGAAGAAGGCTTCAAAATTGAAAAAATATGCGACATGCGAGTAGCAAGTAAGGCTTTAAAATCGCAAGATTTGGCGATCAACGAGTAGCGAGTAAGGCTTCAAAATCCGAAGAATAAGCGATCAGCGAGTCGCGAGTAAGGCTTCAAAATCGAAAGAATATGCGATCAGCGAGTCGCGAAGAAGGCTTCAAAATTGACAAAAATATGCGATCAGCGTGTAGCAAGTAAGGCTTTAAAATCGCAAGATTTGGCGATCAACGAGTAGCGAGTAAGTCTTCAAAATCCAAAGAATATGCGATCAGCGAGTCGCGAGTAAGGCTTCAAAATCTAAAGAATATGCGATCAGCGAGTCGCGAAGAAGGCTTCACAATATAAAAAATATGCGACCAGCGAGTAGCAAGTAAGGATTAAAAATTGCAAGATTTGGCGATCAACGAGTAGCGAGTAAGGCTTCAAAATCGAATGAATATGCGATCAGCGAGTAGCAACAAAGGCTTTAAAATCGCAAAATTTGGCGATCAGCGAGTCGCGAGTAAGGCTTCAAAATTGAAAAAATATGCGATCAGCGAGGAGCAAGTAAGGCTTTAAAATCGCAAGATTTGGCGATCAACGAGTAGCGAGTAAGGCTTCAAAATCCAAAGAATAAGCGATCAGCGAGTCGCGAGTAAGGCTTCAAAATCGAAAAAATATGCGATCATCGAGTAGCGAGTAAGGCTTCAAAGTCGAAAGAATATGCGATCAGCGAGTCGCGAGTAAGGCTTCAAAATTTAAAAAATATGCGAACAATGAGTAGCAAGTAAGGCTTTAAAATCGCAAGATTTGGCGATCAACGAGTAGCGAGTAAGGCTTCAAAATCGAAAGAATATGCGATCAGCGAGTCGCGAGTAAGGCTTCAAAATTTAAAAAATATGCGACCAGCGAGTAGCAAGTAAGGCTTTAAAATCGCCAAATTTGGCGATCAACGAGTAGCGAGTAAGGCTTCAAAATTGAAAGAATATGCGATCAGCAAGTCGCGAGTAAGGCTTCGAAATTGAAAAAATATGCGATCAGCGAGTAGCAAGTAAGGCTGTAAAATCGCATGACTTGGCGATCAACGAGTAGCGAGTAAGGCTTCAAAATCGAAAGAATATGCGATCAGCGAGTCGCGAGTAAGGCTTCAAAATTAAAAAAATATGCGACCAGCGAGTAGCAAGTAAGGCGTTAATATCGCAAGATTTGGCGATCAACGAGTAGCGAGTAAGGCTTCAAAATCGAAAAAATATGCGATCAGCGAGTAGCAAGTAAGGCTTTAAAATCGCCAAATTTGGCGATCAGCGAGTCGCGAGTAAGGCATCAAAATTGAAAAAATATGCGATCAACGAGTAGCGAGTAAGTCTTCAAAATCCAAAGAATATGCGATCAGCGAGTCGCGAGTAAGGCATCAAAATCGAAAGAATATGCGATCAGCGAGTCGCAAAGAAGGCTTCAAAATTGAAAAATATGCGATCAGCGAGAAGCAAGTAAGGCTTTAAAATCGCAAGATTTGGCGATCAGCGAGTAGCGAGAAAGGCTTCAAAATCCAAAGAATATGCGATAAGTGAGTCGCGAGTAAGGCTTCAAAATCAAAAGAATATGCGATCAGTGAGTCGCGAAGAAGGCTTCAAAATTGAAAAAAAATGCGACCAGCGAGTAGCAAGTAAGGCTTTAAAATCGCAAGATTTGGCGATCAACGAGTAGCGAGTAAGGCTTCAAAATCGAAAGAATATGCGATCAACGAGTCGCGAGTAAGACTTCAAAATCGAAAAAATATGCGATCAGCGAGTAGCAAGTAAGGCTTTAAAATCGCAAGATTTGGCGATCAACGAGTAGCGAAAAAGGCTTCAAAATTGAAAGAATATGCGATCAGCCAGTCGCGAGTAAGGCTTCAAAATTGAAAAAATATGCGATCAGCGAGGAGCAAGTTAGGCTTTAAAATCGCAAGATTTGGCGATCAACGAGTAGCGAGTAAGGCTTCAAAATCCAAAGAATAAGCGATCAGCGAGTCGCGAGTAAGGCTTCAAAATCGAACGAATATGCGATCAGTGAGTCGCGAAGAAGGCTTCAAAATTGAAAAAATATGCGATCAGCGAGTAGCAAGTAAGGCTTTAAAATCGCAAGATTTGTCGATCAACGAGTAGCGAGTAAGGCTTCAAAATCGAAAGAATATGCGATCAGCGAGTCGCGAGTAAGGCTTCAAAATTTAAAAAAAAATATGCGACATGCGAGCAGCAAGTAAGGCTTTAAAATCGCAAGATTTGGCGATCAACGAGTAGCGAGTAAGGCTTCAAAATCCAAAGAATAAGCGATCAGCGAGTCGCGAGTAAGGCTTCAAAATCGAAAGAATATGCGATCAGCGAGTCGCGAAGAAGGCTTCAAAATTGACAAAAATATGCGATCAGCGTGTAGCAAGTAAGGCTTTAAAATCGCAAGATTTGGCGATCAACGAGTAGCGAGTAAGTCTTCAAAATCCAAAGAATAAGCGATCAGCGAGTCGCGAGTAAGGCTTCAAAATCTAAAGAATATGCGATCAGCGAGTCGCGAGAAAGGCTTCACAATATAAAAAATATGCGACCAGCGAGTAGCAAGTAAGGATTAAAAATCGCAAGATTTGGCGATCAACGAGTAGCGAGAAAGGCTTCAAAATCGAAAGAATTTGCGATCAGCGAGTCGCGAGTTAGGCTTCTAAATCGAAAGAATTTGCAATCAGCGAGTAGTGAAATAGGCTTAAAAATCGGAAGAATTGGCGATCAGCGAGTAGCAAGTAAGGCTTTAAAATCGCCAAATTTGGCGATCAACGAGTAGCGAGTAAGGCTTCAAAATTGAAAGAATATGCGATCAGCGAGTCGCGAGTAAGGCTTCAAAATTGAAAAAATATGCGATCAGCGAGTAGCAAGTAAGGCTTTAGAATCGCATGATTTGGCGATCAACGAGTAGCGAGTAAGGCTTCAAAGTCGAAAGAATATGCGATCAGCGAGTCGCGAGTAAGGCTTCAAAATTTAAAAAATATGCGAACAATGAGTAGCAAGTAAGGCTTTAAAATCGCAAGATTTGGCGATCAACGAGTAGCGAGTAAGGCTTCAAAATCGAAAGAATATGCGATCAGCGAGTAGCAAGTAAGGCTTAAAAATCGCAAGATTTGGCGATCAGCGAGTCGCGAAGAAGGCTTCACAATATAAAAAATATGCGACCAACGAGTAGCAAGTAAGGACTAAAAATCGCAAGATTTGGCGATCAACGAGTAGCGAGTAAGGCTTCAAAATCGAAAGAATATGCGATCAGCGAGTAGCAACAAAGGCTTTAAAATCGCAAAATTTAGCGATCAGCGAGTCGCGAGTAAAACTTCAAAATTGAAAAAATATGCGATCAGCGAGGAGCAAGTAAGGCTTTAAAATCGCATGACTTGGCCATCAACGAGTAGCGAGTAAGGCTTCAAAATCGAAAGAATATGCGATCAGCGAGTCGCGAGTAAGGCTTCAAAATCGAAAGAATATGCGATCAGTGAGTCGCGAAGAAGGCTTCAAAATTGAAAAAATATGCGATCAGCGAGTAGCAAGTAAGGCTTTAAAATCGCAAGATTTGTCGATCAACGATTAGCGAGTAAGGCTTCAAAATCCAAAGAATATGCGATCAGCGAGTCGCGAGTAAGGCTTCAAAATTTAAAAAAAAATATGCGACATGCGAGTAGCAAGTAAGGCTTTAAAATCGGAAGATTTGGCGATCAACGAGTAGCGAGTAAGGCTTCAAAATCCAAAGAATAAGCGATCAGCGATTCGCGAGTAAGGCTTCAAAATCGAAAGAATATGCGATCAGCGAGTCGCGAATAAGGCTTCAAAATCTAAAGAATATGCGATCAGCGAGTCGCGAAGAAGGCTTCACAATATAAAAAATATGCGACCAGCGAGTAGCAAGTAAGGATTAAAAATCGCAAGATTT
Organism: Lacanobia oleracea; assembly: GCA_950371165.1. Taxonomy (NCBI): domain Eukaryota; kingdom Metazoa; phylum Arthropoda; class Insecta; order Lepidoptera; family Noctuidae; genus Lacanobia; species Lacanobia oleracea. Next base: position 412,202 of record OX493408.1, read on the forward strand.
GGCGATCAACGAGTAGCGAATAAGGCTTCAAAATCGAAAGAATATGAGATCAGCGAGTAGCAACAAAGGCTTTAAAATCGCAAAATTTGGCGATCAGCGAGTCGCGAGTAAGGCTTCAAAATTGAAAAAATATGCGATCAGCGAGGAGCAAGTAAGGCTTTAAAATCGCAAGATTTGGCGATCAACGAGTAGCGAGTAAGGCTTCAAAATCCAAAGAATAAGCGATCAGCAAGTCGCGAGTAAGGCTTCAAAATCGAAAGAATATGCGATCAGTGAGTCGCGAAGAAGGCTTCAAAATTGAAAAAATATGCGATCAGCGAGTAGCAAGTAAGGCTTTAAAATCGCAAGATTTGTCGATCAACGAGTAGCGAGAAAGGCTTCAAAATCGAAAGAATATGCGATCAGCGAGTCGCGAGATAGGCTTCTAAATCGAAAGAATTTGCGATCAGCGAGTAGTGAGTTAGGCTTCAAAATCGGAAGAATTGGCGATCAGCGAGTAGCAACTTAGGCTTCAAAATTTAAAGAATATGCGATCAGCGAGTAGCAAGTTAGGCTTAAAAATCAAAGAATATGCGATCAGCGAGTCGCGAAGAAGGCTTCAAAATTGACAAAAATATGCGACATGCGTGTAGCAAGTAAGGCTTTAAAATCGCAAGATTTGGCGATCAACGAGAAGCGAGTAAGGCTTCAAAATCTAAAGAATATGCGATCAGCGAGTCGCGAGTAAGGATTCAAAATCTAAAGAATATGCGATCAGCGAGTCGCGAGCAAGGCTTCAAAATCGAAAAAATATGAGATCAGCGAGTAGCAAGTAAGGCTTTAAAATCGCCAAATTTGGCGATCAACGAGTAGCGAGTAAGGCTTCAAAATTGAAAGAATATGCGGTCAGCAAGTCGCGAGTAAGGCTTCAAAATTGAAAAAATATGCGATCAGCGAGTAGCAAGTAAGGCTTTAAAATCGCATGATTTGGCGATCATCGAGTAGCGAGTAAGGCTTCAAAGTCGAAAGAATATGCGATCAGCGAGTCGTGAGTAAGGTTTCAAAATTAAAAAAATATGCGAACAATGAGTAGCAAGTAAGGCTTTAAAATCGCAAGATTTGGCGATCAGCGAGTAGCGAGTAAGGCTTCAAAATCGAAAGAATATGCGATCAGCGAGTCGCGAGTAAGGCTTCAAAATTTAAAAAATATGCGACCAGCGAGTAGCAAGTAAGGCTTTAAAATCGCCAAATTTGGCGATCAACGAGTAGCGAGTAAGGCTTCAAAATTGAAAGAATATGCGATCAGCAAGTCGCGAGTAAGGCTTCGAAATTGAAAAAATATTCGATCAGCGAGTAGCAAGTAAGGCTGTAAAATCGCATGACTTGGCGATCAACGAGTAGCGAGTAAGGCTTCAAAATCGAAAGAATATGCGATCAGCGAGTCGCGAGTAAGGCTTCAAAATTTAAAAAATATGCGACCAGCGAGTAGCAAGTAAGGCTTTAATATCGCAAGATTTGGCAATCAACGAGTAGCGAGTAAGGCTTCAAAATCGAAAAAATATGCGATCAGCGAGTAGCAAGTAAGGCTTTAAAATCGCCAAATTTGGCGATCAGCGAGTTGCGAGTAAGGCATCAAAATTGAAAAAATATGCGATCAACGAGTAGCGAGTAAGTCTTCATAATCCAAAGAATATGCGATCAGCGAGTCGCGAGTAAGCCATCAAAATCGAAAGAATATGCGATCAGCGAGTCGCAAAGAAGGCTTCAAAATTGAAAAATATGCGATCAGCGAGAAGCAAGTAAGGCTTTAAAATCGCAAGATTTGGCGATCAACGAGTAGCGAGAAAGGCTTCAAAATCCAAAGAATATGCGATAAGTGAGTCGCGAGTAAGGCTTCAAAATCAGAAAAATATGCGATCAGTGGGTCGCGAAGAAGGCTTTAAAATTGAAAAAAAATGCGACCAGCGAGTAGCAAGTAAGGCTTTAAAATCGCAAGATTTGGCGATCAACGAGTGGCGAGTAAGGCTTCAAAATCGAAAGAATATGCGATCAACGAGTCGCGAGTAAGACTTAAAAATCGAAAAAATATGCGATCAGCGAGTAGCAAGTAAGGCTTTAAAATCGCAAGTTTTGGCGATCAACGAGTAGCGAAAAAGGCTTCAAAATTGAAAGAATATGCGATCAGCCAGTCGCGAGTAAGGCTTCAAAATTGAAAAAATATGCGATCAGCGAGGAGCAAGTAACGCTTTAAAATCGCAAGATTTGGCGATCAACGAGTAGCGAGTATGGCTTCAAAATCCAAAGAATATGCGATCAGCGAGTCGCGAGTAAGGCTTCAAAATCGAAAGAATATGCGATCAGTGAGTCGCGAAGAAGGCTTCAAAATTGAAAAAATATGCGATCAGCGAGTAGCAAGTAAGGCTTTAAAATCGCAAGATTTGTCGATCAACGAGTAGCGAGTAAGGCTTCAAAATCGAAAGAATATGCGATCAGCGAGTCGCGAGTAAGGCTTCAAAATTTAAAAAAAAATATGCGACATGCGAGTAGCAAGTAAGGCTTTAAAATCGTAAGATTTGGCGATCAACGAGTAGCGAGTAAGGCTTCAAAATCCAAAGAATAAGCGATCAGCGAGTCGCGAGTAAGGCTTCAAAATCGAAAGAATATGCGATCAGCGAGTCGCGAAGAAGGCTTCAAAATTGACAAAAATATGCGATCAGCGTGTAGCAAGTAAGGCTTTAAAATCGCAAGATTTGGCGATCAACGAGTAGCGAGTAAGTTTTCAAAATCCAAAGAATATGCGATCAGCGAGTCGCGAGTAAGGCTTCAAAATCTAAAGAATATGCGATCAGCGAGTCACGAAGAAGGCTTCACAATATAAAAAATATGCGACCAGCGAGTAGCAAGTAAGAATTAAAAATCGCAAGATTTGGCGATCAACGAGTAGCGAGAAAGGCTTCAAAATCGAAAGAATTTGCGATCAGCGAGTCGCGAGTTAGGCTTCAAAATCGAAAGAATATGCGATCAGCGAGTCGCGAATAAGGCTTCAAAATCGAAAAAATATGAGATCAGCGAGTAGCAAGTAAGGCTTTAAAATCGCCAAATTTGGCGATCAACGAGTAGCGAGTAAGGCTTCAAAATTGAAAGAATATGCGATCAGCGAGTCGCGAGTAAGGCTTCAAAATTGAAAAAATATGCGATCAGCGAGTAGCAAGTAAGGCTTTAGAATCGCATGATTTGGCGATCAACGAGTAGCGAGTAAGGCTTCAAAGTCGAAAGAATATGCGATCAGCGAGTCGCGAGTAAGGCTTCAAAATTTAAAAAATATGCGAACAATGAGTAGCAAGTAAGGCTTTAAAATCGCAAGATTTGGCGATCAACGAGTAGCGAGTAAGGCTTCAAAATCGAAAGAATATGCGATCAGCGAGTAGCAAGTAAGGCTTAAAAATCGCAAGATTTGGCGATCAGCGAGTCGCGAAGAAGGCTTCACAATATAAAAAATATGCGACCAACGAGTAGCAAGTAAGGACTAAAAATCGCAAGATTTGGCGATCAACGAGTAGCGAGTAAGGCTTCAAAATCGAAAGAATATGCGATCAGCGAGTAGCAACAAAGGCTTTAAAATCGCAAAATTTAGCGATCAGCGAGTCGCGAGTAAAACTTCAAAATTGAAAAAATATGCGATCAGCGAGGAGCAAGTAAGGCTTTAAAATCGCATGACTTGGCCATCAACGAGTAGCGAGTAAGGCTTCAAAATCGAAAGAATATGCGATCAGCGAGTCGCGAGTAAGGCTTCAAAATCGAAAGAATATGCGATCAGTGAGTCGCGAAGAAGGCTTCAAAATTGAAAAAATATGCGATCAGCGAGTAGCAAGTAAGGCTTTAAAATCGCAAGATTTGTCGATCAACGATTAGCGAGTCAGGCTTCAAAATCCAAAGAATATGCGATCAGCGAGTCGCGAGTAAGGCTTCAAAATTTAAAAAAAAATATGCGACATGCGAGTAGCAAGTAAGGCTTTAAAATCGGAAGATTTGGCGATCAACGAGTAGCGAGTAAGGCTTCAAAATCCAAAGAATAAGCGATCAGCGATTCGCGAGTAAGGCTTCAAAATCGAAAGAATATGCGATCAGCGAGTCGCGAATAAGGCTTCAAAATCTAAAGAATATGCGATCAGCGAGTCGCGAAGAAGGCTTCACAATATAAAAAATATGCGACCAGCGAGTAGCAAGTAAGGATTAAAAATCGCAAGATTTGGCGATCAACGAGTAGCGAGTAAGGCTTCAAAATCGAAAGAATATGAGATCAGCGAGTAGCAACAAAGGCTTTAAAATCGCAAAATTTGGCGATCAGCGAGTCGCGAGTAAGGCTTCAAAATTTAAAAAATATGCGACCAGCGAGTAGCAAGTAAGGCTTTAAAATCGCCAAATTTGGCGATCAACGAGTAGCGAGTAAGGCTTCAAAATTGAAAGAATATGCGATCAGCAAGTCGCGAGTAAGGCTTCGAAATTGAAAAAATATTCGATCAGCGAGTAGCAAGTAAGGCTGTAAAATCGCATGACTTGGCGATCAACGAGTAGCGAGTAAGGCTTCAAAATCGAAAGAATATGCGATCAGCGAGTCGCGAGTAAGGCTTCAAAATTTTAAAAATATGCGACCAGCGAGTAGCAAGTAAGGCTTTAATATCGCAAGATTTGGCAATCAACGAGTAGCGAGTAAGGCTTCAAAATCGAAAAAATATGCGATCAGCGAGTAGCAAGTAAGGCTTTAAAATCGCCAAATTTGGCGATCAGCGAGTTGCGAGTAAGGCATCAAAATTGAAAAAATATGCGATCAACGAGTAGCGAGTAAGTCTTCATAATCCAAAGAATATGCGATCAGCGAGTCGCGAGTAAGCCATCAAAATCGAAAGAATATGCGATCAGCGAGTCGCAAAGAAGGCTTCAAAATTGAAAAATATGCGATCAGCGAGAAGCAAGTAAGGCTTTAAAATCGCAAGATTTGGCGATCAACGAGTAGCGAGAAAGGCTTCAAAATCCAAAGAATATGCGATAAGTGAGTCGCGAGTAAGGCTTCAAAATCAGAAAAATATGCGATCAGTGGGTCGCGAAGAAGGCTTTAAAATTGAAAAAAATGCGACCAGCGAGTAGCAAGTAAGGCTTTAAAATCGCAAGATTTGGCGATCAACGAGTGGCGAGTAAGGCTTCAAAATCGAAAGAATATGCGATCAACGAGTCGCGAGTAAGACTTAAAAATCGAAAAAATATGCGATCAGCGAGTAGCAAGTAAGGCTTTAAAATCGCAAGTTTTGGCGATCAACGAGTAGCGAAAAAGGCTTCAAAATTGAAAGAATATGCGATCAGCCAGTCGCGAGTAAGGCTTCAAAATTGAAAAAATATGCGATCAGCGAGGAGCAAGTAACGCTTTAAAATCGCAAGATTTGGCGATCAACGAGTAGCGAGTATGGCTTCAAAATCCAAAGAATATGCGATCAGCGAGTCGCGAGTAAGGCTTCAAAATCGAAAGAATATGCGATCAGTGAGTCGCGAAGAAGGCTTCAAAATTGAAAAAATATGCGATCAGCGAGTAGCAAGTAAGGCTTTAAAATCGCAAGATTTGTCGATCAACGAGTAGCGAGTAAGGCTTCAAAATCGAAAGAATATGCGATCAGCGAGTCGCGAGTAAGGCTTCAAAATTTAAAAAAAAATATGCGACATGCGAGTAGCAAGTAAGGCTTTAAAATCGTAAGATTTGGCGATCAACGAGTAGCGAGTAAGGCTTCAAAATCCAAAGAATAAGCGATCAGCGAGTCGCGAGTAAGGCTTCAAAATCGAAAGAATATGCGATCAGCGAGTCGCGAAGAAGGCTTCAAAATTGACAAAAATATGCGATCAGCGTGTAGCAAGTAAGGCTTTAAAATCGCAAGATTTGGCGATCAACGAGTAGCGAGTAAGTTTTCAAAATCCAAAGAATATGCGATCAGCGAGTCGCGAGTAAGGCTTCAAAATCTAAAGAATATGCGATCAGCGAGTCACGAAGAAGGCTTCACAATATAAAAAATATGCGACCAGCGAGTAGCAAGTAAGAATTAAAAATCGCAAGATTTGGCGATCAACGAGTAGCGAGAAAGGCTTCAAAATCGAAAGAATTTGCGATCAGCGAGTCGCGAGTTAGGCTTCAAAATCGAAAGAATATGCGATCAGCGAGTCGCGAATAAGGCTTCAAAATCGAAAAAATATGAGATCAGCGAGTAGCAAGTAAGGCTTTAAAATCGCCAAATTTGGCGATCAACGAGTAGCGAGTAAGGCTTCAAAATTGAAAGAATATGCGATCAGCGAGTCGCGAGTAAGGCTTCAAAATTGAAAAAATATGCGATCAGCGAGTAGCAAGTAAGGCTTTAGAATCGCATGATTTGGCGATCAACGAGTAGCGAGTAAGGCTTCAAAGTCGAAAGAATATGCGATCAGCGAGTCGCGAGTAAGGCTTCAAAATTTAAAAAATATGCGAACAATGAGTAGCAAGTAAGGCTTTAAAATCGCAAGATTTGGCGATCAACGAGTAGCGAGTAAGGCTTCAAAATCGAAAGAATATGCGATCAGCGAGTAGCAAGTAAGGCTTAAAAATCGCAAGATTTGGCGATCAGCGAGTCGCGAAGAAGGCTTCACAATATAAAAAATATGCGACCAACGAGTAGCAAGTAAGGACTAAAAATCGCAAGATTTGGCGATCAACGAGTAGCGAGTAAGGCTTCAAAATCGAAAGAATATGCGATCAGCGAGTAGCAACAAAGGCTTTAAAATCGCAAAATTTAGCGATCAGCGAGTCGCGAGTAAAACTTCAAAATTGAAAAAATATGCGATCAGCGAGGAGCAAGTAAGGCTTTAAAATCGCATGACTTGGCCATCAACGAGTAGCGAGTAAGGCTTCAAAATCGAAAGAATATGCGATCAGCGAGTCGCGAGTAAGGCTTCAAAATCGAAAGAATATGCGATCAGTGAGTCGCGAAGAAGGCTTCAAAATTGAAAAAATATGCGATCAGCGAGTAGCAAGTAAGGCTTTAAAATCGCAAGATTTGTCGATCAACGATTAGCGAGTCAGGCTTCAAAATCCAAAGAATATGCGATCAGCGAGTCGCGAGTAAGGCTTCAAAATTTAAAAAAAAATATGCGACATGCGAGTAGCAAGTAAGGCTTTAAAATCGGAAGATTTGGCGATCAACGAGTAGCGAGTAAGGCTTCAAAATCCAAAGAATAAGCGATCAGCGATTCGCGAGTAAGGCTTCAAAATCGAAAGAATATGCGATCAGCGAGTCGCGAATAAGGCTTCAAAATCTAAAGAATATGCGATCAGCGAGTCGCGAAGAAGGCTTCACAATATAAAAAATATGCGACCTGCGAGTAGCAAGTAAGGATTAAAAATCGCAAGATTTGGCGATCAACGAGTAGCGAGTAAGGCTTCAAAATCGAAAGAATATGAGATCAGCGAGTAGCAACAAAGGCTTTAAAATCGCAAAATTTGGCGATCAGCGAGTCGCGAGTAAGGCTTCAAAATTGAAAAAATATGCGATCAGCGAGGAGCAAGTAAGGCTTTAAAATCGCAAGATTTGGCGATCAACGAGTAGCGAGTAAGGCTTCAAAATCCAAAGAATAAGCGATCAGCAAGTCGCGAGTAAGGCTTCAAAATCGAAAGAATATGCGATCAGTGAGTCGCGAAGAAGGCTTCAAAATTGAAAAAATATGCGATCAGCGAGTAGCAAGTAAGGCTTTAAAATCGCAAGATTTGTCGATCAACGAGTAGCGAGAAAGGCTTCAAAATCGAAAGAATATGCGATCAGCGAGTCGCGAGTTAGGCTTCTAAATCGAAAGAATTTGCGATCAGCGAGTAGTGAGTTAGGCTTCAAAATCGGAAGAATTGGCGATCAGCGAGTAGCAACTTAGGCTTCAAAATTTAAAGAATATGCGATCAGCGAGTAGCAAGTTAGGCTTAAAAATCAAAGAATATGCGATCAGCGAGTCGCGAAGAAGGCTTCAAAATTGACAAAAATATGCGACATGCGTGTAGCAAGTAAGGCTTTAAAATCGCAAGATTTGGCGATCAACGAGAAGCGAGTAAGGCTTCAAAATCTAAAGAATATGCGATCAGCGAGTCGCGAGTAAGGCTTCAAAATCTAAAGAATATGCGATCAGCGAGTCGCGAGTAAGGCTTCAAAATCGAAAAAATATGAGATCAGCGAGTAGCAAGTAAGGCTTTAAAATCGCCAAATTTGGCGATCAACGAGTAGCGAGTAAGGCTTCAAAATTGAAAGAATATGCGGTCAGCAAGTCGCGAGTAAGGCTTCAAAATTGAAAAAATATGCGATCAGCGAGTAGCAAGTAAGGCTTTAAAATCGCATGATTTGGCGATCATCGAGTAGCGAGTAAGGCTTCAAAGTCGAAAGAATATGCGATCAGCGAGTCGCGAGTAAGGTTTCAAAATTAAAAAAATATGCGAACAATGAGTAGCAAGTAAGGCTTTAAAATCGCAAGATTTGGCGATCAGCGAGTAGCGAGTAAGGCTTCAAAATCGAAAGAATATGCGATCAGCGAGTCGCGAGTAAGGCTTCAAAATTTAAAAAATATGCGACCAGCGAGTAGCAAGTAAGGCTTTAAAATCGCCAAATTTGGCGATCAACGAGTAGCGAGTAAGGCTTCAAAATTGAAAGAATATGCGATCAGCAAGTCGCGAGTAAGGCTTCGAAATTGAAAAAATATGCGATCAGCGAGTAGCAAGTAAGGCTGTAAAATCGCATGACTTGGCGATCAACGAGTAGCGAGTAAGGCTTCAAAATCGAAAGAATATGCGATCAGCGAGTCGCGAGTAAGGCTTCAAAATTTAAAAAATATGCGACCAGCGAGTAGCAAGTAAGGCTTTAATATCGCAAGATTTGGCAATCAACGAGTAGCGAGTAAGGCTTCAAAATCGAAAAAATATGCGATCAGCGAGTAGCAAGTAAGGCTTTAAAATCGCCAAATTTGGCGATCAGCGAGTTGCGAGTAAGGCATCAAAATTGAAAAAATATGCGATCAACGAGTAGCGAGTAAGTCTTCATAATCCAAAGAATATGCGATCAGCGAGTCGCGAGTAAGCCATCAAAATCGAAAGAATATGCGATCAGCGAGTCGCAAAGAAGGCTTCAAAATTGAAAAATATGCGATCAGCGAGAAGCAAGTAAGGCTTTAAAATCGCAAGATTTGGCGATCAACGAGTAGCGAGAAAGGCTTCAAAATCCAAAGAATATGCGATAAGTGAGTCGCGAGTAAGGCTTCAAAATCAGAAAAATATGCGATCAGTGGGTCGCGAAGAAGGCTTCAAAATTGAAAAAAAATGCGACCAGCGAGTAGCAAGTAAGGCTTTAAAATCGCAAGATTTGGCGATCAACGAGTGGCGAGTAAGGCTTCAAAATCGAAAGAATATGCGATCAACGAGTCGCGAGTAAGACTTAAAAATCGAAAAAATATGCGATCAGCGAGTAGCAAGTAAGGCTTTAAAATCGCAAGATTTGGCGATCAACGAATAGCGAAAAAGGCTTCAAAATTGAAAGAATATGCGATCAGCCAGTCGCGAGTAAGGCTTCAAAATTGAAAAAATATGCGATCAGCGAGGAGCAAGTAACGCTTTAAAATCGCAAGATTTGGCGATCAACGAGTAGCGAGTAAGGCTTCAAAATCCAAAGAATATGCGATCAGCGAGTCGCGAGTAAGGCTTCAAAATCGAAAGAATATGCGATCAGTGAGTCGCGAAGAAGGCTCCAAAATTGAAAAAATATGCGATCAGCGAGTAGCAAGTAAGGCTTTAAAATCGCAAGATTTGTCGATCAACGAGTAGCGAGTAAGGCTTCAAAATCGAAAGAATATGCGATCAGCGAGTCGCGAGTAAGGCTTCAAAATTTAAAAAAAAATATGCGACATGCGAGTAGCAAGTAAGGCTTTAAAATCGTAAGATTTGGCGATCAACGAGTAGCGAGTAAGGCTTCAAAATCCAAAGAATAAGCGATCAGCGAGTCGCGAGTAAGGCTTCAAAATCGAAAGAATATGCGATCAGCGAGTCGCGAAGAAGGCTTCAAAATTGACAAAAATATGCGATCAGCGTGTAGCAAGTAAGGCTTTAAAATCGCAAGATTTGGCGATCAACGAGTAGCGAGTAAGTTTTCAAAATCCAAAGAATATGCGATCAGCGAGTCGCGAGTAAGGCTTCAAAATCTAAAGAATATGCGATCAGCGAGTCACGAAGAAGGCTTCACAATATAAAAAATATGCGACCAGCGAGTAGCAAGTAAGAATTAAAAATCGCAAGATTTGGCGATCAACGAGTAGCGAGAAAGGCTTCAAAATCGAAAGAATTTGCGATCAGCGAGTCGCGAGTTAGGCTTCTAAATCGAAAGAATTTGCGATCAGCGAGTAGTGAAATAGGCGTCAAAATCGGAAGAATTGGCGATCAGCGAGTAGCAACTTAGGCTTCAAAATTGAAAGAATATGCGATCAGCGAGTAGCAAGTAAGGCTTCAAAATCAAAGAATATGCGATCAGCGAGTCGCGAAGAAGGCTTAAAAATTGTCAAAAATATGCGATCAGCGTGTAGCAAGTAAGGCTTTAAAATCGCAAGATTTGGCGATCAACGAGAAGCGAGTAAGTCTTCAAAATCCAAAGAATATGCGATCAGCGAGTCGCGAGTAAGGCTTCAAAATCGAAAGAATATGCGATCAGCGAGTCGCGAGTAAGGCTTCAAAATCGAAGAAATATGAGATCAGCGAGTAGCAAGTAAGGCTTTAAAATCGCCAAATTTGGCGATCAACGAGTAGCGAGTAAGGCTTCAAAATTGAAAGAATATGCGATCAGCGAGTCGCGAGTAAGGCTTCAAAATTGAAAAAATATGCGATCAGCGAGTAGCAAGTAAGGCTTTAGAATCGCATGATTTGGCGATCAACGAGTAGTGAGTAAGGCTTCAAAGTCGAAAGAATATGCGATCAGCGAGTCGCGAGTAAGGCTTCAAAATTTAAAAAATATGCGAACAATGAGTAGCAAGTAAGGCTTTAAAATCGCAAGATTTGGCGATCAACTAGTAGCGAGTAAGGCTTCAAAATCGAAAGAATATGCGATCAGCGAGTCGCGAGTAAGGCTTCAAAATTAAAAAAAAAATATGCGACCAGCGAGTAGCAAGTAAGGCTTCAAAATCGAAAGAATATGCGATCAGCGAGTCGCGAGTAAGGCTTCAAAATTGAAAAAATATGCGATCAGCGAGTAGCAAGTAAGGCTTTAAAATCGCATGATTTAACGATCAACGAGTAGCAAGTAAGGCTTCAAAATCGAAAGAATATGCGATCAGCGAGTCGCGAGTAAGGCTTCAAAATTTTAAAAATATGCGACCAGCGAGTAGCAAGTAAGGCTTTAAAATCGCAAGATTTGGCGATCAACTAGTAGCGAGTATGGCTTCAAAATCGAAAAAATATGAGATCAACGAGTAGAAAGTAAGGCTTTAAAATCGCCAAATTTGGCGATCAACGAGTAGCGAGTAAGGCTTCAAAATTGAAAGAATATGCGATCAGCAAGTCGCGAGTAAGGCTTCAAAATTGAAAAAATATGCGATCAGCGAGTAGCAAGTCAGGCTTTAAAATCGCATGACTTGGCGATCAACGAGTAGCGAGTAAGGCTTCAAAATCGAGAGAATATACGATCAGCGACTCGCGAGTAAGGCTTCAAAATTTAAAAAATATGCGACCAGCGAGTAGCAAGTAAGGCTTTAAAATCGCCAAATTTGTAGATCAACGAGTAGCGAGTAAGGCTTCAAAATTGAAAGAATATGCGATCAGCAAGTCGCGGGTAAGCCATCAAAATCGAAAGAATATGCGATCAGCGAGTCGCAAAGAAGGCTTCAAAATTGAAAAATATGCGATCAGCGAGAAGCAAGTAAGGCTTTAAAATCGCAAGATTTGGCGATCAACGAGTAGCGAGAAAGGCTTCAAAATCTAAAGAATATGCGATAAGTGAGTCGCGAGTAAGGCTTCAAAATCAGAAAAATATGCGATCAGTGGGTCGCGAAGAAGGCTTCAAAATTGAAAAAAAATGCGACCAGCGAGTAGCAAGTAAGGCTTTAAAATCGCAAGATTTGGCGATCAACGAGTAGCGAGTAAGGCTTCAAAATCGAAAGAATATGCGATCAACGAGTCGCGAGTAAGACTTAAAAATCGAAAAAATATGCGATCAGCGAGTAGCAAGTAAGGCTTTAAAATCGCAAGATTTGGCGATCAACGAGTAGCGAAAAAGGCTTCAAAATTGAAAGAATATGCGATCAGCCAGTCGCGAGTAAGGCTTCAAAATTGAAAAAATATGCGATCAGCGAGGAGCAAGTAAGGCTTTAAAATCGCAAGATTTGGCGATCAACGAGTAGCGAGTAAGGCTTCAAAATCCAAAGAATGTGCGATCAGCGAGTCGCGAGTAAGGCTTCAAAATCGAAAGAATATGCGATCAGTGAGTCGCGAAGAAGGCTTCAAAATTGAAAAAATATGCGATCAGCGAGTAGCAAGTAAGGCTTTAAAATCGCAAGATTTGTCGATCAACGAGTAGCGAGTAAGGCTTCAAAATCGAAAGAATATGCGATCAGCGAGTCGCGAGTAAGGCTTCAAAATTTAAAAAAAAATATGCGACATGCGAATAGCAAGTAAGGCTTTAAAATCGTAAGATTTGGCGATCAACGAGTAGCGAGTAAGGCTTCAAAATCCAAAGAATAAGCGATCAGCGAGTCGCGAGTAAGGCTTCAAAATCGAAAGAATATGCGATCAGCGAGTCGCGAAGAAGGCTTCAAAATTGACAAAAATATGCGATCAGCGTGTAGCAAGTAAGGCTTTAAAATCGCAAGATTTGGCGATCAACGAGTAGCGAGTAAGTTTTCAAAATCCAAAGAATATGCGATCAGCGAGTCGCGAGTAAGGCTTCAAAATCTAAAGAATATGCGATCAGCGAGTCACGAAGAAGGCTTCACAATATAAAAAATATGCGACCAGCGAGTAGCAAGTAAGAATTAAAAATCGCAAGATTTGGCGATCAACGAGTAGCGAGAAAGGCTTCAAAATCGAAAGAATTTGCGATCAGCGAGTCGCGAGTTAGGCTTCTAAATCGAAAGAATTTGCGATCAGCGAGTAGTGAAATAGGCGTCAAAATCGGAAGAATTGGCGATCAGCGAGTAGCAACTTAGGCTTCAAAATTGAAAGAATATGCGATCAGCGAGTAGCAAGTAAGGCTTCAAAATCAAAGAATATGCGATCAGCGAGTCGCGAAGAAGGCTTAAAAATTGTCAAAAATATGCGATCAGCGTGTAGCAAGTAAGGCTTTAAAATCGCAAGATTTGGCGATCAACGAGAAGCGAGTAAGTCTTCAAAATCCAAAGAATATGCGATCAGCGAGTCGCGAGTAAGGCTTCAAAATCGAAAGAATATGCGATCAGCGAGTCGCGAGTAAGGCTTCAAAATCGAAGAAATATGAGATCAGCGAGTAGCAAGTAAGGCTTTAAAATCGCCAAATTTGGCGATCAACGAGTAGCGAGTAAGGCTTCAAAATTGAAAGAATATGCGATCAGCGAGTCGCGAGTAAGGCTTCAAAATTGAAAAAATATGCGATCAGCGAGTAGCAAGTAAGGCTTTAGAATCGCATGATTTGGCGATCAACGAGTAGTGAGTAAGGCTTCAAAGTCGAAAGAATATGCGATCAGCGAGTCGCGAGTAAGGCTTCAAAATTTAAAAAATATGCGAACAATGAGTAGCAAGTAAGGCTTTAAAATCGCAAGATTTGGCGATCAACTAGTAGCGAGTAAGGCTTCAAAATCGAAAGAATATGCGATCAGCGAGTCGCGAGTAAGGCTTCAAAATTAAAAAAAAAATATGCGACCAGCGAGTAGCAAGTAAGGCTTCAAAATCGAAAGAATATGCGATCAGCGAGTCGCGAGTAAGGCTTCAAAATTGAAAAAATATGCGATCAGCGAGTAGCAAGTAAGGCTTTAAAATCGCATGATTTAACGATCAACGAGTAGCAAGTAAGGCTTCAAAATCGAAAGAATATGCGATCAGCGAGTCGCGAGTAAGGCTTCAAAATTTTAAAAATATGCGACCAGCGAGTAGCAAGTAAGGCTTTAAAATCGCAAGATTTGGCGATCAACTAGTAGCGAGTATGGCTTCAAAATCGAAAAAATATGAGATCAACGAGTAGAAAGTAAGGCTTTAAAATCGCCAAATTTGGCGATCAACGAGTAGCGAGTAAGGCTTCAAAATTGAAAGAATATGCGATCAGCAAGTCGCGAGTAAGGCTTCAAAATTGAAAAAATATGCGATCAGCGAGTAGCAAGTCAGGCTTTAAAATCGCATGACTTGGCGATCAACGAGTAGCGAGTAAGGCTTCAAAATCGAAAGAATATGCGATCAGCGACTCGCGAGTAAGGCTTCAAAATTTAAAAAATATGCGACCAGCGAGTAGCAAGTAAGGCTTTAAAATCGCCAAATTTTTAGATCAACGAGTAGCGAGTAAGGCTTCAAAATTGAAAGAATATGCGATCAGCAAGTCGCGGGTAAGGCTTCAAAATTGAAAAAATATGCGATCAGCGAGTAGCAAGTAAGGCTTTAAAATCGCAAGATTTGGCGATCAACGAGTAGCGAGTAAGGCTTCAAAATCGAAAGAATATGCGATCAGCGAGTAGCAAGTAAGGCTTTCAAATCGCAAAAATTGGCGATCAGCGAGTCGCGAGTAAGGCTTCAAAATCGAAAAAATATGCGATCAGCGAGTAGCAAGTAAGGCTTTAAAATCGCAAAATTTGGCGATCAGCGAGTCGCGAGTAAGGCTTCAAAATTGAAAAAATATGCGATCAACGAATAGCGAGTAAGTCTTCAAAATCCAAAGAATATGCGATCAGCGAGTCGCGAGTAAGGCATCAAAATCGAAAGAATATGCGATCAGCGAGTCGCAAAGAAGGCTTCAAAATTGAAAAAATATGCGATCAGCGAGAAGCAAGTAAGGCTTTAAAATCGCAAGATTTGGCGATCAACGAGTAGCGAGAAAGGCTTCAAAATCCAAAGAATATGCGATCAGCGAGTCGCGAGTAAGGCTTCAAAATCAAAAGAATATGCGATCAGTGAGTCGCGAAGAAGGCTTCAAAATTGAAAAAAAATGCGACCAGCGAGTAGCAAGTAAGGCTTTAAAATCGCAAGATTTGGCGATCAACGAGTAGCGAGTAAGGCTTCAAAATCGAAAGAATATGCGATCAACGAGTCGCGAGTAAGACTTCAAAATCGAAAAAATATGCGATCAGCGAGTAGCAAGTAAGGCTTTCAAATCGCAAGATTTGGCGATCAACGAGTCGCGAGTAAGGCTTCAAAATTGAAAGAATATGCAATCAGCAAGTCGCAAGTAAGGCTTCAAAATTGAAAAAATATGCGATCAGCGAGAAGCAAGTAAGGCTTTAAAATCGCAAGATTTGGCGATCAACGAGTAGCGAGTAAGGCTTCAAAATCCAAAGAATAAGCGATCAGCGAGTCGCGAGTAAGGCTTCAATATTGAAAGAATATGCGATCAGTAAGTCGCGAAGAAGGCTTCAAAATTAAAAAAATATGCGATCAGCGAGTAGCAAGTAAGGCTTTAAAATCGCAAGATTTGTCGATCAACGTGTAGCGAGTAAGGCTCCAAAACCGAAAGAATATGCGATCAGCGAGTCGCGAGTAAGGCTTCAAAATTGAAAAATATGCGATCAGCGAGTAGCAAGTAAAGCTTTAAAATCGCATGATTTAACGATCAACGAGTAGCAAGTAAGGCTTCAAAATCGAAAGAATATGCGATCAGCGAGTCGCGAGTAAGGCTTCAAAATTTAAAAAATATGCGACCAGCGAGTAGCAAGTAAGGCTTAAAAATCGCAAGATTTGGCGATCAACGAGTAGCGAGTAAGGCTTCAAAATCGAAAAAATATGAGATCAGCGAGTAGAAAGTAAGGCTTTAAAATCGCCAAATTTGGCGATCAACGAGTAGCGAGTAAGGCTTCAAAATTGAAAGAATATGCGATCAGCAAGTCGCGAGTACGGCTTCAAAATTGAAAAAATATGCGATCAGCGAGTAGCAAGTAAGGCTTTAAAATCGCATGACTTGGCGATCAACGAGTAGCGAGTAAGGCTTCAAAATCGAAAGAATATGCGATCAGCGAGTCGCGAAAAAGGCTTCAAAATTTAAAAAAGAAGCGACCAGCGAGTAGCAAGTAAGGCTTTATAATCGCCAAATTTGGCGATCAACGAGTAGCGAGTAAGGCTTCAAAATTGAAAGAAAATGCGATCAGCAAGTCGCGAGTAAGGCTTCAAAATTTAAAAAATATGCGACCAGCGAGTAGCAAGTAAGGCTTTATAATCGCCAAATTTGGCGATCAACGAGTAGCGAGTAAGGCTTCAAAATTGAAAGAAAATGCGATCAGCAAGTCGCGAGTAAGGCTTCAAAATTGAAAAAATATGCGATCAGCGAGTAGCAAGTAAGGCTTTAAAATCGCATGACTTGGCGATCAACGAGTAGCAAGTAAGGCCTCAAAATCGAAAGAATATGCGATCAGCGAGTCGCGAGTAAGGCTTCAAAATTTAAAAAATATGCGACCAGCGAGTAGCAAGTAAGGCTTTAAAATCGCAAGATTTGGCGATCAACGAGTAGCGAGTAAGGCTTCAAAATCGAAAGAATATGCGATCAGCGAGTAGCAAGTAAGGCTTTCAAATCGCAAAAATTGGCGATCAGCGAGTCGCGAGTAAGGCTTCAAAATCGAAAAAATATGCGATCAGCGAGTAGCAAGTAAGGCTTTAAAATCGCAAAATTTGGCGATCAGCGAGTCGCGAGTAAGGCTTCAAAATTGAAAAAATATGCGATCAACGAATAGCGAGTAAGTCTTCAAAATCCAAAGAATATGCGATCAGCGAGTCGCGAGTAAGGCATCAAAATTGAAAAAATATGCGATCAGCGAGTAGCAAGTAAGGCTTTAAAATCGCAAGATTTGGCGATCAACGAGTAGCGAGTAAGGCTTCAAAATCGAAAGAATATGCGATCAGCGAGTAGCAAGTAAGGCTTTCAAATCGCAAAAATTGGCGATCAGCGAGTCGCGAGTAAGGCTTCAAAATCGAAAAAATATGCGATCAGCGAGTAGCAAGTAAGGCTTTAAAATCGCAAAATTTGGCGATCAGCGAGTCGCGAGTAAGGCTTCAAAATTGAAAAAATATGCGATCAACGAATAGCGAGTAAGTCTTCAAAATCCAAAGAATATGCGATCAGCGAGTCGCGAGTAAGGCATCAAAATCGAAAGAATATGCGATCAGCGAGTCGCAAAGAAGGCTTCAAAATTGAAAAAATATGCGATCAGCGAGAAGCAAGTAAGGCTTTAAAATCGCAAGATTTGGCGATCAACGAGTAGCGAGAAAGGCTTCAAAATCCAAAGAATATGCGATCAGCGAGTCGCGAGTAAGGCTTCAAAATCAAAAGAATATGCGATCAGTGAGTCGCGAAGAAGGCTTCAAAATTGAAAAAAAATGCGATTAGCGAGTAGCAAGTAAGGCTTTAAAATCGCAAGATTTGGCGATCAACGAGTAGCGAGTAAGGCTTCAAAATCGAAAGAATATGCGATCAACGAGTCGCGAGTAAGACTTCAAAATCGAAAAAATATGCGATCAGCGAGTAGCAAGTAAGGCTTTCAAATCGCAAGATTTGGCGATCAACGAGTCGCGAGTAAGGCTTCAAAATTGAAAGAATATGCAATCAGCAAGTCGCAAGTAAGGCTTCAAAATTGAAAAAATATGCGATCAGCGAGAAGCAAGTAAGGCTTTAAAATCGCAAGATTTGGCGATCAACGAGTAGCGAGTAAGGCTTCAAAATCCAAAGAATAAGCGATCAGCGAGTCGCGAGTAAGGCTTCAATATTGAAAGAATATGCGATCAGTAAGTCGCGAAGAAGGCTTCAAAATAAAAAAAATATGCGATCAGCGAGTAGCAAGTAAGGCTTTAAAATCGCAAGATTTGTCGATCAACGTGTAGCGAGTAAGGCTTCAAAATCGAAAGAATATGCGATCAGCGAGTCGCGAGTAAGGCTTCAAAATTGAAAAATATGCGATCAGCGAGTAGCAAGTAAAGCTTTAAAATCGCATGATTTAACGATCAACGAGTAGCAAGTAAGGCTTCAAAATCGAAAGAATATGCGATCAGCGAGTCGCGAGTAAGGCTTCAAAATTTAAAAAATATGCGACCAGCGAGTAGCAAGTAAGGCTTAAAAATCGCAAGATTTGGCGATCAACGAGTAGCGAGTAAGGCTTCAAAATCGAAAAAATATGAGATCAGCGAGTAGAAAGTAAGGCTTTAAAATCGCCAAATTTGGCGATCAACGAGTAGCGAGTAAGGCTTCAAAATTGAAAGAATATGCGATCAGCAAGTCGCGAGAACGGCTTCAAAATTGAAAAAATATGCGATCAGCGAGTAGCAAGTAAGGCTTTAAAATCGCATGACTTGGCGATCAACGAGTAGCGAGTAAGGCTTTAAAATCGAAAGAATATGCGATCAGCGAGTCGCGAAAAAGGCTTCAAAATTTAAAAAAGAAGCGACCAGCGAGTAGCAAGTAAGGCTTTATAATCGCCAAATTTGGCGATCAACGAGTAGCGAGTAAGGCTTCAGAATTTAAAAAAAAATATGCGACATGCGAGTAGCAAGTAAGGCTTTAAAATCGCATGACTTGGCGATCAACCTGTAGCGAGTAAGGCTTCAAAATTGAAAAAATATGCGATCAGCGAGAAGCAAGTAAGGCTTCAAAATCGCAAGATTTGGCGATCAACGAGTAGCGAGTAAGGCTTCAAAATCCAAAGAATAAGCGATCAGCGAGTCGCGAGTAAGGCTTCAAAATCGAAAGAATTTGCGATCAGTGAGTCGCGAAGAAGGCTTCAAAATTAAAAAAATATGCGATCAGCGAGTAGCAAGTAAGGCTTTAAAATCGCAAGATTTGTCGATCAACGAGTAGCGAGTAAGGCTTCAAAATCGAAAGAATATGCGATCAGCGAGTCGCGAAGAAGGCTTCAAAATTGACAATTGACAAAAATATGCGATCAGCGTGTAGCAAGTAAGGCTTTAAAATCGCAAGATTTGGCGATCAACGAGTAGCGAGTAAGTCTTCAAAATCCAAAGAATATGCGATCAGCGAGTCGCGAGTAAGGCTTCAAAATCTAAAGAATATGCGATCAGCGAGTCGCGAAGAAGGCTTCAAAATTGAAAAAATATGCGACCAGCGAGTAGCAAGTAAGGCTTAAAAATCGCAAGATTTGGCGATCAACGAGTAGCGAGAAAGGCTTCAAAATCGAAAGAATTTGCGATCAGCGAGTCGCAAGTTAGGCTTCTAAATCGAAAGAATTTGTGATCAGCGAGTAGTGAGTTAGGCTTCAAAATCGGAAGAATTGGCGATCAGCGAGTAGCAACTTAGGCTTCAAAATTGAAAGAATATGCGATCAGCGAGTAGCAAGTAAGGCTTCAAAATCAAAGAATATGCGATCAGCGAGTCGCGAAGAAGGCTTCAAAATTGACAATTGACAAAAATATGCGATCAGCGTGTAGCAAGTAAGGCTTTAAAATCGCAAGATTTGGCGATCAACGAGAAGCGAGTAAGTCTTCAAAATCCAAAGAATATGCGATCAGCGAGTCGCGAGTAAGGCTTCAAAATCGAAAGAATATGCGATCAGCGAGTCGCGAGTAAGGCTTCAAAATCGAAAAAACATGAGATCAGCGAGTAGCAAGTAAGGCTTTAAAATCGCAAGATTTGGCGATCAACGAGTAGCGAGTAAGTCTTCAAAATCCAAAGAATATGCGATCAGCGAGTCGCGAGTAAGGCTTCAAAATCTAAAGAATATGCGATCAGCGAGTCGCGAAGAAGGCTTCATAATTGAAAAAATATGCGACCAGCGAGTAGCAAGTAAGGCTTCAAAGTCGAAAGAATATGCGATCAGCGAGTCGCGAGTAAGGCTTCAAAATTTAAAAAATATGCGAACAATGAGTTGCAAGTAAGGCTTTAAAATCGCAAGATTTGGTGATCAACGAGTAGCGAGTAAGGCTTCAAAATCGAAAGAATATGCGATCAGCGAGTAGCAAGTAAGGCTTTAAAATCGCAAAATTTGGCGATCAGCGAGTCGGGAGTAAGGCTTTAAAATCGAAAAAATATGCGATCAGCGAGTAGGAAGTAAGGCTTTAAAATCGCAAAATTTGGCGATCAGCGAGTCGCGAGTAAGGCTTCAAAATTGAAAAAATATGCGACCAGCGAGTAGCAAGTAATGCTTTAAAATCGCAAGATTTGGCGATCAACTAGTAGCGAGTAAGGCTTCAAAATCGAAAGAATATGCGATCAGTGATTCGCGAAGAAGGCTTCAAAATTGAAAAAATATGCGATCAGCGAGTAGCAAGTAAGGCTTTAAAATCGCAAGATTTGGCGATCAACTAGTAGCAAGTAAGGCTTCAAAATCGAAAGAATATGCGATTAGCGAGTCACGAGTAAGGCTTCAAAATTAAATAAAAAAATATGCGACCAGCCAGTAGCAAGTAAGGCTTCAAAATCGAATGAATATGCGATCAGCGAGTCGCGAGTAAGGCTTCAAAATTGAAAAAATATGCGATCAGCGAGTAGCAAGTAAGGCTTTAAAATCGCATGATTTAACGATCAACGAGTAGCAAGTAAGGCTTCAAAATCGAAAGAATATGCGATCAGCGAGTCGCGAGTAAGGCTTCAAAATTTAAAAAATATGCGACCAGCGAGTAGCAAGTAAGGCTTTAAAATCGCAAGATTTGGCGATCAACGAGTAGCGAGTAAGGCTTCAAAATCGAAAAAATATGAGATCAGCGAGTAGAAAGTAAGGCTTTAAAATCGCATGATTTAACGATCAACGAGTAGCAAGTAAGGCTTCAAAATCGAAAGAATATGCGGTCAGCGAGTCGCGAGTAAGGCTTAAAAATTTAAAAAATATGCGACCAGCGAGTAGCAAGTAAGGCTTTAAAATCGCAAAATTTGGCGATCAGCGAATCGGGAGTAAGGCTTTAAAATCGAATAAATATGCGATCAGCGAGTAGCAAGTAAGGCTTTAAAATCGCAAAATTTGGCGATCAGCGAGTCGCGAGTAAGGCTTAAAAATTGAAAAAATATGCGACCAGCGAGTAGCAAGTAATGCTTTAAAATCGCAAGATTTGGCGATCAACTAGTAGCGAGTAAGGCTTCAAAATCGAAAGAATATGCGATCAGTGATTCGCGAAGAAGGCTTCAAAATTGAAAAAATATGCGAACAGCGAGTAGCAAGTAAGGCTTTAAAATCGCAAGATTTGGCGATCAACTAGTAGCGAGTAAGGCTTCAAAATCGAAAGAATATGCGATTAGCGAGTCGCGAGTAAGGCTTCAAAATTAAATAAAAAAATATGCGACCAGCCAGTAGCAAGTAAGGCTTCAAAATCGAAAGAATATGCGATCAGCGAGTCGCGAGTAAGGCTTCAAAATTGAAAAAATATGCGATCAGCGAGTAGCAAGTAAGGCTTTAAAATCGCATGATTTAACGATCAACGAGTAGCAAGTAAGGCTTCAAAATCGAAAGAATATGCGATCAGCGAGTCGCGAGTAAGGCTTCAAAATTTAAAAAATATGCGACCAGCGAGTAGCAAGTAAGGCTTTAAAATCGCAAGATTTGTCGATCAACGAGTAGCGAGTAAGGCTTCAAAATCGCAAGAATATGCGATCAGCAAGTCGCGAGTAAGGCTTCAAAATTGAAAAAATATGCGATCAGCGAGAAGCAAGTAAGGCTTTAAAATCGCAAGATTTGGCGATCAACGAGTAGCGAGTAAGGCTTCAAAATCCAAAGAATAAGCGATCAGCGAGTCGCGAGTAAGGCTTCAACATCGAAAGAATATGCGATCAGTGAGTCGCGAAGAAGGCTTCAAAATTAAAAAAATATGCGATCAGTGAGTAGCAAGTAAGGCTTTAAAATCGCAAGATTTGTCGATCAACGAGTAGCGAGTAAGGCTTCAAAATCGAAAGAATATGCGATCAGCGAGTTGCGAGTAAGGCTTCAGAATTTAAAAAAAAATATGCGACATGCGAGTAGCAAGTAAGGCTTTAAAATCGCATGACTTGGCGATCAACCTGTAGCGAGTAAGGCTTCAAAATTGAAAAAATATGCGATCAGCGAGAAGCAAGTAAGGCTTTAAAATCGCAAGATTTGGCGATCAACGAGTAGCGAGTAAGGCTTCAAAATCCAAAGAATAAGCGATCAGCGAGTCGCGAGTAAGGCTTCAAAATCGAAAAAATTTGCGATCAGTGAGTCGCGAAGAAGGCTTCAAAATTAAAAAAATATGCGATCAGCGAGTAGCAAGTAAGGCTTTAAAATCGCAAGATTTGTCGATCAACGAGTAGCGAGTAAGGCTTCAAAATCGAAAGAATATGCGATCAGCGAGTCGCGAAGAAGGCTTCAAAATTGACAATTGACAAAAATATGCGATCAGCGTGTAGCAAGTAAGGCTTTAAAATCGCAAGATTTGGCGATCAACGAGTAGCGAGTAAGTCTTCAAAATCCAAAGAATATGCGATCAGCGAGTCGCGAGTAAGGCTTCAAAATCTAAAGAATATGCGATCAGCGAGTCGCGAAGAAGGCTTAAAAATTGAAAAAATATGCGACCAGCGAATAGCAAGTAAGGCTTAAAAATCGCAAGATTTGGCGATCAACGAGTAGCGAGAAAGGCTTCAAAATCGAAAGAATTTGCGATCAGCGAGTCGCAAGTTTGGCTTCTAAATCGAAAGAATTTGTGATCAGCGAGTAGTGAGTTAGGCTTCAAAATCGGAAGAATTGGCGATCAGCGAGTAGCAACTTAGGCTTCAAAATTGAAAGAATATGCGATCAGCGAGTAGCAAGTAAGGCTTCAAAATCAAAGAATATGCGATCAGCGAGTCGCGAAGAAGGCTTCAAAATTGACAATTGACAAAAATATGCGATCAGCGTGTAGCAAGTAAGGCTTTAAAATCGCAAGATTTGGCGATCAACGAGAAGCGAGTAAGTCTTCAAAATCCAAAGAATATGCGATCAGCGAGTCGCGAGTAAGGCTTCAAAATCGAAAGAATATGCGATCAGTGAGTCGCGAGTAAGGCTTCAAAATCGAAAAAACATGAGATCAGCGAGTAGCAAGTAAGGCTTTAAAATCGCAAGATTTGGCGATCAACGAGTAGCGAGTAAGTCTTCAAAATCCAAAGAATATGCGATCAGCGAGTCGCGAGTAAGGCTTCAAAATCTAAAGAATATGCGATCAGCGAGTCGCGAAGAAGGCTTCAAAATTGAAAAAATATGCGACCAGCGAGTAGCAAGTAAGGCTTCAAAGTCGAAAGAATATGCGATCAGCGAGTCGCGAGTAAGGCTTCAAAATTTAAAAAATATGCGAACAATGAGTTGCAAGTAAGGCTTTAAAATCGCAAGATTTGGTGATCAACGAGTAGCGAGTAAGGCTTCAAAATCGAAAGAATATGCGATCAGCGAGTAGCAAGTAAGGCTTTAAAATCGCAAAATTTGGCGATCAGCGAGTCGGGAGTAAGGCTTTAAAATCGAAAAAATATGCGATCAGCGAGTAGGAAGTAAGGCTTTAAAATCGCAAAATTTGGCGATCAGCGAGTCGCGAGTAAGGCTTCAAAATTGAAAAAATATGCGACCAGCGAGTAGCAAGTAATGCTTTAAAATCGCAAGATTTGGCGATCAACTAGTAGCGAGTAAGGCTTCAAAATCGAAAGAATATGCGATCAGTGATTCGCGAAGAAGGCTTCAAAATTGAAAAAATATGCGATCAGCGAGTAGCAAGTAAGGCTTTAAAATCGCAAGATTTGGCGATCAACTAGTAGCGAGTAAGGCTTCAAAATCGAAAGAATATGCGATTAGCGAGTCGCGAGTAAGGCTTCAAAATTAAATAAAAAAATATGCGACCAGCCAGTAGCAAGTAAGGCTTCAAAATCGAATGAATATGCGATCAGCGAGTCGCGAGTAAGGCTTCAAAATTGAAAAAATATGCGATCAGCGAGTAGCAAGTAAGGCTTTAAAATCGCATGATTTAACGATCAACGAGTAGCAAGTAAGGCTTCAAAATCGAAAGAATATGCGATCAGCGAGTCGCGAGTAAGGCTTCAAAATTTAAAAAATATGCGACCAGCGAGTAGCAAGTAAGGCTTTAAAATCGCAAGATTTGGCGATCAACGAGTAGCGAGTAAGGCTTCAAAATCGAAAAAATATGAGATCAGCGAGTAGAAAGTAAGGCTTTAAAATCGCATGATTTAACGATCAACGAGTAGCAAGTAAGGCTTCAAAATCGAAAGAATATGCGGTCAGCGAGTCGCGAGTAAGGCTTAAAAATTTAAAAAATATGCGACCAGCGAGTAGCAAGTAAGGCTTTAAAATCGCCAAATTTGGCGATCAACGAATATTGAGTAAGGCTTCAAAATTGAAAGAATATGCGATCAGCAAGTCGCGAGTTAGGCTTCAAAATCGAAAAAATATGAGATCAGCGAGTAGAAAGTAAGGCTTTAAAATCGTCAAATTTGGCGATCAACGAGTAGCGAGTAAGGCTTCAAAATTGAAAGAATATGCGATCAGCAAGTCGCGAGTAAGGCTTCAAAATCGAAAGAATATGCGATCAGCGAGTCGCGAGTAAGGCTGTGGTGAGTGTCACGTATGATGTACATCAGCATGTCACGTATTGTTCAGGGTTAAGTTAAGGTAGATATACTTCGTGTTAGCACGTAGTCACGTACTATCTATGTATATTTAAACCACCTATTAAAGGAGAGAGGACAGTTGAGGACTGTAGCTGAGTACAGTTGAGTCTCTGTTCACAATTGACTCTCAAAGTAATACACGTCATGTTGTTTACTTAACCCCTCCTCATCACCACATTGCATGGCGACCCTGCCAGTCGGCTGGACGGCGTTATAGCTCTCCGTTCGAGCGATTCGCAGCAGCAGAAGTCGACTAGGCTTCGGTGAGCTTCGCGTCACATCTGGTCACGGGCCATGGGGAGCACAACATCAAAGGAAGAAGTGGTCGTCGCTCAGATGGCGGTGGGTGGTTCGAATACCGCAGCGATTACGCAGGAGCAGGTGACGGCCATCCAAACGGTGCTGTTATTTATTGCTGTATGTTTGGCGCTTGTCATCGTTGGTGTGGCGGTCCGGATATATAGAAGGTGTCACCACAGTTGGATCGAGGACCAGCTAAACCAGCGGGAGGTTCACAAGGCTGTGCAGATGGCCTGACCAGATATGGACGAAGAAGACACACAGGAAGTAAGTGATTAAGTGATTCTAAACGTGGGCTTAAGTGTGTGATATGACCGAGCGGTAAATTTAGAGACAATAGTATGATAGTGTATTAAGTTTAAATGGAAGTGGAACTAACGTCACTGTTCGTGCAACTAAAATTGTTAAGGGAAAATATTGTAAAATTAGGTCCTAGTAGGCGGAAAGGCGACAATTTCAATAAGAAAATTAGTGATGTGAAAGCCTTATACGTTAAATTTAAGAGTATAGTTTCAAGTTCGCACAAATTTTCAGAAGAGTTAACA
This sequence comes from Lacanobia oleracea, assembly GCA_950371165.1. Taxonomy (NCBI): domain Eukaryota; kingdom Metazoa; phylum Arthropoda; class Insecta; order Lepidoptera; family Noctuidae; genus Lacanobia; species Lacanobia oleracea. The sequence continues at coordinate 437,799 of OX493408.1, forward strand.
CAGCTGATAGTTAAAATAGAAAATTTGTACGTAGATACTATAAAATTTGAAGACATCGGAAAATCGAGTTAGAGATGGCGGCAGAAAGATTTTCTTTAAAGACGGCGGTTAGCTTGCTACCGAAAATGAATGGCGATGAGCAGGTGACCCAAGATTTGATTGATGCCATAGGTTTATATAGTTCTATGTTGGTGGGGACAGATAATACTCTTTTAGTAAAATTCGTTCTAACCACACGGCTTACTCAGGGGGCTAGGATTCGGTTGTCTTTCAATTACGCAACGGTGGACAGTCTGTTAGCTGACATGAGAAAACATTTAATAACAGTAGAGTCGGACGTGGCTGTGCAAGCCAAACTTGCTCGCGCTAGGCAGAACAATAAATCGGTCGCGGAGTTTGGTGCCGAGATAGAAAAGTTGATGGTCAATTTAACTATTTCTCAAGCCGGGGAAAGTTCGGAAGCTTATAAAATTTTGCAGCCATTGAACGAAATATATGCGATTAGGAAGTTTGCTGACGGACTTCGTAATCAGCGTCTTACTACGGTTATTGCGGCACGGAATTTAACTTGTTTAAAAGATGCTATTAGGGTAGCGGAAGACGAGGATTGTGCTTCGTCATTGCAAGTGTTGACGTACCAGCGCTGTCCCGCAAGATGTGGTTTTTTATCGGGCGTAAGAAATTGCGGAAATAACCATAGGCGGCAGATTGTAGAGAGTAGGCACGTGCAGCATGGAACAGCTGTTGAGCGTACGCGCAAAAATGTCAAGGCATGGCATAGCAGTGGAATGCGCGGTCGCAGCGATAATGCTCGTCGTGGACGCCGGACTCAGCAAGGTCGGCGGCGTGTAGCGTGTTTTGAACACGCGCGGAATGATGCTGACTCAGGCTCAGTGTCAATGTCACGGAGTGGCGAAGGCGGTCAGCTGAGTGAGACTCAGTTTTTTCGTGCATAAGCATATTTTAGCTTGTGATAGCATTAACTGGGTTAATTTGGTAGTGGATAGTGTAGATACGGAATGGTTAGTGGATACGGGTGCGTCCATATCAGCTGTAAAAAACACTTTTTTAACGAATAACGCTTTGTGTTATAAAGTGGTTAAGGAAGAGTTGGTGATCAATGGTGTAGGAGGTAGTTTGCGAGCTATAGGTTATGTATATTTAAATTTGGAGTACGGTCGATGTTCATTCGTGCATAGGTTTTATATATTTGATGAGTTGCCATGTAAGTCGGTAGGCATATTAGGCCAGGATTTTTTGCAGAAATATAGTGGTATTATAGATTTTTCATTGAATAGGTTGTCTCTTAAGGGTAATAAGGGGCAGAAGGTTTCGATGCCGCTCAAGTCGTATGATTACCTGTTGACTATTCCTCCGCGTTGTGAAGTAGTTAGGTATTTTCCCGTTAATAGAGCAGAAGATTGTATAGTGGTAAGGAAAGAATTGCGTGAAGGTGTTTTTTTGGCAAGTGTGGTGGCTAGGCCTAGGAATGGGATGATACCCATTAGGATTTTAAACACAAACTCTGAGGAAGTTGTGTGTAGTATGACCGGTGTTGGATTATCCAGATTTTTCTGATAACAACACTTTCGTATTGCAAACCGACAGTTCGGGGTATGCTTTAGGGAGTGTGTTGTGTAATGGGAACGGGAAACCCGTTGCATATGCTAGTAGGTCTTTAGGGAAAAGTGAGTTAATTAAATTATCCTATAATAGAGAAGGAGTTACTGGCAATAGTTTGGTCAGTTAAACATTTTAGACCATATTTGTACGGGCGGAGGTTCGTCGTAAAAACGGATCACCGGCCGCTGTTGTATTTGTTTAACATGACAGATCCTTCAAGTAGGTTAACTAAGTTTCGTTTGTGTTTAGAAGAATACGACTTTGAGGTTGAATATATTAAGGGAAAAGAAAATGTGCAAACAGATGCACTTTCCAGGATAGTGATTACAAGCGAGGATTTGAAAACCATACACGAAAAGACTATATCCGTGATGACGAGAGCGCAGTACAAGCGGTTAAGAGAGCCGAATGTTTGTGATACGGACTCCATGGTATCTGGGACTGATCACCCTAGGATTGTGGAAGTTCTTAAAAAACAAGGAAATGACGTTGAGATATGTTTAGATGAATGGGAGAAAATGTTACGTAACAAAAATTATAAAAAGATATTTTCAAAAGCGCGCAATTTAATGTATGTGCCAGGAAACTCGAGTATTTATGTAAACTATGAATCTTTATCGGCATCATCGCGGGACGAGTTGTTGAAAGACAGTAGATTTTTGTATTGAGAAAGGCATAAAGGAAGTTATTATTATAAAAAATCGTTATAACGTTGAATTTATTACAAAAATGGCACAATATTTGAAGGAAAATAGTGGTAATTCTCTACATACGAAAGATTTTAAAATGTGTGTGGTGAAGGATTTAAGGAGAGTAGAAGGGGAAGATGAGAAGAGGATTATTTTGAATGATTTCCACATTTTACCCACAAGTGGTCATGCAGGTATACGCAGAATGGTAAATAATATAAAGAAGTATTATTATTGGTCTTCTATTGAAAAAGATGTAACGGAATACATTAATAAATGTGATAAGTGTAAGAAGCAAAAGTATTCTAGACATACTAAGGAACCAATGACAATTACTACCACTGCATCCACATCGTTTGAGAAAATTTATTTAGATATAGTGGGGCCACTTGATAGGGACGAAAAAGGCAATGTTTATATATTGACACTTCAGTGTGAGCTTACAAAATTTGTAGAGGCGTATCCATTAAAGAATAAATCCGCAAATGAGGTAGCGAAAGCGTTGGCAGAAAATTTTGTTTTGAGATATGGAATACCGCGGACAATTGCTACAGATAGGGGTTCTGAGTTCATTTCAAAAGTAATGGTAGAGCTATGTAACATCTTGTGTATCAATAAAATCTTGTCGACATCATATCATCATGAGAGTATAGGATCTTTGGAAAATGTTCACAAAACTTTAGGCGCGTATTTAAGGATACAGACGGAAAATAATCCATCGTCATGGAGTTCTTGGATTCCATATTGGTGCTTTTCATATAACACTACAGTTAATACTGTGACCAAATATACACCTTATGAATTAGTTTTCGGTAAAATTTGCAGGTTACCAAGTAGTCTTCAAGGTGAAAGTGTTGAACCATTGTACAATTTTGATGATTATCCTTTAGAATTTAAGTTTAGATTGCAGAGGGCTCAAAATGATGCGAAAGGAAATTTGATAGCAAGTAAGTAAGCGAGGAAAAGTTGTTATGATAAGAACCTTAATTAAATAAATTATAAAGAAGGTGACTGGATATTAATAAAAAACGAAACAGGCAATAAACTAGAATGTATTTATAATGGACCATTTGAAGTTATAAAGGACGAGTCACCAAATGTAATTGTAAAAAAGAATGATAATAAGATAGATGTAATTCATAAGAATAAAACAAAATTATATTGTAGGAGTTAGAATGTAAGTTTGAAATGTTAAAAAAAAAAGGGAAAAAAAAACCGTAATTTAGTTTTTTTTTTTTTCTTTAAGAGGGGTGATGTAGTGAGTGTCACGTATGTTGTACATCAGCATGTCACGTATTGTTCAGGGTTAAGTTAAGGTAGATATACTTCGTGTTAGCACGTAGTCACGTACTATCTATGTATATTTAAACCACCTATTAAAGGAGAGTGGACAGTTGAGGACTGTAGCTGAGTACAGTTGAGTCTCTGTTCACAATTGACTCTCAAAGTAATACACGTCATGTTGTTTACTTAATCCCTCCTCATCCCCACATCGCAAGGCTTCAAAATTAAAAAAAAAATATGCGACCAGCGAGTAGCAAGTAAGGCTTTAAAATCGCAAAATTTGGCGATCAGCGAGTCGGGAGTAAGGCTTTAAAATCGAAAAAATATGCGATCAGCGAGTAGCAAGTAAGGCTTTAAAATCGCAAAATTTGGCGATCAGCGAGTCGCGAGTAAGGCTTCAAAATTGAAAAAATATGCGACCAGCGAGTAGCAAGTAAGGCTTTAAAATCGCAAGATTTGGCGATCAACTAGTAGCGAGTAAGGCTTCAAAATCGAAAGAATATGCAATCAGTGATTCGCGAAGAAGGCTTCAAAATCGAAAAAATATGCGACCAGCGAGTAGCAAGTAAGGCTTTAAAATCGCAAGATTTAGCGATCAACGAGTAACGAGTAAGGCTTCAAAATCGAAAAAATATGAGATCAGCGAGTAGAAAGTAAGGCTTTAAAATCGCCAAATTTGGCGATCAACGAGTAGCGAGTAAGGTTTCAAAATTGAAAGAATATGCGATCAGCAAGTCGCGAGTAAGGCTTCAAAATCGAAAAAATATGAGATCAGCGAGTAGAAAGTAAGGCTTTAAAATCGTCAAATTTGGCGATCAACGAGTAGCGAGTAAGGCTTCAAAATTGAAAGAATATGCGATCAGCAAGTCGCGAGTAAGGCTTCAAAATCTAAAGAATATGCGATCAGCGAGTCGCGAGTAAGGCTTCAAAATTAAAAAAAAAAAATGCGACCAGCGAGTAGCAAGTAAGGCTTCAAAATCGAAAGAATATGCGATCAGCGAGTCGCGAGTAAGGCTTTAAAATCGCATGATTTAACGATCAACGAGTAGCAAGTAAGGCTTCAAAATCGAAAGAATATGCGATCAGCGAGTCGCGAGTAAGGCTTCAAAATTTAAAAAATATGCGAACAATGAGTAGCAAGTAAGGCTTTAAAATCGCAAGATTTGGCGATCAACGAGTAGCGAGTAAGGCTTCAAAATCGAAAGAATATGCGATCAGCGAGTAGCAAGTAAGGCTTTAAAATCGCAAAATTTGGCGATCAGCGAGTCGGGAGTAAGGCTTCAAAATCGAAAGAATATGCGATCAGCGAGTCGCGAGTAAGGCTTCAAAATTTAAAAATATGCGACCAATGAGTAGCAAGTAAGGCTTTAAAATCGCAAGATTTGGCGATCAACGAGTAGCGAGTAAGGCTTCAAAATCGAAAGAATATGCGATCAGCGAGTAGCAAGTAAGGCTTTAAAATCGCAAAATTTGGCGATCAGCGAGTCGGGAGTAAGCCTTCAAAATTGAAAGAATATGCGATCAGCGAGTAGCAAGTAAGGCTTTAAAATCGCATGATTTGGCGATCAACGAGTAGCGAGTAAGGCTTCAAAATCGAAAAAATATGAGATCAGCGAGTAGAAAGTAAGGCTTTAAAATCGCCAAATTTGGCGATCAACGAGTAGCGAGTAAGGCTTCAAAATTGAAAGAATATGCGATCAGCAAGTCGCGAGTAAGGCTTCAAAATTGAAAAAATATGCGACCAGCGAGTAGCAAGTAAGGCTTTAAAATCGCATGACTTGGCGATCAACGAGTAGCGATTAAGGCTTCAAAATCGAAAGAATATGCGATCAGCGAGTCGCGAGAAAGGCTTCAAAATTTAAAAAATATGCGACCAGCGAGTAGCAAGTAAGGCTTTAAAATCGCCAAATTTGGCGATCAACGAGAAGCGAGTAAGGCTTCAAAATTGAAAGAATATGCGATCAGCAAGTCGCGAGTAAGGCTTCAAAATTGAAAAAATATGCGATCAGCGAGTAGCAAGTAAGGCTTTAAAATCGCATGACTTGGCGATCAACCAGTAGCGAGTAAGGCTTCAAAATCGAAAGAATATGCGATCAGCGAGTTGCGAGTAAGGCTTCAAAATTTAAAAATATGCGACCAGCGAGTAGCAAGTAATGCTTTAAAATCGCAAGATTTGGCGATCAACGAGTAGCGAGTAAGGCTTCAAAATCGAAAGAATATGCGATCAGCGAGTAGCAAGCAAGGCTTTAAAATCGAAAAATTTTGCGATTAGCGAGTCGCGAGTAAGGCTTCAAAATCGAAAAAATATGCGATCAGCGAGTAGCAAGTAAGGCTTCAAAATTGAAAGAATATGCGATCAGCAAGTCGCGAGTAAGGCTTTAAAATTGAAAAAATATGCGATCAGCGAGTAGCAAGTAAGGCTTTAAAATCGCAAGATTTGGCGATCAATGAGTAGCGAGTAAGGCTTCAAAATCGAAAGAATATGCGATCAGCGAGTAGCAAGTAAGGCTTTAAAATCGCAAAATTTGGCGATCAGCGAGTCGCGAGTAAGGCTTCAAAATCGAAAAATATGCGATCAACGAGTAGCTAGTAAGGCTTCGAAATTGAAAGAATATGCGATCAGCAAGTAGCGAGTAAGGCTTCAAAATTGAAAAAATATGCGATCAGCGAGTAGCAAGTAAGGCTTTAAAATCGAAAGAATATGCGATCAGCGAGTAGCAAGTAAGGCTTTAAAATCGCAAGATTTGGCGATCAACCAGTAGCGAGTAAGGCTTCAAAATCGAAAGAATATGCGATCAGCAAGTCGCGAGTAAGGCTTCAAAATTTAAAAATATGCGACCAGCGAGTAGCAAGTAAGGCTTTAAAATCGCAAGGTTTGGCGATCAACGAGTAGCGAGTAAGGCTTCAAAATCGAAAGAATATGCGATCAGCGAGTAGCAAGTAAGGCTTTAAAATCGCAAAATTTGGCGATCAGCGAGTCGCGAGTAAGGCTTCAAAATCGAAAAAATATGCGATCAGCGAGTAGCAAGTAAGGCTTTAAAATCGCAAAATTTGGCGATCAGCGAGTCGCGAGTAAGGCTTTAAAATTGGAAAAATATGCGATCAACGAGTAGCGAGTAAGTCTTCAAAATCCAAAGAATATGCGATCAGCGAGTCGCGAGTAAGGCATCAAAATCGAAAGAATATGCGATCAGCGAGTCGCAAAGAAGGCTTCAAAATTGAAAAAATATGCGATCAGCGAGAAGCAAGTAAGGCTTTAAAATCGCAAGATTTGGCGATCAACGAGTAGCGAGAAAGGCTTCAAAATCCAAAGAATATGCGATCAGCGAGTCGCGAGTAAGGCTTCAAAATCAAAAGAATATGCGATCAGTGAGTCGCGAAGAAGGCTTCAAAATTGAAAAAAAATGCGACCAGCGAGTAGCAAGTAAGGCTTTAAAATCGCAAGATTTGGCGATCAACGAGTAGCGAGTAAGGCTTCAAAATCGAAAGAATATGCGATCAACGAGTCGCGAGTAAGACTTCAAAATCGAAAAAATATGCGATCAGCGAGTAGCAAGTAAGGCTTTTAAATCGCAAGATTTGGCGATCAACGAGTAGCGAGTAAGGCTTCAAAATTGAAAGAATATGCGATCAGCAAGTCGCGAGTAAGGCTTCAAAATTGAAAAAATATGCGATCAGCGAGGAGCAAGTAAGGCTTTAAAATCGCAAGATTTGGCGATCAACGAGTAGCGAGTAAGGCTTCAAAATCCAAAGAATAAGCGATCAGCGAGTCGCGAAGAAGGCTTCAAAATTGAAAAAATATGCGATCAGCGAGTAGCAAGTAAGGCTTTAAAATCGCAAGATTTGTCGATCAACGGGGAGCGAGTAAGGCTTCAAAGTCGAAAGAATATGCGATCAGCGAGTAGCAAGTAAGGCTTTAAAATCGCAAAATTTGGCGATCAGCGAGTCGCGAGTAAGGCTTCAAAATCGAAAAAATATGCGATCAACGAGTAGCGAGTAAGGCTTCAAAATTGAAAGAATATGCGATCAGCAAGTCGCGAGTAAGGCTTCAAAATTGAAAAAATATGCGATCAGCGAGTAGCAAGTAAGGCTTTAAAATCGCATGATTTGGCGATCAACGAGTAGCGAGTAAGGCTTCAAAATCGAAAAAATATGAGATCAGCGAGTAGAAAGTAAGGCTTTAAAATCGCCAAATTTGGCGATCAACGAGTAGCGAGTAAGGCTTCAAAATTGAAAGAATATGCGATCAGCAAGTCGCGAGTAAGGCTTCAAAATTGAAAAAATATGCGATCAGCGAGTAGCAAGTAAGGCTTTAAAATCGCATGACTTGGCGATCAACGAGTAGCGATTAAGGCTTCAAAATCGAAAGAATATGCGATCAGCGAGTCGCGAGAAAGGCTTCAAAATTTAAAAAATATGCGACCAGCGAGTAGCAAGTAATGCTTTAAAATCGCAAGATTTGGCGATCAACGAGTAGCGAGTAAGGCTTCAAAATCGAAAGAATATGCGATCAGCGAGTAGCAAGTAAGGCTTTAAAATCGCAAAATTTTGCGATTAGCGAGTCGCGAGTAAGGCTTCAAAATCGAAAAAATATGCGATCAGCGAGTAGCAAGTAAGGCTTCAAAATTGAAAGAATATGCGATCAGCAAGTCGCGAGTAAGGCTTTAAAATTGAAAAAATATGCGATCAGCGAGTAGCAAGTAAGGCTTTAAAATCGCAAGATTTGGCGATCAATGAGTAGCGAGTAAGGCTTCAAAATCGAAAGAATATGCGATCAGCGAGTAGCAAGTAAGGCTTTAAAATCGCAAAATTTGGCGATCAGCGAGTCGCGAGTAAGGCTTCAAAATCGAAAAATATGCGATCAACGAGTAGCTAGTAAGGCTTCGAAATTGAAAGAATATGCGATCAGCAAGTAGCGAGTAAGGCTTCAAAATTGAAAAAATATGCGATCAGCGAGTAGCAAGTAAGGCTTTAAAATCGAAAGAATATGCGATCAGCGAGTAGCAAGTAAGGCTTTAAAATCGCAAGATTTGGCGATCAACCAGTAGCGAGTAAGGCTTCAAAATCGAAAGAATATGCGATCAGCAAGTCGCGAGTAAGGCTTCAAAATTTAAAAATATGCGACCAGCGAGTAGCAAGTAAGGCTTTAAAATCGCAAGATTTGGCGATCAACGAGTAGCGAGTAAGGCTTCAAAATCGAAAGAATATGCGATCAGCGAGTAGCAAGTAAGGCTTTAAAATCGCAAAATTTGGCGATCAGCGAGTCGCGAGTAAGGCTTCAAAATCGAAAAAATATGCGATCAGCGAGTAGCAAGTAAGGCTTTAAAATCGCAAAATTTGGCGATCAGCGAGTCGCGAGTAAGGCTTTAAAATTGGAAAAATATGCGATCAACGAGTAGCGAGTAAGTCTTCAAAATCCAAAGAATATGCGATCAGCGAGTCGCGAGTAAGGCATCAAAATCGAAAGAATATGCGATCAGCGAGTCGCAAAGAAGGCTTCAAAATTGAAAAAATATGCGATCAGCGAGAAGCAAGTAAGGCTTTAAAATCGCAAGATTTGGCGATCAACGAGTAGCGAGAAAGGCTTCAAAATCCAAAGAATATGCGATCAGCGAGTCGCGAGTAAGGCTTCAAAATCAAAAGAATATGCGATCAGTGAGTCGCGAAGAAGGCTTCAAAATTGAAAAAAAATGCGACCAGCGAGTAGCAAGTAAGGCTTTAAAATCGCAAGATTTGGCGATCAACGAGTAGCGAGTAAGGCTTCAAAATCGAAAGAATATGCGATCAACGAGTCGCGAGTAAGACTTCAAAATCGAAAAAATATGCGATCAGCGAGTAGCAAGTAAGGCTTTTAAATCGCAAGATTTGGCGATCAACGAGTAGCGAGTAAGGCTTCAAAATTGAAAGAATATGCGATCAGCAAGTCGCGAGTAAGGCTTCAAAATTGAAAAAATATGCGATCAGCGAGGAGCAAGTAAGGCTTTAAAATCGCAAGATTTGGCGATCAACGAGTAGCGAGTAAGGCTTCAAAATCCAAAGAATAAGCGATCAGCGAGTCGCGAAGAAGGCTTCAAAATTGAAAAAATATGCGATCAGCGAGTAGCAAGTAAGGCTTTAAAATCGCAAGATTTGTCGATCAACGGGGAGCGAGTAAGGCTTCAAAGTCGAAAGAATATGCGATCAGCGAGTAGCAAGTAAGGCTTTAAAATCGCAAAATTTGGCGATCAGCGAGTCGCGAGTAAGGCTTCAAAATCGAAAAAATATGCGATCAACGAGTAGCGAGTAAGGCTTCAAAATTGAAAGAATATGCGATCAGCAAGTCGCGAGTAAGGCTTCAAAATTGAAAAAATATGCGATCAGCGAGTAGCAAGTAAGGCTTTAAAATCGCATGATTTGGCGATCAACGAGTAGCGAGTAAGGCTTCAAAATCGAAAAAATATGAGATCAGCGAGTAGAAAGTAAGGCTTTAAAATCGCCAAATTTGGCGATCAACGAGTAGCGAGTAAGGCTTCAAAATTGAAAGAATATGCGATCAGCAAGTCGCGAGTAAGGCTTCAAAATTGAAAAAATATGCGATCAGCGAGTAGCAAGTAAGGCTTTAAAATCGCATGACTTGGCGATCAACGAGTAGCGATTAAGGCTTCAAAATCGAAAGAATATGCGATCAGCGAGTCGCGAGAAAGGCTTCAAAATTTAAAAAATATGCGACCAGCGAGTAGCAAGTAATGCTTTAAAATCGCAAGATTTGGCGATCAACGAGTAGCGAGTAAGGCTTCAAAATCGAAAGAATATGCGATCAGCGAGTAGCAAGTAAGGCTTTAAAATCGCAAAATTTTGCGATTAGCGAGTCGCGAGTAAGGCTTCAAAATCGAAAAAATATGCGATCAGCGAGTAGCAAGTAAGGCTTCAAAATTGAAAGAATATGCGATCAGCAAGTCGCGAGTAAGGCTTTAAAATTGAAAAAATATGCGATCAGCGAGTAGCAAGTAAGGCTTTAAAATCGCAAGATTTGGCGATCAATGAGTAGCGAGTAAGGCTTCAAAATCGAAAGAATATGCGATCAGCGAGTAGCAAGTAAGGCTTTAAAATCGCAAGATTTGGCGATCAACGAGTAGCGAGTAAGGCTTCAAAATCGAAAGAATATGCGATCAACGAGTAGCTAGTAAGGCTTCGAAATTGAAAGAATATGCGATCAGCAAGTAGCGAGTAAGGCTTCAAAATTGAAAAAATATGCGATCAGCGAGTAGCAAGTAAGGCTTTAAAATCGAAAGAATATGCGATCAGCGAGTAGCAAGTAAGGCTTTAAAATCGCAAGATTTGGCGATCAACCAGTAGCGAGTAAGGCTTCAAAATCGAAAGAATATGCGATCAGCAAGTCGCGAGTAAGGCTTCAAAATTTAAAAATATGCGACCAGCGAGTAGCAAGTAAGGCTTTAAAATCGCAAGATTTGGCGATCAACGAGTAGCGAGTAAGGCTTCAAAATCGAAAGAATATGCGATCAGCGAGTAGCAAGTAAGGCTTTAAAATCGCAAAATTTGGCGATCAGCGAGTCGCGAGTAAGGCTTCAAAATCGAAAAAATATGCGATCAGCGAGTAGCAAGTAAGGCTTTAAAATCGCAAAATTTGGCGATCAGCGAGTCGCGAGTAAGGCTTTAAAATTGGAAAAATATGCGATCAACGAGTAGCGAGTAAGTCTTCAAAATCCAAAGAATATGCGATCAGCGAGTCGCGAGTAAGGCATCAAAATCGAAAGAATATGCGATCAGCAAGTCGCAAAGAAGGCTTCAAAATTGAAAAAATATGCGATCAGCGAGAAGCAAGTAAGGCTTTAAAATCGCAAGATTTGGCGATCAACGAGTAGCGAGAAAGGCTTCAAAATCCAAAGAATATGCGATCAGCGAGTCGCGAGTAAGGCTTCAAAATCAAAAGAATATGCGATCAGTGAGTCGCGAAGAAGGCTTCAAAATTGAAAAAAAATGCGACCAGCGAGTAGCAAGTAAAGCTTTAAAATCGCAAGATTTGGCGATCAACGAGTAGCGAGTAAGGCTTCAAAATCGAAAGAATATGCGATCAACGAGTCGCGAGTAAGACTTCAAAATCGAAAAAATATGCGATCAGCGAGTAGCAAGTAAGGCTTTTAAATCGCAAGATTTGGCGATCAACGAGTAGCGAGTAAGGCTTCAAAATTGAAAGAAAATGCGATCAGCAAGTCGCGAGTAAGGCTTCAAAATTGAAAAAATATGCGATCAGCGAGGAGCAAGTAAGGCTTTAAAATCGCAAGATTTGGCGATCAACAAATAGCGAGTAAGGCTTCAAAATCCAAAGAATAAGCGATCAGCGAGTCGCGAAGAAGGCTTCAAAATTGAAAAAATATGCGATCAGCGAGTAGCAAGTAAGGCTTTAAAATCGCAAGATTTGTCGATCAACGAGGAGCGAGTAAGGCTTCAAAGTCGAAAGAATATGCGATCAGCGAGTAGCAAGTAAGGCTTTAAAATCGCAAAATTTGGCGATCAGCGAGTCGCGAGTAAGGCTTCAAAATCGAAAAAATATGCGATCAACGAGTAGCGAGTAAGGCTTCAAAATTGAAAGAATATGCGATCAGCAAGTCGCGAGTAAGGCTTCAAAATTGAAAAAATATGCGATCAGCGAGTAGCAAGTAAGGCTTTAAAATCGCAAGATTTGGCGATCAACGAGTAGCGAGTAAGGCTTCAAAATCGAAAGAATATGCGATCAGCGAGTAGCAAGTAAGGCTTTAAAATCGCATGACTTGGCGATCAACCAGTAGCGAGTAAGGCTTCAAAATCGAAAGAATATGCGATCAGCGAGTCGCGAGTAAGGCTTCAAAATTTAAAAAATATGCGACCAGCGAGTAGCAAGTGAGGCTTTAAAATCGCAAGATTTGGCGATCAACGAGTAGCAAGTAAGGCTTTAAAATCGCATGACTTGGCGATCAACGAGTAGCGAGTAAGGCTTCAAAATCGAAAGAATATGCGATCAGCGAGTCGCGAGTAAGGCTTTAAAATTTAAAAAATATGCGACCAGCGAGTAGCAAGTAAGGCTTTAAAATCGCATGACTTGACGATCAACCAGTAGCGAGTAAGGCTTCAAAATCGAAGGAATATGCGATCAGCGAGTTGCGAGTAAGGCTTCAAAATTTAAAAAATATGCGACCAGCGGGTAGCAAGTAAGGCTTTAAAATCGCAAGATTTGGCGATCAACCAGTAGCGAGTAAGGCTTCAAAATCGAAAGAATATGCGATCAGCAAGTCGCGAGTAAGGCTTCAAAATTTAAAAAATATGCGACCAGCGAGTAGCAAGTAAGGCTTTAAAATCGCATGACTTGACGATCAACCAGTAGCGAGTAAGGCTTCAAAATCGAAGGAATATGCGATCAGCGAGTTGCGAGTAAGGCTTCAAAATTTAAAAAATATGCGACCAGCGGGTAGCAAGTAAGGCTTTAAAATCGCAAGATTTGGCGATCAACCAGTAGCGAGTAAGGCTTCAAAATCGAAAGAATATGCGATCAGCAAGTCGCGAGTAAGGCTTCAAAATTTAAAAAATATGCGACCAGCGAGTAGCAAGTAAGGCTTTAAAATCGCAAGATTTGGCGATCAACGAGTAGCGAGTAAGGCTTCAAAATCGAAAGAATATGCGATCAGCGAGTAGCAAGTAAGGCTTTAAAATCGCAAAATTTGGCGATCAGGAAGTCGCGAGTAAGGCTTAAAAATCGAAAAAATATGCGATCAGCGAGTAGCAAGTAAGGCATCAAAATTGAAAGAATATGCGATCAGCAAGTCGCGAGTAAGGCTTCAAAATTGAAAAAATATGCGATCAGCGAGTAGCAAGTAAGGCTTTAAAATCGCAAGATTTGGCGATCAACGAGTAGCGAGTAAGGCTTCAAAATCGAAAGAATATGCGATCAGCGAGTAGCAAGTAAAGCTTTAAAATCGCAAAATTTGGCGATCAGCGAGTCGCGAGTAAGGCTTCAAAATTTAAAAAATATGCGACCAGCGAGTAGCAAGTGAGGCTTTAAAATCGCAAGATTTGGCGATCAACGAGTAGCAAGTAAGGCTTTAAAATCGCATGACTTGGCGATCAACGAGTAGCGAGTAAGGCTTCAAAATCGAAAGAATATGCGATCAGCGAGTCGCGAGTAAGGCTTTAAAATTTAAAAAATATGCGACCAGCGAGTAGCAAGTAAGGCTTTAAAATCGCATGACTTGGCGATCAACCAGTAGCGAGTAAGGCTTCAAAATCGAAGGAATATGCGATCAGCGAGTTGCGAGTAAGGCTTCAAAATTTAAAAAATATGCGACCAGCGAGTAGCAAGTAAGGCTTTAAAATCGCAAGATTTGGCGATCAACCGGTAGCGAGTAAGGCTTCAAAATCGAAGGAATATGCGATCAGCGAGTTGCGAGTAAGGCTTCAAAATTTAAAAAATATGCGACCAGCGAGTAGCAAGTAAGGCTTTAAAATCGCAAGATTTGGCGATCAACGAGTAGCGAGTAAGGCTTCAAAATCGAAAGAATATGCGATCAGCGAGTAGCAAGTAAGGCTTTAAAATCGCAAAATTTGGCGATCAGCAAGTCGCGAGTAAGGCTTAAAAATCGAAAAAATATGCGATCAGCGAGTAGCAAGTAAGGCTTCAAAATTGAAAGAATATGCGATCAGCAAGTCGCGAGTAAGGCTTCAAAATTGAAAAAATATGCGATCAGCGAGTAGCAAGTAAGGCTTTAAAATCGCAAGATTTGGCGATCAACGAGTAGCGAGTAAGGCTTCAAAATCGAAAGAATATGCGATCAGCGAGTAGCAAGTAAGGCTTTAAAATCGCAAAATTTGGCGATCAGCGAGTCGCGAGTAAGGCTTCAAAATCGAAAAAATATGCGATCAACGAGTAGCGAGTAAGGCTTCAAAATTGAAAGAATATGCGATCAACAAGTCGCGAGTAAGGCTTCAAAAATGAAAAAATATGCGATCAGCGAGTAGCAAGTAAGGCTTTAAAATCGCATGACTTGGCGATCAACGAGTAGCGAGTAAGGCTTCAAAATCGAAAGAATATGCGATCAGCGAGTAGCAAGTAAGGCTTTAAAATCGCATGACTTGGCGATCAACCAGTAGCGAGTAAGGCTTCAAAATCGAAAGAATATGCGATCAGCGAGTCGCGAGTAAGGCTTCAAAATTTAAAAAATATGCGACCAGCGAGTAGCAAGTAAGGCTTTAAAATCGCAAGATTTGGCGATCAACGAGTAGCGAGTAAGGCTTCAAAATCGAAAGAATATGCGATCAGCGAGTAGCAAGTAAGGCTTTAAAATCGCAAAATTTGGCGATCAGCGAGTCGCGAGTAAGGCTTCAAAATCGAAAAAATATGCGATCAGCGAGTAGCAAGTAGGGCTTTAAAATCGCAAAATTTGGCGATCAGCGAGTCGCGAGTAAGGCTTTAAAATTGGAAAAATATGCGATCAACGAGTAGCGAGTAAGTCTTCAAAATCCAAAGAATATGCGATCAGCGAGTCGCGAGTAAGGCATCAAAATCGAAATAATATGCGATCAGCGAGTCGCAAAGAAGGCATCAAAATCGAAAGAATATGCGATCAGCGAGTCGCGAGTAAGGCTTCAAAATTAAAAAAAAAAAATATGCGACCAGCGAGTAGCAAGTAAGGCTTCAAAATCGAAAGTATATGCGTTCAGCGTGTCGCGAAAAAGGCTTCGAAATTGAAAAAATATGCGATCAGCGAGTAGCAAGTAAGGCTTTAAAATCGCATGATTTAACGATCAACGAGTAGCAAGTAAGGCTTCAAAATCGAAAGAATATACGATCAGCGAGTCGCGAGTAAGGCTTCAAAATTTAAAAAATATGCGACCAGCGAGTAGCAAGTAAGGCTTTAAAATCGCAAGATTTGGCGATCAACGAGTAGCGAGTAAGGCTTCAAAATCGAAAAAATATGAGATCAGCGAGTAGAAAGTAAGGCTTTAAAATCGCCAAATTTGGCGATCAACGAGTAGCGAGTAAGGCTTCAAAATTTAAAGAATATGCGATCAGCAAGTCGCGAGTATGGCTTCAAAATCGCAAAAATATGAGATCAGCGAGTAGAAAGTAAGGCTTTAAAATCGTCAAATTTGGCGATCAACGAGTAGCGAGTAAGGCTTCAAAATTGAAAGAATATGCGATCAGCAAGTCGCGAGTAAGGCTTCAAAATCGAAAGAATATGCGATCAGCGAGTCGCGAGTAAGGCTTCAAAATTAAAAAAAAAATATGCGACCAGCGAGTAGCAAGTAAGGCTTCAAAATCGAAAGAATATGCGATCAGCGAGTCGCGAGTAAGGCTTTTAAATCACATGATTTAACGATCAACGAGTAGCAAGTAAGGCTTCAAAATCGAAAGAATATGCGATCAGCGAGTCGCGAGATAGGCTTCAAAATTTAAAAAATATGCGACCGGCGAGTAGCAAGTAAGGCGTTAAAACCGCAAGATTTGGCGATCAACGAGTAGCGAGTAAGGCTTTAAAATCGAAAAAATATGAGATCAGCGAGTAGAAAGTAAGGCTTTAAAATAGCCAAATTTGGCGATCAACGAGTAGCGAGTAAGGCTTCAAAATTGAAAAAATATGCGACCAGCGAGTAGCAAGTAAGGCTTTAAAATCGCAAGATTTGGCGATCAACGAGTAGCGAGTAAGGCTTCAAAATCCAAAGAATATGCGATCAGCGAGTCGCGAGTAAGGCTTCAAAATCTAAAGAATATGCGATCAGAGAGTCGCGAAGAAGGCTTCAAAATTGAAAAAATATGCTTCCAGCGAGAAGCAAGTAAGGCTTTAAAATCGCAAGATTTGGCGATCAACGAGTAGCGAGTAAGGCTTCAAAATCGAAAGAATATGCGAAGAGCGAGTCGCGAGTTAGGCTTCAAAATCGAAAGAATTGGCGATCAGCGAGTAGCAAGTAAGGCTTTAAAATCGCAAGATTTGGCGATCAACGAGTAGCGAGTTAGGCTTCAAAATCCAAAGAATATGCGATCAGCAAGTCGCGAATAAGGCTTCAAAATTGAAAAAATATGCGATCAGCGAGTAGCAAGTAAGGCTTTAAAATCGCAAGATTTGGCGATCAACGAGAAGCGAGTAAGGCTTCAAAATCGAAAGAATATGCGATCAGCGAGTAGCAAGTAAGGCTTTAAAATCGCAAAATTTGGCGATCAGCGAGTCGCGAGTAAGGCTTCAAAATCGAAAAAATATGCGATCAACGAGTAGCGAGTAAGGCTTCAAAATTGAAAGAATATGCGATCAACAAGTCGCGAGTAAGGCTTCAAAATTGAAAAAATATGCGATCAGCGAGTAGCAAGTAAGGCTTTAAAATCGCATGAATTGGCGATCAACGAGTAGCGAGTAAGGCTTCAAAATCGAAAGAATATGCGATCAGCGAGTAGCAAGTAAGGCTTTAAAATCGCATGACTTGGCGATCAACCAGTAGCGAGTAAGGCTTCAAAATCGAAAGAATATGCGATCAGCGAGTCGCGAGTAAGGCTTCAAAATTTAAAAAATTTGCGACCAGCGAGTAGCAAGCAAGGCTTTAAAATCGCAAGATTTGGCGATCAACGAGTAGCGAGTAAGGCTTCAAAATCGAAAGAATATGCGATCAGCGAGTAGCAAGTAAGGCTTTAAAATCGCAAGATTTGGCGATCAACGAGTAGCGAGTAAGGCTTCAAAATCGAAAGAATATGCGATCAGCGAGTAGCAAGTAAGGCTTTAAAATCGCAAAATTTTTGCGATCAGCGAGTCGCGAGTAAGGCTTCAAAATCGAAAAAATATGCGATCAGCGCGTAGCAAGTACGGCTTTAAAATCGCAAAATTTGGCAATCAGCGAGTCGCGAGTAAGGCTTTAAAATTGGAAAAATATGCGATCACCGAGTAGCGAGTAAGTCTTCAAAATCCAAAGAATATGCGATCAGCGAGTCGCGAGTAAGGCATCAAAATCGAAATAATATGCGATCAGCGAGTCGCAAAGAAGGCTTCAAAATCGAAAGAATGTGCGATCAGCGAGTCGCGAGTAAGGCTTCAAAATTAAAAAAAAAAAAATATGCGACCAGCGAGTAGCAAGTAAGGCTTCAATATCGAAAGAATATGCGATCAGCGAGTCGCGAAAAAGGCTTCAACATTGAAAAAATATGCGATCAGCGAGTAGCAAGTAAGGCTTTAAAATCGCATGATTTAACGATCAACGAGTAGCGAGTAAGGCTTCAAAATCGAAAAAATATAAGATCAGCGAGTATAAAGTAAGGCTTTAAAATCGCCAAATTTGGCGATCAACGAGTAGCGAGTAAGGCTTCAAAATTTAAAGAATATGCGATCAGCAAGTCGCGAGTATGGCTTCAAAATCGAAAAAATATGAGATCAGCGAGTAGAAAGTAAGGCTTTAAAATCGTCAAATTTGGCGATCAACGAGTAGCGAGTAAGGCTTCAAAATTGAAAGAATATGCGATCAGCAAGTCGCGAGTAAGGCTTCAAAATCGAAAGAATATGCGATCAGCGAGTCGCGAGTAAGGCTTCAAAATTAAAAAAAAATATGCAACCAGCGAGTAGCAAGTAAGGCTTCAAAATCGAAAGAATATGCGATCAGCGAGTCGCGAGTAAGGCTTTAAAATCGCATGATTAAACGATCAACGAGTAGCAAGTAAGGCTTCAAAATCGAAAGAATATGCGCTCAGCGAGTCGCGAGATAGGCTTCAAAATTTAAAAAATATGCGACCGGCGAGTAGCAAGTAAGGCTTTAAAATCGCAAGATTTGGCGATCAACGAGTAGCGAGTTAGGCTTCAAAATTGAAAGAATATGCGATCAGCAAGTCGCGAGTAAGGCTTCAAAATCGAAAGAATATGCGATCAGCGAGTCGCGAGTAAGGCTTCAAAATTAAAAAAAAATATGCAACCAGCGAGTAGCAAGTAAGGCTTCAAAATCGAAAGAATATGCGATCAGCGAGTCGCGAGTAAGGCTTTAAAATCGCATGATTAAACGATCAACGAGTAGCAAGTAAGGCTTCAAAATCGAAAGAATATGCGCTCAGCGAGTCGCGAGATAGGCTTCAAAATTGAAAAAATATGCTTCCAGCGAGTAGCAAGTAAGGCTTTAAAATCGCAAGATTTGGCGATCAACGAGTAGCGAGTAAGGCTTCAAAATCGAAAGAATATGCGAAGAGCGAGTCGCGAGTTAGGCTTCAAAATCGAAAGAATTGGCGATCAGCGAGTAGCAAGTAAGGCTTTAAAATCGCAAGATTTGGCGATCAACGAGTAGCGAGTAAGGCTTCAAAATCCAAAGAATAAGCGATCAGCGGGTCGCGAGTAAGGCTTCAAAATTAAAAAAAAAAAAATATGCGACCAGCGAGTAGCAAGTAAGGCTTCAAAATCGAAAGAATATGCGATCAGCGAGTCGCGAAAAAGGCTTCAAAATTGAAAAAATATGCGATCAGCGAGTAGCAAGTAAGGCTTTAAAATCGCATGATTTAACGATCAACGAGTAGCAAGTAAGGCTTCAAAATCGAAAGAATATGCGATCAGCGAGTCGCGAGTAAGGCTTCAAAATTTAAAAAATATGCGACCAGCGAGTAGCAAGTAAGGCTTTAAAATCGCAAGATTTGGCGATCAACGAGTAGCGAGTAAGGCTTCAAAATCGAAAAAATATGAGATCAGCGAGTAGAAAGTAAGGCTTTAAAATTGGAAAAATATGCGATCAACGAGTAGCGAGTAAGTCTTCAAAATCCAAAGAATATGCGATCAGCGAGTCGCGAGTAAGGCATCAAAATCGAAAGAATATGCGATCAGCGAGTCGCAAAGAAGGCTTCAAAATTGAAAAAATATGCGATCAGCGAGAAGCAAGTAAGGCTTTAAAATCGCAAGATTTGGCGATCAACGAGTAGCGAGAAAGGCTTCAAAATCCAAAGAATATGCGATCAGCGAGTCGCGAGTAAGGCTTCAAAATCAAAAGAATATGCGATCAGTGAGTCGCGAAGAAGGCTTCAAAATTGAAAAAAAATGCGACCAGCGAGTAGCAAGTAAGGCTTTAAAATCGCAAGATTTGGCGATCAACGAGTAGCGAGTAAGGCTTCAAAATCGAAAGAATATGCGATCAACGAGTCGCGAGTAAGACTTCAAAATCGAAAAAATATGCGATCAGCGAGTAGCAAGTAAGGCTTTTAAATCGCAAGATTTGGCGATCAACGAGTAGCGAGTAAGGCTTCAAAATTGAAAGAATATGCGATCAGCAAGTCGCGAGTAAGGCTTCAAAATTGAAAAAATATGCGATCAGCGAGGAGCAAGTAAGGCTTTAAAATCGCAAGATTTGGCGATCAACGAGTAGCGAGTAAGGCTTCAAAATCCAAAGAATAAGCGATCAGCGAGTCGCGAAGAAGGCTTCAAAATTGAAAAAATATGCGATCAGCGAGTAGCAAGTAAGGCTTTAAAATCGCAAGATTTGTCGATCAACGGGGAGCGAGTAAGGCTTCAAAGTCGAAAGAATATGCGATCAGCGAGTAGCAAGTAAGGCTTTAAAATCGCAAAATTTGGCGATCAGCGAGTCGCGAGTAAGGCTTCAAAATCGAAAAAATATGCGATCAACGAGTAGCGAGTAAGGCTTCAAAATTGAAAGAATATGCGATCAGCAAGTCGCGAGTAAGGCTTCAAAATTGAAAAAATATGCGATCAGCGAGTAGCAAGTAAGGCTTTAAAATCGCATGATTTGGCGATCAACGAGTAGCGAGTAAGGCTTCAAAATCGAAAAAATATGAGATCAGCGAGTAGAAAGTAAGGCTTTAAAATCGCCAAATTTGGCGATCAACGAGTAGCGAGTAAGGCTTCAAAATTGAAAGAATATGCGATCAGCAAGTCGCGAGTAAGGCTTCAAAATTGAAAAAATATGCGATCAGCGAGTAGCAAGTAAGGCTTTAAAATCGCATGACTTGGCGATCAACGAGTAGCGATTAAGGCTTCAAAATCGAAAGAATATGCGATCAGCGAGTCGCGAGAAAGGCTTCAAAATTTAAAAAATATGCGACCAGCGAGTAGCAAGTAAGGCTTTAAAATCGCCAAATTTGGCGATCAACGAGAAGCGAGTAAGGCTTCAAAATTGAAAGAATATGCGATCAGCAAGTCGCGAGTAAGGCTTCAAAATTGAAAAAATATGCGATCAGCGAGTAGCAAGTAAGGCTTTAAAATCGCATGACTTGGCGATCAACCAGTAGCGAGTAAGGCTTCAAAATCGAAAGAATATGCGATCAGCGAGTTGCGAGTAAGGCTTCAAAATTTAAAAATATGCGACCAGCGAGTAGCAAGTAATGCTTTAAAATCGCAAGATTTGGCGATCAACGAGTAGCGAGTAAGGCTTCAAAATCGAAAGAATATGCGATCAGCGAGTAGCAAGTAAGGCTTTAAAATCGCAAAATTTTGCGATTAGCGAGTCGCGAGTAAGGCTTCAAAATCGAAAAAATATGCGATCAGCGAGTAGCAAGTAAGGCTTCAAAATTGAAAGAATATGCGATCAGCAAGTCGCGAGTAAGGCTTTAAAATTGAAAAAATATGCGATCAGCGAGTAGCAAGTAAGGCTTTAAAATCGCAAGATTTGGCGATCAATGAGTAGCGAGTAAGGCTTCAAAATCGAAAGAATATGCGATCAGCGAGTAGCAAGTAAGGCTTTAAAATCGCAAGATTTGGCGATCAACGAGTAGCGAGTAAGGCTTCAAAATCGAAAGAATATGCGATCAACGAGTAGCTAGTAAGGCTTCGAAATTGAAAGAATATGCGATCAGCAAGTAGCGAGTAAGGCTTTAAAATTGAAAAAATATGCGATCAGCGAGTAGCAAGTAAGGCTTTAAAATCGAAAGAATATGCGATCAGCGAGTAGCAAGTAAGGCTTTAAAATCGCAAGATTTGGCGATCAACCAGTAGCGAGTAAGGCTTCAAAATCGAAAGAATATGCGATCAGCAAGTCGCGAGTAAGGCTTCAAAATTTAAAAATATGCGACCAGCGAGTAGCAAGTAAGGCTTTAAAATCGCAAGATTTGGCGATCAACGAGTAGCGAGTAAGGCTTCAAAATCGAAAGAATATGCGATCAGCGAGTAGCAAGTAAGGCTTTAAAATCGCAAAATTTGGCGATCAGCGAGTCGCGAGTAAGGCTTCAAAATCGAAAAAATATGCGATCAGCGAGTAGCAAGTAAGGCTTTAAAATCGCAAAATTTGGCGATCAGCGAGTCGCGAGTAAGGCTTTAAAATTGGAAAAATATGCGATCAACGAGTAGCGAGTAAGTCTTCAAAATCCAAAGAATATGCGATCAGCGAGTCGCGAGTAAGGCATCAAAATCGAAAGAATATGCGATCAGCAAGTCGCAAAGAAGGCTTCAAAATTGAAAAAATATGCGATCAGCGAGAAGCAAGTAAGGCTTTAAAATCGCAAGATTTGGCGATCAACGAGTAGCGAGAAAGGCTTCAAAATCCAAAGAATATGCGATCAGCGAGTCGCGAGTAAGGCTTCAAAATCAAAAGAATATGCGATCAGTGAGTCGCGAAGAAGGCTTCAAAATTGAAAAAAAATGCGACCAGCGAGTAGCAAGTAAAGCTTTAAAATCGCAAGATTTGGCGATCAACGAGTAGCGAGTAAGGCTTCAAAATCGAAAGAATATGCGATCAACGAGTCGCGAGTAAGACTTCAAAATCGAAAAAATATGCGATCAGCGAGTAGCAAGTAAGGCTTTTAAATCGCAAGATTTGGCGATCAACGAGTAGCGAGTAAGGCTTCAAAATTGAAAGAAAATGCGATCAGCAAGTCGCGAGTAAGGCTTCAAAATTGAAAAAATATGCGATCAGCGAGGAGCAAGTAAGGCTTTAAAATCGCAAGATTTGGCGATCAACAAATAGCGAGTAAGGCTTCAAAATCCAAAGAATAAGCGATCAGCGAGTCGCGAAGAAGGCTTCAAAATTGAAAAAATATGCGATCAGCGAGTAGCAAGTAAGGCTTTAAAATCGCAAGATTTGTCGATCAACGAGGAGCGAGTAAGGCTTCAAAGTCGAAAGAATATGCGATCAGCGAGTAGCAAGTAAGGCTTTAAAATCGCAAAATTTGGCGATCAGCGAGTCGCGAGTAAGGCTTCAAAATCGAAAAAATATGCGATCAACGAGTAGCGAGTAAGGCTTCAAAATTGAAAGAATATGCGATCAGCAAGTCGCGAGTAAGGCTTCAAAATTGAAAAAATATGCGATCAGCGAGTAGCAAGTAAGGCTTTAAAATCGCAAGATTTGGCGATCAACGAGTAGCGAGTAAGGCTTCAAAATCGAAAGAATATGCGATCAGCGAGTAGCAAGTAAGGCTTTAAAATCGCATGACTTGGCGATCAACCAGTAGCGAGTAAGGCTTCAAAATCGAAAGAATATGCGATCAGCGAGTCGCGAGTAAGGCTTCAAAATTTAAAAAATATGCGACCAGCGAGTAGCAAGTGAGGCTTTAAAATCGCAAGATTTGGCGATCAACGAGTAGCAAGTAAGGCTTTAAAATCGCATGACTTGGCGATCAACGAGTAGCGAGTAAGGCTTCAAAATCGAAAGAATATGCGATCAGCGAGTCGCGAGTAAGGCTTTAAAATTTAAAAAATATGCGACCAGCGAGTAGCAAGTAAGGCTTTAAAATCGCATGACTTGACGATCAACCAGTAGCGAGTAAGGCTTCAAAATCGAAGGAATATGCGATCAGCGAGTTGCGAGTAAGGCTTCAAAATTTAAAAAATATGCGACCAGCGGGTAGCAAGTAAGGCTTTAAAATCGCAAGATTTGGCGATCAACCAGTAGCGAGTAAGGCTTCAAAATCGAAAGAATATGCGATCAGCAAGTCGCGAGTAAGGCTTCAAAATTTAAAAAATATGCGACCAGCGAGTAGCAAGTAAGGCTTTAAAATCGCATGACTTGACGATCAACCAGTAGCGAGTAAGGCTTCAAAATCGAAGGAATATGCGATCAGCGAGTTGCGAGTAAGGCTTCAAAATTTAAAAAATATGCGACCAGCGGGTAGCAAGTAAGGCTTTAAAATCGCAAGATTTGGCGATCAACCAGTAGCGAGTAAGGCTTCAAAATCGAAAGAATATGCGATCAGCAAGTCGCGAGTAAGGCTTCAAAATTTAAAAAATATGCGACCAGCGAGTAGCAAGTAAGGCTTTAAAATCGCAAGATTTGGCGATCAACGAGTAGCGAGTAAGGCTTCAAAATCGAAAGAATATGCGATCAGCGAGTAGCAAGTAAGGCTTTAAAATCGCAAAATTTGGCGATCAGGAAGTCGCGAGTAAGGCTTAAAAATCGAAAAAATATGCGATCAGCGAGTAGCAAGTAAGGCATCAAAATTGAAAGAATATGCGATCAGCAAGTCGCGAGTAAGGCTTCAAAATTGAAAAAATATGCGATCAGCGAGTAGCAAGTAAGGCTTTAAAATCGCAAGATTTGGCGATCAACGAGTAGCGAGTAAGGCTTCAAAATCGAAAGAATATGCGATCAGCGAGTAGCAAGTAAAGCTTTAAAATCGCAAAATTTGGCGATCAGCGAGTCGCGAGTAAGGCTTCAAAATTTAAAAAATATGCGACCAGCGAGTAGCAAGTGAGGCTTTAAAATCGCAAGATTTGGCGATCAACGAGTAGCAAGTAAGGCTTTAAAATCGCATGACTTGGCGATCAACGAGTAGCGAGTAAGGCTTCAAAATCGAAAGAATATGCGATCAGCGAGTCGCGAGTAAGGCTTTAAAATTTAAAAAATATGCGACCAGCGAGTAGCAAGTAAGGCTTTAAAATCGCATGACTTGGCGATCAACCAGTAGCGAGTAAGGCTTCAAAATCGAAGGAATATGCGATCAGCGAGTTGCGAGTAAGGCTTCAAAATTTAAAAAATATGCGACCAGCGAGTAGCAAGTAAGGCTTTAAAATCGCAAGATTTGGCGATCAACCGGTAGCGAGTAAGGCTTCAAAATCGAAGGAATTTGCGATCAGCGAGTTGCGAGTAAGGCTTCAAAATTTAAAAAATATGCGACCAGCGAGTAGCAAGTAAGGCTTTAAAATCGCAAGATTTGGCGATCAACGAGTAGCGAGTAAGGCTTCAAAATCGAAAGAATATGCGATCAGCGAGTAGCAAGTAAGGCTTTAAAATCGCAAAATTTGGCGATCAGCAAGTCGCGAGTAAGGCTTAAAAATCGAAAAAATATGCGATCAGCGAGTAGCAAGTAAGGCTTCAAAATTGAAAGAATATGCGATCAGCAAGTCGCGAGTAAGGCTTCAAAATTGAAAAAATATGCGATCAGCGAGTAGCAAGTAAGGCTTTAAAATCGCAAGATTTGGCGATCAACGAGTAGCGAGTAAGGCTTCAAAATCGAAAGAATATGCGATCAGCGAGTAGCAAGTAAGGCTTTAAAATCGCAAAATTTGGCGATCAGCGAGTCGCGAGTAAGGCTTCAAAATCGAAAAAATATGCGATCAACGAGTAGCGAGTAAGGCTTCAAAATTGAAAGAATATGCGATCAACAAGTCGCGAGTAAGGCTTCAAAAATGAAAAAATATGCGATCAGCGAGTAGCAAGTAAGGCTTTAAAATCGCATGACTTGGCGATCAACGAGTAGCGAGTAAGGCTTCAAAATCGAAAGAATATGCGATCAGCGAGTAGCAAGTAAGGCTTTAAAATCGCATGACTTGGCGATCAACCAGTAGCGAGTAAGGCTTCAAAATCGAAAGAATATGCGATCAGCGAGTCGCGAGTAAGGCTTCAAAATTTAAAAAATATGCGACCAGCGAGTAGCAAGTAAGGCTTTAAAATCGCAAGATTTGGCGATCAACGAGTAGCGAGTAAGGCTTCAAAATCGAAAGAATATGCGATCAGCGAGTAGCAAGTAAGGCTTTAAAATCGCAAAATTTGGCGATCAGCGAGTCGCGAGTAAGGCTTCAAAATCGAAAAAATATGCGATCAGCGAGTAGCAAGTAGGGCTTTAAAATCGCAAAATTTGGCGATCAGCGAGTCGCGAGTAAGGCTTTAAAATTGGAAAAATATGCGATCAACGAGTAGCGAGTAAGTCTTCAAAATCCAAAGAATATGCGATCAGCGAGTCGCGAGTAAGGCATCAAAATCGAAATAATATGCGATCAGCGAGTCGCAAAGAAGGCATCAAAATCGAAAGAATATGCGATCAGCGAGTCGCGAGTAAGGCTTCAAAATTAAAAAAAAAAAATATGCGACCAGCGAGTAGCAAGTAAGGCTTCAAAATCGAAAGTATATGCGTTCAGCGTGTCGCGAAAAAGGCTTCGAAATTGAAAAAATATGCGATCAGCGAGTAGCAAGTAAGGCTTTAAAATCGCATGATTTAACGATCAACGAGTAGCAAGTAAGGCTTCAAAATCGAAAGAATATACGATCAGCGAGTCGCGAGTAAGGCTTCAAAATTTAAAAAATATGCGACCAGCGAGTAGCAAGTAAGGCTTTAAAATCGCAAGATTTGGCGATCAACGAGTAGCGAGTAAGGCTTCAAAATCGAAAAAATATGAGATCAGCGAGTAGAAAGTAAGGCTTTAAAATCGCCAAATTTGGCGATCAACGAGTAGCGAGTAAGGCTTCAAAATTTAAAGAATATGCGATCAGCAAGTCGCGAGTATGGCTTCAAAATCGCAAAAATATGAGATCAGCGAGTAGAAAGTAAGGCTTTAAAATCGTCAAATTTGGCGATCAACGAGTAGCGAGTAAGGCTTCAAAATTGAAAGAATATGCGATCAGCAAGTCGCGAGTAAGGCTTCAAAATCGAAAGAATATGCGATCAGCGAGTCGCGAGTAAGGCTTCAAAATTAAAAAAAAAATATGCGACCAGCGAGTAGCAAGTAAGGCTTCAAAATCGAAAGAATATGCGATCAGCGAGTCGCGAGTAAGGCTTTTAAATCGCATGATTTAACGATCAACGAGTAGCAAGTAAGGCTTCAAAATCGAAAGAATATGCGATCAGCGAGTCGCGAGATAGGCTTCAAAATTTAAAAAATATGCGACCGGCGAGTAGCAAGTAAGGCGTTAAAACCGCAAGATTTGGCGATCAACGAGTAGCGAGTAAGGCTTTAAAATCGAAAAAATATGAGATCAGCGAGTAGAAAGTAAGGCTTTAAAATAGCCAAATTTGGCGATCAACGAGTAGCGAGTAAGGCTTCAAAATTGAAAAAATATGCGACCAGCGAGTAGCAAGTAAGGCTTTAAAATCGCAAGATTTGGCGATCAACGAGTAGCGAGTAAGGCTTCAAAATCCAAAGAATATGCGATCAGCGAGTCGCGAGTAAGGCTTCAAAATCTAAAGAATATGCGATCAGAGAGTCGCGAAGAAGGCTTCAAAATTGAAAAAATATGCTTCCAGCGAGAAGCAAGTAAGGCTTTAAAATCGCAAGATTTGGCGATCAACGAGTAGCGAGTAAGGCTTCAAAATCGAAAGAATATGCGAAGAGCGAGTCGCGAGTTAGGCTTCAAAATCGAAAGAATTGGCGATCAGCGAGTAGCAAGTAAGGCTTTAAAATCGCAAGATTTGGCGATCAACGAGTAGCGAGTTAGGCTTCAAAATCCAAAGAATATGCGATCAGCAAGTCGCGAATAAGGCTTCAAAATTGAAAAAATATGCGATCAGCGAGTAGCAAGTAAGGCTTTAAAATCGCAAGATTTGGCGATCAACGAGAAGCGAGTAAGGCTTCAAAATCGAAAGAATATGCGATCAGCGAGTAGCAAGTAAGGCTTTAAAATCGCAAAATTTGGCGATCAGCGAGTCGCGAGTAAGGCTTCAAAATCGAAAAAATATGCGATCAACGAGTAGCGAGTAAGGCTTCAAAATTGAAAGAATATGCGATCAACAAGTCGCGAGTAAGGCTTCAAAATTGAAAAAATATGCGATCAGCGAGTAGCAAGTAAGGCTTTAAAATCGCATGAATTGGCGATCAACGAGTAGCGAGTAAGGCTTCAAAATCGAAAGAATATGCGATCAGCGAGTAGCAAGTAAGGCTTTAAAATCGCATGACTTGGCGATCAACCAGTAGCGAGTAAGGCTTCAAAATCGAAAGAATATGCGATCAGCGAGTCGCGAGTAAGGCTTCAAAATTTAAAAAATTTGCGACCAGCGAGTAGCAAGCAAGGCTTTAAAATCGCAAGATTTGGCGATCAACGAGTAGCGAGTAAGGCTTCAAAATCGAAAGAATATGCGATCAGCGAGTAGCAAGTAAGGCTTTAAAATCGCAAGATTTGGCGATCAACGAGTAGCGAGTAAGGCTTCAAAATCGAAAGAATATGCGATCAGCGAGTAGCAAGTAAGGCTTTAAAATCGCAAAATTTTTGCGATCAGCGAGTCGCGAGTAAGGCTTCAAAATCGAAAAAATATGCGATCAGCGCGTAGCAAGTACGGCTTTAAAATCGCAAAATTTGGCAATCAGCGAGTCGCGAGTAAGGCTTTAAAATTGGAAAAATATGCGATCACCGAGTAGCGAGTAAGTCTTCAAAATCCAAAGAATATGCGATCAGCGAGTCGCGAGTAAGGCATCAAAATCGAAATAATATGCGATCAGCGAGTCGCAAAGAAGGCTTCAAAATCGAAAGAATGTGCGATCAGCGAGTCGCGAGTAAGGCTTCAAAATTAAAAAAAAAAAAATATGCGACCAGCGAGTAGCAAGTAAGGCTTCAATATCGAAAGAATATGCGATCAGCGAGTCGCGAAAAAGGCTTCAAAATTGAAAAAATATGCGATCAGCGAGTAGCAAGTAAGGCTTTAAAATCGCATGATTTAACGATCAACGAGTAGCGAGTAAGGCTTCAAAATCGAAAAAATATAAGATCAGCGAGTATAAAGTAAGGCTTTAAAATCGCCAAATTTGGCGATCAACGAGTAGCGAATAAGGCTTCAAAATTTAAAGAATATGCGATCAGCAAGTCGCGAGTATGGCTTCAAAATCGAAAAAATATGAGATCAGCGAGTAGAAAGTAAGGCTTTAAAATCGTCAAATTTGGCGATCAACGAGTAGCGAGTAAGGCTTCAAAATTGAAAGAATATGCGATCAGCAAGTCGCGAGTAAGGCTTCAAAATCGAAACAATATGCGATCAGCGAGTCGCGAGTAAGGCTTCAAAATTAAAAAAAAATATGCAACCAGC
Organism: Lacanobia oleracea; assembly: GCA_950371165.1. Taxonomy (NCBI): domain Eukaryota; kingdom Metazoa; phylum Arthropoda; class Insecta; order Lepidoptera; family Noctuidae; genus Lacanobia; species Lacanobia oleracea. Next base: position 466,539 of record OX493408.1, read on the forward strand.
GAGTAGCAAGTAAGGCTTCAAAATCGAAAGAATATGCGATCAGCGAGTCGCGAGTAAGGCTTTAAAATCGCATGATTAAACGATCAACGAGTAGCAAGTAAGGCTTCAAAATCGAAAGAATATGCGCTCAGCGAGTCGCGAGATAGGCTTCAAAATTTAAAAAATATGCGACCGGCGAGTAGCAAGTAAGGCTTTAAAATCGCAAGATTTGGCGATCAACGAGTAGCGAGTTAGGCTTCAAAATTGAAAGAATATGCGATCAGCAAGTCGCGAGTAAGGCTTCAAAATCGAAAGAATATGCGATCAGCGAGTCGCGAGTAAGGCTTCAAAATTAAAAAAAAATATGCAACCAGCGAGTAGCAAGTAAGGCTTCAAAATCGAAAGAATATGCGATCAGCGAGTCGCGAGTAAGGCTTTAAAATCGCATGATTAAACGATCAACGAGTAGCAAGTAAGGCTTCAAAATCGAAAGAATATGCGCTCAGCGAGTCGCGAGATAGGCTTCAAAATTGAAAAAATATGCTTCCAGCGAGTAGCAAGTAAGGCTTTAAAATCGCAAGATTTGGCGATCAACGAGTAGCGAGTAAGGCTTCAAAATCGAAAGAATATGCGAAGAGCGAGTCGCGAGTTAGGCTTCAAAATCGAAAGAATTGGCGATCAGCGAGTAGCAAGTAAGGCTTTAAAATCGCAAGATTTGGCGATCAACGAGTAGCGAGTAAGGCTTCAAAATCCAAAGAATAAGCGATCAGCGGGTCGCGAGTAAGGCTTCAAAATTAAAAAAAAAAAAATATGCGACCAGCGAGTAGCAAGTAAGGCTTCAAAATCGAAAGAATATGCGATCAGCGAGTCGCGAGTAAGGCTTCAAAATTTAAAAAATATGCGACCAGCGAGTAGCAAGTAAGGCTTTAAAATCGCAAGATTTGGCGATCAACGAGTAGCGAGTAAGGCTTCAAAATCGAAAAAATATGAGATCAGCGAGTAGAAAGTAAGGCTTTAAAATCGCCAAATTTGGCGATCAACGAGTTGCGAGTAAGGCTTCAAAATTTAAAGAATATGCGATCAGCAAGTCGCGAGTATGGCTTCAAAATCGAAAAAATATGAGATCAGCGAGTAGAAAGTAAGGCTTTAAAATCGTCAAATTTGGCGATCAACGAGTAGCGAGTAAGGCTTCAAAATTGAAAGAATATGCGATCAGCAAGTCGCGAGTAAGGCTTCAAAATCGAAAGAATATGCGATCAGCGAGTCGCGAGTAAGGCTTCAAAATTAAAAAAAAAATATGCGACCAGCGAGTAGCAAGTAAGGCTTCAAAATCGAAAGAATATGCGATCAGCGAGTCGCGAGTAAGGCTTTTAAATCGCATGATTTAACGATCAACGAGTAGCAAGTAAGGCTTCAAAATCGAAAGAATATGCGATCAGCGAGTCGCGAGATAGGCTTCAAAATTTAAAAAATATGCGACCGGCGAGTAGCGGCTTTAAAACCGCAAGATTTGGCGATCAACGAGTAGCGAGTAAGGCTTCAAAATCGAAAGAATATGCGATCAGCGAGTAGCAAGTAAGGCTTTAAAATCGCAAAATTTGGCGATCAGCGAGTAGCGAGTAAGGCTTCAAAATCGAAAGAATATGCGATCAGCGAGTAGCAAGTAAGGCTTTAAAATCGCAAAATTTGGCGATCAGCGAGTCGCGAGTAAGGCTTCAAAATCGAAAAAATATGCGATCAGCGAGTAGCAAGTAAGGCTTTAAAATCGCAAAATTTGGCGATCAGCGAGTCGCGAGTAAGGCTTTAAAATTGGAAAAATATGCGATCAACGAGTAGCGAGTAAGTCTTCAAAATCGAAAGAATATGCGATCAGCGAGTCGCGAGTAAGGCTTCAAAATTAAAAAAAAAAACATATGCGACCAGCGAGTAGCAAGTAAGGCTTCAAAATCGAAAGAATATGCGATCAGCGAGTCGCGAAAAAAGCTTCAAAATTGAAAAAATATGCGATCAGCGAGTAGCAAGTAAGGCTTTAAAATCGCATGATTTAACGATCAACGAGTAGCAAGTAAGGCTTCAAAATCGAAAGAATATGCGATCAGCGAGTCGCGAGTAAGGCTTCAAAATTTAAAAAATATGCGACCAGCGAGTAGCAAGTAAGGCTTTAAAATCGCAAGATTTGGCGATCAACGAGTAGCGAGTAAGGCTTCAAATTTGAAAAAATATGAGATCAGCGAGTAGAAAGTAAGGCTTTAAAATCGCCAAATTTGGCGATCAACGAGTAGCGAGTAAGGCTTCAAAATTTAAAGAATATGCGATCAGCAAGTCGCGAGTATGGCTTCAAAATCGAAAAAATATGAGATCAGCAAGTAGAAAGTAAGGCTTTAAAATCGTCAAAATTTGGCGATCAACGAGTAGCGAGTAAGGCTTCAAAATCGAAAGAATATGCGATCAGCGAGTCGCGAGATAGGCTTCAAAATTTAAAAAATATGCGACCGGCGAGTAGCAAGTAAGGCGTTAAAACCGCAAGATTTGGCGATCAACGAGTAGCGAGTAAGGCTTTAAAATCGAAAAAATATGAGATCAGCGAGTAGAAAGTAAGGCTTTAAAATCGCCAAATTTGGCGATCAACGAGTAGCGAGTAAGGCTTCAAAATTGAAAAAATATGCGACCAGCGAGTAGCAAGTAAGGCTTTAAAATCGCAAGATTTGGCGATCAACGAGTAGCGAGTAAGGCTTCAAAATCCAAAGAATATGCGATCAGCGAGTCGCTAGTAAGGCTTCAAAATCTAAAGAATATGCGATCAGAGAGTCGCGAAGAAGGCTTCAAAATTGAAAAAATATGCTTCCAGCGAGAAGCAAGTAAGGCTTTAAAATCGCATGATTTAACGATCAACGAGTAGCAAGTAAGGCTTCAAAATCGAAAGAATATACGATCAGCGAGTCGCGAGTAAGGCTTCAAAATTTAAAAAATATGCGACCAGCGAGTAGCAAGTAAGGCTTTAAAATCGCAAGATTTGGCGATCAACGAGTAGCGAGTAAGGCTTCAAAATCGAAAAAATATGAGATCAGCGAGTAGAAAGTAAGGCTTTAAAATCGCCAAATTTGGCGATCAACGAGTAGCGAGTAAGGCTTCAAAATTTAAAGAATATGCGATCAGCAAGTCGCGAGTATGGCTTCAAAATCGAAAAAATATGAGATCAGCGAGTAGAAAGTAAGGCTTTAAAATCGTCAAATTTGGCGATCAACGAGTAGCGAGTAAGGCTTCAAAATTGAAAGAATATGCGATCAGCAAGTCGCGAGTAAGGCTTCAAAATCGAAAGAATATGCGATCAGCGAGTCGCGAGTAAGGCTTCAAAATTAAAAAAAAAATATGCGACCAGCGAGTAGCAAGTAAGGCTTCAAAATCGAAAGAATATGCGATCAGCGAGTCGCGAGTAAGGCTTTTAAATCACATGATTTAACGATCAACGAGTAGCAAGTAAGGCTTCAAAATCGAAAGAATATGCGATCAGCGAGTCGCGAGATAGGCTTCAAAATTTAAAAAATATGCGACCGGCGAGTAGCAAGTAAGGCGTTAAAACCGCAAGATTTGGCGATCAACGAGTAGCGAGTAAGGCTTTAAAATCGAAAAAAAATGAGATCAGCGAGTAGAAAGTAAGGCTTTAAAATCGCCAAATTTGGCGATCAACGAGTAGCGAGTAAGGCTTCAAAATTGAAAAAATATGCGAGTAGCAAGTAAGGCTTTAAAATCGCAAGATTTGGCGATCAACGAGTAGCGAGTAAGGCTTCAAAATCCAAAGAATATGCGATCAGCGAGTCGCGAGTAAGGCTTCAAAATCTAAAGAATATGCGATCAGAGAGTCGCGAAGAAGGCTTCAAAATTGAAAAAATATGCTTCCAGCGAGAAGCAAGTAAGGCTTTAAAATCGCAAGATTTGGCGATCAACGAGTAGCGAGTAAGGCTTCAAAATCGAAAGAATATGCGAAGAGCGAGTCGCGAGTTAGGCTTCAAAATCGAAAGAATTGGCGATCAGCGAGTAGCAAGTAAGGCTTTAAAATCGCAAGATTTGGCGATCAACGAGTAGCGAGTTAGGCTTCAAAATCCAAAGAATATGCGATCAGCAAGTCGCGAATAAGGCTTCAAAATTGAAAAAATATGCGATCAGCGAGTAGCAAGTAAGGCTTTAAAATCGTAAGATTTGGCGATCAACGAGAAGCGAGTAAGGCTTCAAAATCGAAAGAATATGCGATCAGCGAGTAGCAAGTAAGGCTTTAAAATTGCAAAATTTGGCGATCAGCGAGTCGCGAGTAAGGCTTCAAAATCGAAAAAATATGCGATCAACGAGTAGCGAGTAAGGCTTCAAAATTGAAAGAATATGCGATCAACAAGTCGCGAGTAAGGCTTTAAAATTGAAAAAATATGCGATCAGCGAGTAGCAAGTAAGGCTTTAAAATCGCATGACTTGGCGATCAACGAGTAGCGAGTAAGGCTTCAAAATCGAAAGAATATGCGATCAGCGAGTAGCAAGTAAGGCTTTAAAATCGCATGACTTGGCGATCAACCAGTAGCGAGTAAGGCTTCAAAATCGAAAGAATATGCGATCAGCGAGTCGCGAGTAAGGCTTCAAAATTTAAAAAATATGCGACCAGCGAGTAGCAAGCAAGGCTTTAAAATCGCAAGATTTGGCGATCAACGAGTAGCGAGTAAGGCTTCAAAATCGAAAAAATATGCGATCAGCGAGTAGCAAGTAGGGCTTTAAAATCGCAAAATTTGGCGATCAGCGAGTCGCGAGTAAGGCTTTAAAATTGGAAAAATATGCGATCAACGAGTAGCGAGTAAGTCTTCAAAATCCAAAGAATAAGCGATCAGCGAGTCGCGAGTAAGGCATCAAAATCGAAATAATATGCGATCAGCGAGTCGCAAAGAAGGCTTCAAAATCGAAAGAATATGCGATCAGCGAGTCGCGAGTAAGGCTTCAAAATTAAAAAAAAAAAATATGCGACCAGCGAGTAGCAAGTAAGGCTTCAAAATCGAAAGTATATGCGATCAGCGAGTCGCGAAAAAGGCTTCAAAATTGAAAAAATATGCGATCAGCGAGTAGCAAGTAAGGCTTTAAAATCGCATGATTTAACGATCAACGAGTAGCGAGTAAGGCTTCAAAATCGAAAAAATATGAGATCAGCGAGTAGAAAGTAAGGCTTTAAAATCGCCAAATTCGGCGATCAACGAGTAGCGAGTAAGGCTTCAAAATTTAAAGAATATGCGATCAACAAGTCGCGAGTATGGCTTCAAAATCGAAAAAATATGAGATCAGCGAGTAGAAAGTAAGGCTTTAAAATCGTCAAATTTGGCGATCAACGAGTAGCGAGTAAGGCTTCAAAATTGAAAGAATATGCGATCAGCAAGTCGCGAGTAAGGCTTCAAAATCGAAAGAATATGCGATCAGCGAGTCGCGAGTAAGGCTTCAAAATTAAAAAAAAAATATGCGACCAGCGAGTAGCAAGTAAGGCTTCAAAATCGAAAGAATATGCGATCAGCGAGTCGCGAGTAAGGCTTTTAAATCGCATGATTTAACGATCAACGAGTAGCAAGTAAGGCTTCAAAATCGAAAGAATATGCGATCAGCGAGTCGCGAGATAGGCTTCAAAATTTAAAAAATATGCGACCGGCGAGTAGCAAGTAAGGCGTTAAAACCGCAAGATTTGGCGATCAACGAGTAGCGAGTAAGGCTTTAAAATCGAAAAAAAATGAGATCAGCGAGTAGAAAGTAAGGCTTTAAAATCGCCAAATTTGGCGATCAACGAGTAGCGAGTAAGGCTTCAAAATTGAAAAAATATGCGACCAGCGAGTAGCAAGTAAGGCTTCAAAATCGAAAGAATATGCGATCAGCGAGTCGCGAGTAAGGCTTTTAAATCGCATGATTTAACGATCAACGAGTAGCAAGTAAGGCTTCAAAATCGAAAGAATATGCGATCAGCGAGTCGCGAGATAGGCTTCAAAATTTAAAAAATATGCGACCGGCGAGTAGCAAGTAAGGCGTTAAAACCGCAAGATTTGGCGATCAACGAGTAGCGAGTAAGGCTTCAAAATTGAAAAAATATGCGACCAGCGAGTAGCAAGTAAGGCTTTAAAATCGCAAGATTTGGCGATCAACGAGTAGCGAGTAAGGCTTCAAAATCCAAAGAATATGCGATCAGCGAGTCGCGAGTAAGGCTTCAAAATCTAAAGAATATGCGATCAGAGAGTCGCGAAGAAGGCTTCAAAATTGAAAAAATATGCTTCCAGCGAGAAGCAAGTAAGGCTTTAAAATCGCAAGATTTGGCGATCAACGAGTAGCGAGTAAGGCTTCAAAATCGAAAGAATATGCGAAGAGCGAGTCGCGAGTTAGGCTTCAAAATCGAAAGAATTGGCGATCAGCGAGTAGCAAGTAAGGCTTTAAAATCGCAAGATTTGGCGATCAACGAGTAGCGAGTTAGGCTTCAAAATCCAAAGAATATGCGATCAGCAAGTCGCGAATAAGGCTTCAAAATTGAAAAAATATGCGATCAGCGAGTAGCAAGTAAGGCTTTAAAATCGCAAGATTTGGCGATCAACGAGAAGCGAGTAAGGCTTCAAAATCGAAAGAATATGCGATCAGCGAGTAGCAAGTAAGGCTTTAAAATCGCAAAATTTGGCGATCAGCGAGTCGCGAGTAAGGCTTCAAAATCGAAAAAATATGCGATCAACGAGTAGCGAGTAAGGCTTCAAAATTGAAAGAATATGCGATCAACAAGTCGCGAGTAAGGCTTCAAAATTGAAAAAATATGCGATCAGCGAGTAGCAAGTAAGGCTTTAAAATCGCATGACTTGGCGATCAACGAGTAGCGAGTAAGGCTTCAAAATCGAAAGAATATGCGATCAGCGAGTAGCAAGTAAGGCTTTAAAATCGCATGACTTGGCGATCAACCAGTAGCGAGTAAGGCTTCAAAATCGAAAGAATATGCGATCAGCGAGTCGCGAGAAAGGCTTCAAAATTTAAAAAATATGCGACCAGCGAGTAGCAAGCAAGGCTTTAAAATCGCAAGATTTGGCGATCAACGAGAAGCGAGTAAGGCTTCAAAATCGAAAAAATATGCGATCAGCGAGTAGCAAGTAGGGCTTTAAAATCGCAAAATTTGGCGATCAGCGAGTCGCGAGTAAGGCTTTAAAATTGGAAAAATATGCGATCAACGAGTAGCGAGTAAGTCTTCAAAATCCAAAGAATATGCGATCAGCGAGTCGCGAGTAAGGCATCAAAATCGAAATAATATGCGATCAGCGAGTCGCAAAGAAGGCTTCAAAATCGAAAGAATATGCGATCAGCGAGTCGCGAGTAAGGCTTCAAAATTAAAAAAAAAAAATATGCGACCAGCGAGTAGCAAGTAAGGCTTCAAAATAAAAGTATATGCGATCAGCGAGTCGCGAAAAAGGCTTCAAAATTGAAAAAATATGCGATCAGCGAGTAGCAAGTAAGGCTTTAAAATCGCATTATTTAACGATCAACGAGTAGCAAGTAAGGCTTCAAAATCGAAAGAATATACGATCAGCGAGTCGCGAGTAAAGCTTCAAAATTTAAAAAATATGCGACCAGCGAGTAGCAAGTAAGGCTTTAAAATCGCAAGATTTGGCGATCAACGAGTAGCGAGTAAGGCTTCAAAATCGAAAAAATATGAGATCAGCGAGTAGAAAGTAAGGCTTTAAAATCGCCAAATTTGGCGATCAACGAGTAGCGAGTAAGGCTTCAAAATTTAAAGAATATGCGATCAGCAAGTCGCGAGTATGGCTTCAAAATCGAAAAAATATGAGATCAGCGAGTAGAAAATAAGGCTTTAAAATCGTCAAATTTGGCGATCAACGAGTAGCGAGTAAGGCTTCAAAATTGAAAGAATATGCGATCAGCAAGTCGCGAGTAAGGCTTCAAAATCGAAAGAATATGCGATCAGCGAGTCGCGAGTAAGGCTTCAAAATTAAAAAAAAAATATGCGCCCAGCGAGTAGCAAGTAAGGCTTCAAAATCGAAAGAATATGCGATCAGCGAGTCGCGAGTAAGGCTTTTAAATCGCATGATTTAACGATCAACGAGTAGCAGGTAAGGCTTCAAAATCGAAAGAATATGCGATCAGCGAGTCGCGAGATAGGCTTCAAAATTTAAAAAATATGCGACCGGCGAGTAGCAAGTAAGGCGTTAAAACCGCAAGATTTGGCGATCAACGAGTAGCGAGTAAGGCTTTAAAATCGAAAAAATATGAGATCAGCGAGTAGAAAGTAAGGCTTTAAAATAGCCAAATTTGGCGATCAACGAGTAGCGAGTAAGGCTTCAAAATTGAAAAAATATGCGACCAGCGAGTAGCAAGTAAGGCTTTAAAATCGCAAGATTTGGCGATCAACGAGTAGCGAGTAAGGCTTCAAAATCCAAAGAATATGCGATCAGCGAGTCGCGAGTAAGGCTTCAAAATCTAAAGAATATGCGATCAGAGAGTCGCGAAGAAGGCTTCAAAATTGAAAAAATATGCTTCCAGCGAGAAGCAAGTAAGGCTTTAAAATCGCAAGATTTGGCGATCAACGAGTAGCGAGTAAGGCTTCAAAATCGAAAGAATATGCGAAGAGCGAGTCGCGAGTTAGGCTTCAAAATCGAAAGAATTGGCGATCAGCGAGTAGCAAGTAAGGCTTTAAAATCGCAAGATTTGGCGATCAACGAGTAGCGAGTTAGGCTTCAAAATCCAAAGAATATGCGATCAGCAAGTCGCGAATAAGGCTTCAAAATTGAAAAAATATGCGATCAGCGAGTAGCAAGTAAGGCTTTAAAATCGCAAGATTTGGCGATCAACGAGAAGCGAGTAAGGCTTCAAAATCGAAAGAATATGCGATCAGCGAGTAGCAAGTAAGGCTTTAAAATCGCAAAATTTGGCGATCAGCGAGTCGCGAGTAAGGCTTCAAAATCGAAAAAATATGCGATCAACGAGTAGCGAGTAAGGCTTCAAAATTGAAAGAATATGCGATCAACAAGTCGCGAGTAAGGCTTCAAAATTGAAAAAATATGCGATCAGCGAGTAGCAAGTAAGGCTTTAAAATCGCATGACTTGGCGATCAACGAGTAGCGAGTAAGGCTTCAAAATCGAAAGAATATGCGATCAGCGAGTAGCAAGTAAGGCTTTAAAATCGCATGACTTGGCGATCAACCAGTAGCGAGTAAGGCTTCAAAATCGAAAGAATATGCGATCAGCGAGTCGCGAGTAGAGCTTCAAAATTTAAAAAATATGCGACCAGCGAGTAGCAAGCAAGGCTTTAAAATCGCAAGATTTGGCGATCAACGAGTAGCGAGTAAGGCTTCAAAATCGAAAGAATATGCGATCAGCGAGTAGCAAGTAAGGCTTTAAAATCGCAAAATTTGGCGATCAGCGAGTCGCGAGTAAGGCTTCAAAATTTAAAAAATATGCGACCAGCGAGTAGCAAGCAAGGCTTTAAAATCGCAAGATTTGGCGATCAACGAGTAGCGAGTAAGGCTTCAAAATCGAAAGAATATGCGATCAGCGAGTAGCAAGTAAGGCTTTAAAATCGCAAAATTTTTGCGATCAGCGAGTCGCGAGTAAGGCTTCAAAATCGAAAAAATATGCGATCAGCGAGTAGCAAGTACGGCTTTAAAATCGCAAAATTTGGCAATCAGCGAGTCGCGAGTAAGGCTTTAAAATTGGAAAAATATGCGATCAACGAGTAGCGAGTAAGTCTTCAAAATCCAAAGAATATGCGATCAGCGAGTCGCGAGTAAGGCATCAAAATCGAAATAATATGCGATCAGCGAGTCGCAAAGAAGGCTTCAAAATCGAAAGAATGTGCGATCAGCGAGTCGCGAGTAAGGCTTCAAAATTAAAAAAAAAAAAATATGCGACCAGCGAGTAGCAAGTAAGGCTTCAATATCGAAAGAATATGCGATCAGCGAGTCGCGAAAAAGGCTTCAAAATTGAAAAAATATGCGATCAGCGAGTAGCAAGTAAGGCTTTAAAATCGCATGATTTAACGATCAACGAGTAGCGAGTAAGGCTTCAAAATCGAAAAAATATAAGATCAGCGAGTATTAAGTAAGGCTTTAAAATCGCCAAATTTGGCGATCAACGCGTAGCGAGTAAGGCTTCAAAATTTAAAGAATATGCGATCAGCGAGTCGCGAGATAGGCTTCAAAATTTCAAAAATATGCGACCGGCGAGTAGCAAGTAAGGCTTTAAAATCGCAAGATTTGGCGATCAACGAGTAGCGAGTAAGGCTTCAAAATCGAAAGAATATGCGATCAGCGAGTCGCGAGTAAGGCTTCAAAATTAAAAAAAAATATGCGACCAGCGAGTAGCAAGTAAGGCTTCAAAATCGAAAGAATATGCGATCAGCGAGTCGCGAGTAAGGCTTTAAAATCGCATGATTAAACGATCAACGAGTAGCAAGTAAGGCTTCAAAATCGAAAGAATATGCGATCAGCGAGTCGCGAGATAGGCTTCAAAATTTCAAAAATATGCGACCGGCGAGTAGCAAGTAAGGCTTTAAAATCGCAAGATTTGGCGATCAACGAGTAGCGAGTAAGGCTTCAAAATCGAAAAAATATGAGATCAGCGAGTAGAAAGTAAGGCTTTAAAATCGCCAAATTTGGCGATCAACGAGTAGCGAGTAAGGCTTCAAAATTGAATAAATATGCGACCAGCGAGTAGCAAGTGAGGCTTTAAAATCGCAAGATTTGGCGATCAACGAGTAGCGAGTAAGGCTTAAAAATCCAAAGAATATGCGATCAGCGAGTCGCGAGTAAGGCTTCAAAATCTAAAGAATATGCGATCAGAGAGTCGCGAAGAAGGCTTCAAAATTGAAAAAATATGCTTCCAGCGAGTAGCAAGTAAGGCTTTAAAATCGCAAGATTTGGCGATCAACGAGTAGCGAGTAAGGCTTCAAAATCGAAAGAATATGCGAAGAGCGAGTCGCGAGTTAGGCTTCAAAATCGAAAGAATTGGCGATCAGCGAGTAGCAAGTAAGGCTTTAAAATCGCAAGATTTGGCGATCAACGAGTAGCGAGTAAGGCTTCAAAATCCAAAGAATAAGCGATCAGCGGGTCGCGAGTAAGGCTTCAAAATCGAAATAATATGCGATCAGCGAGTCGCAAAGAAGGCTTCAAAATCGAAAGAATATGCGATCAGCGAGTCGCGAGTAAGGCTTCAAAATTAAAAAAAAAGAAATATGCGACCAGCGAGTAGCAAGTAAGGCTTCAAAATCGAAAGAATATGCGATCAGCGAGTCGCGAAAAAGGCTTCAAAATTTAAAAAATATGCGATCAGCGAGTAGCAAGTAAGGCTTTAAAATCGCATGATTTAACGATCAACGAGTAGCAAGTAAGGCTTCAAAATCGAAAGAATATGCGATCAGCGAGTCGTGAGTAAGGCTTCAAAATTTAAAAAATATGCGACCAGCGAGTAGCAAGTAAGGCTTTAAAATCGCAAGATTTGGCGATCAACGAGTAGCGAGTAAGGCTTCAAAATCGAAAAAATATGAGATCAGCGAGTAGAAAGTAAGGCTTTAAAATCGCCAAATTTGGCGATCAACGAGTAGCGAGTAAGGCTTCAAAATTTAAAGAATATGCGATCAGCAAGTCGCGAGTATGGCTTCAAAATCGAAAAAATATGAGATCAGCGAGTAGAAAGTAAGGCTTTAAAATCGTCAAATTTGGCGATCAACGAGTAGCGAGTAAGGCTTCAAAATTGAATGAATATGCGATCAGCAAGTCGCGAGTAAGGCTTCAAAATCGAAAGAATATGCGATCAGCGAGTCGCGAGTAAGGCTTCAAAATTAAAAAAAAAAATATGCGACCAGCGAGTAGCAAGTAAGGCTTCAAAATCGAAAGAATATGCGATCAGCGAGTCGCGAGTAAGGCTTTTTAATCGCATGATTTAACGATCAACGAGTAGCAAGTAAGGCTTCAAAATCGAAAGAATATGCGATCAGCGAGTCACGAGATAGGCTTCAAAATTTAAAAAATATGCGACCGGCGAGTAGCGGCTTTAAAACCGCAAGATTTGGCGATCAACGAGTAGCGAGTAAGGCTTCAAAATCGAAAGAATATGCGATCAGCGAGTAGCAAGTAAGGCTTTAAAATCGCAAAATTTGGCGATCAGCGAGTAGCGAGTAAGGCTTCAAAATCGAAAGAATATGCGATCAGCGAGTAGCAAGTAAGGCTTTAAAATCGCAAAATTTGGCGATCAGCGAGTCGCGAGTAAGGCTTCAAAATCGAAAAAATATGCGATCAGCGAGTAGCAAGTAAGGCTTTAAAATCGCAAAATTTGGCGATCAGCGAGTCGCGAGTAAGGCTTTAAAATTGGAAAAATATGCGATCAACGAGTAGCGAGTAAGTCTTCAAAATCGAAAGAATATGCGATCAGCGAGTCGCGAGTAAGGCTTCAAAATTAAAAAAAAAAAAATATGCGACCAGCGAGTAGCAAGTAAGGCTTCAAAATCGAAAGAATATGCGATCAGCGAGTCGTGAAAAAGGCTTCAAAATTGAAAAAATATGCGATCAGCGAGTAGCAAGTAAGGCTTTAAAATCGCATGATTTAACGATCAACGAGTAGCAGGTAAGGCTTCAAAATCGAAAGAATATGCGATCAGCGAGTCGCGAGGAAGGCTTCAAAATTTAAAAAATATGCGACCAGCGAGTAGCAAGTAAGGCTTTAAAATCGCAAGATTTGGCGATCAACGAGTAGCGAGTAAGGCTTCAAATTCGAAAAAATATGAGATCAGCGAGTAGAAAGTAAGGCTTTAAAATCGCCAAATTTGGCGATCAACGAGTAGCGAGTAAGGCTTCAAAATTTAAAGAATATGCGATCAGCAAGTCGCGAGTATGGCTTCAAAATCGAAAAAATATGAGATCAGCAAGTAGAAAGTAAGGCTTTAAAATCGTCAAAATTTGGCGATCAACGAGTAGCGAGTAAGGCTTCAAAATTGAAAGAATATGCGATCAGCAAGTCGCGAGTAAGGCTTCAAAATCGAAAGAATATGCGATCAGCGAGTCGCGAGTAAGGCTTCAAAATTAAAAAAAAAATATGCGACCAGCGAGTAGCAAGTAAGGCTTCAAAATCGAAAGAATATGCGATCAGCGAGTCGCGAGTAAGGCTTTGAAATCGCATGATTTAACGATCAACGAGTAGCAAGTAAGGCTTCAAAATCGAAAGAATATGCGATCAGCGAGTCGCGAGATAGGCTTCAAAATTTAAAAAATATGCGACCGGCGAGTAGCCAGTAAGGCTTTAAAATCGCAAGATTTGGCGATCAACGAGTAGCGAGTAAGGCTTCAAAATCGAAAAAATATGAGATCAGCGAGTAGAAAGTAAGGCTTTAAAATCGCCAAATTTGGCGATCAACGAGTAGCGAGTAAGGCTTCAAAATTGAAAAAATATGCGACCAGCGAGTAGCAAGTAAGGCTTTAAAATCGCAAGATTTGGCGATCAACGAGTAGCGAGTAAGGCTTCAAAATCCAAAGAATATGCGATCAGCGAGTCGCGAGTAAGGCTTCAAAATCTAAAGAATATGCGATCAGAGAGTCGCAAAGAAGGCTTCAAAATTGAAAAAATATGCTTCCAGCGAGTAGCAAGTAAGGCTTTAAAATCGCAAGATTTGGCGATCAACGAGTAGCGAGTAAGGCTTCAAAATCGAAAGAATATGCGAAGAGCGAGTCGCGAGCTAGGCTTCAAAATCGAAAGAATTGGCGATCAGCGAGTAGCAAGTAAGGCTTTAAAATCGCAAGATTTGGCGATCAACGAGTAGCGAGTAAGGCTTCAAAATCCAAAGAATAAGCGATCAGCGGGTCGCAAGCAAGGCTTCAAAATCGAAAGAATATGCGATCAGCGAGTCGCGAAGAAGGCTTCAAAATTGACAAAAATATGCGATCAGCGTGTAGCAAGTAAGGCTTTAAAATCGCAAGATTTGGCGATCGACGAGTAACGAGTAAGGCTTCAAAATCTAAAGAATATGCGATCAGCGAGTCGCAAAGAAGGCTTCAAAATTGAAAAAATATGCGACCAGCGAGTAGCAAGTAAGGCTTAAAAATCGAAAGAATATGCGATCAGCGAGTCGTGAGTTAGGCTTCTAAATCGAAAAAAAAAGGTTTCTTCCGATTTTGAAGCCTTACTCACTACTCGCTGATCGCAAATTCTTTCGATTTTGAAGCCTAACTTGCGACTCGCTGATCGCAAATTCTTTCGATTTTGAAGCCTAACTTGCGACTCGCTGATCGCATATTCTTACGATTTTGAAGCCTTACTTGCTACACGCTGATCGCATATTTTTGTCAATTTTGAAGCTTTCTTCGCGACTCGCTGATCGCATATTCTTTGATTTTGAAGCCTTACTTGCTACTCGCTGATCGCATATTCTTTCGATTTTAAAGCCTTACTCGCGACTCGCTGATCGCATATTTTTTGGATTTTGAAGCCTTACTCGCTACTCGTTGATCGCCAAATCTTGCGATTTTAAAGCCTTACTTGCTCCTCGCTTGTCGCATATTTTTTCAATTTTGAAGCCTTACTTGCTACTCGCTGATCGCATATTCTTTCGATTTTGAAGCCTTACTCGCTACTCGTTGATCGCCAAATCATGCGATTTTAAAGCCTTACTTGCTACTCGCTGATCGCATATTTGTTCAATTTTGAAGCCTTACTCGCGACTTGCTGATCGCATGTTCTTTCAATTTTGAAGCCTTACTCGCTACTCGTTGGTCGCCAAATTTGGCGATTTTAAAGCCTTACTTGCTACTCGTTGATCGCCAAATCTTGCGATTTTAAAGCCTTACTTGCTACTCGCTGATCGCATATTTTTTCAATTTTGAAGCCTTACTCGCGACTTGCTGATCGCATATTCTTTCGATTTTAAAGCCTTACTCGCTACTCGTTGGTCGCAGAATTTGGCGATTTTAAAGCCTTACTTGCTACTCGTTGATCGCCAAATCTTGCGATTTTAAAGCATTACTTGCTTTTCGCTGATCGCATATTTTTTCAATTTTGAAGCCTTACTCGCGACTTGCTGATCGCATATTCTTTCAATTTTGAAGCCTTAATCGCGACTCGCTGATCGCATATTCTTTCAATTTTGAAGCCTTACTCGCTACTCGTTGATCGCCAAATATTGCGATTTTAAAGCCTTACTTGCTACTCGCTGATCGCATATTTATTCAATTTTGAAGCCTTCTTCGCGACTCGCTGATCGCATATTCTTTCGATTTTGAAGCCTTACTCAAGACTCGCTGATCGCATATTCTTTCGATTTTGAAGCCTTATTCGCTACTCGTTGATCGCCAAATCTTGCAATTTTAAAGCCTTACTTGCTACTCGCTGATCGCATGTTTTTTCAATTTTGAAGCCTTACTTGCGACTCGCTGATCGCATATTTTTTCGATTTTGAAGCCTTACTCGCGACGCGCTGATCGCATATTCTTTCGATTTTAAAGCCTAACTCGCTACTCGTTGATCGCCAAATCTTGCGATTTTAAAGCCTTACTTGCTACACGCTGATCGCATATTTTTGTCAATTTTGAAGCCTTCTTCGAACTCGCTGATCGCATATTCTTTGATTTTGAAGCCTTACTTGCTACTCGCTGATCGCATATTCTTTCAATTTTGAAGCCTAAGTTGCTATTCGCTGATCGCCAATTCTTCCGATTTTGAAGCCGTACTCACTACTAGCTGATCGCAAATTCTTTCGATTTAGAAGCCTAACTCGCGACTCGCTGATCGCATATTCTTTGGATTTTGAAGCCCTACTCGCTACTCGTTGATCGCATATTCTTTAGATTTTGAAGCCTTACTCGCTACTCGTTGATCGCCAAATCTTGCGATTTTAAAGCCTTACTTGCTACTCGCTGGTCGCATATTTTTTATATTTTGAAGCCTTCTTCGCGACTCTCTGATCGCATATTCTTTAGATTTTGAAGCCTTACTCGCGACTCGCTGATCGCATATTCTTTGGATTTTGAAGCCTTTTTCGCTACTCGTTGATCGCCAAATCTTGCGATTTTAAAGCCTGACTTGCTACACGCTGATCGCATATTTTTTAAATTTTGAAGCCTTACTCGCGACTCGCTGATCGCATATTCTTTCGATTTTGAAGCCTTACTCGCTACTCGTTGATCGCCAAATCATGCGATTTTAAAGCCTTACTTGTTACACGCTGATCGCATATTTTTTAAATTTTGAAGCCTTACTCGCGACTCGCTGATCGCATATTCTTTCGATTTTGAAGCCTTACTCGCTACTCGTTGATCGCCAAATCATGCGATTTTAAAGCCTTACTTGTTACTCGCTGATCGCATATTTTTTAAATTTTGAAGCCTTACTCGCGATTCGCTGATCGCATATTCGTTGGATTTTGAAGTCTTACTCGCCACTCGTTGATCGCCAAATCTTGCGATTTTAAAGTCTTTCTTGCTACTCGCTGGTCGCATATTTTTTTAATTTTGAAGCCTTACTTGCGACTCGCTGATCGCATATTTTTTCAATTTTGAAGCCTGAGTCGCTACTCGCTGATCGCCAAATCTTCCGATTTTGAAGCCTTTCTCACTACTCGCTGATCGCAAATTCTTTCGATTTTGAAGCCTTGCTCGCGACTTGCTGATCGCCAAATCTTGCGATTTTAAAGCCTAACTCGCGACTCGCTGATCGCATATTCTTTCGATTTTGAAGCCTTACTCGCTACTCGTTGATCGCCAAGTCATGCGATTTTAAAGCCTTACTTGCTACTCGCTGATCGCATATTTTTTCAAATTTGAAACCTTACTCGCGACTTGCTGATCGCATATTCTTTCAATTTTGAAGCCTTACTCGCTTCTCGTTGATCGCCAAATTTGGCGATTTTAAAGCCTTACTTTGTACTGCTGATCTCATATTTTTTCGATTTTGAAGCCTTACTCGCTACTCGTTGATCGCCAAATCTTGCGATTTTAAAGCCTTACTTGCTACTCGCTGGTCGCATATTTTTTAAATTTTTAAGCCTTACTCGCGACTCGCTGATTGCATATTCTTTCGATTTTGAAGCCTTACTTGCTACTCGTTGATCGTTAAATCATGCGATTTTAAAGCCTTTCTTGCTACTCGCTGATCGCATATTTTTTCAATTTTGAAGCCTTACTCGCGACTCGCTGATCGCATATTCTTTCGATTTTAAAGCACAACTTGCTACTCGCTGGTCGCATATTTTTTTTTTTTTTTTGAAGCCTTACTCGCGACTCGCTGATCGCATATTCTTTCGATTTTGAAGACTTACTCGCTACTAGTTGATCGCCAAATCTTGCGATTTTAAAGCCTTACTTGCTACTCGCTGATCGCATATTTTTTCCATTTTGAAGCCTTCTTCGCGAATCACTGATCGCATATTCTTTCGATTTTGAAGCCTAACTCGCAACTCGCTGATCGCTTATTCTTTGGATTTTGAAGCCTTACTCGCTACTCGTTGATCGCCAAATCTTGCGATTTTAAAGCCATACTTGCTCCTCGCTGATCGCATATTCTTTCAATTTTGAAGCCTTACTCGCTACTCGTTGATCGCCAAATCTTGCGATTTTAAAGCCTTACTTGCTACTCGCTGATCGCATATTTTTTCGATTTTGAAGTCTTACTCGCGACTCGCTGATCGCATATTCTTTCGATTTTGAAGCCTTACTCGCGACTTGCTGATCGCATATTCTTTCGATTTTAAAGCCTTACTCGCTACTCGTTGGTCGCCAAATTTGGCGATTTTAAAGCCTTACTTGCTACTCGTTGATCGCCAAATCTTGCGATTTTAAAGCATTACTTGCTTTTCGCTGATCGCATATTTTTTCAATTTTGAAGCCTTACTCGCGACTTGCTGATCGCATATTCTTTCAATTTTGAAGCCTTAATCGCGACTCGCTGATCGCATATTCTTTCAATTTTGAAGCCTTACTCGCTACTCGTTGATCGCCAAATATTGCGATTTTAAAGCCTTACTTGCTACTCGCTGATCGCATATTTATTCAATTTTGAAGCCTTCTTCGCGACTCGCTGATCGCATATTCTTTCGATTTTGAAGCCTTACTCAAGACTCGCTGATCGCATATTCTTTCGATTTTGAAGCCTTATTCGCTACTCGTTGATCGCCAAATCTTGCAATTTTAAAGCCTTACTTGCTACTCGCTGATCGCATGTTTTTTCAATTTTGAAGCCTTACTTGCGACTCGCTGATCGCATATTCTTTCAATTTTGAAGCCTTACTCGCTACTCGTTGATCGCCGAATCTTGCGATTTTAAAGCCTTACTTGCTACTCGCTGATCGCATATTTTTTCGATTTTGAAGCCTTACTCGCGACGCGCTGATCGCATATTCTTTCGATTTTAAAGCCTAACTCGCTACTCGTTGATCGCCAAATCTTGCGATTTTAAAGCCTTACTTGCTACACGCTGATCGCATATTTTTGTCAATTTTGAAGCCTTCTTCGAACTCGCTGATCGCATATTCTTTGATTTTGAAGCCTTACTTGCTACTCGCTGATCGCATATTCTTTCAATTTTGAAGCCTAAGTTGCTATTCGCTGATCGCCAATTCTTCCGATTTTGAAGCCGTACTCACTACTAGCTGATCGCAAATTCTTTCGATTTAGAAGCCTAACTCGCGACTCGCTGATCGCATATTCTTTGGATTTTGAAGCCCTACTCGCTACTCGTTGATCGCATATTCTTTAGATTTTGAAGCCTTACTCGCTACTCGTTGATCGCCAAATCTTGCGATTTTAAAGCCTTACTTGCTACTCGCTGGTCGCATATTTTTTATATTTTGAAGCCTTCTTCGCGACTCTCTGATCGCATATTCTTTAGATTTTGAAGCCTTACTCGCGACTCGCTGATCGCATATTCTTTGGATTTTGAAGCCTTTTTCGCTACTCGTTGATCGCCAAATCTTGCGATTTTAAAGCCTGACTTGCTACACGCTGATCGCATATTTTTTAAATTTTGAAGCCTTACTCGCGACTCGCTGATCGCATATTCTTTCGATTTTGAAGCCTTACTCGCTACTCGTTGATCGCCAAATCATGCGATTTTAAAGCCTTACTTGTTACACGCTGATCGCATATTTTTTAAATTTTGAAGCCTTACTCGCGACTCGCTGATCGCATATTCTTTCGATTTTGAAGCCTTACTCGCTACTCGTTGATCGCCAAATCATGCGATTTTAAAGCCTTACTTGTTACTCGCTGATCGCATATTTTTTAAATTTTGAAGCCTTACTCGCGATTCGCTGATCGCATATTCGTTGGATTTTGAAGTCTTACTCGCCACTCGTTGATCGCCAAATCTTGCGATTTTAAAGTCTTTCTTGCTACTCGCTGGTCGCATATTTTTTTAATTTTGAAGCCTTACTTGCGACTCGCTGATCGCATATTTTTTCAATTTTGAAGCCTGAGTCGCTACTCGCTGATCGCCAAATCTTCCGATTTTGAAGCCTTTCTCACTACTCGCTGATCGCAAATTCTTTCGATTTTGAAGCCTTGCTCGCGACTTGCTGATCGCCAAATCTTGCGATTTTAAAGCCTAACTCGCGACTCGCTGATCGCATATTCTTTCGATTTTGAAGCCTTACTCGCTACTCGTTGATCGCCAAGTCATGCGATTTTAAAGCCTTACTTGCTACTCGCTGATCGCATATTTTTTCAAATTTGAAACCTTACTCGCGACTTGCTGATCGCATATTCTTTCAATTTTGAAGCCTTACTCGCTACTCGTTGATCGCCAAATTTGGCGATTTTAAAGCCTTACTTTGTACTGCTGATCTCATATTTTTTCGATTTTGAAGCCTTACTCGCTACTCGTTGATCGCCAAATCTTGCGATTTTAAAGCCTTACTTGCTACTCGCTGGTCGCATATTTTTTAAATTTTTAAGCCTTACTCGCGACTCGCTGATTGCATATTCTTTCGATTTTGAAGCCTTACTTGCTACTCGTTGATCGTTAAATCATGCGATTTTAAAGCCTTTCTTGCTACTCGCTGATCGCATATTTTTTCAATTTTGAAGCCTTACTCGCGACTCGCTGATCGCATATTCTTACGATTTTAAAGCACAACTTGCTACTCGCTGGTCGCATATTTTTTTTTTTTTTTTGAAGCCTTATTCGCGACTCGCTGATCGCATATTCTTTCGATTTTGAAGACTTACTCGCTACTAGTTGATCGCCAAATCTTGCGATTTTAAAGCCTTACTTGCTACTCGCTGATCGCATATTTTTTCCATTTTGAAGCCTTCTTCGCGAATCACTGATCGCATATTCTTTCGATTTTGAAGCCTAACTCGCAACTCGCTGATCGCTTATTCTTTGGATATTGAAGCCTTACTCGCTACTCGTTGATCGCCAAATCTTGCGATTTTAAAGCCATACTTGCTCCTCGCTGATCGCATATTCTTTCAATTTTGAAGCCTTACTCGCTACTCGTTGATCGCCAAATCTTGCGATTTTAAAGCCTTACTTGCTACTCGCTGATCGCATATTTTTTCGATTTTGAAGTCTTACTCGCGACTCGCTGATCGCATATTCTTTCGATTTTGAAGCCTTACTTGCTACTCGCTGGTCGCATATTATTTTAATTTTGAAGCCTTCTTCGCGACTCGCTGATCGCATATTCTTTAGATTTTGAAGCCTTACTCGCGACTCGCTGATCGCATATTCTTTGGATTTTGAAGCCTTACTCATAACTCGCTGATCGCATATTCTTTGGATTTTGAAGACTTACTCGCTACTCGTTGATCGCCAAATCTTGCGATTTTAAAGCCTTACTTGCTACTCGCTGGTCGCATATTTTTTTTTTAATTTTGAAGCCTTACTCGCGACTCGCTGATCGCATATTCTTTCGATTTTGAAGCCTTACTCGCTACTCGTTGATCGCCAAATCTTGCGATTTTAAAGCCTTACTTGCTACTCGCTATTCGCATATTTTTTCAATTTTGAAGCCTTTTTGCGACTCGCTGATCGCATATTCTTTCGATTTTGAAGCCTTACTCGCAGCTCGCTGATCGCATATTCTTTGGATTTTGAAGCCTTACTTGCTACTCGCTGGTCGCATATTATTTTAATTTTTAAGCCTTCTTCGCGACTCGCTGATCGCATATTCTTTAGATTTTGAAGCCTTACTCGCGACTCGCTGATCGCATATTCTTTGGATTTTGAAGCCTTACTCATAACTCGCTGATCGCATATTCTTTGGATTTTGAAGACTTACTCGCTACTCGTTGATCGCCAAATCTTGCGATTTTAAAGCCTTACTTGCCACTCGCTGGTCGCATATTTTTTTTTTAATTTTGAAGCCTTTCTCGCGACTCGCTGATCGCATATTCTTTCGATTTTGAAGCTTTACTCGCTACTAGTTGATCGCCAAATCTTGAGATTTTAAAGCCTTACTTGCTACTCGCTGATCGCATATTTTTTCAATTTTAAAGCCTTCTTCGCGACTCGCTGAACGCATATTCTTTCGATTTTGAAGCCTTACTCAAGACTCGCTGATCGCATATTCTTTCGATTTTGAAGCCTTACTCGCTACTCGTTGATCGCCAAATCTTGCAATTTTAAAGCCTTACTTGCTACTCGCTGATCGCATGTTTTTTCAATTTTAAAGCCTTACTTGCGACTCGCTGATCGCATATTCTTATAATTTTGAAGCCTTACTCGCTACTCGTTGATCGCCAAATTTGGCGATTTTAAAGCCTTATTTTCTACTCGCTGATCTCATATTTTTTCGATTTTGAAGCCTTACTCGCTACTCGTTGATCGCCAAATCTTGCGATTTTAAAGCCTGACTTGCTACACGCTGATCGCATATTTTTTAAATTTTGAAGCCTTACTCGCGACTCGCTGATCGCATATTCTTTCGATTTTGAAGCCTTACTCGCTACTCGTTGATCGCCAAATCATGCGATTTTAAAGCCTTACTTGTTACACGCTGACCGCATATTTTTTAAATTTTGAAGCCTTACTCGCGACTCGCTGATCGCATATTCTTTCGATTTTGAAGCCTTACTCGCTACTCGTTGATCGCCAAATCATGCGATTTTAAAGCCTTACTTGTTACTCGCTGATCGCATATTTTCTCAATTTTGAAGCCTTACTCGCGATTCGCTAATCGCATATTCGTTGGATTTTGAAGCCTTACTCGCCACTCGTTGATCGCCAAATCTTGCGATTTTAAAGTCTTTCTTGCTACTCGCTGGTCGCATATTTTTTTAATTTTGAAGCCTCACTCGCGACTCGCTGATCGCATATTTTTTCAATTTTGAAGCCTAAGTCGCTACTCGGTGATCGCCAATTCTTCCGATTTTGAAGCCTTTCTCACTACTCGCTGATCGCAAATTCTTTCGATTTTGAAGCCTTGCTCGCGACTTGCTGATCGCCAAATCTTGCGATTTTAAAGCCTAACTCGCGACTCGCTGATCGCATATTCTTTCGATTTTGAAGCCTTACTCGCTACTCGTTGATCGCCAAGTCAGGCGATTTTAAAGCCTTACTTGCTACTCGCTGATCGCATATTTTTTCAATTTTGAAACCTTACTCGCGACTTGCTGATCGCATATTCTTTCAATTTTGAAGCCTTACTCGCTACTCGTTGTTCTCCAAATTTGGCGATTTTAAAGCCTTACTTTCTACTCGCTGATCTCATATTTTTTCGATTTTGAAGCCTTACTCGCTACTCGTTGATCGCCAAATCTTGCGATTTTAAAGCCTTACTTGCTACTCGCTGGTCGCATATTTTTTAAATTTTTAAGCCTTACTCGCGACTCGCTGATTGCATATTCTTTCGATTTTGAAGCCTTACTTGCTACTCGTTGATCGTTAAATCATGCGATTTTAAAGCCTTTCTTGCTACTCGCTGATCGCATATTTTTTCAATTTTGAAGCCTTACTCGCGACTCGCTGATCGCATATTCTTTCGATTTTAAAGAACAACTTGCTATTCGCTGGTCGCATATTTTTTTTTTATTTTGAAGCCTTACTCGCGACTCGCTGATCGCATATTCTTTCGATTTTGAAGCCTTACTCGCTACTAGTTGATCGCCAAATCTTGCGATTTTAAAGCCTTACTTGCTACTCGCTGATCGCATATTTTTTCGATTTTGAAGTCTTACTCGCGACTCGCTGATCGCATATTCTTTCGATTTTGAAGCCTTACTTGCTACTCGCTGGTCGCATATTATTTCAATTTTGAAGCCTTCTTCGCGACTCGCTGATCGCATATTCTTTAGATTTTGAAGCCTTACTCGCGACTCGCTGATCGCATATTCTTTGGATTTTGAAGCCTTACTCGCAACTCGCTGATCGCATATTCTTTGGATTTTGAAGACTTACTCGCTACTCGTTGATCGCCAAATCTTGCGATTTTAAAGCCTTACTTGCTACTCGCTGGTCGCATATTTTTTTTTTAATTTTGAAGCCTTACTCGCGACTCGCTGATCGCATATTCTTTCGATTTTGAAGCCTTACTCGCTACGAGTTGATCGCCAAATCTTGCGATTTTAAAGCCTTACTTGCTACTCGCTATTCGCATATTTTTTCAATTTTGAAGCCCTTTTGCGACTCGCTGATCGCATATTCTTTCGATTTTGAAGCCTTACTCGCAACTCGCTGATCGCATATTCTTTGGATTTTGAAGACTTACTCGCTACTCGTTGATCGCCAAATCTTGCGATTTTAAAGCCTTACTTGCTACTCGCTGGTCGCATATTTTTTTTTTAATTTTGAAGCCTTACTCGCGACTCGCTGATCGCATATTCTTTCGATTTTGAAGCCTTACTCGCTACTAGTTGATCGCCAAATCTTGAGATTTTAAAGCCTTACTTGCTACTCGCTGATCGCATATTTTTTCAATTTTGAAGGCTTCTTCGCGAATCACTGATCGCATATTCTTTCGATTTTGAAGCCTTACTCGCGACTCACTGATCGCTTATTCTTTGGATTTTGAAAACTTACTCGCTACTCATTGATCGCCAAATCATGCGATTTTAAAGCCTTACTTGCTACTCGCTGGTCGCAATTTTTTTTTTTAATTTTGAAGCCTTACCCGCGACTCGCTGATCGCATATTCTTTCGATTTTGAAGCCTTACTCGCTACGAGTTGATCGCCAAATCTTGCGATTTTAAAGCCTTACTTGCTACTCGCTATTCGCATATTTTTTCAATTTTGAAGCCTTTTTGCGACTCGCTGATCGCATATTCTTTCGATTTTGAAGCCTTACTCGCAACTCGCTGATCGCATATTCTTTGGATTTTGAAGACTTACTCGCTACTCGTTGATCGCCAAATCTTGCGATTTTAAAGCCTTACTTGCTACTCGCTGGTCGCATATTTTTTTTTTAATTTTGAAGCCTTACTCGCGACTCGCTGATCGCATATTCTTTCGATTTTGAAGCCTTACTCGCTACTAGTTGATCGCCAAATCTTGAGATTTTAAAGCCTTACTTGCTACTCGCTGATCGCATATTTTTTCAATTTTGAAGGCTTCTTCGCGAATCACTGATCGCATAATCTTTCGATTTTGAAGCCTTACTCGCTACTCGTTGATCGCCAAATCATGCGATTTTAAAGCCTTACTTGTTACACGCTGATCGCATATTTTTTAAATTTTGAAGCCTTACTCGCGACTCGCTGATCGCATATTCTTTCGATTTTGAAGCCTTACTCGCTACTCGTTGATCGCCAAATCTTGCAATTTTAAAGCCTTACTTGCTACTCGCTGATCGCATGTTTTTTCAATTTTGAAGCCTTACTTGCGACTCGCTGATCGCATATTCTTTCAATTTTGAAGCCTTACTCGCTACTCGTTGATCGCCGAATCTTGCGATTTTAAAGCCTTACTTGCTACTCGCTGATCGCATATTTTTTCGATTTTGAAGCCTTACTCGTGACTCGCTGATCGCATATTCTTTCGATTTTGAAGCCTAACTCGCTACTCGTTGATCGCCAAATCTTGCGATTTTAAAGCCTTACTTGCTACACGCTGATCGCATATTTTTGTCAATTTTGAAGCCTTCTTCGAACTCGCTGATCGCATATTCTTTGATTTTGAAGCCTTACTTGCTACTCGCTGATCGCATATTCTTTCAATTTTGAAGCCTAAGTTGCTACTCGCTGATCGCCAATTCTTCCGATTTTGAAGCCTTACTCACTACTCGCTGATCGCAAATTCTTTCGATTTCGAAGCCTAACTCGCGACTCGCTGATCGCATCTTCTTTGGATTTTGAAGCCCTACTCGCTACTCGTTGATCGCATATTCTTTCGATTTTGAAGCCTTACTCGCTACTCGTTGATCGCCAAATCTTGCGATTTTAAAGCCTGACTTGCTACACGCTGATCGCATATTTTTTCAATTTTGAAGGCTTCTTCGCGAATCACTGATCGCATATTCTTTCGATTTTGAAGCCTTCCTCGCGACTCGCTGATCGCTTATTCTTTGGATTTTGAAGCCTTACTTGCTACTCGTTGATCGCCAAATCTTGCGATTTTAAAGCCTTACTTGCTCCTCGCTAATCGCATATTTTTTCAATTTTGAAACCTTACTCGCGACTTGCTGATCGCATATTCTTTCAATTTTGAAGCCTTACTCGCTACTCGTTGATCGCCAAATCTTGCGATTTTAAAGCCTTACTTGCTACTCGCTGATCGCATATTTTTTCGATTTTGAAGTCTTACTCGCGACTCGCTGATCGCATATTCTTTCGATTTTGAAGCCTTATTCGCGACTCGGTGATCGCATATTCTTTGGATTTTGAAGCCTTACTCGCGACTCGCTGATCGCTTATTCTTTGGATTTTGAAGCCTTACTCGCTACTCGTTGATCGCCAAATCTTGCGATTTTAAAGCCATATTTGCTCCTCGCTGATCGCATATTTTTTCAATTTTGAAACCTTACTCGCGACTTGCTGATCGCATATTCTTTCAATTTTGAAGCCTTACTCGCTACTCGTTGATCGCCAAATCTTGCGATTTTAAAGCCTTACTTGCTACTCGCTGATCACATATTTTTTCGATTTTGAAGTCTTACTCGCGACTCGCTGATCGCATATTTTTTCGATTTTGAAGCCTTACTCGCGACTCGCTGATCGCCAAATTTTGCGATTTTAAAGCCTTACTTGCTACTCGCTGATCGCATATTCTTTGGATTTTGAAGGCTTACTCGCTACTCGTTGATCGCCAAATCTTGAGATTTTAAAGCCTTACTTGCTACACGCTGATCGCATATTTTTGTGAATTTTGAAGCCTTCTTCGCGACTCGCTGATCGCATATTCTTTCGATTTTGAAGCCTTACTCGCAACTCGCTGATCGCTTATTCTTTGGATTTTGAAGCATTACTCGCTACTCGTTGATCGCCAAATCTTGCGATTTTAAAGCCTTACTTCCTACTCGCTGGTCGCATATTTTTTTTTTTTAATTTTGAAGCCTTACTCGCGACTCGCTCATCGCATATTCTTTCGATTTTGAAGCCTTACTCGCTACTCGTTGATTGCCAAATCTTGCGATTTTAAAGCCTTACTTGCTACTCGCTAATCGCATATTTTTTCAATTTTTAAGCCTTTTTCGCGACTCACTGATCGCATATTCTTTCGATTTTGAAGCCTTACTCGCGACTCGCTGATCGCTTATTCTTTGGATTTTGAAGCCTTACTCGCTACTCGTTGATCGCCAAATCTTGCGATTTTAAAGCCTTACTTGCTCCTCGGTGATCGCATATATTTTCAATTTTGAAGCCTTACTCGCGACTTGCTGATCGCATATTCTTTCAATGTTAAAGCCTTAGTCGCTACTCATTGATCGCCAAATTTTGCGATTTTAAAGCCTTACTTGCTCCTCGCTGATCGCATATTTTTTCAATTTTGAAGTCTTACTCGCGACTCGCTGATCGCATATTCTTTCGATTTTGAAGCCTTACTCGCGACTCGCTGATCGCATATTCTTTGGATTTTGAAGACTTACTCGCTACTCGTTGATCGCCAAATCTTGCGATTTAAAAGCCTTACTTGCTACTCGCTGGTCGCATATTTTTTCAATTTTGAAGCCTTACTCGCGACTCGCTGATCGCCAAATTTTGCGATTTTAAAGCCTTACTTGCTACTCGCTGATCGCATATTTTTTCGATTTTGAAGCCTTACTCCCGACTCGCTGATCGCCAAATTTGCAATTTTAAAGCCTTACTTGCTACTCGCTGATCGCATATTTTTTCAATTTTGAAGCTTTCTTTGTGACTCGCTGATCGCATATTCTTTCGATTTTGAAGCCTTACTCGCGACTCGCTGATCGTATATTCTTTGGATTTTGAAGTCTTACTCGCTACTCGTTGATCGCCAAATCTTGCGATTTTAAAGCCTTACTTGCTACTCGCTGGTCGCACATATTTTTCAAATTTGAAGCCTTACTCGCGACTCGCTGATCGCCAAATTTTGCGATTTTAAAGCCTTACTTGCTACTCGCTGATCGCATATTTTTTCGATTTTGAAGCCTTACTCCCGACTCGCTGATCGCCAAATTTTGCGATTTTAAAGCCTTACTTGCTTCTCGCTGATCGCATATTCTTTGATTTTGAAGCCTTACTCGCTACTCGTTGATCGCCAAATCATGAGATTTTAAAGCCTTACTTGCTATTCGCTGATCGCATATCCTTTAGATTTTGAAGCCTTACTCGCGACTCGTTGATCGCATATTCTTTCGATTTTGAAGCCTTACTCGCTACTCGTTGATCGCCAAATCTTGCGATTTTAAAGCCTTACTTGCTACTCGCTGGTCGCATTTTTTTTCAATTTTGAAGCCTTCTTCGCGACTCACTGATCGCATATTCTTTTGATTTTGAAGCCTTACTCGCGACTCGCTGATCGCATATTCTTTGGATTTTGAAGCCTTTCTCGCTACTCGTTGATCGCCAAATCTTGCGATTTTAAAGCCTTACTTGCTTCTCGCTGGTCGCATATTTTTTCAATTTTGAAGCCTTCTTTGCGACTCGCTGATCGCATATTCTTTGGATTTTGAAGCCTTTCTCGCTACTCGTTGATCGCCAAATCTTGCGATTTTAAAGCCATACTTGCTACTCGCTGATCGCATATTTTTTTAATTTTGAAGTCTTACTCGCGACTCGTTGATCGCATATTCTTTCGATTTTGAAGCCTTACTCGCTACTCGTTGATCGCCAAATCTTGCGATTTTAAAGCCTTACTTGCTACTTGCTGGTCGCATTTTTTTTCAATTTTGAAGCCTTCTTCGCGACTCACTGATCGCATATTCTTTTGATTTTGAAGCCTTACTCGCGACTCGCTGATCGCATATTCTTTGGATTTTGAAGCCTTTCTCGTTACTCGTTGATCGCCAAATCTTGCGATTTTAAAGCCTTACTTGCTACTCGCTGATCGCATACTCTTTCGATTTTGAAGCCTTACTCGCTACTCGTTGATCGCCAAATCTTGCTATTTTAAAGCCTTACTTGCTACTCGCTGGTCGCATATTTTTTAAATTTTGAAGCCTTACTCGCGACTCGCTGATCGCATATTCTTTCGATTTTGAAGCCTTACTCGCTACTCGTTGATCGCCAAGTCATGCGATTTTAAAGCCTTACTGGCTACTCGCTGATCGCATATTTTTTCAATTTTGAAGCCTTACTCGCGACTTGCTGATCGCATATTCTTTCAATTTTGAAGCCTTACTCGCTACTCGTTGATCGCCAAATCTTGCGATTTTAAAGCCTTACTTGCTACTCGCTGATCTCATATTTTTTCGATTTTGAAGCCTTACTCGCTACTCGTTGATCGCCAAATTTGGCGATTTTAAAGCCTTACTTGCTACTCACTGATCTCATATTTTTTCGATTTTGATGCCTTACTTGCTACTCGTTGATCGCCAAATCTTGGGATTTTAAAGCCTTACTTGCTACTCGCTGATCGCATATTTTTTCAATTTTGAAGCCTTACTCGCGACTTGCTGATCGCATATACTTTCAATTTTGAAGCCTTACTCGCTACTCGTTGATCGCCAAATGTTGCGATTTTAAAGCCTTACTTGATACTCGCTGATCGCATATTTTTTCGATTTTGAAGCCTAACTTGCGACTCGCTGATCGCATATTCTTTCGATTTTGTAGCCTTCTTCGCGACTCACTGATCGCATATTCTTTTGATTTTGAAGCCTTACTCGCGACTCGCTGATCGCATATTCTTTGGATTTTGAAGCCTTTCTCGCTACTCGTTGATCGCCAAATCTTGCGATTTTAAAGCCTTACTTGCTTCTCGCTGGTCGCATATTTTTTCAATTTTGAAGCCTTCTTTGCGACTCGCTGATCGCATATTCTTTCGATTTTGATGCCTTACTCGCTACTCGTTGATCGCCAAATCTTGCGATTTTAAAGCCATACTTGCTACTCGCTGATCGCATATTTTTTTAATTTTGAAGTCTTACTCGCGACTCGTTGATCGCATATTCTTTCGATTTTGAAGCCTTACTCGCTACTCGTTGATCGCCAAATCTTGCGATTTTAAAGCCTTACTTGCTACTTGCTGGTCGCATTTTTTTTCAATTTTGTAGCCTTCTTCGCGACTCACTGATCGCATATTCTTTTGATTTTGAAGCCTTACTCGCGACTCGCTGATCGCATATTCTTTGGATTTTGAAGCCTTTCTCGTTACTCGTTGATCGCCAAATCTTGCGATTTTAAAGCCTTACTTGCTTCTTGCTGATCGCATATTTTTTCAATTTTGAAGCCTTCTTTGCGACTCGCTGATCGCATATTCTTTCGATTTTGATGCCTTACTCGCTACTCGTTGATCGCCAAATCTTGCGATTTTAAAGCCATACTTGCTACTCGCTGATCGCATATTCTTTCGATTTTGAAGCCTTACTCGCTACTCGTTGATCGCCAAATCTTGCGATTTTGAAGCCTTACTCGCTACTCGTTGATCGCCAAATCTTGCGATTTTAAAGCCTTACTTGCTACTTGCTGGTCGCATTTTTTTTCAATTTTGAAGCCTTCTTCGCGACTCACTGATCGCATATTCTTTTGATTTTGAAGCCTTACTCGCGACTCGCTGATCGCATATTCTTTGGATTTTGAAGCCTTTCTCGTTACTCGTTGATCGCCAAATCTTGCGATTTTAAAGCCTTACTTGCTTCTTGCTGATCGCATATTTTTTCAATTTTGAAGCCTTCTTTGCGACTCGCTGATCGCATATTCTTTCGATTTTGATACCTTACTCGCGACTCGCTGATCGCATATTCTTTGGATTTTGAAGACTTACTCGCTACTCGTTGATCGCCAAATCTTGCGATTTTAAAGCCTTACTTGCTACTCGCTGATCGCATACTCTTTCGATTTTGAAGCCTTACTCGCTACTCGTTGATCGCCAAATCTTGCGATTTTAAAGCCTTACTTGCTACTCGCTGGTCGCATATTTTTTAAATTTTGAAGCCTTACTCGCGACTCGCTGATCGCATATTCTTTCGATTTTGAAGCCTTACTCGCTACTCGTTGATCGCCAAGTCATGCGATTTGAAAGCCTTACTTGCTACTCGCTGATCGCATATTTTTTCAATTTTGAAGCCTTACTCGCGACTTGCTGATCGCATATTCTTTCAATTTTGAAGCCTTACTCGCTACTCGTTGATCGCCAAATCTTGCGATTTTAAAGCCTTACTTGCTACTCGCTGATCTCATATTTTTTCGATTTTGAAGCCTTACTCGCTACTCGTTGATCGCCAAATTTGGCGATTTTAAAGCCTTACTTGCTACTCACTGATCTCATATTTTTTCGATTTTGATGCCTTACTTGCTACTCGTTGATCGCCAAATCTTGGGATTTTAAAGCCTTACTTGCTACTCGCTGGTCGCATATTCTTTAATTTTGAAGCCTTACTCGCTACTCGTTGATCTCCAAATCTTGCGATTTTAAAGCCTTACTTGCTACTCGCTGGTCGCATATTTTTTTTCAATTTTGAAGCCTTCTTCGCGACTTGCTGATCGCATTTTCTTTCGATTTTGAAGCCTTACTCGCTACTCGTTGATCGCCAAATCATACGATTTTAAAGCCTGACATGCTACACGCTGATCGCATATTTTTTCAATTTTGAAGCCTTACTCGCGACTTGCTGATCGCATATACTTTCAATTTTGAAGCCTTACTCGCTACTCGTTGATCGCCAAATTTTGCGATTTTAAAGCCTTACTTGATACTCGCTGGTCGCATATTTTTTCGATTTTGAAGCCTAACTTGCGACTCGCTGATCGCATATTCTTTCGATTTTGAAGCCTTACTCGCTACTCTTGAATGCCATATCTTGCGATTTTAAAGCCTTACTTGCTACTCGCTGATCGCATATTTTTTCAATTTTGAAGCCTTCTTCGCGACTCGCTGATCGCATATTCTTTCGATTTTGAAGCCTTACTCGCTACTCGTTGATCGCCAAATCTTGTGATTTTAAAGCCTTACTTGATACTCGCTGATCGCATATTTTTTAGATTTTGAAGCCTAACTTGCGACTCGCTGATCGCATATTCTTTCGATTTTGAAGCCTTACTCGCTACTCGTTGAACGACAAATCTTGCGATTTTAAAGCCTTACTTGCTACTCGCTGATCGCATATTTTTTTAATTTTGAAGCCTTCTTCGCGACTCGCTGATCGCATATTCTTTCGATTTTGAAGCCTTACTCGCGACTCGCTGATCGCATATTTTTTGGATTTTGAAGCCTTACTCGCTACTCGTTGATCGCCAAATCTTGCGATTTTAAAGCCTTACTTGCTCCTCGCTTGTCGCATATTTTTTCAATTTTGAAGCCTTACTTGCTACTCGCTGATCGCATATTTATTCATGTTTGAAGCTTTACTCGCGACTCGCTGATCGCCTATACTTTCGATTTTGAAGCCTTACTCGCTACTCATTGATCGCCAAATCTTGTGATTTTAAAGCCTTACTTGCTACTCATTGGTCGCATATTTTTTAAATTTTGAAGCCTTACTCGCGACTCGCTGATCGCATATTCTTTCGATTTTGAAGCCTTACTCGCTACTCGTTGATCGCCAAATCATGCGATTTTAAGGCCTTACTTGCTACTCGCTGATCGCATATTTTTTCAATTTTGAAGCCTTACTCGCGACTTGCTGATCGCATATTCTTTCAATTTTGAAGCCTTACTCGCTACTCGTTGGTCGCCAAATTTGGCGATTTTAAAGCCTTACTTGCTACTCGTTGATCGCCAAATCTTGCGATTTTAAAGCCTTACTTGCTTTTCGCTGACCGCATTTTTTTTCAATTTTGAAGCCTTACTCGCGACTTGCTGATCGCATATTCTTTCAATTTTGAAGCCTTACTCGCGACTCGCTGATCGCATATTCTTTCGATTTTGAAGCCTTACTCGCTACTCGTTGATCGCCAAATATTGCGATTTTAAAGCCTTACTTGCTACTCGCTGATCGCATATTTTACCAATTTTGAAGCCTTCTTCGCGACTCGCTGATCGCATATTCTTTCAATTTTGAAGCCTTACTCCCGACTCGCTGATCGCCAAATTTTGCGATTTTAAAGCCTTATTTGTTACTCGCTGATCGCATATTCTTTCGATTTTGAAGCCTTACTCGCGACTCGCTGATCGCATATTCTTTCGATTTTGAAGCCTTACTCGCTACTCGTTGATCGCCAAATCTTGCGGTTTTAAAGCCTTACTTGCTACTCGCATGTCGCATATTTTTTTTTAAATTTTGAAGCCTTACTCGCGACTCGTTGATCGCATAGTCTTTCGATTTTGAAGCCTTACTCCCGACTCGCTGATCGCCAAATTTTGCGATTTTAAAGCCTTACTTGTTTCTCGCTGATCGCATATTCTTTCGATTTTGAAGCCTTACTCGCGACTAGCTGATCGCACATTCTTTCAATTTTGAAGCCGTACTCGCTACTCGTTGATCGCCAAATCTTGCGATTTTAAAGCCTTACTTGCTACTCGCTGATCGCATATTTTTTCGATTTTGAAGTCTTATTTGCGACTCGTTGATCGTATATTCTTTCGATTTTGAAGCCTTACTCGCTACTCGTTGATCGCCAAATCTTGCGATTTTTAAGCCTTACTTGCTACTCGCTGGTCGCATTTTTTTTCAATTTTGAAGCCTTCTTCGCGACTCACTGATCGCATATTCTTTTGATTTTGAAGCCTTACTCGCGACTCGCTGATCGCATATTCGTTGGATTTTGAAGCCTCTCTCGCTACTCGTTGATCGCAAAATCTTGCGATTTTAAAGCCTTACTTGCTTCTCGCTGATCGCATATTTTATCAATTTTGAAGCCTTCTTTGCGACTCGCTGATCGCATATTCTTTCGATTTTGATGCCTTACTCGCGACTCGCTGATCGCATATTCTTTCAATTTTGAAGCCTTACTCGCTACTCGTTGATCGCCAAATCTTGCGATTTTAAAGCCATACCTGCTACTCGCTGATCGCATATTTTCTCGATTTTGAATTCTTACTCGCGACTCGTTGATCGCATATTCTTTCGATTTTGAAGCCTTACTCGCTACTCGTTGAACGCCAAATATTGCAATTTTAAAGCCTTACTTGCTACTCACTGGTCTCATATTTTTTCAATTTTGAAGCATTTCTCGCGACTCGCTGATCGCATATTCTTTCGATTTTGAAGCCTTACTTGCTACTCGCTGATCGCATATTTTTTCAATTTTGAAGCTTTTCTCGCGACTCGCTGATCGCATATTCTTTCGATATTGAAGCCTTACTCGCTACTCGTTGATCGCCAAATCTTGCGATTTTAAAGCCTTACTTGCTACTCGCTGATCGCATATTTTTTCAATTTTTAAGCCTTCTTCGCGACTCACTGATCGCATATTTTTTCGATTTTGAAGCCTTTCTCGCGACTCGCTGATCGCATATTCTTTGGATTTTGAAGCCTTACTCGCTGCTCGTTGATCGCCAAATCTTGCGATTATTAAGCCTTACTTGATACTCGCTGATCGCATATTTTTTCAATTTTGAAGCCTTACTCGCGATTCACTGATCGCATATTCGTTGGATTTTGAAGCCTTACTCGCTACTCGTTGATCGCCAAATCTTGCGATTTTAAAGCCTTACTTGCTACTCGCTGGTCGCATATTTTTTAAATTTTGAAGCCATACTCGCGACTCGCTGATCGCATATTCTTTCGATTTTGAAGCCTTACTCGCTACTCGTTGATCGCCTAATCATGCGATTTTAAAGCCTGACTTGCTACTCGCTGATCGCATATTTTTTCAATTTTGAAGCCTTACTCGCGACTTGCTGATCGCATATTCTTTCAATTTTGAAGCCTTACTCGCTATTCATTGATCGCCAAATTTTGCGATTTTAAAGCTTTACTTGCTACTCGCTGATCGCATATTTTTTCAATTTTGAAGCCTTACTCGCGACTCGCTGATCGCATATTCTTTGGATTTTGAAGACTTACTCGCTACTCGTTGATCGCAAAATCTTGCGATTTTAAAGCCTTACTTGCTACTCGCTTGTCGCATATTTTTTCAATTTTGAAGCCTTACTCGCGACTTGCTGATCGCCAAATTTTGCGATTTTAAAGCCTTACTTGCTACTCGCTGATCGCATATTTTTTCGATTTTGAAGCCTTACTCGCTTTTCGTTGATCGCCAAGTCATGCGATTTTAAAGCCTTACTTGCTACTCGCTGATCGCATATTTTTTCAATTTTGAAGCCTTACTCGCGACTTGCTGATCGCATATTCTTTCAATTTTGAAGCCTTACTCGCTACTCGTTGATCGCCAAATTTGGCGATTTTAAAGCCTTACTTGCTACTCGCTGATCTCATATTTTTTCGATTTTGAAGCCTTACTCGCTACTCATTGATCGCATATTCTTTCGATTTTGAAGCCTTACTTGCTACTCGCTGATCGCATATGTTTTCAATTTTGAAGCCTTACTCGCGACTCGCTGATCGCATATTCTTTCGATTTTGAAGCCTATCTCGCTTCTCGTTGATCGCAAAATCTTGCGATTTTAAAGTCTTTTTTGCTATTCGCTGATCGCATATTTTTGTCAATTTTGAAGCCTTACTCGCGACTCGCTGATCGCATATTCTCTCGATTTTAAAGCCTAACTTGCTACTCTTTGATCGCATTTTCTTTCGATTTTGAAGCCTCACTCGCGACTCGCTGATCGAATATTCTTTCGATTTTGAAGCCTTACTCGCTACTCGTTGATCGCCAAATCTTGCGATTTAAAGCCTTACTTGCTACTCACTGGTCTCATATTTTTTCAATTTTGAAGCCTTACTCGCGACTCGCTGATCGCATATTCTTTCGATTTTGAAGCCTTACATGCTACTCGCTGATCGCAAATGTTTTCAATTTTAAAGCCTTACTCGCGACTCACTGATCGCATATTCTTTCGATTTTGAAGCCTATCTCGCTACTCGTTGATCGCCAAATCATGCGATTTTAAAGCCTGACTTGCTACTCGCTGATCGCATATTTTTTCAATTTTGATGCCTTACTCGCGACTTGCTAATCGCATATTCTTTCAATTTTGAAGCCTTACTCGCTACTCGTTGATCGCCTAATTTTGCGATTTTAAAGCTTTACTTGCTACTCGCTGATCGCATATTTTTTCAATTTTGAAGCCTTACTCGCGACTCGCTGATCGCGTATTCTTTGGATTTTGAAGACTTACTCGCTACTCGTTGATCGCAAAATCTTGCGATTTATAAGCCTTACTTGCTACTCGCTTGTCGCATATTTTTTCAATTTTGAAGCCTTACTCGCGACTTGCTGATCGCCAAATTTTGCGATTTTAAAGCCTTACTTGCTACTCGCTGAACGCATATTTTTTCGATTTTGAAGCCTTACTCGCTTTTCGTTGATCGCCAAGTCATGCGATTTTAAAGCCTTACTTGCTACTCGCTGATCGCATATTTTTTCAATTTTGAAGCCTTACTCGCGACTTGCTGATCGCATATTCTTTCAATTTTGAAGCCTTACTCGCTACTCGTTGATCGCCAAATTTGGCGATTTTAAAGCCTTACTCGCTACTCATTGATCGCATATTCTTTCGATTTTGAAGCCTTACTTGCTACTCGCTGATCGCATATGTTTTCAATTTTGAAGCCTTACTCGCGACTCGCTGATCGCATATTCTTTCGATTTTGAAGCCTATCTCGCTTCTCGTTGATCGCAAAATCTTGCGATTTTAAAGTCTTTTTTGCAATTCGCTGATCGCATATTTTTGTCAATTTTGAAGCCTTACTCGCGACTCGCTGATCGCATATTCTCTCGATTTTAAAGCCTAACTTGCTACTCTTTGATCGCATATTCTTTCGATTTTGAAGCCTCACTCGCGACTCGCTGATCGCATATTCTTTCGATTTTGAAGCCTTACTCGCTACTCGTTGATCGCCAAATCTTGCGATTTAAAGCCTTACTTGCTACTCACTGGTCTCATATTTTTTCAATTTTGAAGCCTTACTCGCGACTCGCTGATCGCATATTCTTTCGATTTTGAAGCCTTACATGCTACTCGCTGATCGCAAATGTTTTCAATTTTAAAGCCTTACTCGCGACTCACTGATCGCATATTCTTTCGATTTTGAAGCCTATCTCGCTACTCGTTGATCGCCAAATCATGCGATTTTAAAGCCTGACTTGCTACTCGCTGATCGCATATTTTTTCAATTTTGAAGCCTTACTCGCGACTTGCTAATCGCATATTCTTTCAATTTTGAAGCCTTACTCGCTACTCGTTGATCGCCAAATTTTGCGATTTTAAAGCTTTACTTGCTACTCGCTGATCGCATATTTTTTCAATTTTGAAGCCTTACTCGCGACTCGCTGATCGCATATTCTTTCGATTTTGAAGCCTTATTTGCTACTCGCTGATCGCATATTTTTTCAATTTTGAAGCCTTCTTTGCGACTCGCTGATCGCATATTCTTTCGATTTTGATGCCTTACTCGCGACTCGCTGATCGCATATTCTTTGGATTTTGAAGAATTACTCGCTACTCATTGATCGCATATTTTTTCAATTTTGAAGCCTTACTTGCTACTCACTGGTCGCATATTTTTTCAATTTTGAAGCCTTACTCGCGACTCGCTGATCGCATATTCTTTGGATTTTGAAGCCTTACTCGCTACTCGTTGATCGCCAAATCTTGCGATTATTAAGCCTTACTTGATACTCGCTGATCGCATATTTTTTCAATTTTGAAGCCTTACTCGCGACTTACTGATCGCATATTCTTTCAATTTTGAAGCCTTACTCGCTACTCGTTGATCGCCAAATCTTGCGATTTTAAAGCCTTACTTGCTACTCGCTGGTCGCATATTTTTTTAATTTTGAAGCCTTCTTCGCGACTCGCTGATCGCATATTCTTTCGATTTTGAAGCCTTACTCGCTACTCGTTGATCGCCAAACATTGCGATTTTAAAGCCTTACTTGCTACTCGCTGGTCGCATATTTTTTCAATTTTGAAGCCATACTCGCGACTCGCTGATCGCATATTCTTTCGATTTTGAAGCCTTACTCGCTACTCGTTGATCGCCAAATCATGCGATTTTAAAGCCTGACTTGCTACTCGCTGATCGCATATTTTTTCAATTTTGAAGCCTTACTCGCGACTTGCTGATCGCATATTCTTTCAATTTTGAAGCCTTACTCGCTACTCGTTGATCGCCAAATTTTGCATTTTAAAGCTTTACTTGCTACTCGCTGATCGCATATTTTTTCAATTTTGAAGCCTTACTCGCGACTCGCTGATCGCATATTCTTTCGATTTTGAAGCCTTAATTGCTACTCGCTGATCGCATATTTTTTCAATTTTGAAGCCTTCTTTGCGACTCGCTGATCGCATATTCTTTCGATTTGAAGCCTTACTCGCGACTCGCTGATCGCATATTCTTTGGATTTTGAAGACTTACTCGCTACTCGTTGATCGCAAAATCTTGCGATTTTAAAGCCTTACTTGCTACTCGCTTGTCGCATATTTTTTCAATTTTGAAGCCTTACTCGCGACTTGCTGATCGCCAAATTTTGCGATTTTAAAGCCTTACTTGCTCCTCGCTGATCGCATATTTTTTCGATTTTGAAGCCTTACTCGCTTTTCGTTGATCGCCAAGTCATGCGATTTTAAAGCCTTACTTGCTACTCGCTGATCGCAAATTTTTTCAATTTTGAAGCCTTACTCGCGACTTGCTGATTGCATATTCTTTCAATTTTGAAGCCTTACTCGCTACTCGTTGATCGCCAAATTTGGCGATTTTAAAGCCTTACTTGCTACTCGCTGATCTCATATTTTTTCGATTTTGAAGCCTTACTCGCTACTCGCTGATCACATATTCTTTCGATTTTGAAGCCTTACTTGCTACTCGCTGATCGCATATGTTTTCAATTTTGTAGCCTTACTCGCGACTCGCTGATCGCATATTCTTTCGATTTTGAAGCCTATCTCGCTTCTCGTTGATCGCAAAATCTTGCGATTTTAAAGTCTTTTTTGCTATTCGCTGATCGCATATTTTTGTCAATTTTGAAGCCTTACTCGCGACTCGCTGATCGCATATTCTCTCGATTTTAAAGCCTAACTTGCAACTCTTTGATCGCATATTCTTTCGATTTTGAAGCCTAACTCGCGACTCGCTGATCGCATATTCTTTCGATTTTGAAGCCTTACTCGCTACTCGTTGATCGCCAAATCTTGCGATTTAAAGCCTTACTTGCTACTCACTGGTCTCATATTTTTTCAATTTTGAAGCCTTACTCGCGACTCGCTGATCGCATATTCTTTCGATTTTGAAGCCTTACATGCTACTCGCTGATCGCAAATGTTTTTAATTTTGAAGCCTTACTCGCGACTCGCTGATCGCATATTCTTTCGATTTTGAAGCCTATCTCGCTACTCGTTGATCGCCAAATCATGCGATTTTAAAGCCTGACTTGCTACTCGCTGATCGCATATTTTTTCAATTTTGAAGCCTTACTCGCGACTTGCTGATCGCATATTCTTTCAATTTTGAAGCCTTACTCGCTACTCGTTGATCGCCAAATTTTGCGATTTTAAAGCTTTACTTGCTACTCGCTGATCGCATATTTTTTCAATTTTGAAGCCTTACTCGCGATTCGCTGATCGCATATTCTTTCGATTTTGAAGCCTTACTTGCTACTCGCTGATCGCATATTTTTTCAATTTTGAAGCCTTCTTTGCGACTCGCTGATCGCATATTCTTTCGATTTTGATGCCTTACTCGCGACTCGCTGATCGCATATTCTTTGGATTTTGAAGAATTACTCGCTACTCGTTGATCGCAAAATCTTGCGATTTTAAAGCCTTACTTGCTACTCGCTGGTCGCATATTTTTTCAATTTTGAAGCCTTACTTGCGACTCGCTGGTCGCCAAATTTTGCGATTTTAAAGCCTTACTTGCTACTCGCTGATCGCATATTTTTTCGATTTTGAAGACTTACCCGCGACTCGCTGATCGCCAAATTTTGCGATTTTAAAGCCTTACTTGCTACTCGCTGATCGCATATTCTTTCGATTTTGAAGCCTTACTCGCTACTCGTTGATCGCCAAACATTGCGATTTTAAAGCCTTACTTGTTACTCGCTGGTCGCATATTTTTTAAATTTTGAAGCCGTTCTCGCGACTTGCTGATCGCATATTCTTTCGATTTTGAAGCCTTACTCGCTACTCGTTGATCGCCAAATCATGCGATTTTAAAGCCTGACTTGCTACTCGCTGATCGCATATTTTTTCAATTTTGAAGCCTTACTCGCGACTTGCTGATCGCATATTCTTTCAATTTTGAAGCCTTACTCGCTACTCGTTGATCGCCAAATTTTGCATTTTAAAGCTTTACTTGCTACTCGCTGATCGCATATTTTTTCAATTTTAAAGCCTTACTCGCGACTCGCTGATCGCATATTCTTTCGATTTTGAAGCCTTACTTGCTACTCGCTGATCGCATATTTTTTCAATTTTGAAGCCTTCTTTGCGACTCGCTGATCGCATATTCTTTCGATTTGAAGCCTTACTCGCAACTCGCTGATCGCATATTCTTTTGATTTTGAAGACTTACTCGCTACTCGTTGATCGCAAAATCTTGCGATTTTAAAGCCTTACTTGCTACTCGCTTGTCGCATATTTTTTCAATTTTGAAGCCTTCTTCGCGACTCGCTGATCGCATATTCTTTCGATTTTGAAGCCTTACTCGCTACTCGTTGATCGCCAAATCTTGCGATTTTAAAGCCTTACTTGCTACTCGCTGGTCGCATATTTTTTAAATTTTGAAGCCATACTCGCGACTCGCTGATCGCATATTCTTTCGATTTTGAAGCCTTACTCGCTACTCGTTGATCGCCAAATCATGCGATTTTAAAGCCTGACTTGCTACTCGCTGATCGCATATTTTTTCAATTTTGAAGCCTTACTCGCGACTTGCTGATCGCATATTCTTTCAATTTTGAAGCCTTACTCGCTATTCGTTGATCGCCAAATTTTGCGATGTTAAAGCTTTACTTGCTACTCGCTGATCGCATATTTTTTCAATTTTGAAGCCTTAGTCGCGACTCGCTGATCGCATATTCTTTGGATTTTGAAGACTTACTCGCTACTCGTTGATCGCAAAATCTTGCGATTTTAAAGCCTTACTTGCTACTCGCTTGTCGCATATTTTTTCAATTTTGAAGCCTTACGCGACTTGCTGATCGCCAAATTTTGCGATTTTAAAGCCTTACTTGCTACTCGCTGATCGCATATTTTTTCGATTTTGAAGCCTTACTCGCTTTTCGTTGATCGCCAAGTCATGCGATTTTAAAGCCTTACTTGCTACTCGCTGATCGCATATTTTTTCAATTTTGAAGCCTTACTCGCGACTTGCTGATCGCATATTCTTTCAATTTTGAAGCCTTACTCGCTACTCGTTGATCGCCAAATTTGGCGATTTTAAAGCCTTACTTGCTACTCGCTCATCTCATATTTTTTCGATTTTGAAGCCATACTCGCTACTCATTGATCGCATATTCTTTCGATTTTGAAGCCTTACTTGCTACTCGCTGATCGCATATGTTTTCAATTTTGAAGCCTTACTCGCGACTCGCTGATCGCATATTCTTTCGATTTTGAAGCCTATCTCGCTTCTCGTTGATCGCAAAATCTTGCGATTTTAAAGTCTTTTTTGCTATTCGCTGATCGCATATTCTCTCGATTTTAAAGCCTAACTTGCTACTCTTTGATCGCATATTCTTTCGATTTTGAAGCCTCACTCGCGACTCGCTGATCGCATATTCTTTCGATTTTGAAGCCTTACTCGCTACTCGTTGATCGCCAAATCTTTCGATTTAAAGCCTTACTTGCTACTCACTGGTCTCATATTTTTTCAATTTTGAAGCCTTACTCGCGACTCGCTGATCGCATATTCTTTCGATTTTGAAGCCTATCTCGCTACTCGTTGATCGCCAAATCATGCGATTTTAAAGCCTGACTTGCTACTCGCTGATCGCATATTTTTTCAATTTTGAAGCCTTACTCGCGACTTGCTGATCGCATATTCTTTCAATTTTGAAGCCTTACTCGCTACTCGTTGATCGCCAAATTTTGCGATTTTAAAGCTTTACTTGCTACTCGCTGATCGCATATTTTTTCAATTTTGAAGCCTTACTCGCGACTCGCTGATCGCATATTCTTTCGATTTTGAAGCCTTACTTGCTACTCGCTGATCGCATATTTTTTCAGTTTTGAAGCCTTCTTTGCGACTCGCTGATCGCATATTCTTTCGATTTTGATGCCTTACTCGCGACTCGCTGATCGCATATTCTTTGGATTTTGAAGAATTACTCGCTACTCGTTGATCGCAAAATCTTGCGATTTTAAAGCCTTACTTGCTACTCGCTGGTCGCATATTTTTTCAATTTTGAAGCCTTACTTGCGACTCGCTGGTCACCAAATTTTGCGATTTTAAAGCCTTACTTGCTACTCGCTGATCGCATATTTTTTCGATTTTGAAGACTTACCCGCGACTCGCTGATCGCCAAATTTTGCGATTTTAAAGCCTTACTTGCTACTCGCTGATCGCATATTCTTTCGATTTTGAAGCCTTACTCGCTACTCGTTGATCGCCAAACATTGCGATTTTAAAGCCTTACTTGTTACTCGCTGGTCGCATATTTTTTAAATTTTGAAGCCGTACTCGCGACTTGCTGATCGCATATTCTTTCGATTTTGAAGCCTTACTCGCTACTCGTTGATCGCCAAATCATGCGATTTTAAAGCCTGACTTGCTACTCGCTGATCGCATATTTTTTCAATTTTGAAGCCTTACTCGCGACTTGCTGATCGCATATTCTTTCAATTTTGAAGCCTTACTCGCTACTCGTTGATCGCCAAATTTTGCATTTTAAAGCTTTACTTGCTACTCGCTGATCGCATATTTTTTCAATTTTGAAGCCTTACTCGCGACTCGCTGATCGCATATTCTTTCGATTTTGAAGCCTTACTTGCTACTCGCTGATCGCATATTTTTTCAATTTTGAAGCCTTCTTTGCGACTCGCTGATCGCATATTCTTTCGATTTGAAGCCTTACTCGCAACTCGCTGATCGCATATTCTTTTGATTTTGAAGACTTACTCGCTACTCGTTGATCGCAAAATCTTGCGATTTTAAAGCCTTACTTGCTACTCGCTTGTCGCATATTTTTTCAATTTTGAAGCCTTCTTCGCGACTCGCTGATCGCATATTCTTTCGATTTTGAAGCCTTACTCGCTACTCGTTGATCGCCAAATCTTGCGATTTTAAAGCCTTACTTGCTACTCGCTGGTCGCATATTTTATAAATTTTGAAGCCATACTCGCGACTCGCTGATCGCATATTCTTTCGATTTTGAAGCCTTACTCGCTACTCGTTGATCGCCAAATCATGCGATTTTAAAGCCTGACTTGCTACTCGCTGATCGCATATTTTTTCAATTTTGAAGCCTTACTCGCGACTCGCTGATCGCATATTCTTTGGATTTTGAAGACTTACTCGCTACTCGTTGATCGCAAAATCTTGCGATTTTAAAGCCTTACTTGCTACTCGCTTGTCGCATATTTTTTCAATTTTGAAGCCTTACGCGACTTGCTGATCGCCAAATTTTGCGATTTTAAAGCCTTACTTGCTACTCGCTGATCGCATATTTTTTCGATTTTGAAGCCTTACTCGCTTTTCGTTGATCGCCAAGTCATGCGATTTTAAAGCCTTACTTGCTACTCGCTGATCGCATATTTTTTCAATTTTGAAGCCTTACTCGCGACTTGCTGATCGCATATTCTTTCAATTTTGAAGCCTTACTCGCTACTCGTTGATCGCCAAATTTGGCGATTTTAAAGCCTTACTTGCTACTCGCTGATCTCATATTTTTTCGATTTTGAAGCCATACTCGCTACTCATTGATAGCATATTCTTTCGATTTTGAAGCCTTACTTGCTACTCGCTGATCGCATATGTTTTCAATTTTGAAGCCTTACTCGCGACTCGCTGATCGCATATTCTTTCGATTTTGAAGCCTATCTCGCTTCTCGTTGATCGCAAAATCTTGCGATTTTAAAGTCTTTTTTGCTATTCGCTGATCGCATATTCTCTCGATTTTAAAGCCTAACTTGCTACTCTTTGATCGCATATTCTTTCGATTTTGAAGCCTCACTCGCGACTCGCTGATCGCATATTCTTTCGATTTTGAAGCCTTACTCGCTACTCGTTGATCGCCAAATCTTTCGATTTAAAGCCTTACTTGCTACTCACTGGTCTCATATTTTTTCAATTTTGAAGCCTTACTCGCGACTCGCTGATCGCATATACTTTCGATTTTGAAGCCTTACATGCTACTCGCTGATCGCAAATGGTTTCAATTTTAAAGCCTTACTCGCGACTCACTGATCGCATATTCTTTCGATTTTGAAGCCTATCTCGCTACTCGTTGATCGCCAAATCATGCGATTTTAAAGCCTGACTTGCTACTCGCTGATCGCATATTTTTTCAATTTTGAAGCCTTACTCGCGACTTGCTGATCGCATATTCTTTCAATTTTAAAGCCTTACTCGCTACTCGTTGATCGCCAAATTTTGCGATTTTAAAGCTTTACTTGCTACTCGCTGATCGCATATTTTTTCAATTTTGAAGCCTTACTCGCGACTCGCTGATCGCATATTCTTTCGATTTTGAAGCCTCACTTGCTACTCGCTTATCGCATATTTTTTCAATTTTGAAGCCTTCTTTGCGACTCGCTGATCGCATATTCTTTCGATTTTGATGCCTTACTCGCGACTCGCTGATCGCATATTCTTTGGATTTCGAAGAATTACTCGCTACTCGTTGATCGCATATTTTTTCAATTTTGAAGCCTTACTTGCTACTCGCTGGTCGCATATTTTTTCAATTTTGAAGCCTTACTCGCGACTCGCTGATCGCATATTCTTTGGATTTTGAAGCCTTACTCGCTACTCGTTGATCGCCAAATCTTGCGATTATTAAGCCTTACTTGATACTCGCTGATCGCATATTTTTTCAATTTTGAAGCCTTACTCGCGACTTGCTGATCGCATATTCTTTCAATTTTGAAGCCTTACTCGCTACTCGTTGATCGCCAAATCTTGCGATTTTAAAGCCTTACTTGCTACTCGCTGGTC
This sequence comes from Lacanobia oleracea, assembly GCA_950371165.1. Lineage (NCBI taxonomy): Eukaryota > Metazoa > Arthropoda > Insecta > Lepidoptera > Noctuidae > Lacanobia > Lacanobia oleracea. The sequence goes on from OX493408.1 coordinate 511,205, forward strand.
GCATATTTTTTTAATTTTGAAGCCTTCCTCGCGACTCGCTGATCGCATATTCTTTCGATTTTGAAGCCTTACTCGCTACTCGTTGATCGCCAAACATTGCGATTTTAAAGCCTTACTTGCTACTCGCTGGTGGCATATTTTTTAAATTTTTAAGCCATACTCGCGACTCGCTGATCGCATATTCTTTCGATTTTGAAGCCTTTCTCGCTACTTGTTGATCGCCAAATCATGCGATTTTAACGCCTGACTTGCTACTCGCTGATCGCATATTTTTTCAATTTTGAAGCCTTACTCGCGACTTGCTGATCGCATATTCTTTCAATTTTGAAGCCTTACTCGCTACTCGTTGATCGCCAAATTTTGCATTTTAAAGCTTTACTTGCTACTCGCTGATCGCATATTTTTTCAATTTTGAAGCCTTACTCGCGACTCGCTGATCGCATATTCTTTCGATTTTGAAGCCTTACTTGCTACTCGCTGATCGCATATTTTTTCAATTTTGAAGCCTTCTTTGCGACTCGCTAATCGCATATTCTTTCGATTTGAAGCCTTACTCGCGACTCGCTGATCGCATATTCTTTGGATTTTGAAGACTTACTCGCTACTCGTTGATCGCAAAATCTTGCGATTTTAAAGCCTTACTTGCTACTCGCTTGTCGCATATTTTTTCAATTTTGAAGCCTTACTCGCGACTTGCTGATCGCCAAATTTTGCGATTTTAAAGCCTTACTTGCTACTCGCTGATCGCATATTTTTTCGATTTTGAAGCCTTACTCGCTTTTCGTTGATCGCCAAGTCATGCGATTTAAAAGCCTTACTTGCTACTCGCTGATCGCAAATTTTTTCAATTTTGAAGCCTTACTCGCGACTTGCTGATTGCATATTCTTTCAATTTTGAAGCCTTACTCGCTACTCGTTGATCGCCAAATTTGGCGATTTTAAAGCCTTACTTGCTACTCGCTGATCTCATATTTTTTCGATTTTGAAGCCTTACTCGCTACTCGCTGATCGCATATTCTTTCGATTTTGAAGCCTTACTTGCTACTCGCTGATCGCATATGTTTTCAATTTTGAAGCCTTACTCGCGACTCGCTGATCGCATATTCTTTCGATTTTGAAGCCTATCTCGCTTCTCGTTGATCGCAAAATCTTGCGATTTTAAAGTCTTTTTTGCTATTCGCTGATCGCATATTTTTGTCAATTTTGAAGCCTTACTCGCGACTCGCTGATCGCATATTCTCTCGATTTTAAAGCCTAACTTGCTGCTCTTTGATCGCATATTCTTTCGATTTTGAAGCCTCACTCGCGACTCGCTGATCGCATATTCTTTCGATTTTGAAGCCTTACTCGCTACTCGCTGATCGCCAAATCTTGCGATTTAAAGCCTTACTTGCTACTCACTGGTCTCATATTTTTTCAATTTTAAAGCCTTACTCGCGACTCGCTGATCGCATATTCTTTCGATTTTGAAGCCTTACATGCTACTCGCTGATCGCAAATGTTTTCAATTTTGAAGCCTTACTCGCGACTCGCTGATCGCATATTCTTTCGATTTTGAAGCCTATCTCGCTACTCGTTGATCGCCAAATCATGCGATTTTAAAGCCTGACCTGCTACTCGCTGATCGCATATTTTTTCAATTTTGAAGCCTTACTCGCGACTTGCTGATCGCATATTCTTTCAATTTTGAAGCCTTACTCGCTACTCGTTGATCGCCAAATTTTGCGATTTTAAAGCTTTACTTGCTACTCGCTGATCGCATATTTTTTCAATTTTGAAGCCTTACTCGCGACTCGCTGATCGCATATTCTTTCGATTTTGAAGCCTTACTTGCTACTCGCTGATCGCATATTTTTTCAATTTTGAAGCCTTCTCTGCGACTCGCTGATCGCATATTCTTTCGATTTTGATGCCTTACTCGCGACTCGCTGATCGCATATTCTTTGGATTTTGAAGAATTACTCGCTACTCGTTGATCGCCAAATCTTGCGATTTTAAAGCCTTACTTGCTACTCGCTGGTCGCATATTTTTTAAATTTTGAAGCCTTACTCGCGACTCGCTGATCGCATATTCTTTCGATTTTGAAGCCTTACTCGCTACTCGTTGATCGCCAAGTCATGCGATTTTAAAGCCTTACTTGCTACTCGCTGATAGCATATTTTTTCAATTTTGAAGCCTTACTCGCTACTCGTTGATCGCCAAATCTTGCGATTTTAAAGCCTAACTTGCTACTCGCTGATCGCATATTTTTTCAATTTTGAAGCCTTCTTCGCGACTCACTGATCGCATATTCTTTCGATTTTGAAGCCTTACTCGCGACTCGCTGATCGCTTATTCTTTAGATTTTGAAGCTTTACTCGCTACTCGTTAATCGCCAAATCTTGCGATTTTAAAGCCTTACTTGCTCCTCGCTGATCGCATATTTTTTCAATTTTGAAGCCATACTCGCGACTTGCTGATCGCATATTCTTTCAATTTTGAAGCCTTTCTCGCTACTCGTTGATCGCCAAATCTTGTGATTTCAAAGCCTTACTTGCTACTCGCTGATCGCATATTTTTTCGATTTTGAAGTCTTACTCGCGACTCGTTGATCGCATATTCTTTCGATTTTGAAGCCTTACTCGCTACTCGTTGATCGCCAAATCTTGCGATTTTAAAGCCTTACTTGCTACTCGCTGGTCGCATTTTTTTTCAATTTTGAAGCCTTCTTCGCGACTCACTGATCGCATATTCTTTTGATTTTGAAGCCTTACTCGCGACTCGCTGATCGCCAAATTTTGCGATTTTAAAGCCTTTCTCGCTACTCGTTGATCGCCAAATCTTGCGATTTTAAAGCCTTACTTGCTACTCGCTGATCGCATATTTTTTCAATTTTAAAGCCTTCTTCGCGACTCACTGATCGCATATTCTTTCGATTTTGAAGCCTTACTCGCGATTCGCTGATCGCTTATTCTTTGGATTTTGAAGGCTTACTCGCTACTCGTTGATCGCCAAATCTTGCGATTTTAAAGCCTTACTTGCTCCTCGCTGATCGCATATTTTTTCAATTTGGAAGCCTTACTCGCGCTTTGCTGATCGCATATTCTTTCAATTTTGAAGCCTTACTCGCTACTCGTTGATCTCCAAATCTTGCGATTTTAAAGCCTTACTTGCTACTCGCTGATAGCATATTTTTTCGAAGTTGAAGTCTTACTCGCGACTCGTTGATCGCATATTCTTTCGATTTTGAAGCCTTACTCGCTACTCATTGATCGCCAAATCTTGCGATTTTAAAGCCTTACTTGCTACTCGCTGGTCGCATTTTTTTTCAATTTTGAAGCCTTCTTCGCGACTCACTGATCGCATATTCTTTTGATTTTGAAGCCTTACTCGCGACTCGCTGATCGCATATTCTTTGGATTTTGAAGCCTTTCTCGCTACTCGTTGATCGCCAAATAAAGCGCTTTTAAAGCCTTACTTGCTTCTCGCTGATCGCATATTTTTTCAATTTTGAAGCCTTCTTTGCGACTCGCTGATCGCAAATTCTTTCGATTTTGATGCCTTACTCGCGACTCGCTGATCGCATATTCTTTGGATTTTGAAGACTTACTCGCTACTCGTTGATCGCCAAATCTTGCGATTTTAAAGCCTTACTTGCTACTCGCTGTTCGCATATTTTTTCAATTTTGAAGCCTTACTCGCTACTCGTTGATCGCCAAATCTTGCGATTTTAAAGCCTAACTTGCTACTCGCTGATCGCATATTTTTTCAATTTTGAAGCCTTTCTCGCTACTCGTTGATCGCCAAATCTTGTGATTTCAAAGCCTTACTTATTACTCGCTGATCGCATATTTTTTCGATTTTGAAGTCTTACTCGCGACTCGTTGATCGCATATTCTTTCGATTTTGAAGCCTTACTCGCTACTCGTTGATCGCCAAATCTTGTGATTTCAAAGCCTTACTCGCGACTCGCTGATCGCCAAATTTTGCGATTTTAAAGCCTTTCTCGCTACTCGTTGATCGCCAAATCTTGCGATTTTAAAGCCTTACTTGCTTCTCGCTGATCGCATATTTTTTCAATTTTAAAGCCTTCTTTGCGACTCGCTGATCGCATATTCTTTCGATTTTGATGCCTTACTTGCGACACGCTGATCGCATATTCTTTGGATTTTGAAGACTTACTCGCTACTCGTTTATCGCCAAATCTTGCGATTTTAAAGCCTTACTTGCTACTCGCTGGTCGCATATTTTTTCAATTTTGAAGCCTTACTCGCGACTCGCTGATCGCCAAATTTTGCGATTTAAAAGCCATACTTACTACTCGCTGATCGCATATTTTTTCGATTTTGAAGCCTTACTCGCTACTCGTTGATCGCCAAATCATGCGATTTTAAAGCCTGACTTGCTACTCGCTGATCGCATATTTTTTCAATTTTGAAGCCTTACTCGCGACTTGCTGATCGCATATTCTTTCGATTTTGAAGCCTTACTCGCTACTCGTTGATCGCCAAATCATGCGATTTTAAAGCCTGACTTGCTACTCGCTGATCGCATATTTTTTCAATTTTGAAGCCTTACTCGCGACTTGCTGATCGCATATTCTTTCAATTTTGAAGCCTTACTCGCTATTCGTTGATCGCCAAATTTTGCGATGTTAAAGCTTTACTTGCTACTCGCTGATCGCATATTTTTTCAATTTTGAAGCCTTAGTCGCGACTCGCTGATCGCATATTCTTTGGATTTTGAAGACTTACTCGCTACTCGTTGATCGCAAAATCTTGCGATTTTAAAGCCTTACTTGCTACTCGCTTGTCGCATATTTTTTCAATTTTGAAGCCTTACGCGACTTGCTGATCGCCAAATTTTGCGATTTTAAAGCCTTACTTGCTACTCGCTGATCGCATATTTTTTCGATTTTGAAGCCTTACTCGCTTTTCGTTGATCGCCAAGTCATGCGATTTTAAAGCCTTACTTGCTACTCGCTGATCGCATATTTTTTCAATTTTGAAGCCTTACTCGCGACTTGCTGATCGCATATTCTTTCAATTTTGAAGCCTTACTCGCTACTCGTTGATCGCCAAATTTGGCGATTTTAAAGCCTTACTTGCTACTCGCTGATCTCATATTTTTTCGATTTTGAAGCCATACTCGCTACTCATTGATCGCATATTCTTTCGATTTTGAAGCCTTACTTGCTACTCGCTGATCGCATATGTTTTCAATTTTGAAGCCTTACTCGCGACTCGCTGATCGCATATTCTTTCGATTTTGAAGCCTATCTCGCTTCTCGTTGATCGCAAAATCTTGCGATTTTAAAGTCTTTTTTGCTATTCGCTGATCGCATATTCTCTCGATTTTAAAGCCTAACTTGCTACTCTTTGATCGCATATTCTTTCGATTTTGAAGCCTCACTCGCGACTCGCTGATCGCATATTCTTTCGATTTTGAAGCCTTACTCGCTACTCGTTGATCGCCAAATCTTTCGATTTAAAGCCTTACTTGCTACTCACTGGTCTCATATTTTTTCAATTTTGAAGCCTTACTCGCGACTCGCTGATCGCATATTCTTTCGATTTTGAAGCCTATCTCGCTACTCGTTGATCGCCAAATCATGCGATTTTAAAGCCTGACTTGCTACTCGCTGATCGCATATTTTTTCAATTTTGAAGCCTTACTCGCGACTTGCTGATCGCATATTCTTTCAATTTTGAAGCCTTACTCGCTACTCGTTGATCGCCAAATTTTGCGATTTTAAAGCTTTACTTGCTACTCGCTGATCGCATATTTTTTCAATTTTGAAGCCTTACTCGCGACTCGCTGATCGCATATTCTTTCGATTTTGAAGCCTTACTTGCTACTCGCTGATCGCATATTTTTTCAATTTTGAAGCCTTCTTTGCGACTCGCTGATCGCATATTCTTTCGATTTTGAAGCCTTACTCGCTACTCGCTGATCGCCAAATCTTTCGATTTAAAGCCTTACTTGCTACTCACTGGTCTCATATTTTTTCAATTTTAAAGCCTTACTCGCGACTCGCTGATCGCATATTCTTTCGATTTTGAAGCCTTACATGCTACTCGCTGATCGCAAATGTTTTCAATTTTGAAGCCTTACTCGCGACTCGCTGATCGCATATTCTTTCGATTTTGAAGCCTATCTCGCTACTCGTTGATCGCCAAATCATGCGATTTTAAAGCCTGACTTGCTACTCGCTGATCGCATATTTTTTCAATTTTGAAGCCTTACTCGCGACTTGCTGATCGCATATTCTTTCAATTTTGAAGCCTTACTCGCTACTCGTTGATCGCCAAATTTTGCGATTTTAAAGCTTTACTTGCTACTCGCTGATCGCATATTTTTTCAATTTTGAAGCCTTACTCGCGACTCGCTGATCGCATATTCTTTCGATTTTGAAGCCTTACTTGCTACTCGCTGATCGCATATTTTTTCAATTTTGAAGCCTTCTCTGCGACTCGCTGATCGCATATTCTTTCGATTTTGATGCCTTACTCGCGACTCGCTGATCGCATATTCTTTGGATTTTGAAGAATTACTCGCTACTCGTTGATCGCCAAATCTTGCGATTTTAAAGCCTTACTTGCTACTCGCTGGTCGCATATTTTTTAAATTTTGAAGCCTTACTCGCGACTCGCTGATCGCATATTCTTTCGATTTTGAAGCCTTACTCGCTACTCGTTGATCGCCAAGTCATGCGATTTTAAAGCCTTACTTGCTACTCGCTGATAGCATATTTTTTCAATTTTGTAGCCTTACTCGCTACTCGTTGATCGCCAAATCTTGCGATTTTAAAGCCTAACTTGCTACTCGCTGATCGCATATTTTTTCAATTTTGAAGCCTTCTTCGCGACTCACTGATCGCATATTCTTTCGATTTTGAAGCCTTACTCGCGACTCGCTGATCGCTTATTCTTTAGATTTTGAAGCTTTACTCGCTACTCGTTAATCGCCAAATCTTGCGATTTTAAAGCCTTACTTGCTCCTCGCTGATCGCATATTTTTTCAATTTTGAAGCCATACTCGCGACTTGCTGATCGCATATTCTTTCAATTTTGAAGCCTTTCTCGCTACTCGTTGATCGCCAAATCTTGTGATTTCAAAGCCTTACTTGCTACTCGCTGATCGCATATTTTTTCGATTTTGAAGTCTTACTCGCGACTCGTTGATCGCATATTCTTTCGATTTTGAAGCCTTACTCGCTACTCGTTGATCGCCAAATCTTGCGATTTTAAAGCCTTACTTGCTACTCGCTGGTCGCATTTTTTTTCAATTTTGAAGCCTTCTTCGCGACTCACTGATCGCATATTCTTTTGATTTTGAAGCCTTACTCGCGACTCGCTGATCGCCAAATTTTGCGATTTTAAAGCCTTTCTCGCTACTCGTTGATCGCCAAATCTTGCGATTTTAAAGCCTTACTTGCTACTCGCTGATCGCATATTTTTTCAATTTTGAAGCCTTCTTCGCGACTCACTGATCGCATATTCTTTCGATTTTGAAGCCTTACTCGCGATTCGCTGATCGCTTATTCTTTGGATTTTGAAGGCTTACTCGCTACTCGTTGATCGCCAAATCTTGCGATTTTAAAGCCTTACTTGCTCCTCGCTGATCGCATATTTTTTCAATTTTGAAGCCTTACTCGCGACTCGCTGATCGCATATTCTTTCGATTTTGAAGCCTATCTCGCTACTCGTTGATCGCCAAATCATGCGATTTTAAAGCCTGACTTGCTACTCGCTGATCGCATATTTTTTCAATTTTGAAGCCTTACTCGCGACTTGCTGATCGCATATTCTTTCAATTTTGAAGCCTTACTCGCTACTCGTTGATCGCCAAATTTTGCGATTTTAAAGCTTTACTTGCTACTCGCTGATCGCATATTTTTTCAATTTTGAAGCCTTACTCGCGACTCGCTGATCGCATATTCTTTCGATTTTGAAGCCTTACTTGCTACTCGCTGATCGCATATTTTTTCAATTTTGAAGCCTTCTTTGCGACTCGCTGATCGCATATTCTTTCGATTTTGATGCCTTACTCGCGACTCGCTGATCGCATATTCTTTGGATTTTGAAGAATTACTCGCTACTCGTTGATCGCAAAATCTTGCGATTTTAAAGCCTTACTTGCTACTCGCTGGTCGCATATTTTTTCAATTTTGAAGCCTTACTTGCGACTCGCTGGTCGCCAAATTTTGCGATTTTAAAGCCTTACTTGCTACTCGCTGATCGCATATTTTTTCGATTTTGAAGACTTACCCGCGACTCGCTGATCGCCAAATTTTGCGATTTTAAAGCCTTACTTGCTACTCGCTGATCGCATATTCTTTCGATTTTGAAGCCTTACTCGCTACTCGTTGATCGCCAAACATTGCGATTTTAAAGCCTTACTTGTTACTCGCTGGTCGCATATTTTTTAAATTTTGAAGCCGTACTCGCGACTTGCTGATCGCATATTCTTTCGATTTTGAAGCCTTACTCGCTACTCGTTGATCGCCAAATCATGCGATTTTAAAGCCTGACTTGCTACTCGCTGATCGCATATTTTTTCAATTTTGAAGCCTTACTCGCGACTTGCTGATCGCATATTCTTTCAATTTTGAAGCCTTACTCGCTACTCGTTGATCGCCAAATTTTGCATTTTAAAGCTTTACTTGCTACTCGCTGATCGCATATTTTTTCAATTTTGAAGCCTTACTCGCGACTCGCTGATCGCATATTCTTTCGATTTTGAAGCCTTACTTGCTACTCGCTGATCGCATATTTTTTCAATTTTGAAGCCTTCTTTGCGACTCGCTGATCGCATATTCTTTCGATTTGAAGCCTTACTCGCAACTCGCTGATCGCATATTCTTTTGATTTTGAAGACTTACTCGCTACTCGTTGATCGCAAAATCTTGCGATTTTAAAGCCTTACTTGCTACTCGCTTGTCGCATATTTTTTCAATTTTGAAGCCTTCTTCGCGACTCGCTGATCGCATATTCTTTCGATTTTGAAGCCTTACTCGCTACTCGTTGATCGCCAAATCTTGCGATTTTAAAGCCTTACTTGCTACTCGCTGGTCGCATATTTTTTAAATTTTGAAGCCATACTCGCGACTCGCTGATCGCATATTCTTTCGATTTTGAAGCCTTACTCGCTACTCGTTGATCGCCAAATCATGCGATTTTAAAGCCTGACTTGCTACTCGCTGATCGCATATTTTTTCAATTTTGAAGCCTTACTCGCGACTTGCTGATCGCATATTCTTTCAATTTTGAAGCCTTACTCGCTATTCGTTGATCGCCAAATTTTGCGATGTTAAAGCTTTACTTGCTACTCGCTGATCGCATATTTTTTCAATTTTGAAGCCTTAGTCGCGACTCGCTGATCGCATATTCTTTGGATTTTGAAGACTTACTCGCTACTCGTTGATCGCAAAATCTTGCGATTTTAAAGCCTTACTTGCTACTCGCTTTTCGCATATTTTTTCAATTTTGAAGCCTTACGCGACTTGCTGATCGCCAAATTTTGCGATTTTAAAGCCTTACTTGCTACTCGCTGATCGCATATTTTTTCGATTTTGAAGCCTTACTCGCTTTTCGTTGATCGCCAAGTCATGCGATTTTAAAGCCTTACTTGCTACTCGCTGATCGCATATTTTTTCAATTTTGAAGCCTTACTCGCGACTTGCTGATCGCATATTCTTTCAATTTTGAAGCCTTACTCGCTACTCGTTGATCGCCAAATTTGGCGATTTTAAAGCCTTACTTGCTACTCGCTGATCTCATATTTTTTCGATTTTGAAGCCATACTCGCTACTCATTGATCGCATATTCTTTCGATTTTGAAGCCTTACTTGCTACTCGCTGATCGCATATGTTTTCAATTTTGAAGCCTTACTCGCGACTCGCTGATCGCATATTCTTTCGATTTTGAAGCCTATCTCGCTTCTCGTTGATCGCAAAATCTTGCGATTTTAAAGTCTTTTTTGCTATTCGCTGATCGCATATTCTCTCGATTTTAAAGCCTAACTTGCTACTCTTTGATCGCATATTCTTTCGATTTTGAAGCCTCACTCGCGACTCGCTGATCGCATATTCTTTCGATTTTGAAGCCTTACTCGCTACTCGTTGATCGCCAAATCTTTCGATTTAAAGCCTTACTTGCTACTCACTGGTCTCATATTTTTTCAATTTTGAAGCCTTACTCGCGACTCGCTGATCGCATATTCTTTCGATTTTGAAGCCTTACATGCTACTCGCTGATCGCAAATGGTTTCAATTTTAAAGCCTTACTCGCGACTCACTGATCGCATATTCTTTCGATTTTGAAGCCTATCTCGCTACTCGTTGATCGCCAAATCATGCGATTTTAAAGCCTGACTTGCTACTCGCTGATCGCATATTTTTTCAATTTTGAAGCCTTACTCGCGACTTGCTGATCGCATATTCTTTCAATTTTAAAGCCTTACTCGCTACTCGTTGATCGCCAAATTTTGCGATTTTAAAGCTTTACTTGCTACTCGCTGATCGCATATTTTTTCAATTTTGAAGCCTTACTCGCGACTCGCTGATCGCATATTCTTTCGATTTTGAAGCCTCACTTGCTACTCGCTTATCGCATATTTTTTCAATTTTGAAGCCTTCTTTGCGACTCGCTGATCGCATATTCTTTCGATTTTGATGCCTTACTCGCGACTCGCTGATCGCATATTCTTTGGATTTCGAAGAATTACTCGCTACTCGTTGATCGCATATTTTTTCAATTTTGAAGCCTTACTTGCTACTCGCTGGTCGCATATTTTTTCAATTTTGAAGCCTTACTCGCGACTCGCTGATCGCATATTCTTTGGATTTTGAAGCCTTACTCGCTACTCGTTGATCGCCAAATCTTGCCATTATTAAGCCTTACTTGATACTCGCTGATCGCATATTTTTTCAATTTTGAAGCCTTACTCGCGACTTGCTGATCGCATATTCTTTCAATTTTGAAGCCTTACTCGCTACTCGTTGATCGCCAAATCTTGCGATTTTAAAGCCTTACTTGCTACTCGCTGGTCGCATATTTTTTTAATTTTGAAGCCTTCCTCGCGACTCGCTGATCGCATATTCTTTCGATTTTGAAGCCTTACTCGCTACTCGTTGATCGCCAAACATTGCGATTTTAAAGCCTTACTTGCTACTCGCTGGTGGCATATTTTTTAAATTTTTAAGCCATACTCGCGACTCGCTGATCGCATATTCTTTCGATTTTGAAGCCTTTCTCGCTACTCGTTGATCGCCAAATCATGCGATTTTAACGCCTGACTTGCTACTCGCTGATCGCATATTTTTTCAATTTTGAAGCCTTACTCGCGACTTGCTGATCGCATATTCTTTCAATTTTGAAGCCTTACTCGCTACTCGTTGATCGCCAAATTTTGCATTTTAAAGCTTTACTTGCTACTCGCTGATCGCATATTTTTTCAATTTTGAAGCCTTACTCGCGACTCGCTGATCGCATATTCTTTCGATTTTGAAGCCTTACTTGCTACTCGCTGATCGCATATTTTTTCAATTTTAAAGCCTTCTTTGCGACTCGCTAATCGCATATTCTTTCGATTTGAAGCCTTACTCGCGACTCGCTGATCGCATATTCTTTGGATTTTGAAGACTTACTCGCTACTCGTTGATCGCAAAATCTTGCGATTTTAAAGCCTTACTTGCTACTCGCTTGTCGCATATTTTTTCAATTTTGAAGCCTTACTCGCGACTTGCTGATCGCCAAATTTTGCGATTTTAAAGCCTTACTTGCTACTCGCTGATCGCATATTTTTTCGATTTTGAAGCCTTACTCGCTTTTCGTTGATCGCCAAGTCATGCGATTTAAAAGCCTTACTTGCTACTCGCTGATCGCAAATTTTTTCAATTTTGAAGCCTTACTCGCGACTTGCTGATTGCATATTCTTTCAATTTTGAAGCCTTACTCGCTACTCGTTGATCGCCAAATTTGGCGATTTTAAAGCCTTACTTGCTACTCGCTGATCTCATATTTTTTCGATTTTGAAGCCTTACTCGCTACTCGCTGATCGCATATTCTTTCGATTTTGAAGCCTTACTTGCTACTCGCTGATCGCATATGTTTTCAATTTTGAAGCCTTACTCGCGACTCGCTGATCGCATATTCTTTCGATTTTGAAGCCTATCTTGCTTCTCGTTGATCGCAAAATCTTGCGATTTTAAAGTCTTTTTTGCTATTCGCTGATCGCATATTTTTGTCAATTTTGAAGCCTTACTCGCAACTCGCTGATCGCATATTCTCTCGATTTTAAAGCCAATCTTGCTGCTCGTTGATCGCATATTCTTTCGATTTTGAAGCCTCACTCGCGACTCGCTGATCGCATATTCTTTCGATTTTGAAGCCTTACTCGCTACTCGCTGATCGCCAAATCTTGCGATTTAAAGCCTTACTTGCTACTCACTGGTCTCATATTTTTTCAATTTTAAAGCCTTACTCGCGACTCGCTGATCGCATATTCTTTCGATTTTGATGCCTTACTCGCGACTCGCTGATCGCATATTCTTTGGATTTTGAAGAATTACTCGCTACTCGTTGATCGCCAAATCTTGCGATTTTAAAGCCTTACTTGCTACTCGCTGGTCGCATATTTTTTAAATTTTGAAGCCTTACTCGCGACTCGCTGATCGCATATTCTTTCGATTTTGAAGCCTTACTCGCTACTCGTTGATCGCCAAGTCATGCGATTTTAAAGCCTTACTTGCTACTCGCTGATAGCATATTTTTTCAATTTTGAAGCCTTACTCGCTACTCGTTGATCGCCAAATCTTGCGATTTTAAAGCCTAACTTGCTACTCGCTGATCGCATATTTTTTCAATTTTGAAGCCTTCTTCGCGACTCACTGATCGCATATTCTTTCGATTTTGAAGCCTTACTCGCGACTCGCTGATCGCTTATTCTTTAGATTTTGAAGCTTTACTCGCTACTCGTTAATCGCCAAATCTTGCGATTTTAAAGCCTTACTTGCTCCTCGCTGATCGCATATTTTTTCCATTTTGAAGCCATACTCGCGACTTGCTGATCGCATATTCTTTCAATTTTGAAGCCTTTCTCGCTACTCGTTGATCGCCAAATCTTGTGATTTCAAAGCCTTACTTGCTACTCGCTGATCGCATATTTTTTCGATTTTGAAGTCTTACTCGCGACTCGTTGATCGCATATTCTTTCGATTTTGAAGCCTTACTCGCTACTCGTTGATCGCCAAATCTTGCGATTTTAAAGCCTTACTTGCTACTCGCTGGTCGCATTTTTTTTCAATTTTGAAGCCTTCTTCGCGACTCACTGATCGCATATTCTTTTGATTTTGAAGCCTTACTCGCGACTCGCTGATCGCCAAATTTTGCGATTTTAAAGCCTTTCTCGCTACTCGTTGATCGCCAAATCTTGCGATTTTAAAGCCTTACTTGCTACTCGCTGATCGCATATTTTTTCAATTTTGAAGCCTTCTTCGCGACTCACTGATCGCATATTCTTTCGATTTTGAAGCCTTACTCGCGATTCGCTGATCGCTTATTCTTTGGATTTTGAAGGCTTACTCGCTACTCGTTGATCGCCAAATCTTGCGATTTTAAAGCCTTACTTGCTCCTCGCTGATCGCATATTTTTTCAATTTGGAAGCCTTACTCGCGCTTTGCTGATCGCATATTCTTTCAATTTTGAAGCCTTACTCGCTACTCGTTGATCTCCAAATCTTGCGATTTTAAAGCCTTACTTGCTACTCGCTGATAGCATATTTTTTCGAAGTTGAAGTCTTACTCGCGACTCGTTGATCGCATATTCTTTCGATTTTGAAGCCTTACTCGCTACTCATTGATCGCCAAATCTTGCGATTTTAAAGCCTTACTTGCTACTCGCTGGTCGCATTTTTTTTCAATTTTGAAGCCTTCTTCGCGACTCACTGATCGCATATTCTTTTGATTTTGAAGCCTTACTCGCGACTCGCTGATCGCATATTCTTTGGATTTTGAAGCCATTCTCGCTACTCGTTGATCGCCAAATAAAGCGCTTTTAAAGCCTTACTTGCTTCTCGCTGATCGCATATTTTTTCAATTTTGAAGCCTTCTTTGCGACTCGCTGATCGCAAATTCTTTCGATTTTGATGCCTTACTCGCGACTCGCTGATCGCATATTCTTTGGATTTTGAAGACTTACTCGCTACTCGTTGATCGCCAAATCTTGCGATTTTAAAGCCTTACTTGCTACTCGCTGGTCGCATATTTTTTCAATTTTGAAGCCTTACTCGCTACTCGTTGATCGCCAAATCTTGCGATTTTAAAGCCTAACTTGCTACTCGCTGATCGCATATTTTTTCAATTTTGAAGCCTTTCTCGCTACTCGTTGATCGCCAAATCTTGTGATTTCAAAGCCTTACTTATTACTCGCTGATCGCATATTTTTTCGATTTTGAAGTCTTACTCGCGACTCGTTGATCGCATATTCTTTCGATTTTGAAGCCTTACTCGCTACTCGTTGATCGCCAAATCTTGTGATTTCAAAGCCTTACTCGCGACTCGCTGATCGCCAAATTTTGCGATTTTAAAGCCTTTCTCGCTACTCGTTGATCGCCAAATCTTGCGATTTTAAAGCCTTACTTGCTTCTCGCTGATCGCATATTTTTTCAATTTTAAAGCCTTCTTTGCGACTCGCTGATCGCATATTCTTTCGATTTTGATGCCTTACTTGCGACACGCTGATCGCATATTCTTTGGATTTTGAAGACTTACTCGCTACTCGTTTATCGCCAAATCTTGCGATTTTAAAGCCTTACTTGCTACTCGCTGGTCGCATATTTTTTCAATTTTGAAGCCTTACTCGCGACTCGCTGATCGCCAAATTTTGCGATTTAAAAGCCATACTTACTACTCGCTGATCGCATATTTTTTCGATTTTGAAGCCTTACTCGCTACTCGTTGATCGCCAAATCATGCGATTTTAAAGCCTGACTTGCTACTCGCTGATCGCATATTTTTTCAATTTTGAAGCCTTACTCGCGACTTGCTGATCGCATATTCTTTCGATTTTGAAGCCTTACTCGCTACTCGTTGATCGCCAAATCATGCGATTTTAAAGCCTGACTTGCTACTCGCTGATCGCATATTTTTTCAATTTTGAAGCCTTACTCGCGACTTGCTGATCGCATATTCTTTCAATTTTGAAGCCTTACTCGCTATTCGTTGATCGCCAAATTTTGCGATGTTAAAGCTTTACTTGCTACTCGCTGATCGCATATTTTTTCAATTTTGAAGCCTTAGTCGCGACTCGCTGATCGCATATTCTTTGGATTTTGAAGACTTACTCGCTACTCGTTGATCGCAAAATCTTGCGATTTTAAAGCCTTACTTGTTACTCGCTTGTCGCATATTTTTTCAATTTTGAAGCCTTACGCGACTTGCTGATCGCCAAATTTTGCGATTTTAAAGCCTTACTTGCTACTCGCTGATCGCATATTTTTTCGATTTTGAAGCCTTACTCGCTTTTCGTTGATCGCCAAGTCATGCGATTTTAAAGCCTTACTTGCTACTCGCTGATCGCATATTTTTTCAATTTTGAAGCCTTACTCGCGACTTGCTGCTCGCATATTCTTTCAATTTTGAAGCCTTACTCGCTACTCGTTGATCGCCAAATTTGGCGATTTTAAAGCCTTACTTGCTACTCGCTGATCTCATATTTTTTCGATTTTGAAGCCATACTCGCTACTCATTGATCGCATATTCTTTCGATTTTGAAGCCTTACTTGCTACTCGCTGATCGCATATGTTTTCAATTTTGAAGCCTTACTCGCGACTCGCTGATCGCATATTCTTTCGATTTTGAAGCCTATCTCGCTTCTCGTTGATCGCAAAATCTTGCGATTTTAAAGTCTTTTTTGCTATTCGCTGATCGCATATTCTCTCGATTTTAAAGCCTAACTTGCTACTCTTTGATCGCATATTCTTTCGATTTTGAAGCCTCACTCGCGACTCGCTGATCGCATATTCTTTCGATTTTGAAGCCTTACTCGCTACTCGTTGATCGCCAAATCTTTCGATTTAAAGCCTTACTTGCTACTCACTGGTCTCATATTTTTTCAATTTTGAAGCCTTACTCGCGACTCGCTGATCGCATATTCTTTCGATTTTGAAGCCTATCTCGCTACTCGTTGATCGCCAAATCATGCGATTTTAAAGCCTGACTTGCTACTCGCTGATCGCATATTTTTTCAATTTTGAAGCCTTACTCGCGACTTGCTGATCGCATATTCTTTCAATTTTGAAGCCTTACTCGCTACTCGTTGATCGCCAAATTTTGCGATTTTAAAGCTTTACTTGCTACTCGCTGATCGCATATTTTTTCAATTTTGAAGCCTTACTCGCGACTCGCTGATCGCATATTCTTTCGATTTTGAAGCCTTACTTGCTACTCGCTGATCGCATATTTTTTCAATTTTGAAGCCTTCTTTGCGACTCGCTGATCGCATATTCTTTCGATTTTGATGCCTTACTCGCGACTCGCTGATCGCATATTCTTTGGATTTTGAAGAATTACTCGCTACTCGTTGATCGCAAAATCTTGCGATTTTAAAGCCTTACTTGCTACTCGCTGGTCGCATATTTTTTCAATTTTGAAGCCTTACTTGCGACTCGCTGGTCGCCAAATTTTGCGATTTTAAAGCCTTACTTGCTACTCGCTGATCGCATATTTTTTCGATTTTGAAGACTTACCCGCGACTCGCTGATCGCCAAATTTTGCGATTTTAAAGCCTTACTTGCTACTCGCTGATCGCATATTCTTTCGATTTTGAAGCCTTACTCGCTACTCGTTGATCGCCAAACATTGCGATTTTAAAGCCTTACTTGTTACTCGCTGGTCGCATATTTTTTAAATTTTGAAGCCGTACTCGCGACTTGCTGATCGCATATTCTTTCGATTTTGAAGCCTTACTCGCTACTCGTTGATCGCCAAATCATGCGATTTTAAAGCCTGACTTGCTACTCGCTGATCGCATATTTTTTCAATTTTGAAGCCTTACTCGCGACTTGCTGATCGCATATTCTTTCAATTTTGAAGCCTTACTCGCTACTCGTTGATCGCCAAATTTTGCATTTTAAAGCTTTACTTGCTACTCGCTGATCGCATATTTTTTCAATTTTGAAGCCTTACTCGCGACTCGCTGATCGCATATTCTTTCGATTTTGAAGCCTTACTTGCTACTCGCTGATCGCATATTTTTTCAATTTTGAAGCCTTCTTTGCGACTCGCTGATCGCATATTCTTTCGATTTGAAGCCTTACTCGCAACTCGCTGATCGCATATTCTTTTGATTTTGAAGACTTACTCGCTACTCGTTGATCGCAAAATCTTGCGATTTTAAAGCCTTACTTGCTACTCGCTTGTCGCATATTTTTTCAATTTTGAAGCCTTCCTCGCGACTCGCTGATCGCATATTCTTTCGATTTTGAAGCCTTACTCGCTACTCGTTGATCGCCAAATCTTGCGATTTTAAAGCCTTACTTGCTACTCGCTGGTCGCATATTTTTTAAATTTTGAAGCCATACTCGCGACTCGCTGATCGCATATTCTTTCGATTTTGAAGCCTTACCCGCTACTCGTTGATCGCCAAATCATGCGATTTTAAAGCCTGACTTGCTACTCGCTGATCGCATATTTTTTCAATTTTGAAGCCTTACTCGCGACTTGCTGATCGCATATTCTTTCAATTTTGAAGCCTTACTCGCTATTCGTTGATCGCCAAATTTTGCGATGTTAAAGCTTTACTTGCTACTCGCTGATCGCATATTTTTTCAATTTTGAAGCCTTAGTCGCGACTCGCTGATCGCATATTCTTTGGATTTTGAAGACTTACTCGCTACTCGTTGATCGCAAAATCTTGCGATTTTAAAGCCTTACTTGCTACTCGCTTGTCGCATATTTTTTCAATTTTGAAGCCTTACGCGACTTGCTGATCGCCAAATTTTGCGATTTTAAAGCCTTACTTGCTACTCGCTGATCGCATATTTTTTCGATTTTGAAGCCTTACTCGCTTTTCGTTGATCGCCAAGTCATGCGATTTTAAAGCCTTACTTGCTACTCGCTGATCGCATATTTTTTCAATTTTGAAGCCTTACTCGCGACTTGCTGATCGCATATTCTTTCAATTTTGAAGCCTTACTCGCTACTCGTTAATCGCCAAATTTGGCGATTTTAAAGCCTTACTTGCTACTCGCTGATCTCATATTTTTTCGATTTTGAAGCCATACTCGCTACTCATTTATCGCATATTCTTTCGATTTTGAAGCCTTACTTGCTACTCGCTGATCGCATATGTTTTCAATTTTGAAGCCTTACTCGCGACTCGCTGATCGCATATTCTTTCGATTTTGAAGCCTATCTCGCTTCTCGTTGATCGCAAAATCTTGCGATTTTAAAGTCTTTTTTGCTATTCGCTGATCGCATATTCTCTCGATTTTAAAGCCTAACTTGCTACTCTTTGATCGCATATTCTTTCGATTTTGAAGCCTCACTCGCGACTCGCTGATCGCATATTCTTTCGATTTTGAAGCCTTACTCGCTACTCGTTGATCGCCAAATCTTTCGATTTAAAGCCTTACTTGCTACTCACTGGTCTCATATTTTTTCAATTTTGAAGCCTTACTCGCGACTCGCTGATCGCATATTCTTTCGATTTTGAAGCCTTACATGCTACTCGCTGATCGCAAATGGTTTCAATTTTAAAGCCTTACTCGCGACTCACTGATCGCATATTCTTTCGATTTTGAAGCCTATCTCGCTACTCGTTGATCGCCAAATCATGCGATTTTAAAGCCTGACTTGCTACTCGCTGATCGCATATTTTTTCAATTTTGAAGCCTTACTCGCGACTTGCTGATCGCATATTCTTTCAATTTTAAAGCCTTACTCGCTACTCGTTGATCGCCAAATTTTGCGATTTTAAAGCTTTACTTGCTACTCGCTGATCGCATATTTTTTCAATTTTGAAGCCTTACTCGCGACTCGCTGATCGCATATTCTTTCGATTTTGAAGCCTCACTTGCTACTCGCTTATCGCATATTTTATCAATTTTGAAGCCTTCTTTGCGACTCGCTGATCGCATTTTCTTTCGATTTTGATGCCTTACTCGCGACTCGCTGATCGCATATTCTTTGGATTTCGAAGAATTACTCGCTACTCGTTGATCGCATATTTTTTCAATTTTGAAGCCTTACTTGCTACTCGCTGGTCGCATATTTTTTCAATTTTGAAGCCTTACTCGCGACTCGCTGATCGCATATTCTTTGGATTTTGAAACCTTACTCGCTACTCGTTGATCGCCAAATCTTGCGATTATTAAGCCTTACTTGATACTCGCTGATCGCATATTTTTTCAATTTTGAAGCCTTACTCGCGACTTGCTGATCGCATATTCTTTCAATTTTGAAGCCTTACTCGCTACTCGTTGATCGCCAAATCTTGCGATTTTAAAGCCTTACTTGCTACTCGCTGGTCGCATATTTTTTTAATTTTGAAGCCTTCCTCGCGACTCGCTGATCGCATATTCTTTCGATTTTGAAGCCTTACTCGCTACTCGTTGATCGCCAAACATTGCGATTTTAAAGCCTTACTTGCTACTCGCTGGTGGCATATTTTTTAAATTTTTAAGCCATACTCGCGACTCGCTGATCGCATATTCTTTCGATTTTGAAGCCTTTCTCGCTACTCGTTGATCGCCAAATCATGCGATTTTAACGCCTGACTTGCTACTCGCTGATCGCATATTTTTTCAATTTTGAAGCCTTACTCGCGACTTGCTGATCGCATATTCTTTCAATTTTGAAGCCTTACTCGCTACTCGTTGATCGCCAAATTTTGCATTTTAAAGCTTTACTTGCTACTCGCTGATCGCATATTTTTTCAATTTTAAAGCCTTACTCGCGACTCGCTGATCGCATATTCTTTCGATTTTGAAGCCTTACTTGCTACTCGCTGATCGCATATTTTTTCAATTTTGAAGCCTTCTTTGCGACTCGCTGATCGCATATTCTTTGGATTTTGAAGACTTACTCGCTACTCGTTGATCGCAAAATCTTGCGATTTTAAAGCCTTACTTGCTACTCGCTTGTCGCATATTTTTTCAATTTTGAAGCCTTACTCGCGACTTGCTGATCGCCAAATTTTGCGATTTTAAAGCCTTACTTGCTACTCGCTGATCGCATATTTTTTCGATTTTGAAGCCTTACTCGCTTTTCGTTGATCGCCAAGTCATGCGATTTAAAAGCCTTACTTGCTACTCGCTGATCGCAAATTTTTTCAATTTTGAAGCCTTACTCGCGACTTGCTGATTGCATATTCTTTCAATTTTGAAGCCTTACTCGCTACTCGTTGATCGCCAAATTTGGCGATTTTAAAGCCTTACTTGCTACTCGCTGATCTCATATTTTTTCGATTTTGAAGCCTTACTCGCTACTCGCTGATCGCATATTCTTTCGATTTTGAAGCCTTACTTGCTACTCGCTGATCGCATATGTTTTCAATTTTGAAGCCTTACTCGCGACTCGCTGATCGCATATTCTTTCGATTTTGAAGCCTATCTCGCTTCTCGTTGATCGCAAAATCTTGCGATTTTAAAGTCTTTTTTGCTATTCGCTGATCGCATATTTTTGTCAATTTTGAAGCCTTACTCGCGACTCGCTGATCGCATATTCTTTCGATTTTAAAGCCTAACTTGCTGCTCGTTGATCGCATATTCTTTCGATTTTGAAGCCTCACTCGCGACTCGCTGATCGCATATTCTTTCGATTTTGAAGCCTTACTCGCTACTCGCTGATCGCCAAATCTTGCGATTTAAAGCCTTACTTGCTACTCACTGGTCTCATATTTTTTCAATTTTGAAGCCTTACTCGCGACTCGCTGATCGCATATTCTTTCGATTTTGAAGCCTATCTCGCTACTCGTTGATCGCCAAATCATGCGATTTTAAAGCCTGACTTGCTACTCGCTGATCGCATATTTTTTCAATTTTGAAGCCTTACTCGCGACTTGCTGATCGCATATTCTTTCAATTTTGAAGCCTTACTCGCTACTCGTTGATCGCCAAATTTTGCGATTTTAAAGCTTTACTTGCTACTCGCTGATCGCATATTTTTTCAATTTTGAAGCCTTACTCGCGACTCGCTGATCGCATATTCTTTCGATTTTGAAGCCTTACTTGCTACTCGCTGATCGCATATTTTTTCAATTTTGAAGCCTTCTCTGCGACTCGCTGATCGCATATTCTTTCGATTTTGATGCCTTACTCGCGACTCGCTGATCGCATATTCTTTGGATTTTGAAGAATTACTCGCTACTCGTTGATCGCCAAATCTTGCGATTTTAAAGCCTTACTTGCTACTCGCTGGTCGCATATTTTTTAAATTTTGAAGCCTTACTCGCGACTCGCTGATCGCATATTCTTTCGATTTTGAAGCCTTACTCGCTACTCGTTGATCGCCAAGTCATGCGATTTTAAAGCCTTACTTGCTACTCGCTGATAGCATATTTTTTCAATTTTGAAGCCTTACTCGCTACTCGTTGATCGCCAAATCTTGCGATTTTAAAGCCTAACTTGCTACTCGCTGATCGCATATTTTTTCAATTTTGAAGCCTTCTTCGCGACTCACTGATCGCATATTCTTTCGATTTTGAAGCCTTACTCGCGACTCGCTGATCGCTTATTCTTTAGATTTTGAAGCTTTACTCGCTACTCGTTAATCGCCAAATCTTGCGATTTTAAAGCCTTACTTGCTCCTCGCTGATCGCATATTTTTTCAATTTTGAAGCCATACTCGCGACTTGCTGATCGCATATTCTTTCAATTTTGAAGCCTTTCTCGCTACTCGTTGATCGCCAAATCTTGTGATTTCAAAGCCTTACTTGCTACTCGCTGATCGCATATTTTTTCGATTTTGAAGTCTTACTCGCGACTCGTTGATCGCATATTCTTTCGATTTTGAAGCCTTACTCGCTACTCGTTGATCGCCAAATCTTGCGATTTTAAAGCCTTACTTGCTACTCGCTGGTCGCATTTTTTTTCAATTTTGAAGCCTTCTTCGCGACTCACTGATCGCATATTCTTTTGATTTTGAAGCCTTACTCGCGACTCGCTGATCGCCAAATTTTGCAATTTTAAAGCCTTTCTCGCTACTCGTTGATCACCAAATCTTGCGATTTTAAAGCCTTACTTGCTACTCGCTGATCGCATATTTTTTCAATTTTGAAGCCTTCTTCGCGACTCACTGATCGCATATTCTTTCGATTTTGAAGCCTTACTCGCGATTCGCTGATCGCTTATTCTTTGGATTTTGAAGGCTTACTCGCTACTCGTTGATCGCCAAATCTTGCGATTTTAAAGCCTTACTTGCTCCTCGCTGATCGCATATTTTTTCAATTTGGAAGCCTTACTCGCGCTTTGCTGATCGCATATTCTTTCAATTTTGAAGCCTTACTCGCTACTCGTTGATCTCCAAATCTTGCGAATTTAAAGCCTTACTTGCTACTCGCTGATAGCATATTTTTTCGAAGTTGAAGTCTTACTCGCGACTCGTTGATCGCATATTCTTTCGATTTTGAAGCCTTACTCGCTACTCATTGATCGCCAAATCTTGCGATTTTAAAGCCTTACTTGCTACTCGCTGGTCGCATTTTTTTTCAATTTTGAAGCCTTCTTCGCGACTCACTGATCGCATATTCTTTTGATTTTGAAGCCTTACTCGCGACTCGCTGATCGCATATTCTTTGGATTTTGAAGCCTTTCTCGCTACTCGTTGATCGCCAAATAAAGCGCTTTTAAAGCCTTACTTGCTTCTCGCTGATCGCATATTTTTTCAATTTTGAAGCCTTCTTTGCGACTCGCTGATCGCAAATTCTTTCGATTTTGATGCCTTACTCGCGACTCGCTGATCGCATATTCTTTGTATTTTGAAGACTTACTCGCTACTCGTTGATCGCCAAATCTTGCGATTTTAAAGCCTTACTTGCTACTCGCTGGTCGCATATTTTTTCAATTTTGAAGCCTTACTCGCTACTCGTTGATCGCCAAATCTTGCGATTTTAAAGCCTAACTTGCTACTCGCTGATCGCATATTTTTTCAATTTTGAAGCCTTTCTCGCTACTCGTTGATCGCCAAATCTTGTGATTTCAAAGCCTTACTTATTACTCGCTGATCGCATATTTTTTCGATTTTGAAGTCTTACTCGCGACTCGTTGATCGCATATTCTTTCGATTTTGAAGCCTTACTCGCTACTCGTTGATCGCCAAATCTTGTGATTTCAAAGCCTTACTCGCGACTCGCTGATCGCCAAATTTTGCGATTTTAAAGCCTTTCTCGCTACTCGTTGATCGCCAAATCTTGCGATTTTAAAGCCTTACTTGCTTCTCGCTGATCGCATATTTTTTCAATTTTAAAGCCTTCTTTGCGACTCGCTGATCGCATATTCTTTCGATTTTGATGCCTTACTTGCGACACGCTGATCGCATATTCTTTGGATTTTGAAGACTTACTCGCTACTCGTTTATCGCCAAATCTTGCGATTTTAAAGCCTTACTTGCTACTCGCTGGTCGCATATTTTTTCAATTTTGAAGCCTTACTCGCGACTCGCTGATCGCCAAATTTTGCGATTTAAAAGCCATACTTACTACTCGCTGATCGCATATTTTTTCGATTTTGAAGCCTTACTCGCGACTCGCTGATCTTCAAATTTTGCGATTTTTAAGCCTTACTTGCTACTCGCTGATCGCATATTCTTTCGATTTTGAAGCCTTACTCGCTACTCGTTGATCGCCAAATCTTGCGATTTTAAAGCCTTACTTGCTACTCGCTGGTCGCATATTTTTTAAATTTTGAAGCCTTACTCGCGACTCGCTGATCGCATATTCTTTCGATTTGGAAGCCTTACTCGCTACTCGTTGATCGCCAAGTCATGCGATTTTAAAGCCTTACTTGCTACTCGCTGATCGCATATTTTTTCAATTTTGAAGCCTTACTCGCGACTTGCTGAAAGCATATTCATTCAATTTTGAAGCTTTACTCGCTACTCGTTGATCGCCAAATTTGGCGATTTTAAAGCCTTACTTGCTACTCGCTGATCTCATATTTTTTCGATTTTGAAGCCTTACTCGCTACTCGTTGATCGCCAAATCTTGCGACTTTAAAGCCTTACTTGCTACTCGCTGGTCGCATATTTTGTAAATTTTTAAGCCTTACTCGCGACTCGCTGATCGCATATTCTTTCGATTTTGAAGACTTACTTGCTACTCGTTGATCGTTAAATCATGCGATTTTAAAGTCTTACTTGCTACTCGCTGATCGCATATTTTTTCAATTTTGAAGCCTTACTCGCGACTCGCTGATCGCATATTCTTTCAATTTTGAAGCCTTACTCGCTACTCGTTGATCGCCAAATCTTGCGATTTTAAAGCCTTACTTGCTACTCGCTGGTAGCATATTTTTTAAATTTTAAAGCCTTACTCGCTGATCGCATATTCTTTCAATTTTGAAGCCTTTCTCGCTACTCGTTGATCGCCAAATCTTGTGATTTCAAAGCCTTACTTGCTACTCGCTGATCGCATATTTTTTCGATTTTGAAGTCTTACTCGCGACTCGTTGATCGCATATTCTTTCGATTTTGAAGCCTTACTCGCTACTCGTTGATCGCCAAATCTTGTGATTTCAAAGCCTTACTCGCGACTCGCTGATCGCCAAATTTTGCGATTTTAAAGCCTTTCTCGCTACTCGTTGATCGCCAAATCTTGCGATTTTAAAGCCTTACTTGCTTCTCGCTGATCGCATATTTTTTCAATTTTAAAGCCTTCTTTGCGACTCGCTGATCGCATATTCTTTCGATTTTGATGCCTTACTTGCGACACGCTGATCGCATATTCTTTGGATTTTGAAGACTTACTCGCTACTCGTTAATCGCCGAATCTTGCGATTTTAAAGCCTTACTTGCTCCTCGCTGATCGCATATTTTTTCAATTTTGAAGCCTTATTCGCGACTTGCTGATCGCATATTCTTTCAATTTTGAAGCCTTTCTCGCTACTCGTTGATCGCCAAATCTTGTGATTTCAAAGCCTTACTTGCTACTCGCTGATCGCATATTTTTTCGATTTTGAAGTCTTACTCGCGACTCGTTGATCGCATATTCTTTCGATTTTGAAGCCTTGCTCGCTACTCGTTGATCGCCAAATCTTGCGATTTTAAAGCCTTACTTGCTACTCGCTGGTCGCATTTTTTTTCAATTTTGAAGCCTTCTTCGCGACTCACTGATCGCATATTCTTTTGATTTTGAAGCCTTACTCGCGACTCGCTGATCGCCAAATTTTGCGATTTTAAAGCCTTTCTCGCTACTCGTTGATCGCCAAATCTTGCGATTTTAAAGCCTTACTTGCTACTCGCTGATCGCATATTTTTTCAATTTTGAAGCCTTCTTCGCGACTCACTGATCGCATATTCTTTCGATTTTGAAGCCTTACTCGCGACTCGCTGATCGCTTATTCTTTGGATTTTGAAGGCTTACTCGCTACTCGTTGATCGCCAAATCTTGCGATTTTAAAGCTTTACTTGCTCCTCGCTGATCGCATATTTTTTCAATTTTGAAGCCTTACTCGCGACTTGCTGATCGCATATTCTTTCAATTTTGAAGCCTTACTCGCTACTCGTTGATCTCCAAATCTTGCGATTTTTAAGCCTTACTTGCTACTCGCTGATCGCATATTTTTTCGAAGTTGAAGTCTTACTCGCTACTCGTTGATCGCATATTCTTTCGATTTTGAAGCCTTACTCGCTACTCATTGATCGCCAAATCTTGCGATTTTAAAGCCTTACTTGCTACTCGCTGGTCGCATTTTTTTTTTCAATTTTGAAGCCTTCTTTGCGACTCACTGATCGCATATTCTTTTGATTTTGAAGCCTTACTCGCGACTCGCTGATCGCATATTCTTTGGATTTTGAAGCCTTTCTCGCTACTCGTTGATCGCCAAATCTTGCGATTTTAAAGCCTTACTTGCTTCTCGCTGATCGCATATTTTTTTAATTTTGAAGCCTTCTTTGCGACTCGCTGATCGCATATTCTTTCGATTTTGATGCCTTACTCGCGACTCGCTGATCGCATATTCTTTGGATGTTGAAGACTTACTCGCTACTCGTTGATCGCCAAATCTTGCGATTTTAAAGCCTTACTTGCTACTCGCTGGTTGCATATTTTTTCAATTTTGAAGCCTTACTCGCTACTCGTTGATCGCCAAATCTGGTGATTTCAAAGCCTTACTTGCTGCTCGTTGATCGCATATTCTTTCGATTTTGAAGCCTCACTCGCGACTCGCTGATCGCATATTCTTTCGATTTTGAAGCCTTACTCGCTACTCGCTGATCGCCAAATCTTGCGATTTAAAGCCTTACTTGCTACTCACTGGTCTCATATTTTTTCAATTTTGAAGCCTTACTCGCGACTCGCTGATCGCATATTCTTTCGATTTTGAAGCCTATCTCGCTACTCGTTGATCGCCAAATCATGCGATTTTAAAGCCTGACTTGCTACTCGCTGATCGCATATTTTTTCAATTTTGAAGCCTTACTCGCGACTTGCTGATCGCATATTCTTTCAATTTTGAAGCCTTACTCGCTACTCGTTGATCGCCAAATTTTGCGATTTTAAAGCTTTACTTGCTACTCGCTGATCGCATATTTTTTCAATTTTGAAGCCTTACTCGCGACTCGCTGATCGCATATTCTTTCGATTTTGAAGCCTTACTTGCTACTCGCTGATCGCATATTTTTTCAATTTTGAAGCCTTCTCTGCGACTCGCTGATCGCATATTCTTTCGATTTTGATGCCTTACTCGCGACTCGCTGATTGCATATTCTTTGGATTTTGAAGAATTACTCGCTACTCGTTGATCGCCAAATCTTGCGATTTTAAAGCCTTACTTGCTACTCGCTGGTCGCATATTTTTTAAATTTTGAAGCCTTACTCGCGACTCGCTGATCGCATATTCTTTCGATTTTGAAGCCTTACTCGCTACTCGTTGATCGCCAAGTCATGCGATTTTAAAGCCTTACTTGCTACTCGCTGATAGCATATTTTTTCAATTTTGAAGCCTTACTCGCTACTCGTTGATCGCCAAATCTTGCGATTTTAAAGCCTAACTTGCTACTCGCTGATCGCATATTTTTTCAATTTTGAAGCCTTCTTCGCGACTCACTGATCGCATATTCTTTCGATTTTGAAGCCTTACTCGCGACTCGCTGATCGCTTATTCTTTAGATTTTGAAGCTTTACTCGCTACTCGTTAATCGCCAAATCTTGCGATTTTAAAGCCTTACTTGCTCCTCGCTGATCGCATATTTTTTCAATTTTGAAGCCATACTCGCGACTTGCTGATCGCATATTCTTTCAATTTTGAAGCCTTTCTCGCTACTCGTTGATCGCCAAATCTTGTGATTTCAAAGCCTTACTTGCTACTCGCTGATCGCATATTTTTTCGATTTTGAAGTCTTACTCGCGACTCGTTGATCGCATATTCTTTCGATTTTGAAGCCTTACTCGCTACTCGTTGATCGCCAAATCTTGCGATTTTAAAGCCTTACTTGCTACTCGCTGGTCGCATTTTTTTTCAATTTTGAAGCCTTCTTCGCGACTCACTGATCGCATATTCTTTTGATTTTGAAGCCTTACTCGCGACTCGCTGATCGCCAAATTTTGCAATTTTAAAGCCTTTCTCGCTACTCGTTGATCACCAAATCTTGCGATTTTAAAGCCTTACTTGCTACTCGCTGATCGCATATTTTTTCAATTTTGAAGCCTTCTTCGCGACTCACTGATCGCATATTCTTTCGATTTTGAAGCCTTACTCGCGATTCGCTGATCGCTTATTCTTTGGATTTTGAAGGCTTACTCGCTACTCGTTGATCGCCAAATCTTGCGATTTTAAAGCCTTACTTGCTCCTCGCTGATCGCATATTTTTTCAATTTGGAAGCCTTACTCGCGCTTTGCTGATCGCATATTCTTTCAATTTTGAAGCCTTACTCGCTACTCGTTGATCTCCAAATCTTGCGAATTTAAAGCCTTACTTGCTACTCGCTGATAGCATATTTTTTCGAAGTTGAAGTCTTACTCGCGACTCGTTGATCGCATATTCTTTCGATTTTGAAGCCTTACTCGCTACTCATTGATCGCCAAATCTTGCGATTTTAAAGCCTTACTTGCTACTCGCTGGTCGCATTTTTTTTCAATTTTGAAGCCTTCTTCGCGACTCACTGATCGCATATTCTTTTGATTTTGAAGCCTTACTCGCGACTCGCTGATCGCATATTCTTTGGATTTTGAAGCCTTTCTCGCTACTCGTTGATCGCCAAATAAAGCGCTTTTAAAGCCTTACTTGCTTCTCGCTGATCGCATATTTTTTCAATTTTGAAGCCTTCTTTGCGACTCGCTGATCGCAAATTCTTTCGATTTTGATGCCTTACTCGCGACTCGCTGATCGCATATTCTTTGTATTTTGAAGACTTACTCGCTACTCGTTGATCGCCAAATCTTGCGATTTTAAAGCCTTACTTGCTACTCGCTGGTCGCATATTTTTTCAATTTTGAAGCCTTACTCGCTACTCGTTGATCGCCAAATCTTGCGATTTTAAAGCCTAACTTGCTACTCGCTGATCGCATATTTTTTCAATTTTGAAGCCTTTCTCGCTACTCGTTGATCGCCAAATCTTGTGATTTCAAAGCCTTACTTATTACTCGCTGATCGCATATTTTTTCGATTTTGAAGTCTTACTCGCGACTCGTTGATCGCATATTCTTTCGATTTTGAAGCCTTACTCGCTACTCGTTGATCGCCAAATCTTGTGATTTCAAAGCCTTACTCGCGACTCGCTGATCGCCAAATTTTGCGATTTTAAAGCCTTTCTCGCTACTCGTTGATCGCCAAATCTTGCGATTTTAAAGCCTTACTTGCTTCTCGCTGATCGCATATTTTTTCAATTTTAAAGCCTTCTTTGCGACTCGCTGATCGCATATTCTTTCGATTTTGATGCCTTACTTGCGACACGCTGATCGCATATTCTTTGGATTTTGAAGACTTACTCGCTACTCGTTTATCGCCAAATCTTGCGATTTTAAAGCCTTACTTGCTACTCGCTGGTCGCATATTTTTTCAATTTTGAAGCCTTACTCGCGACTCGCTGATCGCCAAATTTTGCGATTTAAAAGCCATACTTACTACTCGCTGATCGCATATTTTTTAAATTTTGAAGCCTTACTCGCGACTCGCTGATCGCATATTCTTTCGATTTTGAAGCCTTACTCGCTACTCGTTGATCGCCAAGTCATGCGATTTTAAAGCCTTACTTGCTACTCGCTGATAGCATATTTTTTAAATTTTGAAGCCTTACTCGCGACTCGCTGATCGCATATTCTTTCGATTTTGAAGCCTTACTCGCTACTCGTTGATCGCCAAGTCATGCGATTTTAAAGCCTTACTTGCTACTCGCTGATAGCATATTTTTTCAATTTTGAAGCCTTACTCGCTACTCGTTGATCGCCAAATCTTGCGATTTTAAAGCCTAACTTGCTACTCGCTGATCGCATATTTTTTCAATTTTGAAGCCTTCTTCGCGACTCACTGATCGCATATTCTTTCGATTTTGAAGCCTTACTCGCGACTCGCTGATCGCTTATTCTTTAGATTTTGAAGCTTTACTCGCTACTCGTTAATCGCCAAATCTTGCGATTTTAAAGCCTTACTTGCTCCTCGCTGATCGCATATTTTTTCAATTTTGAAGCCATACTCGCGACTTGCTGATCGCATATTCTTTCAATTTTGAAGCCTTTCTCGCTACTCGTTGATCGCCAAATCTTGTGATTTCAAAGCCTTACTTGCTACTCGCTGATCGCATATTTTTTCGATTTTGAAGTCTTACTCGCGACTCGTTGATCGCATATTCTTTCGATTTTG
The DNA here is from genome assembly GCA_950371165.1 of Lacanobia oleracea. Lineage (NCBI taxonomy): Eukaryota > Metazoa > Arthropoda > Insecta > Lepidoptera > Noctuidae > Lacanobia > Lacanobia oleracea. The sequence continues at coordinate 541,204 of OX493408.1, forward strand.
AAGCCTTACTCGCTACTCGTTGATCGCCAAATCTTGCGATTTTAAAGCCTTACTTGCTACTCGCTGATCGCATTTTTTTTCAATTTTGAAGCCTTCTTCGCGACTCACTGATCGCATATTCTTTTGATTTTGAAGCCTTACTCGCGACTCGCTGATCGCCAAATTTTGCAATTTTAAAGCCTTTCTCGCTACTCGTTGATCACCAAATCTTGCGATTTTAAAGCCTTACTTGCTACTCGCTGATCGCATATTTTTTCAATTTTGAAGCCTTCTTCGCGACTCACTGATCGCATATTCTTTCGATTTTGAAGCCTTACTCGCGATTCGCTGATCGCTTATTCTTTGGATTTTGAAGGCTTACTCGCTACTCGTTGATCGCCAAATCTTGCGATTTTAAAGCCTTACTTGCTCCTCGCTGATCGCATATTTTTTCAATTTGGAAGCCTTACTCGCGCTTTGCTGATCGCATATTCTTTCAATTTTGAAGCCTTACTCGCTACTCGTTGATCTCCAAATCTTGCGAATTTAAAGCCTTACTTGCTACTCGCTGATAGCATATTTTTTCGAAGTTGAAGTCTTACTCGCGACTCGTTGATCGCATATTCTTTCGATTTTGAAGCCTTACTCGCTACTCATTGATCGCCAAATCTTGCGATTTTAAAGCCTTACTTGCTACTCGCTGGTCGCATTTTTTTTCAATTTTGAAGCCTTCTTCGCGACTCACTGATCGCATATTCTTTTGATTTTGAAGCCTTACTCGCGACTCGCTGATCGCATATTCTTTGGATTTTGAAGCCTTTCTCGCTACTCGTTGATCGCCAAATAAAGCGCTTTTAAAGCCTTACTTGCTTCTCGCTGATCGCATATTTTTTCAATTTTGAAGCCTTCTTTGCGACTCGCTGATCGCAAATTCTTTCGATTTTGATGCCTTACTCGCGACTCGCTGATCGCATATTCTTTGTATTTTGAAGACTTACTCGCTACTCGTTGATCGCCAAATCTTGCGATTTTAAAGCCTTACTTGCTACTCGCTGGTCGCATATTTTTTCAATTTTGAAGCCTTACTCGCTACTCGTTGATCGCCAAATCTTGCGATTTTAAAGCCTAACTTGCTACTCGCTGATCGCATATTTTTTCAATTTTGAAGCCTTTCTCGCTACTCGTTGATCGCCAAATCTTGTGATTTCAAAGCCTTACTTATTACTCGCTGATCGCATATTTTTTCGATTTTGAAGTCTTACTCGCGACTCGTTGATCGCATATTCTTTCGATTTTGAAGCCTTACTCGCTACTCGTTGATCGCCAAATCTTGTGATTTCAAAGCCTTACTCGCGACTCGCTGATCGCCAAATTTTGCGATTTTAAAGCCTTTCTCGCTACTCGTTGATCGCCAAATCTTGCGATTTTAAAGCCTTACTTGCTTCTCGCTGATCGCATATTTTTTCAATTTTAAAGCCTTCTTTGCGACTCGCTGATCGCATATTCTTTCGATTTTGATGCCTTACTTGCGACACGCTGATCGCATATTCTTTGGATTTTGAAGACTTACTCGCTACTCGTTTATCGCCAAATCTTGCGATTTTAAAGCCTTACTTGCTACTCGCTGGTCGCATATTTTTTCAATTTTGAAGCCTTACTCGCGACTCGCTGATCGCCAAATTTTGCGATTTAAAAGCCATACTTACTACTCGCTGATCGCATATTTTTTCGATTTTGAAGCCTTACTCGCGACTCGCTGATCTTCAAATTTTGCGATTTTTAAGCCTTACTTGCTACTCGCTGATCGCATATTCTTTCGATTTTGAAGCCTTACTCGCTACTCGTTGATCGCCAAATCTTGCGATTTTAAAGCCTTACTTGCTACTCGCTGGTCGCATATTTTTTAAATTTTGAAGCCTTACTCGCGACTCGCTGATCGCATATTCTTTCGATTTGGAAGCCTTACTCGCTACTCGTTGATCGCCAAGTCATGCGATTTTAAAGCCTTACTTGCTACTCGCTGATCGCATATTTTTTCAATTTTGAAGCCTTACTCGCGACTTGCTGAAAGCATATTCATTCAATTTTGAAGCTTTACTCGCTACTCGTTGATCGCCAAATTTGGCGATTTTAAAGCCTTACTTGCTACTCGCTGATCTCATATTTTTTCGATTTTGAAGCCTTACTCGCTACTCGTTGATCGCCAAATCTTGCGACTTTAAAGCCTTACTTGCTACTCGCTGGTCGCATATTTTGTAAATTTTTAAGCCTTACTCGCGACTCGCTGATCGCATATTCTTTCGATTTTGAAGACTTACTTGCTACTCGTTGATCGTTAAATCATGCGATTTTAAAGTCTTACTTGCTACTCGCTGATCGCATATTTTTTCAATTTTGAAGCCTTACTCGCGACTCGCTGATCGCATATTCTTTCAATTTTGAAGCCTTACTCGCTACTCGTTGATCGCCAAATCTTGCGATTTTAAAGCCTTACTTGCTACTCGCTGGTAGCATATTTTTTAAATTTTAAAGCCTTACTCGCTGATCGCATATTCTTTCAATTTTGAAGCCTTTCTCGCTACTCGTTGATCGCCAAATCTTGTGATTTCAAAGCCTTACTTGCTACTCGCTGATCGCATATTTTTTCGATTTTGAAGTCTTACTCGCGACTCGTTGATCGCATATTCTTTCGATTTTGAAGCCTTACTCGCTACTCGTTGATCGCCAAATCTTGTGATTTCAAAGCCTTACTCGCGACTCGCTGATCGCCAAATTTTGCGATTTTAAAGCCTTTCTCGCTACTCGTTGATCGCCAAATCTTGCGATTTTAAAGCCTTACTTGCTTCTCGCTGATCGCATATTTTTTCAATTTTAAAGCCTTCTTTGCGACTCGCTGATCGCATATTCTTTCGATTTTGATGCCTTACTTGCGACACGCTGATCGCATATTCTTTGGATTTTGAAGACTTACTCGCTACTCGTTAATCGCCGAATCTTGCGATTTTAAAGCCTTACTTGCTCCTCGCTGATCGCATATTTTTTCAATTTTGAAGCCTTATTCGCGACTTGCTGATCGCATATTCTTTCAATTTTGAAGCCTTTCTCGCTACTCGTTGATCGCCAAATCTTGTGATTTCAAAGCCTTACTTGCTACTCGCTGATCGCATATTTTTTCGATTTTGAAGTCTTACTCGCGACTCGTTGATCGCATATTCTTTCGATTTTGAAGCCTTGCTCGCTACTCGTTGATCGCCAAATCTTGCGATTTTAAAGCCTTACTTGCTACTCGCTGGTCGCATTTTTTTTCAATTTTGAAGCCTTCTTCGCGACTCACTGATCGCATATTCTTTTGATTTTGAAGCCTTACTCGCGACTCGCTGATCGCCAAATTTTGCGATTTTAAAGCCTTTCTCGCTACTCGTTGATCGCCAAATCTTGCGATTTTAAAGCCTTACTTGCTACTCGCTGATCGCATATTTTTTCAATTTTGAAGCCTTCTTCGCGACTCACTGATCGCATATTCTTTCGATTTTGAAGCCTTACTCGCGACTCGCTGATCGCTTATTCTTTGGATTTTGAAGGCTTACTCGCTACTCGTTGATCGCCAAATCTTGCGATTTTAAAGCTTTACTTGCTCCTCGCTGATCGCATATTTTTTCAATTTTGAAGCCTTACTCGCGACTTGCTGATCGCATATTCTTTCAATTTTGAAGCCTTACTCGCTACTCGTTGATCTCCAAATCTTGCGATTTTTAAGCCTTACTTGCTACTCGCTGATCGCATATTTTTTCGAAGTTGAAGTCTTACTCGCTACTCGTTGATCGCATATTCTTTCGATTTTGAAGCCTTACTCGCTACTCATTGATCGCCAAATCTTGCGATTTTAAAGCCTTACTTGCTACTCGCTGGTCGCATTTTTTTTTTCAATTTTGAAGCCTTCTTTGCGACTCACTGATCGCATATTCTTTTGATTTTGAAGCCTTACTCGCGACTCGCTGATCGCATATTCTTTGGATTTTGAAGCCTTTCTCGCTACTCGTTGATCGCCAAATCTTGCGATTTTAAAGCCTTACTTGCTTCTCGCTGATCGCATATTTTTTTAATTTTGAAGCCTTCTTTGCGACTCGCTGATCGCATATTCTTTCGATTTTGATGCCTTACTCGCGACTCGCTGATCGCATATTCTTTGGATGTTGAAGACTTACTCGCTACTCGTTGATCGCCAAATCTTGCGATTTTAAAGCCTTACTTGCTACTCGCTGGTTGCATATTTTTTCAATTTTGAAGCCTTACTCGCTACTCGTTGATCGCCAAATCTGGTGATTTCAAAGCCTTACTTGCTACTCGCTGATCGCATATTTTTTCGATTTTGAAGTCTTACTCGCGACTCGTTGATCGCATATTCTTTCGATTTTGAAGCCTTACTCGCTACTCGTTGATCGCCAAATCTTGCGATTTTAAAGCCTTACTTGCTACTCGCTGGTCGAATTTTTTTAAATTTTGAAGCCTTCTTCGCGACTCACTGATCGCATATTCTTTTGATTTTGAAGCCTTACTCGCGACTCGCTGATCGCCAAATTTTGCGATTTGAAAGCCTTTCTCATTACTCGTTGATCGCCAAATCTTGCGATTTTAAAGCCTTACTTGCTACTCGCTGATCGCATATTTTTTCAATTTTGAAGCCTTCTTCGCGACTCACTGATCGCATATTCTTTCGATTTTGAAGCCTTACTCGCGACTCGCTGATCGCTTATTCTTTGGATTTTGAAGGCTTACTCGCTACTCGTTGATCGCCAAATCTTGCGATTTTAAAGCCTTACTTGCTCCTCGCTGATCGCATATTTTTTCAATTTTGAAGCCTTACTCGCGACTTGCTGATCGCATATTCTTTCAATTTTGAAGCCTTACTCGCTACTCGTTGATCTCCAAATCTTGCGATTTTAAAGCCTTACTTGCTACTCGCTGATCGCATATTTTTTCGAAGTTGAAGTCTTACTCGCTACTCGTTGATCGCATATTCTTTCGATTTTGAAGCCTTACTCGCTACTCATTGATCGCCAAATCTTGCGATTTTAAAGCCTTACTTGCTTCTCGCTGATCGCATTTTTTTTTTCAATTTTGAAGCCTTCTTTGCGACTCACTGATCGCATATTCTTTTGATTTTGAAGCCTTTCTCGCGACTCGCTGATCGCATATTCTTTGGATTTTGAAGCCTTTCTCGCTACTCGTTGATAGCCAAATCTTGCGATTTTAAAGCCTTACTTGCTTCTCGCTGATCGCATATTTTTTCAATTTTGAAGCCTTCTTTGCGACTCGCTGATCGCATATTCTTTCGATTTTGATGCCTTACTCTCGACTCGCTGATCGCATATTCTTTGGATTTTGAAGACTTACTCGCTACTCGTTGATCGCCAAATCTTGCGATTTTAAAGCCTTACTTGCTACTCGCTGGTTGCATATTTTTTCAATTTTGAAGCCTTTCTCGCTACTCGTTGATCGCCAAATCTTGCGATTTTAAAGCCTAACTTGCTACTCGCTGATCGCATATTTTTTCAATTTTGAAGCCTTCTTCGCGACTCACTGATCGCATATTCTTTCGATTTTGAAGCCTTACTCGCGACTCGCTGATCGCTTATTCTTTGGATTTTGAAGCTTTACTCGCTACTCGTTAATCGCCGAATCTTGCGATTTTTAAGCCTTACTTGCTCCTCGCTGATCGCATATTTTTTCAATTTTGAAGCCTTACTCGCGACTTGCTGATCGCATATTCTTTCAATTTTGAAGCCTTTCTCGCTACTCGTTGATCGCCAAATCTTGTGATTTCAAAGCCTTACTTGCTACTCGCTGATCGCATATTTTTTCGATTTTGAAGTCTTACTCAAGACTCGTTGATCGCATATTCTTTCGATTTTGAAGCCTTACTCAATACTCGTTGATCGCCAAATCTTGCGATTTTAAAGCCTTACTTGCTACTCGCTGGTCGCATTTTTTTTCAATTTTGAAGCCTTCTTCGCGACTCACTGATCGCATATTCTTTTGATTTTGAAGCCTTACTCGCGACTCGCTGATCGCCAAATTTTGCGATTTTAAAGCCTTTCTCGCTACTCGTTGATCGCCAAATCTTGCGATTTTAAAGCCTTACTTGCTTCTCGCTGATCGCATATTTTTTCAATTTTGAAGCCTTCTTTGCGACTCGCTGATCGCATATTCTTTCGATTTTGAAGCCTTACTCGCGACACGCTGATCGCATATTCTTTGGATTTTGAAGCCTTACTCGCTACTCGTTGATCGCCAAATCTTGCGATTATTAAGCCTTACTTGATACTCACTGATCGCATATTTTTTCAATTTTGAAGCCTTACTCGCGACTTGCTGATCGCATATTCTTTCAATTTTGTAGCCTTACTCGCTACTCGTTGATCGCCAAATCTTGCGATTTTAACGCCTTACTTGCTACTCGCTGGTCGCATATTTTTTCAATTTTGAAGCCTTCTTCGCGATTCACTGATCGCATATTCTTTTGATTTTGAAGCCTTACTCGCGACTCGCTGATCGCATATTCTTTGGATTTTGAAGCCTTACTCGCGACTCGCTGATCGCATATTCTTTGGATTTTGAAGAATTACTCGCTTCTCGTTGATCGCCAAATCTTGCGATTATTAAGCCTTACTTGATACTCGCTGATCGCATATTTTTTCAATTTTGAAGCCTTCTTCGCGACTCGCTGATCGCATATTCTTTCAATTTTGAAGCCTAAGTTGCTACTCGCTGATCGCCAATTCTTCCGATTTTGAAGCCTTACTCACTACTCGCTGATCGCAAATTCTTTCGATTTAGAAGCCTAACTCGCGACTCGCTGATCGCATATTCTTTCGATTTTGAAGCCTTTCTCGCTACTCGTTGATCGCCAAATCTTGCGACTTTAAAACCTTACTTGCTACTCGCTGGTCGCATATTTTTTAAATTTTTAAGCCTTACTCGCGACTCGCTGATCGCATATTCTTTCAATTTTGAAGCCTTACTCGCTACTCGTTGATCGCCAAATCTTGCGATTTTAAAGCCTTACTTGCTCCTCGCTGATCGCATATTTTTTCAATTTTGAAGCCTTACTCGCGAATCGCTGATCGCCAAATTTTGCGATTTAAAAGCCATACTTGCTACTCGCTGATCGCATATTTTTTCGATTTTGAAGCCTTACTCGCGACTCGCTGATCTCCAAATTTTGCGATTTTAAAGCCTTACTTGCTACTCGCTGATCGCATATTCTTTCGATTTTGAAGCCTTACTCGCTACTCGTTGATCGCCAAATCTTACGATTTTAAAGCCTTACTTGCTACTCGCTGGTCGCATATTTTTTAAATTTTGAAGCCTTACTCGCGACACGCTGATCGCATATTCTTTGGATTTTGAAGCCTTACTCGCTACTCGTTGATTGCCAAATCTTGCGATTATTAAGCCTTACTTGATACTCACTGATCGCATATTTTTTCAATTTTGAAGCCTTACTCGCGACTTGCTGATCGCATATTCTTTCAATTTTGTAGCCTTACTCGCTACTCGTTGATCGCCAAATCTTGCGATTTTAAAGCCTTACTTGCTACTCGCTGGTCGCATATTTTTTCAATTTTGAAGCCTTCTTCGCGACTCACTGATCGCATATTCTTTTGATTTTGAAGCCTTACTCGCGACTCGCTGATTGCATATTCTTTGGATTTTGAAGCCTTACTCGCGACTCGCTGATCGCATATTCTTTGGATTTTGAAGAATTACTCGCTTCTCGTTGATCGCCAAATCTTGCGATTATTATGCCTTACTTGATACTCGCTGATCGCATATTTTTTCAATTTTGAAGCCTTCTTCGCGACTCGCTGATCGCATATTCTTTCAATTTTGAAGCCTAAGTTGCTACTCGCTGATCGCCAATTCTTCCGATTTTGAAGCCTTACTCACTACTCGCTGATCGCAAATTCTTTCGATTTACAAGCCTAACTCGCGACTCGCTGATCGCATATTCTTTCGATTTTGAAGCCTTTCTCGCTACTCGTTGATCGCCAAATCTTGCGACTTTAAAACCTTACTTGCTACTCGCTGATCGCATATTTTTTAAATTTTTAAGCCTTTTTCGCGACTCGCTGATCGCATATTCTTTCGATTTTGAAGCCTTACTTGCTACTCGTTGATCGTTAAATCATGCGATTTTAAAGTCTTTTTTGCTATTCGCTGATCGCATATTTTTGTCAATTTTGAAGCCTTACTCGCGACTCGCTGATCGCATATTCTTTCAATTTTGAAGCCTTACTCGCTACTCGTTGATCGCCAAATCTTGCGATTTTAAAGCCTTACTTGCTCCTCGCTGATCGCATATTTTTTCAATTTTGAAGCCTTACTCGCGAATCGCTGATCGCCAAATTTTGCGATTTAAAAGCCATACTTGCTACTCGCTGATCGCATATTTTTTCGATTTTGAAGCCTTACTCGCGACTCGCTGATCTCCAAATTTTGCGATTTTAAAGCCTTACTTGCTACTCGCTGATCGCATATTCTTTCGATTTTGAAGCCTTACTCGCTACTCGTTGATCGCCAAATCTTACGATTTTAAAGCCTTACTTGCTACTCGCTGGTCGCATATTTTTTAAATTTTGAAGCCTTACTCGCGACTCGCTGATCGCATATTCTTTCGATTTTGAAGCCTTTCTCGCTACTCGTTGATCGCCAAGTCATGCGATTTTAAAGCCTTACTTGCTACTCGCTGATCGCATATTTTTTCAATTTTGAAGCCTTACTCGCGACTTGCTGAAAGCATATTCTTTCAATTTTGAAGCTTTACTCGCTACTCGTTGATCGCCAAATTTGGCGATTTTAAAGCCTTACTTGCTACTCGCTGATCTCATATTTTTTCGATTTTGAAGCCTTACTTGCTACTCGTTGATCGCCAAATCTTGCGACTTTAAAGCCTTACTTGCTACTCGCTGGTCGCATATTTTTTCAATTTTGAAGCCTTCTTTGCGACTCACTGATCGCATATTCTTTTGATTTTGAAGCCTTACTCGCGACTCGCTGATCGCATATTCTTTGGATTTTGAAGCCATACTCGCGACTCGCTGATCGCATATTCTTTGGATTTTGAAGAATTACTCGCTTCTCGTTGATCGCCAAATCTTGCGATTATTAAGCCTTACTTGATACTCGCTGATCGCATATTTTTTCAATTTTGAAGCCTTCTTCGCGACTCGCTGATCGCATATTCTTTCAATTTTGAAGCCTAAGTTGCTACTCGCTGATCGCCAATTCTTCCGATTTTGAAGCCTTACTCACTACTCGCTGATCGCAAATTCTTTCGATTTAGAAGCCTAACTCGCGACTCGCTGATTGCATATTCTTTCGATTTTGAAGCCTTTCTCGCTAATCGTTGATCGCCAAATCTTGCGACTTTAAAGCCTTACTTGCTACTCGCTGGTCGCATATTTATTAAATTTTTAAGCCTTACTCGCGACTCGCTGATCGCATATTCTTTCGATTTTGAAGCCTTACTTGCTACTCGTTGATCGTTAAATCATGCGATTTTAAAGTCTTACTTGCTACTCGCTGATCGCATATTTTTTCAATTTTGAAGCCTTATTCGCGACTCGCTGATCGCATATTCTTTCAATTTTGAAGCCTTACTCGCTACTCGTTGATCGCCAAATCTTGCGATTTTAAAGCCTTACTTGCTCCTCGCTGATCGCATATTTTTTCAATTTTGAAGCCTTACTCGCGAATCGCTGATCGCCAAATTTTGCGATTTAAAAGCCATACTTGCTACTCGCTGATCGCATATTTTTTCGATTTTGAAGCCTTACTCGCGACTCGCTGATCTTCAAATTTTGCGATTTTAAAGCCTTACTTGCTACTCGCTGATCGCATATTCTTTCGATTTTGAAGCCTTACTCGCTACTCGTTGATCGCCAAATCTTGCGATTTTAAAGCCTTACTTGCTACTCGCTGGTCGCATATTTTTTAAATTTTGAAGCCTTACTCGCGACTCGCTGATCGCATATTCTTTCGATTTTGAAGCCTTTCTCGCTACTCGTTGATCGCCAAATCTTGCGACTTTAAAGTCTTACTTGCTACTCGCTGGTCGCATATTTTTTAAATTTTTAAGCCTTACTCGCGACTCGCTGATCGCATATTCTTTCGATTTTGAAGCCTTACTTGCTACTCGTTGATCGTTAAATCATGCGATTTTAAAGTCTTACTTGCTACTCGCTGATCGCATATTTTTTCAATTTTGAAGCCTTATTCGCGACTCGCTGATCGCATATTCTTTCAATTTTGAAGCCTTACTCGCTACTCGTTGATCGCCAAATCTTGCGATTTTAAAGCCTTATTTGCTCCTCGCTGATCGCATATTTTTTCAATTTTGAAGCCTTACTCGCGAATCGCTGATCGCCAAATTTTGCGATTTAAAAGCCATACTTGCTACTCGCTGATCGCATATTTTTTCGATTTTGAAGCCTTACTCGCGACTCGCTGATCTTCAAATTTTGCAATTTTAAAGCCTTACTTGCTACTCGCTGATCGCATATTCTTTCGATTTTGAAGCCTTACTCGCTACTCGCTGATCGCCAAATCTTGCGATTTTAAAGCCTTACTTGCTACTCGCTGGTCGCATATTTTTTAAATTTTTAAGCCTTACTCGCGACTCGCTGATCGCATATTCTTTCGATTTTGAAGCGTTACTCGCTACTCGTTGATCGCCAAGTCATGCGATTTTAAAGCCTTACTTGCTACTCGCTGATCGCATATTTTTTCAATTTTGAAGCCTTACTCGCGACTTGCTGAAAGCATATTCTTTCAATTTTGAAGCTTTACTCGCTAATCGTTGATCGCCAAATTTGGCGATTTTAAAGCCTTACTTGCTACTCGCTGATCTCATATTTTTTCGATTTTGAAGCCTTTCTCGCTACTCGTTGATCGCCAATTCTTGCGACTTTAAAGCCTTACTTGCTACTCGCTGGTCGCATATTTTTTAAATTTTTAAGCCTTACTCGCGACTCGCTGATCGCATATTCTTTCGATTTTGAAGCCTTACTTGCTACTCGTTGATCGTTAAATCATGCGATTTTAAAGTCTTACTTGCTACTCGCTGATCGCATATTTTTTCAATTTTGAAGCCTTACTCGCGACTCGCTGATCGCATATTCTTTCAATTTTGAAGCCTTACTCGCTACTCGTTGATCGCCAAATCTTGCGATTTTAAAGCCTTACTTGCTCCTCGCTGATCGCATATTTTTTCAATTTTGCAGCCTTACTCGCGACTTGCTGATCGCATATTCTTTCAATTTTGAAGCCTTACTCGTTACTCGTTGATCTCCAAATCTTTCGATTTTAAAGCCTTACTTGCTACTCGCTGATCGCATATTTTTTCGATTTTAAAGTCTTACTCGCGACTCGCTGATCGCATATTCTTTCGATTTTGAAGCCTTTCTCGCTACTCGTTGATCGCCAAATCTTGCGACTTTAAAGCCTTACTTGCTTCTCGCTGGTCGCATATTTTTTAAATTTTTAAGCCTTACTCGCGAAACGCTGATTGCATATTCTTTCGATTTTGAAGCCTTACTTGCTACTCGTTGATCGTTAAATCATGCGATTTTAAAGTCTTACTTGCTACTCGCTGATCGCATATTTTTTCAATTTTGAAGCCTTACTCGCGACTCGCTGATCGCATATTCTTTCAATTTTGAAGCCTTTCTCGCTACTCGTTGATCGCCAAATCTTGCGACTTTAAAACCTTACTTGCTACTCGCTGGTCGCATATTTTTTAAATTTTTAAGCCTTACTCGCGACTCGCTGATCGCATATTCTTTCGATTTTGAAGCCTTACTAGCTACTCGTTGATCGTTAAATCATGCGATTTTAAAGTCTTACTTGCTACTCGCTGATCGCATATTTTTTCAATTTTGAAGCCTTACTCGCGACTCGCTGATCGCATATTCTTTCAATTTTGAAGCCTTACTCGCTACTCGTTGATCGCCAAATCTTGCGATTTTAAAGCCTTACTTGCTCCTCGCTGATCGCATATTTTTTCAATTTTGAAGCCTTACTCGCGAATCGCTGATCGCCAAATTTTGCGATTTAAAAGCCATACTTGCTACTCGCTGATCGCATATTTTTTCGATTTTGAAGCCTTACTCGCGACTCGCTGATCTCCAAATTTTGCGATTTTAAAGCCTTACTTGCTACTCGCTGATCGCATATTCTTTCGATTTTGAAGCCTTACTCGCTACTCGTTGATCGCCAAATCTTACGATTTTAAAGCCTTACTTGCTACTCGCTGGTCGCATATTTTTTAAATTTTGAAGCCTTACTCGCGACTCGCTGATCGCATATTCTTTCGATTTTGAAGCCTTTCTCGCTACTCGTTGATCGCCAAGTCATGCGATTTTAAAGCCTTACTTGCTACTCGCTGATCGCATATTTTTTCAATTTTGAAGCCTTACTCGCGACTTGCTGAAAGCATATTCTTTCAATTTTGAAGCTTTACTCGCTACTCGTTGATCGCCAAATTTGGCGATTTTAAAGCCTTACTTGCTACTCGCTGATCTCATATTTTTTCGATTTTGAAGCCTTACTTGCTACTCGTTGATCGCCAAATCTTGCGACTTTAAAGCCTTACTTGCTACTCGCTGGTCGCATATTTTTTCAATTTTGAAGCCTTCTTTGCGACTCACTGATCGCAAATTCTTTTGATTTTGAAGCCTTACTCGCGACTCGCTGATCGCATATTCTTTGGATTTTGAAGCCATACTCGCGACTCGCTGATCGCATATTCTTTGGATTTTGAAGAATTACTCGCTTCTCGTTGATCGCCAAATCTTGCGATTATTAAGCCTTACTTGATACTCGCTGATCGCATATTTTTTCAATTTTGAAGCCTTCTTCGCGACTCGCTGATCGCATATTCTTTCAATTTTGAAGCCTAAGTTGCTACTCGCTGATCGCCAATTCTTCCGATTTTGAAGCCTTACTCACTACTCGCTGATCGCAAATTCTTTCGATTTAGAAGCCTCACTCGCGACTCGCTGATCGCATATTCTTTCGATTTTGAAGCCTTTCTCGCTAATCGTTGATCGCCAAATCTTGCGACTTTAAAGCCTTACTTGCTACTCGCTGGTCGCATATTTTTTAAATTTTTAAGCCTTACTCGCGACTCGCTGATCGCATATTCTTTCGATTTTGAAGCCTTACTTGCTACTCGTTGATCGTTAAATCATGCGATTTTAAAGTCTTACTTGCTACTCGCTGATCGCATATTTTTTCAATTTTGAAGCCTTATTCGCGACTCGCTGATCGCATATTCTTTCAATTTTGAAGCCTTACTCGCTACTCGTTGATCGCCAAATCTTGCGATTTTAAAGCCTTACTTGCTCCTCGCTGACCGCATATTTTTTCAATTTTGAAGCCTTACTCGCGAATCGCTGATCGCCAAATTTTGCGATTTAAAAGCCATACTTGCTACTCGCTGATCGCATATTTTTTCGATTTTGAAGCCTTACTCGCGACTCGCTGATCTTCAAATTTTGCGATTTTAAAGCCTTACTTGCTACTCGCTGATCGCATATTCTTTCGATTTTGAAGCCTTACTCGCTACTCGTTGATCGCCAAATCTTGCGATTTTAAAGCCTTACTTGCTACTCGCTGGTCGCATATTTTTTAAATTTTGAAGCCTTACTCGCGACTCGCTGATCGCATATTCTTTCGATTTTGAAGCCTTTCTCGCTACTCGTTGATCGCCAAATCTTGCGACTTTAAAGTCTTACTTGCTACTCGCTGGTCGCATATTTTTTAAATTTTTAAGCCTTACTCGCGACTCGCTGATCGCATATTCTTTCGATTTTGAAGCCTTACTTGCTACTCGTTGATCGTTAAATCATGCGATTTTAAAGTCTTACTTGCTACTCGCTGATCGCATATTTTTTCAATTTTGAAGCCTTATTCGCGACTCGCTGATCGCATATTCTTTCAATTTTGAAGCCTTACTCGCTACTCGTTGATCGCCAAATCTTGCGATTTTAAAGCCTTATTTGCTCCTCGCTGATCGCATATTTTTTCAATTTTGAAGCCTTACTCGCGAATCGCTGATCGCCAAATTTTGCGATTTAAAAGCCATACTTGCTACTCGCTGATCGCATATTTTTTCGATTTTGAAGCCTTACTCGCGACTCGCTGATCTTCAAATTTTGCAATTTTAAAGCCTTACTTGCTACTCGCTGATCGCATATTCTTTCGATTTTGAAGCCTTACTCGCTACTCGCTGATCGCCAAATCTTGCGATTTTAAAGCCTTACTTGCTACTCGCTGATCGCATATTTTTTCAATTTTGAAGCCTTACTCGCGACTTGCTGAAAGCATATTCTTTCAATTTTGAAGCTTTACTCGCTAATCGTTGATCGCCAAATTTGGCGATTTTAAAGCCTTACTTGCTACTCGCTGATCTCATATTTTTTCGATTTTGAAGCCTTTCTCGCTACTCGTTGATCGCCAAATCTTGCGACTTTAAAGCCTTACTTGCTACTCGCTGGTCGCATATTTTTTAAATTTTTAAGCCTTACTCGCGACTCGCTGATCGCATATTCTTTCGATTTTGAAGCCTTACTTGCTACTCGTTGATCGTTAAATCATGCGATTTTAAAGTCTTACTTGCTACTCGCTGATCGCATATTTTTTCAATTTTGAAGCCTTACTCGCGACTCGCTGATCGCATATTCTTTCAATTTTGAAGCCTTACTCTCTACTCGTTGATCGCCAAATCTTGCGATTTTAAAGCCTTACTTGCTCCTCGCTGATCGCATATTTTTTCAATTTTGCAGCCTTACTCGCGACTTGCTGATCGCATATTCTTTCAATTTTGAAGCCTTACTCGTTACTCGTTGATCTCCAAATCTTTCGATTTTAAAGCCTTACTTGCTACTCGCTGATCGCATATTTTTTCGATTTTAAAGTCTTACTCGCGACTCGCTGATCGCATATTCTTTCGATTTTGAAGCCTTTCTCGCTACTCGTTGATCGCCAAATCTTGCGACTTTAAAGCCTTACTTGCTTCTCGCTGGTCGCATATTTTTTAAATTTTTAAGCCTTACTCGCGACTCGCTGATCGCATATTCTTTCGATTTTGAAGCCTTACTTGCTAGTCGTTGATCGTTAAATCATGCGATTTTAAAGTCTTACTTGCTACTCGCTGATCGCATATTTTTTCAATTTTGAAGCCTTACTCGCGACTCGCTGATCGCATATTCTTTCAATTTTAAAGCCTTACTCGCTACTCGTTGATCGCCAAATCTTGCGATTTTAAAGCCTTACTTGCTCCTCGCTGAACGCATATTTTTTCAATTTTGAAGCCTTACTCGCGAATCGCTGATCGCCAAATTTTGCGATTTAAAAGCCATACTTGCTACTCGCTGATCGCATATTTTTTCGATTTTGAAGCCTTATTCGCTACTCGTTGATCGCCAAATCTTGCGATTTTAAAGCCTTACTTGCTACTCGCTGGTCGCATATTTTTTAAATTTTGAAGCCTTACTCGCGACTCGCTGATCGCATATTCTTTCGATTTTGAAGCCTTACTCGCTACTCGTTGATCGCCAAGTCATGCGATTTTAAAGCCTTACTTGCTACTCGCTGATCTCATATTTTTTCGATTTTGAAGCTTTACTCGCTACTCGTTGATCGCCAAGTCATGCGATTTTAAAGCCTTACTTGCGACTCGCTGATCTCCAAATTTTGCGATTTTAAAGCCTTACTTGCTACT
This sequence comes from Lacanobia oleracea, assembly GCA_950371165.1. Lineage (NCBI taxonomy): Eukaryota > Metazoa > Arthropoda > Insecta > Lepidoptera > Noctuidae > Lacanobia > Lacanobia oleracea. The sequence goes on from OX493408.1 coordinate 556,970, forward strand.
CGTTGATCGCATATTCTTTCGATTTTGAAGCCTTACTCGCTACTCGTTGATCGCCAAATCTTGCGATTTTAAAGCCTTACTTGCTACTCGCTGGTCGCATATTTTTTAAATTTTGAAGCCTTACTCGCGACTCGCTGATCGCATATTCTTTCAATTTTGAAGCTTAACTCGCTACTCGTTGATCGCCAAATTTGGCGATTTTAAAGCCTTACTTGCTACTCGCTGATCTCATATTTTTTCGATTTTGAAGCCTTACTCGCTACTCGTTGATCGCCAAATCTTGCGACTTTAAAGCCTTACTTGCTACTCGCTGGTCGCATATTTTTTCAATTTTGAAGCCTTCTTTGCGACTCACTGATCGCATATTCTTTTGATTTTGAAGCCTTACTCGCGACTCGCTGATCGCATATTCTTTGGATTTTGAAGCCTTACTCGCGACTCGCTGATCGCATATTCTTTGGATTTTGAAGGATTACTCGCTTCTCGTTGATCGCCAAATCTTGCGATTATTAAGCCTTACTTGCTACTCGCTGGTCGCATATTTTTTAAATTTTGAAGCCTTCTTCGCGACTCGCAGATCGCATATTCTTTCAATTTTGAAGCCTAAGTTGCTACTCGCTGATCGCCAATTCTTCCGATTTTGAAGCCTTACTCACTACTCGCTGATCGCAAATTCTTTCGATTTAGAAGCCTAACTCGCGACTCGCTGATCGCATATTCTTTCGATTTTGAAGCCTTTCTCGCTACTCGTTGATCGCCAAATCTTGCGACTTTAAAGCCTTACTTGCTACTCGCTGGTCGCATATTTTTTAAATTTTTAAGCCTTACTCGCGACTCGCTGATCGCATATTCTTTCGATTTTGAAGCCTTACTTGCTACTCGTTGATCGTTAAATCATGCGATTTTAAAGTCTTACTTGCTACTCGCTGATCGCATATTTTTTCAATTTTGAAGCCTTACTCGCGACTCGCTGATCGCATATTCTTTCAATTTTGAAGCCTTACTCGCTACTCGTTGATCGCCAAATCTTCCGATTTTAAAGCCTTACTTGCTCCTCGCTGATCGCATATTTTTTCAATTTTGAAGCCTTACTCGCGAATCGCTGATCGCCAAATTTTGCGATTTAAAAGCCATACTTGCTACTCGCTGATCGCATATTTTTTCGATTTTGAAGCCTTACTCGCGACTCGCTGATCTTCAAATTTTGCGATTTTAAAGCCTTATTTGCTACTCGCTGATCGCATATTCTTTCGATTTTGAAGCCTTACTCGCTACTCGTTGATCGCCAAATCTTGCGATTTTAAAGCCTTACTTGCTACTCGCTGGTCGCATATTTTTTAAATTTTGAAGCCTTACTCGCGACTCGCTGATCGCATATTCTTTCGATTTTGAAGCCTTACTCGCTACTCGTTGATCGCCAAGTCATGCGATTTTAAAGCCTTACTTGCTACTCGCTGATCGCATATTTTTTCAATTTTGAAGCCTTACTCGCGACTTGCTGAAAGCATATTCTTTCAATTTTGAAGCTTTACTCGCTAATCGTTGATCGCCAAATTTGGCGATTTTAAAGCCTTACTTGCTACTCGCTGATCTCATATTTTTTCGATTTTGAAGCCTTACTCGCTACTCGTTGATCGCCAAATCTTGCGACTTTAAAGCCTTACTTGCTACTTGCTGGTCGCATATTTTATAAATTTTTAAGCCTTACTCGCGACTCGCTGATCGCATATTCTTTCGATTTTGAAGCCTTACTTGCTTCTCGCTGATCGCATATTTTTTCAATTTTGAAGCCTTACTCGCGACTCGCTGATCGCATATTCTTTCAATTTTGAAGCCTTACTCGCTACTCGTTGATCTCCAAATCTTGCGATTTTAAAGCCTTACTTGCTACTCGCTGATCGCATATTTTTTCGATTTTAAAGTCTTATTCGCGACTCGCTGATCGCATATTCTTTCGATTTTGAAGCCTTAATCGCGACTCGCTGATCGCATATTCTTTGGATTTTGAAGAATTACTCGCTTCTCGTTGATCGCCAAATCTTGCGATTATTAAGCCTTACTTGATACTCGCTGATCGCATATTTTTTCAATTTTGAAGCCTTCTTCGCGACTCGCTGATCGCATATTCTTTCAATTTTGAAGCCTAAGTTGCTACTCGCTGATCGCCAATTCTTCCGATTTTGAAGCCTTACTCACTACTCGCTGATCGCATATTCTTTCGATTTTGAAGCCTTACTTGCTACTCGTTGATCGTAAAATCATGCGATTTTAAAGTCTTACTTGCTACTCGCTGATCGCATATTTTTTCAATTTTGAAGCCTTCTTCGCGACTCACTGATCGCATATTTTTTCCATTTTGAAGCCTTACTCGCGACTCGCTGATTGCATGTTCTTTGGATTTTGAAGCCTTACTCGCTACTCGTTGATCGCCAAATCTTGCGATTATTAAGCCTTACTTGATACTCACTGATCGCATATTTTTTCAATTTTGAAGCCTTACTTGCGACTTGCTGATCGCATATTCTTTCAATTTTGTAGCCTTACTCGCTACTCGTTGATCGCCAAATCTTGCGATTTTAAAGCCTTACTTGCTACTCGCTGGTCGCATATTTTTTAAATTTTGAAGCCTTCTTCGCGACTCACTGATCGCATATTCTTTTGATTTTGAAGCCTTACTCGCGACTCGCTGATCGCATATTCTTTGGATTTTGAAGCCTTTCTCGCTACTCGTTGATCGCCAAATCTTGCGATTTTAAAGCCTTACTTGCTACTCGCTGGTCGCATATTTTTTCAATTTTGAAGCCTTCTTCGCGACTCACTGATCGCATATTCTTTTGATTTTGAAGCCTTACTCGCGACTCGCTGATCGCATATTCTTTGGATTTTGAAGCCTTTCTCGCTACTCGTTGATCGCCAAATCTTGCGATTTTAAAGCCTTACTTGCTACTCGCTGGTCGCATATTTTTTAAATTTTGAAGCCATACTCGCGACTCGCTGTTCGCATATTCTTTCGATTTTGAAGTCTTACTCGCTACTCGTTGATCGCCAAATCATGCGATTTTAAAGCCTGACTTGCTACTCGCTGATCGCATATTTTTTCCATTTTGAAGCCTTACTCGCGACTTGCTGATCGCATATTCTTTCAATTTTGAAGCCTTACTCGCTACTCGTTGATCGCCAAATCTTGCGATTTTAAAGCCTTACTTGCTACTCGCTGGTCGCATATTCTTTCGATTTTGAAGCCTTACTCGCTACTCGTTGATCGCCAAATCTTGCGATTTTAAAGCCTTACTTGCTACTCGCTGGTCGCATATTTTTTAAATTTTGAAGCCTTACTCGCGACTCGCTGATCGCATATTCTTTCGATTTTGAAGCCTTACTCGCTACTCGTTGATCGCCAAATCTTGCGATTTTAAAGCCTTTCTTGCTACTCACTGGTCTCATATTTTTTCAATTTTGAAGCCTTACTCGCGACTCGCTGATCGCATATTCTTTCGATTTTGAAGCCTTTCATGCTACTCGCTGATCGCATATGTTTTCAATTTTGAAGCCTTACTCGCGACTCGCTGATCGCATATTCTTTCGATTTTGAAGCCTATCTCGCTTCTCGTTGATCGCAAAATCTTGCGATTTTAAAGTCTTTTTTGCTATTCGCTGATCGCATATTTTTGTCAATTTTGAAGCCTTTCTCGCGACTCGCTGATCGCATATTCTTTCGATTTTGAAGCCTTACTTGCTACTCGCTGATCGCATATTTTTTCAATTTTTAAGCATTACTCGCGACTCGCTGATCGCATATTCTTTGGATTTTGAAGCCTTTCTCGCTACTCGTTGATCGCCAAATCTTGCGATTTTAAAGCCTTACTTGCTACTCGCTGATCGCATATTTTTTCAATTTTTAAGCCTTCTTCGCGACTCACTGATCGCATATTTTTTCCATTTTGAAGCCTTACTCGCGACTCGCTGATTGCATGTTCTTTGGATTTTGAAGCCTTACTCGCTACTCGTTGATCGCCAAATCTTGCGATTATTAAGCCTTACTTGATACTCACTGATCGCATATTTTTTCAATTTTGAAGCCTTACTTGCGACTTGCTGATCGCATATTCTTTCAATTTTGTAGCCTTACTCGCTACTCGTTGATCGCCAAATCTTGCGATTTTAAAGCCTTACTTGCTACTCGCTGGTCGCATATTTTTTAAATTTTGAAGCCTTCTTCGCGACTCACTGATCGCATATTCTTTTGATTTTGAAGCCTTACTCGCGACTCGCTGATCGCATATTCTTTGGATTTTGAAGCCTTTCTCGCTACTCGTTGATCGCCAAATCTTGCGATTTTAAAGCCTTACTTGCTACTCGCTGGTCGCATATTTTTTCAATTTTGAAGCCTTCTTCGCGACTCACTGATCGCATATTCTTTTGATTTTGAAGCCTTACTCGCGACTCGCTGATCGCATATTCTTTGGATTTTGAAGCCTTTCTCGCTACTCGTTGATCGCCAAATCTTGCGATTTTAAAGCCTTACTTGCTACTCGCTGGTCGCATATTTTTTAAATTTTGAAGCCATACTCGCGACTCGCTGTTCGCATATTCTTTCGATTTTGAAGTCTTACTCGCTACTCGTTGATCGCCAAATCATGCGATTTTAAAGCCTGACTTGCTACTCGCTGATCGCATATTTTTTCCATTTTGAAGCCTTACTCGCGACTTGCTGATCGCATATTCTTTCAATTTTGAAGCCTTACTCGCTACTCGTTGATCGCCAAATTTTACGATTTTAAAGCTTTACTTGCTACTCGCTGATCGCATATTTTTTCAATTTTGAAGCCTTACTCGCGACTCGCTGATCGCATATTCTTTCGATTTTGAAGCCTTACTTGCTACTCGCTGATCGCATATTTTTTCAATTTTGAAGCCTTCTTTGCGACTCGCTGATCGCATATTCTTTCGATTTTGATGCCTAACTCGCGACTCGCTGATCGCATATTCTTTGGATTTTGAAGACTTACTCGCTACTCGTTGATCGCAAAATCTTGCGATTTTAAAGCCTTACTTGCTTCTCGCTGGTCGCATATTTTTTCAATTTTGAAGCCTTACTCGCGACTCGCTGATCGCCAAATTTTGCGATTTTAAAGCCTTACTTGCTACTCGCTGATCGCATATTTTTTCGATTTTGAAGCCTTACTCGCGACTCGCTGATCGCCAAATTTTGCGATTTTAAAGCCTTACTTGCTACTCGCTGATCGCATATTCTTTCGATTTTGAAGCCTTACTTGCTGCTCGTTGATCGCCAAATCTTGCGATTTTAAAGCCTTACTTGCTACTCGCTGGTCGCATATTTATTAAATTTTGAAGCCTTTCTCGCGACTCGCTGATCGCATATTCTTTCGATTTTGAAGCCTTACTTGCTACTCGCTGATCGCATATTTTTTCAATTTTGAAGCTTTACTCGCGACTCGCTGATCGCATATTCTTTCGATATTGAAGCCTTACTCGCTACTCGTTGATCGCCAAATCTTGCGATTTTAAAGCCTTACTTGCTACTCGCTGATCGCATATTTTTTCAATTTTTAAGCCTTCTTCGCGACTCACTGATCGCATATTTTTTCGATTTTGAAGCCTTACTCGCGACTCGCTGATCGCATATTCGTTGGATTTTGAAGCCCTCCTCGCTACTCGTTGATCGCCAAATCTTGCGATTTTAAAGCCTTACTTGCAACTCGCTGATCGCATATTTTTTCAATTTTGAAGCCTTACTCGCGACTTGCTGATCGCATATTCTTTCAATTTTGAAGCCTTACTCGCAACTCGTTGATCGCCAAATCTTGCGATTTTAAAGCCTTACTTGCTACTCGCTGGTCGCGTATTTTTTCAATTTTGAAGCCTTCTTCGCGACTCGCTGATCGCATATTCTTTCGATTTTGAAGCCTTACTCGCTACTCGTTGATCGCCAAATCTTGCGATTTTAAATCCTTACTTCCTACTCGCTGGTCGCATATTTTTTAAATTTTGAAGCCATACTCGCGACTCGCTGATCGCATATTCTTTCGATATTGAAGCCTTACTCGCTACTCGTTGATCGCCAAATCTTGCGATTTTAAAGCCTGACTTGCTACTCGCTGATCGCATATTTTTTCAATTTTGAAGCCTTACTCGTGACTTGCTGATCGCATATTCTTTCAATTTTGAAGCCTTACTCGCTACTCGTTGATCGCCAAATTTTGCGATTTTAAAGCTTTACTTGCTACTCGCTGATCGCATATTTTTTCAATTTTGAAGCCTTACTCGCGACTCGCTGATAGCATATTCTTTCGATTTTGAAGCCTTACTTGCTACTCGTTGATCGCCAAATCTTGCGATTTTAAAGCCTTACTTGCTACTCGCTGGTCGCATATTTTTTAAATTTTGAAGCCTTACTCGCGACTAGCTGATCGCATATTCTTTCGATTTTAAAGCCTTACTCGCTACTCGTTGATCGCTAAGTCATGCGATTTTAAAGCCTTACTTGCAACTCGCTGATCGCATATTTTTTCAATTTTGAAGACTTACTCGCGACTTGCTGATCGCATATTCTTTCAATTTTTAAGCCTTACTCGCTACTCGTTGATCGCAAAATTTGGCGATTTTAAAGCTCTACTTGCTTCTCGCTGATCTCATATTTTTTCGATTTTGAAGCCTTACTCGCTACTCGTTGATCGCCAAATCTTGCGATTTTAAAGCCTTACTTGCTACTCGCTGGTCGCATATTTTTTAAATTTTGAAGCCTTACTCGCGACTCGCTGATCGCCAAATTTTGCGATTTTAAAGCCTTACTTGCTACTCGCTGATCGCATATTCTTTGATTTTGAAGCCTTACTTGCTACTCGTTGATCGCCAAATCTTGCGATTTTAAAGCCTTACTTTCTACTCTATGGTCGCATATTTTTTAAATTTTGAAGCCTTACTCGCGACTCGCTGATCGCATATTCTTTCGATTTTGAAGCCTTACTCGCTACTCGTTGATCGCCAAATCATGCGATTTTAAAGCCTTACTTGCAACTCGCTGATCGCATATTTTTTCAATTTTGAAGCCTTACTCGCGACTTGCTGATCGCATATTCTTTCAATTTTGAAGCCTAACTCGCTACTCGTTGATCGCCAAATTTGCCGATTTTAAAGCCTTACTTGCTACTCGCTGATCTCATATTTTTTCGGTTTTGAAGCCTTACTCGCGACTCGCTGATCGCATATTCTTTCGATTTTGAAGCCTTACTCGCGACTCGCTGATCGCATATTCTTTGGATTTTGAAGAATTACTCGCTTCTCGTTGATCGCCAAATCTTGCGATTATTAAGCCTTACTTGATACTCGCTGATCGCATATTTTTTCAATTTTGAAGCCTTCTTCGCGACTCGCTGATCGCATATTCTTTGATTTTGAAGCCTTACTTGCTACTCTCTAATCGCATATTCTTTCAATTTTGAAGCCTAAGTTGCTACTCGCTGATCGCCAATTCTTCCGATTTTGAAGCCTTACTCACTACTCGCTGATCGCAAATTCTTTCGATTTAGAAGCCTAACTCGCGACTCGCTGATCGCATATTCTTTCGATTTTAAAGCCTTTCTCGCTACTCGTTGATCGCTAAATCTTGCGATTTTTAAGCCTTACTTGCTACTCGCTGGTCGCATATTTTTTCAATTTTAAAGCCTTCTTCGCGACTCGCTGATCGCATATTCTTTAGATTTTGAAGCCTTACTCGCGACTCGCTGATCGCATATTCTTTTGATTTTGATGCCTTACTCGCTACTCGTTGATCGCCACATCTTGCGATTTTAAAGCCTTACTTGCTACTCGCATGTCGCATATTTTTTTTTTTTAATTTTGAAGCCTTACTCGCGACTAGCTGATCGCATATTCTTTCGATTTTGAAGCCTTACTCGCTACTCGTTGATCGCCAAATCTTGCGATTTTAAAGCCTTACTTGCTACTCGCTGATCGCATATTTTTTCAATTTTGAAGCCTTCTTCGCGACTCACTGATCGCATATTCTTTCGATTTTGAAGCCTTACTCGCGACTCGCTGATCGCTTATTCTTTGGATTTTGAAGGCTTACTCGCTACTTGTTGATCGCCAAATCTTGCGATTTTAAAGCCTTACTTGCTCCTCGCTGATCGCATATTTTTTCAATTTTGAAGCCTTACTCGCGACTTGCTGATCGCATATTCTTTCAATTTTGAAGCCTTACTCGCTACTCGTTGATCTCCAAATCTTGCGATTTTAAAGCCTTACTTGCTACTCGCTGATCGCATATTTTTTCGATTTTGAAGCCTTCTTCGCGACTCACTGATCGCATATTCTTTTTATTTTGAAGCCTTACTCGCGACTCGCTGATCGCATATTCTTTGGATTTTGAAGCCTTACTCGCTACTCGTTGATCGCCAAATCTTGCGATTATTAAGCCTTACTTGATACTCGCTGATCGCATATTTTTTCAATTTTGAAGCCTTCTTCGCGACTCGCTGATCGCATATTCTTTCAATTTTGAAGCCTAAGTTGCTACTCGCTGATCGCCAATTCTTCCGATTTTGAAGCCTTACTCACTACTCGCTGATCGCAAATTCTTTCGATTTAGAAGCCTAACTCGCGACTCGCTGATCGCATATTCTTTCGATTTTGAAGCCTTTCTCGCTACTCGTTGATCGCCAAATCTTGCGACTTTAAAGCCTTACTTGCTACTCGCTGGTCGCATATTTTTTTAAATTTTTAAGCCTTACTCGCGACTCGCTGATCGCATATTCTTTCGATTTTGAAGCCTTACTTGCTACTCGTTGATCGTTAAATCATGCGATTTTAAAGTCTTACTTGCTACTCGCTGATCGCATATTTTTTCAATTTTGAAGCCTTACTCGCGACTCGCTGATCGCATATTCTTTCAATTTTGAAGCCTTACTCGCTACTCGTTGATCGCCAAATCTTGCGATTTTAAAGCCTTACTTGCTCCTCGCTGATCGCATATTTTTTCAATTTTGAAGCCTTACTCGCGACTCGCTGATCGCCAAATTTTGCGATTTAAAAGCCATACTTGCTACTCGCTGATCGCATATTTTTTCGATTTTGAAGCCTTACTCGCGTTTCGCTGATCTTCAAATTTTGCGATTTTAAAGCCTTACTTGCTACTCGCTGATCGCATATTCTTTCGATTTTGAAGCCTTACTCGCTACTCGTTGATCGCCAAATCTTGCGATTTTAAAGCCTTACTTGCTACTCGCTGGTCGCATATTTTTTAAATTTTGAAGCCATACTCGCGACTCGCTGATCGCATATTCTTTCGATTTTGAAGCCTTACTCGCTACTCGTTGATCGCCAAGTCATGCGATTTTAAAGCCTTACTTGCTACTCGCTGATCGCATATTTTTTCAATTTTGAAGCCTTACTCGCTACTCGTTGATCGCCAAATCTTGCGATTTTAAAGCCTTTCTTTCTACTCACTGGTCTCATATTTTTTCAATTTTAAAACCTTACTCGCGACTCGCTGATCGCATATTCGTTCGATTTTGAAGCCTTACATGCTACTCGCTGATCGCATATGTTTTCAATTTTGAAGCCTTACTCGCGATTCGCTGATCGCATATTCTTTCGATTTTGAAGCCTATCTCGCTTCTCGTTGATCGCAAAATCTTGCGATTTTAAAGTCTTTTTTGCTTTTCGCTGATCGCATATTTTTGTCAATTTTGAAGCCTTTCTCGCGACTCGCTGATCGCATATTCTTTCGATTTTGAAGCCTTACTTGCTACTCGCTGATCGCATATTTTTTCAATTTTTAAGCATTACTCGCGACTCGCTGATCGCATATTCTTTCGATATTGAAGCCTTACTCGCTACTCGTTGATCGCCAAATCTTGCGATTTTAAAGCCTTACTTGCTACTCGCTGATCGCATATTTTTTCAATTTTTAAGCCTTCCTCGCGACTCACTGATCGCATATTTTTTCCATATTGAAGCCTTACTCGCGACTCGCTGATTGCATGTTCTTTGGATTTTGAAGCCTTACTCGCTACTCGTTGATCGCCAAATCTTGCGATTATTAAGCCTTACTTGATACTCACTGATCGCATATTTTTTCAATTTTGAAGCCTTACTCGCGACTTGCTGATCGCATATTCTTTCAATTTTGTAGCCTTACTCGCTACTCGTTGATCGCCAAATCTTGCGATTTTAAAGCCTTACTTGCTACTCGCTGGTCGCATATTTTTTCAATTTTGAAGCCTTCTTCGCGACTCACTGATCGCATATTCTTTTGATTTTGAAGCCTTACTCGCGACTCGCTGATCGCATATTCTTTGGATTTTGAAGCCTTACTCGCTACTCGTTGATCGCCAAATCTTGCGATTATTAAGCCTTACTTGATACTCACTGATCGCATATTTTTTTAATTTTGAAGCCTTACTCGCGACTTACTGATCGCATATTCTTTCAATTTTGTAGCCTTACTCGCTACTCGTTGATCGCCAAATCTTGCGATTTTAAAGCCTTACTTGCTACTCGCTGGTCGCATATTTTTTCAATTTTGAAGCCTTCTTCGCGACTCACTGATCGCATATTCTTTTGATTTTGAAGCCTTACTCGCGACTCGCTGATCGCATATTCTTTGGATTTTGAAGCCTTACTCGCGACTCGCTGATCGCATATTCTTTGGATTTTGAAGAATTACTCGCTTCTCGTTGATCGCCAAATCTTGCGATTATTAAGCCTTACTTGATAGGTTCTCGCTGATCGCATATTTTTTCAATTTTGAAGCCTTCTTCGCGACTCGCTGATCGCAATATTCTTTCAATTTTGAAGCCTAAGTTGCTACTCGCTGATCGCCAATTCTTCCGATTTTGAAGCCTTACTCACTACTCGCTGATCGCAAATTCTTTCGATTTAGAAGCCTAACTCGCGACTCGCTGATCGCATATTCTTTCGATTTTGAAGCCTTTCTCGCTATTCGTTGATCGCCAAATCTTGCGACTTTAAAGCCTTACTTGCTACTCGCTGGTCGCATATTTTTTAAATTTTTAAGCCTTACTCGCGACTCGCTGATCGCATATTCTTTCGATTTTGAAGCCTTACTTGCTACTCGTTGATCGTTAAATCATGCGATTTTAAAGTCTTACTTGCTACTCGCTAATCGCATATTTTTTCAATTTTGAAGCCTTACTCGCGACTCGCTGATCGCATATTCTTTCAATTTTGAAGCCTTACTCGCTACTCGTTGATCGCCAAATCTTGCGATTTTAAAGCCTTACTTGCTCCTCGCTGATCGCATATTTTTTCAATTTTGAAGCCTTACTCGCGAATCGCTGATCGCCAAATTTTGCGATTTAAAAGCCATACTTGCTACTCGCTGATCGCATATTTTTTCGATTTTGAAGCCTTACTCGCGACTCGCTGATCTTCAAATTTTGCGATTCTAAAGCCTTACTTGCTACTCGCTGATCGCATATTCTTTCGATTTTGAAGCCTTACTCGCTACTCGTTGATCGCCAAATCTTGCGATTTTAAAGCCTTACTTGCTACTCGCTGGTCGCATATTTTTTAAATTTTGAAGCCTTACTCGCGACTCGCTGATCGCATATTCTTTCGATTTTGAAGCCTTACTCGCTACTCGTTGATCGCCAAATCTTGCGATTTTAAAGCCTTTCTTGCTACTCACTGGTCTCATATTTTTTCAATTTTGAAGCCTTACTCGCGACTCGCTGATCGCATATTCTTTCGATTTTGAAGCCTTTCATGCTACTCGCTGATCGCATATGTTTTCAATTTTGAAGCCTTACTCGCGACTCGCTGATCGCATATTCTTTCGATTTTGAAGCCTATCTCGCTTCTCGTTGATCGCAAAATCTTGCGATTTTAAAGTCTTTTTTGCTATTCGCTGATCGCATATTTTTGTCAATTTTGAAGCCTTTCTCGCGACTCGCTGATCGCATATTCTTTCGATTTTGAAGCCTTACTTGCTACTCGCTGATCGCATATTTTTTCAATTTTTAAGCATTACTCGCGACTCGCTGATCGCATATTCTTTGGATTTTGAAGCCTTTCTCGCTACTCGTTGATCGCCAAATCTTGCGATTTTAAAGCCTTACTTGCTACTCGCTGATCGCATATTTTTTCAATTTTTAAGCCTTCTTCGCGACTCACTGATCGCATATTTTTTCCATTTTGAAGCCTTACTCGCGACTCGCTGATTGCATGTTCTTTGGATTTTGAAGCCTTACTCGCTACTCGTTGATCGCCAAATCTTGCGATTATTAAGCCTTACTTGATACTCACTGATCGCATATTTTTTCAATTTTGAAGCCTTACTTGCGACTTGCTGATCGCATATTCTTTCAATTTTGTAGCCTTACTCGCTACTCGTTGATCGCCAAATCTTGCGATTTTAAAGCCTTACTTGCTACTCGCTGGTCGCATATTTTTTAAATTTTGAAGCCTTCTTCGCGACTCACTGATCGCATATTCTTTTGATTTTGAAGCCTTACTCGCGACTCGCTGATCGCATATTCTTTGGATTTTGAAGCCTTTCTCGCTACTCGTTGATCGCCAAATCTTGCGATTTTAAAGCCTTACTTGCTACTCGCTGGTCGCATATTTTTTCAATTTTGAAGCCTTCTTCGCGACTCACTGATCGCATATTCTTTTGATTTTGAAGCCTTACTCGCGACTCGCTGATCGCATATTCTTTGGATTTTGAAGCCTTTCTCGCTACTCGTTGATCGCCAAATCTTGCGATTTTAAAGCCTTACTTGCTACTCGCTGGTCGCATATTTTTTAAATTTTGAAGCCATACTCGCGACTCGCTGTTCGCATATTCTTTCGATTTTGAAGACTTACTCGCTACTCGTTGATCGCCAAATCATGCGATTTTAAAGCCTGACTTGCTACTCGCTGATCGCATATTTTTTCCATTTTGAAGCCTTACTCGCGACTTGCTGATCGCATATTCTTTCAATTTTGAAGCCTTACTCGCTACTCGTTGATCGCCAAATTTTACGATTTTAAAGCTTTACTTGCTACTCGCTGATCGCATATTTTTTCAATTTTGAAGCCTTACTCGCGACTCGCTGATCGCATATTCTTTCGATTTTGAAGCCTTACTTGCTACTCGCTGATCGCATATTTTTTCAATTTTGAAGCCTTCTTTGCGACTCGCTGATCGCATATTCTTTCGATTTTGATGCCTAACTCGCGACTCGCTGATCGCATATTCTTTGGATTTTGAAGACTTACTCGCTACTCGTTGATCGCAAAATCTTGCGATTTTAAAGCCTTACTTGCTTCTCGCTGGTCGCATATTTTTTCAATTTTGAAGCCTTACTCGCGACTCGCTGATCGCCAAATTTTGCGATTTTAAAGCCTTACTTGCTACTCGCTGATCGCATATTCTTTCGATTTTGAAGCCTTACTTGCTGCTCGTTGATCGCCAAATCTTGCGATTTTAAAGCCTTACTTGCTACTCGCTGGTCGCATATTTATTAAATTTTGAAGCCTTTCTCGCGACTCGCTGATCGCATATTCTTTCGATTTTGAAGCCTTACTTGCTACTCGCTGATCGCATATTTTTTCAATTTTGAAGCTTTACTCGCGACTCGCTGATCGCATATTCTTTCGATATTGAAGCCTTACTCGCTACTCGTTGATCGCCAAATCTTGCGATTTTAAAGCCTTACTTGCTACTCGCTGATCGCATATTTTTTCAATTTTTAAGCCTTCTTCGCGACTCACTGATCGCATATTTTTTCGATTTTGAAGCCTTACTCGCGACTCGCTGATCGCATATTCGTTGGATTTTGAAGCCCTCCTCGCTACTCGTTGATCGCCAAATCTTGCGATTTTAAAGCCTTACTTGCAACTCGCTGATCGCATATTTTTTCAATTTTGAAGCCTTACTCGCGACTTGCTGATCGCATATTCTTTCAATTTTGAAGCCTTACTCGCAACTCGTTGATCGCCAAATCTTGCGATTTTAAAGCCTTACTTGCTACTCGCTGGTCGCGTATTTTTTCAATTTTGAAGCCTTCTTCGCGACTCGCTGATCGCATATTCTTTCGATTTTGAAGCCTTACTCGCTACTCGTTGATCGCCAAATCTTGCGATTTTAAATCCTTACTTCCTACTCGCTGGTCGCATATTTTTTAAATTTTGAAGCCATACTCGCGACTCGCTGATCGCATATTCTTTCGATATTGAAGCCTTACTCGCTACTCGTTGATCGCCAAATCTTGCGATTTTAAAGCCTGACTTGCTACTCGCTGATCGCATATTTTTTCAATTTTGAAGCCTTACTCGTGACTTGCTGATCGCATATTCTTTCAATTTTGAAGCCTTACTCGCTACTCGTTGATCGCCAAATTTTGCGATTTTAAAGCTTTACTTGCTACTCGCTGATCGCATATTTTTTCAATTTTGAAGCCTTACTCGCGACTCGCTGATAGCATATTCTTTCGATTTTGAAGCCTTACTTGCTACTCGTTGATCGCCAAATCTTGCGATTTTAAAGCCTTACTTGCTACTCGCTGGTCGCATATTTTTTAAATTTTGAAGCCTTACTCGCGACTAGCTGATCGCATATTCTTTCGATTTTAAAGCCTTACTCGCTACTCGTTGATCGCTAAGTCATGCGATTTTAAAGCCTTACTTGCAACTCGCTGATCGCATATTTTTTCAATTTTGAAGACTTACTCGCGACTTGCTGATCGCATATTCTTTCAATTTTTAAGCCTTACTCGCTACTCGTTGATCGCAAAATTTGGCGATTTTAAAGCTCTACTTGCTTCTCGCTGATCTCATATTTTTTCGATTTTGAAGCCTTACTCGCTACTCGTTGATCGCCAAATCTTGCGATTTTAAAGCCTTACTTGCTACTCGCTGGTCGCATATTTTTTAAATTTTGAAGCCTTACTCGCGACTCGCTGATCGCCAAATTTTGCGATTTTAAAGCCTTACTTGCTACTCGCTGATCGCATATTCTTTCGATTTTGAAGCCTTACTTGCTACTCGTTGATCGCCAAATCTTGCGATTTTAAAGCCTTACTTTCTACTCTATGGTCGCATATTTTTTAAATTTTGAAGCCTTACTCGCGACTCGCTGATCGCATATTCTTTCGATTTTGAAGCCTTACTCGCTACTCGTTGATCGCCAAATCATGCGATTTTAAAGCCTTACTTGCAACTCGCTGATCGCATATTTTTTCAATTTTGAAGCCTTACTCGCGACTTGCTGATCGCATATTCTTTCAATTTTGAAGCCTAACTCGCTACTCGTTGATCGCCAAATTTGCCGATTTTAAAGCCTTACTTGCTACTCGCTGATCTCATATTTTTTCGGTTTTGAAGCCTTACTCGCGACTCGCTGATCGCATATTCTTTCGATTTTGAAGCCTTACTCGCGACTCGCTGATCGCATATTCTTTGGATTTTGAAGAATTACTCGCTTCTCGTTGATCGCCAAATCTTGCGATTATTAAGCCTTACTTGATACTCGCTGATCGCATATTTTTTCAATTTTGAAGCCTTCTTCGCGACTCGCTGATCGCATATTCTTTGATTTTGAAGCCTTACTTGCTACTCTCTGATCGCATATTCTTTCAATTTTGAAGCCTAAGTTGCTACTCGCTGATCGCCAATTCTTCCGATTTTGAAGCCTTACTCACTACTCGCTGATCGCAAATTCTTTCGATTTAGAAGCCTAACTCGCGACTCGCTGATCGCATATTCTTTCGATTTTAAAGACTTTCTCGCTACTCGTTGATCGCCAAATCTTGCGATTTTTAAGCCTTACTTGCTACTCGCTGGTCGCATATTTTTTCAATTTTAAAGCCTTCTTCGCGACTCGCTGATCGCATATTCTTTAGATTTTGAAGCCTTACTCGCGACTCGCTGATCGCATATTCTTTTGATTTTGATGCCTTACTCGCTACTCGTTGATCGCCACATCTTGCGATTTTAAAGCCTTACTTGCTACTCGCATGTCGCATATTTTTTTTTTTTAATTTTGAAGCCTTACTCGCGACTAGCTGATCGCATATTCTTTCGATTTTGAAGCCTTACTCGCTACTCGTTGATCGCCAAATCTTGCGATTTTAAAGCCTTACTTGCTACTCGCTGATCGCATATTTTTTCAATTTTGAAGCCTTCTTCGCGACTCACTGATCGCATATTCTTTCGATTTTGAAGCCTTACTCGCGACTCGCTGATCGCTTATTCTTTGGATTTTGAAGGCTTACTCGCTACTCGTTGATCGCCAAATCTTGCGATTTTAAAGCCTTACTTGCTCCTCGCTGATCGCATATTTTTTCAATTTTGAAGCCTTACTCGCGACTTGCTGATCGCATATTCTTTCAATTTTGAAGCCTTACTCGCTACTCGTTGATCTCCAAATCTTGCGATTTTAAAGCCTTACTTGCTACTCGCTGATCGCATATTTTTTCGATTTTGAAGTCTTACTCGCGACTCGTTGATCGCATATTCTTTCGATTTTGAAGCCTTACTCGCTACTCATTGATCGCCAAATCTTGCGATTTTAGAGCCTTACTTGCTACTCGCTGGTCGAATTTTTTTCAATTTTGAAGCCTTCTTCGCGACTCACTGATCGCATATTCTTTTGATTTTGAAGCCTTACTCGCGACTCGCTGATCGCATATTCTTTGAATTTTGAAGCCTTTCTCGCTACTCGTTGATCGCCAAATCTTGCGATTTAAAAGCCTTACTTGCTTCTCGCTGATCGCATATTTTTTCAATTTTGAAGCCTTCTTTGCGACTCGCTGATCGCATATTCTTTCGATTTTGATGCCTTACTCGCGACTCGCTGATCGCATTTTCTTTGGATTTTGAAGACTTACTCGCTACTCGTTGATCGCCAAAACTTGCGATTTTAAAGCCTTACTTGCTACTCGCTGGTCGCATATTTTTTCAATTTTGAAGCCTTACTTGCTACTCGTTGATCGCCAAATCTTGCGATTTTAAAGCCTATCTTGCTACTCGCTGATCGCATATTTTTTCAATTTTGAAGCCTTCTTCGCGACTCGCTGATCGCATATTCTTTCGATTTTGAAGCCTTACTCGCGACTCGCTGATCGCATATTCTTTGGATTTTAAAGAATTACTCGCTTCTCGTTGATCGCCAAATCTTGCGATTATTAAGCCTTACTCGATACTCGCTGATCGCATATTTTTTCAATTTTGAAGCCTTCTTCGCAACTCGCTGATCGCATATTCTTTGATTATGAAGCCTTACTTGCTACTCTCTGATCGCATATTCTTTCAATTTTGAAGCCTAAGTTGCTACTCGCTGATCGCCAATTCTTCCGATTTTGAAGCCTTACTCACTACTCGCTGATCGCAAATTCTTTCGATTTAGAAGCCTAACTCGCGACTCGCTGATCGCATATTCCTTCGATTTTAAAGCCTTTCTCGCTACTCGTTGATCGCCAAATCTTGCGATTTTTAAGCCTTACTTGCTACTCGCTGGTCGCATATTTTTTCAATTTTGAAGCCTTCTTCGCGACTCGCTGATCGCATATTCTTTAGATTTTGAAGCCTTACTCGCGACTCGCTGATCGCATATTCTTTGGATTTTGATGCCTTACTCGCTACTCGTTGATCGCCACATCTTGCGATTTTAAAGCCTTACTTGCATCACGCTGATCGCATATTTTTGTCCATTTTGAAGCCTTCTTCGCGACTCGCTGATCCCATATTCTTTCGATTTTGAAGCCTTACTCGCGACTCGCTGATCGCTTATTCTTTGGATTTTGTAGCCTTACTCGCTACTCGTTGATCGCCAAATCTTGCGATTTTAAAGCCTTACTTGCTACTCGCATGTCGCATATTTTTTTTTTTTAATTTTGAAGCCTTACTCGCGACTCGCTGATCGCATATTCTTTCGATTTTGAAGCCTTACTCGCTACTCGTTGATCGCCAAATCTTGCGATTTTAAAGCCTTACTTGCTACTCGCTGATCGCATATTTTTTCAATTTTGAAGCCTTCTTCGCGACTCACTGATCGCATATTCTTTCGATTTTGAAGCCTTACTCGCGACTCGCTGATCGCTTATTCTTTGGATTTTGAAGGCTTACTCGCTACTCGTTGATCGCCAAATCTTGCGATTTTAAAGCCTTAATTGCTCCTCGCTGATCGCATATTTTTTCAATTTTGAAGCCTTACTCGCGACTTGCTGATCGCATATTCTTTCAATTTTGAAGCCTTACTCGCTACTCGTTGGTCTCCAAATCTTGCGATTTTAAAGCCTTACTTGCTACTCGCTGATCGCATATTTTTTCGATTTTGAAGTCTTACTCGCGACTCGTTGATCGCATATTCTTTCGATTTTGAATCCTTACTCGCTACTCATTGATCGCCAAATCTTGCGATTTTAAAGCCTTACTTGCTACTCGCTGGTCGCATTTTTTTTCAATTTTGAAGCCTTCTTTGCGACTCGCTGATCGCATATTCTTTCGATTTTGATGCCTTACTCGCGACTCGCTGATCGCATATTCTTTGGATTTTGAAGACTTACTCGCTACTCGTTGATCGCCAAATTTTGCGATTTTAAAGCCTTACTTGCTACTCGCTGGTCGCATATTTTTTCAATTTTGAAGCCTTACTCGCTACTCGTTGATCGCCAAATCTTGCGATTTTAAAGCCTAACTTGCTACTCGCTGATCGCATATTTTTTCAATTTTGAAGCCTTCTTCGCGACTCACTGATCGCATATTCTTTCGATTTTGAAGCCTTACTCGCGACTCGCTGATCGCTTATTCTTTGGATTTTGAAGCTTTACTCGCTACTCGTTAATCGCCGAATCTTGCGATTTTAAAGCCTTACTTGCTCCTCGCTGATCGCATATTTTTTCAATTTTGAAGCCTTACTCGCGACTTGCTGATCGCATATTCTTTCAATTTTGAAGCCTTTCTCGCTACTCGTTGATCGCCAAATCTTGTGATTTCAAAGCCTTACTTGCTACTCCCTGATCGCATATTTTTTCGATTTTGAAGTCTTACTCGCGACTTGTTGATCGCATATTCTTTCGATTTTGAAGCCTTACTCGCTACTCGTTGATCGCATTTTTTTTCAATTTTGAAGCCTTCTTCGCGACTCACTGATCGCATATTCTTTTGATTTTGAAGCCTTACTCGCGACTCGCTGATCGCATATTCTTTGGATTTTGAAGCCTTTCTCGCTACTCGTTGATCGCCAAATCTTGCGATTTTAAAGCCTTACTTACTTCTCGCTGATCGCATATTTTTTCAATTTTGAAGCCTTCTTTGCGACTCGCTGATCGCATATTCTTTCGATTTTGAAGCCTTACTCGCGACTCGCTGATCGCTTATTCTTTGGATTTTGAAGGCTTACTCGCTACTCGTTGATCGCCAAATCTTGCGATTTTAAAGCCTTACTTGCTCCTCGCTGATCGCATATTTTTTCAATTTTGAAGCCTTACTCGCGACTTGCTGATCGCATATTCTTTCAATTTTGAAGCCTTACTCGCTACTCGTTGATCTCCAAATCTTGCGATTTTAAAGCCTTACTTGCTACTCGCTGATCGCATATTTTTTCGATTTTGAAGTCTTACTCGCGACTCGTTGATCGCATATTCTTTCGATTTTGAAGCCTTACTCGCTACTCATTGATCGCCAAATCTTGCGATTTTAGAGCCTTACTTGCTACTCGCTGGTCGCATTTTTTTTCAATTTTGAAGCCTTCTTCGCGACTCACTGATCGCATATTCTTTTGATTTTGAAGCCTTACTCGCGACTCGCTGATCGCATATTCTTTGGATTTTGAAGCCTTTCTCGCTACTCGTTGATCGCCAAATCTTGCGATTTAAAAGCCTTACTTGCTTCTCGCTGATCGCATATTTTTTCAATTTTGAAGCCTTCTTTGCGACTCGCTGATCGCATATTCTTTCGATTTTGATGCCTTACTCGCGACTCGCTGATCGCATTTTCTTTGGATTTTGAAGACTTACTCGCTACTCGTTGATCGCCAAAACTTGCGATTTTAAAGCCTTACTTGCTACTCGCTGGTCGCATATTTTTTCAATTTTGAAGCCTTACTTGCTACTCGTTGATCGCCAAATCTTGCGATTTTAAAGCCTAACTTGCTACTCGCTGATCGCATATTTTTTCAATTTTGAAGCCTTCTTCGCGACTCACTGATCGCATATTCTTTCGATTTTGAAGCCTTACTCGCGACTCGCTGATCGCTTATTCTTTGGATTTTGAAGCTTTACTCGCTACTCGTTAATCGCCGAATCTTGCGATTTTAAAGCCTTACTTGCTCCTCGCTGATCGCATATTTTTTCAATTTTGAAGCCTTACTCGCGACTTGCTGATCGCATATTCTTTCAATTTTGAAGCCTTTCTCGCTACTCGTTGATCGCCAAATCTTGTGATTTCAAAGCCTTACTTGCTACTCCCTGATCGCATATTTTTTCGATTTTGAAGTCTTACTCGCGACTTGTTGATCGCATATTCTTTCGATTTTGAAGCCTTACTCGCTACTCGTTGATCGCCAAATCTTGCGATTTTAAAGCCTTACTTGCTACTCGCTGGTCGCATTTTTTTTCAATTTTGAAGCCTTCTTCGCGACTCACTGATCGCATATTCTTTTGATTTTGAAGCCTTACTCGCGACTCGCTGATCGCATATTCTTTGGATTTTGAAGCCTTTCTCGCTACTCGTTGATCGCCAAATCTTGCGATTTTAAAGCCTTACTTACTTCTCGCTGATCGCATATTTTTTCAATTTTGAAGCCTTCTTTGCGACTCGCTGATCGCATATTCTTTCGATTTTGTTGCCTTACTCGCGACACGCTGATCGCATATTCTTTGGATTTTGAAGACTTACTCGCTACTCGTTTATCGCCAAATCTTGCGATTTTAAAGCCTTACTTGCTACTCGCTGGTCGCATATTCTTTCAATTTTGAAGCCTTACTCGCGACTCGCTGATCGCCAAATTTTGCGATTTAAAAGCCATACTTGCTACTCGCTGATCGCATAATTTTTCGATTTTGAAGCCTTACTCGCGACTCGCTGATCTTCAAATTTTGCGATTTTAAAGCCTTACTTGCTACTCGCTGATCGCATATTCTTTCGATTTTGAAGCCTTACTCGCTACTCGTTGATCGCCAAATCTTGCGATTTTAAAGCCTTACTCGCGACTCGCTGATCGCATATTCTTTCGATTTTGAAGCCTTACTCGCTACTCGTTGATCGCCAAGTCATGCGATTTTAATGCCTTACTTGCTACTCGCTGATAGCATATTTTTGTCAATTTTGAAGCCTACTTTGCGACTCGCTGATCGCATATTCTTTCGATTTTGAAGCCTTACTCGCGACTCGCTGATCGCTTATTCTTTGGATTTTGTAGCCTTACTCGCTACTCGTTGATCGCCAAATCTTGCGATTTTAAAGCCTTACTTGCTACTCACATGTCGCATATATTTTTTTTTAATTTTAAAGCCTTACTCGCGACTCGCTGATCGCATATTCTTTCGATTTTGAAGCCTTACTCGCTACTCGTTGATCGCCAAATCATGCGATTTTAAAGCCTTACTTGCTACTCGCTGATCGCATATTTTTTCAATTTTGAAGCCTTCTTCGCGACTCACTGATCGCATATTCTTTCGATTTTGAAGCCTTACTCGCGACTCGCTGATCGCTTATTCTTTGGATTTTGAAGGCTTACTCGCTACTCGTTGATCGCCAAATCTTGCGATTTTAAAGCCTTACTTGCTCCTCGCTGATCGCATATTTTTTCAATTTTGAAGCCTTACTCGCGACTTGCTGATCGCATATTCTTTCAATTTTGAAGCCTTACTCGCTACTCGTTGATCTCCAAATCTTGCGATTTTAAAGCCTTACTTGCTACTCGCTGATCGCATATTTTTTCGATTTTGAAGTCTTACTCGCGACTCGTTGATCGCATATTCTTTCGATTTTGAAGCCTTTCTCGCTACTCATTGATCGCCAAATCTTGCGATTTTAAAGCCTTACTTGCTACTCGCTGGTCGCATTTTTTTTAATTTTGAAGCCTTCTTCGCGACTCACTGATCGCATATTCTTTTGATTTTGAAGCCTTACTCGCGATTCGCTGATCGCATATTCTTTGGATTTTGAAGCCTTTCTCGCTACTCGTTGATTGCCAAATCTTGCGATTTAAAAGCCTTACTTGCTTCTCGCTGATCGCATATTTTTTCAATTTTGAAGCCTTCTTTGCGACTCGCTGATCGCATATTCTTTCGATTTTGATGCCTTACTCGCGACTCGCTGATCGCATATTCTTTGGATTTTGAAGACTTACTCGCTACTCGTTGATCGCCAAATCTTGCGATTTTAAAGCCTTACTTGCTACTCGCTGGTCGCATATTTTTTCAATTTTGAAGCCTTCTTCGCGACTCGCTGATCGCATATTCTTTAGATTTTGAAGCCTTACTCGCGACTCGCTGATCGCATATTCTTTGGATTTTGATGCCTTACTCTTTACTCGTTGATCGCCACATCTTGCGATTTTAAAGCCTTACTTGCTACACGCTGATCGCATATTTTTGTCAATTTTGAAGCCTACTTCGCGACTCGCTGATCGCATATTCTTTCGATTTTGAAGCCTTACTCGCGACTCGCTGATCGCTTATTCTTTGGATTTTGTAGCCTTACTCGCTACTCGTTGATCGCCAAATCTTGCGATTTTAAAGCCTTACTTGCTACTCGCATGTCGCATATTTTTTTTTTTAATTTTGAAGCCTTACTCGCGACTCGCTGATCGCATATTCTTTCGATTTTGAAGCCTTACTCGCTACTCGTTGATCGCCAAATCTTGCGATTTTAAAGCCTTACTTGCTACTCGCTGATCGCATATTTTTTCAATTTTGAAGCCTTCTTCGCGACTCACTGATCGCATATTCTTTCGATTTTGAAGCCTTACTTGCGACTCGCTGATCGCTTATTCTTTGGATTTTGAAGGCTTACTCGCTACTCGTTGATCGCCAAATCTTGCGATTTTAAAGCCTGTTTGCGCCTGAGCCTTTAGTGGCTTTAGAACGTGCGTCAAGTTGATGCTAACTGATTTTTATCAGGCGCACACCAGTGACTGTAGTTTGCGCACAAAATTATCGTCGACTAAGGAAAAATTTCTACCTGATTTTTTTTGATATATTCATTAAGAAACCAAGAAATCTCAAGCAACACGAATCGTTCGGTCCGCGCAAATTACTTATTTTTTATAAGCTAAATTCTGTCTAAAGTAATAATTAAACTATTCAAGTAATATTCTTACGTTTTATTGAGCACCAAGCTCCAGTGTCTCTCGTAGACATAATTGGCGACCGTGACAGGACGCTAACGTGCAACCTTCGGAGTACCAAGCTCTAGCTGGAGCTGGCCAGCACCGCGCCGCAACCATCAGTCGGTCAGCACCGCGCCGCATCCAGCCCTTGGGAGAAACAAGTACATCGGAAGAATACGAGCAGTACCTACTTAGCACCGCCGGACTTTGATGCTACTGTATGTAGCACGCCGCAGCGCAGCAGCATTTCTGCAGCTAAGTGCCCTTCCTTAATTCCTAAACTCCGTGTACACCCCGTAGCCTACGTCCTTATCCAATTACTATATGGTTTTTTTACTTGTGCAATTCATATTTTCTAAAAGTGGCCCACCTTTGTCAAGGTTACAGTATTGCGTCATACTTTTTATATAATATTTATTCCTGCATATTTCTATATCCCACTATTATTTAGTGTTGTTGATAATTTGCAAGAATACTACGTTCTATATTTCTATTCTTTTACCGTTTTGGTGGTTTTAAGCGGATTTTCAAGTACATTTCGTATCTTAAAGTACCTACATACCTACCTAAAGTTATTAATATAGGTTTTTCTCGTTCTTTTCTTGTCGTATTTCTTTTAGGAAAATAATTCCACAGGCTGCCGCGCCTATCTAGTCCCGTTTATAGATTATTCCGCCGAACATTTCAGATTTGCCCGAGTTTCCCGTACATCGCTGAGCGTCGGTGTCGCAGTGAACAGCGCCCGCGCAACGTCCGTGCAGCCTAAGGCTGTCCGCAGACCGGTGCCTGCGACTTCGGCCTCCCGTGCGGCAGAGACCACCAACCAGGGGCGTGAGCGTATTCATTTATTTTATTTGATTTAGTTCAACATTAGTTTTTCTTGAGTTCATTTCAATCTTACATAATACAACTTTAATTTCCTTTTCGTGAGAATCTTGATTGAAATAAACAATCATAATGGGTGTAGGTGATGATGCCAAGAGCTTATCGGAATTAAATGCTAGACGAAGTTCCGTCAAGGGCCAAGTTACAAAATTTAGAAATTATTTAGAAAAAATATCTCGGTTAGACACTTTTACTACAACACATAGGGCGGAACTTACACTTAAACTTGGCAAATTTGAAACCTTATCTTCAAGGTTTGATGAATTACAAAGCCAAATTGAAGTTTTTAATTCTACTGGGTTGGTGGATGAACTTGAGGAGCGAGAAAATATTGAGAAGGAATTTATTAGCAATATTGTAATGGCTCAAGAGTTATTACAAATACACGGTAGGGATGAGAGCGTCCAAGACTCAAGTAGTCCTCACAATATAACTCAATGCGCTGTCGATCATAATGAAATGGGTTTCAAGCTACCCTTAATACAGATAGCTAAATTTGACGGATCATACTTTCGATGGATGGAATTTCGAGATACGTTTCGATCTTTAATACATGAAAATAGTAGAATTAGGTCAGTAAACAAGTTTCATTACTTAATTTCATATTTGGAAGGCGAAGCAGCTCAAACCATTTCTAATTTAGAAGTATCTGCTGATAATTATCGGGAGGCTTGGAACCTATTGCTTGAACGTTACGACAATAAACGTTTGTTGATAAGTCATCATCTCAACGCATTATTTAACATCAATTCCATAAATAAAGAGTCCGAAAGATCGTTGCGTTTCTTAGTCGACCACGTGACTAAAAATCTACGTGCCCTTTCCAACTTGGGACAAGCCACTGAGCATTGGGATGTCCTTATCATTCACCTAGTTGCCTCCAAGTTGGACAATAACACCCTCGTGAAATGGGAGGAACACCGTAACGCGTTGTCAACCGACACCCCTACACTTACAGAACTTTATAAATTTTTGAACGATCGTGCAACCGTGCTTGAGTCCTTGCATCGCAGCAAGTCAGACAACATATCTAAACCAAGTCATGATAAACAGCGTCCAGAAGGTCATTCAAAAAAACCGGACCACACACGTCATAATAAGGCAAGTGTATACATTAGTAGTAGTAACCAACCACAAACACAATCATCCTCGTCGTACCTCTGCCCATGCTGCAATGGTGATCATAAAATATATGATTGTCCATCGTTCAAGGCAAAGAGCGTAAACGAGCGTATTGCTGAGGCCACTAAATTGAAGTTGTGTCTTAATTGTTTAAGGTCCGGTCACCCTAAGTTTAAATGTCGTTTCAGCAGTTGTCGTGAATGTAACAAAAGACACAATTCTTTATTGCACCTTCCTACTGGTACAGCTGACAGCACTGACAGTCCTGCTGAGACGGCAGTTAACTGTAACAATCAAAGTAACAAATATGCTCTTCTTTGCACTGCCTTGATTGAAATAGTCAATCCCAAGACTAATAAACGTGAAACAGCGCGCGCCCTACTTGATTGTGGCAGCCAATCCTCTTTCATAAGTCTAGGCCTGAAACAAAGGTTATCATTAGAGGACTGCCCTATCAATGCTTCAAAGGTAATCGGTTTTGGCAACAATGATGCAGGTACAATCACTGAATATTGCATTGCCCAATTAAAATCGTTAAACACACCATTCAACGTTGTCTCCAACTTTTATGTTATGAAGGAACTAACAGCCTTACTTCCTAATGCGGTAATTGATATCAGATCGTTTAATATTCCCAAGGATATTATCTTGGCAGACCCAAAATTCTATCAGCCTTCTTTCATAGACATTCTCATAGGCGCAGATTTATTTTGGGACATTATAGGTTGTGAGCAGCGGTCACTAGGCCCCCATCATCCTAAGTTACACGGCTCAAAGTTGGGCTGGCTGATTGGAGGTCCTCTGCAACGCAAACAAGCCAAGGATATTAAATGCAATCATGTACTTACCCATTTTTCTTCTGATGAAAACATAGAATTAAAATTAAATAGATTTTGGGAGCTCGAAGAAATCCCAACTAAATCTTATCTAAGTGAAAGCGAGCAGGCATGTGAAACGCATTTTTTGCAGCACAC
This sequence comes from Lacanobia oleracea, assembly GCA_950371165.1. NCBI lineage: Eukaryota > Metazoa > Arthropoda > Insecta > Lepidoptera > Noctuidae > Lacanobia > Lacanobia oleracea. The sequence continues at coordinate 583,256 of OX493408.1, forward strand.
CTGCCGCTTAGATAATGGCAGATTTTCTATTAAGTTACCTCTCATTGGCTCACCGGATTGCCTTGGTGACTCCTATAACATGGCCAAGAAAAGGTTTTATAATTTAGAACGGCGGTTTAGAAGACAGCCCGAAGTTAAGTCGCAATATATTGAATTTATAAGAGAATATGCAGAACTAGGTCATCTTTCTGAAATTGCACTAAATGACTTAAATTCTAATTCGTGCTACTTCCTACCTCATCATCCCGTATTCAGAGAGAACAGCGAATCGACTAAAATCCGTGTCGTTTTCGACGCATCGGCTCGCACTTCTTCAGGCCTCTCTGTCAACGACATACAAATGGTTGGGCCTCAAATTCAAGACTCTCTTTTCTCCATACTAATTCGAGCTCGTTTCTATAAATATCTTTTAGCAGCAGACGTAGAAAAGTTATTTCGTCAAATATTGGTAGACGAGTCAGATCGAAATCTTCAGCTTATTCTATGGAGAGAAGACGAGCGTCAACCTCTTAAATTGTTGCGTTTAAATACGGTGACTTATGGTTTCGCAAGCGCAAGCTTTTTGAGTACAAGGTGTCTTTGGCAGCCGGGTGAAGGTTGCGAGGATCCACTCATTAAGACGATTATACAACATGATCTATACGTCGATGATTTGATTACGGGCTGTGATTCTGAGGAAGAACTTATACATATTCAAAAATCTGTTTCAGAAGCCCTTAAGGCAGCGTGTTTTAATCTACGAAAATATAAATCTAATTCGTCTGGGGTTCTTAAAGTGTGCTCCGAAAACTCCACAGACACGCTTATCATCAGTGAGTCCTCAAACGCTCTTGGCTTAGGGTGGAATCCTAGAACTGATAGCCTACATTATTCTTTCGAAGTTCCCCCTATCGATGATAAAATCACGAAGCGCTATATTTTATCAACATCGTTTAAAATCTTTGACCCACTCAGCTTTGTTAGCCCCTGTATTGTTATTCCTAAACTAATTATGCAGCAACTTTGGCTTGACAAGGTCGGCTGGGACGAACCTTTATCCGAAGATATAGAAAGGGCTTGGCGTAAGTTTGCCAATAATCTGTCTTGTCTAGCTACATTTACACTCCCGAGAAAGGTTCTATGTGACTCACCTGCTATTACAGAGTTGCATATGTTCAGTGACGCCAGCCAAAAGGCTTATGGCGCTTGCGTGTACATAAGGTCTATTGACGAAGCAGGTTTCGTGCATGTCAACCTTTTATGTTCCAAGTCAAAGGTGGCACCAATCAAAGCCTGTACTATACCTCGTTTGGAGCTGTGTGCCGCATTGCTTGCTATCAGGCTCTGCAAGGCCGTCACTGATTCCTTGAGGTTCCCAGTAATACGTAAACTGTATTGGTGTGACTCCAGTGTCGTCTTTGCTTGGCTGCGCACTAGCTCTAGAAGGTTAAAAACCTTCGTGGCTAATAGAATAGCAGAAATACTGGAACTGTCAGACGTTTATTGTTGGCGTTATGTACCTACCTCTCAGAATCCTGCTGATCTCGTTTCGCGCGGCGTGTATCCCGAAGAGCTTAAAGATCTTAATCTGTGGTGGTCAGGGCCCGAATTTTTACTCCAAGGCGAATCCTCTTGGCCTACCTTACCAAATAAACTTCAAAACGAATCTGAACTTCCTGAAATAAAATCGAATATTGTTGCTCAGCTAGATAATTCTTCAATCATTCCATTTCATAAATATAGTAAATTACATAAGATAAAGCAAGATTATGCTTATGCATTAAGATATTTTTATTATTTGCGCAATCCTGATTCTAGGCGTTTTGATGCCCTTAATTTAGAAGAATTTCAAAATTCATTTTATCTTTTATGCTGCAAGGCTCAACAGGAATCCTTTCCCGTTGAGTACGATTTGTTATCTAAAGAAAGGTCAATCAGTACAAAATCGCCGATCATAGCGCTTACACCATTCATGGACGCAAATGGGCTGATACGAGTAGGAGGCCGGCTGGATGCTTCAGCTATTTCATTTGGTAGCAAACACCCTATCCTACTACACTCCTCTCATCATTTCACAAAATTAATCTTTGAGCGGGAACACCTACACAAATTACATGCTGGCCCACAACTTCTCCTCGCTAGTGTCAGGCAATACGTATGGCCTATCAATGGGCGACAACTCGCTAGGAGAACTGTGCGCAACTGCATCATATGCAGAAAAGTACAGGGCAAGACTTTAACACCCCTAATGGGTGACTTGCCCTGACAGCGCGTTACGGTGGATTTCCCGTTTCGTAGTGTTGGTATAGATTTTGCAGGACCCTTTTTTGTCTCAAACAGAAAGGGATACGGATCAAGGGTCACAAAATGCTATTTATGCATATTTGTTTGCCTAAGGTACAAGTGTGTACACTTGGAAGCAGTAAGCGATCTTTCGAAGGACGCCTTCATTCTTACCTTGCGTAGGTTCATATCCCGTCGGGGTAAGCCTACTGAAATTTTTAGTGACAACGGCCGCAATTTTGTAGCCGCTGCCAAAGAAATTGGCGACTTTTTGAAGCACCACCGCCAAGCAATTACAGACTTTTCTAACGAGGAGGAAATTAAATTTCTGTTTTCACCTGCTTACGCTCCCCACTTTGGTGGTATCTGGGAGGCCGGGGTTAAGTCTGCTAAGCATCATATAAGACGTGTAATGGGCAACGCGCACTTAACTTTCGAAGAAATATCCACGTTATTCGCACAAGTGGAAGCCATATTGAATAGTCGCCCACTTTATCCCATGTCCTCGTCTCCAAATGATCTCCTTTTCCTCACCCCAGGGCACTTCCTGCTTGGACGGCCGCTGACTGCGTTGCCTTCACCGAGCCTAGAAAACTGCAACTCCAGTCAACTGAAGCGCTACCAACGACTTGAGCAAATCCGGCAGCACTTTTGGACGAGATGGCAGAAGGAGTACCTGGTGGAGCTGCAGCAAAGATCGAAATGGCGCACCAATGATACTTCATTGAAGGTTGGCGACCTAGTGCTTCTTCAGGAAGACAACTTACCACCACTGTGCTGGCGAATGGGGCGAATCAGCAAACTTTTTCCTGGTCCCGATGGAGTATGTCGCGTAGCAGATGTTCAAACGACACAGGGAAGTTACGGAAGGCCTTTCAAGCGACTCTGCCCTCTGCCAGTGACGGAACACCTGATCGAGTGACAGTTAAAAGCCGCAGACTTTTAACGGCGGGGAAGATGTTTGCGCCTGAGCCTTTAGTGGCTTTAGAACGTGCGTCAAGTTGATGCTAACTGATTTTTATCAGGCGCACACCAGTGACTGTAGTTTGCGCACAAAATTATCGTCGACTAAGGAAAAATTTCTACCTGATTTTTTTTGATATATTCATTAAGAAACCAAGAAATCTCAAGCAACACGAATCGTTCGGTCCGCGCAAATTAATTATTTTTTATAAGCTAAATTCTGTCTAAAGTAATAATTAAACTATTCAAGTAATATTCTTACGTTTTATTGAGCACCAAGCTCCAGTGTCTCTCGTAAACAAAGCCTTACTTGCTCCTCGCTGATCGCATATTTTTCCAATTTTGAAGCCTTACTCGCGACTTGCTGATCGCATATTCTTTCAATTTTGAAGCCTTACTCGCTACTCGTTGATCTCCAAATCTTGCGATTTTAAAGCCTTACTTGCTACTCGCTCATCGCATATTTTTTCGATTTTGAAGTCTTACTCGCGACTCGTTGATCGCATATTCTTTCGATTTTGAAGCCTTACTCGCTACTCATTGATCGCCAAATCTTGCGATTTTAAAGCCTTACTTGCTACTCGCTGGTCGCATTTTTTTTCAATTTTGAAGCCTTCTTCGCGACTCACTGATCGCATATTCTTTTGATTTTGAAGCCTTACTCGCGACTCGCTGATCGCATATTCTTTGGATTTTGAAGCCTTTCTCGCTACTCGTTGATCGCCAAATCTTGCGATTTTAAAGCCTTACTTGCTTCTCGCTGATCGCATATTTTTTCAATTTTGAAGCCTTCTTTGCGACTCGCTGATCGCATATTCTTTCGATTTTGATGCCTTACTCGCGACTCGCTGATCGCATATTCTTTGGATTTTGAAGACTTACTCTCTACTCGTTGATCGCCAAATCTTGCGATTTTAAAGCCTTACTTGCTACTCGCTGGTCGCATATTTTTTCAATTTTGAAGCCTTCTTCGCGACTCACTGATCGCATATTCTTTCGATTTTGAAGCCTTACTCGCGACTCGCTGATCGCTTATTCTTTGGATTTTGAAGCCTTACTCGCTACTCGTTAATCGCCGAATCTTGCGATTTTAAAGCCTTACTTGCTCCTCGCTGATCGCATATTTTTTCAATTTTGAAGCCTTACTCGCGACTTGCTGATCGCAAATTCTTTCAATTTTGAAGCCTTTGTCGCTACTCGTTGATCGCCAAATCTTGCGATTTCAAAGCCTTACTTGCTACTCGCTGATCGCATATTTTTTCGATTTTGAAGTCTTACTCGCGACTCGTTGATCGTATATTCTTTCGATTTTGAAGCCTTACTCGCTACTCGTTGATCGCCAAATCTTGCGATTTTAAAGCCTTACTTGCTCTTCGCTTGTCGCATATTTTTCAATTTTGAAGCCTTACTCGCGACTCGCTGATCGCATATTCTTTCGATTTTGAAGCCTTACTTGCTACTCGCTGATCGCATATTTTTTCAATTTTGAAGCCTTACTTGCGACTCGCTGATCGCATATTCTTTCGATTTTGAAGCCTTACTCGCTACTCATTGATCGCCAAATCTTGCGATTTTAAAGCCTTACTTGCTACTCATTGGTCGCATATTTTTTAAATTTTGAAGCCTTACTCGCGACTCTCTGATCGCATATTCTTTCGATTTTGAAGCCTTACTCGCTACTCGTTGATCGCCAAATCATGCGATTTTAAAGCCTTACTTGCTACTCGCTGATTGCATATTTTTTCAATTTTGAAGCCTTACTCGCGACTCGCTGATCGCATATTCTTTCGATTTTGAAGCCTTACTTGCTACTCGTTGATCGCCAAATCATGCGATTTAAAAGCCTTACTTGCTACTCGCTGATTGCATATTTTTTCAATTTTGAAGCCTTACTCGCGACTCGCTGATCGCATATTCTTTCGATTTTGAAGCCTTACTTGCTACTCGCTGATCGCATATTCTTTGGATTTTGAAGACTTACTCGCTACTCGTTTATCGCCAAATCTTGCGATTTTAAAGCCTTACTTGCTACTCGCTGGTCGCATATTTTATCTATTTTGAAGCCTTACTCGCGACTCGCTGATCGCCAAATTTTGCGATTTAAAAGCCATACTTGCTACTCGCTGATCGCATATTTTTTCGATTTTGAAGCCTTACTCGCGACTCGCTGATCTTCAAATTTTGCGATTTTAAAGCCTTACTTGCTACTCGCTGATCGCATATTCTTTCGATTTTGAAGCCTTACTCGCTACTCGTTGATCGCCAAATCTTGCGATTTTAAAGCCTTACTTGCTACTCGCTGGTCGCATATTTTTTAAATTTTGAAGCCTTACTCGCGACTCGCTGATCGCATATTCTTTCGATTTTGAAGCCTTACTCGCTACTCGTTGATCGCCAAGTCATGCGATTTTAAAGCCTTACTTGCTACTCGCTGATCGCATATTTTTTCAATTTTGAAGCCTTACTTGCTACTCGCTGATCGCATATGTTTTCAATTTTGAAGCCTTACTCGCGACTCGCTGATCGCATATTCTTTCGATTTTGAAGCCTATCTCGCTTCTCGTTGATCGCAAAATCTTGCGATTTTAAAGTCTTTTTTGCTATTTGCTGATCGCATATTTTTGTCAATTTTGAAGCCTTACTCGCGACTCGCTGATCGCATATTCTCTCGATTTTAAAGCCTAACTTGCTACTCTTTGATCGCATATTCTTTCGATTTTGAAGCCTCACTCGCGACTCGCTGATCGCGTATTCTTTCGATTTTGAAGCCTTACTCGCTACTCGTTGATCGCCAAATCTTGCGATTTTAAAGCCTTACTTGCTACTCACTGGTCTCATATTTTTTCAATTTTGAAGCCTTTCTCGCGACTCGCTGATCGCATATTCTTTCGATTTTGAAGCCTTACTTGCTACTCGCTGATCGCATATTTTTTCAATTTTGAAGCTTTACTCGCGACTCGCTGATCGCATATTCTTTCGATATTGAAGCCTAAGTTGCTACTCGCTGATCGCCAATTCTTCCGATTTTGAAGCCTTACTCACTACTCGCTGATCGCAAATTCTTTCGATTTAGAAGCCTAACTCGCGACTCGCTGATCGCATATTCATTCGATTTTAAAGCCTTTCTCGCTACTCGTTGATCGCCAAATCTCGCGATTTTTAAGCCTTACTTGCTACTCGCTGGTCGCATATTTTTTCAATTTTGAAGCCTTCCTCGCGACTCGCTGATCGCATATTCTTTAGATTTTGAAGCCTTACTCGCGACTCGCTGATCGCATATTCTTTGAATTTTGATGCCTTACTCTTTACTCGTTGATCGCCACATCTTGCGATTTTAAAGCCTTACTTGCTACACGCTGATCGCATATTTTTGTCAATTTTGAAGCCTACTTCGCGACTCGCTGATCGCATATTCTTTCGATTTTGAAGCCTTACTCGCGACTCGCTGATCGCTTATTCTTTGGATTTTGTAGCCTTACTCGCTACTCGTTGATCGCCAAATCTTGCGATTTTAAAGCCTTACTTGCTACTCGCATGTCGCATATTTTTTTTTTTAATTTTAAAGCCTTACTCGCGACTCGCTGATCGCATATTCTTTCGATTTTGAAGCCTTACTCGCTACTCGCTGATCGCTTATTCTTTGGATTTTGAAGGCTTACTCGCTACTCGTTGATCGCCAAATCTTGCGATTTTAAAGCCTTACTTGCTCCTCGCTGATCGCATATTTTTTCAATTTTGAAGTCTTACTCGCGACTTGCTGATCGCATATTCTTTCAATTTTGAAGCCTTACTCGCTACTCGTTGATCTCCAAATATTGCGATTTTAAAGCCTTACTTGCTACTCGCTCATCGCATATTTTTTCGATTTTGAAGTCTTACTCGCGACTCGTTGAACGCATATTCTTTCGATTTTGAAGCCTTACTCGCTACTCATTGATCGCCAAATCTTGCGATTTTAAAGCCTTACTTGCTACTCGCTGGTCGCATTTTTTTTCAATTTTGAAGCCTTCTTCGTGACTCACTGATCGCATATTCTTTTGATTTTGAAGCCTTACTCGCGACTCGCTGATCGCATATTCTTTGGATTTTGAAGCCTTACTCGCTACTCGTTAATCGCCAAATCTTGCGATTTTAAAGCCTTACTTGCTTCTCGCTGATCGCATATTTTTTCAATTTTGAAGCCTTCTTTGCGACTCGCTGATCGCATATTCTTTCGATTTTGATGCCTTACTCGCGACTCGCTGATCGCATATTCTTTGGATTTTGAAGACTTACTCTCTACTCGTTGATCGCCAAATCTTGCGATTTTAAAGCCTTACTTGCTACTCGCTGGTCGCATATTTTTTCAATTTTGAAGCCTTACTCGCTACTCGTTGATCGCTAAATCTTGCGATTTTAAAGCCTAACTTGCTACTCGCTGATCGCATATTTTTTCAATTTTGAAGCCTTCTTCGCGACTCACTGATCGCATATTCTTACGATTTTGAAGCCTTACTCGCGACTCGCTGATCGCTTATTCTTTGGATTTTGAAGCCTTACTCGCTACTCGTTAATCGCCGAATCTTGCGATTTTGAAGCCTGATTCGCGACTCGCTGATCGCATATTCTTTCGATTTTGAAGCCTTACTTGCTACTCGCTGATCGCATATGTTTTCAATTTTGAAGCCTTACTCGCGACTCGCTGATCGCATATTCTTCGATTTTGAAGCCTATCTCGCTTCTCGTTGATCGCAAAATCTTGCGATTTTAAAGTCTTTTTTGCTATTCGCTGATCGCATATTTTTGTCAATTTTGAAGCCTTACTCGCGACTCGCTGATCGCATATTCTCTCGATTTTAAAGCCTTACTTGCTACTCTTTGATCGCATATTCTTTCGATTTTGAAGCCTCACTCGCGACTCGCTGATCGCGTATTCTTTCGATTTTGAAGCTTTACTCGCTACTCGTTGATCGCCAAATCTTGCGATTTTAAAGCCTTACTTGCTACTCACTGGTCTCATATTTTTCCAATTTTGAAGCCTTACTCGCGACTTGCTGATCGCATATTCTTTCAATTTTGAAGCCTTACTCGCTACTCGTTGATCTCCAAATCTTGCGATTTTAAAGCCTTACTTGCTACTCGCTCATCGCATATTTTTTCGATTTTGAAGTCTTACTCGCGACTCGTTGATCGCATATTCTTTCGATTTTGAAGCCTTACTCGCTACTCATTGATCGCCAAATCTTGCGATTTTAAAGCCTTACTTGCTACTCGCTGGTCGCATTTTTTTTCAATTTTGAAGCCTTCTTCGCGACTCACTGATCGCATATTCTTTTGATTTTGAAGCCTTACTCGCGACTCGCTGATCGCATATTCTTTGGATTTTGAAGCCTTTCTCGCTACTCGTTGATCGCCAAATCTTGCGATTTTAAAGCCTTACTTGCTTCTCGCTGATCGCATATTTTTTCAATTTTGAAGCCTTCTTTGCGACTCGCTGATCGCATATTCTTTCGATTTTGATGCCTTACTCGCGACTCGCTGATCGCATATTCTTTGGATTTTGAAGACTTACTCTCTACTCGTTGATCGCCAAATCTTGCGATTTTAAAGCCTTACTTGCTACTCGCTGGTCGCATATTTTTTCAATTTTGAAGCCTTCTTCGCGACTCACTGATCGCATATTCTTTCGATTTTGAAGCCTTACTCGCGACTCGCTGATCGCTTATTCTTTGGATTTTGAAGCCTTACTCGCTACTCGTTAATCGCCGAATCTTGCGATTTTAAAGCCTTACTTGCTCCTCGCTGATCGCATATTTTTTCAATTTTGAAGCCTTACTCGCGACTTGCTGATCGCAAATTCTTTCAATTTTGAAGCCTTTGTCGCTACTCGTTGATCGCCAAATCTTGCGATTTCAAAGCCTTACTTGCTACTCGCTGATCGCATATTTTTTCGATTTTGAAGTCTTACTCGCGACTCGTTGATCGTATATTCTTTCGATTTTGAAGCCTTACTCGCTACTCGTTGATCGCCAAATCTTGCGATTTTAAAGCCTTACTTGCTTCTCGCTGATCGCATATTTTATCAATTTTGAAGCCTTCTTTGCGACTCGCTGATCGCATATTCTTTCGATTTTGATGCCTTACTCGCGACTCGCTGATCGCATATTCTTTGGATTTTGAAGACTTACTCGCTACTCGTTTATCGCCAAATCTTGCGATTTTAAAGCCTTACTTGCTACTCGCTGGTCGCATATTTTATCTATTTTGAAGCCTTACTCGCGACTCGCTGATCGCCAAATTTTGCGATTTAAAAGCCATACTTGCTACTCGCTGATCGCATATTTTTTCGATTTTGAAGCCTTACTCGCGACTCGCTGATCTTCAAATTTTGCGATTTTAAAGCCTTACTTGCTACTCGCTGATCGCATATTCTTTCGATTTTGAAGCCTTACTCGCTACTCGTTGATCGCCAAATCTTGCGATTTTAAAGCCTTACTTGCTACTCGTTGGTCGCATATTTTTTAAATTTTGAAGCCTTACTCGCGACTCGCTGATCGCATATTCTTTCGATTTTGAAGCCTTACTCGCTACTCGTTGATCGCCAAGTCATGCGATTTTAAAGCCTTACTTGCTACTCGCTGATCGCATATTTTTTCAATTTTGAAGCCTTACTCGCGACTTGCTGATCGCATATTCTTTCAATTTTGAAGCTTTACTCGCTACTCGTTGATCGCCAAATTTGGCGATTTTAAAGCCTTACTTGCTACTCGCTGATCTCATATTTTTTCGATTTTGAAGCCTTACTCGCTACTCGTTGATCGCCAAATCTTGCGATTTTAAAGCCTTGCTTGCAACTCGCTGGTCGCATATTTTTTAAATTTTTAAGCCTTACTCGCGACTCGCTGATCGCATATTCTTTCGATTTTGAAGCCTTACTTGCTACTCGTTGATCGTTAAATCTTGCGATTTTAAAGCCTTACTTGCTACTCGCTGATCGCATATTTTTTCAATTTTGAAGCCTTACTCGCGACTCGCTGATCGCATATTCTTTCGATTTTGAAGCCTTACTTGCTACTCGCTGATCGCATATGTTTTCAATTTTGAAGCCTTACTCGCGACTCGCTGATCGCATATTCTTTCGATTTTGAAGCCTATCTCGCTTCTCGTTGATCGCAAAATCTTGCGATTTTAAAGTCTTTTTTGCTATTCGCTGATCGCATATTTTTGTCAATTTTGAAGCCTTACTCGCGACTCGCTGATCGCATATTCTCTCGATTTTAAAGCCTAACTTGCTACTCTTTGATCGCATATTCTTTCGATTTTGAAGCCTCACTCGCGACTCGCTGATCGCGTATTCTTTCGATTTTGAAGCCTTACTCGATACTCGTTGATCGCCCAATCTTGCGATTTTAAAGCCTTACTTGCTTCTCACTGGTCTCATTTTTTTTCAATTTTGAAGCCTTTCTCGCGACTCGCTGATCGCATATTCTTTCGATTTTGAAGCCTTACTTGCTACTCGCTGATCGCATATTTTTTCAATTTTGAAGCTTTACTCGCGACTCGCTGATCGCATATTCTTTCGATATTGAAGCCTAAGTTGCTACTCGCTGATCGCCAATTCTTCCGATTTTGAAGCCTTACTCACTACTCGCTGATCGCAAATTCTTTCGATTTAGAAGCCTAACTCGCGACTCGCTGATCGCATATTCATTCGATTTTAAAGCCTTTCTCGCTACTCGTTGATCGCCAAATCTCGCGATTTTTAAGCCTTACTTGCTACTCGCTGGTCGCATATTTTTTCAATTTTGAAGCCTTCTTCGCGACTCGCTGATCGCATATTCTTTAGATTTTGAAGCCTTACTCGCGACTCGCTGATCGCATATTCTTTGAATTTTGATGCCTTACTCTTTACTCGTTGATCGCCACATCTTGCGATTTTAAAGCCTTACTTGCTACACGCTGATCGCATATTTTTGTCAATTTTGAAGCCTACTTCGCGACTCGCTGATCGCATATTCTTTCGATTTTGAAGCCTTACTCGCGACTCGCTGATCGCTTATTCTTTGGATTTTGTAGCCTTACTCGCTACTCGTTGATCGCCAAATCTTGCGATTTTAAAGCCTTACTTGCTACTCGCATGTCGCATATTTTTTTTTTTAATTTTAAAGCCTTACTCGCGACTTGCTGATCGCATATTCTTTCGATTTTGAAGCCTTACTCGCTACTCGCTAATCGCTTATTCTTTGGATTTTGAAGGCTTACTCGCTACTCGTTGATCGCCAAATCTTGCGATTTTAAAGCCTTACTTGCTACTCGCATGTCGCATATTTTTTTTTTTAATTTTGAAGCCTTACTCGCGACTCGCTGATCGCATATTCTTTCGATTTTGAAGCCTTACTCGCTACTCGCTGATCGCTTATTCTTTGGATTTTGAAGGCTTACTCGCTACTCGTTGATCGCCAAATCTTGCAATTTAAAAGCCTTACTTGCTACTCGCTGATCGCATATTTTTTCAATTTTAAAGCCTTACTCGCGACTCGCTGATCGCATATTCTTTCGATTTTGAAGCCTTACTTGCTACTTGCTGATCGCATATGTTTTCAATTTTGAAGCCTTACTCGCGACTCGCTGATCGCATATTCTTTCGATTTTGAAGCCTATCTCGCTTCTCGTTGATCGCAAAATCTTGCGATTTTAAAGTCTTTTTTGCTATTCGCTGATCGCATATTTTTGTCAATTTTGAAGCCTTACTCGCGACTCGCTGATCGCATATTCTCTCGATTTTAAAGCCTAACTTGCTACTCTTTGATCGCATATTCTTTCGATTTTGAAGCCTCACTCGCGACTCGCTGATCGCGTATTCTTTCGATTTTGAAGCCTTACTCGCTACTCGTTGATCGCCAAATCTTGCGATTTTAAAGCCTTACTTGCTACTCACTGGTCTCATATTTTTTCAATTTTGAAGCCTTTCTCGCGACTCGCTGATCGCATATTCTTTCGATTTTGAAGCCTTACTTGCTACTCGCTGATCGCATATTTTTTCAATTTTGAAGCTTTACTCGCGACTCGCTGATCGCATATTCTTTCGATATTGAAGCCTAAGTTGCTACTCGCTGATCGCCAATTCTTCCGATTTTGAAGCCTTACTCACTACTCGCTGATCGCAAATTCTTTCGATTTAGAAGCCTAACTCGCGACTCGCTGATCGCATATTCATTCGATTTTAAAGCCTTTCTCGCTACTCGTTAATCGCCAAATCTCGCGATTTTTAAGCCTTACTTGCTACTCGCTGGTCGCATATTTTTTCAATTTTGAAGCCTTCTTCGCGACTCGCTGATCGCATATTCTTTAGATTTTGAAGCCTTACTCGCGACTCGCTGATCGCATATTCTTTGAATTTTGATGCCTTACTCTTTACTCGTTGATCGCCACATCTTGCGATTTTAAAGCCTTACTTGCTACACGCTGATCGCATATTTTTGTCAATTTTGAAGCCTACTTCGCGACTCGCTGATCGCATATTCTTTCGATTTTGAAGCCTTACTCGCGACTCGCTGATCGCTTATTCTTTGGATTTTGTAGCCTTACTCGCTACTCGTTGATCGCCAAATCTTGCGATTTTAAAGCCTTACTTGCTACTCGCATGTCGCATATTTTTTTTTTTAATTTTAATGCCTTACTCGCGACTCGCTGATCGCATATTCTTTCGATTTTGAAGCCTTACTCGCTATTCGCTGATCGCTTATTCTTTGGATTTTGAAGGCTTACTCGCTACTCGTTGATCGCCAAATCTTGCGATTTTAAAGCCTTACTTGCTCCTCGCTGATCGCATATTTTTTCAATTTTGAAGTCTTACTCGCGACTTGCTGATCGCATATTCTTTCAATTTTGAAGCCTTACTCGCTACTCGTTGATCTCCAAATCTTGCGATTTTAAAGCCTTACATGCTACTCGCTCATCACATATTTTTTCGATTTTGAAGTCTTACTCGCGACTCGTTGAACGCATATTCTTTCGATTTTGAAGCCTTACTCGCTACTCATTGATCGCCAAATCTTGCGATTTTAAAGCCTTACTTGCTACTCGCTGGTCGCATTTTTTTTCAATTTTGAAGCCTTCTTCGCGACTCACTGATCGCATATTCTTTTGATTTTGAAGCCTTACTCGCGACTCGCTGATCGCATATTCTTTGGATTTTGAAGCCTTTCTCGCTACTCGTTAATCGCCAAATCTTGCGATTTTAAAGCCTTACTTGCTTCTCGCTGATCGCATATTTTTTCAATTTTGAAGCCTTCTTTGCGACTCGCTGATCGCATATTCTTTCGATTTTGATGCCTTACTCGCGACTCGCTGATCGCATATTCTTTGGATTTTGAAGACTTACTCTCTACTCGTTGATCGCCAAATCTTGCGATTTTAAAGCCTTACTTGCTACTCGTTGGTCGCATATTTTTTCAATTTTGAAGCCTTACTCGCTACTCGTTGATCGCTAAATCTTGCGATTTAAAAGCCTAACTTGCTACTCGCTGATCGCATATTTTTTCAATTTTGAAGCCTTCTTCGCGACTCACTGATCGCATATTCTTACGATTTTGAAGCCTTACTCGCGACTCGCTGATCGCTTATTCTTTGGATTTTGAAGCCTTTCTCGCTACTCGTTAATCGCCGAATCTTGCGATTTTGAAGCCTTATTCGCGACTCGCTGATCGCATATTCTTTCGATTTTGAAGCCTTACTTGCTACTCGCTGATCGCATATGTTTTCAATTTTGAAGCCTTACTCGCGACTCGCTGATCGCATATTCTTTCGATTTTGAAGCCTATCTCGCTTCTCGTTGATCGCAAAATCTTGCGATTTTAAAGTCTTTTTTGCTATTCGCTGATCGCATATTTTTGTCAATTTTGAAGCCTTACTCGCGACTCGCTGATCGCATATTCTCTCGATTTTAAAGCCTTACTTGCTACTCTTTGATCGCATATTCTTTCGATTTTGAAGCCTCACTCGCGACTCGCTGATCGCGTATTCTTTCGATTTTGAAGCCTTACTCGCTACTCGTTGATCGCCAAATCTTGCGATTTTAAAGCCTTACTTGCTACTCACTGGTCGCATATTCTTTCGATTTTGAAGCCTTACTTGCTACTCGCTGATCGCATATTTTTTCAATTTTGAAGCTTTACTCGCGACTCGCTGATCGCATATTCTTTCGATATTGAAGCCTAAGTTGCTACTCGCTGATCGCCAATTCTTCCGATTTTGAAGCCTTACTCACTACTCGCTGATCGCAAATTCTTTCGATTTAGAAGCCTAACTCGCGACTCGCTGATCGCATATTCTTTCGATTTTAAAGCCTTTCTCGCTACTCGTTGATCGCCAAATCTTGCGATTTTTAAGCCTTACTTGCTACTCGCTGGTCGCATATTTTTTCAATTTTGAAGCCTTCTTCGCGACTCGCTGATCGCATATTCTTTAGATTTTGAAGCCTTACTCGCGACTCGCTGATCGCATATTCTTTGAATTTTGATGCCTTTCTCTTTACTCGTTGATCGCCACATCTTGCGATTTTAAAGCCTTACTTGCTACACGCTGATCGCATATTTTTGTCAATTTTGAAGCCTCCTTCGCGACTCGCTGATCGCATATTCTTTCGATTTTGAAGCCTAACTCGCGACTCGCTGATCGCTTATTCTTTGGATTTTGTAGCCTTATTCGCTACTCGTTGATCGCCAAATCTTGCGATTTTAAAGCCTTACTTGCTACTCGCATGTCGCATATTTTTTTTTTTAATTTTGAAGCCTTACTCGCGACTCGCTGATCGCATATTCTTTCGATTTTGAAGCCTTACTCGCTACTCGCTGATCGCTTATTCATTGGATTTTGAAGGCTTACTCGCTACTCGTTGATCGCCAAATCTTGCGATTTAAAAGCCTTACTTGCTCCTCGCTGATCGCATATTTTTTCAATTTTGAAGTCTTACTCGCGACTCACTGATCGCATATTCTTTTGATTTTGAAGCCTTTCTCGCGACTCGCTGATCGCATATTCTTTGGATTTTGAAGACTTTCTCGCTACTCGTTAATCGCCAAATCTTGCGATTTTAAAGCCTTACTTGCTTCTCGCTGATCGCATATTTTTTCAATTTTGAAGCCTTCTTTGCGACTCGCTGATCGCATATTCTTTCGATTTTGATGCCTTACTCGCGACTCGCTGATCGCATATTCTTTGGATTTTAAAGACTTACTCTCTACTCGTTGATCGCCAAATCTTGCGATTTAAAAGCCTTACTTGCTACTCGCTGGTCGCATATTTTTTCAATTTTGAAGCCTTACTCGCTACTCGTTGATCGCTAAATCTTGCGATTTTAAAGCCTAACTTGCTACTCGCTGATCGCATATTTTTTCAATTTTGAAGCCTTCTTCGCGACTCACTGATCGCATATTCTTACGATTTTGAAGCCTTACTCGCGACTCGCTGATCGCTTATTCTTTGGATTTTGAAGCCTTACTCGCTACTCGTTAATCGCCGAATCTTGCGATTTTAAAGCCTTACTTGCTCCTCGCTGATCGCATATTTTTTCAAATTTTGAAGCCTTACTCGCGACTTGCTGATCGCATATTCTTTCAATTTTGAAGCCTTTCTCGCTACTCGTTGATCGCCAAATCTTGCGATTTCAAATCCTTACTTGCTACTCGCTGATCGCATATTTTTTCGATTTTGAAGTCTTACTCCCGACTCGTTGATCGCATATTCTTTCGATTTTGAAGCCTTACTCGCTACTCGTTGATCGCCAAATCTTGCGATTTTAAAGCCTTAATTGCTACTCGCTGGTCGCATTTTCTTTCAATTTTGAAGCCTTCTTCGCGACTCACTGATCGCATATTCTTTTGATTTTGAAGCCTTACTCGCGACTCGCTGATCGCATATTCTTTGGATTTTGAAGCCTTTCTCGCTACTCGTTAATCGCCAAATCTTGCGATTTTAAAGCCTTACTTGCTTCTCGCTGATCGCATATTTTTTCAATTTTGAAGCCTTCTTTGCGACTCGCTGATCGCATATTCTTTCGATTTTGATGCCTTACTCGCGACTCGCTGATCGCATATTCTTTGGATTTTGAAGACTTACTCTCTACTCGTTGATCGCCAAATCTTGCGATTTTAAAGCCTTACTTGCTACTCGTTGGTCGCATATTTTTTCAATTTTGAAGCCTTACTCGCTACTCGTTGATCGCTAAATCTTGCGATTTAAAAGCCTAACTTGCTACTCGCTGATCGCATATTTTTTCAATTTTGAAGCCTTCTTCGCGACTCACTGATCGCATATTCTTACGATTTTGAAGCCTTACTCGCGACTCGCTGATCGCTTATTCTTTGGATTTTGAAGCCTTACTCGCTACTCGTTAATCGCCGAATCTTGCGATTTTGAAGCCTTATTCGCGACTCGCTGATCGCATATTCTTTCGATTTTGAAGCCTTACTTGCTACTCGCTGATCGCATATGTTTTCAATTTTGAAGCCTTACTCGCGACTCGCTGATCGCATATTCTTTCGATTTTGAAGCCTATCTCGCTTCTCGTTGATCGCAAAATCTTGCGATTTTAAAGTCTTTTTTGCTATTCGCTGATCGCATATTTTTGTCAATTTTGAAGCCTTACTCGCGACTCGCTGATCGCATATTCTCTCGATTTTAAAGCCTTACTTGCTACTCTTTGATCGCATATTCTTTCGATTTTGAAGCCTCACTCGCGACTCGCTGATCGCGTATTCTTTCGATTTTGAAGCCTTACTCGCTACTCGTTGATCGCCAAATCTTGCGATTTTAAAGCCTTACTTACTACTCACTGGTCTCATATTTTTTCAATTTTGAAGCCTTTCTCGCGACTCGCTGATCGCATATTCTTTCGATTTTGAAGCCTTACTTGCTACTCGCTGATCGCATATTTTTTCAATTTTGAAGCTTTACTCGCGACTCGCTGATCGCATATTCTTTCGATATTGAAGCCTAAGTTGCTACTCGCTGATCGCCAATTCTTCCGATTTTGAAGCCTTACTCACTACTCGCTGATCGCAAATTCTTTCGATTTAGAAGCCTAACTCGCGACTCGCTGATCGCATATTCTTTCGATTTTAAAGCCTTTCTCGCTACTCGTTGATCGCCAAATCTTGCGATTTTTAAGCCTTACTTGCTACTCGCTGGTCGCATATTTTTTCAATTTTGAAGCCTTCTTCGCGACTCGCTGATCGCATATTCTTTAGATTTTGAAGCCTTACTCGCGACTCGCTGATCGCATATTCTTTGAATTTTGATGCCTTACTCTTTACTCGTTGATCGCCACATCTTGCGATTTTAAAGCCTTACTTGCTACACGCTGATCGCATATTTTTGTCAATTTTGAAGCCTCCTTCGCGACTCGCTGATCGCATATTCTTTCGATTTTGAAGCCTAACTCGCGACTCGCTGATCGCTTATTCTTTGGATTTTGTAGCCTTACTCGCTACTCGTTGATCGCCAAATCTTGCGATTTTAAAGCCTTACTTGCTACTCGCATGTCGCATATTTTTTTTTTTAATTTTGAAGCCTTACTCGCGACTCGCTGATCGCATATTCTTTCGATTTTGAAGCCTTACTCGCTACTCGCTGATCGCTTATTCTTTGGATTTTGAAGGCTTACTCGCTACTCGTTGATCGCCAAATCTTGCGATTTAAAAGCCTTACTTGCTCCTCGCTGATCGCATATTTTTTCAATTTTGAAGTCTTACTCGCGACTTGCTGATCGCATATTCTTTCAATTTTGAAGCCTTACTCGCTACTCGTTGATCTCCAAATCTTGCGATTTTAAAGCCTTACTTGCTACTCGCTCATCGCATATTTTTTCGATTTTGAAGTCTTACTCGCGACTCGTTGAACGCATATTCTTTCGATTTTGAAGCCTTACTCGCTACTCATTGATCGCCAAATCTTGCGATTTTAAAGCCTTACTTGCTACTCGCTGGTCGCATTTTTTTTCAATTTTGAAGCCTTCTTCGCGACTCACTGATCGCATTTTCTTTTGATTTTGAAGCCTTTCTCGCGACTCGCTGATCGCATATTCTTTGGATTTTGAAGACTTTCTCGCTACTCGTTAATCGCCAAATCTTGCGATTTTAAAGCCTTACTTGCTTCTCGCTGATCGCATATTTTTTCAATTTTGAAGCCTTCTTTGCGACTCGCTGATCGCATATTCTTTCGATTTTGATGCCTTACTCGCGACTCGCTGATCGCATATTCTTTGGATTTTAAAGACTTACTCTCTACTCGTTGATCGCCAAATCTTGCGATTTTAAAGCCTTACTTGCTACTCGCTGGTCGCATATTTTTTCAATTTTGAAGCCTTACTCGCTACTCGTTGATCGCTAAATCTTGCGATTTTAAAGCCTAACTTGCTACTCGCTGATCGCATATTTTTTCAATTTTGAAGCCTTCTTCGCGACTCACTGATCGCATATTCTTACGATTTTGAAGCCTTACTCGCGACTCGCTGATCGCTTATTCTTTGGATTTTGAAGCCTTACTCGCTACTCGTTAATCGCCGAATCTTGCGATTTTAAAGCCTTACTTGCTCCTCGCTGATCGCATATTTTTTCAAATTTTGAAGCCTTACTCGCGACTTGCTGATCGCATATTCTTTCAATTTTGAAGCCTTTCTCGCTACTCGTTGATCGCCAAATCTTGCGATTTCAAATCCTTACTTGCTACTCGCTGATCGCATATTTTTTCGATTTTGAAGTCTTACTCCCGACTCGTTGATCGCATATTCTTTCGATTTTGAAGCCTTACTCGCTACTCGTTGATCGCCAAATCTTGCGATTTTAAAGCCTTAATTGCTACTCGCTGGTCGCATTTTCTTTCAATTTTGAAGCCTTCTTCGCGACTCACTGATCGCATATTCTTTTGATTTTGAAGCCTTACTCGCGACTCGCTGATCGCATATTCTTTGGATTTTGAAGCCTTTCTCGCTACTCGTTGATCGCCAAATCTTGCGATTTTAAAGCCTTACTTGCTTCTCGCTGATCGCATATTTTTTTAATTTTGAAGCCTTCTTTGCGACTCGCTGATCGCATATTCTTTCGATTTTGATGCCTTACTCGCGACACGCTGATCGCAAATTCTTTGGATTTTGAAGACTTACTCGCTACTCGCTTATCGCCAAATCTTGCGATTTTAAAGCCTTACTTGCTACTCGCTGGTCGCATATTTTTTCAAATTTGAAGCCTTACTCGCGACTCGCTGATCGCCAAATTTTGCGATTTAAAAGCCATACTTGCTACTCGCTAATCGCATATTTTTTCGATTTTGAAGCCTTACTCGCGACTCGCTGATCTTCAAATTTTGCGATTTTAAAGCCTTACTTGCTACTCGCTGATCGCATATTCTTTCGATTTTAAAGCCTTACTCGCTACTCGTTGATCGCCAAATCTTGCGATTTTAAAGCCTTACTTGCTACTCGCTGGTCGCATATTTTTTAAATTTTGAAGCCTTAGTCGCGACTCGCTGATCGCATATTCTTTCGATTTTGAAGCCTTACTCGCTACTCGTTGATCGCCAAGTCATGCGATTTTAAAGCCTTACTTGCTACTCGCTGATCGCATATTTTTTCAATTTTGAAGCCTTACTCGCGACTTGCTGATCGCATATTCTTTCAATTTTGAAGCTTTACTCGCTACTCGTTGATCGCCAAATTTGGCGATTTTAAAGCCTTACTTGCTACTCGCTGATCTCATATTTTTTCGATTTTGAAGCCTTACTCGCTACTCGTTGATCGCCAAATCTTGCGACTTTAAAGCCTTACTTGCTACTCGCTGATCGCATATTTTTTCAATTTTGAAGCCTTACTCGCGACTCGCTGATCGCATATTCTTTCGATTTTGAAGCCTTACTTGCTACTCGCTGATCGCATATGTTTTCAATTTTGAAGCCTTACTCGCGACTCGCTGATCGCATATTCTTTCGATTTTGAAGCCTATCTCGCTTCTCGTTGATCGCAAAATCTTGCGATTTTAAAGTCTTTTTTGCTATTCGCTGATCGCATATTTTTTCAATTTTGAAGCCTTCTTCGCGACTCACTGATCGCATATTCTTTCGATTTTGAAGCCTTACTCGCGACTCGCTGATCGCTTATTCTTTGGATTTTGAAGCCTTACTCGCTACTCGTTAATCGCCGAATCTTGCGATTTAAAAGCCTTACTTGCTCCTCGCTGATCGCATATTTTTTCAATTTTGAAGCCTTACTCGCGACTTGCTGATCGCATATTCTTTCAATTTTGAAGCCTTTCTCGCTACTCGTTGATCGCCAAATCTTGCGATTTCAAAGACTTACTTGCTACTCGCTGATCGCATATTTTTTCGATTTTGAAGTCTTACTCGCGACTCGTTGATCGCATATTCTTTCGATTTTGAAGCCTTACTTGCTACTCGTTAATCGCCAAATCTTGCGATTTTAAAGCCTTACTTGCTACTCGCTGGTCGCATTTTTTTTCAATTTTGAAGCCTTCTTCGCGACTCACTGATCGCATATTCTTTTGATTTTGAAGCCTTACTCGCGACTCGCTGATCGCATATTCTTTGGATTTTGAAGCCTTTCTCGCTACTCGTTGATCGCCAAATCTTGCGATTTTAAAGCCTTACTTACTTCTCGCTGATCGCATATTTTTTCAATTTTGAAGCCTTCTTTCCGACTCGCTGATCGCATATTCTTTCGATTTTGATGCCTTACTCGCGACTCGCTGATCGCATATTCTTTGGATTTTGAAGACTTACTCGCTACTCGTTTATCGCCAAATCTTGCGATTTTAAAGCCTTACTTGCTACTCGTTGGTCGCATATTTTTTCAATTTTGAAGCCTTACTCGCGACTCGCTGATCGCCAAATTTTGCGATTTAAAAGCCATACTTGCTATTCGCTGATCGCATATTTTTTCGATTTTGAAGCCTTACTCGCGACTCGCTGATCTTCAAATTTTGCGATTTTAAAGCCTTACTTGCTACTCGCTGATCGCATATTCTTTCGATTTTGAAGCCTATCTCGCTACTCGTTGATCGCCAAATCTTGCGATTTTAAAGCCTTACTTGCTACTCGCTGGTCGCATGTTTTTTAAATTTTGAAGCCTTACTTGCGACTCGCTGATCGCATATTCTTTCGATTTTGAAGCCTTACTCGCTACTCGTTGATCGCCAAGTCATGCGATTTTAAAGCCTTACTTGCTATTCGCTGATCGCATATTTTTTCGATTTTGAAGCCTTACTCGCGACTTGCTGATCGCATATTCTTTCAATTTTGAAGCTTTACTCGCTACTCGTTGATCGCCAAATTTGGCGATTTTAAAGCCTTACTTGCTACTCGCTAATCTCATATTTTTTCGATTTTGAAGCCTTACTTGCTACTCGTTGATCGCCAAATCTTGCGATTTTAAAGCCGTGCTTGCTACTCGCTGGTCGCATATTTTTTAAATTTTTAAGCCTTACTCGCGACTCGCTGATCGCATATTCTTTCGATTTTGAAGCCTTACTTGCAACTCGTTGATCGTTAAATCATGCGATTTTAAAGCCTTACTTGCTACTCGCTGATCGCATATTTTTTCAATTTTGAAGCCTTACTCGCGACTCGCTGATCGCATATTCTTTCGATTTTGAAGCCTTACTTGCTACTCGCTGATCGCATATGTTTTCAATTTTGAAGCCTTACTCGCGCCTCGCTGATCGCATATTCTTTCGATTTTGAAGCCTCACTCGCGACTCGCTGATCGCGTATTCTTTCGATTTTGAAGCCTTACTCGCTACTCGTTGATCGCCAAATCTTGCGATTTTAAAGCCTTACTTGCTACTCATTGGTCGCATATTTTTTAAATTTTGAAGCCTTACTCGCGACTCGCTGATCGCATATTCTTTCGATTTTGAAGCCTTACTCGCTACTCGTTGATCGCCAAATCATGCGATTTTAAAGCCTTATTTGCTACTCGCTGATTGCATATTTTTTTTTAATTTTGAAGCCTTACTCGCGACTCGCTGATCGCATATTCTTTCGTTTTTGAAGCCTTACTTGCTACTCGCTGATCGCATATGTTTTCAATTTTGAAGCCTTACTCGCGACTCGCTGATCGCATATTCTTTCGATTTTGAAGCCTTACTTGCTACTCGCTGATCGCATATTTTTTCAATTTTGAAGCTTTACTCGCGACTCGCTGATCGCATATTTTTTCAATTTTGAAGCCTTACTCGCGACTCGCTGATCGCCAAATTTTGCGATTTAAAAGCCATACTTGCTATTCGCTGATCGCATATTTTTTCGATTTTGAAGCCTTACTCGCGACTCGCTGATCGCATATTCTTTAGATTTTGAAGCCTTACTCGCGACTCGCTGATCGCATATTCTTTGAATTTTGATGCCTTACTCTTTACTCGTTGATCGCCACATCTTGCGATTTTAAAGCCTTACTTGCTACACGCTGATCGCATATTTTTGTCAATTTTGTAGCCTACTTCGCGACTCGCTGATTGCATATTCTTTCGATTTTGAAGCCTTACTCGCGACTCGCTGATCGCTTATTCTTTGGATTTTGTAGCCTTACTCGCTACTCGTTGATCGCCAAATCTTGCGATTTTAAAGCCTTACTTGCTACTCGCATGTCGCATATTTTTTTTTTTAATTTTAAAGCCTTACTTGCGACTCGCTGATCGCATATTCTTTCGATTTTGAAGCCTTACTCGCTACTCGTTGATCGCCAAATCTTGCGATTTTAAAGCCTTACTTGCTACTCGCTGATCGCATATTTTTTCAATTTTGAAGCCTTCTTCGCGACTCACTGATCGCATATTCTTTCGATTTTGAAGCCTTACTCGCGACTCGCTGATCGCTTATTCTTTGGATTTTGAAGGCTTACTCGCTACTCGTTGATCGCCAAACCTTGCGATTTTAAAGCCTTACTTGCTACTCGCTGGTCGCATATTTTTTCAATTTTGAAGCCTTACTCGCTACTCGTTGATCGCTAAATCTTGCGATTTTAAAGCCTAACTTGCTACTCGCTGATCGCATATTTTTTCAATTTTGAAGCCTTCTTCGCGACTCACTGATCGCATATTCTTACGATTTTGAAGCCTTACTCGCGACTCGCTGATCGCTTATTCTTTGGATTTTGAAGCCTTACTCGCTACTCGTTAATCGCCGAATCTTGCGATTTTAAAGCCTTACTTGCTCCTCGCTGATCGCATATTTTTTCAAATTTTGAAGCCTTTCTCGCGACTCGCTGATCGCATATTCTTTGGATTTTGAAGACTTTCTCGCTACTCGTTAATCGCCAAATCTTGCGATTTTAAAGCCTTACTTGCTTCTCGCTGATCGCATATTTTTTCAATTTTGAAGCCTTCTTTGCGACTCGCTGATCGCATATTCTTTCGATTTTGATGCCTTACTCGCGACTCGCTGATCGCATATTCTTTGGATTTTAAAGACTTACTCTCTACTCGTTGATCGCCAAATCTTGCGATTTTAAAGCCTTACTTGCTACTCGCTGGTCGCATATTTTTTCAATTTTGAAGCCTTACTCGCTACTCGTTGATCGCTAAATCTTGCGATTTTAAAGCCTAACTTGTTACTCGCTGATCGCATATTTTTTCAATTTTGAAGCCTTCTTCGCGACTCACTGATCGCATATTCTTACGATTTTGAAGCCTTACTCGCGACTCGCTGATCGCTTATTCTTTGGATTTTGAAGCCTTACTCGCTACTCGTTAATCGCCGAATCTTGCGATTTTAAAGCCTTACTTGCTCCTCGCTGATCGCATATTTTTTCAAATTTTGAAGCCTTACTCGCGACTTGCTGATCGCATATTCTTTCAATTTTAAAGCCTTTCTCGCTACTCGTTGATCGCCAAATCTTGCGATTTCAAATCCTTACTTGCTACTCGCTGATCGCATATTTTTTCGATTTTGAAGTCTTACTCCCGACTCGTTGATCGCATATTCTTTCGATTTTGAAGCCTTACTCGCTACTCGTTGATCGCCAAATCTTGCGATTTTAAAGCCTTAATTGCTACTCGCTGGTCGCATTTTCTTTCAATTTTGAAGCCTTCTTCGCGACTCACTGATCGCATATTCTTTTGATTTTGAAGCCTTACTCGCGACTCGCTGATCGCATATTCTTTGGATTTTGAAGCCTTTCTCGCTACTCGTTGATCGCCAAATCTTGCGATTTTAAAGCCTTACTTGCTTCTCGCTGATCGCATATTTTTTTAATTTTGAAGCCTTCTTTGCGACTCGCTGATCGCATATTCTTTCGATTTTGATGCCTTACTCGCGACACGCTGATCGCATATTCTTTGGATTTTGAAGACTTACTCGCTACTCGCTTATCGCCAAATCTTGCGATTTTAAAGCCTTACTTGCTACTCGCTGGTCGCATTTTTTTTCAAATTTGAAGCCTTACTCGCGACTCGCTGATCGCCAAATTTTGCGATTTAAAAGCCATACTTGCTACTCGCTAATCGCATATTTTTTCGATTTTGAAGCCTTACTCGCGACTCGCTGATCTTCAAATTTTGCGATTTTAAAGCCTTACTTGCTACTCGCTGATCGCATATTCTTTCGATTTTAAAGCCTTACTCGCTACTCGTTGATCGCCAAATCTTGCGATTTTAAAGCCTTACTTGCTACTCGCTGGTCGCATATTTTTTAAATTTTGAAGCCTTAGTCGCGACTCGCTGATCGCATATTCTTTCGATTTTGAAGCCTTACTCGCTACTCGTTGATCGCCAAGTCATGCGATTTTAAAGCCTTACTTGCTACTCGCTGATCGCATATTTTTTCAATTTTGAAGCCTTACTCGCGACTTGCTGATCGCATATTCTTTCAATTTTGAAGCTTTACTCGCTACTCGTTGATCGCCAAATTTGGCGATTTTAAAGCCTTACTTGCTACTCGCTGATCTCATATTTTTTCGATTTTGAAGCCTTACTCGCTACTCGTTGATCGCCAAATCTTGCGACTTTAAAGCCTTACTTGCTACTCGCTGATCGCATATTTTTTCAATTTTGAAGCCTTACTCGCGACTCGCTGATCGCATATTCTTTCGATTTTGAAGCCTTACTTGCTACTCGCTGATCGCATATGTTTTCAATTTTGAAGCCTTACTCGCGACTCGCTGATCGCATATTCTTTCGATTTTGAAGCCTATCTCGCTTCTCGTTGATCGCAAAATCTTGCGATTTTAAAGTCTTTTTTGCTATTCGCTGATCGCATATTTTTTCAATTTTGAAGCCTTCTTCGCGACTCACTGATCGCATATTCTTTCGATTTTGAAGCCTTACTCGCGACTCGCTGATCGCTTATTCTTTGGATTTTGAAGCCTTACTCGCTACTCGTTAATCGCCGAATCTTGCGATTTTAAAGCCTTACTTGCTCCTCGCTGATCGCATATTTTTTCAATTTTGAAGCCTTACTCGCGACTTGCTGATCGCATATTCTTTCAATTTTGAAGCCTTTCTCGCTACTCGTTGATCGCCAAATCTTGCGATTTCAAAGACTTACTTGCTACTCGCTGATCGCATATTTTTTCGATTTTGAAGTCTTACTCGCGACTCGTTGATCGCATATTCTTTCGATTTTGAAGCCTTACTCGCTACTCGTTAATCGCCAAATCTTGCGATTTTAAAGCCTTACTTGCTACTCGCTGGTCGCATTTTTTTTCAATTTTGAAGCCTTCTTCGCGACTCACTGATCGCATATTCTTTTGATTTTGAAGCCTTACTCGCGACTCGCTGATCGCATATTCTTTGGATTTTGAAGCCTTTCTCGCTACTCGTTGATCGCCAAATCTTGCGATTTTAAAGCCTTACTTACTTCTCGCTGATCGCATATTTTTTCAATTTTGAAGCCTTCTTTCCGACTCGCTGATCGCATATTCTTTCGATTTTGATGCCTTACTCGCGACTCGCTGATCGCATATTCTTTGGATTTTGAAGACTTACTCGCTACTCGATTATCGCCAAATCTTGCGATTTTAAAGCCTTACTTGCTACTCGTTGGTCGCATATTTTTTCAATTTTGAAGCCTTACTCGCGACTCGCTGATCGCCAAATTTTGCGATTTAAAAGCCATACTTGCTATTCGCTGATCGCATATTTTTTCGATTTTGAAGCCTTACTCGCGACTCGCTGATCTTCAAATTTTGCGATTTTAAAGCCTTACTTGCTACTCGCTGATCGCATATTCTTTCGATTTTGAAGCCTATCTCGCTACTCGTTGATCGCCAAATCTTGCGATTTTAAAGCCTTACTTGCTACTCGCTGGTCGCATGTTTTTTAAATTTTGAAGCCTTACTTGCGACTCGCTGATCGCATATTCTTTCGATTTTGAAGCCTTACTCGCTACTCGTTGATCGCCAAGTCATGCGATTTTAAAGCATTACTTGCTATTCGCTGATCGCATATTTTTTCGATTTTGAAGCCTTACTCGCGACTTGCTGATCGCATATTCTTTCAATTTTGAAGCTTTACTCGCTACTCGTTGATCGCCAAATTTGGCGATTTTAAAGCCTTACTTGCTACTCGCTAATCTCATATTTTTTCGATTTTGAAGCCTTACTTGCTACTCGTTGATCGCCAAATCTTGCGATTTTAAAGCCGTGCTTGCTACTCGCTGGTCGCATATTTTTTAAATTTTTAAGCCTTACTCGCGACTCGCTGATCGCATATTCTTTCGATTTTGAAGCCTTACTTGCAACTCGTTGATCGTTAAATCATGCGATTTTAAAGCCGTACTTGCTACTCGCTGATCGCATATTTTTTCAATTTTGAAGCCTTACTCGCGACTCGCTGATCGCATATTCTTTCGATTTTGAAGCCTTACTTGCTACTCGCTGATCGCATATGTTTTCAATTTTGAAGCCTTACTCGCGCCTCGCTGATCGCATATTCTTTCGATTTTGAAGCCTCACTCGCGACTCGCTGATCGCGTATTCTTTCGATTTTGAAGCCTTACTCGCTACTCGTTGATCGCCAAATCTTGCGATTTTAAAGCCTTACTTGCTACTCATTGGTCGCATATTTATTAAATTTTGAAGCCTTACTCGCGACTCGCTGATCGCATATTCTTTCGATTTTGAAGCCTTACTCGCTACTCGTTGATCGCCAAATCATGCGATTTTAAAGCCTTATTTGCTACTCGCTGATTGCATATTTTTTTTTAATTTTGAAGCCTTACTCGCGACTCGCTGATCGCATATTCTTTCGTTTTTGAAGCCTTACTTGCTACTCGCTGATCGCATATGTTTTCAATTTTGAAGCCTTACTCGCGACTCGCTGATCGCATATTCTTTCGATTTTGAAGCCTTACTTGCTACTCGCTGATCGCATATTTTTTCAATTTTGAAGCTTTACTCGCGACTCGCTGATCGCATATTTTTTCAATTTTGAAGCCTTACTCGCGACTCGCTGATCGCCAAATTTTGCGATTTAAAAGCCATACTTGCTATTCGCTGATCGCATATTTTTTCGATTTTGAGGCCTTACTCGCGACTCGCTGATCGCATATTCTTTAGATTTTGAAGCCTTACTCGCGACTCGCTGATCGCATATTCTTTGAATTTTGATGCCTTACTCTTTACTCGTTGATCGCCACATCTTACGATTTTAAAGCCTTACTTGCTACACGCTGATCGCATATTTTTGTCAATTTTGTAGCCTACTTCGCGACTCGCTGATCGCATATTCTTTCGATTTTGAAGCCTTACTCGCGACTTGCTGATCGCTTATTCTTTGGATTTTGTAGCCTTACTCGCTACTCGTTGATCGCCAAATCTTGCGATTTTAAAGCCTTACTTGCTACTCGCATGTCGCATATTTTTTTTTTTAATTTTAAAGCCTTACTTGCGACTCGCTGATCGCATATTCTTTCGATTTTGAAGCCTTACTCGCTACTCGTTGATCGCCAAATCTTGCGATTTTAAAGCCTTACTTGCTACTCGCTGATCGCATATTTTTTCAATTTTGAAGCCTTCTTCGCGACTCACTGATCGCATATTCTTTCGATTTTGAAGCCTTACTCGCGACTCGCTGATCGCTTATTCTTTGGATTTTGAAGGCTTACTCGCTACTCGTTGATCGCCAAACCTTGCGATTTTAAAGCCTTACTTGCTACTCGCTGGTCGCATATTTTTTCAATTTTGAAGCCTTACTCGCTACTCGTTGATCGCTAAATCTTGCGATTTTAAAGCCTAACTTGCTACTCGCTGATCGCATATTTTTTCAATTTTGAAGCCTTCTTCGCGACTCACTGATCGCATATTCTTACGATTTTGAAGCCTTACTCGCGACTCGCTGATCGCTTATTCTTTGGATTTTGAAGCCTTACTCGCTACTCGTTAATCGCCGAATCTTGCGATTTTAAAGCCTTACTTGCTCCTCGCTGATCGCATATTTTTTCAAATTTTGAAGCCTTACTCGCGACTTGCTGATCGCATATTCTTTCAATTTTGAAGCCTTTCTCGCTACTCGTTGATCGCCAAATCTTGCGATTTCAAATCCTTACTTGCTACTCGCTGATCGCATATTTTTTCGATTTTGAAGTCTTACTCGCGACTCGTTGATCGCATATTCTTTCGATTTTGAAGCCTTTCTCGCTACTCGTTGATCGCCAAATCTTGCGATTTTAAAGCCTTACTTGCTTCTCGCTGATCGCATATTTTTTCAATTTTGAAGCCTTCTTTGCGACTCGCTGATCGCATATTCTTTCGATTTTGATGCCTTACTCGCGACACGCTGATCGCATATTCTTTGGATTTTGAAGACTTACTCGCCACTCGTTTATCGCCATTTTGGTCGCATATTTTTTCAATTTTGAAGCCTTACTCGCGACTCGCTGATCGCCAAATTTTGCGATTTAAAAGCCATACTTGCTATTCGCTGATCGCATATTTTTTCGATTTTGAAGCCTTACTCGCGACTCGCTGATCTTCAAATTTTGCGATTTTAAAGCCTTACTTGCTACTCGCTGATCGCATATTCTTTCGATTTTGAAGCCTTACTCGCTACTCGTTGATCGCCAAATCTTGCGATTTTAAAGCCTTACTTGCTACTCGCTGGTCGCATATTTTTTAAATTTTGAAGCCTTACTTGCGACTCGCTGATCGCATATTCTTTCGATTTTGAAGCCTTACTCGGTACTGGTTGATCGCCAAGTCATGCGATTTTAAAGCCTTACTTGCTACTCGCTGATCGCATATTTTTTCGATTTTGAAGCCTTACTCGCGACTTGCTGATCGCATATTCTTTCAATTTTGAAGCTTTACTCGCTACTCGTTGATCGCCAAATTTGGCGATTTTAAAGCCTTACTTGCTACTCGCTGATCTCATATTTTTTCGATTTTGAAGCCTTACTTGCTACTCGTTGATCGCCAAATCTTGCGATTTTAAAGCCGTGCTTGCTACTCGCTGGTCGCATATTTTTTAAATTTTTAAGCCTTACTCGAGACTCGCTGATCGCATATTCTTTCGATTTTGAAGCCTTACTTGCAACTCGTTGATCGTTAAATCATGCGATTTTAAAGCCTTACTTGCTACTCGCTGATCGCATATTTTTTCAATTTTGAAGCCTTACTCGCGACTCGCTGATCGCATATTCTTTCGATTTTGAAGCCTTACTTGCTACTCGCTGATCGCATATGTTTTCAATTTTGAAGCCTTACTCGCGCCTCGCTGATCGCATATTCTTTCGATTTTGAAGCCTATCTCGCTTCTCGTTGATCGCAAAATCTTGCGATTTTAAAGTCTTTTTTGCTATTCGCTGATCGCATATTTTTGTCAATTTTGAAGCCTTATTCGCGACTCGCTGATCGCATTTTCTCTCGATTTTAAAGTCTAACTTGCTACTCTTTGATCGCATATTGTTTCGATTTTGAAGCCTTACTCGCGACTCGCTGATCGCGTATTCTTTCGATTTTGAAGCCTTACTCGCTACTCGTTGATCGCCAAATCTTGCGATTTTAAAGCCTTACTTGCTACTCATTGGTCGCATATTTTTTAAATTTTGAAGCCTTACTCGCGACTCGCTGATCGCATATTCTTTCGATTTTGAAGCCTTACTCGCTACTCGTTGATCGCCAAATCATGCGATTTTAAAGTCTTTTTTGCTATTCGCTGATCGCATATTTTTGTCAATTTTGAAGCCTTACTCGCGACTCGCTGATCGCATATTCTCTCGATTTTAAAGCCTAACTTGCTACTCTTTGATCGCATATTCTTTCGATTTTGAAGCCTCACTCGCGACTCGCTGATCGCGTATTCTTTCGATTTTGAAGCCTTACTCGCTACTCGTTGATCGCCAAATCTTGCGATTTTAAAGCCTTACTTGCTACTCATTGGTCGCATATTTTTTAAATTTTGAAGCCTTACTCGCGACTCGCTGATCGCATATTCTTTCGATTTTGAAGCCTTACTCGCTACTCGTTGATCGCCAAATCATGCGATTTTAAAGCCTTACTTGCTACTCGCTGATTGCATATTTTTTCAATTTTGAAGCCTTACTCGCGACTCGCTGATCGCATATTCTTTCGTTTTTGAAGCCTTACTTGCTACTCGCTGATCGCATATGTTTTCAATTTTGAAGCCTTACTCGCGACTCGCTGATCGCATATTCTTTCGATTTTGAAGCCTTACTTGCTACTCGCTGATCGCATATTTTTTCAATTTTGAAGCTTTACTCGCGACTCGCTGATCGCATATTCTTTCGATATTGAAGCCTTACTCGCTACTCGTTGATCGCATATTTTTTCAATTTTGAAGCCTTCTTCGCGACTCACTGATCGCATATTCTTTTGATTTTGAAGCCTTACTCGCGACTCGCTGATCGCATATTCTTTGGATTTTGAAGCCTTTCTCGCTACTCGTTGATCGCCAAATCTTGCAATTTTAAAGCCTTACTTGCTACTCGCTGATCGCATATTTTTTCAATTTTGAAGCCTTCTTCGCGACTCACTGATCGCATATTCTTTTGATTTTGAAGCCTTACTCGCGACTCGCTGATCGCATATTCTTTGGATTTTGAAGCCTTTCTCGCTACTCGTTGATCGCCAAATCTTGCGATTTTAAAGCCTTACTTGCTTCTCGCTGATCGCATATTTTTTTAATTTTGAAGCCTTCTTTCCGACTCGCTGATCGCATATTCTTTCGATTTTGATGCCTTACTCGCGACTCGCTGATCGCATATTCTTTGGATTTTGAAGACTTACTCGCTACTCGTTTATCGCCAAATCTTGCGATTTTAAAGCCTTACTTGCTACTCGTTGGTCGCATATTTTTTCAATTTTGAAGCCTTACTCGCGACTCGCTGATCGCCAAATTTTGCAATTTAAAAGCCATACTTGCTATTCGCTGATCGCATATTTTTTCGATTTTGAAGCCTTACTCGCTACTCGTTGATAGCCAAATCTTGCGATTTTAAAGCCTTACTTGCTACTCGCTGATCGCATATTTTTTCAATTTTGAAGCCTTCTTCGCGACTCACTGATCGCATATTCTTTTGATTTTGAAGCCTTACTCGCGACTCGCTGATCGCATATTCTTTGGATTCTTTGGATTTTGAAGCCTTTCTCGCTACTCGTTGATCGCCAAATCTTGCGATTTTAAAGCCTTACTTGCTTCTCGCTGATCGCATATTTTTTTAATTTTGAAGCCTTCTTTCCGACTCGCTGATCGCATATTCTTTCGATTTTGATGCCTTACTCGCGACTCGCTGATCGCATATTCTTTGAATTTTGAAGACTTACTCGCTACTCGTTTATCGCCAAATCTTGCGATTTTAAAGCGTTACTTGCTACTCGTTGGTCGCATATTTTTTCAATTTTGAAGCCTTACTCGCGACTCGCTGATCGCCAAATTTTGCGATTTAAAAGCCATACTTGCTATTCGCTGATCGCATATTTTTTCGATTTTGAAGCCTTACTCGCGACTCGCTGATCTTCAAATTTTGCGATTTTAAAGCCTTACTTGCTACTCGCTGATCGCATATTCTTTCGATTTTGAAGCCTTACTCGCTACTCAATGATCGCCAAATCTTGCGATTTTAAAGCCTTACTTGCTACTCGCTGGTCGCATATTTTTTAAATTTTGAAGCCTTACTCGCTACTCGCTGATCGCATATTCTTTCGATTTTGAAGCCTTACTCACTACTCGTTGATCGCCAAGTCATGCGATTTTAAAGCCTTACTTGCTACTCGCTGATCGCATATTTTTTCGATTTTGAAGCCTTACTCGCGACTTGCTGATCGCATATTCTTTCAATTTTGAAGCTTTACTCGCTACTCCTTGATCGCCAAATTTGGCGATTTTAAAGCCTTACTTGCTACTCGCTGATCTCATATTTTTTCGATTTTGAAGCCTTACTTGCTACTCGTTGATCGCCAAATCTTGCGATTTTAAAGCCGTGCTTGCTACTCGCTGGTCGCATATTTTTTATATTTTTAAGCCTTACTCGCGACTCGCTGATCGCATATTCTTTCGATTTTGAAGCCTTACTTGCAACTCGTTGATCGTTAAATCATGCGATTTTAAAGCCTTACTTGCTACTCGCTGATCGCATATTTTTTCAATTTTGAAGCCTTACTCGCGACTCGCTGATCGCATATTCTTTCGATTTTGAAGCCTTACTTGCTACTCGCTGATCGCATATGTTTTCAATTTTGAAGCCTTACTCGCGCCTCGCTGATCGCATATTCTTTCGATTTTGAAGCCTATCTCGCTTCTCGTTGATCGCAAAATCTTGCGATTTTAAAGTCTTTTTTGCTATTCGCTGATCGCATGTTTTTGTCAATTTTGAAGCCTTACTCGCGACTCGCTGATCGCATATTCTCTCGATTTTAAAGCCTAACTTGCTACTCTTTGATCGCATATTCTTTCGATTTTGAAGCCTCACTCGCGACTCGCTGATCGCGTATTCTTTCGATTTTGAAGCCTTACTCGCTACTCGTTGATCGCCAAATCTTGCGATTTTAAAGCCTTACTTGCTACTCATTGGTCGCATATTTTTTAAATTTTGAAGCCTTACTCGCGACTCGCTGATCGAATATTCTTTCGATTTTGAAGCCTTACTCGCTACTCGTTGATCGCCAAATCATGCGATTTTAAAGCCTTACTTGCTACTCGCTGATTGCATATTTTTTCAATTTTGAAGCCTTACTCGCGACTCGCTGATCGCATATTCTTTCGTTTTTGAAGCCTTACTTGCTACTCGCTGATCGCATATGTTTACAATTTTGAAGCCTTACTCGCGACTCGCTGATCGCATATTCTTTCGATTTTGAAGCCTTACTTGCTACTCGCTGATCGCATATTTTTTCAATTTTGAAGCTTTACTCGCGACTCGCTGATCGCATATTCTTTCGATATTGAAGCCTTACTCGCTACTCGTTGATCGCCAAATCTTGCGATTTTAAAGCCTTACTTGCTACTCGCTGATCGCATATTTTTTCAATTTTTAAGCCTTCTTCGCGACTCACTGATCGCATATTTTTTCGAATTTGAAGCCTTACTCGCGACTCGCTGATCGCATATTCTTTGGATTTTGAAGCCTTTCTCGCTACTCGTTGATCGCCAAATCTTGCGATTATTAAGCCTTACTTGATACTCGCTGATAGCATATTTTTTCAATTTTGAAGCCTTACTCGCGACTTGCTGATCGCATATTCTTTCAATTTTGAAGCCTTACTCGCTACTCGTTGATCGCCAAATCTTGCGATTTTAAAGCCTTACTCGCGACTCGCTGATCGCATATTCTTTCGTTTTTGAAGCCTTACTTGCTACTCGCTGATCGCATATGTTTTCAATTTTGAAGCCTTACTCGCGACTCGCTGATCGCATATTCTTTCGATTTTGAAGCCTTACTTGCTACTCGCTGATCGCATATTTTTTCAATTTTGAAGCTTTACTCGCGACTCGCTGATCGCATATTCTTTCGATATTGAAGCCTTACTCGCTACTCGTTGATCGCCAAATCTTGCAATTTTAAAGCCTTACTTGCTACTCGCTGATCGCATATTTTTTCAATTTTGAAGCCTTCTTCGCGACTCACTGATCGCATATTCTTTTGATTTTGAAGCCTTACTCGCGACTCGCTGATCGCATATTCTTTGGATTTTGAAGCCTTTCTCGCTACTCGTTGATCGCCAAATCTTGCGATTTTAAAGCCTTACTTGCTTCTCGCTGATCGCATATTTTTTTAATTTTGAAGCCTTCTTTCCGACTCGCTGATCGCATATTCTTTCGATTTTGATGCCTTACTCGCGACTCGCTGATCGCATATTCTTTGGATTTTGAAGACTTACTCGCTACTCGTTTATCGCCAAATCTTGCGATTTTAAAGCCTTACTTGCTACTCGTTGGTCGCATATTTTTTCAATTTTGAAGCCTTACTCGCGACTCGCTGATCGCCAAATTTTGCAATTTAAAAGCCATACTTGCTATTCGCTGATCGCATATTTTTTCGATTTTAAAGCCTTACTTGCTACTCGCTGATCGCATATTTTTTCAATTTTGAAGCCTTCTTCGCGACTCACTGATCGCATATTCTTTTGATTTTGAAGCCTTACTCGCGACTCGCTGATCGCATATTCTTTGGATTTTGAAGCCTTTCTCGCTACTCGTTGATCGCCAAATCTTGCGATTTTAAAGCCTTACTTGCTTCTCGCTGATCGCATATTTTTTTAATTTTGAAGCCTTCTTTCCGACTCGCTGATCGCATATTCTTTCGATTTTGATGCCTTACTCGCGACTCGCTGATCGCATATTCTTTGAATTTTGAAGACTTACTCGCTACTCGTTTATCGCCAAATCTTGCGATTTTAAAGCCTTACTTGCTACTCGTTGGTCGCATATTTTTTCAATTTTGAAGCCTTACTCGCGACTCGCTGATCGCCAAATTTTGCGATTTAAAAGCCATACTTGCTATTCGCTGATCGCATATTTTTTCGATTTTGAAGCCTTACTCGCGACTCGCTGATCTTCAAATTTTGCGATTTTAAAGCCTTACTTGCTACTCGCTGATCGCATATTCTTTCGATTTTGAAGCCTTACTCGCTACTCGTTGATCGCCAAATCTTGCGATTTTAAAGCCTTACTTGCTACTCGCTGGTCGCATATTTTTTAAATTTTGAAGCCTTACTCGCGACTCGCTGATCGCATATTCTTTCGATTTTGAAGCCTTACTCACTACTCGTTGATCGCCAAGTCATGCGATTTTAAAGCCTTACTTGCTACTCGCTGATCGCATATTTTTTCGATTTTGAAGCCTTACTCGCGACTTGCTGATCGCATATTCTTTCAATTTTGAAGCTTTACTCGCTACTCGTTGATCGCCAAATTTGGCGATTTTAAAGCCTTACTTGCTACTCGCTGATCTCATATTTTTTCGATTTTGAAGCCTTACTTGCTACTCGTTGATCGCCAAATCTTGCGATTTTAAAGCCGTGCTTGCTACTCGCTGGTCGCATATTTTTTATATTTTTAAGCCTTACTCGCGACTCGCTGATCGCATATTCTTTCGATTTTGAAGCCTTACTTGCAACTCGTTGATCGTTAAATCATGCGATTTTAAAGCCTTACTTGCTACTCGCTGATCGCATATTTTTTCAATTTTGAAGCCTTACTCGCGACTCGCTGATCGCATATTCTTTGAATTTTGAAGACTTACTCGCTACTCGTTTATCGCCAAATCTTGCGATTTTAAAGCCTTACTTGCTACTCGTTGGTCGCATATTTTTTCAATTTTGAAGCCTTACTCGCGACTCGCTGATCGCCAAATTTTGCGATTTAAAAGCCATACTTGCTATTCGCTGATCGCATATTTTTTCGATTTTGAAGCCTTACTCGCGACTCGCTGATCTTCAAATTTTGCGATTTTAAAGCCTTACTTGCTACTCGCTGATCGCATATTCTTTCGATTTTGAAGCCTTACTCGCTACTCGTTGATCGCCAAATCTTGCGATTTTAAAGCCTTACTTGCTACTCGCTGGTCGCATATTTTTTAAATTTTGAAGCCTTACTCGCGACTCGCTGATCGCATATTCTTTCGATTTTGAAGCCTTACTCACTACTCGTTGATCGCCAAGTCATGCGATTTTAAAGCCTTACTTGCTACTCGCTGATCGCATATTTTTTCGATTTTGAAGCCTTACTCGCGACTTGCTGATCGCATATTCTTTCAATTTTGAAGCTTTACTCGCTACTCGTTGATCGCCAAATTTGGCGATTTTAAAGCCTTACTTGCTACTCGCTGATCTCATATTTTTTCGATTCTGAAGCCTTACTTGCTACTCGTTGATCGCCAAATCTTGCGATTTTAAAGCCGTGCTTGCTACTCGCTGGTCGCATATTTTTTATATTTTTAAGCCTTACTCGCGACTCGCTGATCGCATATTCTTTCGATTTTGAAGCCTTACTTGCAACTCGTTGATCGTTAAATCATGCGATTTTAAAGCCTTACTTGCTACTCGCTGATCGCATATTTTTTCAATTTTGAAGCCTTACTCGCGACTCGCTGATCGCATATTCTTTCGATTTTGAAGCCTTACTTGCTACTCGCTGATCGCATATGTTTTCAATTTTGAAGCCTTACTCGCGCCTCGCTGATCGCATATTCTTTCGATTTTGAAGCCTATCTCGCTTCTCGTTGATCGCAAAATCTTGCGATTTTAAAGTCTTTTTTGCTATTCGCTGATCGCATGTTTTTGTCAATTTTGAAGCCTTACTCGCGACTCGCTGATCGCATATTCTCTCGATTTTAAAGCCTAACTTGCTACTCTTTGATCGCATATTCTTTCGATTTTGAAGCCTCACTCGCGACTCGCTGATCGCGTATTCTTTCGATTTTGAAGCCTTACTCGCTACTCGTTGATCGCCAAATCTTGCGATTTTAAAGCCTTACTTGCTACTCATTGGTCGCATATTTTTTAAATTTTGAAGCCTTACTCGCGACTCGCTGATCGAATATTCTTTCGATTTTGAAGCCTTACTCGCTACTCGTTGATCGCCAAATCATGCGATTTTAAAGCCTTACTTGCTACTCGCTGATTGCATATTTTTTCAATTTTGAAGCCTTACTCGCGACTCGCTGATCGCATATTCTTTCGTTTTTGAAGCCTTACTTGCTACTCGCTGATCGCATATGTTTTCAATTTTGAAGCCTTACTCGCGACTCGCTGATCGCATATTCTTTCGATTTTGAAGCCTTACTTGCTACTCGCTGATCGCATATTTTTTCAATTTTGAAGCTTTACTCGCGACTCGCTGATCGCATATTCTTTCGATATTGAAGCCTTACTCGCTACTCGTTGATCGCCAAATCTTGCGATTTTAAAGCCTTACTTGCTACTCGCTGATCGCATATTTTTTCAATTTTTAAGCCTTCTTCGCGACTCGCTGATCGCATATTTTTTCGATTTTGAAGCCTTACTCGCGACTCGCTGATCGCATATTCTTTGGATTTTGAAGCCTTTCTCGCTACTCGTTGATCGCCAAATCTTGCGATTATTAAGCCTTACTTGATTCTCGCTGATAGCATATTTTTTCAATTTTGAAGCCTTACTCGCGACTTGCTGATCGCATATTCTTTCAATTTTGAAGCCTTACTCGCTACTCGTTGATCGCCAAATCTTGCGATTTTAAAGCCTTACTTGCTACTCGCTGGTCGCATATTTTTTCAATTTTGAAGCCTTCTTCGCGACTCGCTGATCGCATATTCTTTCGATTTTGAAGCCATACTCGCGACTCGCTGATCGCATATTTTTTGGATTTTGAAACCTTACTCGCGACTCACTGATCGCATATTCTTTCGATTTTGAAGCCTTACTCGCGACTCGCTGATCGCTTATTCTTTGGATTTTGAAGGCTTACTCGCTACTCGTTGATCGCCAAATCTTGCGATTTTAAAGCCTTACTTGCTCCTCGCTGATCGCATATTTTTTCAATTTTGAAGCCTTACTCGCGACTTGCTGATCGCATATTCTTTCAATTTTGAAGCCTTACTCGCTACTCGTTGATCTCCAAATCTTGCGATTTTAAAGCCTTACTTGCTTCTCGCTCATCGCATATTTTTTCGATTTTGAAGTCTTACTCGCGACTCGTTGATCGCATATTCTTTCGATTTTGAAGCCTTACTCGCTACTCATTGATCGCCAAATCTTGCGATTTTAAAGCCTTACTTGCTACTCGCTGGTCGCATTTTTTTTCAATTTTGAAGCCTTCTTCGCGACTCACTGATCGCATATTCTTTTGATTTTGAAGCCTTACTCGCGACTCGCTGATCGCATATTCTTTGGATTTTGAAGCCGTTCTCGCTACTCGTTGATCGCCAAATCTTGCGATTTTAAAGCCTTACTTGCTTCTCGCTGATCGCATATTTTTTCAATTTTGAAGCCTTCTTTGCGACTCGCTGATCGCATATTCTTTCGATTTTGATGCCTTACTCGCGACTCGCTGATCGCATATTCTTTGGATTTTGAAGACTTACTCTCTACTCGTTGATCGCTTATTCTTTGGATTTTGAAGCCTTACTCGCTACTCGTTAATCGCCGAATCTTGCGATTTTAAAGCCTTACTTGCTCCTCGCTGATCGCATATTTTTTCAATTTTGAAGCCTTACTTGCTACTCGCTGGTCGCATATTTTTTCAATTTTGAAGCCTTACTCGCTACTCGTTGATCGCTAAATCTTGCGATTTTAAAGCCTAACTTGCTACTCGCTGATCGCATATTTTTTCAATTTTGAAGCCTTCTTCGCGACTCACTGATCGCATATTCTTACGATTTTGAAGCCTTACTCGCGACTCGCTGATCGCTTATTCTTTGGATTTTGAAGCCTTACTCGCTACTCGTTAATCGCCGAATCTTGCGATTTTAAAGCCTTACTTGCTCCTCGCTGATCGCATATTTTTTCAATTTTGAAGCCTTACTTGCGACTTGCTGATCGCAAATTCTTTCAATTTTGAAGCCTTTCTTGCTACTCGTTGATCGCCAAATCTTGCGATTTCAAAGCCTTACTTGCTACTCGCTGATCGCATATTTTTTCGATTTTGAAGTCTTACTCGCGACTCGTTGATCGTATATTCTTTCGATTTTGAAGCCTTACTCGCTACTCGTTGATCGCCAAATCTTGCGATTTTAAAGCCTTACTTGCTTCTCGCTGATCGCATATTTTTTCAATTTTGAAGCCTTCTTTGCGACTCGCTGATCGCATATTCTTTCGATTTTGATGCCTTACTCGCGACTCGCTGATCGCATATTCTTTGGATTTTGAAGCCTTTCTCGCTACTCGTTGATCGCCAAATCTTGCGATTTTAAAGCCTTACTTGCTTCTCACTGATCGCATATTTTTTTAATTTTGAAGCCTTCTTTCCGACTCGCTGATCGCATATTCTTTCGATTTTGATGCCTTACTCGCGACTCGCTGATCGCATATTCTTTGGATTTTGAAGACTTACTCGCTACTCGTTTATCGCCAAATCTTGCGATTTTAAAGCCTTACTTGCTACTCGTTGGTCGCATATTTTTTCAATTTTGAAGCCTTACTCGCGACTCGCTGATCGCCAAATTTTGCAATTTAAAAGCCATACTTGCTATTCGCTGATCGCATATTTTTTCGATTTTGAAGCCTTACTCGCTACTCGTTGATAGCCAAATCTTGCGATTTTAAAGCCTTACTTGCTACTCGCTGATCGCATATTTTTTCAATTTTGAAGCCTTCTTCGCGACTCACTGATCGCATATTCTTTTGATTTTGAAGCCTTACTCAAGACTCGCTGATCGCATATTCTTTGGATTTTGAAGCCTTTTTCGCTACTCGTTGATCGCCAAATCTTGCGATTTTAAAGCCTTACTTGCTTCTCGCTGATCGCATATTTTTTTAATTTTGAAGCCTTCTTTCCGACTCGCTGATCGCATATTCTTTGAATTTTGAAGACTTACTCGCTACTCGTTTATCGCCAAATCTTGCGATTTTAAAGCCTTACTTGCTACTCGTTGGTCGCATATTTTTTCAATTTTGAAGCCTTACTCGCGACTCGCTGATCGCCAAATTTTGCGATTTAAAAGCCATACTTGCTATTCGCTGATCGCATATTTTTTCGATTTTGAAGCCTTACTCGCGACTCGCTGATCTTCAAATTTTGCGATTTTAAAGCCTTACTTGCTACTCGCTGATCGCATATTCTTTCGATTTTGAAGCCTTACTCGCTACTCGTTGATCGCCATATCTTGCGATTTTAAAGCCTTACTTGCTACTCGCTGGTCGCATATTTTTTAAATTTTGAAGCCTTACTCGCGACTCGCTGATCGCATATTCTTTCGATTTTGAAGCCTTACTCACTACTCGTTGATCGCCAAGTCATGCGATTTTAAAGCCTTACTTGCTACTCGCTGATCGCATATTTTTTCGATTTTGAAGCCTTACTCGCGACTTGCTGATCGCATATTCTTTCAATTTTGAAGCTTTACTCGCTACTCGTTGATCGCCAAATTTGGCGATTTTAAAGCCTTACTTGCTACTCGCTGATCTCATATTTTTTCGATTTTGAAGCCTTACTTGCTACTCGTTGATCGCCAAATCTTGCGATTTTAAAGCCGTGCTTGCTACTCGCTGGTCGCATATTTTTTATATTTTTAAGCCTTACTCGCGACTCGCTGATCGCATATTCTTTCGATTTTGAAGCCTTACTTGCAACTCGTTGATCGTTAAATCATGCGATTTTAAAGCCTTACTTGCTACTCGCTGATCGCATATTTTTTCAATTTTGAAGCCTTACTCGCGACTCGCTGATCGCATATTCTTTCGATTTTGAAGCCTTACTTGCTACTCGCTGATCGCATATGTTTTCAATTTTGAAGCCTTACTCGCGCCTCGCTGATCGCATATTCTTTCGATTTTGAAGCCTATCTCGCTTCTCGTTGATCGCAAAATCTTGCGATTTTAAAGTCTTTTTTGCTATTCGCTGATCGCATATTTTTGTCAATTTTGAAGCCTTACTCGCGACTCGCTGATCGCATATTCTCTCGATTTTAAAGCCTAACTTGCTACTCTTTGATCGCATATTCTTTCGATTTTGAAGCCTCACTCGCGACTCGCTGATCGCGTATTCTTTCGATTTTGAAGCCTTACTCGCTACTCGTTGATCGCCAAATCTTGCGATTTTAAAGCCTTACTTGCTACTCATTGGTCGCATATTTTTTAAATTTTGAAGCCTTACTCGCGACTCGCTGATCGAATATTCTTTCGATTTTGAAGCCTTACTCGCTACTCGTTGATCGCCAAATCATGCGATTTTAAAGCCTTACTTGCTACTCGCTGATTGCATATTTTTTCAATTTTGAAGCCTTACTCGCGACTCGCTGATCGCATATTCTTTCGTTTTTGAAGCCTTACTTGCTACTCGCTGATCGCATATGTTTTCAATTTTGAAGCCTTACTCGCGACTCGCTGATCGCATATTCTTTCGATTTTGAAGCCTTACTTGCTACTCGCTGATCGCATATTTTTTCAATTTTGAAGCTTTACTCGCGACTCGCTGATCGCATATTCTTTCGATATTGAAGCCTTACTCGCTACTCGTTGATCGCCAAATCTTGCGATTTTAAAGCCTTACTTGCTTCTCGCTCATCGCATATTTTTTCGATTTTGAAGTCTTACTCGCGACTCGTTGATCGCATATTCTTTCGATTTTGAAGCCTTACTCGCTACTCATTGATCGCCAAATCTTGCGATTTTAAAGCCTTACTTGCTACTCGCTGGTCGCATTTTTTTTCAATTTTGAAGCCTTCTTCGCGACTCACTGATCGCATATTCTTTTGATTTTGAAGCCTTACTCGCGACTCGCTGATCGCATATTCTTTGGATTTTGAAGCCGTTCTCGCTACTCGTTGATCGCCAAATCTTGCGATTTTAAAGCCTTACTTGCTTCTCGCTGATCGCATATTTTTTCAATTTTGAAGCCTTCTTTGAGACTCGCTGATCGCATATTCTTTCGATTTTGATGCCTTACTCGCGACTCGCTGATCGCATATTCTTTGGATTTTGAAGACTTACTCTCTACTCGTTGATCGCTTATTCTTTGGATTTTGAAGCCTTACTCGCTACTCGTTAATCGCCGAATCTTGCGATTTTAAAGCCTTACTTGCTCCTCGCTGATCGCATATTTTTTCAATTTTGAAGCCTTACTTGCTACTCGCTGGTCGCATATTTTTTCAATTTTGAAGCCTTACTCGCTACTCGTTGATCGCTAAATCTTGCGATTTTAAAGCCTAACTTGCTACTCGCTGATCGCATATTTTTTCAATTTTGAAGCCTTCTTCGCGACTCACTGATTTATTTATTTTATTTATTTTATTTATTCAAAAAGGTTTACCAACAGCTTCTGTATAAAAAGTTTCTTAGGATAACTATTACAAGCCTCATTCTTACACAGTCGCCAATTACAGGTCAACCAACATTTACAAAATATACAATAACACATAATATTATTATTAGAATAAAATTACAGTATGCTTGAAAATCATAAAAAAATCAATAATCAGAGAGAAATAAAATCAATAATCAAATCAAAAGTCAAAGAGAAATAAAATTAATAAACAATTCAATAATCAAAGAGAAATAAAATTAATAATCAAATCAATAATCTACGAGAAATAATAGCAACATAATAAATTAATCAATAAAACAAAATAATCGTAATTGTCAGAATAATAATAATAATAATTACGAAATAAATTAATAATCAGAGTCAAAAAATATGTCATAAAACATGTAGGTATACGACTTAACTATTCGGTTGTGTTCTTTGGTGCTCCAGAATTATGGCCTTAAAGACTTTCATGGAATCATGGTAAATATCAACTTTTGGTACAGATTTTACGAAGAAATTCATCTCTCTACAGAGTCTGTTAACAGGCGAGTTTACCCCAATATTTGTTTTAGATGACTGAATGTGGAATAAGTTAGTAATAGGAAATCTAGGTATATTGTAAGGAACTTTTAGCGCAGTACGCTTGACCAGCTCACCGCAGTCCAGTCTATTATTTACAAGTTTGTGCAAAAACATAAGTCCCTGCGCTAGACGACGATCTCGCAGAGTGCTCATATTGAAGCACTGAACACGTTGTTCATACGGGCACCTAGGAGATATTTTACCAGAGGTATATGCTAGATGCTTCGTGAAAGCCCTCTGGATACTTTCGATTCTTTGTGAGTGTACTGCATAGTGCGGGTTCCACACCACGCTAGCAAATTCCAATTGGCTGCGGACTAATGCATTGTACAAAATAATCTTAGTTCTTACAAGCTTAAAACCTTTGGTGCTTCTTTTAAGAAATCCAAGTAGCCGAGCCGATTTAGTGACGATACTATCAGTGTGTCTCCTGAAGTTAACTCTGTCGTCAATGATTACGCCAAGATCTCGAACTTCTCTTACAGACTCAACAGATGTTCCGTTTATTTTATATGAGACAATCTTAGATTGTTTTTTTCTGGAAAATCTTATGTGGCTGCATTTCTGTACATTAATCTTCATAAGGTTCGAGTTACACCACCGCTCAATTCTATCTAAATCATCTTGGATTAGTGAAGCGTCTTCAATTGAACTAATTGTTCTATACAGTTTAAGATCATCTGCAAACATTAAATATTTACAGTGATGGATTTCATCTGTTATGTCGTTTATGAAGAGCGAGAAAAGAATTGGGGCTAGGTGAGAACCCTGGGGAACTCCTGAGTCAGCATAGTATGGGTAAGACTCATAACCATTCACGACAAGAATCTGCGATCGACGAGCCAGATAAGACGAGAACCAGTTTAGCAACGAACCATGTATACCATTATATTCTAACTTTGACAATAGCAGACAATGGTCAACTTTGTCAAAAGCACTACTGAAGTCCGTGTAGATGGCATCCACTTCTAACCTTTTGTCAAGAGCTAGAGTTACATCAGATACAAACTCGACAAGGTTCGTCTCGACACTGCGCCCAGTCCTAAAACCATGCTGATTGGGTGATATAATTCTATCCACATGACGAGTGATGACTGGACAGACAAGTGACTCAAAAATTTTTGCGAAGCATGATAGGATTGAAATGGGGCGGTAGTTCTTAACATTTGAAGGATCTCCTTTTTTAAAAACAGGAACGATTCTAGCTCTTTTCCATAACTTAGGAAAAATTCCTTCCTCAAGAGAGGAATTAAAAATAACCAGTAATGGTAATGCGAGGGCATGGCTGCAGCGTTTTATGAAAGAGGGTGGTATAGAATCCGGTCCGGGACCTTTCGAAGCATCTAAGTGTTTGAGTTTTTT
This sequence comes from Lacanobia oleracea, assembly GCA_950371165.1. Lineage (NCBI taxonomy): Eukaryota > Metazoa > Arthropoda > Insecta > Lepidoptera > Noctuidae > Lacanobia > Lacanobia oleracea. Next base: position 627,805 of record OX493408.1, read on the forward strand.
TAGAACTTCTTCTTCCGTAAACTTTAAAATGTGTATAACACTATCAATACCCGAGGAACCATAAGAAGCACTGTTAGGTGGTCCAGAGCTTTTACTAAAAACGGATACAAATTGATCAGCGAAAAGGTTTGCAATTTCAGGACCACTACTAGCTACCATGTCATTCAAGAACATTTCTGCAGGTATGCAGGAATCTCCGCGACGTTTGTCTTTTATGAACCGCCAGAATGCTTTAGGGTTCTTGGGAATTTCATTTTCAATTTTGCTCTTATATTCATAGTAGCAGCTATCTATTAAAGTATGACAGCGACTACGAAGCAGTTCAAAGGTAAGTCTGTCTCGGGGATTTTTATGTTTACGGTATTTTTGTCTATATTTCTCTTTTTCAGACAAAGCTCTAATAAGCGAGTCAGTATACCAAGAAGGAAATTTAGATGTTTTATTTGTATATTTCGGCACAAAATTATCGATAGCATTTTGTAGTACTACGTAGAAGGAATCAACTCTTTCATCAACATCAGCACATTTATGGAATACATCATGCCAATCAATACCTTTGAGATACTTTAGAATCTTTTCATAGTCAGCCTTAAAAAAGTTGTTACCAGAGCGATGTTTTGATTTTAATCGGTTTATGTTTGAAACTGAAATTGATATAAGCAAGTTTGGGTGATATGAATCAAGTTTACTAAGCAGGTCATTGGGTTTAGTAACTGTTATGTCTGATATATTGCTTAAAACCAAATCAAGAACCCTACCATCAGTGTTCAGACTATTATTACACTGATGTAATTCATTAACTGACATGAAATCTATCAATGAGAAACCTAGTGAGTTTTCATAATTTGACGGGGAGAGATGTAAGTCATCGTCTTTCCCGTTCCAATCGATAAAGCCCAAGTTAAAGTCCCCAAGAATCACAACATCATCGACACTATTTAACACATTGTTGACATTATTTAGAAAGTACTGTAGTGTATCCAGTTTAACAGGTGGAGGCATATAAATAAGACAAAGAGCAATTTTCCTAATACAATTGTTAACAGTTAAATCCACAGATAACCACAAGTCCTCCAAATCACTCTCCCAGTTTTTAATTCTTGCTGATTTGATTCTATTACTAACAGCAAACATGACCCCACCTCCATCTTTTTTAGATACCTTAGAGGTTTGTCTATCTCTACGATATACTACGTACCGTGGGTCCATGAATTCACCATTAGAAATGTTAGGATTTAGCCAAGATTCTGTAAATGCTATTACATCATAACTAGTCAACAAAATATTTTTAAAGATATCATCAGTCTTAGTTCTCATTCCCCGTACATTCTGATAATAAATGTCAAGCATTGCTAATACAAGTAACGCCAGGAACATTGTTGGAAACATACTATTGTTATGTAAAACTAAACCTAAATTGTAACATCAGTAATCTTCATAAGCTTAAGGCTATCCGAATTTCGAATATGTATGGGCTTTGAATAAATATCTTTACGTACAAGGATTCGCCCGTTACGTATCCAGACAAATTTGTAGGACAACTCCTTAGCCAGTTTTCGTGTTGCCGCATGTAGTTGTTTGCTAGATGGGCTTAAATGTTCACTAACAAAAATAGGTACTGGGTTACCTGCAATACCCAAGTGATATGAGTTCAATTTATTCGAGGATTGTTTTTTGTTGAAGACTCCTACAGCAGCCAGCAAGTTGTCGCGTTGTCGGGGGCTGCGCAGCTTAGCAACCACAGTGCGGGGACGGTTACTCTCTCTGTTCAGTTTGGCCACTCTTGTAATTTGCATGATATCACTGTCGCCGATTTCACAACCAGTAACGTCTGCAATTTTCTTCAGTGTTTTCATTAAGTTTTCAGACTTATCCTCAGGTAAACCATTGATTTCCACGTTGCTCTCGCGCATATTTTGTTCAACGATACTCAATCGGGTGGTAAGTTCACCAACACTTCGCTGCAGGTTTTCATTATCATGACGCAGTTGCTCAATTATGGCATCCTTTTCGTCAAAACGATTCTTGAACTCTTCAAAGTACTCGTTAAAAAATTGAAACGAAACTTTGAACTCGGATAATTCTCCTTGAATATTTTTCAATTGGTTGGTAACTAAATCCCGGAAAGATGACTTTAAAGCCGCGGCCAATTCTTCTTTAATAATCTCTCTTAGCGTACTTTCACTAAACCATTTCTCTTGTTTGCTTTCGACAGGCCTAGATTGGCTACTTTTCTTTCTTTGTGTCACATTCGCATCAGGCGGGGTGTTCTTTGTGGAAAGGGATTTTGGACTGGACCGTTGTTTCCGAACAGGAGAGTGACGAAGACTCGCAGCACTGTTGGTCGGGCGCACAGGTGTATTAGTGTTGTCAGATTTTTGCTGTTTGCAGCAGCACTCTGGACATTTCCAGGTCGATTTGTAGTCAAGGTCCATCAGATAAAAGTTGCTTTTTGGTATATTTACACAAGAAATATCATATCCCGACTTGCACTCGCAACAATTTAAATATTCCATACCTTTTATCTCTTTAAGGCATCCCGCACAGATACTCTGTTTTGATGCCATAATTTAGCTACAAACAAAAACAATCCGAAATTGCCAATCTCAAGCAAATCTAGCAGTTATATCTTGCACAGTAAAGCTCACAGTCGTTGAAGCGTAACGTGGTAATAGCGCCTGCACGTACGCACTGCGTATGTGTGCGTAGAAGCGAGCGATCTGCGGGTTGCCCTAGGTCAGGGACACGATGACAACGTAGACGGTAGAAAAATATTTCAAAAGTAATTTGCTTATAACTCACGAACGTATTCGATTCCAGGGAAGTTGTTTATACCACTGTACTGTCCAAGCTCACAGCTTTACGGGGATATATAACACTACTTTTAGTTATCACTTTTAACCACTTTTCTTAATATTTTAACGGAGCAAAATTTTAAACAGTGTTATCACTGAGGCGAACGAGTTTGATCATAGATAGATATCATAGATAGATCACTGATCGCATATTCTTACGATTTTGAAGCCTTACTCGCGACTCGCTGATCGCTTATTCTTTGGATTTTGAAGCCTTACTCGCTACTCGTTAATCGCCGAATCTTGCGATTTTAAAGCCTTACTTGCTCCTCGCTGATCGCATATTTTATCAATTTTGAAGCCTTACTTGCGACTTGCTGATCGCAAATTCTTTCAATTTTGAAGCCTTTCTTGCTACTCGTTGATCGCCAAATCTTGCGATTTCAAAGCCTTACTTGCTACTCCCTGATCGCATATTTTTTCGATTTTGAAGTCTTACTCGCGACTCGTTGATCGTATATTCTTTCGATTTTGAAGCCTTACTCGCTACTCGTTGATCGCCAAATCTTGCGATTTTAAAGCCTTACTTGCTTCTCGCTGATCGCATATTTTTTCAATTTTGAAGCCTTCTTTGCGACTCGCTGATCGCATATTCTTTCGATTTTGATGCCTTACTCGCGACTCGCTGATCGCATATTCTTTGGATTTTGAAGACTTACTCGCTACTCGTTTATCGCCAAATCTTGCGATTTTAAAGCCTTACTTGCTACTCGCTGGTCTTATATTTTTTCTATTTTGAAGCCTTACTCGCGACTCGCTGATCGCCAAATTTTGCGATTTAAAAGCCATACTTGCTACTCGCTGATCGCATATTTTTTCGATTTTGAAGCCTTACTCGCGACTCGCTGATCTTCAAATTTTGCGATTTTAAAGCCTTACTTGCTACTCGCTGATCGCATATTCTTTCGATTTTGAAGCCTTACGCGCTACTCGTTGATCGCCAAATCTTGCGATTTTAAAGCCTTACTTGCTACTCGCTGGTCGCATATTTTTTAAATTTTGAAGCCTTACTCGCGACTCGCTGATCGCATATTCTTTCGATTTTGAAGCCTTACTCGCTACTCGTTGATCGCCAAGTCATGCGATTTTAAAGCCTTACTTACTACTCGCTGATCGCATATTTTTTCAATTTTGAAGCCTTACTCGCGACTTGCTGATCGCATATTCTTTCAATTTTGAAGCTTTACTCGCTACTCGTTGATCGCCAAATTTGGCGATTTTAAAGCCTTACTTGCTACTCGCTGATCTCATATTTTTTCGGTTTTGAAGCCTTACTCGCTACTCGTTGATCGCCAAATCTTGCGATTTTAAAGCCTTGCTTGCAACTCGCTGGTCGCATATTTTTTAAATTTTTAAGCCTTACTCGCGACTCGCTGATCGCATATTCTTTCGATTTTGAAGCCTTACTTGCTACTCGTTGATCGTTAAATCATGCGATTTTAAAGCCTTACTTGCTACTCGCTGATCGCATATTTTTTCAATTTTGAAGCCTTACTCGCGACTCGCTGATCGCATATTCTTTCGATTTTGAAGCCTTACTTGCTACTCGCTGATCGCATATGTTTTCAATTTTGAAGCCTTACTCGCGACTCGCTGATCGCATATTCTTTCGATTTTGAAGCCTATCTCGCTTCTCGTTGATCGCAAAATCTTGCGATTTTAAAGTCTTTTTTTGCTATTCGCTGATCGCATATTTTTGTCAATTTTGAAGCCTTACTCGCGACTCGCTGATCGCATATTCTCTCGATTTTAAAGCCTAACTTGCTACTCTTTGATCGCATATTCTTTCGATTTTGAAGCCTCACTCGCGACTCGCTGATCGCGTATTCTTTCGATTTTGAAGCCTTACTCGCTACTCGTTGATCGCCAAATATTGCGATTTTAAAGCCTTACTTGCTACTCACTGGTCTCATATTTTTTCAATTTTGAAGCCTTTCTCGCGACTCGCTGATCGCATATTCTTTCGATTTTGAAGCCTTACTTGCTACTCGCTGATCGCATATTTTTTCAATTTTGAAGCTTTACTCGCGACTCGCTGATCGCATATTCTTTCGATATTGAAGCCTAAGTTGCTACTCGCTGATCGCATATTCTTTGGATCTTGATGCCTTACTCTTTACTCGTTGATCGCCACATCTTGCGATTTTAAAGCCTTACTTGCTACACGCTGATCGCATGTTTTTGTCAATTTTGAAGCCTACTTCGCGACTCGCTGATCGCATATTCTTTCGATTTTGAAGCCTTACTCGCGACTCGCTGATCGCTTATTCTTTGGATTTTGTTGCCTTACTCGCTACTCGTTGATCGCCAAATCTTGCGATTTTAAAGCCTTACTTGCTACTCGCATGTCGCATATTTTTTTTTTTAATTTTGAAGCCTTACTCGCGATTTGCTGATCGCATATTCTTTCGATTTTGAAGCCTTACTCGCTACTCGTTGATCGCCAAATCTTGCGATTTCAAAGCCTTACTTGCTACTCGCTGATCGCATATTTTTTCAATTTTGAAGCCTTCTTCGCGACTCACTGATCGCATATTCTTTCGATTTTGAAGCCTTACTCGCGACTCGCTGATCGCTTATTCTTTGGATTTTGAAGGCTTACTCGCTACTCGTTGATCGCCAAATCTTGCGATCTAAAAGCCTTACTTGCTCCTCGCTGATCGCATATTTTTTCAATTTTGAAGCCTTACTCGCGACTTGCTGATCGCATATTCTTTCAATTTTGAAGCCTTACTCGCTACTCGTTGATCTCCAAATCTTGCGATTTTAAAGCCTTACTTGCTACTCGCTGATCGCATATTTTTTCGATTTTGAAGTCTTACTCGCGACTCGTTGATCGCATATTCTTTCGATTTTGAAGCCTTACTCGCTACTCGTTGATCGCCAAATCTTGCGATTTTAAAGCCTTAATTGCTACTCGCTGGTCGCATTTTTTTTCAATTTTAAAGCCTTCTTCGCGACTCACTGATCGCATAATCTTTTGATTTTGAAGCCTTACTCGCGACTCGCTGATCGCATATTCTTTGGATTTTGAAGCCTTTCTCGCTACTCGTTGATCGCCAAATCTTGCGATTTTAAAGCCTTACTTGCTTCTCGCTGATCGCATATTTTTTCAATTTTGAAGCCTTCTTTGCGACTCGCTGATCGCATATTCTTTCGATTTTGATGCCTTACTCGCGACACGCTGATCGCATATTCTTTGGATTTTGAAGACTTACTCGCTACTCGTTTATCGCCAAATCTTGCGATTTTAAAGCCTTACTTGCTACTCGCTGGTCGCATATTTTTTCAATTTTGAAGCCTTACTCGCGACTCGCTGATCGCCATATTTTGCGATTTAAAAGCCATACTTGCTACTCGCTGATCGCATATTTTTTCGATTTTGAAGCCTTACTCGCGACTCGCTGATCTTCAAATTTTGCGATTTTAAAGCCTTACTTGCTACTCGCTGATCGCATATTCTTTCGATTTTGAAGCCTTACTCGCTACTCGTTGATCGCCAAATCTTGCGATTTTAAAGCCTTACTTGCTACTCGCTGGTCGCATATTTTTTAAATTTTGAAGCCTTACTCGCGACTCTCTGATCGCATATTATTTCGATTTTGAAGCCTTACTCGCTACTCGTTGATCGCCAAGTCATGCGATTTTAAAGCCTTACTTGCTACTCGCTGATCGCATATTTTTTCAATTTTGAAGCCTTACTCGCGACTTGCTGATCGCATATTCTTTCAATTTTGAAGCTTTACTCGCTACTCGTTGATCGCCAAATTTGGCGATTTTAAAGCCTTACTTGCTACTCGCTGATCTCATATTTTTTCGATTTTGAAGCCTTACTCGCTACTCGTTGATCGCCAAATCTTGCGACTTTAAAGCCTTACTTGCTACTCGCTGGTCGCATATTTTTTAAATTTTTAAGCCTTACTCGCGACTCGCTGATCGCATATTCTTTCGATTTTGAAGCCTTACTCGCTACTCGTTGATCGCCAAGTCATGCGATTTTAAAGCCTTACTTGCTACTCGCTGATCGCATATTTTTTCGATTTTGAAGCCTTACTCGCGACTTGCTGATCGCATATTCTTTCAATTTTGAAGCTTTACTCGCTACTCGTTGATCGCCAAATTTGGCGATTTTAAAGCCTTCCTTGCTACTCGCTGATCTCATATTTTTTCGATTTTGAAGCCTTACTTGCTACTCGTTGATCGCCAAATCTTGCGATTTTAAAGCCATGCTTGCTACTCGCTGGTCGCATATTTTTTAAATTTTTAAGCCTTACTCGCGACTCGCTGATCGCATATTCTTTCGATTTTGAAGCCTTACTTGCAACTCGTTGATCGTTAAATCATGCGATTTTAAAGCCTTACTTGCTACTCGCTGATCGCATATTTTTTCAATTTTGAAGCCTTACTTGCGACTCGCTGATCGCATATTCTTTCGGTTTTGAAGCCTTACTTGCTACTCGCTGATCGCATATGTTTTCAAGTTTGAAGCCCTACTCGCGCCTCGCTGATCGCATATTCTTTCGATTTTGAAGCCTATCTCGCTTCTCATTGATCGCAAAATCTTGCGATTTTAAAGTCATTTTTGCTATTCGCTGATCGCATATTTTTGTCAATTTTGAAGCCTTACTCGCGACTCGCTGATCGCATATTCTCTCGATTTTAAAGCCTAACTTGCTACTCTTTGATCGCATATTCTTTCGATTTTGAAGCCTCACTCGCGACTCGCTGATCGCGTATTCTTTCGATTTTGAAGCCTTACTCGCTACTCGTTGATCGCCAAATCTTGCGATTTTAAAGCCTTACTTGCTACTCATTGGTCGCATATTTTTTAAATTTTGAAGCCTTACTCGCGACTCGCTGATCGCATATTCTTTCGATTTTGAAGCCTTACTCGCTACTCGTTGATCGCCAAATCATGCGATTTTAAAGCCTTACTTGCTACTCGCTGATTGCATATTTTTTCAATTTTGAAGCCTTACTCGCGACTCGCTGATCGCATATTCTTTCGTTTTTGAAGCCTTACTTGCTACTCGCTGATCGCATATGTTTTCAATTTTGAAGCCTTACTCGCGACTCGCTGATCGCATATTCCTTCGATTTTGAAGCCTTACTTGCTACTCGCTGATCGCATATTTTTTCAATTTTGAAGCTTTACTCGCGACTCGCTGATCGCATATTCTTTCGATATTGAAGCCTTACTCGCTACTCGTTGATCGCCAAATCTTGCGATTTTAAAGCCTTACTTGCTACTCGCTGATCGCATATTTTTTCAATTTTTAAGCATTCTTCGCGACTCACTGATCGCATATTTTTTCGATTTTGAAGCCTTACTCGCGACTCGCTGATCGCATATTCTTTGGATTTTGAAGCCTTACTCGCTACTCGTTGATCGCCAAATCTTGCGATTATTAAGCCTTACTTGATACTCGCTGATAGCATATTTTTTCAATTTTGAAGCCTTACTCGCGACTTGCTGATCGCATATTCTTTCAATTTTGAAGCCTTACTCGCTACTCATTTATCGCCAAATCTTGCGATTTAAAAGCCTTACTTGCTACTCGCTGGTCGCATATTTTTTCAATTTTGAAGCCTTCTTCACGACTCGCTGATCGCATATTCTTTCGATTTTGAAGCCATATTCGCGACTCGCTGATCGCATATTTTTTGGATTTTGAAGCCTTACTCGCTACTCGTTGATCGCCAAATCTTGCGATTTTAAAGCCTTACTTGCTCCTCGCTTGTCGCATATTTTTTCAATTTTGAAGCCTTACTCTTGACTCGCTGATCGCATATTCTTTCGATTTTGAAGCCTTACTTGCTACTCGCTGATCGCATATTTTTTCAATTTTGAAGCCTAACTCGCGACTTGCTGATCGCATTTTCTTTCAATTTTGAAGCCTTACCCGCTACTCGTTGATCGCCAAATTTGGCGATTTTAAAGCCTTACTTGCTACTCGCTGATCTCATATTTTTTCGATTTTGAAGCCTTACTCGCTACTCGTTGATCGCCAAATCTTGCGATTTTAAAGCCTTACTTGCTACTCGCTGGTCGCATATTCTTTCGATTTTGAAGCCTTACTCGCGACTCGCTGATCGCATATTCTTTCGATTTTGAAGCCTTACTTGCTACTCGTTGATCGCCAAATCATGCGATTCAAAAGCCTAACTTGCCACTCGCTGATTTCATATTTGTTCAATTTTGAAGCCTTACTCGCGACTCGCTGATCGCATATTCTTTCGTTTTTGAAGCCTTACTTGCTACTCGCTGATCGCATATTCTTTCGATTTTGAAGCCTTACTCGCGACTCGCTGATCGCATATTTTTTGGATTCTGAAGCCTTACTCGCTACTCGTTGATCGCCAAATCTTGCGATTTTAAAGCCTTACTTGCTCTTCGCTTGTCGCATATTTTTCAATTTTGAAGCCTTACTCGCGACTCGCTGATCGCATATTCTTTCGATTTTGAAGCCTTACTTGCTACTCGCTGATCGCATATTTTTTCAATTTTGAAGCTTTACTCGCGACTCGCTGATCGCCTATTCTTTCGATTTTGAAGCCTTACTCGCTACTCATTGATCGCCAAATCTTGCGATTTTAAAGCCTTACTTGCTACTCATTGGTCGCATATTTTTTCAATTTTGAAGCCTTACTCGTGACTTGCTGATCGCATATTCTTTCAATTTTGAAGCCTTACTCGCTACTTGTTGATAGCCAAATTTGGCGATTTTAAAGCCTTACTTGCTACTCGCTGATCTCATATTTTTTCGATTTTGAAGCCTTACTCGCTACTCGTTGATCGCCAAATCTTGCGATTTTAAAGCCTTACTTGCTACTCGCTGGTCGCATATTCTTTCGATTTTGAAGCCTTACTCGCGACTCGCTGATCGCATATTCTTTCGATTTTGAAGCCTTACTTGCTACTCGTTGATCGCCAAATCATGCGATTTAAAAGCCTAACTTGCCACTCGCTAATTTCATATTTGTTCAATTTTGAAGCCTTACTCGCTGATCGCATATTCTTTCGTTTTTGAAGCCTTACTTGCTACTCGCTGATCGCATATTTTTTCAATTTTTAAGCCTTCTTCGCGACTCACTGATCGCATATTTTTTCGATTTTGAAGCCTTACTCGCGACTCGCTGATCGCATATTTTTTGGATTTTGAAGCCTTACTCGCTACTCGTTGATCGCCAAATCTTGCGATTTTAAAGCCTTACTTGCTCTTCGCTTGTCGCATATTTTTCAATTTTGAAGCCTTACTCGCGATTCGCTGATCGCATATTCTTTCGATATTGAAGCCTTACTCGCTACTCGTTGATCGACAAATCTTGCGATTTTAAAGCCTTACTTGCTACTCGCTGATCGCATATTTTTTCAATTTTTAAGCCTTCTTCGCGACTCACTGATCGCATATTCTTTCGATTTTGAAGCCTTACTCGCTACTCGTTGATCGCCAAATCTTGCGATTTTAAAGCCTTACTTGCTACTCACTGGTCTCATATTTTTTCAATTTTGAAGCCTTTCTCGCGACTCGCTGATCGCATATTCTTTCGATTTTGAAGCCTTACTTGCTACTCGCTGATCGTATATTTTTTCAATTTTGAAGCTTTACTCGCGATTCGCTGATCGCATATTCTTTCGATATTGAAGCCTTACTCGCTATGCGCTGATCGCCAAATCTTGCGATTTTAAAGCCTTACTTGCTACTCACTGGTCTCATATTTTTTCAATTTTGAAGCCTTTCTCGCGACTCGCTGATCGCATATTCTTTGGATTTTGAAGCCTTACTTGCTACTCGCTGATCGTATATTTTTTCAATTTTGATGCTTTACTCGCGATTCGCTGATCGCATATTCTTTCGATATTGAAGCCTTACTCGCTACTCGTTGATCGCCAAATCTTGCGATTTTAAAGCCATACTTGCTACTCGCTGATCGCATATTTTTTAAATTTTTAAGCCTTCTTCGCGACTCACTGATCGCATATTCTTTCGATTTTGAAGCCTTACTCGCTACTCGTTGATCGCCAAATCTTGCGATTTTAAAGCCTTACTTGTTACTCGCTGATCGCATATTTTTTCAATTTAGAAGCCATCTTCGCGACTCGCTGATCGCATATTCTTTCGATTTTGAAGCCTTACTCGCGACTCGCTGATCGCATATTTTTTGGATTTTGAAGCCTTACTCGCTACTCGTTGATCGCCAAATCTTGCGATTTTAAAGCCTTACTTGCTCTTCGCTTGTCGCATATTTTTCAATTTTGAAGCCTTACTCGCGACTCGCTGATCGCATATTCTTTCGATTTTGAAGCCTTACTTGCTACTCGCTGATCGCATATTTTTTCAATTTTGAAGCTTTACTCGCGACTCGCTGATCGCCTATTCTTTCGATTTTGAAGCCTTACTCGCTACTCATTGATCGCCAAATCTTGCGATTTTAAAGCCTTAATTGCTACTCATTGGTCGCATATTTTTTAAATTTTGAAGTCTTACTCGCGACTCGCTGATCGCATATTCTTTCGATTTTGAAGCCTTACTCGCTACTCGTTGATCGCCAAATCATGCGATTTTAAAGCCTTACTTGCTACTCGCTGATCGCATATTTTTTCAATTTTGAAGCCTTACTCGCGACTTGCTGATCGCATATTCTTTCAATTTTGAAGCCTTACTTGCTACTCGTTGATCGCCAAATTTGGCAATTTTAAAGCCTTACTTGCTACTCGTTGATCGCCAAATCTTTCGATTTTAAAGCCTTACTTGCTTTTCGCTGATCGCATATTTTTTCAATTTTGAAGCCTTACTCGCGACTCGCTGATCGCATATTCTTTCGATTTTGAAGCCTTACTTGCTACTCGCTGATCGCATATTTTTTCAATTTTGAAGCTTTACTCGCGATTCGCTGATCGCATATTCTTTCGATATTGAAGCCTTACTCGCTACTCGTTGATCGCCAAATCTTGCGATTTTTAAGCCTTACTTGCTACTCGCTGATCGCATATTTTTTAAATTTTTAAGCCTTCTTCGCGACTCACTGATCGCATATTCTTTCGATTTTGAAGCCTTACTCGCTACTCGTTGATCGCCAAATCTTGCGATTTTAAAGCCTTACTTGCTACTCGCTGATCGCATATTTTTTCAATTTAGAAGCCTTCTTCGCGACTCGCTGATCGCATATTCTTTCGATTTTGAAGCCTTACTCGCGACTCGCTGATCGCATATTTTTTGGATTTTGAAGCCTTACTCGCTACTCGTTGATCGCCAAATCTTGCGATTTTAAAGCCTTACTTGCTCTTCGCTTGTCGCATATTTTTCAATTTTGAAGCCTTACTCGCGACTCGCTGATCGCATATTCTTTCGATTTTGAAGCCTTACTTGCTACTCGCTGATCGCATATTTTTTCAATTTTGAAGCTTTACTCGCGACTCGCTGATCGCCTATTCTTTCGATTTTGAAGCCTTACTCGCTACTCATTGATCGCCAAATCTTGCGATTTTAAAGCCTTACTTGCTTTTCGCTGATCGCATATTTTTTCAATTTTGAAGCCTTACTCGCGACTCGCTGATCGCATATTCTTTCGATTTTGAAGCCTTACTTGCTACTCGCTGATCGCATATTTTTTCAATTTTGAAGCCTTACTCGCGACTCGCTGATCGCATATTCTTTCGATTTTGAAGCCTTACTCGCTACACGTTGATCGCCAAATCTTGCGATTTTAAAGCCTTACTTGCTACTCGCTGATCGCATATTTTTTCGATTTTGAAGCCTGACTTGCTACTCGCTGATCGTATATTTTTTCAATTTTGAAGCTTTACTCGCGATTCGCTAATCGCATATTCTTTTGATATTGAAGCCTTACTTGCTACTCGCTGATCGCATATTTTTTCAATTTTTAAGCCTTCTTCGCGACTCACTGATCGCATATTCTTTCGATTTTGAAGCCTTACTCGCTACACGTTGATCGCCAAATCTTGCGATTTTAAAGCCTTACTTGCTACTCGCTGATCGCATATTTTTTCGATTTTGAAGCTTAACTTGCGACTCGCTGATCGCATATTCTTTCGATTTTGAAGCCTTATTCGCTACTCGTTGAACGCCAAATCTTGCGATTTAAAAGCCTTACTTGCTACTCGCTGATCGCATATTTTTTCAATTTTGAAGCCTTCTTCGGGACTCGCTGAACGCATATTCTTTCGATTTTGAAGCCTTACTCGTGACTCACTGATCGCATATTTTTTGGATTTTGAAGCCTTACTCGCTACTCGTTGATCGCCAAATCTTGCGATTTTAAAGCCTTACTTGCTCTTCGCTTGTCGCAAATTTTTTAATTTTGAAGCCTTACTCGCGACTCGCTGATCGCATATTGTTTCGATTTTGAAGCCTTACATGCTACTCGCTGATCGCATATTTTTTCAATTTTGAAGCTTTACTCGCGACTCGCTGATCGCCTTTTCTTTCGATTTTGAAGCCTTACTCGCTACTCATTGATCGCCAAATCTTGCGATTTTAAAGCCTTACTTGCTACTCATTGGTCGCATATTTTTTAAATTTTGAAGCCTTACTCGCGACTCGCTGATCGCATATTCTTTCGATTTTGAAGCCTTACCCGCTACTCGTTGATCGCCAAATCTTGCGATTTTAAAGCCTTACTTGCTACTCGCTGATTGCATATTTTTTCAATTTTGAAGCCTTTTTCGCGACTCGCTGATCGCATATTCTTTCGTTTTTGAAGCCTTACTTGCTACTCGCTGATCCCATATGTTTTCAATTTTGAAGCCTTACTCGCGACTCGCTGATCGCATATTCTTTCGATTTTGAAGCCTATCTTGCTTCTCGTTGATCGCCAAATCTTGCGATTTTAAAGCCTTACTTGCTACTCGCTGATTGCATATTTTTTCAATTTTGAAGCCTTTTTCGCGACTCGCTGATCGCATATTCTTTCGTTTTTGAAGCCTTACTTGCTACTCGCTGATCGCATATGTTTTCAATTTTGAAGCCTTACTCGCGACTCACTGATCGCATATTCTTTCGATTTTGAAGCCTTACTCGCTACTCGTTGATCGCCAAATCTTGCGATTTTAAAGCCTTACTTGCTACTCGCTGATCGCATATTTTTTCAATTTAGAAGCCTTCTTCGCAACTCGCTGATCGCATATTCTTTCGATTTTGAAGCCTTACTCGCGACTCGCTGATCGCATATTTTTTGGATTTTGAAGCCTTACTCGCTACTCGTTGATCGCCAAATCTTGCGATTTTAAAGCCTTACTTGCTCTTCGCTTGTCGCATATTTTTCAATTTTGAAGCCTTACTCGCGATTCGCTGATCGCATATTCTTTCGATATTGAAGCCTTACTCGCTACTCGTTGATCGCCAAATCTTGCGATTTTAAAGCCTTACTTGCTACTCGCTGATCGCATATTTTTTCAATTTTTAAGCCTTCTTCGCGACTCACTGATCGCATATTCTTTCGATTTTGAAGCCTTACTCGCTACTCGTTGATCGCATATTCTTTCGATTTTGAAGCCTTACTTGCTACTCGCTGATCGTATATTTTTTCAATTTTGAAGCTTTACTCGCGATTCGCTGATCGCATATTCTTTCGATATTGAAGCCTTACTCGCTATGCGCTGTTCGCCAAATCTTGCGATTTTAAAGCCTTACTTGCTACTCACTGGTCTCATATTTTTTCAATTTTGAGGCCTTTCTCGCGACTCGCTGATCGCATATTCTTTGGATTTTGATGCCTTACTTGCTACTCGCTGATCGTATATTTTTTTCAATTTTGATGCTTTACTCGCGATTCGCTGATCGCATATTCTTTCGATATTGAAGCCTTACTCGCTACTCGTTGATCGCCAAATCTTGCGATTTTAAAGCCTTACTTGCTACTCGCTGATCGCATATTTTTTAAATTTTTAAGCCTTCTTCGCGACTCACTGATCGCATATTCTTTCGATTTTGAAGCCTTACTCGCTACTCGTTGATCGCCAAATCTTGCGATTTTAAAGCCTTACTTGCTACACGCTGATCGCATATTTTTTCAATTTAGAAGCCTTCTTCGCGACTCGCTGATCGCATATTTTTTGGATTTTGAAGCCTTACTCGCTACTCGTTGATCGCCAAATCTTGCGATTTTAAAGCCTTACTTGCTCTTCGCTTGTCGCATATTTTTCAATTTTGAAGCCTTACTCGCGACTCGCTGATCGCATATTCTTTCGATTTTGAAGCCTTACTTGCTACTCGCTGATCGCATATTTTTTCAATTTTGAAGCTTTACTCGCGACTCGCTGATCGCCTATTCTTTCGATTTTGAAGCCTTACTCGCTACTCATTGATCGCCAAATCTTGCGATTTTAAAGCCTTAATTGCTACTCATTGGTCGCATATTTTTTAAATTTTGAAGTCTTACTCGCGACTCGCTGATCGCATATTCTTTCGATTTTGAAGCCTTACTCGCTACTCGTTGATCGCCAAATCATGCGATTTTAAAGCCTTACTTGCTACTCGCTGATCGCATATTTTTTCAATTTTGAAGCCTTACTCGCGACTTGCTGATCGCATATTCTTTCAATTTTGAAGCCTTACTTGCTACTCGTTGATCGCATATTCTTTCGATTTTGAAGCCTTACTCGCTACACGTTGATCGCCAAATCTTGCGATTTTAAAGCCTTACTTGCTACTCGCTGATCGCATATTTTTTCGATTTTGAAGCCTTACTTGCTACTCGCTGATCGTATATTTTTTCAATTTTGAAGCTTTACTCGCGATTCGCTAATCGCATATTCTTTTGATATTGAAGCCTTACTTGCTACTCGCTGATCGCATATTTTTTCAATTTTTAAGCCTTCTTCGCGACTCACTGATCGCATATTCTTTCGATTTTGAAGCCTTACTCGCTACACGTTGATCGCCAAATCTTGCGATTTTAAAGCCTTACTTGCTACTTGCTGATCGCATATTTTTTCGATTTTGAAGCTTAACTTGCGACTCGCTGATCGCATATTCTTTCGATTTTGAAGCCTTATTCGCTACTCGTTGAACGCCAAATCTTGCGATTTAAAAGCCTTACTTGCTACTCGCTGATCGCATATTTTTTCAATTTTGAAGCCTTCTTCGGGACTCGCTGAACGCATATTCTTTCGATTTTGAAGCCTTACTCGTGACTCACTGATCGCATATTTTTTGGATTTTGAAGCCTTACTCGCTACTCGTTGATCGCCAAATCTTGCGATTTTAAAGCCTTACTTGCTCTTCGCTTGTCGCAAATTTTTTAATTTTGAAGCCTTACTCGCGACTCGCTGATCGCATATTGTTTCGATTTTGAAGCCTTACATGCTACTCGCTGATCGCATATTTTTTCAATTTTGAAGCTTTACTCGCGACTCGCTGATCGCCTTTTCTTTCGATTTTGAAGCCTTACTCGCTACTCATTGATCGCCAAATCTTGCGATTTTAAAGCCTTACTTGCTACTCATTGGTCGCATATTTTTTAAATTTTGAAGCCTTACTCGCGACTCGCTGATCGCATATTCTTTCGATTTTGAAGCCTTACCCGCTACTCGTTGATCGCCAAATCTTGCGATTTTAAAGCCTTACTTGCTACTCGCTGATTGCATATTTTTTCAATTTTGAAGCCTTTTTCGCGACTCGCTGATCGCATATTCTTTCGTTTTTGAAGCCTTACTTGCTACTCGCTGATCCCATATGTTTTCAATTTTGAAGCCTTACTCGCGACTCGCTGATCGCATATTCTTTCGATTTTGAAGCCTATCTTGCTTCTCGTTGATCGCCAAATCTTGCGATTTTAAAGCCTTACTTGCTACTCGCTGATTGCATATTTTTTCAATTTTGAAGCCTTTTTCGCGACTCGCTGATCGCATATTCTTTCGTTTTTGAAGCCTTACTTGCTACTCGCTGATCGCATATGTTTTCAATTTTGAAGCCTTACTCGCGACTCACTGATCGCATATTCTTTCGATTTTGAAGCCTTACTCGCTACTCGTTGATCGCCAAATCTTGCGATTTTAAAGCCTTACTTGCTACTCGCTGATCGCATATTTTTTCAATTTAGAAGCCTTCTTCGCAACTCGCTGATCGCATATTCTTTCGATTTTGAAGCCTTACTCGCGACTCGCTGATCGCATATTTTTTGGATTTTGAAGCCTTACTCGCTACTCGTTGATCGCCAAATCTTGCGATTTTAAAGCCTTACTTGCTCTTCGCTTGTCGCATATTTTTCAATTTTGAAGCCTTACTCGCGATTCGCTGATCGCATATTCTTTCGATATTGAAGCCTTACTCGCTACTCGTTGATCGCCAAATCTTGCGATTTTAAAGCCTTACTTGCTACTCGCTGATCGCATATTTTTTCAATTTTTAAGCCTTCTTCGCGACTCACTGATCGCATATTCTTTCGATTTTGAAGCCTTACTCGCTACTCGTTGATCGCATATTCTTTCGATTTTGAAGCCTTACTTGCTACTCGCTGATCGTATATTTTTTCAATTTTGAAGCTTTACTCGCGATTCGCTGATCGCATATTCTTTCGATATTGAAGCCTTACTCGCTATGCGCTGTTCGCCAAATCTTGCGATTTTAAAGCCTTACTTGCTACTCACTGGTCTCATATTTTTTCAATTTTGAAGCCTTTCTCGCGACTCGCTGATCGCATATTCTTTGGATTTTGATGCCTTACTTGCTACTCGCTGATCGTATATTTTTTTCAATTTTGATGCTTTACTCGCGATTCGCTGATCGCATATTCTTTCGATATTGAAGCCTTACTCGCTACTCGTTGATCGCCAAATCTTGCGATTTTAAAGCCTTACTTGCTACTCGCTGATCGCATATTTTTTAAATTTTTAAGCCTTCTTCGCGACTCACTGATCGCATATTCTTTCGATTTTGAAGCCTTACTCGCTACTCGTTGATCGCCAAATCTTGCGATTTTAAAGCCTTACTTGCTACACGCTGATCGCATATTTTTTCAATTTAGAAGCCTTCTTCGCGACTCGCTGATCGCATATTTTTTGGATTTTGAAGCCTTACTCGCTACTCGTTGATCGCCAAATCTTGCGATTTTAAAGCCTTACTTGCTCTTCGCTTGTCGCATATTTTTCAATTTTGAAGCCTTACTCGCGACTCGCTGATCGCATATTCTTTCGATTTTGAAGCCTTACTTGCTACTCGCTGATCGCATATTTTTTCAATTTTGAAGCTTTACTCGCGACTCGCTGATCGCCTATTCTTTCGATTTTGAAGCCTTACTCGCTACTCATTGATCGCCAAATCTTGCGATTTTAAAGCCTTAATTGCTACTCATTGGTCGCATATTTTTTAAATTTTGAAGTCTTACTCGCGACTCGCTGATCGCATATTCTTTCGATTTTGAAGCCTTACTCGCTACTCGTTGATCGCCAAATCATGCGATTTTAAAGCCTTACTTGCTACTCGCTGATCGCATATTTTTTCAATTTTAAAGCCTTACTCGCGACTTGCTGATCGCATATTCTTTCAATTTTGAAGCCTTACTTGCTACTCGTTGATCGCCAAATTTGGCAATTTTAAAGCCTTACTTGCTACTCGTTGATCGCCAAATCTTGCGATTTTAAAGCCTTACTTGCTTTTCGCTGATCGCATATTTTTTCAATTTTGAAGCCTTACTCGCGACTCGGTGATCGCATATTCTTTCGATTTTGAAGCCTTACTTGCTACTCGCTGATCGCATATTTTTTCAATTTTGAAGCTTTACTCGCGATTCGCTGATCGCATATTCTTTCGATATTGAAGCCTTACTCGCTACTCGTTGATCGCCAAATCTTGCGATTTTAAAGCCTTACTTGCTACTCGCTGATCGCATATTTTTTAAGTTTTTAAGCCTTCTTCGCGACTCACTGATCGCATATTCTTTCGATTTTGAAGCCTTACTCGCTACTCGTTGATCGCCAAATCTTGCGATTTTACAGCCTTACTTGCTACTCGCTGATCGCATATTTTTTCAATTTAGAAGCCTTCTTCGCGACTCGCTGATCGCATATTCTTTCGATTTTGAAGCCTTACTCGCGACTCGCTGATCGCATATTTTTTGGATTTTGAAGCCTTACTCGCTACTCGTTGATCGCCAAATCTTGCGATTTTAAAGCCTTACTTGCTCTTCGCTTGTCGCATATTTTTCAATTTTGAAGCCTTACTCGCGACTCGCTGATCGCATATTCTTTCGATTTTGAAGCCTTACTTGCTACTCGCTGATCGCATATTTTTTCAATTTTGAAGCTTTACTCGCGACTCGCTGATCGCCTATTCTTTCGATTTTGAAGCCTTACTCGCTACTCATTGATCGCCAAATCTTGCGATTTTAAAGCCTTAATTGATACTCATTGGTCGCATATTTTTTAAATTTTGAAGTCTTACTCGCGACTCGCTGATCGCATATTCTTTCGATTTTGAAGCCTTACTCGCTACTCGTTGATCGCCAAATCATGCGATTTTAAAGCCTTACTTGCTACTCGCTGATCGCATATTTTTTCAATTTTGAAGCCTTACTCGCGACTTGCTGATCGCATATTTTTTCAATTTTGAAGCCTTACTTGCTACTCGTTGATCGCCAAATTTGGCAATTTTAAAGCCTTACTTGCTACTCGTTGATCGCCAAATCTTGCGATTTTAAAGCCTTACTTGCTTTTTGCTGATCGCATATTTTTTCAATTTTGAAGCCTTACTCGCGACTCGCTGATCGCATATTCTTTCGATTTTGAAGCCTTACTTGCTACTCGCTGATCGCATATTTTTTCAATTTTGAAGCCATACTCGCGACTCGCTGATCGCATATTCTTTCGATTTTGAAGCCTTACTCGCTACTCATTGATCGCCAAATCTTGCGATTTAAAGCCTTACTTGCTACTCATTGGTCGCATATTTTTTAAATTTTGAAGCCTTACTCGCGACTCGCTGATCGCATATTCTTTCGATTTTG
Source organism: Lacanobia oleracea (assembly GCA_950371165.1). NCBI lineage: Eukaryota > Metazoa > Arthropoda > Insecta > Lepidoptera > Noctuidae > Lacanobia > Lacanobia oleracea. The sequence goes on from OX493408.1 coordinate 647,625, forward strand.
AAGCCTTACATGCTACTCGCTGATCGCATATTCTTTCGATTTTGAAGCCTTACTCGCGACTCGCTGATCGCATATTTTTTGGATTTTGAAGCCTTACTCGCTACTCGTTGATCGCCAAATCTTGCGATTTTAAAGCCTTACTTGCTCTTCGCTTGTCGCATATTTTTCAATTTTGAAGCCTTACTCGCGACTCGCTGATCGCATATTCTTTCGATTTTGAAGCCTTTCTTGCTACTCGCTGATCGCATATTTTTTCAATTTTAAAGCTTTACTCGCGACTCGCTGATCGCCTATTCTTTCGATTTTGAAGCCTTACTCGCTACTCGTTGATCGCCAAATCATGCTATTTTAAAGCCTTACTTGCTACTCGCTGATCGCATATTTTTTCAATTTTGAAGCCTTCTTCGCGACTCGCTGAACGCATATTCTTTCGATTTTGAAGCCTTACTTGTGACTCACTGATCGCATATTTTTTGGATTTTGAAGCCTTACTCGCTACTCGTTGATCGCCAAATCTTGCGATTTTAAAGCCTTACTTGCTCTTCGCTTGTCGCATATTTTTTAATTTTGAAGCCTTACTCGCGACTCGCTGATCGCATATTGTTTCGATTTTGAAGCCTTACTTGCTACTCGCTGATCGCATATTTTTTCAATTTTGAAGCTTTACTCGCGACTCGCTGATCGCCTTTTCTTTCGATTTTGAAGCCTTACTCGCTACTCATTGATCGCCAAATCTTTCGATTTTAAAGCCTTACTTGCTACTCATTGGTCGCATATTTTTTAAATTTTGAAGCCTTACTCGCGACTCGCTGATCGCATATTCTTTCGATTTTGAAGCCTTACTCGCTACTCGTTGATCGCCAAATCATGCGATTTTAAAGCCTTACTTGCTACTCGCTGATTGCAAATTTTTTCAATTTTGAAGCCTTACTCGCGACTCGCTAATCGCATATTCTTTCGTTTTTGAAGTCTTACTTGCTACTCGCTGATCGCATATGTTTTCAATTTTGAAGCCTTACTCGCGACTCGCTGATCGCATATTCTTTCGATTTTGAAGCCTATCTCACTTCTCGTTGTTCGCAAAATCTTGCGATTTTTAAGTCTTTTTTGCTATTCGCTGATCGCATATTTTTGTCAATTTTGAAGCCTTACTCGCGACTCGCTGATCGCATATTCTCTCGATTTTAAAGCCTTACTTGCAACTCTTTGATCGCATATTCTTTCGATTTTGAAGCCTCACTCGCGACTCGCTGATCGCATATTCTTTCGATTTTGAAGCCTTACTCGCTACTCGTTGATCGCCAAATCTTGCGATTTTAAAGCCTTACTTGCTACTCACTGGTCTCATATTTTTTCAATTTTGAAGCCTTTCTCGCGACTCGCTGATCGCATATTCTTTCGATTTTGAAGCCTTACTTGCTACTCGCTGATCCTATATTTTTTCAATTTTGAAGCTTTACTCGCGATTCGCTGATCGCATATTCTTTCGATATTGAAGCCTTACTCGCTACTCGTTGATCGCCAAATCTTGCGATTTTAAAGCCTTACTTGCTACTCGCTGATCGCATATTTTTTCAATTTTTAAGCCTTCTTCGCGACTCACTGATCGCATATTCTTTCGATTTTGAAGCCTTACTCGCTACTCGTTGATCGCCAAATCTTGCGATTTTAAAGCCTTACTTGCTACTCGCTGATCGCATATTCTTTCGATTTTGAAGCCTTACTCGCGACTCGCTGATCGCATATTTTTTGGATTTTGAAGCCTTACTCGCTACTCGTTGATCGCCAAATCTTGCGATTTTAAAGCCTTACTTGCTCTTCGCTTGTCGCATATTTTTCAATTTTGAAGCCTTACTCGCGACACGCTGATCGCATATTCTTTCGATTTTGAAGCCTTACTTGCTACTCGCTGATCGCATATTTTTTCAATTTTGAAGCTTTACTCGCGACTCGCTGATCGCCTATTCTTTCGATATTGAAGCCTTACTCGCTACTCATTGATCGCCAAATCTTGCGATTTTAAAGCCTTACTTGCTACTCATTGGTCGCATATTTTTTAAATTTTGAAGCCTTACTCGCGACTCGCTGATCGAATATTTTTTCAATTTTGAAGCCTTACTCGCGACTTGCTGATCGCATATTCTTTCAATTTTGAAGCCTTACTCGCTACTCGTTGATCGCCAAATTTGGCAATTTTAAAGCCTTACTTGCTACTCGTTGATCGCCAAATCTTGCGATTTTAAAGCCTTACTTGCTTTTCGCTGATCGCATATTTTTTTAATTTTGAAGCCTTACTCGCGACTCGCTGATCGCATATTCTTTCGATTTTGAAGCCTTACTTGCTACTCGCTGATCGCATATTTTTTCAATTTTGAAGCCTTACTCGCGACTCGCTGATCGCATATTCTTTCGATTTTGAAGCCTTACTCGCTACTCATTGATCGCCAAATCTTGCGATTTTAAAGCCTTACTTGCTACTCATTGGTCGCATATTTTTTAAATTTTGAAGCCTTACTCGCGACTCTCTGATCGCATATTCTTTCGATTTTGAAGCCTTACTCGCTACTCGTTGATCGCCAAATCATGCGATTTTAAAGCCTTACTTGCTACTCGCTGATTGCATATTTTTTCAATTTTGAAGCCTTACTCGCGACTCGCTGATCGCATATTCTTTCGATTTTGAAGCCTTACTTGCTACTCGTTGATCGCCAAATCATGCGATTTAAAAGCCTTACTTGCTACTCGCTGATTGCATATTTTTTCAATTTTGAAGCCTTACTCGCGACTCGCTGATCGCATATTCTTTCGTTTTTGAAGCCTTACTTGCTACTCGCTGATCGCATATTCTTTCGATTTTGAAGCCTTACTCGCGACTCGCTGATCGCATATTTTTTGGATTTTGAAGCCTTACTCGCTACTCGTTGATCGCCAAATCATGCGATTTTAAAGCCTTACTTGCTACTCGCTGATCGCATATTTTTTCAATTTTGAAGCCTTACTCGCGACTTGCTGATCGCATATTCTTTCAATTTTGAAGCCTTACTTGCTACTCGTTGATCGCCAAATTTGGCAATTTTAAAGCCTTACTTGCTACTCGTTGATCGCCAAATCTTGCGATTTTAAAGCCTTACTTGCTTTTCGCTGATCGCATATTTTTTTAATTTTGAAGCCTTACTCGCGACTCGCTGATCGCATATTCTTACGATTTTGAAGCCTTACTTGCTACTCGCTGATCGCATATTTTTTCAATTTTGAAGCCTTACTCGCGACTCGCTGATCGCATATTCTTTCGATTTTGAAGCCTTACTCGCTACTCATTGATCGCCAAATCTTGCGATTTTAAAGCCTTACTTGCTACTCATTGGTCGCATATTTTTTAAATTTTGAAGCCTTACTCGCGACTCGCTGATCGCATATTCTTTCGATTTTGAAGCCTTACTCGCTACTCGTTGATCGCCAAATCATGCGATTTTAAAGCCTTACTTGCTACTCGCTGATTGCATATTTTTTCAATTTTGAAGCCTTACTCGCGACTCGCTGATCGCATATTCTTTCGATTTTGAAGCCTTACTTGCTACTCGTTGATCGCCAAATCATGCGATTTAAAAGCCTTACTTGCTACTCGCTGATTGTATATTTTTTCAATTTTGAAGCCTTACTCGCGACTCGCTGATCGCATATTCTTTTGTTTTTGAAGCCTTACTTGCTACTCGCTGATCGCATATGTTTTCAATTTTGAAGCCTTACTCGCGACTCGCTGATCGCATATTCTTTCGATTTTGAAGCCTATCTCACTTCTCGTTGATCGCAAAATCTTGCGATTTTAAAGTCTTTTTTGCTATTCGCTGATCGCATATTTTTGTCAATTTTGAAGCCTTACTCGCGACTCGCTGATCGCATATTCTCTCGATTTTAAAGCCTTACTTGCAACTCTTTGATCGCATATTCTTTCGATTTTGAAGCCTCACTCGCGACTCGCTGATCGCATATTCTTTCGATTTTGAAGCCTTACTCGCTACTCGTTGATCGCCAAATCTTGCGATTTTAAAGCCTTACTTGCTACTCACTGGTCTCATATTTTTTCAATTTTGAAGCCTTTCTCGCGACTCGCTGATCGCATATTCTTTCGATTTTGAAGCCTTACTTGCTACTCGCTGATCGTATATTTTTTCAATTTTGAAGCTTTACTCGCGATTCGCTGATCGCATATTCTTTCGATATTGAAGCCTTACTCGCTACTCGTTGATCGCCAAATCTTGCGATTTTAAAGCCTTACTTGCTACTCGCTGATCGCATATTTTTGTCAATTTTGAAGCCTTACTCGCGACTCGCTGATCGCATATTCTCTCGATTTTAAAGCCTTACTTGCAACTCTTTGATCGCATATTCTTTCGATTTTGAAGCCTCACTCGCGACTCGCTGATCGCATATTCTTTCGATTTTGAAGCCTTACTCGCTACTCGTTGATCGCCAAATCTTGCGATTTTAAAGCCTTACTTGCTACTCACTGGTCTCATATTTTTTCAATTTTGAAGCCTTTCTCGCGACTCGCTGATCGCATATTCTTTCGATTTTGAAGCCTTACTTGCTACTCGCTGATCGTATATTTTTTCAATTTTGAAGCTTTACTCGCGATTCGCTGATCGCATATTCTTTCGATATTGAAGCCTTACTCGCTACTCGTTGATCGCCAAATCTTGCGATTTTAAAGCCTTACTTGCTACTCGCTGATCGCATATTTTTTCAATTTTTAAGCCTTCTTCGCGACTCACTGATCGCATATTCTTTCGATTTTGAAGCCTTACTCGCTACTCGTTGATCGCCAAATCTTGCGATTTTAAAGCCTTACTTGCTACTCGCTGATCGCATATTCTTTCGATTTTGAAGCCTTACTCGCGACTCGATGATCGCATATTTTTTGGATTTTGAAGCCTTACTCGCTACTCGTTGATCGCCAAATCTTGCGATTTTAAAGCCTTACTTGCTCTTCGCTTGTCGCATATTTTTCAATTTTGAAGCCTTACTCGCGACTCGCTGATCGCATATTCTTTCGATTTTGAAGCCTTACTTGCTACTCGCTGATCGCATATTTTTTCAATTTTGAAGCCTTACTCGCGACTCGCTGATCGCATATTCTTTCGATTTTGAAGCCTTACTCGCTACTCATTGATCGCCAAATCTTGCGATTTTAAAGCCTTACTTGCTACTCATTGGTCGCATATTTTTTAAATTTTGAAGCCTTACTCGCGACTCTCTGATCGCATATTCTTTCGATTTTGAAGCCTTACTCGCTACTCGTTGATCGCCAAATCATGCGATTTTAAAGCCTTACTTGCTACTCGCTGATTGCATATTTTTTCAATTTTGAAGCCTTACTCGCGACTCGCTGATCGCATATTCTTTCGATTTTGAAGCCTTACTTGCTACTCGTTGATCGCCAAATCATGCGATTTAAAAGCCTTACTTGCTACTCGCTGATTGCATATTTTTTCAATTTTGAAGCCTTACTCGCGACTCGCTGATCGCATATTCTTTCGATTTTGAAGCCTTACTTGCTACTCGCTGATCGCATATTCTTTCGATTTTTAAGCCTTACTCGCGACTCGCTGATCGCATATTTTTTGGATTTTAAAGCCTTACTCGCTACTCGTTGATCGCCAAATCATGCGATTTTAAAGCCTTACTTGCTACTCGCTGATCGCATATTTTTTCAATTTTGAAGCCTTACTCGCGACTTGCTGATCGCATATTCTTTCAATTTTGAAGCCTTACTTGCTACTCGTTGATCGCCAAATTTGGCAATTTTAAAGCCTTACTTGCTACTCGTTGATCGCCAAATCTTGCGATTTTAAAGCCTTACTTGCTTTTCGCTGATCGCATATTTTTTTAATTTTGAAGCCTTACTCGCGACTCGCTGATCGCATATTCTTACGATTTTGAAGCCTTACTTGCTACTCGCTGATCGCATATTTTTTCAATTTTGAAGCCTTACTCGCGACTCGCTGATCGCATATTCTTTTGATTTTGAAGCCTTACTCGCTACTCATTGATCGCCAAATCTTGCGATTTTAAAGCCTTACTTGCTACTCATTGGTCGCATATTTTTTAAATTTTGAAGCCTTACTCGCGACTCGCTGATCGCATATTCTTTCGATTTTGAAGCCTTACTCGCTACTCGTTGATCGCCAAATCATGCGATTTTAAAGCCTTACTTGCTACTCGCTGATTGCATATTTTTTCAATTTTGAAGCCTTACTTGCGACTCGCTGATCGCATATTCTTTCGATTTTGAAGCCTTACTTGCTACTCGTTGATCGCCAAATCATGCGATTTAAAAGCCTTACTTGCTACTCGCTGATTGTATATTTTTTCAATTTTGAAGCCTTACTCGCGACTCGCTGATCGCATATTCTTTTGTTTTTGAAGCCTTACTTGCTACTCGCTGATCGCATATGTTTTCAATTTTGAAGCCTTACTCGCGACTCGCTGATCGCATATTCTTTCGATTTTGAAGCCTATCTCACTTCTCGTTGATCGCAAAATCTTGCGATTTTAAAGTCTTTTTTGCTATTCGCTGATCGCATATTTTTGTCAATTTTGAAGCCTTACTCGCGACTCGCTGATCGCATATTCTCTCGATTTTAAAGCCTTACTTGCAACTCTTTGATCGCATATTCTTTCGATTTTGAAGCCTCACTCGCGACTCGCTGATCGCATATTCTTTCGATTTTGAAGCCTTACTCGCTACTCGTTGATCGCCAAATCTTGTGATTTTAAAGCCTTACTTGCTACTCACTGGTCTCATATTTTTTCAATTTTGAAGCCTTTCTCGCGACTCGCTGATCGCATATTCTTTCGATTTTGAAGCCTTACTTGCTACTCGCTGATCGTATATTTTTTCAATTTTGAAGCTTTACTCGCGATTCGCTGATCGCATATTCTTTCGATATTGAAGCCTTACTCGCTACTCGTTGATCGCCAAATCTTGCGATTTTAAAGCCTTACTTGCTACTCGCTGATCGCATATTTTTTCAATTTTTAAGCCTTCTTCGCGACTCACTGATCGCATATTCTTTCGATTTTGAAGCCTTACTCGCTACTCGTTGATCGCCAAATCTTGCGATTTTAAAGCCTTACTTGCTACTCGCTGATCGCATATTCTTTCGATTTTGAAGCCTTACTCGCGACTCGATGATCGCATATTTTTTGGATTTTGAAGCCTTACTCGCTACTCGTTGATCGCCAAATCTTGCGATTTTAAAGCCTTACTTGCTCTTCGCTTGTCGCATATTTTTCAATTTTGAAGCCTTACTCGCGACTCGCTGATCGCATATTCTTTCGATTTTGAAGCCTTACTTGCTACTCGCTGATCGCATATTTTTTCAATTTTGAAGCTTTACTCGCGACTCGCTGATCGCCTATTCTTTCGATTTTGAAGCCTTACTCGCTACTCGTTGATCGCCAAATCATGCTATTTTAAAGCCTTTCTTGCTACTCGCTGATTGCATATTTTATCAATTTTGAAGCCTTACTCGCGACTCGCTGATCGCATATTCTTTCGATTTTGAAGCCTTACTTACTACTCGTTGATCGCCAAATCATGCGATTTAAACGCCTTACTTGCTACTCGCTGATTGCATATTTTTTCAATTTTGAAGCCTTACTCGCGACTCGCTGATCGCATATTCTTTCGTTTTTGAAGCCTTACATGCTACTCGCTGATCGCATATTCTTTCGATTTTGATGCCTTACTCGCGACTCGCTGATCGCATATTTTTTGGATGTTGAAGCCTTACTCGCTACTCGTTGATCGCCAAATCTTGCGATTTTAAAGCCTTACTTGCTCTTCGCTTGTCGCATATTTTTCAATTTTGAAGCCTTACTCGCGACTCGCTGATCGCATATTCTTTCGATTTTGAAGCCTTACTTGCTTCTCGCTGATCGCATATTTTTTCAATTTTGAAGCTTTACTCGCGACTCGCTGATCGCCTATTTTTTCGATTTTGAAGCCTTACTCGCTACTCATTGATCGCCAAATCTTGCGATTTTAATGCCTTACATGCTACTCATTGGTCGCATATTTTTTAAATTTTGAAGCCTTTTTCGCGACTCGCTGATCGCATATTCTTTCGATTTTGAAGTCTTACTCGCTACTCGTTGATCGCCAAATCATGCGATTTTAAAGCCTAACTTGCTACTCGCTGATTGCATATTTTTTCAATTTTGAAGCCTTACTCGCGACTCGCTGATCGCATATTCTTTCGTTTTTGAAGCCTTACTTGCTACTCGCTGATCGCATATGTTTTCAATTTTAAAGCCTTACTCGCGACTCGCTGATCGCATATTCTTTCGATTTTGAAGCCTATCTCGCTTCTCGTTGATCGCAAAATCTTGCGATTTTAAAATCTATTTTGCTATTCGCTGATCGCATATTTTTGTCAATTTTTAAGCCTTACTCGCGACTCGCTGATCGCAGATTCTCTCGATTTTTAAGCCTTACTTGCTACTCTTTGATCGCATATTCTTTCGATTTTGAAGCCTCACTCGCGACTCGCTGATCGCATATTCTTTCGATTTTGAAGCCTTACTCGCTTCTCGTTGATCGCCAAATCTTGCGATTTTAAAGCCTTACTTGCTACTCACTTGTCTCATATTTTTTCAATTTTGAAGCCTTTCTCGCGACTCGCTGATCGCATATTCTTTTGATTTTAAAGCCTTACTTGCTACTCGCTGATCGTATATTTTTTCAATTTTGAAGCTTTACTCGCGATTCGCTAATCACTATTCTTTCGATATTGAAGCCTTACTCGCTACTCGTTGATCGCCAAATCTTGCGATTTTAAAGCCTTACTTGCTACTCGCTGATCGCATATTTTTTCAATTTTTAAGCCTTCTTCGCGACTCACTGATCGCATATTCTTTCGATTTTGAAGCCTTACTCGCTACTCGTTGATCGCCAAATCTTGCGAATTTAAAGCCTTACTTGCTACTCGCTGATCGCATATTTTTTCGATTTTGAAGCTTAACTTGCGACTCGCTGATCGCATATTCTTTCGATTTTGAAGCCTTATTCGCTACTCGTTGAACGCCAAATCTTGCGATTTAAAAGCCTTACTTGCTACTCGCTGATCGCATATTTTTTCAATTTCGAAGCCTTCTTCGCGACTCGCTGAACGCATATTCTTTCGATTTTGAAGCCTTACTCGCGACTCGCTGATCGCATATTTTTTAATTTTGAAGCCTTACTCGCGACTCGCTGATCGCATATTGTTTCGATTTTGAAGCCTTACTTGCTACTCGCTGATCGCATATTTTTTAAATTTTGAAGCTTTACTCGCGACTCGCTGATCGCCTTTTCTTTCGATTTTGAAGCCTTATTCGCTACTCGTTGAACGCCAAATCTTGCGATTTAAAAGCCTTACTTGCTACTCGCTGATCGCATATTTTTTCAATTTCGAAGCCTTCTTCGCGACTCGCTGAACGCATATTCTTTCGATTTTGAAGCCTTACTCGCGACTCGCTGATCGCATATTTTTTAATTTTGAAGCCTTACTCGCGACTCGCTGATCGCATATTGTTTCGATTTTGAAGCCTTACTCGCGACTCGCTGATCGCATATTTTTTAATTTTGAAGCCTTACTCGCGACTCGCTGATCGCATATTGTTTCGATTTTGAAGCCTTACTCGCTACTCGTTGATCGCCAAATCTTGCGATTTTAAAGCCTTACTTGCTACTCGCTGATCGCATATTCTTTCGATTTTGAAGCCTTACTCGCGACTCGATGATCGCATATTTTTTGGATTTTGAAGCCTTACTCGCTACTCGTTGATCGCCAAATCTTGCGATTTTAAAGCCTTACTTGCTCTTCGCTTGTCGCATATTTTTCAATTTTGAAGCCTTACTCGCGACTCGCTGATCGCATATTCTTTCGATTTTGAAGCCTTACTTGCTACTCGCTGATTGCATATTTTTTCAATTTTGAAGCCTTACTCGCGACTCGCTGATCGCATATTCTTTCGTTTTTGAAGCCTTACTTGCTACTCGCTGATCGCATATGTTTTCAATTTTGAAGCCTTACTCGCGACTCGCTGATCGCATATTCTTTCGATTTTAAAGCCTTACTTACTACTCGTTGATCGCCAAATCATGCGATTTAAACGCCTTACTTGCTACTCGCTGATTGCATATTTTTTCAATTTTGAAGCCTTACTCGCGACTCGCTGATCGCATATTCTTTCGTTTTTGAAGCCTTACATGCTACTCGCTGATCGCATATTCTTTCGATTTTGATGCCTTACTCGCGACTCGCTGATCGCATATTTTTTGGATGTTGAAGCCTTACTCGCTACTCGTTGATCGCCAAATCTTGCGATTATAAAGCCTTACTTGCTCTTCGCTTGTCGCATATTTTTCAATTTTGAAGCCTTACTCGCGACTCGCTGATCGCATATTCTTTCGATTTTGAAGCCTTACTTGCTTCTCGCTGATCGCATATTTTTTCAATTTTGAAGCTTAACTCGCGACTCGCTGATCGCCTATTCTTTCGATTTTGAAGCCTTACTCGCTACTCATTGATCGCCAAATCTTGCGATTTTAATGCCTTACATGCTACTCATTGGTCGCATATTTTTTAAATTTTGAAGCCTTTTTCGCGACTCGCTGATCGCATATTCTTTCGATTTTGAAGTCTTACTCGCTACTCGTTGATCGCCAAATCATGCGATTTTAAAGCCTAACTTGCTACTCGCTGATTGCATATTTGTTCAATTTTGAAGCCTTACTCGCGACTCGCTGATCGCATATTCTTTCGTTTTTGAAGCCTTACTTGCTACTCGCTGATCGCATATGTTTTCAATTTTGAAGCCTTACTCGCGACTCGCTGATCGCATATTCTTTCGATTTTGAAGCCTATCTCGCTTCTCGTTGATCGCAAAATCTTGCGATTTTAAAATCTTTTTTGCTATTCGCTGATCGCATATTTTTGTCAATTTTTAAGCCTTACTCGCGACTCGCTGATCGCAGATTCTCTCGATTTTTAAGCCTTACTTGCTACTCTTTGATCGCATATTCTTTCGATTTTGAAGCCTCACTCGCGACTCGCTGATCGCATATTCTTTCGATTTTGAAGCCTTACTCGCTTCTCGTTGATCGCCAAATCTTGCGATTTTAAAGCCTTACTTGCTACTCACTTGTCTCATATTTTTTCAATTTTGAAGCCTTTCTCGCGACTCGCTGATCGCATATTCTTTTGATTTTAAAGCCTTACTTGCTACTCGCTGATCGTATATTTTTTCAATTTTGAAGCTTTACTCGCGATTCGCTAATCACTATTCTTTCGATATTGAAGCCTTACTCGCTACTCGTTGATCGCCAAATCTTGCGATTTTAAAGCCTTACTTGCTACTCGCTGATCGCATATTTTTTCAATTTTTAAGCCTTCTTCGCGACTCACTGATCGCATATTCTTTCGATTTTGAAGCCTTACTCGCTACTCGTTGATCGCCTAATCTTGCGAATTTAAAGCCTTACTTGCTACTCGCTGATCGCATATTTTTTCGATTTTGAAGCTTAACTTGCGACTCGCTGATCGCATATTCTTTCGATTTTGAAGCCTTATTCGCTACTCGTTGAACGCCAAATCTTGCGATTTAAAAGCCTTACTTGCTACTCGCTGATCGCATATTTTTTCAATTTCGAAGCCTTCTTCGCGACTCGCTGAACGCATATTCTTTCGATTTTGAAGCCTTACTCGCGACTCGCTGATCGCATATTTTTTAATTTTGAAGCCTTACTCGCGACTCGCTGATCGCATATTGTTTCGATTTTGAAGCCTTACTTGCTACTCGCTGATCGCATATTTTTTCAATTTTGAAGCTTTACTCGCGACTCGCTGATCGCCTTTTCTTTCGATTTTGAAGCCTTACTCGCTACTCATTGATCGCCAAATCTTGCGATTTTAAAGCCTTACTTGCTACTCATTGGTCGCATATTTTTTAAATTTTGAAGCCTTACTCGCGACTCGCTGATCGCATATTCTTTCGATTTTGAAGCCTTACTCGCTACTCGTTGATCGCCAAATCATGCGATTTTAAAGCCTTACTTGCTACTCGCTGATTGCATATTTTTTCAATTTTGAAGCCTTACTCGCGACTCGCTGATCGCATATTCTTTCGTTTTTGAAGCCTTACTTGCTATTCGCTGATCGCATATTTTTGTCAATTTTTAAGCCTTACTCGCGACTCGCTGATCGCAGATTCTCTCGATTTTTAAGCCTTACTTGCTACTCTTTGATCGCATATTCTTTCGATTTTGAAGCCTCACTCGCGACTCGCTGATCGCATATTCTTTCGATTTTGAAGCCTTACTCGCTTCTCGTTGATCGCCAAATCTTGCGATTTTAAAGCCTTACTTGCTACTCACTTGTCTCATATTTTTTCAATTTTGAAGCCTTTCTCGCGACTCGCTGATCGCATATTCTTTTGATTTTAAAGCCTTACTTGCTACTCGCTGATCGTATATTTTTTCAATTTTGAAGCTTTACTCGCGATTCGCTAATCACTATTCTTTCGATATTGAAGCCTTACTCGCTACTCGTTGATCGCCAAATCTTGCGATTTTAAAGCCTTACTTGCTACTCGCTGATCGCATATTTTTTCAATTTTTAAGCCTTCTTCGCGACTCACTGATCGCATATTCTTTCGATTTTGAAGCCTTACTCGCTACTCGTTGATCGCCTAATCTTGCGAATTTAAAGCCTTACTTGCTACTCGCTGATCGCATATTTTTTCGATTTTGAAGCTTAACTTGCGACTCGCTGATCGCATATTCTTTCGATTTTGAAGCCTTATTCGCTACTCGTTGAACGCCAAATCTTGCGATTTAAAAGCCTTACTTGCTACTCGCTGATCGCATATTTTTTCAATTTCGAAGCCTTCTTCGCGACTCGCTGAACGCATATTCTTTCGATTTTGAAGCCTTACTCGCGACTCGCTGATCGCATATTTTTTAATTTTGAAGCCTTACTCGCGACTCGCTGATCGCATATTGTTTCGATTTTGAAGCCTTACTTGCTACTCGCTGATCGCATATTTTTTCAATTTTGAAGCTTTACTCGCGACTCGCTGATCGCCTTTTCTTTCGATTTTGAAGCCTTACTCGCTACTCATTGATCGCCAAATCTTGCGATTTTAAAGCCTTACTTGCTACTCATTGGTCGCATATTTTTTAAATTTTGAAGCCTTACTCGCGACTCGCTGATCGCATATTCTTTCGATTTTGAAGCCTTACTCGCTACTCGTTGATCGCCAAATCATGCGATTTTAAAGCCTTACTTGCTACTCGCTGATTGCATATTTTTTCAATTTTGAAGCCTTACTCGCGACTCGCTGATCGCATATTCTTTCGTTTTTGAAGCCTTACTTGCTACTCGCTTATCGCATATGTTTTCAATTTTGAAGCCTTACTCGCGACTCGCTGATCGCATATTTTTTGGATTTTGAAGCCTTACTCGCTACTCGTTGATTGCCAAATCTTGCGATTTTAAAGCCTTACTTGCTCTTCGCTTGTCGCATATTTTTCAATTTTGAAGCCTTACTCGCGACTCGCTGATCGCATATTCTTTCGATTTTGAAGCCTTACTTGCTACTCGCTGATCGCATATTTTTTCAATTTTGAAGCTTTACTCGCGACTCGCTGATCGCCTATTCTTACGATTTTGAAGCCTTACTCGCTACTCATTGATCGCCAAATCTTGCGATTTTAAAGCCTTACTTGCTACTCATTGGTCGCATATTTTTAAAATTTTGAAGCCTTACTCGCGACTCGCTGATCGCATATTCTTTCGATTTTGAAGTCTTACTCGCTACTCGTTGATCGCCAAATCATGCGATTTTAAAGCCTAACTTGCTACTCGCTGATTGCATATTTTTTCAATTTTGAAGCCTTACTCGCGACTCGCTTATCGCATATTCTTTCGTTTTTGAAGCCTTACTTGCTACTCGCTGATCGCATATGTTTTCAATTTTGAAGCCTTACTCGCGACTCGCTGATCGCATATTCTTTCGATTTTGAAGCCTATCTCGCTTCTCGTTGATCGCAAAATCTTGCGATTTTAAAATCTTTTTTGCTATTCGCTGATCGCATATTTTTGTCAATTTTGAAGCCTTACTCGCGACTCGCTGATCGCATATTCTCTCGATTTTAAAACATTACTTGCTACTCTTTTATCGCATATTCTTTCGATTTTGAAGCCTCACTCGCGACTCGCTGATCGCATATTCTTTCGATTTTGAAGCCTTACTCGCTACTCGTTGATCGCCAAATCTTGCGATTTTAAGGCCTTACTTGCTACTCACTGGTCTCATATTTTTTCAATTTTGAAGCCTTTCTCGCGACTCGCTGATCGCATATTCTTTCGATTTTAAAGCCTTACTTGCTACTCGCTGATCGTATATTTTTTCAATTTTGAAGCTTTACTCGCGATTCGCTAATCACTATTCTTTCGATATTGAAGCCTTACTCGCTACTCGTTGATCGCCAAATCTTGCGATTTTAAAGCCTTACTTGCTACTCGCTGATCGCATATTTTTTCAATTTTTAAGCCTTCTTCGCGACTCACTGATCGCATATTCTTTCGATTTTGAAGCCTTACTCGCTACTCGTTGATCGCCAAATCTTGCGAATTTAAAGCCTTACTTGCTACTCGCTGATCGCATATTTTTTCGATTTTGAAGCTTAACTTGCGACTCGCTGATCGCATATTCTTTCGATTTTGAAGCCTTATTCGCTACTCGTTGAACGCCAAATCTTGCGATTTAAAAGCCTTACTTGCTACTCGCTGATCGCATATTTTTTCAATTTCGAAGCCTTCTTCGCGACTTGCTGAACGCATATTCTTTCGATTTTGACGCCTTACTCGCGACTCGCTGATCGCATATTTTTTAATTTTGAAGCCTTACTCGCGACTCGCTGATCGCATATTGTTTCGATTTTGAAGCCTTACTTGCTACTCGCTGATCGCATATTTTTTCAATTTTTAAGCCTTCTTCGCGACTCACTGATCGCATATTCTTTCGATTTTGAAGCCTTACTCGCTACTCGTTGATCGCCAAATCTTGCGAATTTAAAGCCTTACTTGCTACTCGCTGATCGCATATTTTTTCGATTTTGAAGCTTAACTTGCGACTCGCTGATCGCATATTCTTTCGATTTTGAAGCCTTATTCGCTACTCGTTGAACGCCAAATCTTGCGATTTAAAAGCCTTACTTGCTACTCGCTGATCGCATATTTTTTCAATTTCGAAGCCTTCTTCGCGACTTGCTGAACGCATATTCTTTCGATTTTGACGCCTTACCCGCGACTCGCTGATCGCATATTTTTTAATTTTGAAGCCTTACTCGCGACTCGCTGATCGCATATTGTTTCGATTTTGAAGCCTTACTTGCTACTCGCTGATCGCATATTTTTTCAATTTTGAAGCTTTACTCGCGACTCGCTGATCGCCTTTTCTTTCGATTTTGACGCCTTACTCGCGACTCGCTGATCGCATATTTTTTAATTTTGAAGCCTTACTCGCGACTCGCTGATCGCATATTCTCTCGATTTTAAAGCCTTACTTGCTATTCTTTGATCGCATATTCTTTCGATTTTGAAGCCTCACTCGCGACTCGCTGATCGCATATTCTTTCGATTTTGAAGCCTTACTCGCTACTCGTTGATCGCCAAATCTTGCGATTTTAAAGCCTTACTTGCTACTCACTGGTCTCATATTTCTTCAATTTTGAAGCCTTTCTCGCGCCTCGCTGGTCGCATATTCTTTCGATTTTGAAGCCTTACTTGCTACTCGCTGATCGTATATTTTTTCAATTTTGAAGCTTTACTCGCGATTCGCTGATCGCATATTCTTTCGATATTGAAGCCTTACTCGCTACTCGTTGATCGCCAAATCTTGCGATTTTAAAGCCTTACTTGCTACTCGCTGATCGCATATTTTTTCAATTTTTAAGCCTTCTTCGCGACTCACTGATCGCATATTCTTTCGATTTTGAAGCCTTACTCGCGACTCGCTGATCGCATATTTTTTGAATTTTGAAGCCTTACTCGCTACTCGTTGATCGCCAAATCTTGCGATTTTAAAGCCTTACTTGCTCTTCGCTTGTCGCATATTTTTCAATTTTGAAGCGTTTTTCGCGACTCGCTGATCGCCTATTCTTTCGATATTGAAGCCTTACTCGCTACTCATTGATCGCCAAATCTTGCGATTTTAAAGCCTTACTTGCTACTCATTGGTCGCATATTTTTTAAATTTTGAAGCCTTACTCGCGACTCGCTGATCGAATATTTTTTCAATTTTGAAGCCTTACTCGCGACTTGCTGATCGCATATTCTTTCAATTTTGAAGCCTTACTCGCTACTCGTTGATCGCCAAATTTGGCAATTTTAAAGCCTTACTTGCTACTCGTTGATCGCCAAATCTTGCGATTTTAAAGCCTTACTTGCTTTTCGCTGATCGCATATTCTTTCAATTTTGAAGCCTTACTTGCGACTTGCTGATCGCATATTATTTCAATTTTGAAGATTTACTCGCTACTCGTTGATCGCCAAATTTGGCAATTTTAAAGCCTTACTTGCTACTCGTTGATCGCCAAATCTTGCTATTTTAAAGCCTTACTTGCTTTTCGCTGATCGCATATTTTTTCAATTTTGAAGCCTTACTCGCGACTTGCTGATCGCATATTCTTTCAGTTTTGAAGCCTTACTCGCGACTCGCTGATCGCATATTCTTTCGATTTTGAAGCCATTTTCGCTACTCGTTGATCGCCAAATATTGCGATTTAAAAGCCTTACTTGCTACTCGCTGATCGCATATTTTATCAATTTTGAAGCCTTCTTTGCGACTCGCTGACCGCATATTCTTTCGATTTTGAAGCATTACTCAAGACTCGCTGATCGCATATTCTTTCGATTTTGAAGCATAACTCGCTACTCGTTGATCGCCAAATCTTGCGATTTTAAAGCCTTACTTGCTACTCGCTGATCGCATTTTTTTTTCAATTTTGAAGCCTTACTTGCGACTCGCTGATCGCATATTCTTTCAATTTTGAAGCCTTACTCGCGACTTGCTGATCGCATATTCTTTCAATTTTGAAGCCTTTCTTGCTACTCGTTGATCGCCAAATTTGGCAATTTTAAAGCCTTACTTGCTACTCGTTGATCGCCAAATCTTGCGATTTTAAAGCCTTACTTGCTTTTCGCTGATCGCATATTTTTTCAATTTTTAGGCCTTACTCGCTACTCGTTGATCGCCAAATATTGCGATTTAAAAGCCTTACTTGCTACTCGCTGATCGCATATTTTTTCAATTTTGAAGCCTTCTTCGCGACTCGCTGACCGCATATTCTTTCGATTTTGAAGCATTACTCAAGACTCGCTGATCGCATATTCTTTCGATTTTGAAGCATAACTCGCTACTCGTTGATCGCCAAATCTTGCGATTTTAAAGCCTTACTTGCTACTCGCTGATCGCAATTTTTTTTTAATTTTGAAGCCTTACTTGCGACTCGCTGATCGCATATTCTTTCAATTTTGAAGCCTTACTTGCTACTCGTTGATCGCCAAATTTGGCAATTTTAAAGCCTTACTTGCTACTCGTTGATCGCCAAATCTTGCGATTTTAAAGCCTTACTTGCTTTTCGCTGATCGCATATTTTTTCAATTTTGAAGCCTTACTCGCGACTTGCTGATCGCATATTCTTTCAATTTTGAAGCCTTACTTGCTACTCGTTGATTGCCAAATTTGGCAATTTTAAAGCCTTACTTGCTACTCGTTGATCGCCAAATCTTGCGATTTTAAAGCCTTACTTGCTTTTCGCTGATCGCATATTTTTTCAATTTTGAAGCCTTACTCGCTACTCGTTGATCGCCAAATATTGAGATTTAAAAGCCTTACTTGCTACTCGCTGATCGCATATTTTTTCAATTTTGAAGCCTTCTTCGCGACTCGCTGACCGCATATTCTTTCGATTTTGAAGCATTACTCAAGACTCGCTGATCGCATATTCTTTCGATTTTGAAGCATATCTCGCTACTCGTTGATCGCCAAATCTTGCGATTTTAAAGCCTTACTTGCTACTCGCTGATCGCATTTTGTTTTCAATTTTG
The DNA here is from genome assembly GCA_950371165.1 of Lacanobia oleracea. Taxonomy (NCBI): domain Eukaryota; kingdom Metazoa; phylum Arthropoda; class Insecta; order Lepidoptera; family Noctuidae; genus Lacanobia; species Lacanobia oleracea. The sequence continues at coordinate 665,786 of OX493408.1, forward strand.
AAGCCTTACTTGCGACTTGCTGATCGCATATTCTTTCAATTTTGAAGCCTTACTCGCTACTCGTTGATCGCCAAATCTTGCGATTTTAAAGCCTTACTTGCTACTCGCTGATTGCATATTTTTTCGATTTTGAAGCCTTACTCGCAACTCGCTGATCGCATATTCTTTCGATTTTGAAGCCTTTCTCACTACTTGCTGATCGCAAATTCTTTCGATTTTGAAGCCTTGCTCGCGACTTGCTGATCGCCAAATCTTGCGATTTTAAAGCTTTACTTGCTACTTGCTGATCGCATATTTTTACAGTTTTGAAGCCCTCTTCGCGACTCACTGATCGCATATTCTTTCGATTTTGAAGCATTACTCGCGACTCGCTGATCGCATATTCTTTGGATTTTGAAGCCCTACTCGCTACTCGTTGATCGCCAAATCTTGCGATTTGAAAGCCTTACTTGCTACACGCTGATCGCATATTTTTGTCAATTTTGAAGCCTTCTTCGCGACTCGCTGACCGCATATTCTTTGATTTTGAAGCCTTACTTGCTACTCGCTGATCGCATATTCTTTCAATTTTGAAGCCTAAGTTGCTACTCGCTGATCGCCAATTCTTCCGATTTTGAAGCCTGACTCACTACTCGCTGATCGCAAATTCTTTCGATTTAAAAGCCTAACTCGCGACTCGCTGATCGCATCTTCTTTCGATTTTGAAGCCTTACTTGCTACTCGTTGATCGCCAAATCTTGCGATTTTTAAGCCTTACTTGCTACTCGCTGGTCGCATATTTTTTCAATTTTGAAGCCTTCTTCGCGACTTGCTGATCGCATTTTCTTTAGATTTTGAAGCCTTACTCGCGACTCGCTGATCGCATATTCTTTGGATTTTGAAGCCTTACTCGTTACTCGTTGATCGCCAAATCTTGCGATTTTAAAGCCTTACTTGCTACACGCTGATCGCATATTTTTGTCAATTTGGAAGCCTTCTTCGCGACTCGCTGATCGCATATTCTTTCGATTTTGAAGCCTTACTCGCTACTCGTTGATCGCCTATTCTTTCGATTTTGAAGCCTTACTTGCTCCTCGCTTGTCGCATACTTTTTCAATTTTGAAGCCTTACTCGTGACTCGCTGATCGCATATTCTTTCGATTTTGAAGCCTTACTTGCTACTCGCTGATCGCATATTTTTTCAATTTTGAAGCTTTACTCGCGACTCGCTGATCGCCTATTCTTTCGATTTTGAAGCCTTACTAGCTACTCATTGATCGCCAAATCTTGCCATTTTAAAGTCTTTCTTGCTACTCGCTGATCGCATATTTTTTCAATTTTGAAGCCTTACTCGCGACTCGCTGATCGCATATTCTTTCGATTTTGAAGCCTTACTCGCTACTCGTTGATCGCCAAATTTGGCGATTTAAAAGCCTTACTTGCTACTCGTTGATCGCCAAATCTTGCGATTTTAAAGCCTTACTTGCTTTTCGCCGATCGCATTTTTTTTCAATTTTGAAGCCTTACTCGCGATTTGCTGATCGCATTTTCTTTCAATTTTGAAGCCTTACTCGCTACTCGTTGATCTCCAAATTTGGCGATTTTAAAGCCTTACTTGCTACTCGTTGATCGCCAAATCTTGCGATTTTAAAGCCTTACTTGCTACTCGCTGATCGCATATTATTTCAATTTTGAAGCCTTACTCGCGACTTGCTGATCGCATATTCTTTCAATTTTGAAGCCTTACTCGCGACTCGCTGATCGCATATTCTTTCGTTTTTGAAGCCTTACTTGCTACTCGCTGATCGCATATGTTTTCAATTTTGAAGCCTTACTCGCGACTTGCTGATCGCATATTCTTTCAATTTTGAAGCCTTACTCGCTACTCGTTGATCGCCAAATTTAGCGTTTTTAAAGCCTTACTTGCTACTCGTTGATCGCCAAATCTTGCGATTTAAAAGCCTTACTTGCTTTTCGCTGATCGCATATTTTTTCAATTTTGAAGCCTTACTCGCGACTTGCTGATCGCATATTCTTTCAATTTTGAAGCCTTACTCGCGACTCGCTGATCGCATATTCTTTCGATTTTGAAGCCTTACTCGCTACTCGCTGATCGCCAAATATTGTGATTTTAAAGCCATACTTGCTACTCGCTGATCGCATATTTTTTCGATTTTGAAGCCTTACTCGCGACTCGCTGATCGCATTTTTTTTTTCAATTTTGAAGCCTTATTTGCGACTCACTGAACGCATATTCTTTCAATTTTGAAGCCTTACTCGCTACTCGTTGATCGCCAAATCTTGCGATTTTAAAGCCTAACTTGCTACTCGCTGATCGCATATTTTTTCGATTTTGAAGCCTTACTCGCGACTCGCTGATCGCATATTCTTTCGAATTTGAAGCCTTACTCGCTACTCGTTGATCGCCAAATCTTGCGATTTTAAAGTCTTTCGTGCTACTCGCTGGTCGCATATTTTTTTAATTTTGAAGCCTTACTCGCGACTCGCTGATCGCATATTTTTTCAATTTTGAAGCCTAAGTCGCTACTCGCTGATCGCCAATTCTTCCGATTTTGAAGCCTTTCTCACTACTTGCTGATCGCAAATTCTTTCGATTTTGAAGCCTTGCTCGCGACTTGCTGATCGCCAAATCTTGCGATTTTAAAGCTTTACTTGCTACTTGCTGATCGCATATTTTTTCAGTTTTGAAGCCCTCTTCGCGACTCACTGATCGCATATTCTTTCGATTTTGAAGCCTTACTCGCGACTCGCTGATCGCATATTCTTTGGATTTTGAAGCCCTACTCGCTACTCGTTGATCGCCAAATCTTGCGATTTGAAAGCCTTACTTGCTACACGCTGATCGCATATTTTTGTCAATTTTGAAGCCTTCTTCGCGACTCGCTGACCGCATATTCTTTGATTTTGAAGCCTTACTTGCTACTCGCTGATCGCATATTCTTTTAATTTTGAAGCCTAAGTTGCTACTCGCTGATCGCCAATTCTTCCGATTTTGAAGCCTGACTCACTACTCGCTGATCGCAAATTCTTTCGATTTAAAAGCCTAACTCGCGACTCGCTGATCGCATCTTCTTTCGATTTTGAAGCCTTACTTGCTACTCGTTGATCGCCAAATCTTGCGATTTTTAAGCCTTACTTGCTACTCGCTGGTCGCATATTTTTTCAATTTTGAAGCCTTCTTCGCGACTTGCTGATCGCATTTTCTTTAGATTTTGAAGCCTTACTCGCGACTCGCTGATCGCATATTCTTTGGATTTTGAAGCCTTACTCGTTACTCGTTGATCGCCAAATCTTGCGATTTTAAAGCCTTACTTGCTACACGCTGATCGCATATTTTTGTCAATTTGGAAGCCTTCTTCGCGACTCGCTGATCGCATATTCTTTCGATTTTGAAGCCTTACTCGCTACTCGTTGATCGCCTATTCTTTCGATTTTGAAGCCTTACTTGCTCCTCGCTTGTCGCATACTTTTTCAATTTTGAAGCCTTACTCGTGACTCGCTGATCGCATATTCTTTCGATTTTGAAGCCTTACTTGCTACTCGCTGATCGCATATTTTTTCAATTTTGAAGCTTTACTCGCGACTCGCTGATCGCCTATTCTTTCGATTTTGAAGCCTTACTAGCTACTCATTGATCACTTAATCTTGCCATTTTAAAGCCTTTCTTGCTACTCGCTGATCGCATATTTTTTCAATTTTGAAGCCTTACTCGCGACTCGCTGATCGCATATTCTTTCGATTTTGAAGCCTTACTCGCTACTCGTTGATCGCCAAATTTGGCGATTTAAAAGCCTTACTTGCTACTCGTTGATCGCCAAATCTTGCGATTTTAAAGCCTTACTTGCTTTTAGCCTAACGCATATTTTTTCAATTTTGAAGCCTTACTCGCGATTTGCTGATCGCATATTCTTTCAATTTTGAAGCCTTACTCGCTACTCGTTGATCTCCAAATTTGGCGATTTTAAAGCCTTACTTGCTACTCGTTGATCGCCAAATCTTGCGATTTTAAAGCCTTACTTGCTACTCGCTGATCGCATATTATTTCAATTTTGAAGCCTTACTCGCGACTTGCTGATCGCATATTCTTTCAATTTTGAAGCCTTACTCGCTACTCGTTGATCGCCAAATTTAGCGATTTTAAAGCCTTACTTGCTACTCGTTGATCGCCAAATCTTGCGATTTTAAAGCCTTACTTGCTACTCGCTGATCGCATATTATTTCAATTTTGAAGCCTTACTCGCGACTTGCTGATCGCATATTTTTTCGATTTTGAAGCCTTACTCGCTACTCGTTGATCGCCAAATCTTGCGATTTTAAAGTCTTTCGTGCTACTCGCTGGTCGCATATTTTTTTAATTTTGAAGCCTTACTCGCGACTCGCTGATCGCATATTTTTTCAATTTTGAAGCCTAAGTCGCTACTCGCTGATCGCCAATTCTTCCGATTTTGAAGCCTTTCTCACTACTTGCTGATCGCAAATTCTTTCGATTTTGAAGCCTTGCTCGCGACTTGCTGATCGCCAAATCTTGCGATTTTAAAGCTTTACTTGCTACTTGCTGATCGCATATTTTTTCAGTTTTGAAGCCCTCTTCGCGACTCACTGATCGCATATTCTTTCGATTTTGAAGCCTTACTCGCGACTCGCTGATCGCATATTCTTTGGATTTTGAAGCCCTACTCGCTACTCGTTGATCGCCAAATCTTGCGATTTGAAAGCCTTACTTGCTACACGCTGATCGCATATTTTTGTCAATTTTGAAGCCTTCTTCGCGACTCGCTGACCGCATATTCTTTGATTTTGAAGCCTTACTTGCTACTCGCTGATCGCATATTCTTTCAATTTTGAAGCCTAAGTTGCTACTCGCTGATCGCCAATTCTTCCGATTTTGAAGCCTGACTCACTACTCGCTGATCGCAAATTCTTTCGATTTAAAAGCCTAACTCGCGACTCGCTGATCGCATCTTCTTTCGATTTTGAAGCCTTACTTGCTACTCGTTGATCGCCAAATCTTGCGATTTTTAAGCCTTACTTGCTACTCGCTGGTCGCATATTTTTTCAATTTTGAAGCCTTCTTCGCGACTTGCTGATCGCATTTTCTTTAGATTTTGAAGCCTTACTCGCGACTCGCTGATCGCATATTCTTTGGATTTTGAAGCCTTACTCGTTACTCGTTGATCGCCAAATCTTGCGATTTTAAAGCCTTACTTGCTACACGCTGATCGCATATTTTTGTCAATTTGGAAGCCTTCTTCGCGACTCGCTGATCGCATATTCTTTCGATTTTGAAGCCTTACTCGCTACTCGTTGATCGCCTATTCTTTCGATTTTGAAGCCTTACTTGCTCCTCGCTTGTCGCATACTTTTTCAATTTTGAAGCCTTACTCGTGACTCGCTGATCGCATATTCTTTCGATTTTGAAGCCTTACTTGCTACTCGCTGATCGCATATTTTTTCAATTTTGAAGCTTTACTCGCGACTCGCTGATCGCCTATTCTTTCGATTTTGAAGCCTTACTAGCTACTCATTGATCGCCAAATCTTGCCATTTTAAAGTCTTTCTTGCTACTCGCTGATCGCATATTTTTTCAATTTTGAAGCCTTACTCGCGACTCGCTGATCGCATATTCTTTCGATTTTGAAGCCTTACTCGCTACTCGTTGATCGCCAAATTTGGCGATTTAAAAGCCTTACTTGCTACTCGTTGATCGCCAAATCTTGCGATTTTAAAGCCTTACTTGCTTTTCGCCGATCGCATATTTTTTCAATTTTGAAGCCTTACTCGCGATTTGCTGATCGCATTTTCTTTCAATTTTGAAGCCTTACTCGCTACTCGTTGATCTCCAAATTTGGCGATTTTAAAGCCTTACTTGCTACTCGTTGATCGCCAAATCTTGCGATTTTAAAGCCTTACTTGCTACTCGCTGATCGCATATTATTTCAATTTTGAAGCCTTACTCGCGACTTGCTGATCGCATATTCTTTCAATTTTGAAGCCTTACTCGCGACTCGCTGATCGCATATTCTTTCGTTTTTGAAGCCTTACTTGCTACTCGCTGATCGCATATGTTTTCAATTTTGAAGCCTTACTCGCGACTTGCTGATCGCATATTCTTTCAATTTTGAAGCCTTACTCGCTACTCGTTGATCGCCAAATTTAGCGATTTTAAAGCCTTACTTGCTACTCGTTGATCGCCAAATCTTGCGATTTAAAAGCCTTACTTGCTTTTCGCTGATCGCATATTTTTTCAATTTTGAAGCCTTACTCGCGACTTGCTGATCGCATATTCTTTCAATTTTGAAGCCTTACTCGCGACTCGCTGATCGCATATTCTTTCGATTTTGAAGCCTTACTCGCTACTCGCTGATCGCCAAATATTGTGATTTTAAAGCCATACTTGCTACTCGCTGATCGCATATTTTTTCGATTTTGAAGCCTTACTCGCGACTCGCTGATCGCATTTTTTTTTTCAATTTTGAAGCCTTATTTGCGACTCACTGAACGCATATTCTTTCAATTTTGAAGCCTTACTCGCTACTCGTTGATCGCCAAATCTTGCGATTTTAAAGCCTAACTTGCTACTCGCTGATCGCATATTTTTTCGATTTTGAAGCCTTACTCGCGACTCGCTGATCGCATATTCTTTCGAATTTGAAGCCTTACTCGCTACTCGTTGATCGCCAAATCTTGCGATTTTAAAGTCTTTCGTGCTACTCGCTGGTCGCATATTTTTTTAATTTTGAAGCCTTACTCGCGACTCGCTGATCGCATATTTTTTCAATTTTGAAGCCTAAGTCGCTACTCGCTGATCGCCAATTCTTCCGATTTTGAAGCCTTTCTCACTACTTGCTGATCGCAAATTCTTTCGATTTTGAAGCCTTGCTCGCGACTTGCTGATCGCCAAATCTTGCGATTTTAAAGCTTTACTTGCTACTTGCTGATCGCATATTTTTTCAGTTTTGAAGCCCTCTTCGCGACTCACTGATCGCATATTCTTTCGATTTTGAAGCCTTACTCGCGACTCGCTGATCGCATATTCTTTGGATTTTGAAGCCCTACTCGCTACTCGTTGATCGCCAAATCTTGCGATTTGAAAGCCTTACTTGCTACACGCTGATCGCATATTTTTGTCAATTTTGAAGCCTTCTTCGCGACTCGCTGACCGCATATTCTTTGATTTTGAAGCCTTACTTGCTACTCGCTGATCGCATATTCTTTTAATTTTGAAGCCTAAGTTGCTACTCGCTGATCGCCAATTCTTCCGATTTTGAAGCCTGACTCACTACTCGCTGATCGCAAATTCTTTCGATTTAAAAGCCTAACTCGCGACTCGCTGATCGCATCTTCTTTCGATTTTGAAGCCTTACTTGCTACTCGTTGATCGCCAAATCTTGCGATTTTTAAGCCTTACTTGCTACTCGCTGGTCGCATATTTTTTCAATTTTGAAGCCTTCTTCGCGACTTGCTGATCGCATTTTCTTTAGATTTTGAAGCCTTACTCGCGACTCGCTGATCGCATATTCTTTGGATTTTGAAGCCTTACTCGTTACTCGTTGATCGCCAAATCTTGCGATTTTAAAGCCTTACTTGCTACACGCTGATCGCATATTTTTGTCAATTTGGAAGCCTTCTTCGCGACTCGCTGATCGCATATTCTTTCGATTTTGAAGCCTTACTCGCTACTCGTTGATCGCCTATTCTTTCGATTTTGAAGCCTTACTTGCTCCTCGCTTGTCGCATACTTTTTCAATTTTGAAGCCTTACTCGTGACTCGCTGATCGCATATTCTTTCGATTTTGAAGCCTTACTTGCTACTCGCTGATCGCATATTTTTTCAATTTTGAAGCTTTACTCGCGACTCGCTGATCGCCTATTCTTTCGATTTTGAAGCCTTACTAGCTACTCATTGATCACTTAATCTTGCCATTTTAAAGCCTTTCTTGCTACTCGCTGATCGCATATTTTTTCAATTTTGAAGCCTTACTCGCGACTCGCTGATCGCATATTCTTTCGATTTTGAAGCCTTACTCGCTACTCGTTGATCGCCAAATTTGGCGATTTAAAAGCCTTACTTGCTACTCGTTGATCGCCAAATCTTGCGATTTTAAAGCCTTACTTGCTTTTAGCCTAACGCATATTTTTTCAATTTTGAAGCCTTACTCGCGATTTGCTGATCGCATATTCTTTCAATTTTGAAGCCTTACTCGCTACTCGTTGATCTCCAAATTTGGCGATTTTAAAGCCTTACTTGCTACTCGTTGATCGCCAAATCTTGCGATTTTAAAGCCTTACTTGCTACTCGCTGATCGCATATTATTTCAATTTTGAAGCCTTACTCGCGACTTGCTGATCGCATATTCTTTCAATTTTGAAGCCTTACTCGCTACTCGTTGATCGCCAAATTTAGCGATTTTAAAGCCTTACTTGCTACTCGTTGATCGCCAAATCTTGCGATTTAAAAGCCTTACTTGCTTTTCGCTGATCGCATATTTTTTCAATTTTGAAGCCTTACTCGCGACTTGCTGATCGCATATTCTTTCAATTTTGAAGCCTTACTCGCGACTCGCTGATCGCATATTCTTTCGATTTTGAAGCCTTACTCGCGACTCGCTGATCGCATATTCTTTGGATTTTGAAGCCCTACTCGCTACTCGTTGATCGCCAAATCTTGCGATTTGAAAGCCTTACTTGCTACACGCTGATCGCATATTTTTGTCAATTTTGAAGCCTTCTTCGCGACTCGCTGACCGCATATTCTTTGATTTTGAAGCCTTACTTGCTACTCGCTGATCGCATATTCTTTCAATTTTGAAGCCTAAGTTGCTACTCGCTGATCGCCAATTCTTCCGATTTTGAAGCCTGACTCACTACTCGCTGATCGCAAATTCTTTCGATTTAAAAGCCTAACTCGCGACTCGCTGATCGCATCTTCTTTCGATTTTGAAGCCTTACTTGCTACTCGTTGATCGCCAAATCTTGCGATTTTTAAGCCTTACTTGCTACTCGCTGGTCGCATATTTTTTCAATTTTGAAGCCTTCTTCGCGACTTGCTGATCGCATTTTCTTTAGATTTTGAAGCCTTACTCGCGACTCGCTGATCGCATATTCTTTGGATTTTGAAGCCTTACTCGTTACTCGTTGATCGCCAAATCTTGCGATTTTAAAGCCTTACTTGCTACACGCTGATCGCATATTTTTGTCAATTTGGAAGCCTTCTTCGCGACTCGCTGATCGCATATTCTTTCGATTTTGAAGCCTTACTCGCTACTCGTTGATCGCCTATTCTTTCGATTTTGAAGCCTTACTTGCTCCTCGCTTGTCGCATACTTTTTCAATTTTGAAGCCTTACTCGTGACTCGCTGATCGCATATTCTTTCGATTTTGAAGCCTTACTTGCTACTCGCTGATCGCATATTTTTTCAATTTTGAAGCTTTACTCGCGACTCGCTGATCGCCTATTCTTTCGATTTTGAAGCCTTACTAGCTACTCATTGATCGCCAAATCTTGCCATTTTAAAGTCTTTCTTGCTACTCGCTGATCGCATATTTTTTCAATTTTGAAGCCTTACTCGCGACTCGCTGATCGCATATTCTTTCGATTTTGAAGCCTTACTCGCTACTCGTTGATCGCCAAATTTGGCGATTTAAAAGCCTTACTTGCTACTCGTTGATCGCCAAATCTTGCGATTTTAAAGCCTTACTTGCTTTTCGCCGATCGCATATTTTTTCAATTTTGAAGCCTTACTCGCGATTTGCTGATCGCATTTTCTTTCAATTTTGAAGCCTTACTCGCTACTCGTTGATCTCCAAATTTGGCGATTTTAAAGCCTTACTTGCTACTCGTTGATCGCCAAATCTTGCGATTTTAAAGCCTTACTTGCTACTCGCTGATCGCATATTATTTCAATTTTGAAGCCTTACTCGCGACTTGCTGATCGCATATTCTTTCAATTTTGAAGCCTTACTCGCGACTCGCTGATCGCATATTCTTTCGTTTTTGAAGCCTTACTTGCTACTCGCTGATCGCATATGTTTTCAATTTTGAAGCCTTACTCGCGACTTGCTGATCGCATATTCTTTCAATTTTGAAGCCTTACTCGCTACTCGTTGATCGCCAAATTTAGCGATTTTAAAGCCTTACTTGCTACTCGTTGATCGCCAAATCTTGCGATTTAAAAGCCTTACTTGCTTTTCGCTGATCGCATATTTTTTCAATTTTGAAGCCTTACTCGCGACTTGCTGATCGCATATTCTTTCAATTTTGAAGCCTTACTCGCGACTCGCTGATCGCATATTCTTTCGATTTTGAAGCCTTACTCGCTACTCGCTGATCGCCAAATATTGTGATTTTAAAGCCATACTTGCTACTCGCTGATCGCATATTTTTTCGATTTTGAAGCCTTACTCGCGACTCGCTGATCGCATTTTTTTTTTCAATTTTGAAGCCTTATTTGCGACTCACTGAACGCATATTCTTTCAATTTTGAAGCCTTACTCGCTACTCGTTGATCGCCAAATCTTGCGATTTTAAAGCCTAACTTGCTACTCGCTGATCGCATATTTTTTCGATTTTGAAGCCTTACTCGCGACTCGCTGATCGCATATTCTTTCGAATTTGAAGCCTTACTCGCTACTCGTTGATCGCCAAATCTTGCGATTTTAAAGTCTTTCGTGCTACTCGCTGGTCGCATATTTTTTTAATTTTGAAGCCTTACTCGCGACTCGCTGATCGCATATTTTTTCAATTTTGAAGCCTAAGTCGCTACTCGCTGATCGCCAATTCTTCCGATTTTGAAGCCTTTCTCACTACTTGCTGATCGCAAATTCTTTCGATTTTGAAGCCTTGCTCGCGACTTGCTGATCGCCAAATCTTGCGATTTTAAAGCTTTACTTGCTACTTGCTGATCGCATATTTTTTCAGTTTTGAAGCCCTCTTCGCGACTCACTGATCGCATATTCTTTCGATTTTGAAGCCTTACTCGCGACTCGCTGATCGCATATTCTTTGGATTTTGAAGCCCTACTCGCTACTCGTTGATCGCCAAATCTTGCGATTTGAAAGCCTTACTTGCTACACGCTGATCGCATATTTTTGTCAATTTTGAAGCCTTCTTCGCGACTCGCTGACCGCATATTCTTTGATTTTGAAGCCTTACTTGCTACTCGCTGATCGCATATTCTTTTAATTTTGAAGCCTAAGTTGCTACTCGCTGATCGCCAATTCTTCCGATTTTGAAGCCTGACTCACTACTCGCTGATCGCAAATTCTTTCGATTTAAAAGCCTAACTCGCGACTCGCTGATCGCATCTTCTTTCGATTTTGAAGCCTTACTTGCTACTCGTTGATCGCCAAATCTTGCGATTTTTAAGCCTTACTTGCTACTCGCTGGTCGCATATTTTTTCAATTTTGAAGCCTTCTTCGCGACTTGCTGATCGCATTTTCTTTAGATTTTGAAGCCTTACTCGCGACTCGCTGATCGCATATTCTTTGGATTTTGAAGCCTTACTCGTTACTCGTTGATCGCCAAATCTTGCGATTTTAAAGCCTTACTTGCTACACGCTGATCGCATATTTTTGTCAATTTGGAAGCCTTCTTCGCGACTCGCTGATCGCATATTCTTTCGATTTTGAAGCCTTACTCGCTACTCGTTGATCGCCTATTCTTTCGATTTTGAAGCCTTACTTGCTCCTCGCTTGTCGCATACTTTTTCAATTTTGAAGCCTTACTCGTGACTCGCTGATCGCATATTCTTTCGATTTTGAAGCCTTACTTGCTACTCGCTGATCGCATATTTTTTCAATTTTGAAGCTTTACTCGCGACTCGCTGATCGCCTATTCTTTCGATTTTGAAGCCTTACTAGCTACTCATTGATCACTTAATCTTGCCATTTTAAAGCCTTTCTTGCTACTCGCTGATCGCATATTTTTTCAATTTTGAAGCCTTACTCGCGACTCGCTGATCGCATATTCTTTCGATTTTGAAGCCTTACTCGCTACTCGTTGATCGCCAAATTTGGCGATTTAAAAGCCTTACTTGCTACTCGTTGATCGCCAAATCTTGCGATTTTAAAGCCTTACTTGCTTTTAGCCTAACGCATATTTTTTCAATTTTGAAGCCTTACTCGCGATTTGCTGATCGCATATTCTTTCAATTTTGAAGCCTTACTCGCTACTCGTTGATCTCCAAATTTGGCGATTTTAAAGCCTTACTTGCTACTCGTTGATCGCCAAATCTTGCGATTTTAAAGCCTTACTTGCTACTCGCTGATCGCATATTATTTCAATTTTGAAGCCTTACTCGCGACTTGCTGATCGCATATTCTTTCAATTTTGAAGCCTTACTCGCTACTCGTTGATCGCCAAATTTAGCGATTTTAAAGCCTTACTTGCTACTCGTTGATCGCCAAATCTTGCGATTTAAAAGCCTTACTTGCTTTTCGCTGATCGCATATTTTTTCAATTTTGAAGCCTTACTCGCGACTTGCTGATCGCATATTCTTTCAATTTTGAAGCCTTACTCGCGACTCGCTGATCGCATATTCTTTCGATTTTGAAGCCTTACTCGCTACTCGCTGATCGCCAAATATTGTGATTTTAAAGCCATACTTGCTACTCGCTGATCGCATATTTTTTCGATTTTGAAGCCTTACTAGCTACTCATTGATCGCCAAATCTTGCCATTTTAAAGTCTTTCTTGCTACTCGCTGATCGCATATTTTTTCAATTTTGAAGCCTTACTCGCGACTCGCTGATCGCATATTCTTTCGATTTTGAAGCCTTACTCGCTACTCGTTGATCGCCAAATTTGGCGATTTAAAAGCCTTACTTGCTACTCGTTGATCGCCAAATCTTGCGATTTTAAAGCCTTACTTGCTTTTCGCCGATCGCATATTTTTTCAATTTTGAAGCCTTACTCGCGATTTGCTGATCGCATATTCTTTCAATTTTGAAGCCTTACTCGCTACTCGTTGATCTCCAAATTTGGCGATTTTAAAGCCTTACTTGCTACTCGTTGATCGCCAAATCTTGCGATTTTAAAGCCTTACTTGCTACTCGCTGATCGCATATTATTTCAATTTTGAAGCCTTACTCGCGACTTGCTGATCGCATATTCTTTCAATTTTGAAGCCTTACTCGCGACTCGCTGATCGCATATTCTTTCGTTTTTGAAGCCTTACTTGCTACTCGCTGATCGCATATGTTTTCAATTTTGAAGCCTTACTCGCGACTTGCTGATCGCATATTCTTTCAATTTTGAAGCCTTACTCGCTACTCGTTGATCGCCAAATTTAGCGATTTTAAAGCCTTACTTGCTACTCGTTGATCGCCAAATCTTGCGATTTAAAAGCCTTACTTGCTTTTCGCTGATCGCATATTTTTTCAATTTTGAAGCCTTACTCGCGACTTGCTGATCGCATATTCTTTCAATTTTGAAGCCTTACTCGCGACTCGCTGATCGCATATTCTTTCGATTTTGAAGCCTTACTCGCTACTCGCTGATCGCCAAATATTGTGATTTTAAAGCCATACTTGCTACTCGCTGATCGCATATTTTTTCGATTTTGAAGCCTTACTCGCGACTCGCTGATCGCATTTTTTTTTTCAATTTTGAAGCCTTATTTGCGACTCACTGAACGCATATTCTTTCAATTTTGAAGCCTTACTCGCTACTCGTTGATCGCCAAATCTTGCGATTTTAAAGCCTAACTTGCTACTCGCTGATCGCATATTTTTTCGATTTTGAAGCCTTACTCGCGACTCGCTGATCGCATATTCTTTCGAATTTGAAGCCTTACTCGCTACTCGTTGATCGCCAAATCTTGCGATTTTAAAGTCTTTCGTGCTTCTCGCTGGTCGCATATTTTTTTAATTTTGAAGCCTTACTCGCGACTCGCTGATCGCATATTTTTTCAATTTTGAAGCCTAAGTCGCTACTCGCTGATCGCCAATTCTTCCGATTTTGAAGCCTTTCTCACTACTTGCTGATCGCAAATTCTTTCGATTTTGAAGCCTTGCTCGCGACTTGCTGATCGCCAAATCTTGCGATTTTAAAGCTTTACTTGCTACTTGCTGATCGCATATTTTTTCAGTTTTGAAGCCCTCTTCGCGACTCACTGATCGCATATTCTTTCGATTTTGAAGCCTTACTCGCGACTCGCTGATCGCATATTCTTTGGATTTTGAAGCCCTACTCGCTACTCGTTGATCGCCAAATCTTGCGATTTGAAAGCCTTACTTGCTACACGCTGATCGCATATTTTTGTCAATTTTGAAGCCTTCTTCGCGACTCGCTGACCGCATATTCTTTGATTTTGAAGCCTTACTCGCTACTCATTGATCGCCAAATCTTGCCATTTTAAAGTCTTTCTTGCTACTCGCTGATCGCATATTTTTTCAATTTTGAAGCCTTACTCGCGACTCGCTGATCGCATATTCTTTCGATTTTGAAGCCTTACTCGCTACTCGTTGATCGCCAAATTTGGCGATTTAAAAGCCTTACTTGCTACTCGTTGATCGCCAAATCTTGCGATTTTAAAGCCTTACTTGCTTTTCGCCGATCGCATATTTTTTCAATTTTGAAGCCTTACTCGCGATTTGCTGATCGCATATTCTTTCAATTTTGAAGCCTTACTCGCTACTCGTTGATCTCCAAATTTGGCGATTTTAAAGCCTTACTTGCTACTCGTTGATCGCCAAATCTTGCGATTTTAAAGCCTTACTTGCTACTCGCTGATCGCATATTATTTCAATTTTGAAGCCTTACTCGCGACTTGCTGATCGCATATTCTTTCAATTTTGAAGCCTTACTCGCGACTCGCTGATCGCATATTCTTTCGTTTTTGAAGCCTTACTTGCTACTCGCTGATCGCATATGTTTTCAATTTTGAAGCCTTACTCGCGACTTGCTGATCGCATATTCTTTCAATTTTGAAGCCTTACTCGCTACTCGTTGATCGCCAAATTTAGCGATTTTAAAGCCTTACTTGCTACTCGTTGATCGCCAAATCTTGCGATTTAAAAGCCTTACTTGCTTTTCGCTGATCGCATATTTTTTCAATTTTGAAGCCTTACTCGCGACTTGCTGATCGCATATTCTTTCAATTTTGAAGCCTTACTCGCGACTCGCTGATCGCATATTCTTTCGATTTTGAAGCCTTACTCGCTACTCGCTGATCGCCAAATATTGTGATTTTAAAGCCATACTTGCTACTCGCTGATCGCATATTTTTTCGATTTTGAAGCCTTACTCGCGACTCGCTGATCGCATTTTTTTTTTCAATTTTGAAGCCTTATTTGCGACTCACTGAACGCATATTCTTTCAATTTTGAAGCCTTACTCGCTACTCGTTGATCGCCAAATCTTGCGATTTTAAAGCCTAACTTGCTACTCGCTGATCGCATATTTTTTCGATTTTGAAGCCTTACTCGCTACTCGTTGATCGCCAAATCTTGCGATTTTAAAGTCTTTCGTGCTACTCGCTGGTCGCATATTTTTTTAATTTTGAAGCCTTACTCGCGACTCGCTGATCGCATATTTTTTCAATTTTGAAGCCTAAGTCGCTACTCGCTGATCGCCAATTCTTCCGATTTTGAAGCCTTTCTCACTACTTGCTGATCGCAAATTCTTTCGATTTTGAAGCCTTGCTCGCGACTTGCTGATCGCCAAATCTTGCGATTTTAAAGCTTTACTTGCTACTTGCTGATCGCATATTTTTTCAGTTTTGAAGCCCTCTTCGCGACTCACTGATCGCATATTCTTTCGATTTTGAAGCCTTACTCGCGACTCGCTGATCGCATATTCTTTGTATTTTGAAGCCCTACTCGCTACTCGTTGATCGCCAAATCTTGCGATTTGAAAGCCTTACTTGCTACACGCTGATCGCATATTTTTGTCAATTTTGAAGCCTTCTTCGCGACTCGCTGACCGCATATTCTTTGATTTTGAAGCCTTACTTGCTACTCGCTGATCGCATATTCTTTCAATTTTGAAGCCTAAGTTGCTACTCGCTGATCGCCAATTCTTCCGATTTTGAAGCCTGACTCACTACTCGCTGATCGCAAATTCTTTCGATTTAAAAGCCTAACTCGCGACTCGCTGATCGCATCTTCTTTCGATTTTGAAGCCTTACTTGCTACTCGTTGATCGCCAAATCTTGCGATTTTTAAGCCTTACTTGCTACTCGCTGGTCGCATATTTTTTCAATTTTGAAGCCTTCTTCGCGACTTGCTGATCGCATTTTCTTTAGATTTTGAAGCCTTACTCGCGACTCGCTGATCGCATATTCTTTGGATTTTGAAGCCTTACTCGTTACTCGTTGATCGCCAAATCTTGCGATTTTAAAGCCTTACTTGCTACACGCTGATCGCATATTTTTGTCAATTTGGAAGCCTTCTTCGCGACTCGCTGATCGCATATTCTTTCGATTTTGAAGCCTTACTCGCTACTCGTTGATCGCCTATTCTTTCGATTTTGAAGCCTTACTTGCTCCTCGCTTGTCGCATACTTTTTCAATTTTGAAGCCTTACTCGTGACTCGCTGATCGCATATTCTTTCGATTTTGAAGCCTTACTTGCTACTCGCTGATCGCATATTTTTTCAATTTTGAAGCTTTACTCGCGACTCGCTGATCGCCTATTCTTTCGATTTTGAAGCCTTACTAGCTACTCATTGATCGCTTAATCTTGCCATTTTAAAGCCTTTCTTGCTACTCGCTGATCGCATATTTTTTCAATTTTGAAGCCTTACTCGCGACTCGCTGATCGCATATTCTTTCGATTTTGAAGCCTTACTCGCTACTCGTTGATCGCCAAATTTGGCGATTTAAAAGCCTTACTTGCTACTCGTTGATCGCCAAATCTTGCGATTTTAAAGCCTTACTTGCTTTTAGCCGATCGCATATTTTTTCAATTTTGAAGCCTTACTCGCGATTTGCTGATCGCATATTCTTTCAATTTTGAAGCCTTACTCGCTACTCGTTGATCTCCAAATTTGGCGATTTTAAAGCCTTACTTGCTACTCGTTGATCGCCAAATCTTGCGATTTTAAAGCCTTACTTGCTACTCGCTGATCGCATATTATTTCAATTTTGAAGCCTTACTCGCGACTTGCTGATCGCATATTCTTTCAATTTTGAAGCCTTACTCGCTACTCGTTGATCGCCAAATTTAGCGATTTTAAAGCCTTACTTGCTACTCGTTGATCGCCAAATCTTGCGATTTAAAAGCCTTACTTGCTTTTCGCTGATCGCATATTTTTTCAATTTTGAAGCCTTACTCGCGACTTGCTGATCGCATATTCTTTCAATTTTGAAGCCTTACTCGCGACTCGCTGATCGCATATTCTTTCGATTTTGAAGCCTTACTCGCTACTCGCTGATCGCCAAATATTGTGATTTTAAAGCCATACTTGCTACTCGCTGATCGCATATTTTTTCGATTTTGAAGCCTTACTCGCGACTCGCTGATCGCATTTTTTTTTTCAATTTTGAAACCTTATTTGCGACTCACTGAACGCATATTCTTTCAATTTTGAAGCCTTACTCGCTACTCGTTGATCGCCAAATCTAGCGATTTTAAAGCCTAACTTGCTACTCGCTGATCGCATATTTTTTCGATTTTGAAGCCTTACTCGCGACTCGCTGATCGCATATTCTTTCGATTTTGAAGCCTTACTCAAGACTCGCTGATCGCATATTCTTTCGATTTTGAAGCCTTACTCGCTACTCGCTGATCGCCAAATATTGTGATTTTAAAGCCATACTTGCTATTCGCTGATCGCATATTTTTTCAATTTTGAAGCCTTACTCGCGACTTGCTGATCGCATATTCTTTCAATTTTGAAGCCTTACTCGCGACTCGCTGATCGCATATTCTTTCGATTTTGAAGCCTTACTCGCTACTCGCTGATCGCCAAATATTGTGATTTTAAAGCCATACTTGCTACTCGCTGATCGCATATTTTTTCGATTTAAAAGCCTAACTCGCGACTCGCTGATCGCATCTTCTTTCGATTTTGAAGCCTTACTTGCTACTCGTTGATCGCCAAATCTTGCGATTTTTAAGCCTTACTTGCTACTCGCTGGTCGCATATTTTTTCAATTTTGAAGCCTTCTTCGCGACTTGCTGATCGCATTTTCTTTAGATTTTGAAGCCTTACTCGCGACTCGCTGATCGCATATTCTTTGGATTTTGAAGCCTTACTCGTTACTCGTTGATCGCCAAATCTTGCGATTTTAAAGCCTTACTTGCTACACGCTGATCGCATATTTTTGACAATTTGGAAGCCTTCTTCGCGACTCGCTGATCGCATATTCTTTCGATTTTGAAGCCTTACTCGCTACTCGTTGATCGCCTATTCTTTCGATTTTGAAGCCTTACTTGCTCCTCGCTTGTCGCATACTTTTTCAATTTTGAAGCCTTACTCGTGACTCGCTGATCGCATATTCTTTCGATTTTGAAGCCTTACTTGCTACTCGCTGATCGCATATTTTTTCAATTTTGAAGCTTTACTCGCGACTCGCTGATCGCCTATTCTTTCGATTTTGAAGCCTTACTAGCTACTCATTGATCGCCAAATCTTGCCATTTTAAAGCCTTTCTTGCTACTCGCTGATCGCATATTTTTTCAATTTTGAAGCCTTACTCGCGACTCGCTGATCGCATATTCTTTCGATTTTGAAGCCTTACTCGCTACTCGTTGATCGCCAAATTTGGCGATTTAAAAGCCTTACTTGCTACTCGTTGATCGCCAAATCTTGCGATTTTAAAGCCTTACTTGCTTTTCGCCGATCGCATATTTTTTCAATTTTGAAGCCTTACTCGCGATTTGCTGATCGCATATTCTTTCAATTTTGAAGCCTTACTCGCTACTCGTTGATCTCCAAATTTGGCGATTTTAAAGCCTTACTTGCTACTCGTTGATCGCCAAATCTTGCGATTTTAAAGCCTTACTTGCTACTCGCTGATCGCATATTATTTCAATTTTGAAGCCTTACTCGCGACTTGCTGATCGCATATTCTTTCAATTTTGAAGCCTTACTCGCGACTCGCTGATCGCATATTCTTTCGTTTTTGAAGCCTTACTTGCTACTCGCTGATCGCATATGTTTTCAATTTTGAAGCCTTACTCGCGACTTGCTGATCGCATATTCTTTCAATTTTGAAGCCTTACTCGCTACTCGTTGATCGCCAAATTTAGCGATTTTAAAGCCTTACTTGCTACTCGTTGATCGCAAAATCTTGCGATTTAAAAGCCTTACTTGCTTTTCGCTGATCGCATATTTTTTCAATTTTGAAGCCTTACTCGCGACTTGCTGATCGCATATTCTTTCAATTTTGAAGCCTTACTCGCGACTCGCTGATCGCATATTCTTTCGATTTTGAAGCCTTACTCGCTACTCGCTGATCGCCAAATATTGTGATTTTAAAGCCATACTTGCTACTCGCTGATCGCATATTTTTTCGATTTTGAAGCCTTACTCGCGACTCGCTGATCGCATTTTTTTTTTCAATTTTGAAGCCTTATTTGCGACTCACTGAACGCATATTCTTTCAATTTTGAAGCCTTACTCGCTACTCGTTGATCGCCAAATCTTGCGATTTTAAAGCCTAACTTGCTACTCGCTGATCGCATATTTTTTCGATTTTGAAGCCTTACTCGCGACTCGCTGATCGCATATTCTTTCGATTTTGAAGCCTTACTCAAGACTCGCTGATCGCATATTCTTTCGATTTTGAAGCCTTACTCGCTACTCGTTGATCGCCAAATCTTGCGATTTTAAGGCCTTACTTGCTTCTCGCTGATCGCATTTTTTTTTTCAATTTTGAAGCCTTACTTGCGACTCGCTGATCGCATATTCTTTCAATTTTGAAGCCTTACTCGCTACTCGTTGATCGCCAAATCTTGCGATTTTAAAGCCTTACTTGCTACTCGCTGATCGCATATTTTTTCGATTTTGAAGCCTTACTCGCGACTCGCTGATCGCATATTCTTTCGATTTTGAAGCCTAACTTGCTACTCGCTGATCGCCAATTCTTCCGATTTTGAAGCCTTACTCACTACTCGCTGATCGCAAATTCTTTCGATTTAGAAGCCTAACTCGCGAATTGCTGATCGCATATTCTTTCAATTTTGAAGCCTTACTCGCGACTCGCTGATCGCATATTCTTTCGTTTTTGAAGCCTTACTTGCTACTCGCTGATCGCATATGTTTTCAATTTTGAAGCCTTACTCGCGACTTGCTGATCGCATATTCTTTCAATTTTGAAGCCTTACTCGCTACTCGTTGATCGCCAAATTTGGCGATTTTAAAGCCTTACTTGCTACTCGTTGATCGCCAAATCTTGCGATTTTAAAGCCTTACTTGCTTTTCGTTGATCGCATATTTTTTCAATTTTGAAGCCTTACTCGCGACTTGCTGATCGCATATTCTTTCAATTTTGAAGCCTTACTCGCGACTCGCTTATCGCATATTCTTTCGATTTTGAAGCCTTACTCGCTACTCGCTGATCGCCAAATATTGTGATTTTAAAGCCTTACTTGCTACTCGCTGATCGCATATTTTTTCGATTTTGAAGCCTTACTCGCGACTCGCTCATCGCATTTTTTTTTTCAATTTTGAAGCCTTATTTGCGACTCACTGATCGCATATTCTTTTAATTTTGAAGCCTTACTCGCTACTCGTTGATCGCCAAATCTTGCGATTTTAAAGCCTAACTTGCTACTCGCTGATCGCATATTTTTTCGATTTTGAAGCCTTACTAGCGACTCGCTGATCGCATATTCTTTCGATTTTGAAGCCTTACTCAAGACTCGCTGATCGCATATTCTTTCGATTTTGAAGCCTTACTCGCTACTCGTTGATCGCCAAATCTTGCGATTTTAAGGCCTTACTTGCTTCTCGCTGATCGCATTTTTTTTTTCAATTTTGAAGCCATACTTGCGACTCGCTGATCGCATATTCTTTCAATTTTGAAGCCTTACTCGCTACTCGTTGATCGCCAAATCTTGCGATTTTAAAGCCTTACTTGCTACTCGCTGATCGCATATTTTTTCGATTTTGAAGCCTTACTCGCGACTCGCTGATCGCATATTCTTTCGATTTTGAAGCCTTACTCGCTACTCGTTGATCGCCAATTCTTCCGATTTTGAAGCCTTACTCACTACTCGCTGATCGCAAATTCTTTCGATTTAGAAGCCTAACTCGCGACTCGCTGATCGCATATTCTTTCGATTTTGAAGCCTTACTCGCTACTCGTTGATCGCCAAATCTTGCGATCTTTAAGCCTTACTTGCTACTCGCTGGTCGCATATTTTTTCAATTTTGAAGCCTTCTTCGCGACTCGCTGATCGCATATTCTTTCGATTTTGAAGCCTTACTCGCTACTCGCTGATCGCCAAATATTGTGATTTTAAAGCCATACTTGCTACTCGCTGATCGCATATTTTTTCAATTTTGAAGCCTTACTCGCGACTTGCTGATCGCATAATCTTTCAATTTTGAAGCCTTACTCGCGACTCGCTGATCGCATATTCTTTCGATTTTGAAGCCTTACTCGCTACTCGCTGATCGCCAAATATTGTGATTTTAAAGCCATACTTGCTACTCGCTGATCGCATATTTTTTCGATTTAAAAGCCTAACTCGCGACTCGCTGATCGCATCTTCTTTCGATTTTGAAGCCTTACTTGCTACTCGTTGATCGCCAAATCTTGCGATTTTTAAGCCTTACTTGCTACTCGCTGGTCGCATATTTTTTCAATTTTGAAGCCTTCTTCGCGACTTGCTGATCGCATTTTCTTTAGATTTTGAAGCCTTACTCGCGACTCGCTGATCGCATATTCTTTGGATTTTGAAGCCTTACTCGTTACTCGTTGATCGCCAAATCTTGCGATTTTAAAGCCTTACTTGCTACACGCTGATCGCATATTTTTGTCAATTTGGAAGCCTTCTTCGCGACTCGCTGATCGCATATTCTTTCGATTTTGAAGCCTTACTCGCTACTCGTTGATCGCCTATTCTTTCGATTTTGAAGCCTTACTTGCTCCTCGCTTGTCGCATACTTTTTCAATTTTGAAGCCTTACTCGTGACTCGCTGATCGCATATTCTTTCGATTTTGAAGCCTTACTTGCTACTCGCTGATCGCATATTTTTTCAATTTTGAAGCTTTACTCGCGACTCGCTGATCGCCTATTCTTTCGATTTTGAAGCCTTACTAGCTACTCATTGATCGCCAAATCTTGCCATTTTAAAGCCTTTCTTGCTACTCGCTGATCGCATATTTTTTCAATTTTGAAGCCTTACTCGCGACTCGCTGATCGCATATTCTTTCGATTTTGAAGCCTTACTCGCTACTCGTTGATCGCCAAATTTGGCGATTTAAAAGCCTTACTTGCTACTCGTTGATCGCCAAATCTTGCGATTTTAAAGCCTTACTTGCTTTTCGCCGATCGCATATTTTTTCAATTTTGAAGCCTTACTCGCGATTTGCTGATCGCATATTCTTTCAATTTTGAAGCCTTACTCGCTACTCGTTGATCTCCAAATTTGGCGATTTTAAAGCCTTACTTGCTACTCGTTGATCGCCAAATCTTGCGATTTTAAAGCCTTACTTGCTACTCGCTGATCGCATATTATTTCAATTTTGAAGCCTTACTCGCGACTTGCTGATCGCATATTCTTTCAATTTTGAAGCCTTACTCGCGACTCGCTGATCGCATATTCTTTCGTTTTTGAAGCCTTACTTGCTACTCGCTGATCGCA
Organism: Lacanobia oleracea; assembly: GCA_950371165.1. Taxonomy (NCBI): domain Eukaryota; kingdom Metazoa; phylum Arthropoda; class Insecta; order Lepidoptera; family Noctuidae; genus Lacanobia; species Lacanobia oleracea. The sequence goes on from OX493408.1 coordinate 688,547, forward strand.
TATGTTTTCAATTTTGAAGCCTTACTCGCGACTTGCTGATCGCATATTCTTTCAATTTTGAAGCCTTACTCGCTACTCGTTGATCGCCAAATTTAGCGATTTTAAAGCCTTACTTGCTACTCGTTGATCGCCAAATCTTGCGATTTAAAAGCCTTACTTGCTTTTCGCTGATCGCATATTTTTTCAATTTTGAAGCCTTACTCGCGACTTGCTGATCGCATATTCTTTCAATTTTGAAGCCTTACTCGCGACTCGCTGATCGCATATTCTTTCGATTTTGAAGCCTTACTCGCTACTCGCTGATCGCCAAATATTGTGATTTTAAAGCCATACTTGCTACTCGCTGATCGCATATTTTTTCGATTTTGAAGCCTTACTCGCGACTCGCTGATCGCATTTTTTTTTTCAATTTTGAAGCCTTATTTGCGACTCACTGAACGCATATTCTTTCAATTTTGAAGCCTTACTCGCTACTCGTTGATCGCCAAATCTTGCGATTTTAAAGCCTAACTTGCTACTCGCTGATCGCATATTTTTTCGATTTTGAAGCCTTACTCGCGACTCGCTGATCGCATATTCTTTCGATTTTGAAGCCTTACTCAAGACTCGCTGATCGCATATTCTTTCGATTTTGAAGCCTTACTCGCTACTCGTTGATCGCCAAATCTTGCGATTTTAAGGCCTTACTTGCTTCTCGCTGATCGCATTTTTTTTTTCAATTTTGAAGCCTTACTTGCGACTCGCTGATCGCATATTCTTTCAATTTTGAAGCCTTACTCGCTACTCGTTGATCGCCAAATCTTGCGATTTTAAAGCCTTACTTGCTACTCGCTGATCGCATATTTTTTCGATTTTGAAGCCTTACTCGCGACTCGCTGATCGCATATTCTTTCGATTTTGAAGCCTAACTTGCTACTCGCTGATCGCCAATTCTTCCGATTTTGAAGCCTTACTCACTACTCGCTGATCGCAAATTCTTTCGATTTAGAAGCCTAACTCGCGAATTGCTGATCGCATATTCTTTCAATTTTGAAGCCTTACTCGCGACTCGCTGATCGCATATTCTTTCGTTTTTGAAGCCTTACTTGCTACTCGCTGATCGCATATGTTTTCAATTTTGAAGCCTTACTCGCGACTTGCTGATCGCATATTCTTTCAATTTTGAAGCCTTACTCGCTACTCGTTGATCGCCAAATTTGGCGATTTTAAAGCCTTACTTGCTACTCGTTGATCGCCAAATCTTGCGATTTTAAAGCCTTACTTGCTTTTCGTTGATCGCATATTTTTTCAATTTTGAAGCCTTACTCGCGACTTGCTGATCGCATATTCTTTCAATTTTGAAGCCTTACTCGCGACTCGCTTATCGCATATTCTTTCGATTTTGAAGCCTTACTCGCTACTCGCTGATCGCCAAATATTGTGATTTTAAAGCCTTACTTGCTACTCGCTGATCGCATATTTTTTCGATTTTGAAGCCTTACTCGCGACTCGCTCATCGCATTTTTTTTTTCAATTTTGAAGCCTTATTTGCGACTCACTGATCGCATATTCTTTTAATTTTGAAGCCTTACTCGCTACTCGTTGATCGCCAAATCTTGCGATTTTAAAGCCTAACTTGCTACTCGCTGATCGCATATTTTTTCGATTTTGAAGCCTTACTAGCGACTCGCTGATCGCATATTCTTTCGATTTTGAAGCCTTACTCAAGACTCGCTGATCGCATATTCTTTCGATTTTGAAGCCTTACTCGCTACTCGTTGATCGCCAAATCTTGCGATTTTAAGGCCTTACTTGCTTCTCGCTGATCGCATTTTTTTTTTCAATTTTGAAGCCATACTTGCGACTCGCTGATCGCATATTCTTTCAATTTTGAAGCCTTACTCGCTACTCGTTGATCGCCAAATCTTGCGATTTTAAAGCCTTACTTGCTACTCGCTGATCGCATATTTTTTCGATTTTGAAGCCTTACTCGCGACTCGCTGATCGCATATTCTTTCGATTTTGAAGCCTTACTCGCTACTCGTTGATCGCCAATTCTTCCGATTTTGAAGCCTTACTCAGTACTCGCTGATCGCAAATTCTTTCGATTTAGAAGCCTAACTCGCGACTCGCTGATCGCATATTCTTTCGATTTTGAAGCCTTACTCGCTACTCGTTGATCGCCAAATCTTGCGATCTTTAAGCCTTACTTGCTACTCGCTGGTCGCATATTTTTTCAATTTTGAAGCCTTCTTCGCGACTCGCTGATCGCATATTCTTTCGATTTTGAAGCCTTACTCGCGACTCGCTGATCTTATATTTTTTCGATTTTGAAGCCTTACTCGCTACTCGTTGATCGCCAAATCTTGCGATTTAAAAGTCTTTCGTGCTACTCGCTGGTCGCATATTTTTATAATTTTGAAGCCTTACTCGCGACTCGCTGATCGCATATTTTTTCAATTTTGAAGCCTAAGTCGCTACTCGCTGATCGCCAATTCTTCCGATTTTGAAGCCTTTCTCACTACTTGCTGATCGCAAATTCTTTCGATTTTGAAGCCTTGCTCGCGACTTGCTGATCGCCAAATCTTGCGATTTTAAAGCTTTACTTGCTACTTGCTGATCGCATATTTTTTCAGTTTTGAAGCCCTCTTCGCGACTCACTGATCGCATATTCTTTCGATTTTGAAGCCTTACTCGCGACTCGCTGATCGCATATTCTTTGGATTTTGAAGCCCTACTCGCTACTCGTTGATCGCCAAATCTTGCGATTTGAAAGCCTTACTTGCTACACGCTGATCGCATATTTTTGTCAATTTTGAAGCCTTCTTCGCGACTCGCTGACCGCATATTCTTTGATTTTGAAGCCTTACTTGCTACTCGCTGATCGCATATTCTTTCAATTTTGAAGCCTAATTTGCTACTCGCTGATCGCCAATTCTTCCGATTTTGAAGCCTGACTCACTACTCGCTGATCGCAAATTCTATCGATTTAAAAGCCTCACTCGCGACTCGCTGATCGCATATTCTTTCGATTTTGAAGCCTTACTTGCTACTCGTTGATCGCCAAATCTTGCGATTTTTAAGCCTTACTTGCTACTCGCTGGTCGCATATTTTTTCAATTTTGAAGCCTTCTTCGCGACTTGCTGATCGCATTTTCTTTAGATTTTGAAGCCTTACTCGCGACTCGCTGATCGCATATTCTTTGGATTTTGAAGCCTTACTCGTTACTCGTTGATCGCCAAATCTTGCGATTTTAAAGCCTTACTTGCTACACGCTGATCGCATATTTTTGTCAATTTGGAAGCCTTCTTCGCGACTCGCTGATCGCATATTCTTTCGATTTTGAAGCCTTACTCGCTACTCGTTGATCGCCTATTCTTTCGATTTTGAAGCCTTACTTGCTCCTCGCTTGTCGCATACTTTTTCAATTTTGAAGCCTTACTCGTGACTCGCTGATCGCATATTCTTTCGATTTTGAAGCCTTACTTGCTACTCGCTGATCGCATATTTTTTCAATTTTGAAGCTTTACTCGCGACTCGCTGATCGCCTATTGTTTCGATTTTGAAGCCTTACTAGCTACTCATTGATCGCCAAATCTTGCCTTTTTAAAGCCTTTCTTGCTACTCGCTGATCGCATATTTTTTCAATTTTGAAGCCTTACTCGCGACTCGCTGATCGCATATTCTTTCGATTTTGAAGCCTTACTCGCTACTCGTTGATCGCCAAATTTGGCGATTTAAAAGCCTTACTTGCTACTCGTTGATCGCCAAATCTTGCGATTTTAAAGCCTTACTTGCTTTTCGCCGATGGCATATTTTTTCAATTTTGAAGCCTTACTCGCGATTTGCTGATCGCATATTCTTTCAATTTTGAAGCCTTACTCGCTACTCGTTGATCGCCAAATTTGGCGATTTTAAAGCCTTACTTGCTACTCGTTGATCGCCAAATCTTGCGATTTTAAAGCCTTACTTGCTACTCGCTGATCGCATATTCTTTCGATTTTGAAGCCTTACTCGCGACTCGCTGATCGCATATTCTTTCGATTTTGAAGCCTTACTTGCTACTCGCTGATCGCATATTTTTTCAATTTTGAAGCTTTACTCGCGACTCGCTGATCGCCTATTCTTTCGATTTTGAAGCCTTATTCGCTACTCGTTGATCGCCAAATCATGCTATTTTAAAGCCTTACTTGCTACTCGCTGATCGCATATTTTTTCAATTTTGAAGCCTTCTTCGCGACTCGCTGAACGCATATTCTTTCGATTTTGAAGCCTTACTCGTGACTCACTGATCGCATATTTTTTGGATTTTGAAGCCGTACTCGCTACTCGTTGATCGCCAAATCTTTCGATTTTAAAGCCTTACTTGCTCTTCGCTTGTCGCATATTTTTTAATTTTGAAGCCTTACTCGCGACTCGCTGATCGCATATTGTTTCGATTTTGAAGCCTTACTTGCTACTCGCTGATCGCATATTTTTTCAATTTTGAAGCTTTACTCGCGACTCGCTGATCGCCTTTTCTTTCGATTTTGAAGCCTTACTCGCTACTCATTGATCGCCAAATCTTGCGATTTTAAAGCCTTACTTGCTACTCATTGGTCGCATATTTTTTAAATTTTGAAGCCTTACTCGCGACTCGCTGATCGCATATTCTTTCGATTTTGAAGCATTACTCGCTACTCGTTGATCGACAAATCTTGCGATTTTAAAGCCTTACTTGCTACTCGCTGTTTGCATATTTTTTCAATTTTGAAGCCTTTTTCGCGACTCGCTGATCGCATATTCTTTCGTTTTTGAAGCCTTACTTGCTACTCGCTGATCGCATATGTTTTCAATTTTGAAGCCTTACTCGCGACTCGCTGATCGCATATTCTTTCGATTTTGAAGCCTATCTTGCTTCTCGTTGATCGCAAAATCTTGCGATTTTAAAGTGTTTTTTGCTATTCGCTGATCGCATATTTTTGTCAATTTTGAAGCCTTACTCGCGACTCGCAGATCGCATATTCTCTCGATTTTAAAGCTTTACTTGCTACTCTTTGATCGCATATTCTTTCGATTTTGAAGCCTCACTCGCGACTCGCTGATCGCATATTCTTTCGATTTTGAAGCCTTACTCGCTACTCGTTGATCGCCAAATCTTGCGATTTTTAAGCCTTACTTGCTACTCACTGGTCTTATATTTTTTCAATTTTGAAGCCTTTCTCGCGACTCGCTGATCGCATATTCTTTCGATTTTGAAGCCTTACTTGCTACTCGCTGATCGTATATTTTTTCAATTTTGAAGCTTTACTCGCGATTCGCTGATCGCATATTCTTTCGATATTGAAGCCTTACTCGCTACTCGTTGATCGCCAAATCTTGCGATTTTAAAGCCTTACTTGCTACTCGCTGATCGCATATTTTTTCAATTTTTAAGCCTTCTTCGCGACTCACTGATCGCATATTCTTTCGATTTTGAAGCCTTACTCGCTACTCGTTGATCGCCAAATCTTGCGATTTAAAAAGCCTTACTTGCTACTCACTGGTCTCATATTTTTTCAATTTTGAAGCCTTTCTCGCGACTCGCTGATCGCATATTCTTTTGATTTTGAAGCCTTACTTGCTACTCGCTGATCGTATATTTTTTCAATTTTGAAGCTTTACTCGCGATTCGCTGATCGCATATTCTTTCGATATTGAAGTCTTACTCGCTATGCGCTGATCGCCAAATCTTGCGATTTTAAAGCCTTCCTTGCTTCTCACTGGTCTCATATTTTTTCAATTTTGAAGCCTTTCTCGCGACTCGCTGATCGCATATTCTTTGGATTTTGAAGCCTTACTTGCTACTCGCTGATCGTATATTTTTTCAATTTTGAAGCTTTACTCGCGATTCGCTGATCGCATATTCTTTCGATATTGAAGCCTTACTCGCTACTCGTTGATCGCCAAATCTTGCGATTTTAAAGCCTTACTTGCTACTCGCTGATCGCATATTTTTTTAATTTTTAAGCCTTCTTCGCGACTCACTGATCGCATATTCTTTCGATTTTGAAGCCTTACTCGCTACTCGTTGATCGCCAAATCTTGCGATTTTAAAGCCTTACTTGCTACTCGCTGATCGCATATTTTTTCAATTTAGAAGCCTTCTTCGCGACTCGCTGATCGCATATTCTTTCGATTTTGAAGCCTTACTCGCGACTCGCTGATCGCATATTTTTTGGATTTTGAAGCCTTACTCGCTACTCGTTGATCGCCAAATCTTGCGATTTTAAAGCCTTACTTGCTCTTCGCTTGTCGCATATTTTTCAATTTTGAAGCCTTACTCGCGACTTGCTGATCGCATATTCTTTCGATTTTGAAGCCTTACTTGCTACTCGCTGATCTCATATTTTTTCAATTTTGAAGCTTTACTCGCGACTCGCTGATCGCCTATTCTTTCGATTTTGAAGCCTTACTCGCTACTCGTTGATCGCCAAATCTTGCGATTTTTAAGCCTTACTTGCTACTCACTGGTCTTATATTTTTTCAATTTTGAAGCCTTTCTCGCGACTCGCTGATCGCATATTCTTTCGATTTTGAAGCCTTACTTGCTACTCGCTGATCGTATATTTTTTCAATTTTGAAGCTTTACTCGCGATTCGCTGATCGCATATTCTTTCGATATTGAAGCCTTACTCGCTACTCGTTGATCGCCAAATCTTGCGATTTTAAAGCCTTACTTGCTACTCGCTGATCGCATATTTTTTCAATTTTTAAGCCTTCTTCGCGACTCACTGATCGCATATTCTTTCGATTTTGAAGCCTTACTCGCTACTCGTTGATCGCCAAATCTTGCGATTTAAAAAGCCTTACTTGCTACTCACTGGTCTCATATTTTTTCAATTTTGAAGCCTTTCTCGCGACTCGCTGATCGCATATTCTTTTGATTTTGAAGCCTTACTTGCTACTCGCTGATCGTATATTTTTTCAATTTTGAAGCTTTACTCGCGATTCGCTGATCGCATATTCTTTCGATATTGAAGTCTTACTCGCTATGCGCTGATCGCCAAATCTTGCGATTTTAAAGCCTTCCTTGCTTCTCACTGGTCTCATATTTTTTCAATTTTGAAGCCTTTCTCGCGACTCGCTGATCGCATATTCTTTGGATTTTGAAGCCTTACTTGCTACTCGCTGATCGTATATTTTTTCAATTTTGAAGCTTTACTCGCGATTCGCTGATCGCATATTCTTTCGATATTGAAGCCTTACTCGCTACTCGTTGATCGCCAAATCTTGCGATTTTAAAGCCTTACTTGCTACTCGCTGATCGCATATTTTTTTAATTTTTAAGCCTTCTTCGCGACTCACTGATCGCATATTCTTTCGATTTTGAAGCCTTACTCGCTACTCGTTGATCGCCAAATCTTGCGATTTTAAAGCCTTACTTGCTACTCGCTGATCGCATATTTTTTCAATTTAGAAGCCTTCTTCGCGACTCGCTGATCGCATATTCTTTCGATTTTGAAGCCTTACTCGCGACTCGCTGATCGCATATTTTTTGGATTTTGAAGCCTTACTCGCTACTCGTTGATCGCCAAATCTTGCGATTTTAAAGCCTTACTTGCTCTTCGCTTGTCGCATATTTTTCAATTTTGAAGCCTTACTCGCGACTTGCTGATCGCATATTCTTTCGATTTTGAAGCCTTACTTGCTACTCGCTGATCTCATATTTTTTCAATTTTGAAGCTTTACTCGCGACTCGCTGATCGCCTATTCTTTCGATTTTGAAGCCTTACTCGCTACTCATTGATCGCCAAATCTTGCGATTTTAAAGCCTTACTTGCTACTCATTGGTCGCATATTTTTTAAATTTTAAAGTCTTACTCGCGACTCGCTGATCGCATATTCTTTCGATTTTGAAGCCTAACTCGCTACTCGTTAATCGCCAAATCATGCGATTTTAAAGCCTTACTTGCTACTCGCTGATCGCATATTTTTTCAATTTTGAAGCCTTACTCGCGACTTGCTGATCGCATATTCTTTCAATTTTGAAGCCTTACTTGCTACTCGTTGATCGCCAAATTTGGCAATTTTAAAGCCTTACTTGCTACTCGTTGATCGCCAAATCTTGCGATTTTAAAGCCTTACTTGCTTTTCGCTGATCGCATATTTTTTCAATTTTGAAGCCTTACTCGCGACTCGCTGATTGCATATTCTTTCGATTTTGAAGCCTAACTTGCTACTCGCTGATCGCATATTTTTTCAATTTTGAAGCCTTACTCGCGACTCGCTGATCGCATATTCTTTCGATTTTGAAGCCTTACTCGCTACTCATTGATCGCCAAATCTTACGATTTTAAAGCCTTACTTGCTACTCATTGGTCGCATATTTTTTAAATTTTGAAGCCTTACTCGCGACTCGCTGATCGCATATTCTTTCGATTTTGAAGCCTTACATGCTACTCGCTGATCGCATATTCTTTCGATTTTGAAGCCTTACTCGCGACTCGCTGATCGCATATTTTTTGGATTTTGAAGCCTTACTCGCTACTCGTTGATCGCCAAATCTTGCGATTTTAAAGCCTTACTTGCTCTTCGCTTGTCGCATATTTTTCAATTTTGAAGCCTTACTCGCGACTCGCTGATCGCATATTCTTTCGATTTTGAAGCCTTACTTGCTACTCGCTGATCGCATATTTTTTCAATTTTGAAGCTTTACTCGCGACTCGCTGATCGCCTAGTCTTTCGATTTTGAAGCCTTACTCGCTACTCGTTGATCGCCAAATCATGCTATTTTAAAGCCTTTCTTGCTACTCGCTGATTGCATATTTTATCAATTTTGAAGCCTTACTCGCGACTCGCTGATCGCATATTCTTTCGATTTTGAAGCCTTACTTACTACTCGTTGATCGCCAAATCATGCGATTTAAACGCCTTACTTGCTACTCGCTGATTGCATATTTTTTCGTATTTGAAGCCTTACATGCTACTCGCTGATCGCATATTCTTTCGATTTTGAAGCCTTACTCGCGACTCGCTGATCGCATATTTTTTGGATGTTGAAGCCTTACTCGCTACTCGTTGATCGCCAAATCTTGCGATTTTAAAGCCTTACTTGCTCTTCGCTTGTCGCATATTTTTCAATTTTGAAGCCTTACTCGCGACTCGCTGATCGCATATTCTTTCGATTTTGAAGCCTTACTTGCTTCTCGCTGATCGCATATTTTTTCAATTTTGAAGCTTTACTCGCGACTCGCTGATCGCCTATTCTTTCGATTTTGAAGCCTTACTCGCTACTCATTGATCGCCAAATCTTGCGATTTTAATGCCTTACATGCTACTCATTGGTCGCATATTTTTTAAATTTTGAAGCCTTTTTCGCGACTCGCTGATCGCATATTCTTTCGATTTTGAAGTCTTACTCGCTACTCGTTGATCGCCAAATCATGCGATTTTAAAGCCTAACTTGCTACTCGCTGATTGCATATTTTTTCAATTTTGAAGCCTTACTCGCGACTCGCTGATCGCATATTCTTTCGTTTTTGAAGCCTTACTTGCTACTCGCTGATCGCATATGTTTTCAATTTTGAAGCCTTACTCGCGACTCGCTGATCGCATATTCTTTCGATTTTGAAGCCTATCTCGCTTCTCGTTGATCGCAAAATCTTGCGATTTTAAAATCTTTTTTGCTATTCGCTGATCGCATATTTTTGTCAATTTTTAAGCCTTACTCGCGACTCGCTGATCGCAGATTCTCTCGATTTTTAAGCCTTACTTGCTACTCTTTGATCGCATATTCTTTCGATTTTGAAGCCTCACTCGCGACTCGCTGATCGCATATTCTTTCGATTTTGAAGCCTTACTCGCTTCTCGTTGATCGCCAAATCTTGCGATTTTAAAGCCTTACTTGCTACTCACTAGTCTCATATTTTTTCAATTTTGAAGCCTTTCTCGCGACTCGCTGATCGCATATTCTTTTGATTTTAAAGCCTTACTTGCTACTCGCTGATCGTATATTTTTTCAATTTTGAAGCTTTACTCGCGATTCGCTAATCACTATTCTTTCGATATTGAAGCCTTACTCGCTACTCGTTGATCGCCAAATCTTGCGATTTTAAAGCCTTACTTGCTACTCGCTGATCGCATATTTTTTCAATTTTTAAGCCTTCTTCGCGACTCACTGATCGCATATTCTTTCGATTTTGAAGCCTTACTCGCTACTCGTTGATCGCCAAATCTTGCGAATTTAAAGCCTTACTTGCTACTCGCTGATCGCATATTTTTTCGATTTTGAAGCTTAACTTGCGACTCGCTGATCGCATATTCTTTCGATTTTGAAGCCTTATTCGCTACTCGTTGAACGCCAAATCTTGCGATTTAAAAGCCTTACTTGCTACTCGCTGATCGCATATTTTTTCAATTTCGAAGCCTTCTTCGCGACTCGCTGAACGCATATTCTTTCGATTTTGAAGCCTTACTCGCGACTCGCTGATCGCATATTTTTTAATTTTGAAGCCTTACTCGCGACTCGCTGATCGCATATTGTTTCGATTTTGAAGCCTTACTTGCTACTCGCTGATCGCATATTTTTTCAATTTTGAAGCTTTACTCGCGACTCGCTGATCGCCTTTTCTTTCGATTTTGAAGCCTTACTCGCTACTCATTGATCGCCAAATCTTGCGATTTTAAAGCCTTACTTGCTACTCATTGGTCGCATATTTTTTAAATTTTGAAGCCTTACTCGCGACTCGCTGATCGCATATTCTTTCGATTTTGAAGCCTTACTCGCTACTCGTTGATCGCCAAATCATGCGATTTTAAAGCCTTACTTGCTACTCGCTGATTGCATATTTTTTCAATTTTGAAGCCTTACTCGCGACTCGCTGATCGCATATTCTTTCGTTTTTGAAGCCTTACTTGCTACTCGCTGATCGCATATGTTTTCAATTTTGAAGCCTTACTCGCGACTCGCTGATCGCATATTCTTTCGATTTTGAAGCCTTACTCGCTACTCGTTGATCGCCAAATCATGCGATTTTAAAGCCTTACTTGCTACTCGCTGATTGCATATTTTATCAATTTTGAAGCCGTACTCGCGACTCGCTGATCGCATATTCTTTCGATTTTGAAGCCTTACTTGCTACTCGTTGATCGCCAAATTATGCGATTTAAACGCCTTACTTGCTACTCGCTGATTGCATATTTTGTCAATTTTGAAGCCTTACTCGCGACTCGCTGATCGCATATTCTTTCGTTTTTGAAGCCTTACATGCTACTCGCTGATCGCATATTCTTTCGATTTTGAAGCCTTACTCGCGACTCGCTGATCGCATATTTTTTGGATTTTGAAGCCTTACTCGCTACTCGTTGATCGCCAAATCTTGCGATTTTAAAGCCTTACTTGCTCTTCGCTTGTCGCATATTTTTCAATTTTGAAGCCTTACTCGCGACTCGCTGATCGCATATTCTTTCGATTTTGAAGCCTTACTTGCTACTCGCTGATCGCATATTTTTTCAATTTTGATGCTTTACTCGCGACTCGCTGATCGCCTATTCTTTCGATTTTAAAGCCTTACTCGCTACTCATTGATCGCCAAATCTTGCGATTTTAAAGCCTTACTTGCTACTCATTGGTCGCATATTTTTAAAATTTTGAAGCCTTACTCGCGACTCGCTGATCGCATATTCTTTCGATTTTGAAGTCTTACTCGCTACTCGTTGATCGCCAAATCATGCGATTTTAAAGCCTAACTTGCTACTCGCTGATTGCATATTTTTTCAATTTTGAAGCCTTACTCGCGACTCGCTGATCGCATATTCTTTCGTTTTTGAAGCCTTACTTGCTACTCGCTGATCGCATATGTTTTCAATTTTGAAGCCTTACTCGCGACTCGCTGATCGCATATTCTTTCGATTTTGAAGCCTATCTCGCTTCTCGTTGATCGCAAAATCTTGCGATTTTAAAATCTTTTTTGCTATTCGCTGATCGCATATTTTTGTCAATTTTGAAGCCTTACTCGCGACTCGCTGATCGCATATTCTCTCGATTTTAAAACCTTACTTGCTACTCTTTTATCGCATATTCTTTCGATTTTGAAGCCTCACTCGCGACTCGCTGATCGCATATTCTTTCGATTTTGAAGCCTTACTCGCTACTCGTTGATCGCCAAATCTTGCGATTTTAAGGCCTTACTTGCTACTCACTGGTCTCATATTTTTTCAATTTTGAAGCCTTTCTCGCGACTCGCTGATCGCATATTCTTTCGATTTTAAAGCCTTACTTGCTACTCGCTGATCGTATATTTTTTCAATTTTGAAGCTTTACTCGCGATTCGCTAATCACTATTCTTTCGATATTGAAGCCTTACTCGCTACTCGTTGATCGCCAAATCTTGCGATTTTAAAGCCTTACTTGCTACTCGCTGATCGCATATTTTTTCAATTTTTAAGCCTTCTTCGCGACTCACTGATCGCATATTCTTTCGATTTTGAAGCCTTACTCGCTACTGCGGCGGGAGGCGAGGGACGCCATCATCGTCCATTGGACGGACGACCTCGCCTCCGCCACCTTTGGCCGCCGAACCCTGGACGCGCTCGGTCCGGTCCTGCGAGACTGGCTCGAGCGCTCCCACGGGTTCCTCTCATTCCGTCTGGTGCAGGTGTTGTCAGGCCACGGCTGTTTCGGCAAGCACCTGCACTGGATCGGGAGGGAGGAGACCCCGGCGTGCCACGACTGCGGCGCGGCGGAGGACACGGCTCAGCACACCCTCGAGGTGTGCTCGGCTTGGTCTGAGCCGCGTCGCAGTCTAACAGCGGAGATCGGACGGGACCTCTCGCTTCCCGGCGTGGTGAACGCCATGCTGGGGAGAGTGAGTCGCGAAGAAGGCTTAAAAATTGAAAAAATATGCGATCAGCGAGTAGCAAGTAAGGCTTTAAAATCGCAAGATTTGGCGATCAACGAGTAGCGAGTAAGGCTTCAAAATCGAAAGAAAAGGCGATCAGCGAGTCGCGAGTAAAGCTTCAAAATTGAAAAAATATGCGATCAGCGAGTAGCAAGTAAGGCTTCAAAATCGAAACAATATGCGATCAGCGAGTCGCGAGTAAGGCTTCAAAATTAAAAAATATGCGATCAGCGAGTCGCGAGTAAGGCGGTCAAAATCGAAAGAATATGCGTTCAGCAAGTCGCGAAGAAGGCTTCGAAATTGAAAAAATATGCGATCAGCGAGTAGCAAGTAAGGCTTTTAAATCGCAAGATTTGGCGTTCAACGAGTAGCGAATAAGGCTTCAAAATCGAAAGAATATGCGATCAGCGAGTCGCAAGTTAAGCTTCAAAATCGAAAAAATATGCGATCAGCGAGTAGCAAGTAAGGCTTTAAATTCGCAAGATTTGGCGATGAGGGGTCTTGGGCAGCTGTCGCCTCTTTTTGCGAGGATGTCATCTCGCAAAAGGAGGCGGCGGAGCGCGCACGGGAGGAAGACCCTCTCGCTGCGCCGCTCCGCAGGCGAAGAAGAGGTCGGAGAAGACGCCGTCTTCTCCCTCCTCATGGTGGTGATGGGCGGGCGATAGGCGCGGGGGCGCCTCCGCCCGCATTGCACTTCACACCTCCCTCGCCGGTCATTCTCAGCCCTCCCCCTGAACGGGGAGGACTTGAGGGGCCCGCCGCTTTAGGCGGGTCGTCGTCGGAGGAGGACTGGACGCTAAGGCTGCGCCGATCTCCCAGTCCTCTTCCACTCGGACGACGCGGGAATAACACTGGGTCGTTTTAGTGGGTATACCGGGTCAGCCCGGGGAGTCCCACATACCCCTCCCGTTCCCCCGACGGGAGGGTATGCGTAATGCATTTTTTCCCAGTTTAAAAAAAAAAAAAAAAAAAGGTTAGGTTAGGTTGGGGGACCCCCCACAGAGCTTGCGTCCTCGTCGCGTCCCCTGGAAACGGCCCAGTTTGTCACCGTAACGGAGTGGCAAACTGGGTACGGCTAAAGTGCTCTGTGCATTCGTAGAAATTTTATTTTATCTTGCTTTGCGTCTACGAACCTGCTGTGGCTATGCCAAAACCCCCGCGGGACGCCTCCGGGCGGTTTTTAAAAGGCCCTTCTCAGGGCCAACCCAAAGGCCCTTCTCAGGGCCAACCAAAAGGCCCTTCTCAGGGCCAACCAAAAGGCCCTTCTCAGGGCCACTCCGACGCGTCAGCGTCCGAAGCTAGCCGCGCGCCGTCTGCGGCTAGCTTCTTCGGAAGGGACATGACAGATTCCGACGACGAGTCTGTCATCAGCGTCTCGGACGCGGGCGACTCCCAGTCGCGGAAGCGGGCCTTCCTCAAAGAGGGGTCCGAGGGCTCCTCGGGCTCAGCCAGGAGGTCGAAGGCCAAGAGGCTAACGACAGCCGCGGACACCCACGTAGTGGGTCTCGCGGACGCCCAGCGGCAGCTGGACTTGGCTCGGCGGACGCAGCAGCAGCAGGACCTAGAAGAGCGGGTCGCTGCTAAGGAGAAGCGGGCGCGTGCTGCTCGGGCCAAGTCCGGTTACGGCGCGTCCCGCGTTCTATACGCGGACCAGTCATTGGCCGAACTGGCGCGCATGGCGGAAGAGGACGAGGAGGAGATCGCGGAGGTCGCCTCCAAGTCCTCTAATCTTAAGGGCACTTTTCAGAAGGCCCTTAAGTGCCGTGCCGCAAGCATGCGCGCCATCATAGAGGAGTTGGTCCAGCGTGAGGCGACCGACGAATCGCGCAAATTGCAGGCGACCGTCGATCGCCTCAGGCTGGAGGTCAGCCAGCTTCACCAGAAGCTGGCTGATGTCACGGCTCGGCCATACCAGGCTGAAGAAAGACCTGCGGCGGAGGCCCCCTCCTCTACCAACCTTGAGGATGTCATCCGCAAGGTGGTTATGGAGGAGAGGGCCTTCACCAGAGCCTGCCTAGCAGGAATAGAGGAACGGCTCCTGCCGGAGAAGCGCCTCCGACCGCCGCTCGCGGCTGACAGGAGGCGTGGCGAGCCGGGGCCGTCCTCGCAAGGGGAAGACGCCCTTCTCCCTTCCACCACTCCGTCCAACCAGCAGGGTTGGACCGAAGTGGCCCGGAAGGGGAAGGGCAGGGGGAAAAAGACGGCAACGGCCGTCCCTGCCGTCCCTGCCACCACGACTCCCAGCCGATCGCGGGCGACTGAGAAGGGAAAGGGGAAGGGGAAGGGCAAAAGGCCGGCAACGCCCGGACCTGCCGTCCCCGTCACCACGCCTCCCAGTCAGTCGCGGGCGGCTGGCGGGAGCAAGAAGAAGAGGAAGGGGAAATTGGTTCCCCCGAGGTCCGCGGCCGTCGTGGTGACGCTCACCGCGGAGGCTGCGGAACGCGGGGAAACCTACGCCTCCATTTTGGTGCGAGCGCGTGCCAATGCCGATCCCGCCCAACTGGGGATCGGCAAGCTTTCTTGCAGGCGGACCGAAACCGGGGCTCGAATATTCGAGTTCCCGGGGGCGGAGGGCAGCGCCAACGCTGACCTCTTTGCAGCCAAGCTGCAGGAGGTCATCGCAGACGCTGCCAAGGTGGCCCGACCGGTGAAGTCGGCGACCATCGAAGTGACCGGTCTTGATGACTCGGTCACCAAGGAGGTGGTGGTGGCGGCGGTCGCAGCCATTGGGGGCTGCGGCGTCGCAGCGGTGCAAGGCCGGGACATCAGGCCCGGCCGCGGCGGCATGGGCACTATTCGGCTCGAGTGCCCAGTCGCCGTTGCAAAAGCGGTCGTTAGCAGGGGTCGGCTCTGCGTCGGCTTCAGCTCGGGTGCAGTCCGGGCCCTTGAGGAGCAGCCTCTGCGCTGCTTCAGGTGCTGCGGCATCGGCCACACCCGAGCCCTGTGCCCGTCGGCGGTGGACAGGTCGGAGACCTGCTACCGCTGCGGCACAGAGGGCCACAAAGCCGCCTCCTGCGCGGTCGCCAAGCCGCACTGCGCCGTCTGTGCCGCGAGGGGACGCCCGGCAGGCCATGTGATGAGGGGGAGGTTGTGCAATCCTCCCCCTCAGAGGGGTAAAGCGCAGGTGCCAGTCGGGCCTGTTGCTAGCACTGCCGTTCCCGAGGTAGGAACGGCGGTGGCTGCGGAGGAGGGGGGTGCGATGTCCGATTGATGGATACAATCGAACATCGCATCCTCCAGGCGAACACCAACCACTGCCGGGCTGCACAGGATCTCCTGATGCAGACCATGGCTGAGTGGTTGGTGGACTTGGCGGTGGTCGCCGAGCCTTACTCGGTCCCTGGCCATTGGCTGGGCGACCGAGACGGCCTGGTGGCGTTGGTGTCGCGGTCTTCCACAGACTCCCCTCCCCTCTCGCTTTTAGAGAGGGGACCGGGATACGTGGCCGCCGCGTGGGGAGATTTGGCCCTGGTTGGGGTCTATTTCTCCCCTAACCGCCCTCTCTCGGACTTTGAGGATTTCCTGGAGATTCTCACTGCAGCCGTAGGGAGGGCGGCGCCACGCCAGGTCGTGGTGTTAGGCGACCTGAACGCCAGGTCGGTGGCCTGGGGCAACCCAGCCGCCTCCTGCAACGTCCGGGGTCGCGCCGTCGAGTTTTGGGCGGCGTCATGCGGCGTGTCCCTCCTCAACAGGGGGGCGGTCCACACGTGTGTGCGGCAACGGGGAGGGTCGGTGGTGGACGTTTCGTTCGCCACCCTCGTGCTAGCCGCACGCATTGTGAACTGGCGGGTGGAATTGGTGGAGACCTTGTCGGACCACCGTTATGTGCGGTTCGACATCTCCACCCAGAGCCCCCGTGGGGAGATGGCCCGCTCTGGCTGGTCTCCCTTCCCACGGTGGGCTCTCACTCGCTTGGACCTGGAGGCAGCCAAGGAGGCGGCCTTCCTCCAAGACTGGCTGTCGCCCCCTGTTGGGGCCCCGGACGTTGACGCCGCAGCGGTCCGGCTGAGGGAATCCTTGACCGAGGTGTGCAACTCCAGCATGCCTCGGTCTCGGCGTCCGCCTCCCCGCCGGGCCGTTTATTGGTGGTCGGAGGAGCTGGCAGGCCTCCGGGCCACTTGCGTGGCGGCCAGAAGGGCCTACACGCGGAGCCGCCGGCGCAGCGCCCGTAATCAGGCAGAGGAGGATCGCCTCTACGCCTCTTACCGAGAGGCGAAGGCGGTCCTCAAGTCGGCTATGGGCGCTGCCAAGGACTCGGCGAGGGCCGAGATGCTGGAGGGTCTCGACAGGGATCCGTATGGGAGACCATACAGGGCGGCGCGGAACCAACTGCGGCCCCATGGTCCCCCACTTACGGAGACCCTCGAGCCGGCGTTGCTGGATGGGGTGGTCCGGTCTCTGTTTCCGCGCAGGACCGACTTCACCCCTCCAGCGATGGACCCTCCGCAGTCGGCGGCTCCGCAGGAGGAAGAGGAGGCACCTCCGGTGACGGAGGAGGAGTTTCGCGCGGGGGTGCTTAGCCTCCGCGCGAAGAAGACGGCTCCTGGGCCGGACGGCGTCCCCGCACGGGTGGTGGCCATAGCTGCCGCTCAAATGGAGGACAGATTTCGGGAACTCTTCAGCGCGTACCTTACGGCTGGAAGGTTCCCGAAACTGTGGAAGGAGGGGCAGCTATGCCTCCTCCGAAAGGAGGGACGCCCGGCGGATTCCCCCTCGGCATACCGGCCCATCGTTCTGCTCGATGAGGTCGGTAAATTGTTCGAGGGGATCATCGCCGGCCGGCTCAGGAGCCAATTGCAGGGTGTAGGGCCGGACCTGTCGGACGCCCAGTTCGGTTTCCGACAGGGCCGGTCCACCATCGACGCGCTGGCCCTTCTTAAGGGCCAGGTGAAAGAGGCGGTCGAGGCGGGGGACGGAGTGTTGGCGGTGTCATTCGACATAGCCAACGCCTTCAACTCCGTTCCCCACTCCACCATTTTGGAGGCACTCCGGTATCACGGAGTGCCCCAATACTTGAGGAGCCTCCTGGCCAGCTACTTGGAGGATCGAGAGGTCCTCCTTGTGGACAAACTGGCCAGGATGCGGAGGTACAGCGCGGAGTCCGGTGTTCCGCAGGGGTCAGTCTTAGGACCCCCCCTGTGGAACATCGGCTTTGACTGGCTGTTGCGGGGAGCTCTTCTCCGGGGCACGAGTGTCATCTGCTACGCGGATGACACTCTCCTTACTGCCCGGGGGAAGAGCTTCGGGGAGGCGGCCTGTCTGGCCTCGGCTGGCGGGTCCTTGGTGGCAGGGAGGATCCGCCGCCTGGGATTGAGGGTGGCGCTGAACAAGACCGAGGCCGTGTTCTTTCACGGGCCTCGGTAGCGCTGCCCTCCAGACGCCCACATTATGGTGGAGGGCGTCAGGGTGGGCGTCCAGGCCCAGATGAAGTATCTGGGCCTGGTGTTGGACAGCAGGTGGCGCTTCGGCCCGCACTTTAGCGGGCTGCCGACGCGCCTGCTGAGGGCTGCGGACGCCCTCTTCTGGCTCCTCCCCAACCTGGGAGGGCCCAACGCACGATGCCGGCGCCTATATGCCGGCATCCTGCGAAGCATGGCCCTGTACGGGGCCCCCATCTGGGCGGACTCCCTCCACAGGAGGGAGAACGCAACCGCCATGCGCAGGCCACAAAGGGCCATTGCACTGCGGGTGGCGAGGGCCTACCGCTCGGTGGGCTTTTCGGCGGCGTGCGCTCTGGCGGGCACCCCTCCTTGGGAGCTGGAGGCGTGGGTGCTCGCCAGAGTGTACGAGTGGACGGCGCGGCGAAAGGCCCTCGGGGAGCGCCCCGTCGCGGAGGAGCGGGAGGCCGTGCGGCGAGAGGCGAGGGACGCCATCATCGTCCATTGGACAGAGGACCTCGCCTCCGCCACCTTTGGCCGCCGAGCCCTGGACGCGCTCGGTCCGGTCCTGCGAGACTGGCTCGAGCGCTCCCACGGGTTCCTCTCATTCCGTCTGGTGCAGGTGTTGTCAGGCCACGGCTGTTTCGGCAAGCACCTGCACCGGATCGGGAGAGAGGAGACCCCGGCGTGCCACGACTGCGGCGCGGCGGAGGACACGGCTCAGCACACCCTCGAGGTGTGCCCGGCTTGGTCTGAGCCGCGCCGCAGTCTAACAGCGGAGATCGGACAGGACCTCTCACTTCCCGGCGTAGTCAACGCCATGCTGGAGAGTGAGGGGTCCTGGGCAGCTGTCGCCTCTTTTTGCGAGGATGTCATCTCGCAAAAGGAGGCGGCGGAGCGCGCGATGGAGGACGACCCTCTCGCTGCGCCGCCGCTCCGCAGGCGCAGAAGAGGTCGGAGAAGACGCCGTCTTCTCCCTCCTCATGGTGGTGATGGGCGGGCGATAGGCGCGGGGGCGCCTCCGCCCGCATTGCACTCCACACCACCCTCGCCGGTCATTCCCAGCCCTCCCCCTGAACGGGGAGGACTTGAGGGGCCCGCCGCTTTAGGCGGGTTGTCGTCGGAGGAGGACTGGACGCTAAGGCTGCGCCGATCTCCCAGTCCTCTTCCACTCGGACGACGCGGGAATAACACTGGGTCGTTTTAGTGGGTATACCGGGTCAGCCCGGGGAGTCCCACATACCCCTCCCGTTCCCCCGACGGGAGGGTATGCGTAAGGCATTTTTTCCCAGTTTAAAAAAAAAAAAAAAAAAAAAGGTTAGGTTAAGTTTAAAGAGGCGGTCGAGGCGGGGGACGGAGTGTTGGCGGTGTCGTTCGACATCGCCAACGCCTTCAACTCCGTTCCCCACTCCACCATATTGGAGGCACTCCGGTATCACGGAGTGCCCCAATATTTGAGGAGACTCCTGGCCAGCTACTTGGAGGATCGAGAGGTCCTCCTTGTGGACAAACTGGCCAGGATGCGGAGATACAGCGCCGAGTCCGGTGTTCCGCAGGGGTCAGTCTTAGGGCCCCCCCTGTGGAACATCGGATTCGACTGGCTGTTGCGGGGAGCTCTTCTCCAGGGCACGAGTGTCATCTGCTACGCGGATGACACTCTCCTCACTGCCCGGGGGAAGAGCTTCGGGGAGGCGGCCTGTCTGGCCTCGGCTGGCGGGTCCTTGGTGGCAGGGAGGATCCGCCGCCTGGGATTGAGGGTGGCGCTGAACAAGACCGAGGCCGTGTTCTTTCACGGGCCTCGGCAGCGCTGCCCTCCCGACGCCCACATTGTGGTGGAGGGCGTCAGGGTGGACGTCCAGGCCCAGATGAAGTATCTGGGCCTGGTGCTGGACAGCAGGTGGCGCTTCGGCCCGCACTTTAGCGGGCTGTCGACGCGCCTGCTGAAGGCCGCGGACGCCCTGTCGTGGCTCCTCCCGAATTTGGGGGGGCCGAACGCACGATGCCGGCGTTTGTATGACGGCATATTGCGGAGCATGGCCCTGTACGGGGCCCCCATCTGGGCGGACTCCCTCCACAGGAGGGAGAACGCTACTTTGATGCGGAGGCCCCAAAGGGCCATTGCACTGCGGGTGGCGAGGGCCTACCGCTCGGTGGGCTTTTCGGCGGCGTGCGCTCTGGCGGGCACCCCTCCTTGGGAGTTGGAGGCGTGGGTGCTCGCCAGAGTGTACGAGTGGACGGCGCGGCGAAAGGCCCTCGGGGAGCGCCCCGTCGCGGAGGAGCGGGAGGCCGTGCGGCGGGAGGCGAGGGACGCCATCATCGTCCATTGGACGGACGACATCGCCTCCGCCACCTTTGGCCGCCGAACCCTGGACGCGCTCGGGCCGGTCCTGCGAGACTGGCTCGAGCGCTCCCACGGGTTCCTCTCATTCCGTCTGGTGCAGGTGTTGTCAGGCCACGGCTGTTTCGGCAAGCACCTGCACCGGATCGGGAGGGAGGAAACCCCGGCGTGCCACGACTGCGGCGCGGCGGAGGACACGGCTCAGCACACCCTCGAGGTGTGCCCGGCTTGGTCTGAGCCGCGCCGCAGTCTAACAGCGGAGATCGGACAGGACCTCTCGCTTCCCGGCGTGGTCAACGCCATGCTGGAGAGTGAGGGGTCCTGGGCAGCTGTCGCCTCTTTTTGCGAGAATGTCATCTCGCAAAAGGAGGCGGCGGAGCGCGCGCGGGAGGACGACCCTCTCGCTGCGCCGCTCCGCAGGCGCAGAAGAGGTCGGAGAAGACGCCGTCTTCTCCCTCCTCATGGTGGTGATGGGCGGGCGATAGGCGCGGGGGCGCCTCCGCCCGCATTGCACTCCACACCACCCTCGCCGGTCATTCCCAGCCCTCCCCCTGAACGGGGAGGACTTGAGGGGCCCGCCGCTTTAGGCGGGTTGTCGTCGGAGGAGGACTGGACGCTAAGGCTGCGCCGATCTCCCAGTCCTCTTCCACTCGGACGACGCGGGAATAACGCTGGGTCGTTTTAGTGGGTATACCGGGTCAGCCCGGGGAGTCCCACATACCCCTCCCGTTCCCCCGACGGGAGGGTATGCGTAATGCATTTTTTCCCAGTTTAAAAAAAAAAAAAAAAAAAAAAAAAAAAGGTTTTTTTTTTTTTTTTTTTTTTTATATTTCAATCAATTACCGCAGACCTGGTGGTCCGCGCCTTTGTGTACTGTTTTACAATTGTTTACAACTTTTTCATTTTTTCGTTACTTACAGTATGTGCTCCTGCATCGGGCACGTTCATTAAAACTACGCTTATATTTCTACAACGTAGCTTATAGTTATGCTCTTAAAAACTACGTGAGTCCATCTTCATATATATACTTTTTTTTTTTTTTTTTTTTTTTAAACCATGCACATGCATTTATTATTTTTTTTATTATAATTTTTTTTTTTTTTTTTTTTTTAATTTTTTTTTTATTTTTTTTTTTTATTATATATTTATAATTTACAGGCATTTAAAGTGTTATTAGTACTTAAACTACACATTTTTTAAAGATAAATATTAATACTAAAAAATATATTTACCGTACGTAGTTGCAATACTCACAATCCTGTAATTGTATAAGTATTGCAACCACAGTTGCACACGGAACACTTTTAACAACTTATTATTATTTTATTATTTATAATTAATTAGTTTAACAACCATAAGGGGCAGATTAGGAGGATTTGAGATGGGGTTGGGGTCTAATGACCAGAGACTTCGCCAGTCTGATCAAAGGTTCGATGACCGCTGTGTCTCGATGCTGCATAGCCGTCTGCAGGTTGTAGTCGACGACCTTTTTAGTCGGCGCATCCATCGCCCTCTTTGCAAAGCGACCCGTGGCGTCGTCGGCGTCGTCGGAATAGTAGACGCAACTGACCGTGTGTCTCGACACCGCCACTACCGCGTGGGAGATGCTGTCATGAACCTGGAGCCTCTTGGACTTGGTGTTGATGATAATGACGCTGTCGTAGGTCAACCCCTGAGCCTCGTGGATGGTTAACGTGCGCGAGCCTTCACCGGATCCGTATCCCTGGCTTATAAGAGAAGCTTTCTCTTCTTGTGTGTGGACCAGGAATAGGGTGTTTTGGGCAGTTCTTGGTATTTGCGCACCAGTGTAACCTTCCACTTTCAGGGAGTGGACCCGCGACAGCGACGACTTGGAGGAGTAGATACCGGAGTATATCTCGCTCAGTGCAAACGCGACATCCATCGGATTTCGATGCGTGCAAAGGAGCTCCTGAGTGATGCCAGCCACCAGAGTTGGACGGGTATACCTTAACTCAAATAGGTTCTCTCTGTCCAAGAATGGCAACTGGTTTACGTCTCCGATAAGGACAACCTCGCTTGCTCCCGACAACTTCACTGCCATGACTATGGCCCCAAAATGGTTCATTAAAGCCTCGTCTACCGTGAGGCGGTAAACTTTCTCTTGCTTCCTGAACCCGTTGACTAAGATTGAGGCCATAGTGCGCACCTTTGTCTTCACTCGATCTCCCAAGCGGTGCGCTAGCTTCTCTCTGAGATCTTTAGCCGCTTCAGTTGTCGTGGTGGCTACGACGTCCTTTTCCTCATCGAAGTGGTTCACCACCCAGGTTGTCTTGCCGCAACCGGGGACGCCGTTCATCCACCTGATACTGGGCACCGCCCAATTTTCCTGCATATCTGGAGCCCCCAAGATGGACTTAGCCATTTCGAGGATCTTATCGTCCAGCATGATTTTGGTACATTTGGCGGTAACCAGTATCGGGTCGGTGCTCGGTGCTCTGAACTTCACTTTACCTGAGCGCTCCGTTTCCTCTTCGTCCAGGGCCACGAAGCCACTTTCCGCGCTGAAGGCTGCCATATACGACCCCCTCATTTCTCCTATGATGACTTGAGATTTGACGTTGTCGTACACGGCCGCCTCGGCTTCCTCGAGCAGTACCCTTAGCAGACCTTCAGTGTTTCTCTGGAAGGTCAGCAGGATCTTTCTGCATGTCATGAGATTGACCTCTCTGGTCGCTCTCACGATTGCTACGTACTCGAGGAAAGCGCTCTTTACTTGGTCTGTAATACCCGACTTCATTGCGAGGGTGGGCGGGCTGACTTGCCCTTTCTCGGCTCTTGTTGGTGTGGGCTTTTGCTGGGTTGGTTCTCTGGGTGCTTCTCTGAAGAACCTCTCCACTGCTGCCTCCTGTTTCTCCGCTGGTGATGTGCTGCTGGTCCCAGGGAGCAGAGAGCCGAGGACAGTGCCGAAAGCCTTCAGGCGACTCCTCGATCGAGCTTGGTCCTCCGGGCTGGTGATTTTGCCCTGCTCCTTTGCAGCTTTTTCGGCGGCTGCCTTTTGCTGGGCCCTTTCTGATCCGCTTTGAGAGGTCAGGCTTGTTGTGGGGCTCGTCGCGCTAGCTGTTGCGTCTCTGGGAGCTCTGAGGAAATTTAATGTTTCCCCTCTGTCCTCGTAGACAACTACCTCATGCTGTTCTGAGGCTCTTAAACAGCCAAAGCGATCTGCGACGTCCCCTCTTTCGCCTCCGACCATCATCGCGTCAACACTTATCGTACGGGCTGTGACCGCCAGGTGTTCTCCTGCCTTCCTGATCTCCTGAAGTAGTGCGCTTGCCTGGGCAAATGGAGTTTCCTCTCCCCACTCGAATAATGCGATCGTCTTCCCTTTGGTTCGCATTAGACGGCATCGGTGAGTGGCTACTTCCATTTGGGGCAGCGCAGCATACTTGCTGCCCTTCATGTTGGTTTTAGTGGTGCTTCCGTTGATCAGGGCGGCAAGGCCAGGTGATATCGGTATTCGGGCCTTAGCTCGGCTTGAGCCTATGCAGAAGCTTATGCCCAGCTTTTCCCCTTCCCTGTTCATGAACAGAGCGACGCCTCGCAGTTTGACGCCTGGGACTCCGTCTCCTCCGCATGCCAAGAATTGTGTAATGGGCATGGTGCTAGGGGCTGGTTGTGAGCTGGTCTCTGCACTTGCTGCTGCTACCGCTGGTGCTGGCTGTTGGTTGGTGTGTCTTGTAAGTAGGGAGCCGAAGAAAGTGCCGAATGCTTTCAGGCGGCTCTTGGTTTGAGCCTGTTCCTCTGAGCTGGTGGTATTGCTCGGCTCCTTTGCTGTTTTTCCGGCGGCTGCCTTCTGCTCGGTCCTCTCAGGTCCGCTTTGAGTGGTCGAGCTTGTTGTGGGGCTCATCGAGCTGGCTGCTGCGTCTCTGGGGGCTCTGAGGTGGCTTAATGATTCCCCTCTGTCTTCATAGACGACTACCTCATGTTGTTCTGAGGCTTTTAAACAGCCGATGCGGTCTGCGATGGCTCCTCTTTCCCCTCCAACCGTCATTGCGTCAACACTGATAGTGCGAGCTGTGACTGCCCTGAGTTCTCCTGCTTTCCTAATCTCTTGAAGCAGTGCGCTTGCCTGGGCAAATGGAGTGTCCTCTCCCCACTCGAATAATGCGATCGTCTTCCCTTTGGTTCGCATTAGACGGCATCGGTGAGTGGCTATTTCCATTTGTGGCAGCGCTGCATATTTGCTGCCTTTGATGGTCGTCTTGGCGGTGCTTCCGTTGATCAGGGCGGCAAGGCCAGGTGATATGGGTATTCGGGCCCTAACTCGGCTTGAGCCTATGCAGAAGCTTATTCCCAACTTTTCCCCTTCTCTGTTCATGAACAGAGCGACGCCTCGCAGTCTGATGCCTGGGACTCCGTCTCCTCCGCATGCCAGGAATTGTGTGATGGGCATGGTGCTAGGGGCTGGTTGTAGGCTGGCTTCTGCTGTTGCTGCTGCTGCCGCTGGTACTAGTTGTTGATTGGTATTTGTGTGTGTGACTGGTGCTACGGTTTGTAGTGTACGTGTTGTGTTTTGCGTTGTTGTAGACTGTGTAGTGGTTGTTGTGCTTGTTGATATGGTCGTGTTTGTATGAGTAGATGGTAGTCGGTTCCGCGTCTGCGTGGTGGCGTCTGTTTTGTTAGCAGCAGCTGCGACTAGAGCGACTTTGCTCGCGAATGCCAAGAATGGTTTTCTGGTAGCCAGATTCCCCATGATGGAGTGGAGTGTGAGCTGGCTTAACTGGGTTTCGATCTTCATTTCCAGCTCCATTCTGTCGTGACTGAACCTGGGGCACTCGAAGAGCAGGTGCCAGACTGTTTCGTCGCAACTGGTATCACAGACGCACGAGGGACTATCTTTTAGGTGAAAACGGTGGAGATACGCTGAGAATCCTCCGTGTCCTGTTAGGACTTGTACATGGGTCGGTGTGAGAACGGCCTCTCTGAGTGTTCTTTTCTTTCTTGCGTCCACGTCGCGTCCCCTGGAAACGGCCCAGTTTGTCACCGTAACGGAGTGGCAGACTGGGTACGGCCAAAGAGCTCTGTACCTTCGTAGCTACACTTGTTTTATCTTGCGGTTTTGTCTACGATCATGCGGAAGGCTATGCCTATGCCCCCGCGGGACGCCTGCGGGCGTTTCTTAAAAGGCCCTTCTCAGGGCCAACCCAAAGGCCCTTCTCAGGGCCAACCCAAAGGCCCTTCTCAGGGCCAACCAAAAGGCCCTTCTCAGGGCCACTCTGACGCTTCAGCGTCGGAAGCTAGTCGCGCGCCGTCTGCGGCTAGCTTCGTTGGAAGGGTGGATTTGTCGGATTCCGACGACGAGTCCCTCTTAAGCGTCTCGGACGCGGGCGACTGTCGGTCGCGGAAGCGGGCCTTCCTCAAGGAGGGGTCCGAGGGCTCCTCGGGCTCAGCCAGGAGGTCGAAGGCCAAGAGGCCGACGACATCTGCGGACACCCGCGTCGTGGGTCTCGCAGATGCCCAGCGGCAGTTGGACCTGGCTCGGCGGACGCAGCACCAGCAAGAGCTGGAAGAGCGTGTTGCTGCGAAGGAGCAGCGGGCGCGTGCTGCTCGGGCCAAGTCCGGTTACGGCGCGTCCCGCGTGCTATACGCGGACCAGTCATTGGCCGAACTGGCGCGCATGGCGGAAGAGGACGAGGAGGAGATCGCGGAGGTCGCCTCCAAGTCCTCTAATCTTAAGGGCACTTTCCAAAAGGCCCTTAAGTGCCGTGCCGCAAGCATGCGCGCCATTATAGAGGAGTTGGTCCAGCGTGAGGCGACCGACGAATCGCGGAAATTGCAGGCGACCGTCGATCGCCTCAAGCTGGAGGTCAGCCAGCTTCATCAGAAGCTGGCTGATGTCATGGCTCGGCCGATTCAGGCCGAACCGAGACCTGCGGCGGAGGCCCCCTCCTCCACCAACCTTGAGGATGTCATCCGCAAGGTGGTTATGGAGGAGAGGGCCTTCACCAGAGCCTGCCTAGCGGGCATAGAGGACCGGCTCCTGCCGGAGAAGCGCCTTCGACCGCCGCTCGCGGCGGACAAGAGGCGAGCCGAGCCGGGGCCGTCCTCGCAAGGGGAGGACGCCCTTCTCCCTTCGACTACTCCGTCCAACCAGCCGGGTTGGACTGAAGTGGTCCGGAAGGGGAAGGGCCGAGGTAAGAAGACGGTGACAGCCGTCCCTGCCGTCCCTGCCACCACGACTCCCAGCCGGTCGCAGGCGACTGGTGGGAGAAAGGGAAAGCAGAAGGGCAAAAGGCCGGCAACGCCCGGACCTGCCGTCCCCGTCACCACGCCTCCCAGTCAGTCGCGGGCGGCTGGCGAGGGCAAGAAGAGGGGGAAGGGGAAATTGGTTCCCCCGAGGTCCGCGGCCGTCGTGGTGACGCTCACCGCGGAGGCTGCGGAGCGCGGGGAAACCTACGTATCCATTTTGGTGCGGGCGCGTGCAAATGCCGATCCCACTCAATTAGGGATCGACAAGGTTTCTTGCCGGCGGACCGAAACCGGGGCTCGAATATTCGAGTTCCCGGGGGCGGAGGGCAGCGCCAACGCTGACCTCTTTGCAGCCAAGCTGCAAGAGGTCATCGCGGACGCTGCCAAGGTGGCCCGACCGGTGAAGTCGGCGACCATCGAGGTGACCGGTCTTGACGACTCGGTCACCAAGGAGGAGGTGGTGGCGGCGGTCGCAGCCATTGGGGGCTGCGGCGTCGCAGCGGTGCAAGGCCGGGACATCAGGCCCGGCCGCGGCGGCATGGGCACTATTCGGCTCGAGTGCCCTGTCGCCGCTGCCAAAGCCGTCCTTGCAAAAGGACGGCTTGCCGTCGGCTTCAGCTCGGGTGCAGTCCGAGCACTTGGAGAACAGCCTCTGCGCTGCTTCAGGTGCTGTGGCATCGGGCACACCCGGGCCCTGTGCCCGTCAGCGGTGGACAGGTCGGAGACCTGCTACCGCTGCGGCACGGAGGGCCACAAAGCCGCCTCCTGCGCGGTCGCCAAGCTGCACTGCGCCGTCTGTGCCGCGAGGGGACGCCCGGCAGGCCATGTGATGAGGGGGAGGTTGTGCAATCCTCCCCCTCAGAGGGGTAAAGCGCAGGTGCCGGTCGGGCCTGCTGTTAGCATCGCCGTTCCTGAGGCGGGAACGGCGGTGGCTGCGGAGGAGGGGGGGTGCGATGTCCGATTGATGGATACAATCGAACATCGCATCCTCCAGGCGAACACCAACCACTGCCGGGCTGCACAGGATCTCCTGATGCAGACCATGGCTGAGTGGTTGGTGGACTTGGCGGTGGTCGCCGAGCCTTACTCGGTCCCTGGCCATTGGCTGGGCGACCGAGACGGCCTGGTGGCAATGGTGTCGCGGTCTTCCACAGACTCCCCTCCCCTCTCGCTTTTAGAGAGGGGACCGGGATACGTGGCCGCCGCGTGGGGAGATTTGGCCCTGGTTGGGGTCTATTTCTCCCCAAACCGCCCTCTCTCGGACTTTGAGGATTTCTTGGAGATCCTCACTGCAGCCGTAGGGAGGGCGGCGCCACGCCAGGTCGTGGTGTTGGGCGACCTGAACGCCAAGTCGGTGGCCTGGGGCAATCCAGCTGCCTCTTGCAACGTCCGGGGACGCGCCGTCGAATTTTGGGCGGCGTCATGCGGTGTGTCCCTCCTCAACAGGGGGGCGGTCCACACGTGTGTGCGGCAACGGGGAGGGTCGGTGGTGGACGTTTCGTTCGCCACCCCCGTGCTAGCCGCACGCATCGTGAACTGGCGGGTGGAGTTGGTGGAGACCTTGTCGGACCACCGTTATGTGCGGTTCGACATCTCCACCCAGAGCCCCCGTGGGGAGATGGCCCGCTCTGGCAGGTCTCCTTTCCCACGGTGGGCTCTCACTCGCCTGGACCGGGAGGCAGCCAAGGAGGCGGCCTTCCTCCAAGACTGGCTGTCGCCCCCTGTTGGGGCCCCGGACGTTGACGCCGCAGCGGTCCGGCTGAGGGAATCCTTGACCGAGGTGTGCAACTCCAGCATGCCTCGGTCTCGGCGTCCGCCTCCCCGCCGGGCCGTTTATTGGTGGTCAGAGGAGCTGGCGGGCCTACGAGCCACCTGCGTGGCGGCCAGAAGGGCCTACACGCGGAGCCGCCGGCGCAGCGCCCGTAATCAGGCAGAGGAGGACCGCCTCTACGCCTCTTACCGAGAGGCAAAGGCGGTCCTCAAGTCGGCTATGGGCGCTGCCAAGGACTCGGCGAGGGCCGAGATGCTGGAGGGTCTCGACAGGGATCCGTATGGGAGACCATACAGGGCGGCGCGGAACCAACTGCGGCCCCATGGTCCCCCACTTACGGAGACCCTCGAGCCGGCGTTGCTGGATGGGGTGGTTCGGTCTCTGTTTCCGCGCAGGACCGACTTCACCCCTCCAGCGATGGACCCTCCGCAGTCGGCGGCTCTGCAAGAGGAGGAGGAGGCACCTCCAGTGACGGAGGAGGAGTTTCGCGCGGGGGTGCTTAGCCTCCGCGCGAAGAAGACGGCTCCTGGGCCGGACGGCGTCCCCGCACGGGTGGTGGCTATAGCTGCCGCTCAAATGGAGGACAGGTTTCGGGAACTCTTCAGCGCGTGCTTTACGGCTGGAAGGTTCCCGAAACTGTGGAAGGAGGGGCAGCTGTGCCTCCTCCGAAAGGAGGGACGCCCGGCGGATTCCCCCTCGGCATACCGGCCCATCGTTCTGCTCGATGAGGTCGGTAAATTGTTCGAGGGGATCATCGCCGGCCGGCTCAGGAGCCATTTGCAGGGTGTAGGGCCAGACCTGTCGGACGCCCAGTTCGGTTTCCGACAGGGCCGGTCCACCATCGACGCGCTGGCCCTTCTTAAGGGCCAGGTGAAAGAGGCGGTCGAGGCTGGGGACGGAGTGTTGGCGGTGTCGTTTGACATCGCCAACGCCTTCAACTCCGTTCCCCACTCCACCATATTGGAGGCACTCCGGTACCACGGAGTGCCCCAATATTTGAGGAGCCTCCTGGCCAGCTACTTGGAGGATCGAGAGGTCCTCCTTGTGGACAAACTGGCCAGGATGCGGAGATACAGCGCGGAGTCCGGTGTTCCGCAGGGGTCAGTCTTAGGGCCCCCCCTGTGGAACATCGGATTTGACTGGCTGTTGCGGGGAGCTCTTCTCCGGGGCACGAGTGTCATCTGCTACGCGGATGACACTCTCCTCACTGCCCGGGGGAAGAGCTTCGGGGAGGCGGCCTGTCTGGCCTCGGCTGGCGGGTCCTTGGTGGCAGGGAGGATCCGCCGCCTGGGATTGAGGGTGGCGCTGAACAAGACCGAGGCCGTGTTCTTTCACGGGCCTCGGCAGCGCTGCCCTCCAGACGCCCACATTATGGTGGAGGGCGTCAGGGTGGGCGTCCAGGCCCAGATGAAGTATCTGGGCCTGGTGTTGGACAGCAGGTGGCGCTTCGGCCCGCACTTTAGCGGGCTGTCGACGCGCCTGCTGAGGGCTGCGGACGCCCTCTCCTGGCTCCTCCCGAACCTGGGGGGGCCGAACGCATGATGCCGGCGTTTATACGCCGGCATCCTGCGTAGCATGGCCCTGTACGGGGCCCCCATCTGGGCGGACTCCCTCCAAAGGAGGGAGAATGCGACCGTTATGCGCAGGCCTCAAAGGGCCATTGCACTGCGGGTGGCGAGGGCCTACCGCTCGGTGGGCTTTTCGGCGGCGTGCGCTCTGGCGAGCACCCCTCCTTGGGAGCTGGAGGCGTGGGTGCTCGCCAGAGTGTACGAGTGGACGGCGCGGCGAAAGGCCCTGGGCGAGCGCCCCGTCGCGGAGGAGCGGGAGGCCGTGCGGCGGGAGGCGAGGGACGCCATCATCGTCCATTGGACGGACGACCTCGCCTCCGCCACCTTTGGCCGCCGAACCTTGGACGCGCTCGGTCCGGTCCTACGAGACTGGCTCGAGCGCTCCCACGGTTTCCTCTCATTCCGTCTGGTGCAGGTATTGTCAGGCCACGGCTGTTTCGGCAAGCACCTGCACCGGATCGGGAGGGAGGAGACCCCGGCGTGCCACGACTGCGGCGCGGCGGAGGACACGGCTCAGCACACCCTCGAGGTGTGCCCGGCTTGGTCTGAGCCGCGCCGCAGTCTAACAGCGGAGATCGGACAGGACCTCTCACTTCCCGGCGTGGTCAACGCCATGCTGGAGAGTGAGGGGTCCTGGGCAGCTGTCGCCTCTTTTTGCGAGGATGTCATCTCGCAAAAGGAGGCGGCGGAGCGCGCGCGGGAGGACGACCCTCTCGCTGCGCCGCTCCGCAGGCGCAGAAGAGGTCGGAGAAGACGCCGTCTTCTCCCTCCTCATGGTGGTGATGGGCGGGCGATAGGCGCGGGGGCGCCTCCGCCCGCATTGCACTCCACACCACCCTCGCCGGTCATTCCCAGCCCTCCCCCTGAACGGGGAGGACTTGAGGGGCCCGCCGCTTTAGGCGGGTTGTCGTCGGAGGAGGACTGGACGCTAAGGCTGCGCCGATCTCCCAGTCCTCTTCCACTCGGACGACGCGGGAATAACACTGGGTCGTTTTAGTGGGTATACCGGGTCAGCCCGGGGAGTCCCACATACCCCCTCCCGTTCCCCCGACGGGAGGGTATGCGTAATGCATTTTTTCCCAGTTTAAAAAAAAAAAAAAAAAAAAAAAGGTTAGGTTAGGTTGGGGGACCCCCCACAGAGTTTGCGTCCACGTCGCGTCCCCTGGAAACGGCCCAGTTTGTCACCGTAACGGAGTGGCATACTGGGTACGGCCAAAGTTCTCTGTGATCTCGTAATTACTGTTTTTATCTTGCCTTTTTAATTGCGAACATGCGGAAGGCTATGCCTATGCCCCCGCGGGACGCCTGCGGGCGTTTTCAAAAAGGCCCTTCTCAGGGCCAACCCAAAGGCCCTTCTCAGGGCCAACCAAAAGGCCCTTCTCAGGGCCACTCCGACGCTTCGGCGTCAGAGGCTAGCCGCGCGCCGTCTGCGGCTAGCTTCTTTGGAAGAGCGGACGACGTTTCGGACTCCGAAAATGAGTCCATTATAAGCGTCTCAGATGCGGGCGATTCACGGTCGCGTAAGCGTGCGTATCGGAAGGGAGGGTCAGAAGGCTCCTCGGGCTCGGGTTCGGTGAGGAAGTCGAAGGCCAAAAAGCCGACGACAGCCGCAGACACACATGATGTGGGTCTCGCGACCGCCCAACGCCAGTTGGACCTGGCTCGGCGGGCACAGAAACAGCAGGACCTAGAAGAGCAGGTTGCTGCCAAGGAGCAGCGGGCGCGCGCCGCCCGAGCAAAGTCCGGTTACGGCGCGTCCCGCGTCCTGTACGCGGACTACTCTGTAGCCGACCTGGAACGGTTGGCGGAGGAGGACGAGGAGGAGATCGCGGAGGTAAGAAAGAAAGAAAGAAAGAAAACTAATTTATTTGGCACACACGAAATCACACAATGTTTGTAACAACAAAAGGAAATGCAAAATTTATTATAAAAACAAAAACATCGTGTGCCCCGCGGCTGCGCCAAATAGGTCCAGTTCAGCAAAATGCCAGACAACTAGGCGCTGCCTGACGCTGGTTTTCAACTGCACCTTATGTTGAAGTGTACGGATGTAAACCAGTTTTGTAGGGTATTAAATAGAGTACAGATTAATATAGATATAATATGCTAAAGTGTAGTTAACGATACATAAATATAATTTAGTGTCCAGTGATAAATAATACACAAAAAAAAAAAACAAAGGGTAGAAAACAATTGAAACAAGAAGCAAATAATTCTGGAAATTAACAGAAAGAAAGAAAGAAGGTGGGCGTCACTTTTCAGTTACAATAATTATCCAATAAAGACACAAACCGAATCCTTTCAGCTGAGAATTGGCCTGACATCATATTAATGACAGGTTCAAGTGCATTATGTCTAGTTTCCGTTGCGCGTCTATTAAATACTGCCGTAAGCGTCTTCTAAAGGCACCGATTGTGTTTAGTGCTCTAATAGGCGGCGGTAGATTATTCCATATTTTGGATGCTGCGTAACGGAAACTGCCCCTGAATGCTGCTGTACTGTGGGGATGCGATGAAAGTTGCTGCGAACATTGCCTTCTCTCACATTCTCGTCTGCTTGCTATCCAGCTCAGCTTGCTGTAGAGGTAGTCTGGCTTTTGAAATTTTACGACACCGAACAACAGACAGGCCAAGTGTAGTTTACGTCTCGATTTCATTTTAAGAGAGAAGTGTTTGTTCAGGAAAGGCGTTACGTGGCTTCTGGGAGGAATCTTGTAGCAAAACCGAGCACAGGCGTTTTGAACCCTCTGAATGAGCTGGTCTGTACGAGCCAGTAGGCGCGGGCCGTACACCGTGTCTGCATAGTTTAGCCTGGACAAAACCAGACTTTCTACAAGCTGTTCCCGAAGGGATTCAGATAGATACGGCCTCATTTTATACAGAACTTTTAGGCGATAGAAGCAGTTTCGCACTGAGTCTGCGATATGTTTTTCGAAGCGAAGGTCCTTGTCCATAATAAGGCCAAGGTTTCGCGCTTCATACACTCGGTCAATTGGTTTGCCCATGAGTTCGACCACGAAATTTGCGGGTAGTTTAGCTAACTGCTGTCTTGTGCCAAGAACCATGAATTTGGTTTTGTTAGGGTTCAGTGACAGACAATTATCTTCGGACCAGGCGGCGATTCTGCAAAGGTCCTCATTGAGGTCTTTTATAGCACTATCGTACTCTTCTGGATAAAATGATATATAAAGTTGAACGTCATCGGCGTATATGTGGTACCTACATTTCTGAAGGCATTTTATTATATCGGCGCAGTACAATATAAAAAGAATCGGTCCTAATATAGAGCCTTGCGGGACTCCTCTCTCTATACAACTGAGTGCTGATCTAAGTGTGGTGCCATCCCCCAAACGTAAATCTACAAGTTGCTTCCTATCACTTAGGTAGCTCTGGAACCATCGAGCAGCGTCAGGGTCGAAACCGTAATAAGTTAACTTGGATAGTAGTAATGGTATATTTATTGCGTCAAATGCCCGGGAAAAATCGAGTAAAACCAGCAATGTACACATCCCCTTATCCTGGGCCGATAGCACATTATCAGTTACATCCAGTAAAGCAGTAGAGGTACTTCGTTGCTTTCTGAAACCTGATTGTAAGTCTGGTAATATACTATTTTGTTCCAAGAAAAGTGTCAACTGGTGGCTAACGACCTTTTCCAGTACCTTCGCAAAACATGGCAAGATGCTAATGGGCCGCAGGTCTTTCAAACTAGTAGGATTAGAATTTTTTGGTAAAGGTCTAACGGAGGCAATCTTCCATTGCTCGGGGAATGTAGACGTTAATATGGAGCGGTTTATAATTTCTGTAATAACATGTAGCGTGTGCGGCAGAGTCATAGCAATCATGTCCAGAGTAATGTTGTCGTAGCCTTCAGCATTACTTTTAAGGTTGTTGAGAATGCGCGAGATGTCAGCCTGCTCCACTGGAACGATAGTAAAAGTGGCATCACCATGCCTACGATTGTTGTAGTAATTAATAAGTTCCAAGCTTGCCACGGCGTTACCAGGGACAGTCAAAAAGCTGTTATTAATTAAGTCAGGATCTGCAAAATGCGACGGAAGGTCTTGTCTTGACTTAGTGGCCATCAAAGTGGATTTAAGGTTTTTCCATAATAGTTTTGGGTTTTTAATATTATTATTTATATTATGTTTATAGTACGCCATTTTTTCGTTATACAAAGAACTCACTACCAAAGCTTTTAATTGTTTGTAGTATTCACCTTTTGATTTAGACTTTGTTTTTCGGTAACTAGTCAGTGCATCATCCCGTAATCGCATCATTAATTTAATCGTATCAGTTATCCACGGATACGATTTTTCTTTAATAGTGCATGTCTTAACCGGTGCGTGAACATCGAACAGGAAGATTATTTGTTGGTTAAAAAAATGCACCATATCGTTCACATGTTCAAATGTTGCAATGTTTTCAAGACATAGACTTAGCAAATCCATGCCAAAGTTGTCGACGCAAATGCTTTTTAGTGGCCTAAATTTCGTGACGTATGGTTTAAACTTATCTCGCTTCACATTAAACTCCCCCACTATGACAGAGTGGCCGTTGATTGAACTAATAGATTCAACAGACGTATATCTAGCTTGTAGGTCGGTACATAGAAGATCAATGAGAGTTTCGCTGGTATCTGTGAAGTGAGTAGGGGTTGTGACCAACTGACTAAGGCTGAGGCTATTCAGAAACTCGTTAAGTTTTTTAGTCTTTATTCCATTTGCATCGAGCAAGTTAACATTAAAATCACCGAGCAATATGTAGTGATCACAATGCCCTAATGAGCTTAGGGAATCTGTCACGGCATCCAGAAAAAGCACAAGGTCAAACCAAGGTGGACGGTACGCGGTACCAATAGCAATTTTTCTGCCGTTTACTGCGAGCGTAAGCCACATTTGTTCGACTGATTCGAACCTGGGATCGACCGCGATAGCACAAGTACGCGCGCTCAGTCCCCGCCGCAGGTAGAAGCCCACACCCCCACCACGACCCGAGCGTACACTCGCCGGCCGCGGCGTGTGACGCAGACGGTAGCCCGGCACCACGGGCGCGCGCCCCTCCTCCCCCGGTCGCAACCAAGTCTCGTTAATGGCCATAACATCAAAACAATGCCTGTCGAGAACACCAATCAAGTCATCGTGCCCCGTACCCAACGAACCAGCATTAAGAAATCCAACTTTAAAAAACTTGTCTTTAGTCATCATTAAGATAGTAAAAAATAAATCCGTCATTATGTAATTTTAATAACATCCCTACCGATTCGAGACCGGTCGCCTCCAAGTCCTCCAATCTAAAAGGGACCTTCCAGAAGGCCCTTAAGAGCCGGGCCGCGAGCATGCGTGGCATTGTGTTGGAGCTAGTCCAACGCAAGACCACCGACGAAACGCGGCAACTGCAGGCGACCGTCGATCGCTTGCAGGCGGAGGTCAGCCAGCTCCACACAAAGCTAGCTGAAGCCACGGCCCGGCCACAGCAGACCGAACCGAGACCTGCGGCGGAGGCCCCCACCCCCACCAACCTTGAGGATGTCATCCGCAAGGTTGTCATGGAGGAGAGGGCCTTCACCAGAGCCTGCCTAGCGGGCATAGAGGACCGGCTCCTGCCGGAGAAGCGCCTTCGACCGCCGCTCGCGGCGGACAAGAGGCGAGCTGAGCCGGGGCCGTCCTCGCAAGGGGAGGACGCCCTTCTCCCTTCCACTACTCCGTCCAACCAGCCGGGTTGGACTGAAGTGGTCCGGAAGGGGAAGGGCCGAGGTAAAAAGACGGCGACGGCCGTCCCTGCCGTCCCCGCCACCACACATACAGGCCAGTCGCAGGCGACTGGTGGGAGAAAGGGAAAGCGGAAGGGCAAAAGGCCGGCAACGCCCGGACCTGCCGTCCCCGTCACCACGCCTCCCAGTCAGTCGCGGGCGGCTGGCGGGGGCAACAAGAAGAAGGGGAAGGGGAAATTGGTTCCCCCGAGGTCCGCAGCCGTCGTGGTGACGCTCACCGCGGAGGCTGCGGAACGCGGGGAAACCTACGCTTCCATTTTGGTGCGGGCGCGTGCCAATGCCGATCCCGCCCAACTGGGGATCGGCAAATTATCTTGCCGGCGTACCGAAACCGGGGCTCGTATTTTCGAGTTCCCGGGGGCGGAGGGCAGCGCCAACGCTGACCTCTTTGCAGCCAAGCTGCAGGAGGTCATCGCGGACGCTGCCAAGGTGGCCCGACCGATGAAGTCGGCGACCATCGAGGTGACCGGTCTTGACGACTCGGTCACCAAGGAGGAGGTGGTGGCGGCGGTCGCAGCCATTGGGGGCTGCGGCGTCGCAGCGGTGCAAGGCCGGGACATCAGGCCCGGCTGCGGCGGCATGGGCACTATTCGGCTCGAGTGCCCAGTCGCCGTTGCAAAAGCGGTCGTTAGCAGGGGTCGGCTCTGCGTCGGCTTCAGCTCGGGTGCAGTCCGGGCCCTTGAGGAGCAGCCTCTGCGCTGCTTCAGGTGCTGCGGCATCGGCCACACCCGAGCCCTGTGCCCGTCGGCGGTGGACAGGTCGGAGACCTGCTACCGCTGCGGCACAGAGGGCCACAAAGCCGCCTCCTGCGCGGTCGCCAAGCCGCACTGCGCCGTCTGTGCCGCGAGGGGACGCCCGGCAGGCCATGTGATGAGGGGGAGGTTGTGCAATCCTCCCCCTCAGAGGGGCAAAGCGCAGGTGCCGGACGGGCCTGTTGCTAGCATCGCCGTTCCTGAGGCAGGAACGGCGGTGGCTGCGGAGGAGGGGGGTGCGATGTCCGATTGATGGATACAATCGAACATCGCATCCTCCAGGCGAACACCAACCACTGCCGGGCTGCACAGGATCTCCTGATGTAGACCATGGCTGAGTGGTTGGTGGACTTGGCGGTGGTCGCCGAGCCCTACTCGGTCCCTGGCCATTGGCTGGGCGACCGAGACGGCCTGGTGGCGTTGGTGTCGCGGTCTTCCACAGACTCCCCTCCCCTCTCGCTTTTAGAGAGGGGACCGGGATACGTGGCCGCCGCGTGGGGAGATTTGGCCCTGGTTGGGGTCTATTTCTCCCCAAACCGCCCAACCGGCCCATCGTCTCTCGGACTTTGAGGATTTCTTGGAGATCATCACTGCAGCCGTAGGGAGGGCGGCGCCACGCCAGGTCGTGGTGTTGGGCGACCTGAACGCCAAGTCGGTGGCCTGGGGCAATCCAGCTGCCTCTTGCAACGTCCGGGGACGCGCCGTCGAATTTTGGGCGGCGTCATGCGGTGTGTCCCTCCTCAACAGGGGGGCGGTCCACACGTGTGTGCGGCAACGGGGAGGGTCGGTGGTGGACGTTTCGTTCGCCACCCCCGTGCTAGCCGCACGCATTGTGAACTGGCGGGTGGAGTTGGTGGAGACCTTGTCGGACCACCGTTATGTGCGGTTCGACATCTCCACCCAGAGCCCCCGTGGGGAGATGGCCCGCTCTGGCAGGTCTCCATTCCCACGGTGGGCTCTCTCTCGCCTGGACCGGGAGGCAGCCAAGGAGGCGGCCTTCCTCCAAGACTGGCTGTCGCCCCCTGTTGGGGCCCCGGACGTTGACGCCGCAGCGGTCCGGCTGAGGGAATCCTTGACCGAGGTGTGCAACTCCAGCATGCCTCGGTCTCGACGTCCGCCTCCCCGCCGGGCCGTTTATTGGTGGTCAGAGGAGCTGGCGGGCCTACGAGCCACCTGCGTGGCGGCCAGAAGGGCCTACACGCGGAGCCGCCGGCGCAGCGCCCGTAATCAGGCAGAGGAGGAGCGCCTCTACGCCTCTTACCGAGAGGCAAAGGCGGTCCTCAAGTCGGCTATGGGCGCTGCCAAGGACTCGGCGAGGGCCGAGATGCTGGAGGGTCTCGACAGGGATCCGTATGGGAGACCATACAGGGCGGCGCGCAATCAGCTAAGGCCCCATGGTCCCCCACTTACGGAGACCCTCGAGCCGGCGTTGCTGGATGGGGGTCTCTGTTTCCGCGCAGGACCGACTTCGCCCCACCAGCAATGGACCCTCCACAGTCGGCGGCTCCGGAGGTGGAAGAGGAGGCACCTCCAGTGACGGAGGAGGAGTTTCGCGCGGGGGTGCTTAGCCTCCGCGCGAAGAAGACGGCTCCTGGGCCGGACGGCGTCCCCGCACGGGTGGTGGCCATAGCTGCCGCTCAAATGGAGGACAGGTTTCGGGAGCTCTTCAGCGCGTGCTTTGCGGCTGGAAGGTTCCCGAAACTGTGGAAGGAGGGGCAGCTATGCCTCCTCCGAAAGGAGGGACGCCCGGCGGATTCCCCCTCGGCATACCGGCCCATCGTTCTGCTCGATGAGGTCGGTAAATTGTTCGAGGGGATCATCGCCGGCCGGCTCAGGAGCCATTTGCAGGGTGTAGGGCCGGACCTGTCGGACGCCCAGTTCGGTTTCCGACGGGGCCGGTCCACCATCGACGCGCTGGCCCTTTTGAAGGGCCAGGTGAAAGGGGCGGTGGAGGCGGGGGACGGAGTGTTGGCGGTGTCGTTCGACATAGCCAACGCCTTCAACTCCGTTCCCCACTCTACAATATTGGAGGCGCTCCGGTATCACGGAGTGCCCCAATACTTGAGGAGGCTCCTGGCCAGCTACTTGGAGGATCGAGAGGTCCTCCTTGTGGACAAACTGGCCAGGTTGCGGAGATACGGCGCGGAGTCCGGTGTTCCGCAGGGGTCTGTCTTAGGGCCCCCCTGTGGAACATCGGATTCGATTGGCTGTTGCGGGGAGCTCTTCTCCAGGGCACGAGTGTCATCTGCTACGCGGATGACACTCTCCTCACTGCCCGGGGGAAGAGCTTCGGGGAGGCGGCCTGTCTGGCCTCGGCTGGCGGGTCCTTGGTGGCAGGGAGAATCCGCCGCCTGGGATTGAGGGTGGCGCTGAACAAGACCGAGGCCGTGTTCTGTCACGGGCCTCGGCAGCGCTGCCCTCCCGACGCCCATATTGTGGTGGAGGGCGTCAGGGTGGGCGTCCAGGCCCAGATGAAGTATCTGGGCCTGGTGTTGGACAGCAGGTGGCGCTTCGGCCCGCACTTTAGCGGGCTGTCGACGCGCCTGCTGAGGGCTGCGGACGCCCTCTCCTGGCTCCTCCCGAACTTGGGGGGGCCGAACGCACGATGCCGGCGTTTATATGCCGGCATCCTGCGGAGCATGGCCCTGTACGGGGCCCCCATCTGGGCGGACTCCCTCAACAGGAGGGAGAACGCAACTGCCATGCGCAGGCCCCAAAGGGCCATTGCACTGCGGGTGGCGAGGGCCTACCGCTCGGTGGGCTTCTCGGCGGCGTGCGCTCTGGCGGGCACCCCTCCTTGGGAGTTGGAGGCGTGGGTGCTCGCCAGAGTGTACGAGTGGACGGCGCGGCGAAGGGCCCTCGGCGAGCGCCCCGTCGCGGAGGAGCGGGAGGCCGTGCGGCGGGAGGCGAGGGACGCCATCATCGTCCATTGGACAGAGGACCTCGCCTCCGCCACCTTTGGCCGCCGTACATTGGACGCGCTCGGTCCGGTCCTACGAAACTGGCTCGAGCGCTCCCACGGGTTCCTCTCATTCCGTCTGGTGCAGGTGTTGTCAGGCCACGGCTGTTTCGGCAAGCACCTGCACCGGATCGGGAGGGAGGAGACCCCGGCGTGCCACGACTGCGGCGCGGCGGAGGATACGGCTCAGCACACCCTCGAGGTGTGCCCGGCTTGGTCTGAGCCGCGCCGCAGTCTAACAGCGGAAATAGGACAGGACCTCTCGCTTCCCGGCGTGGTCAACGCCATGCTGGAGAGTGAGGGGTCCTGGGCAGCTGTCGCCTCTTTTTGCGAGGATGTCATCTCGCAAAAGGAGGCGGCGGAGCGCGCGCGGGAGGACGACCCTCTCGCTGCGCCGCTCCGTAGGCGGAGAAGAGGTCGGAGAAGACGCCGTCTTCTCCCTCCTCATGGTGGTGATGGGCGGGCGATAGGCGCGGGGGCGCCTCCGCCCGCATTGCACTCCACACCACCTCCGCTGGTCATTCCCAGCCCTCCCCCTGAACGGGGAGGACTTGAGGGGCCCGCCGCTTTAGGCGGGTTGTCGTCGGAGGAGGACTGGACGCTAAGGCTGCGCCGATCTCCCAGTCCTCTTCCACTCGGACGAAGCGGGAATGCCGCTGGGTTATTTTAGTGGGTATACCGGGTCAGCCCGGGGAGTCCCACATACCCCTCCCGTTCCTCCGACGGGAGGGTATGCGTAATGCATTTTTTCCCAGCATAAAAAAAAAAAAAAAAAAAAAAAAAAAAAAGTTAGGTTAGGTTGGGGGACCCCCCACAGAGTTTTGCGTCCACGTCGCGTCCCCTGGAAACGGCCCAGTTTGACACCGTAACGGAGTGGCATACTGGGTACGGCCAAAGTTCTCTGTGTACTCGTAGCTATCATCATTTTAACTTGCGTTGTAGACTGCGATCAAGCGGTAGGTATCATGCCTAAACCCCCGCGGGACGCCTGCGGGCGTTTTAAAAAAGGCCCTTCTCAGGGCCAACCCAAAGGCCCTTCTCAGGGCCAACCAAAAGGCCCTTCTCAGGGCCAACCAAAAGGCCCTTCTCAGGGCCAACCAAAAGGCCCTTCTCAGGGCCAATCCGACGCTTCAGCGTCTGAAGCTAGCCGCGCGCCGTCTGCGGCTAGCTTCTTTGGAAGGGCGGACCTGTCCGATTCGGACGAGTCCGTCATAAGCGTCTCGGACGTTGGCGACACTAGGTCGCGAAAGCGGGCCTTCCGTAAGGAAGGGTCCGAGGGCTCCTCGAGTTCGACGAGGAAGTCCACGGCCGCGAAGAAGCCGACGACATCTGCGGACACCCACGTCGTGGGTCTCGTAGATGCCCAGCGGCAGTTGGACCTGGCTCGTCGGGCGCAGCACCAGCAAGAGCTCGAAGAGCGCGTTGCTGCGAAGGAGCAGCGTGCGCGTGCTGCTCGGGCCAGGTCGGGGTATGGTGCGTCCCGCGTGCTATACGCGGACCAGTCCTTGGCCGAGCTGGCGCGCATGGCGGAAGAGGACGAGGAGGAGATCGCGGAGGTCGCCTCCAAGTCCTCTAATCTTAAGGGCACTTTTCAAAAGGCCCTTAAGTGCCGTGCCGCAAGCATGCGCGCCATTATAGAGGAGTTGGTCCAGCGTGAGGCGACCGACGAATCGCGCAAATTGCAGGCGACCGTCGATCGCCTCAAGCTGGAGGTCAGCCAGCTTCATCAGAAGCTGGCTGATGTCATGGCTCAGCCGATTCAGGCCGAACCGAGACCTGCGGCGGAGGCCCCCTCCTCCACCAACCTTGAGGATGTCATCCGCAAGGTGGTTATGGAGGAGAGGGCCTTCACCAGAGCCTGCCTAGCAGGAATAGAGGACCGGCTCCTGCCGGAGAAGCGCCTCCGACCGCCGCTCGCGGCGGACAAGAGGCGAGCCGAGCCGGGGCCGTCCTCGCAAGGGGAGGACGCCCTTCTCCCTTCCACTACTCCGTCCAACCAGCCGGGTTGGACTGAAGTGGTCCGGAAGGGGAAGGGCAGGGGGAAAAAGACGGCAACAGCCGTCCCTGCCGTCCCTGCCACCACGACTCCCAGCCGGTCGCGGGCGACTGAGAAGGGAAAGGGGAAGGGGAAGGGCAAAAGGCCGGCAACGCCCGGACCTGCCGTCCCCGTCACCACGCCTCCCAGTCAGTCGCGGGCGGCTGGCGGGGGCAAGAAGAAGGGGAAGAGGAAATTGGTTCCCCCGAAGTCCGCGGCCGTCGTGGTGACGCTCACCGCGGAGGCTGCGGAACGCGGGGAAACCTACGCTTCCATTTTGGTGCGGGCGCGTGCCAATGCCGATCCCGCCCAACTGGGGATCGGCAAATTATCTTGCCGGCGTACCGAAACCGGGGCTCGTATTTTCGAGTTCCCGGGGGCGGAGGGCAGCGCCAACGCTGACCTCTTTGCAGCCAAGCTGCAGGAGGTCATCGCGGACGCTGCCAAGGTGGCCCGACCAGTCAAGTTGGCGGCCATCGAGGTGACCGATCTTGACGATTCGGTCACCAAGGAGGAGGTGGTGGCGGCGGTCGCAGCGATCGGTGGCTGCGACGTCGCGGCGGTGCGGGGTCGGGACATCAGGCCTGGCCGCGGCGGCATGGGCACTATCCGGCTCGAGTGTCCGGTCGCCGCTG
The DNA here is from genome assembly GCA_950371165.1 of Lacanobia oleracea. Taxonomy (NCBI): domain Eukaryota; kingdom Metazoa; phylum Arthropoda; class Insecta; order Lepidoptera; family Noctuidae; genus Lacanobia; species Lacanobia oleracea. Next base: position 730,802 of record OX493408.1, read on the forward strand.
CCAAAGCCGTCCTTGAAAAAGGACGGCTCGCCGTCGGCTTCAGCTCGGGTGCAGTCCGAGCACTTGGAGAGCAGCCTTTGCGCTGCTTCAGGTGCTGCGGCATCGGACACACCCGAGCCCTCTGTCCGTCCACCGTCGACAGGTCCGACGCCTGCTACCGCTGCGGCAAGGAGGGCCACAAAGCCGCAGCCTGCACGGTCGCCAAGCCACACTGCGTGGTGTGTGCTGCCAGTGGCCGCCCAGCAGGCCACGTAATGAGGGGGAGGTTGTGCAACCCCCCCCTTAAGAAGGGCAAAGCGCAGGTGCCGGCCGGGCCTGCTGCTAGCACTGCCGTTCCCGAGGTCGGAACGGCGGTGGCTGCGGAGGAGGGGGGTGCGATGTCCGATTGATGGATACAATCGAACATCGCATCCTCCAGGCGAACACCAACCACTGCCGGGCTGCACAGGATCTCCTGATGCAGACCATGGCTGAGTGGTTGGTGGACTTGGCGGTGGTCGCCGAGCCCTACTCGGTCCCTGGCCATTGGCTGGGCGACCGAGACGGCCTGGTGGCAATGGTGTCGCGGTCTTCCACAGACTCCCCTCCCCTCTCGCTTTTAGAGAGGGGACCGGGATACGTGGCCGCCGCGTGGGGGGATTTGGCCCTGGTTGGGGTCTATTTCTCCCCAAACCGCCCTCTCTCGGACTTTGAGGATTTCTTGGAGATCCTCACTGCAGCCGTAGGGAGGGCGGCGCCACGCCAGGTCGTGGTGTTGGGCGACCTGAACGCCAAGTCGGTGGCCTGGGGCAATCCAGCTGCCTCTTGCAACGTCCGGGGACGCGCCGTCGAATTTTGGGCGGCGTCATGCGGTGTGTCCCTCCTCAACAGGGGGGCGGTCCACACGTGTGTGCGGCAACGGGGAGGGTCGGTGGTGGACGTTTCGTTCGCCACCCCCGTGCTAGCCGCACGCATCGTGAACTGGCGGGTGGAGTTGGTGGAGACCTTGTCGGACCACCGTTATGTGCGGTTCGACATCTCCACCCAGAGCCCCCGTGGGGAGATGGCCCGCTCTGGCAGGTCTCCCTTCCCACGGTGGGCTCTCACTCGCCTGGACCGGGAGGCAGCCAAGGAGGCGGCCTTCCTCCAGGACTGGCTGTCGCCCCCTGTTGGGGCCCCGGACGTTGACGCCGCAGCGGTCCGGCTGAGGGAATCCCTGACCGAGGTGTGCAACTCCAGCATGCCTCGGTCTCGGCGTCCGCCTCCCCGCCGGGCCGTTTATTGGTGGTCAGAGGAGCTGGCGGGCCTCCGGGCCACTTGCGTGGCGGCCAGCAGGGCCTACACGCGGAGCCGCCGGCGCAGCGCTCGTAGTCTGGCAGAGGAGGACCGCCTCTACGCCTCTTACCGAGAGGCAAAGGCGGTCCTCAAGTCGGCTATGGGCGCTGCCAAGGACTCGGCGAGGGCCGAGATGCTGGAGGGTCTCGACAGGGATCCGTATGGGAGACCATACAGGGCGGCGCGCAATCAGCTAAGGCCCCATGGTCCCCCACTTACGGAGACCCTCGAGCCGGCGTTGCTGGATGGGGTGGTCCGGTCTCTGTTTCCGCGCAGGACCAACTTCACCCCTCCAGCGATGGACCCTCCGCAGGCGGCGGCTCCGCAGGAGGAGGAAGAGGTGCCTCCAGTAACGGAGGAGGAATTTCGCGCGGGGGTTCTTAGCCTCCGCGCGAAGAAGACGGCTCCTGGGCCGGACGGCGTCCCCGCACGGGTGGTGGCCATAGCTGCCACTCAAATGGAGGACAGGTTTCGGGAACTCTTCAGCGCGTGCTTTGCGGCTGGAAGGTTCCCGAAACTGTGGAAGGAGGGGCAGCTATGCCTCCTCCGAAAGGAGGGACGCCCGGCGGATTCCCCCTCGGCATACCGGCCCATCGTTCTGCTCGATGAGGTCGGTAAATTGTTCGAGGGGATCATCGCAGGCCGGCTCAGGAGCCATTTGCAGGGTGTAGGGCCGGACCTGTCGGACGCCCAGTTCGGTTTCCGACAGGGCCGGTCCACCATCGACGCGCTGGCCCTTCTTAAGGGCCAGGTGAAAGAGGCGGTCGAGGCGGGGGACGGAGTGTTGGCGGTGTCGTTTGACATCGCCAACGCCTTCAACTCCGTTCCCCACTCCACCATATTGGAGGCACTCCGGTACCACGGAGTGCCCCAATATTTGAGGAGCCTCCTGGCCAGCTACTTGGAGGATCGAGAGGTCCTCCTTGTGGACAAACTGGCCAGGATGCGGAGATACAGCGCGGAGTCCGGTGTTCCGCAGGGGTCAGTCTTAGGGCCCCCCCTGTGGAACATCGGCTTTGACTGGCTGTTGCGGGGAGCTCTTCTCCAGGGCACGAGTGTCATCTGCTACGCGGATGACACTCTCCTTACTGCCCGGGGGAAGAGCTTCGGGGAGGCGGCCTGTCTGGCCTCGGCTGGCGGGTCCTTGGTGGCAGGGAGGATCCGCCGCCTGGGATTGAGGGTGGCGCTGAACAAGACCGAGGCCGTGTTCTTTCACGGGCCTCGGCAGCGCTGCCCTCCAGACAACCACATTGTGGTGGAGGGCGTCAGGGTGGGCGTCCAGGCCCAGATGAAGTATCTGGGCCTGGTGTTGGACAGCAGGTGGCGCTTCGGCCCGCACTTTAGCGGGCTGTCGACGCGCCTGCTGAGGGCTGCGGACGCCCTCTCCTGGCTCCTCCCGATCCTGGGGGGGCCCAACGCACGATGCCGTCGCCTATATGCCGGCATCCTGCGGAGCATGGCCCTGTACGGGGCCCCCATCTGGGCGGACTCCCTCCACAGGAGGGAGAACGCAACCGCCATGCGCAGGCCACAAAGGGCCATTGCACTGCGGGTGGCGAGGGCCTACCGCTCGGTGGGCTTTTCGGCGGCGTGCGCTCTGACGAGTGGACGGCGCGGCGAAAGGCCCTCGGGGAGCGCCCCGTCGCGGAGGAGCGGGAGGCCGTGCGGCGGGAGGCGAGGGACGCCATCATCGTCCATTGGACGGACGACCTCGCCTCCGCCACCTTTGGCCGCCGAACCTTGGACGCGCTCGGTCCGGTCCTGCGAGACTGGCTCGAGCGCTCCCACGGGTTCCTCTCATTCCGTCTGGTGCAGGTGTTGTCAGGCCACGGCTGTTTCGGCAAGCACCTGCACCGGATCGGGAGAGAGGAGACCCCGGCGTGCCACGACTGCGGCGCGGCGGAGGACACGGCTCAGCACACCCTCGAGGTGTGCCCGGCTTGGTCTGAGCCGCGCCGCAGTCTAACAGCGGAGATCGGACAGGACCTCTCACTTCCCGGCGTGGTGAATGCCATGCTGGAGAGTGAGGGGTCCTGGGCAGCTGTCGCCTCTTTTTGCGAGGATGTCATCTCGCAAAAGGAGGCGGCGGAGCGCGCGCGGGAGGACGACCCTCTCGCTGCGCCGCTCCGCAGGCGCAGAAGAGGTCGGAGAAGACGCCGTCTTCTCCCTCCTCATGGTGGTGATGGGCGGGCGATAGGCGCGGGGGCGCCTCCGCCCGCATTGCACTCCACACCACCTCCGACGGTAATTCCCAGCCCTCCCCCTGAACGGGGAGGACTTGAGGGGCCCGCCGCTTTAGGCGGGTTGTCGTCGGAGGAGGACTGGACGCTAAGGCTGCGCCGATCTCCCAGTCCTCTTCCACTCGGACGACGCGGGAATAACGCTGGGTCGTTTTAGTGGGTATACCGGGTCAGCCCGGGGAGTCCCACATACCCCTCCCGTTCCCCCGACGGGAGGGTATGCGTAATGCATTTTTTCCCAGTTTAAAAAAAAAAAAAAAAGGTTAGGTTAGGTTGGGGGGGGGGACCCCCCACAGAGTTTGCGTCCACGTCGCGTCCCCTGGAAACGGCCCAGTTTGTCACCGTAACGGAGTGGCATACTGGGTACGGCCAAAGTTCTCTGTGATCTCGCAGTTACTGTTTTGTTTTATCGTGCCTTGTTGACTGCGTATTTGCCGAAGGCGTCATGCCTATGCGAGGGCTCGCGGGACGCCTACGGGCGGTTTTTAAAAGGCCCTTCTCAGGGCCAACCCAAAGGCCCTTCTCAGGGCCAACCCAAAGGCCCTTCTCAGGGCCAACCAAAAGGCCCTTCTCAGGGCCACTCCGACGCTTCAGCGTCGGAAGCTAGTCGCGCGCCGTCTGCGGCTAGCTTCGTTGGAAGGGTGGACTTGTCGGATTCCGACGACGAGTCCCTCTTAAGCGTCTCGGACGCGGGCGACTGTCGGTCGCGGAAGCGGGCCTTCCTCAAGGAGGGGTCCGAGGGCTCCTCGGGCTCAGCCAGGAGGTCGAAGGCCAAGAGGCCGACGACAGCCGCGGACACCCACGTGGTGGGTCTCGCGGACGCCCAGCGGCAGCTGGACCTGGCTCGGCGGACGCAGCAGCAGCAGAACCTGGAGGAGAGGGTCGCTGCTAAGGAGCAGCGGGCGCGTGCTGCTCGGGCCAGGTCCGGTTACGGCGCGTCCCGCGTTCTGTACGCGGACTATTCTCTGGCCGAGCTGGAGCGGATGGCAGAGGAGGACGAGGAGGAGATCGCGGAGGTCGCCTCTAAATCCTCGAACCTTAAGGGTACCTTCCAGAAGGCCCTTAAGTGCCGAGGTGCGAGCATGCGCGGCATCATTGCGGAGCTCGTAAAGAGAAAGGCGACCGACGAGACTCGCCAGTTGCAGGCGGTAGTGGATCGCCTGAAGGTGGAGGTCAGCCAGCTTCACCAGAAGCTGGCTGATGTCACGGCTCGGCCGAGTCAGGCCGAACCGAGACCTGCGGCGGAGGTCCCCAACCCCACCAACCTTGAGGATGTTATCCGCAAGGTTGTCATGGAGGAGAGGGCCTTCACCAGAGCCTGCTTAGCAGGTATCGAGGACCGGCTCCTGCCGGAGAAGCGCCTCCGACCACCGCTCGCGGCGGACAAGAGGCGAGCCGAGCCGGGGCCGTCCTCGCAAGGGGAGGACGCCCTTCTCCCTTCCACTACTCCGTCCAACCAGCCGGGTTGGACTGAAGTGGTCCGGAAGGGGAAGGGCCGAGGTAAGAAGACGGTGACAGCCGTCCCTGCCGTCCCTGCCACCACGACTCCCAGCCGGTCGCAGGCGACTGAGAAGGGAAAGCGGAAGGGGAAGGGCAAAAGGCCGGCAACGCCCGGACCTGCCGTCCCAGCCACCACGCCTCCCAGCCAGTCGCAGGCGACCAAGAAGAGGAAGGGAAAACTCGTTCCCCCAAAGTCCGCAGCCGTCGTTGTGACACTCACCGCGGAGGCTGCGGAACGTGGGGAAACCTACGCTTCCATTTTGGTGCGGGCGCGAGCCAATGCCGATCCCACCCAATTGGGGATCAGCAAGGTTTCTTGCCGGCGGACCGAAACCGGGGCTCGAATATTCGAGTTCCCGGGGGCGGAGGGCAGCGCCAACGCTGACCTCTTTGCAGCCAAGCTGCAAGAGGTCATCGCGGACGCTGCCAAGGTGGCCCGACCAGTCAAGTCGGCGGCCATCGAGGTGACCGGTCTTGACGACTCGGTCACCAAGGAGGAGGTGGTGGCGGCGGTCGCAGCCATTGGGGGCTGTGGCGTCGCAGCGGTGCAAGGCCGGGACATAAGGCCCGGCCGCGGCGGCATGGGCACTATCCGGCTCGAGTGCCCTGTCGCCGCTGCCAAAGCCGTCCTTGCAAAAGGACGCCTCCTTGTCGGCTTCAGCTCGGGTGCAGTCCGAGCACTTGGAGAACAGCCTCTGCGCTGCTTCAGGTGCTGTGGCATCGGGCACACCCGGGCCCTGTGCCCGTCAGCGGTGGACAGGTCGGAGACCTGCTACCGCTGCGGCACGGAGGGCCACAAAGCCGCCTCCTGCGCGGTCGCCAAGCTGCACTGCGCCGTCTGTGCCGCAAGGGGACGCCCGGCAGGCCATGTGATGAGGGGGAGGTTGTGCAATCCTCCCCCTCAGAGGGGTAAAGCGCAGGTGCCGGTCGGGCCTGCTGTTAGCATCGCCGTTCCTGAGGCAGGAACGGCGGTGGCTGCGGAGGAGGGGGGTGCGATGTCCGATTGATGGATACAATCGAACATCGCATCCTCCAGGCGAACACCAACCACTGCCGGGCTGCACAGGATCTCCTGATGCAGACCATGGCTGAGTGGTTGGTGGACTTGGCGGTGGTCGCCGAGCCTTACTCGGTCCCTGGCCATTGGCTGGGCGACCGAGACGGCCTGGTGGCAATGGTGTCGCGGTCTTCCACAGACTCCCCTCCCCTCTCGCTTTTAGAGAGGGGACCGGGATATGTGGCCGCCGCGTGGGGAGATTTGGCCCTGGTTGGGGTCTATTTCTCCCCAAACCGCCCTCTCTCGGACTTTGAGGATTTCTTGGAGATCCTCACTGCAGCCGTAGGGAGGGCGGCGCCACGCCAGGTCGTGGTGTTGGGCGACCTGAACGCCAAGTCGGTGGCCTGGGGCAATCCAGCTGCCTCTTGCAACGTCCGGGGACGCGCCGTCGAATTTTGGGCGGCGTCATGCGGTGTGTCCCTCCTCAACAGGGGGGCGGTCCACACGTGTGTGCGGCAACGGGGAGGGTCGGTGGTGGACGTTTCGTTCGCCACCCCCGTGCTAGCCGCACGCATCGTGAACTGGCGGGTGGAGTTGGTGGAGACCTTGTCGGACCACCGTTATGTGCGGTTCGACATCTCCACCCAGAGCCCCCGTGGGGAGATGGCCCGCTCTGGCAGGTCTCCTTTCCCACGGTGGGCTCTCACTCGCCTGGACCGGGAGGCAGCCAAGGAGGCGGCCTTCCTCCAAGACTGGCTGTCGCCCCCTGTTGGGGCCCCGGACGTTGACGCCGCAGCGGTCCGGCTGAGGGAATCCTTGACCGAGGTGTGCAACTCCAGCATGCCTCGGTCTCGGCGTCCGCCTCCCCGCCGGGCCGTTTATTGGTGGTCAGAGGAGCTGGCGGGCCTACGAGCCACCTGCGTGGCGGCCAGAAGGGCCTACACGCGGAGCCGCCGGCGCAGCGCCCGTAATCAGGCAGAGGAGGACCGCCTCTACGCCTCTTACCGAGAGGCAAAGGCGGTCCTCAAGTCGGCTATGGGCGCTGCCAAGGACTCGGCGAGGGCCGAGATGCTGGAGGGTCTCGACAGGGATCCGTATGGGAGACCATACAGGGCGGCGCGCAATCAGCTAAGGCCCCATGGTCCCCCACTTACGGAGACCCTCGAGCCGGCGTTGCTGGATGGGGTGGTCCGGTCTCTGTTTCCGCGCAGGACCAACTTCACCCCTCCAGCGATGGACCCTCCGCAGGCGGCGGCTCCGCAGGAGGAGGAAGAGGTGCCTCCAGTAACGGAGGAGGAATTTCGCGCGGGGGTTCTTAGCCTCCGCGCGAAGAAGACGGCTCCTGGGCCGGACGGCGTCCCCGCACGGGTGGTGGCCATAGCTGCCGCTCAAATGGAGGACAGGTTTCGGGAACTCTTCAGCGCGTGCTTTACGGCTGGAAGGTTCCCGAAACTGTGGAAGGAGGGGCAGCTATGCCTCCTCCGAAAGGAGGGACGCCCGGCGGATTCCCCCTCGGCATACCGGCCCATCGTTCTGCTCGATGAGGTCGGTAAATTGTTCGAGGGGATCATCGCCGGCCGGCTCAGGAGCCATTTGCAGGGTGTAGGGCCGGACCTGTCGGACGCCCAGTTCGGTTTCCGACAGGGCCGGTCCACCATCGACGCGCTGGCCCTTCTTAAGGGCCAGGTGAAAGAGGCGGTCGAGGCGGGGGACGGAGTGTTGGCGGTGTCGTTTGACATCGCCAACGCCTTCAACTCCGTTCCCCACTCTACAATATTGGAGGCACTCCGGTATCACGGAGTGCCCCAATACTTGAGGAGGCTCCTGGCCAGCTACTTGGAGGATCGAGAGGTCCTCCTTGTGGACAAGCTGGCCAGGTTGCGGAGGTACAGCGCGGAGTCCGGTGTTCCGCAGGGGTCTATCTTAGGGCCCCCCCTGTGGAACATCGGATTCGACTGGCTTTTGCGGGGAGCTCTTCTCCAGAGCACGAGTGTCATCTGCTACGCGGATGACACTCTCCTCACTGCCCGGGGGAAGAGCTTCGGGGAGGCGGCCTGTCTGGCCTCGGCTGGCGGGTCCTTGGTGGCAGGGAGGATCCGCCGCCTGGGATTGAGGGTGGCGCTGAACAAGACCGAGGCCGTGTTCTTTCACGGGCCTCGGCAGCGCTGCCCTCCCGACGCCCACATTGTGGTGGAGGGCGTCAGGGTGGACGTCCTGGTGCTGGACAGCAGGTGGCGCTCTTCAGCGGGCTGTCGACGCGCCTGCTGAAGGCCGCGGACGCCCTGTCGTGGCTCCTCCCGAATTTGGGGGGGCCGAACGCACGATGCCGGCGTTTGTATACCATATTGCGGAGCATGGCCCTGTACGGGGCCCCCATCTGGGCGGACTCTCTCCACAGGAGGGAGAACGCTACTATGATGCGGAGGCCCCAAAGGGCCATTGCACTGCGGGTGGCGAGGGCCTATCGCTCGGTGGGCTTTTCGGCGGCGTGCGCTCTGGCGGGCACCCCTCCTTGGGAGTTGGAGGCATGGGTTCTCGCCAGAGTGTACGAGTGGACGGCGCGGCGAAAAGCCCTCGGGGAGCGCCCCGTCGCGGAGGAGCGGGAGGCCGTGCGGCGGGAGGCGAGGGACGCCATCATCGTCCATTGGACGGACGACCTCGCCTCCGCCACCTTTGGCCGCCGAACCCTGGACGCGCTCGGTCCGGTCCTGCGAGACTGGCTCGAGCGCTCCCACGGTTTCCTCTCATTCCGTCTGGTGCAGGTGTTGTCAGGCCACGGCTGTTTCGGCAAGCACCTGCACCGGATCGGGAGGGAGGAGACCCCGGCGTGCCACGACTGCGGCGCGGCAGAGGACACGGCTCAGCACACCCTCGAGGTGTGCCCGGCTTGGTCTGAGCCGCGCCGCAGTCTAACAGCGGAGATCGGACAGGACCTCTCACTTCCCGGCGTGGTCAACGCCATGCTGGAGAGTGAGGGGTCCTGGGCAGCTGTCGCCTCTTTTTGCGAGGATGTCATCTCGCAAAAGGAGGCGGCGGAGCGCGCGCGGGAGGACGACCCTCTCGCTGCGCCGCTCCGCAGGCGCAGAAGAGGTCGGAGAAGACGCCGTCTTCTCCCTCCTCATGGTGGTGATGGGCGGGCGATAGGCGCGGGGGCGCCTCCGCCTGCATTGCACTCCACACCACCCTCGCCGGTCATTCCCAGCCCTCCCCCTGAACGGGGAGGACTTGAGGGGCCCGCCGCTTTAGGCGGGTTGTCGTCGGAGGAGGACTGGACGCTAAGGCTGCGCCGATCTCCCAGTCCTCTTCCATTCGGACGACGCGGGAATAACGCTGGGTCGTTTTAGTGGGTATACCGGGTCTGCCCGGGGAGTCCCACATACCCCTCCCGTTCCCCCGACGGGAGGGTATGCGTAATGCATTTTTTCCCAGCATAAAAAAAAAAAAAAAAAAAAAAAAAAAAGGTTAGGTTAGGTTACGTTTTTTTTTTTTTTTTTTTTTTTTTTATTGTATGGCAGGAGGGGAAATCCTCATGGACGCCCCAACCGCCTCACGAATGACACGGTTGGGGCAGTGCCGGACTCTTACCGGCTAAAACCACCTCCTGCCTTTCTTAATCATTTCTCCGATATTTCGGTCGGAGGCTTGTATTTCTATTTTTGTTAATTTTAATATCTGCTTATTTTCTGTGACTTGTTTGTGTGTGAGATTGTGTCATACATTTTCATTTTTAGGTTTCTTTGCCAGATGGGATTGCATTCTTGTGATTTTTTGTTTTTTATTTCTATTTCTTTAGTATAACACAAGTATGATATAGCTCAGTATATTTACTGTGTTATTTTCCTTATCTATGTTTTGTTTCTATCTATAACTACCTTTATTATTTTTATGCAAAAATCTAAAAATTTATTTCGTTTTTCTTCATCTGTCATGATTTTGTTTATGTTCTTTCCTATTAATTCCACCTCTATTTCATTTTCCAGGTCATATCTCGCAAGACCGAACATGGGACACTCGGTTATGAGGTGCAGGATGGTTTCCTCTTCCGCTGGGTCGCATACACATTCTGGTGAGTCTTTCTTTTTAAAACGGTTAAGGTAGTGGGAGAAGCCCCCATGTCCCGTAAAAAGTTGCGTGTGGTGGAAGGTGATTTCCACAGTCCTGCTGATTTTGTAGGCGTCGGCAGCTGAGGGGAAGAAAAGTTTTGTGACACTGGCTTTGGTCTCACTTTTGTATCTTGTTTCCCATTTATCAATCGACTCACTTCTAATGGTTCGCTTGATAAATGAGAGAGGACATTTGTCGAAGTCTGGTCTTCTTTTGACTTTTAGTGCCGCTGTTCTTGCCAGTTCATCTGCCCTTTCATTCCCCCGTATTCCAACGTGGGCTTTAACCCAGTAGAGGTGAACGGTTTTCCCAAGTCGCTTCAGCACATTAAGCTTCGTTCTGACCTCTAGAGCAAGTGGATTGCAGCTGTCGACGTTCTTCAATAGTTCCAGAGTGGACCTGGAGTCGCTGAATATGTTGAACTCAGTTTCGCGACTTTTGGAAATCAACTCCACCGCCCTGTATACAGCGTACAGCTCCGCCTGAAAGACGGTACAGTACTCCTCGAGCTTAAATTTGTTATTAAGAATTTCGACTGACCCTTTCCACCAGGAAAGGGCAGCCCCAACTTTTCCCTCAATTTTACTACCATCTGTAAAGATTTGTACTGTACCCTCCCCCAAGCGCAGCTGATCCTCCGCGTCATTTTCCAGGCAATCGAAAACGAGATCCCCCACGTCAGCTGGGTGAGGCCTCGCCAAGAAGCTTGCTTTCTCCTCTACAGGACGGTCCCCGAGAATTGGCTGTGGCTTCCCTCTCTTCGCCTCGTAAAGGGATGCTACCTCCTTGACTCTCAGGTCAAGTGGTAGCAGTCCTGTCAGAATTAGAGCCGAATTCAGTGAGACCGTCCTGTATGATTTGCTGAGTTTTATCTCCTCAACGAGCGCAATGTCAACCCCGCCCATACACAGCCGTGGTGTGTCGAATCTCAGCTTGTTGGTTAGCAGCATGGCATGGGTTTTGTGTGCTGCGAACCTAAGTTTATTCCGAACACCCCACCGCTGCACATGCGCCAGGCTGGCATTGGCTTCAGTTTCAAGTTCGAGGGCTGTTTTTCCGGAGAAGATCAAGACCACGTCGTCTGCAAATGCTTGACAGTAAGTTTTTCTTTCTCCCAGTTCATCAAGTAGCGAGTCCAGGAGAAGGTTCCAGAATGTTGGCCCTGCAATCGATCCCTGCACACATCCCTTTGAGGTCCTCTTTTTATATTCGGCCCCAGCATATCTCACTGCGACTTTTCTATTTTCTAAATAGTGTCCCACCAGTTTTCGTAGGTTGAGTGGACAGTGTTTTTCTACCAGACGACTTTTTATTGCTGGCCACCACGCACTGTCAAATGCCCCCTCTATGTCTAGTGAGACAACTATCACTAAGTTTTTCTGCTTTATTCTTTGGTCTATGTATTGTACCATGTCGTACAGGGCGTCCTCCGTACTTCGCTGAGGCACAAATCCGTATTGCCTCGGGTTTATCTGGGGAAGCATGTGAAATCTTAGTCTACGCACTAACATTTTTTCTAGGATTTTACCAAGGATAGGAAGGAGTCCGATCGGTCGGTAAGATTTAGGATGGGTGTAGTTTTCCTTTCCTGGCTTTCGTAGTACAACGATCGCGGCTTCCTTCCATTTTCCCGGAAAACAGGACAGTTCGAGGCATTTGTTCATTGTGGCCAAAAACAAGTTTTCATGGTTGCTGATGATGACTTCGCAGATATCAGCCGTGAGTCCGTCAGGGCCCGGCGCCTTCTTCGGGTTGAAGCTTCTCGATGCATACCTGAGCTCGGAAAGAGTGAAGGGTGGATCCAATTGATCATCTGGTGTGCCTTCCTCTGACCTTGCCGCTCTCTCTCTGATCTTACGGTGTTCCGAGTTATCTTCAGTCTCATCATCATCTGGGAAGAAGGTTTCCGCCAAGGCCCTGGCGGACCCATCCGGCCCCAAAGCCTCACCATCTTTGACTATTGGCAGATCTTCATGCCTCTTTCTTGTCTTTGCAATGACTCTGTATATGCAATCCCAAACACTCTCCCTGTCCTGTCTTCCGCAAAAGCTTTTCCAATTTTCGGTTTGTGCCTTGCTCACTCTCCACTCATATTCCTTTTTTGCTTGCAGATACTCCTTCACGACCCACTCACGACGGCGCGGAGCAGCGCAACGGATTCTGCGTTTCTTTGTGCACATGGATTTCTTCAGCTGGTCGAGTTCTTCGTTCCACCACGGTAAGTACGTTTTGTCTACTTTTTTAATTTTAGGTACTGTCTTTTCACAAGTTTCTGTAATATTTTTTGTTAATTTTTCTATGTATTTTTCTAAACTTTCTATATTATTTATGTTATCTACATGTGTTGTATCAATTTTATTTTCTAGTAGTGATTTTGCTAATTCTTGCCTAAAAGTTCCCCAGTTTGCCTTTTTGGTGTTATATACCCTAGTAGTACTGTACCTGATCTTGTTCCCTATTCCTTTTTTCGTCTTAAGTTTAAGCATTATTGCATTGTGGTCCGAGCTCGTCATTTCTGTGTCCACCTTCCATTCTTCCACGTGCCGGAGCATATCGTCTGAGCAAGCCGTGATGTCCACAGAGCTCTTGTATCGCTTCCCTCCACGAATGGTGCCGAATGTTGGGATGCTACCGCAGTTGAGCACATGAAGGTTGAGTTCATTTAGGGTTCCAGATAGAATTCTTCCCCTTTCGTCCTCTCTTTCGCTCCCCCACCACGTGCTCCATGCGTTCACATCACCCCCAATCAGCAATTTCGCACCGTCAGATTTTATTACTATATCCCTCAGCCGGTCGAGGTACGGTTCAATGTCGAGATAGTCCTCGAAATAGACGGACGCTACCACGGAGGTGGTGTCCTCCACTGTAATTTTTGCAACCACAATGTTTTCGGTTGTCAGTGTCGGACACGCCACTGCTTCCACTCCACTGTCGAAGATGACTATCGCGGCCTTGACTACTTTGTCAGTCGCTTTCGTTCCCTGTATGACTCTTGTTCCGGGGAAGGTCTTCATTTCCCCTTTAGCCCCGATATAGGGTTCCTGTACAAGAGCGTACTTTATTTTTCTGCGCCCAGCTTCGAGTATGAACTCCTCAGTTGCGAGTTTTTTCTTTTGGAGGTTCGCCTGCATTACACAATATCTTATGCTATTGTTTTTATCTTCGGCCCCCGACACAACCTTAGCAGTACGCTATTGCCAGTCTAGCCAACGCATCCCACTTTTAGCGTGTAGGGCACTCAATGTCAAAAGCATTGTGCGCTGCATCCTTCTTGGTATGGATGCAATTTCTGCATTTTGGTTCTTCATTGAGGGTGAAACCAGGGCACTCCGCTCTGGTATGCGGATCCCCACAGTGGCTGCAGAGGACTGCTGGCTCTTTGCAGTACTTCCTACTGTGTCCGTAGCCCAGGCACAATGTGCATTGAACCAGCGGACTTTGGTCCTTTACAACCACTCTCTGTAGGTCAACATGGATTCGGCCCGCCGAGGTCAACCGCCGCCAAATCACTGGTGTGACACGCAACACCACGTGACTCGTCAGCGGATTCCTCGCTTTCCGCCTATATGTGACCCTGATGTCACCCTCGCTGATTTCAGCTCCCTCCAGGAGGTGTCCGTTCTGGGATCCGATTGCCGTCACCAAGTCGTCGTCAGTTACGTAGTTCATTACATCCCTGACGACCACGAGCGGGTTCTTATTTATGGCCTCCTCGACATTCAGGTCCCCCCTGGAGTTCTTGAGCTTTGCCGAAAGCTTTCCCAAGTCTTCCTTCTCAGAACAACTTATCACCACCGACTGATTTTTTGATCTACGCAGGTGGTCGATTCGTATTCCAGAGCACTTGGCATCAACCGCCGTTCGAATCTTCTCGACTACCGTATCTGAAGTGTCGCCCTCGTGTGATGACGACACTATAATTGAGTGCAGATTTTTCCTAGCCGATGGTTGCGGTGGTGTAGCTGCGACTTGTGCATAAGTTCCAAGGCTTCCCATACGGGCTTCTACTTTCTCAGCCTGTGTCTTTAGATCTTTGATTTCCACCATCTGCGCATCAATTTTATCTATTAACTCGACTTTTGATTTTTCGATTTTGGCAGGTAGCTCTTCTTTTTCGGTCTTCTTCAGAATTTCTTTGATTTCCAGAACTTCATTTAGTATTCTAATGTTTCTATCTTCAGATTCTGCGACCTGCTTATTTCCTCTGTCTTCTTTGTCTTCTTTGTCTTTAACTTCTGTCGGCTCCGATTTATCTGTTCTCTTTACGATCTCATAGAGCGATTTTAGACAGTCTATTACCGTCTGCTTTATAGTAGTTTTAATATTCCCCGATAGATCTAACTGTGCTCTCGCTTTCAGCATCAGGGCACGCGCCTCAGCAACCGGTGCAGAGAGTTTAGGCTTTTGTGATAAAGGGGATTTTATTTTAGCCTCTATGTCGCTCACACTCTTCCGCACTTGCGTGGCGCTAGAGGGACCCGCCCTCGTCCCTTTCTCCGCCGTTGGCGATGCGTCGGACTTTGGTGGCGTGCGCATCATTGTCACTATAAGAGTTCTGTCAAATCTGGTTTAGTCCCTTATGGTTTACTTGTTTTGTACTGAATTTTTGGTTTTCTACAATTTAACCGCAAGTTCGTAAGTAGTAAACTTTATCCCTGTATAGGGGGGATAAGTAAATATGAGTATTACCTCTAAAGTAAAGGCCAAATGTTTTGGCCAAGTCAGTAATAAAAGATAACAGTAACTAAAGTTAATATATTGTCAATTTGGTTAGAATACCTGAAGAACAGCTTTATTTCAGCCTCCCGCACTCTTAATGTAACCAAGTACCACAATAGGGCTAAAAAGTTATAAATGGTATTTTGTCAATGTTGGTCGGGTCACCTATACACTATACAAATTCACTATCGGGAGGGTGGGTGGAATTTTTATCAGTTGAATGAATTTTTAGCAGTTCTATGCGAGCCAGCCGCACGTGTGAGGTGTCGGTAGACGTGTCTCGGCGCGGGCGAGCTAGCTAGACCGTTTTCAGAATTTTGAAAAGAACCAAAATGTGCAGGGTTGTCAAAAAACCAGTTTTTTCAGGCAAAAATCGAGTTTTCAGCGACCGATCGAATTTTCAGTTCGCGCAAAACGCCTGGAAATCGAGGTTGGACAGGTGGAAACTCGATTCCGCAAACAGAACTAAATTCGGATGTAGGGTTGTGCTAATAAAAATAGGTAAGTATAAATTTTTTTGTAAAAAATTCACAAGTACTGGAACTGAAAAATTATTTTTCAGGTAGGTAAATTTTAACGTGTCGGGATGCTGGTAATAGCCCACCGGACAACGTTCCCGCAGAAAACCGTGTCAAAATAGCTGTTCTAGTTACAAAATTATTGCAACTTTTGTCTGAGCAGGGCTCCCTTAGGTGGATTTTGAAGTAAGTACTGGCGAATCTATTTATAGAAATTGAAAATTTTTAGCAGTTCTATGCGAGCCAGCCGCACGTTTGAGGTGTCGGTAGACGTGTCTCGGCGCGGGCGAGCTAGCTAGACCGTTTTCAGAATTTTGAAAAGAACCAAAATGTGCAGGGTTGTCAAAAAACCAGTTTTTTCAGGCAAAAATCGAGTTTTCAGCGACCGATCGAATTTTCAGTTCGCGCAAAACGCCTGGAAATCGAGGTTGGACAGGTGGAAACTCGATTCCGCAAACAGAACTAAATTCGGATGTAGGGTTGTGCTAATAAAAATAGGTAAGTATAAAAATTTTTGTAAAAAATTCACAAGTACTGGAACTGAAAAATTATTTTTCAGGTAGGTCAATTTTAACGTGTCGGGATGCTGGTAATAGCCCACCGGACAACGTTCCCGCAGAAAACCGTGTCAAAATAGCTGTTCTAGTTACAAAATTATTGCAACTTTTGTCTGAGCAGGGCTCCCTTAGGTGGATTTTGAAGTAAGTACTGGCGAATCTATTTATAGAAATTGAAAATTTTTAGCAGTTCTATGCGAGCCAGCCGCACGTTTGAGGTGTCGGTAGACGTGTCTTGGCGCGGGCGAGCTAGCTAGACCGTTTTCAGAATTTTGAAAAGAACCAAAATGTGCAGGGTTGTCAAAAAACCAGTTTTTTCAGGCAAAAATCGAGTTTTCAGCGACCGATCGAATTTTCAGTTCGCGCAAAACGCCTGGAAATCGAGGTTGGACAGGTGGAAACTCGATTCCGCAAACAGAACTAAATTCGGATGTAGGGTTGTGCTAATAAAAATAGGTAAGTATAAATTTTTTTGTAAAAAATTCACAAGTACTGGAACTGAAAAATTATTTTTCAGGTAGGTAAATTTTAACGTGTCGGGATGCTGGTAATAGCCCACCGGACAACGTTCCCGCAGAAAACCGTGTCAAAATAGCTGTTCTAGTTACAAAATTATTGCAACTTTTGTCTGAGCAGGGCTCCCTTAGGTGGATTTTGAAGTAAGTACTGGCGAATCTATTTATAGAAATTGAAAATTTTTAGCAGTTCTATGCGAGCCAGCCGCACGTTTGAGGTGTCGGTAGACGTGTCTCGGCGCGGGCGAGCTAGCTAGACCGTTTTCAGAATTTTGAAAAGAACCAAAATGTGCAGGGTTGTCAAAAAACCAGTTTTTTCAGGCAAAAATCGAGTTTTCAGCGACCGATCGAATTTTCAGTTCGCGCAAAACGCCTGGAAATCGAGGTTGGACAGGTGGAAACTCGATTCCGCAAACAGAACTAAATTCGGATGTAGGGTTGTGCTAATAAAAATAGGTAAGTATAAAAATTTTTGTAAAAAATTCACAAGTACTGGAACTGAAAAATTATTTTTCAGGTAGGTCAATTTTAACGTGTCGGGATGCTGGTAATAGCCCACCGGACAACGTTCCCGCAGAAAACCGTGTCAAAATAGCTGTTCTAGTTACAAAATTATTGCAACTTTTGTCTGAGCAGGGCTCCCTTAGGTGGATTTTGAAGTAAGTACTGGCGAATCTATTTATAGAAATTGAAAATTTTTAGCAGTTCTATGCGAGCCAGCCGCACGTTTGAGGTGTCGGTAGACGTGTCTCGGCGCGGGCGAGCTAGCTAGACCGTTTTCAGAATTTTGAAAAGAACCAAAATGTGCAGGGTTGTCAAAAAACCAGTTTTTTCAGGCAAAAATCGAGTTTTCAGCGACCGATCGAATTTTCAGTTCGCGCAAAACGCCTGGAAATCGAGGTTGGACAGGTGGAAACTCGATTCCGCAAACAGAACTAAATTCGGATGTAGGGTTGTGCTAATAAAAATAGGTAAGTATAAAAAATTTTGTAAAAAATTCACAAGTACTGGAACTGAAAAATTATTTTTCAGGTAGGTCAATTTTAACGTGTCGGGATGCTGGTAATAGCCCACCGGACAACGTTCCCGCAGAAAACCGTGTCAAAATAGCTGTTCTAGTTACAAAATTATTGCAACTTTTGTCTGAGCAGGGCTCCCTTAGGTGGATTTTGAAGTAAGTACTGGCGAATCTATTTATAGAAATTGAAAATTTTTAGCAGTTCTATGCGAGCCAGCCGCACGTTTGAGGTGTCGGTAGACGTGTCTCGGCGCGGGCGAGCTAGCTAGACCGTTTTCAGAATTTTGAAAAGAACCAAAATGTGCAGGGTTGTCAAAAAACCAGTTTTTTCAGGCAAAAATCGAGTTTTCAGCGACCGATCGAATTTTCAGTTCGCGCAAAACGCCTGGAAATCGAGGTTGGACAGGTGGAAACTCGATTCCGCAAACAGAACTAAATTCGGATGTAGGGTTGTGCTAATAAAAATAGGTAAGTATAAATTTTTTTGTAAAAAATTCACAAGTACTGGAACTGAAAAATTATTTTTCAGGTAGGTCAATTTTAACGTGTCGGGATGCTGGTAATAGCCCACCGGACAACGTTCCCGCAGAAAACCGTGTCAAAATAGCTGTTCTAGTTACAAAATTATTGCAACTTTTGTCTGAGCAGGGCTCCCTTAGGTGGATTTTGAAGTAAGTACTGGCGAATCTATTTATAGAAATTGAAAATTTTTAGCAGTTCTATGCGAGCCAGCCGCACGTTTGAGGTGTCGGTAGACGTGTCTCGGCGCGGGCGAGCTAGCTAGACCGTTTTCAGAATTTTGAAAAGAACCAAAATGTGCAGGGTTGTCAAAAAACCAGTTTTTTCAGGCAAAAATCGAGTTTTCAGCGACCGATCGAATTTTCAGTTCGCGCAAAACGCCTGGAAATCGAGGTTGGACAGGTGGAAACTCGATTCCGCAAACAGAACTAAATTCGGATGTAGGGTTGTGCTAATAAAAATAGGTAAGTATAAAATTTTTTGTAAAAAATTCACAAGTACTGGAACTGAAAAATTATTTTTCAGGTAGGTCAATTTTAACGTGTCGGGATGCTGGTAATAGCCCACCGGACAACGTTCCCGCAGAAAACCGTGTCAAAATAGCTGTTCTAGTTACAAAATTATTGCAACTTTTGTCTGAGCAGGGCTCCCTTAGGTGGATTTTGAAGTAAGTACTGGCGAATCTATTTATAGAAATTGAAAATTTTTAGCAGTTCTATGCGAGCCAACCGCACGTTTGAGGTGTCGGTAGACGTGTCTCGGCGCGGGCGAGCTAGCTAGACCGTTTTCAGAATTTTGAAAAGAACCAAAATGTGCAGGGTTGTCAAAAAACCAGTTTTTTCAGGCAAAAATCGAGTTTTCAGCGACCGATCGAATTTTCAGTTCGCGCAAAACGCCTGGAAATCGAGGTTGGACAGGTGGAAACTCGATTCCGCAAACAGAACTAAATTCGGATGTAGGGTTGTGCTAATAAAAATAGGTAAGTATAAAAATTTTTGTAAAAAATTCACAAGTACTGGAACTGAAAAATTATTTTTCAGGTAGGTCAATTTTAACGTGTCGGGATGCTGGTAATAGCCCACCGGACAACGTTCCCGCAGAAAACCGTGTCAAAATAGCTGTTCTAGTTACAAAATTATTGCAACTTTTGTCTGAGCAGGGCTCCCTTAGGTGGATTTTGAAGTAAGTACTCAAATTCAAATTCAAATTCAATTTATTCATAAAAACTTTTACAATAAAATGTGTATAAATAGCCACAAAAAGATAATAAAGTAAAAATCTTATATAAAGGTAAATTAGTGCCTAACTTAAAAGTAGTGTATGGCTAACAATAATTTGACGTATACCTAAGATATTTAACTTGGAACTTATAATGTATATAGCGACCTGCCCGATCTAGGTTTATTTAAACCTGTGTTTCAGGCCCTCACTTCATCGCAATTTAAATTGGTCAGTTATATATGTAAACTAGATCAATACAATAAAAAATCTTAATCGACTATTAAAAATAAGCAAACTTTACAATTATTAATAAATACTATTCTAAACAATGAACAAAAATAAATAATACAAAGAAATATGAAACAATAAACATCATACTAAAATTTCTAGCAGTTTTTCTGTGTCAACGTAATTGAGTTTTGCTAAATATTCCGCAAGCGTTGTACTGCATTTCTTATAATTTAAACTATATATGTCAAGTGGCTTGTTGAGCTTGTTATATAGATAAGGTCCCAAAAACACAAAAAATCTATTTGCGAAAGCATGTTTGGTTTGAGGTTTAATACAAACCAAATCTTTCCTTCTCTTGCCTGAAGGTACTCGGTCATAAGGAAGTTCAGTGTGCTGATGCAGTACGATGTTTAGAATAGCTAGTTGACGCACTGTTAGTACCTTACATGCCATGAAAAGCTGGTGCGTGGGAAATTTAAAAGGGCGAAAGGTTGCAACCTTTAGAATTGCTCTTTGAGCACGTTCTAGAGGAAGTAAAATGGACTTTGCGACACCACCCCAGGAAGTTATGCAATACGTTAGTATGGACTGACACAAAGCCAAATAAACTTGTTTAATTAAATCATAGTCGGCTACGTTACGTAAGTATTTAAAAATGTATATTAATTTCCGCACTCTGCTGCATAGTACATCAATATGTTTACGAAAATTTAGATTTGTGTCAATCGTTACACCTAGATATTTCACATAGTCAGCTTTAGCTAAGGTGGAACAAGTGCATGCGTTGTCAGCGTTAGTTCTACAATTATGTGCAAAAATGTTTAAGTTAGTAAGCGGAATGTTATTTTTCCTAATCGTAAATAAAATGTATTTTGTTTTATCTAAATTTAATGTTAAGAGACTGTTAAGAAGCCAATTAGATACAGTATTGAAACCATTCTGCGCGTGTTCATAAACCTCGATTCTTGATTTAGCTGAGAACACTAGAGCCGTGTCATCAGCGTATGACAGTATGATACCATTTTTGAGTGGCAAGCTGCACAGATCATTTATATATATTAGAAACAACGTAGGACCCAAAATGCTACCTTGTGGAAATCCGTAACAGCTATTTTTAAGCTCAGAACTTATAAATTGACCAATTTTCACACATTGATAACGATCACTAAGATAATCAGAAAAAAGTTGAAGTTGTGTTCCTCTTATCCCAATCGTTTCAAGCTTATGTAATAATATAGAACAAGAAATAGTATCGAACGCCTTGGCAAGGTCCAAAAAGATACCAATGGTGTGCATGCCATTGTCCATACTTGTACTTATATAATTTGTCAATCGGTGGACTGCTTGGCTTGTCGATCTTTTGGGCCTAAAACCAAATTGACTGTCTGAAAGCAATTTGTTGTCTTCTAGATATTTTATTAAACGAGTGTTTATGATTTTTTCTAAAATTTTGGAGAGGCCCGTTAAGACTGAAATAGGTCTATAATTATTAACACAGTTCTTGTCTCCAGATTTAAAAACAGGGGTGACTACAGCTTTTTTTAGTAATTGGGGGAAAACTCCTTGTGATAAACATAACTGAAAAATGTGAGTTAACGGAGGTGCAATTAGATATTTAAATCTTTTAAGTATATGATTCGGTATGTTATCGCAGCCAATAGCACAAACATCCTTAAGCTCGGTTATGATTCTTAATACCTCATTTGCGTCGGTCTCAAATAAAACAAAAGAATGTAGTGTAGAAGTTGTTACAGGTGAACTTTGAGGAGGCAACGATCTAGAATTTATTGTTTTTTCTGCCAAGTTTTTACCAACGTTAGCAAAAAAATTATTGACTTTATTCGTTGCTTCGGACGGATTTATTTCTGTTGATAATAAATCAAGGGGAGGTTCGGAATTTTTAGATCTAAAAGTATTATTTTTTATAAATTTCCAAACAAGCTTGCTGTTTTTTCCTGCCTTTTGTAGTTCATTTTTATCATACTGATTTTTTATTTTTTTCAAAAGATTGTTACAGAAATTTCTATACCTCTTGTATGTGACGGAAAGTGATTCATCACCAGGTGCCAGTTTCGATTTCAGGTGAAGTTTGTCCCTATGTCTCATACATCGAACGAGACCGGGTGTGATCCACGGTTTAATGTTATAATATTTCCTAGGCATTATTTTAACAAATGAGTTTTTCTTAATTGCATATTGTAGCGAATGTATGAAATACTCTAAAGAAATATTTGCATCGTTTGAATTAAAAACTGGGTCAAAATTAATAGCGCTTATGTCATTTTCAAGGTTTTTCATATTTACTTTAGTATCGCTACGCAAGCAGTTTTTTCTAGGTAAAGAAATTGGCAATGTTAGTAAAACAGCTTGATGATCGGTAAGCGATGAGTTAGTTACAAATGTTTGGGTTGGTTTCTTTGATTTTATAAAGAAATGATCTAAACATGAGCCGGACTGGTGCGTGGGATGGTAATGAGTGGGTAATAGTCCATGAAACGCGCAAATATTCAGGTAGTTGTTAGCATGGCCATTGGTTTTCCCGGAAGCAATGTTAATGTTTATGTCACCTACAAGAATTATATTTTGAAAAGATGATACTTTTGTTAAATTCATGTTGAGTGAGTCCAAAAAACAGTCAATGTTTTGAGAAGGAGGCCTGTAGATGGCCATTACTACTGTATCAGGAAAATTTTTAATTAATAAGCAATTACTGTCCTGGAACAACGGTTCTTCTACCTCTGTTTTTAAATTATTTTTTACATATACTACCAAACCATCATTTTGGTTGATGGTTCTATCAGTTCTTTGTGAGTAATATCCGTCAAGAGATGGTAAAACTGTTTGTTTCGACAGCCAACATTCTGTTAGGACGATAATATCACAGCTAATCTCAAGGTTCTGTAGCAACACTTCAAAACCGTTGATGTTCCGGTTTAGACTGCGGATATTTTGTGTTAGTAGGGTTAACGTTTTACCTCTAACAGGTATCAGATTCCTACAGTCCTCAACATTACAGATTTTAGCTTCAGACACAGAAAAACTATCCAGATCACAAATTAGATGATCTGTCATTCTAATTATAAACTAACAAATAAAATATGAGGTAAACTACTGACTAAGTGCTTACTTAGTAATTTGATCGACGGCGCTCTTAGGCGCCTTCATAATCGATTGAATTGATGTAGTTGTCTTCTGCAAATTTGCGTGCCGGGCAATTTACATCACCAGTTGGATGGTCACATTTTCTTTTGAAGCGTTTACAAGTCGCGCATTGGGAGGGAGCAGCTTTATTGTTACACTCCTTGAAGGAATGACCAGTTACTCCGCAGTGGTTGCATGTCGGACTAGATTCTCGGCAAAACTTGGCTGCGTGTCCAAACTGCTGGCAATTGAAGCATCTGGTGACAATCGTGAAATCTTTCACGGGGCAAGATGTCCAGTTTATGAAAATTCGGCCTTGGTTTATTAAAATTTTCCTGGTACTAGCGGGCACTTCCAATATATAGTTACAGGTAGGAAGGTTTTTCTTACCCGATTTATGGCTCAATTTGATGGTTTCTTGAAAGGACTCACGAGTAGTATTCGGCAGCTTATCAGAAATGTTTTGCTCGTAAATGCAATCAAAAACTTCTTTCTCAGTGAGGGCTATGGGGACACCAATGACAGCGATCCTAGGGCGGCGTTTTGATGGTTCTTCTACTTTGAGGCCCGATGAAACTAGTTTTTCAGATTTTTTCAGTTTATCGATGTCGCCTTTGCTATCGGTGCAAATGATGACACCGCCGTTTCTGACTTTTCTCAGGCCACGGACATGTAGTTTTAGTTCTTCTGGCGAGATGATTTTCTGTACTAGGGACTTCGTGTCGTCACTGGTCTTCGTCTTATCAGAGGGATAAATTGCAACAGTACTCAGGTTTGCAGGGCGAATAAAGCTGTCGGAACCTTTTTTTACCATATTGGCATATGAGCCATTTTCAGGTTTGAGTTTAGTTTCGACAACCTCTTTGAACTGTTGAAGTGAGTTCGAAACGTTCTGGTGTACCTGTAAGTGCTGGATGGTGCTGTGCGCCTGGATGGTTTTCTGCTTTAAGGCTTGGTACAAGATTGCCATTTGAGATGTCCCATTTAAGACCTTCCGGCAAAGAGTATTGACACGGAGCTTCTGATCCGAGTTCATTTTTCCTTCCGCGACAATAGTGCATACTTCGTTCAGAATGGTATCTATAGATACCATCCATTTCTGGATCTCTGGCGTAGAAATAACTTCACTCGGCAATTCATTCTTCTCCGAGGATGCTGGTGGACTTGGCTCTCTATGATGGAAGTCTTCGATTGGCGTCGGTGGAGGACTTCGCCGTATTAATTGGCTCCGACCAAAAGGGCTAGATCCTGGGTTAGACATAACTAACACAAACACTATTTGTCTATAAATTTAGTTCATCTTTCACAATGACTCAGATGGTAGTTACCTACTAATCACACGCGACACACTTTACTTAAATAACTGACGCCGCAGATAACTAGGTATCAAAACATTAGTCACAATAATTATTTAATGATATTTCATATTATCCGATTTTAAACGACACGTCTGCTTAGTCTCGCATGTAATTGTACAATCAAGTACTGGCGAATCTATTTATAGAAATTAAAAATTTTTAGCAGTTCTATGCGAGCCAGCCGCACGTTTGAGGTGTCGGTAGACGTGTCTTGGCGCGGGCGAGCTAGCTAGACCGTTTTCAGAATTTTGAAAAGAACCAAAATGTGCAGGGTTGTCAAAAAACCAGTTTTTTCAGGCAAAAATCGAGTTTTCAGCGACCGATCGAATTTTAAGTTCGCGCAAAACGCCTGGAAATCGAGGTTGGACAGGTGGAAACTCGATTCCGCAAACAGAACTAAATTCGGATGTAGGGTTGTGCTAATAAAAATAGGTAAGTATAATTTTTTTTGTAAAAAATTCACAAGTACTGGAACTGAAAAATTATTTTTCAGGTAGGTCAATTTTAACGTGTCGGGATGCTGGTAATAGCCCACCGGACAACGTTCCCGCAGAAAACCGTGTCAAAATAGCTGTTCTAGTTACAAAATTATTGCAACTTTTGTCTGAGCAGGGCTCCCTTAGGTGGATTTTGAAGTAAGTACTGGCGAATCTATTTATAGAAATTGAAAATTTTTAGCAGTTCTATGCGAGCCAGCCGCACGTTTGAGGTGTCGGTAGACGTGTCTCGGCGCGGGCGAGCTAGCTAGACCGTTTTCAGAATTTTGAAAAGAACCAAAATGTGCAGGGTTGTCAAAAAACCAGTTTTTTCAGGCAAAAATCGAGTTTTCAGCGACCGATCGAATTTTCAGTTCGCGCAAAACGCCTGGAAATCGAGGTTGGACAGGTGGAAACTCGATTCCGCAAACAGAACTAAATTCGGATGTAGGGTTGTGCTAATAAAAATAGGTAAGTATAAAATTTTTTGTAAAAAATTCATAAGTACTGGAACTGAAAAATTATTTTTCAGGTAGGTCAATTTTAACGTGTCGGGATGCTGGTAATAGCCCACCGGACAACGTTCCCGCAGAAAACCGTGTCAAAATAGCTGTTCTAGTTACAAAATTATTGCAACTTTTGTCTGAGCAGGGCTCCCTTAGGTGGATTTTGAAGTAAGTACTGGCGAATCTATTTATAGAAATTGAAAATTTTTAGCAGTTCTATGCGAGCCAGCCGCACGTTTGAGGTGTCGGTAGACGTGTCTCGGCGCGGGCGAGCTAGCTAGACCGTTTTCAGAATTTTGAAAAGAACCAAAATGTGCAGGGTTGTCAAAAAACCAGTTTTTTCAGGCAAAAATCGAGTTTTCAGCGACCGATCGAATTTTCAGTTCGCGCAAAACGCCTGGAAATCGAGGTTGGACAGGTGGAAACTCGATTCCGCAAACAGAACTAAATTCGGATGTAGGGTTGTGCTAATAAAAATAGGTAAGTATAAAAATTTTTGTAAAAAATTCACAAGTACTGGAACTGAAAAATTATTTTTCAGGTAGGTCAATTTTAACGTGTCGGGATGCTGGTAATAGCCCACCGGACAACGTTCCCGCAGAAAACCGTGTCAAAATAGCTGTTCTAGTTACAAAATTATTGCAACTTTTGTCTGAGCAGGGCTCCCTTAGGTGGATTTTGAAGTAAGTACTGGCGAATCTATTTATAGAAATTGAAAATTTTTAGCAGTTCTATGCGAGCCAGCCGCACGTTTGAGGTGTCGGTAGACGTGTCTCGGCGCGGGCGAGCTAGCTAGACCGTTTTCAGAATTTTGAAAAGAACCAAAATGTGCAGGGTTGTCAAAAAACCAGTTTTTTCAGGCAAAAATCGAGTTTTCAGCGACCGATCGAATTTTCAGTTCGCGCAAAACGCCTGGAAATCGAGGTTGGACAGGTGGAAACTCGATTCCGCAAACAGAACTAAATTCGGATGTAGGGTTGTGCTAATAAAAATAGGTAAGTATAAAAATTTTTGTAAAAAATTCACAAGTACTGGAACTGAAAAATTATTTTTCAGGTAGGTCAATTTTAACGTGTCGGGATGCTGGTAATAGCCCACCGGACAACGTTCCCGCAGAAAACCGTGTCAAAATAGCTGTTCTAGTTACAAAATTATTGCAACTTTTGTCTGAGCAGGGCTCCCTTAGGTGGATTTTGAAGTAAGTACTGGCGAATCTATTTATAGAAATTGAAAATTTTTAGCAGTTCTATGCGAGCCAGCCGCACGTTTGAGGTGTCGGTAGACGTGTCTCGGCGCGGGCGAGCTAGCTAGACCGTTTTCAGAATTTTGAAAAGAACCAAAATGTGCAGGGTTGTCAAAAAACCAGTTTTTTCAGGCAAAAATCGAGTTTTCAGCGACCGATCGAATTTTCAGTTCGCGCAAAACGCCTGGAAATCGAGGTTGGACAGGTGGAAACTCGATTCCGCAAACAGAACTAAATTCGGATGTAGGGTTGTGCTAATAAAAATAGGTAAGTATAAATTTTTTTGTAAAAAATTCACAAGTACTGGAACTGAAAAATTATTTTTCAGGTAGGTAAATTTTAACGTGTCGGGATGCTGGTAATAGCCCACCGGACAACGTTCCCGCAGAAAACCGTGTCAAAATAGCTGTTCTAGTTACAAAATTATTGCAACTTTTGTCTGAGCAGGGCTCCCTTAGGTGGATTTTGAAGTAAGTACTGGCGAATCTATTTATAGAAATTGAAAATTTTTAGCAGTTCTATGCGAGCCAGCCGCACGTTTGAGGTGTCGGTAGACGTGTCTCGGCGCGGGCGAGCTAGCTAGACCGTTTTCAGAATTTTGAAAAGAACCAAAATGTGCAGGGTTGTCAAAAAACCAGTTTTTTCAGGCAAAAATCGAGTTTTCAGCGACCGATCGAATTTTCAGTTCGCGCAAAACGCCTGGAAATCGAGGTTGGACAGGTGGAAACTCGATTCCGCAAACAGAACTAAATTCGGATGTAGGGTTGTGCTAATAAAAATAGGTAAGTATAAAAATTTTTGTAAAAAATTCACAAGTACTGGAACTGAAAAATTATTTTTCAGGTAGGTCAATTTTAACGTGTCGGGATGCTGGTAATAGCCCACCGGACAACGTTCCCGCAGAAAACCGTGTCAAAATAGCTGTTCTAGTTACAAAATTATTGCAACTTTTGTCTGAGCAGGGCTCCCTTAGGTGGATTTTGAAGTAAGTACTGGCGAATCTATTTATAGAAATTGAAAATTTTTAGCAGTTCTATGCGAGCCAGCCGCACGTTTGAGGTGTCGGTAGACGTGTCTCGGCGCGGGCGAGCTAGCTAGACCGTTTTCAGAATTTTGAAAAGAACCAAAATGTGCAGGGTTGTCAAAAAACCAGTTTTTTCAGGCAAAAATCGAGTTTTCAGCGACCGATCGAATTTTCAGTTCGCGCAAAACGCCTGGAAATCGAGGTTGGACAGGTGGAAACTCGATTCCGCAAACAGAACTAAATTCGGATGTAGGGTTGTGCTAATAAAAATAGGTAAGTATAAAAAATTTTGTAAAAAATTCACAAGTACTGGAACTGAAAAATTATTTTTCAGGTAGGTCAATTTTAACGTGTCGGGATGCTGGTAATAGCCCACCGGACAACGTTCCCGCAGAAAACCGTGTCAAAATAGCTGTTCTAGTTACAAAATTATTGCAACTTTTGTCTGAGCAGGGCTCCCTTAGGTGGATTTTGAAGTAAGTACTGGCGAATCTATTTATAGAAATTGAAAATTTTTAGCAGTTCTATGCGAGCCAGCCACACGTTTGAGGTGTCGGTAGACGTGTCTCGGCGCGGGCGAGCTAGCTAGACCGTTTTCAGAATTTTGAAAAGAACCAAAATGTGCAGGGTTGTCAAAAAACCAGTTTTTTCAGGCAAAAATCGAGTTTTCAGCGACCGATCGAATTTTCAGTTCGCGCAAAACGCCTGGAAATCGAGGTTGGACAGGTGGAAACTCGATTCCGCAAACAGAACTAAATTCGGATGTAGGGTTGTGCTAATAAAAATAGGTAAGTATAAATTTTTTTGTAAAAAATTCACAAGTACTGGAACTGAAAAATTATTTTTCAGGTAGGTCAATTTTAACGTGTCGGGATGCTGGTAATAGCCCACCGGACAACGTTCCCGCAGAAAACCGTGTCAAAATAGCTGTTCTAGTTACAAAATTATTGCAACTTTTGTCTGAGCAGGGCTCCCTTAGGTGGATTTTGAAGTAAGTACTGGCGAATCTATTTATAGAAATTGAAAATTTTTAGCAGTTCTATGCGAGCCAGCCGCACGTTTGAGGTGTCGGTAGACGTGTCTCGGCGCGGGCGAGCTAGCTAGACCGTTTTCAGAATTTTGAAAAGAACCAAAATGTGCAGGGTTGTCAAAAAACCAGTTTTTTCAGGCAAAAATCGAGTTTTCAGCGACCGATCGAATTTTCAGTTCGCGCAAAACGCCTGGAAATCGAGGTTGGACAGGTGGAAACTCGATTCCGCAAACAGAACTAAATTCGGATGTAGGGTTGTGCTAATAAAAACAGGTAAGTATAAAATTTTTTGTAAAAAATTCACAAGTACTGGAACTGAAAAATTATTTTTCAGGTAGGTCAATTTTAACGTGTCGGGATGCTGGTAATAGCCCACCGGACAACGTTCCCGCAGAAAACCGTGTCAAAATAGCTGTTCTAGTTACAAAATTATTGCAACTTTTGTCTGAGCAGGGCTCCCTTAGGTGGATTTTGAAGTAAGTACTGGCGAATCTATTTATAGAAATTGAAAATTTTTAGCAGTTCTATGCGAGCCAGCCGCACGTTTGAGGTGTCGGTAGACGTGTCTCGGCGCGGGCGAGCTAGCTAGACCGTTTTCAGAATTTTGAAAAGAACCAAAATGTGCAGGGTTGTCAAAAAACCAGTTTTTTCAGGCAAAAATCGAGTTTTCAGCGACCGATCGAATTTTCAGTTCGCGCAAAACGCCTGGAAATCGAGGTTGGACAGGTGGAAACTCGATTCCGCAAACAGAACTAAATTCGGATGTAGGGTTGTGCTAATAAAAATAGGTAAGTATAAAAAATTTTGTAAAAAATTCACAAGTACTGGAACTGAAAAATTATTTTTCAGGTAGGTCAATTTTAACGTGTCGGGATGCTGGTAATAGCCCACCGGACAACGTTCCCGCAGAAAACCGTGTCAAAATAGCTGTTCTAGTTACAAAATTATTGCAACTTTTGTCTGAGCAGGGCTCCCTTAGGTCCCCACCGCTGTATCTCCACGTTGTCGTCGTGGTGGGGCTTGTGTGTCTCAATGATCTTGGAGCTCTGCCGGTAGAGTTACTCATGCCGGAAAGGTCCGAGTGAGAGACCAGACCAAGAGAGATACCGGGAAGTGGTTGCTCCTGATTGATCGACGGTAATCGATCGACAGATGACGTGACCATGCCACTGCGGTGCAGGCGCACCAAAGTGGCGCACCTTTCTCTCCTTGAGGAGAGAATTTTCGGCGGGTTCGCTGAGCTGGGTTGGCCGGACAGCGAACGGAGGCATGTTTAATGCCGCCGCCGGGGGCTTGGCTTGACCGCCTGGCCCAGAGGAAGGCTACCTCTAAGATAAAAAACTACCTAATCCTAAGCTTTGAAGCGCGGTGAGAGGATGAATGGCTGGAGGGAGTCCAGTCGCGAGCGCTTCCCCTGTAGAGCACCTGCCGCACTCTGCAGTATGTAGGCTTACCCAGGTAAATAGGCTCTGCCTGGGTGGACATTTTTTCCTTACTACTCGTGGGATCAATATGAATATCTCAAAAAAAACAAAAAATAGAAAAGATGTTGTGGAGGTACCGCTTGCCGGCGACGGCAACAAGAGCCGAGGAGGCTCCCGATCCTCGATAGAGGATCCAAATATGTCCGACCAGGACTTGCGCGGTCTTGAGCGTCAAGGAGATGCCGCCGGGTCAGACTCGGACTCTGCGTCAGGCGTCGGCTCGGCAAGCTCTGGACGCGAGGGAGTGGGGGCTGCTGCTGGGAACTCCAAGTTCTTTCGAAAGCGGCCCCGGCAGGAGGATGACCAGGGGTCGTCTTCAAACGAGATGGCCTCGGCACGAAAAATCCCCACCAGTAGGCGGGGTAAGGGCCGAGAAGGAGGTAAAGGGAGGGGGCTCGCCTCCAAGGAGGTGGCCCAGCGAGCCTCAAAATTCGTCGAGGAGGGGCGCCAACCTGGAGTGACCGATCGGAGGGCTCCCTTGGCATCTTCCGGCGATGAGCCAAACACCGGTGTCGGCTCCGATGTGGAGCGTAAGGCTAGGTTTGCGGAGGTCGTGAAGGCCGCGATCCGCGATGTAGCCTTGAAGAGGTCGCAGTCCTCTAAAAACAAGGCTATAAGTGCGGCCTCAGCCTCCATTTTGGCGGCAGCGGAGGCCAACTGCTGCGGGCCTCCATCGGAAGAATTGTCCAGGCTGCGGGCGGAGATCGCCCGCTTGGCAGCAGCCACCGAGCTTCTCCAAAAGGAGAATAAGAAGCTCCAAGCAGACCTGGCCGGGCTTCGAGGGGCCGGCTCAAACGAGGCGCTTCAAGGGGGAAGCAAAGGCGGGCAAAGCCACGCCATGCTGGCGGAGGACAAGCTCTTGAACCTGGTGCGCCAAGAGCTGGCTACCTTCCAGGAGCGGTTCCAGGCACGATTCTCCACTTTAGAGGGCATCGTATTGCGCCCCCCACTAGCGGCGAGTCAGACGGGCTCGGGCCAGCAAAAGGCGGCCTCGTATGCGGCAACCGTGGCTGCCAAATCGGGGTCATCTGGTCAGGCCAACCGAGGGGCTGGACTGGCAAAGACCAAGCTGAAGAAAGGTGGGATGGCTGCACAGGCAGCACAGGCAGCACGAGCTCCAGCTCCAGCTGTGCAGCAGACGCCTCCGTCTTCAAACTCTCCTGCGGCCGAAGCTGGATGGCAAATAGCTGGTGAGTTGAAGAAGGCGAGAAAGGCAACCAGGGCGGCCAAGAAACGCGAGAGGAGGCGGCGACAAAAAGAGCGAAGCGTCGCCGCCAGGCTCCGTGCCCCAAAAACCGCAGCTGTAGTGATCACACTACAGCCGGACGCGGAGAAGAAGGGCGTGACGTACAGCCAAGTGCTCGTAAAGGCAAGGG
Organism: Lacanobia oleracea; assembly: GCA_950371165.1. Classification (NCBI taxonomy): domain Eukaryota; kingdom Metazoa; phylum Arthropoda; class Insecta; order Lepidoptera; family Noctuidae; genus Lacanobia; species Lacanobia oleracea. Next base: position 761,893 of record OX493408.1, read on the forward strand.
AGGCGGTGAACCTTCAGGAGCTCGGCATTACTGGGGGCCTCCGACACAGGGTAACCATGACTGGGGCCCGGATGTTGGAGATCCCCGGTGCAGCCAGTGGCCCGACCGCTGACGCTCTGGCTGAAAGGCTTAGAGCGTCCTTGAGTGCGGACGAGGTCCGAGTGTCCAGGCCCACCAAGTGCGTTGATATACGCATTATAGGCCTGGACGACTCCGTCACGGAGGAGGAGGTGGTGGCCGCCGTCGTCAGGACTGGGGGATGCTCTACCGAGCAGGTGAAGGCAGGCACCATACGTCCTGACCATACGGGCATGCGAACCATCGTGGTGAGCTGCCCCGTGACGGTGGGCAAGAAAATTTCGGAGGGCCGAAGACTCCTGGTGGGCTGGGTATCTGCGCAGGTCAAACTGCTGGAACCCAGACCTCTGAGGTGCTTCCGCTGCCAAGTGGGCAACCATGTGGGAGTCCAGTGCACCTCGGAGGTGGACCGCAGCGATCTTTGTTTTCGCTGTGGTCAGCCTGGACACAAGGCCGGCTCGTGTAACGCCAAGCCGCACTGCGTTGTATGTGCGGCAGCTGGCAAGCCGGCCGATCACTGGGTTGGGGGCAAAGCCTGCGTCCCACCCGCCAAAGCCGGGGGCAAAAAGAACTGCCACCGAATTCGCTTCGGCTTTCGCGAGTGAGTCACAAGGGACTCAGGAGGAAGCAGAAATGGAGTGCCAATAACGGCTCCATTACGCTTCCTTCAGGCGAACATCAACCACTGCGCCGCCGCTCAAGACCTGTTGGTGCAGAGCATGGCACAGTGGTTGATTAACATCGCCGTGGTCGCTGAGCCCTACTTTGTCCCGCCCAGGGATGACTGGGTGGAGGACCTGAACGGCTCAGTGGCCCTAATTTCGTCGGCCGCTGCCGGTACCCCATCCCTCGAAGGCGTCAGGAGAGGACAGGGGTGCGTAGCAGCACGGTTCGGGGAGATTGTCGTGGTAGGAGTGTACTTCTCCCCGAACCGAACACTCGCTGAGTTCCAAAACTCCCTTACGGAGCTGGGCGTCGTCGTCGCCGGGTGTCGTTCCCTCCCCGTACTCGTTCTCGGGGACTTCAATGCCAAGCACTTGGCTTGGGGTTCCCGTTATACGGATACGAGGGGCAGGATGGTGGAAGACTGGGCTCTGGAGGCAGGCCTGGTCGTCCTAAACCGGGGTTCTGTCCCCACGTGTGTGCGGATGCAGGGGGAGTCTGTGGTGGACATTTCGTTCGCCAGCCCTGCTCTGTCACCGCGTGTCATTGACTGGCGCGTATTAGAGGAGGTGGAGACCTATTCCGATCACCGGTATATCCGGTTTGCCGTCTCCACCCAGACCTCAACCGCGCCAGTCCGGCAGGCCCCGAGTGGTCCGCGGTGGGCGCTGAAGCAGCTGGACCGGGAGCTCCTCCTGGAAGCTTCGATCGTGCAGGCCTGGGTGTCACCTCCGGACAGGCCTGCTGACATCAACGACGAAGCGGAGTGGTTCCGGGAGGCCATGTCCGATATTTGTGATGTGGCAATGCCCCGGGTTAAGCAAGGACGCGCCCGCCGCCAGGTGTACTGGTGGTCGCAAGAGCTGTCGACGCTGCGTCAGGCATGTGTTGCCGCACGGCGCCGGTACACCAGGCACCGCAGGCTCCGCATCCACCCTCCAGATGCGCAGGTCAGAGAGGCGGAGCTATACGAGGAGTACAAAGTGGCAAAGGCCGCCCTCAAAGCAGGGATCCTGCAGGCCAAGGATCTGGCTCGCAAGGAGATGCTGGAGTCTCTGAACGGGGACCCGTGGGGTAGACCCTACAAAATGGTGCGGAATAAGCTCCGCACCTGGGCCCCCCCCTTGACGCAGAGTCTCCGGCCCCAGCTGGTGGAGGACGTGGTGAGCGCTCTATTCCCCTCGCGAGGGGAGCATACTCCCCCGCCTATGGCTCCGCCACCTGCGGTGCCCGATGCGGACTGCATTGATGACGACGATGACGATGCCCCTGAGGTGACTGAGGTAGACCTGAGAGTGGCGGTTAATAGGCTGAAGGCCAAAAATACCGCCCCAGGACCCGACGGCTTACCTGGAAAAGCTTGGGTCTTGGCCTTGGAGGCTCTTGGGCCTCGACTAAGAGGGTTCCTAAGCGCATGCTTGGAGAGGGGCCAGTTCCCACTTCGTTGGAAGACGGGGAAACTGGTCCTCATTAAGAAGCCGGGGCGCCCCGCGGACTCTCCGTCCGCATACCGGCCCATCGTGCTGCTCGATGAGGTGGGCAAGCTCTTTGAAAGAGTAATTGCAAACCGCCTCGTCGAGCACCTAGTGAGGGTGGGGCCGGATCTGGCGGAAAACCAGTTCGGTTTCCGCACGGGACGCTCGACGGTGGACGCCATCATGCGCGTGAGAGCCCTCTCGACGGGGGACGCGGTTTCCCGGGGCGGGGTCGTCTTGGCTGTGTCTCTAGATATCGCCAACGCCTTTAATACCCTGCCTTGGAGTTGCATCAGGGAGGCACTTCGGTATCACCGGGTGCCGAACTACCTCCGTCGCGTAGTTGAGGCATACTTGACGGACAGAGCCGTCATCTACCCCGGTCACCTGGGAGAGTGGAACCGGCGAGAGATGTCGTGCGGTGTTCCACAGGGTTCCGTTCTGGGGCCGCTTCTGTGGGACATTGGCTACGATTGGGTGTTGCGCGCCGACCTCCCTGGCGGCGTCAACGTTGTCTGCTATGCTGACGATACGCTGGTCCTGGCGCAGGGGAGGTCGCACCAGGCGGCGGCTGACGCTATCACACGCGGGGTTGCGATAGTCGTTGAGAGGATCCGGCAGTTGGGTCTTGAGGTGGCCTTGCACAAGTCCGAAGCCATGTGCTTCCATGGTTCTCGGAACAGGCCACCATCGGGATCTCAAATAACGGTGGGAGGGGTTCACATCGGCGTCGGGTCGACGATGACGTATCTAGGTCTCGTCCTTGACAGCCGATGGAACTTCGTCGAACACTTCCGACGTTTGGCTCCCAGACTGGCACGAGCCGGGGCTGCCTTCAAGCGGCTTCTGCCCAATCTAGGGGGTCCAAATGCCTCCTGCCGGAAGCTTTACGCGGGGGTCGTGCGGTCCATGGCCCTTTATGGGGCGCCGGTCTGGGCGCCTACTTTGAGGAAGCGACCTGCCCGTTACCTCAACGCGTCTCAGAGGGTCATGGCCATCCGGCTGGCCCGGGGATACCGCACGGTCTCTGGCGAGGCGGCGAGCCTCCTTGCCGGACTGCCGCCATGGGATCTGGAGGCGAGAGCCCTCGCGCACATTTACGAGTGGCGCGTGGAGGCGCAACGCCGGGGCGAGACACCTCTGCCGCGGCAAATCGCAGCAAGGCGGACGGAGCACCGGCAAGATCTCATGGCGATATGGAGACAGCGACTGTCGCAACCCAGCGCTGGGCACGCAACAATCCAGGCGATAAGTCCCCTCTTTGAGGAGTGGCTGGAGCGGCGCCACGGCGTCCTCACCTTCCGCCTGACACAGGTACTCACCGGACACGGTTGTTTCGGGAGATACCTGTTTCGGATTCGGCGGGAGGACGCGCCCGGGTGTCATCACTGCGAGGATCGCCCGGAGGACACGGTGGAGCATACGGTGGAGGTCTGCCCTGCTTGGGCGGAGCACCGCCGGGTCCTCGTCGAGGCGATCGGTGGCGGCGACCTTTCGCGACCGGCCTTGGTTCAATCTTTGGTCCGGAGCGAGGAGGCATGGGAAGCGATCACCTCCTTCTGCGAAGCAGTAATGCTAGCAAAGGAGGAGGCCGAACGTGTGAGAGAGAGGGAAACCTCACGTCCCAGTCGCCGCAACAGAAGAAGACGCCCCAGGCGTCGGGAGTCGCAGGACGATTCCCGGCCGCCGTAGGCGCGGGCCTGCGGACGGCGAGCAGTGGGTGGCTCGCCGTCTGATCAGAACTAGGCCCGGGTCGGCGGCGCGCTGCGATTCCAGCGCGCCTCAAAGAGATGTCAGCGTGGAAGACGGGGCCCGCTAGGGCAGGTGCCTGCTGGGGCTGCGGAATCTGTTCGAAAGAGGTGCCGTAGCCTTAGAACGCAAAGGGCACCAGGAGGAACACGGATGGGTTTTAGTCAGTAAGAGTCTGACACTCCCTCTTGCTTCACCCAGAGCGGGAGGAGTCATTTGATGATTTCCCATCCTTAAAAAAAAAAAAAAAAAAAAAAAAAAAAAGGGCTCCCTTAGGTGGATTTTGAAGTAAGTACTGGCGAATCTATTTATAGAAATTGAAAATTTTTAGCAGTTCTATGCGAGCCAGCCGCACGTTTGAGGTGTCGGTAGACGTGTCTCGGCGCGGGCGAGCTAGCTAGACCGTTTTCAGAATTTTGAAAAGAACCAAAATGTGCAGGGTTGTCAAAAAACCAGTTTTTTCAGGCAAAAATCGAGTTTTCAGCGACCGATCGAATTTTCAGTTCGCGCAAAACGCCTGGAAATCGAGGTTGGACAGGTGGAAACTCGATTCCGCAAACAGAACTAAATTCGGATGTAGGGTTGTGCTAATAAAAATAGGTAAGTATAAAAATTTTTGTAAAAAATTCACAAGTACTGGAACTGAAAAATTATTTTTCAGGTAGGTCAATTTTAACGTGTCGGGATGCTGGTAATAGCCCACCGGACAACGTTCCCGCAGAAAACCGTGTCAAAATAGCTGTTCTAGTTACAAAATTATTGCAACTTTTGTCTGAGCAGGGCTCCCTTAGGTGGATTTTGAAGTAAGTACTGGCGAATCTATTTATAGAAATTGAAAATTTTTAGCAGTTCTATGCGAGCCAGCCGCACGTTTGAGGTGTCGGTAGACGTGTCTCGGCGCGGGCGAGCTAGCTAGACCGTTTTCAGAATTTTGAAAAGAACCAAAATGTGCAGGGTTGTCAAAAAACCAGTTTTTTCAGGCAAAAATCGAGTTTTCAGCGACCGATCGAATTTTCAGTTCGCGCAAAACGCCTGGAAATCGAGGTTGGACAGGTGGAAACTCGATTCCGCAAACAGAACTAAATTCGGATGTAGGGTTGTGCTAATAAAAATAGGTAAGTATAAATTTTTTTGTAAAAAATTCACAAGTACTGGAACTGAAAAATTATTTTTCAGGTAGGTCAATTTTAACGTGTCGGGATGCTGGTAATAGCCCACCGGACAACGTTCCCGCAGAAAACCGTGTCAAAATAGCTGTTCTAGTTACAAAATTATTGCAACTTTTGTCTGAGCAGGGCTCCCTTAGGTGGATTTTGAAGTTTTTTTTTTTTTTTTTAACATTTTATTTAAAGAAAAATAATACAGAGGTGTCACTTAATTCTAAACTCGCCAAACTTTTACGTTTGATGGCGAGAAGCGCTCTTTTACATAACAGTAAACCACCTTATGTATATATATACTTACTACTTAATATTACATTGTTCAAACAACTTATTTTATAATTATTTTTTTTTAGTTCTGTTTTCAATCCAGTATAATGTTTTTTAATTTTGACTTTAGTGATCCTTTACTAATTTTTACGTTTTCTCTTAATAAATCTATTTTATTAAACACTTTAGGTACCAGATACTTAGGTGTTCTCTTACCATAATAGTTTGTTACCTGTGGTTGAACCAGTTTGTTCTCTCTGACCCTACGTGTGTTGTACTTGTTTTTAACATTAATTTTATATTGATCACTTACATAATATTCTAGACCTACCAAATAATCTACTTTTTTATCTATCGGCATTATTTTACATATTGGAAATAACTTATCATACTCTTTGTTGCACTTATCTTTAACATTTTTACTAACTAGGAACTTTATCAGTCTTATTTGTATTTCTTTTATTTCTCTTAAATATGTAATAAAGGTTCGCCCGTACACAAGGAGACCATAACTTATTAACGAGTCGGCTAGTGCGAAATAAACCATTCTTAACGTCTTTTTGTTCAGTACATTTTTTAAGTGATAAAACTTACTTAGCACCGATCTTAACCTATTGCAAATGTCGTTTACGTGAAATCTCCAGTTAAAGTTCTTATCTATTGTCAGACCTAAATATTTAAATGTATCTACATAATCCAATTTTGCACAGTTACAATCACATTTATGTCTATGCAAACATTCGTATGTATGTCCTATCACTGTGAGATATTCATGATTTACAGATTTAGCATTTCGGTTATATGGCGAGTGTAGATACATACATTTAGTTTTAGAAAAGTTTAATATGATACCATTGTCATGTGCCCACTTGCTAATATTTTCGAAATCATCTTGTATACACTTTTGTGCCTCAGCTATATCTTTGGAGGCGTAAACAAGACACATGTCATCAGCGTACATGAAAACCTTACACTTACGTATGACATTTGCCACACTGTTCACATGCATTATATATCCTACTGGACCGTAAACCGATCCAGTCGGCACGCCCAACTCGACATCGACCTCTTTCCCAACCACACGAGAGATAATTGTGCCTATTTTTCTATTAGTGAGGTAGTTTTTAAACCAATTATTTGTAGGACCGCGTATTCCGCATTCGTCCATTGCCTGTAATAAGATCTCATGGTCTAAAGTGTCGAACGCTTTTTTGTAATCGATAAATAGTGCTATAATTTGTTTACCAGAATCTAAACATTCGTTAATATAATCTGAAAATCCTAACAGGGCAGAGACAGTGTTGCGCCCTCTCCGGAAACCGTGCTGAGTGTCACATAATATGTTGTGTTGTTCTAAGAACGCGCTTATCTGTCCTACAATAATTTTTTCGGTTATTTTATCTATGACAGATAATATTGCGATAGGCCTATAATTCACATATTCTAAATGACTTCCTGATTTGTATATAGGACGTATAATTGCATTTTTTAACTGGTCAGGATAGATACCACTGGATATGGACATATTTACAAATGCGGCTAGAACAGGACTTATTTGTTTACATAAATACATAATGTCTTGCACCCGTATTCCATCTGAACCGGGTGCTTTCTCACAGGACAATGTTCTTATGACCTTTTCTACATCTGACGAAGTCACCTTATTGTATCTATAGCTTACTTCACTAGGTTTTACATATTTCGTTCTATCTAAAAACTTTAAGTTACAATCATGTTTAATTCCCTTGATTTCCTCAGTGAATGTTTTAGAAAAGTTTGTACAAATTTGTTTTATGCATGCTGTTTTCCCTAAATGCCTTAAAATAATATCGTCCAAGCTAGTGTTTTTTCGACCCAACCATGTGTTTATATTTGACCAAATCTTCCTAAAATCTCCATTACACTTTAAAATTTGTTCCTGTCTATATTTATTTTTTGCCACATTTGTTAATTTATTTACTTTATTTCTAAATTTTGTATAGTCTAATCGCTTGTTCATATTCTTTGGATCCGCTTTCCAAGTTCTAAATAAGCTATCCTTTCGCACTAACATTGCATATAAATATCTATCTATCCATGGCTGTCTTATTACTTTCTTACTATATGTGTTAATCGTAATTGTACTTTCCTTGTAAATGCGATCAAATACACTACAAATTGTCTGATACAATAATAACGGACACTTTATAGTCATTAACTGAGACCAGTCATAATCATCCAGCTTTTGTTTAATAGCTTTGTCGCATAACAGTTCGCGCGTACTGTTATTTTTGAAATTACCACTAACACATTGATTTTCGCTTCCACTCACGCTTAAGTTCAACATTATACCTACCCCATGATGATCGGCGATGCGTGACTCAAGCACATAGGCGCACGCGTCATGCTCGCTCCGTCCTGCTCGCACCCATATATGGTCCAAGCAAGATACCTCAAGCCGGCCGTTCACGATCGCTTCGCGCGTTATCTCTTCGCTCGGTATTGCACACAACAGGCCGCATTCACACAGGGCGTTTTTGTACCTTGATACAGTAGGATTAACCGGGTCGTTTAATATGTTTATATTGGTGTCGCCAATCACTATAACATTGTCAGATGCTGAAATGGATCTCACTAAAGTATCTAACTGCTGAATAAAAATTAGTTTATTTTTGGCAGGTGGTCTATAAATCGCAATTATATGCGTTTTATTTTTCCCGTACTTCAGTTGACCATGAAGTGTTTCTACTGCTTCTGTGTTTCCTATTGTAGCTTCGAAATTCAATTCATTCTTAGCATATATTAATATTCCTCCTCCTCTTCTCGTTTCTCTAGTATGTATAAATGTATTATATCCTACTATCTGATAAAATGAGATTTCTTCCTTCTTTATATTTATTTCGCTTAATATTAATATATCTATGTTATATTTATTTTTATCGAGTAATATTAATAACTCGTTGAAGTGTTTTCGCAGAGATCTTATGTTCATATGTAATATGTGGGTATTCCATACATGTTGGGATAGGTCGCTATTTAGAGCTATTATATCATTGTATCTTTTAAATTTAAAATTATCTGTGAAACTATCTATTTGATCGAATTTTGTACTTAGAAATCACCTCGTGTATACTCGCCGCGTCATTTACGCATGTTTATTTACATTCATCGAACTTCATCAGATCTTCCTCTGATCTAATGTTATAGATCTTTTTTTCGTCAGTGTTCTTTTTGACCAGAATACAACAATTCTGCACCCAAATATATTGAAAACCTTTGGGCTTAAGTTTATTTCTAACAATCCAAAGAAGCTGTCGTTTGTATTTTGGTAAATCTTCGTTAATGTATATTCGATTTTCACTGCCATTATCATAGACTTTATTATTCGTTATTTTTGTTTCTTTCTTTGCAAGCATCCAGCTGCTGCGAGCAGATTTAGATCGAAGCGTGACCAACACAATCTTGGGCTTTGTGTCATCTGGTTTTTCCTGGCCTACCCTCTGTGCATCTTGAATTTCATTTGGGTCTAAATTTAGTTTCTGTGCCAATTTTTGGACTACTTTTTTAGTATTTTCGTTTCCGTGATTCTCTAATCCGTGAATTTCAATGTTTTTCTCTTTGTCTTTTATTTCCAACTCCTGTACTCGTTCTTCTAATGCCTTGTTACATTTCTCCAAATAGACATTTTTTTGTTCTAATGCCTTGACTTTCTTCTGAGATTCTTCTTTAAATTTGAGTAATGTTTGATACATTTCAGCGTAGAATTCAACGTTGTTGGTAAGTTCTTCTATTTTCTTCTCCAGATTATAAATCACTGCTAATTTTTTATTTACCTCAGCCAAAACATTCTCTCCAGACTCTTCTCTAGGGTTTAATGTGATTTTCGTATCATCTGCAGACTGTCTGGGGCTGCTCTTATTTGTCTGGCAGTCGTCGCAGAGTGTACTGCTTAGGAACTTTTTTGTTGCACATTTTTTATGGAAAACATTTTCACATTCACCCTTACATCTCACTACATCATCTTTAGCCAAAGAAAGAAACAGTTTGCATTTCTTACATTGCACCATTTTTACTTTCCTTAGGTTTTTATTTATGCGATTGGTAAATGTTCACTGCTTACTCACTTAACTCGATAGTACACACAACCGTGCGTTGAGCGCGCGCACACGGAACTATGCAAGTACTAAGCTAAGTAAGTACTGGCGAATCTATTTATAGAAATTGAAAATTTTTAGCAGTTCTATGCGAGCCAGCCGCACGTTTGAGGTGTCGGTAGACGTGTCTCGGCGCGGGCGAGCTAGCTAGACCGTTTTCAGAATTTTGAAAAGAACCAAAATGTGCAGGGTTGTCAAAAAACCAGTTTTTTCAGGCAAAAATCGAGTTTTCAGCGACCGATCGAATTTTCAGTTCGCGCAAAACGCCTGGAAATCGAGGTTGGACAGGTGGAAACTCGATTCCGCAAACAGAACTAAATTCGGATGTAGGGTTGTGCTAATAAAAATAGGTAAGTATAAAAATTTTTGTAAAAAATTCACAAGTACTGGAACTGAAAAATTATTTTTCAGGTAGGTCAATTTTAACGTGTCGGGATGCTGGTAATAGCCCACCGGACAACGTTCCCGCAGAAAACCGTGTCAAAATAGCTGTTCTAGTTACAAAATTATTGCAACTTTTGTCTGAGCAGGGCTCCCTTAGGTGGATTTTGAAGTAAGTACTGGCGAATCTATTTATAGAAATTGAAAATTTTTAGCAGTTCTATGCGAGCCAGCCGCACGTTTGAGGTGTCGGTAGACGTGTCTCGGCGCGGGCGAGCTAGCTAGACCGTTTTCAGAATTTTGAAAAGAACCAAAATGTGCAGGGTTGTCAAAAAACCAGTTTTTTCAGGCAAAAATCGAGTTTTCAGCGACCGATCGAATTTTCAGTTCGCGCAAAACGCCTGGAAATCGAGGTTGGACAGGTGGAAACTCGATTCCGCAAACAGAACTAAATTCGGATGTAGGGTTGTGCTAATAAAAATAGGTAAGTATAAAAATTTTTGTAAAAAATTCACAAGTACTGGAACTGAAAAATTATTTTTCAGGTAGGTCAATTTTAACGTGTCGGGATGCTGGTAATAGCCCACCGGACAACGTTCCCGCAGAAAACCGTGTCAAAATAGCTGTTCTAGTTACAAAATTATTGCAACTTTTGTCTGAGCAGGGCTCCCTTAGGTGGATTTTGAAGTAAGTACTGGCGAATCTATTTATAGAAATTGAAAATTTTTAGCAGTTCTATGCGAGCCAGCCGCACGTTTGAGGTGTCGGTAGACGTGTCTCGGCGCGGGCGAGCTAGCTAGACCGTTTTCAGAATTTTGAAAAGAACCAAAATGTGCAGGGTTGTCAAAAAACCAGTTTTTTCAGGCAAAAATCGAGTTTTCAGCGACCGATCGAATTTTCAGTTCGCGCAAAACGCCTGGAAATCGAGGTTGGACAGGTGGAAACTCGATTCCGCAAACAGAACTAAATTCGGATGTAGGGTTGTGCTAATAAAAATAGGTAAGTATAAAAATTTTTGTAAAAAATTCACAAGTACTGGAACTGAAAAATTATTTTTCAGGTAGGTCAATTTTAACGTGTCGGGATGCTGGTAATAGCCCACCGGGCAACGTTCCCGCAGAAAACCGTGTCAAAATAGCTGTTCTAGTTACAAAATTATTGCAACTTTTGTCTGAGCAGGGCTCCCTTAGGTGGATTTTGAAGTAAGTACTGGCGAATCTATTTATAGAAATTGAAAATTTTTAGCAGTTCTATGCGAGCCAGCCGCACGTTTGAGGTGTCGGTAGACGTGTCTCGGCGCGGGCGAGCTAGCTAGACCGTTTTCAGAATTTTGAAAAGAACCAAAATGTGCAGGGTTGTCAAAAAACCAGTTTTTTCAGGCAAAAATTGGATTTTGAAGCCTTACTCGCTACTCGTTGATCGCCAAATCTTGCGATTTTAAAGCCTTACTTTCTACTCATTGGTCGCATATTTTTTAAATTTTGAAGCCTTACTCGCTACTCGTTGATCGCCAAATCATGCGATTTTAAAGCCTTACTTGCTACTCGCTGATCGCATATTTTTTCAATTTTGAAGCCTTTCTCACTACTCGCTGATCGCAAATTCTTTCGATTTTGAAGCCTTGCTCGCGACTTGCTGATCGCCAAATCTTGCGATTTTTAAGCCTTACTTGCTACTCGCTGATCGCATATTTTTTCAATTTTGAAGCCCTCTTCGCGACTCACTGATCGCATATTCTTTCGATTTTGAAGCCTTACTCGCGACTCGCTGATCGCATATTCTTTGGATTTTGAAGCCTTACTCGCTACTCGTTGATCGCCAAATCTTAGGATTTTAAAGCCTTACTTGCTACACGCTGATCGCATATTTTTGTCAATTTTGAAGCCTTCTTCGCGACTCGCTGATCGCATATTCTTTCGATTTTGAAGCCTTACTCGCTACTCGTTGATCGCCAAATCTTGCGATTTTTAAGCCTTACTTGCTACTCGCTGGTCGCATATTTTTTTTTAATTTTGAAGCCTTACTCGCGACTCGCTGATCGCATATTCTTTTGATTTTGAAGCCTTACTCGCTACTAGTTGATCGCCAAATCTTGCGATTTCAAAGCAAGTCGCGAGCAAGGCTTCAAAATCGAAAGAATTTGCGATCAGCGAGTAGTGAGAAAGGCTTCAAAATTTAAAAAACATGCGACCAATGAGTAGCGAGTAAGGCTTCAAAATCCAAAGAATAAGCGATCAGCGAGTCGCGAGTAAGGCTTCAAAATCGAAAGAATATGCGATCAGTGAGTCGCGAAGAAGGCTTCAAAATTGACAAAAATATGCGATCAGCGTGTAGCAAGTAAGGCTTTAAAATCGCAAGATTTGGCGATCACCGAGTAACGAGTAAGGCTTCAAAATCCAAAGAATATGCGATCAGCGAGTCGCGAGTAAGGCTTCAAAATCGAAAGAATATGCGATCAGCGAGTCGCGAAGAAGGCTTCAAAATTGAAAAAATATGCGACCAGCAAGTAGCAAGTAAGGCTTAAAAATCGCAAGATTTGGCGATCAACGAGTAGCGAGTAAGGCTTCAAAATCGAAAGAATATGCGATCAGCGAGTCGCGAAGAAGGCTTCAAAATTGACAAAAATATGCGATCAGCGTGTAGCAAGTAAGGCTTTAAAATCCTAAGATTTGGCGATCAACAAGTAGCGAGTAAGGCTTCAAAATCGAAAGAATATGCGATCAGCGAGTCGCGAAGAAGGCTTCAAAATTGACAGCAACACTGCTGGTGCTGCGCCCGCCGAGCCAGGTCCAAATGCCGCTGGGCATCTGCGAGACCCACGACGTGGGTGTCCGCAGATGTCGTCGGCTTCTTCGCTGCCGTGGACTTCCTCGTCGAACTGGAGGAGCCCTCGGACCCTTCCTTACGGAAGGCCCGCTTTCGCGACCTAGTGTCGCCAACGTCCGAGACGCTTACGACGGACTCGTCCGAATCGGACAGGTCCGCCCTTCCGAAGAAGCTAGCCGCAGACGGCGCGCGGCTAGCTTCAGACGCTGAAGCGTCGGATTGGCCCTGAGAAGGGCCTTTTGGTTGGCCCTGAGAAGGGCCTTGGGGTTGGCCCTGAGAAGGGCCTTTTAAAAACCGCCCGGAGGCGTCCCGCGGGGGTTTTGGCATAGCCACAGCAGGTTCGTAGACGCAAAGCAAGATAAAATAAAATTTCTACGAATGCACAGAGCACTTTAGCCGTACCCAGTTTGCCACTCCGTTACGGTGACAAACTGGGCCGTTTCCAGGGGACGCGACGAGGACGCAAGCTCTGTGGGGGGTCCCCCGCAGTGAACCTAACCTAACCTAACTCGGGGGAGGGACGCGCTGTCGCGCGACATCAACGCGGGCGCTAATACGAGCGGAGCGCCGTCTTGGTTCGCGGGGGGGAAGAGTGCAGGCTTGTTGCGAACGTCGCGCTACAATCTCCCCCTCCAAGTCAGCAGAAGATTCTGGAGCTGGCTTGGCCAAGTCCTTACGGGGACGCCCCTTCTTTATGTTTTTAACTACTTCAGAAACACCTATGTAAGGCGTCAGGAGACTGGCATGGTACCTGCCTCGAGGTACTTGATCCTTATCAACCACTTCGTAAGTAGTCGGTGAAACTACTTTGCCGACACGGTAAGGGCCTTCGCGACGCGGAGCAAACTTGCTCGTAAATCCTTTCGCTGCCTGACTAAGGCGATGGCTTTCCACAAGGACGAGGTCACCCTCCTGATAGCAGGGTCCAGGACGACGATGTTGGTCGGCTGCTTCTTTACGTAGGTCTTGTTGGCGTTCAACGCGCCACTTAACCTCCTGCAAGCGTTGTACGAAGTCACGCAAATACGGCGATATTTGCGGCACGTGATTCTCCTGCTCGACGATAGTCCGCAGATCGTGAGCTACATCCACCGGGGACCGAAACTCGCGCGCAAAAGTTAAGAAGGCGGCGGAGTGCCCAGTGCCTTGATTATAGCTGGTATTTAAGGCAAACCGTACAGCTGGCAATACTTCTGGCCAGCGACGATGTTCAGAGTCTAATAAAATTGCCAACATTATCTTCATCTCCCGATTCTTTCGTTCAGCGGGGTTGGCCTCGGGGTGATAGACCGGAGTCAAAGATTGTTGAACCCCAAGGACGTGCATGGCCTTCTGCATTACTGCTGACACGAATTGCGTTCCGTTGTCTGAAATTACTCGACGGGGAAAACCATATCGCAGGAACACTTCTTCTATAAGTGCTTTTGCGCACACCTCAGCAGTTGCATCGCATAATGCATACAATTCCACCCATCGACTAGCGGTGTCCTCCACCAGAAGAATCCACTTCTCTCCCTTATTACCTTCGGGAAGTGGACCAAATAGGTCCATTGCAAGAACCTCAAAATGCTGCTGCGGCACTGGGGTTTGGAGTACCGGCAGGTTTGAGATTGGTGGATTTATACTTTTGACATAGATCGCAGGACTTTAGGTACTGTGCCACGTAAGTTCTCATGTTTCGGAAAAAGTATTTCTGTTTGATCTTCCTCAAGGTCCGCTCCAAGCCCAAGTGTCCAGCAGTGAGCGCATCGTGAAGCTCCTTCAGAAGCTCGGCCCGTAACGACTCTGGAACAACCAGTTGCGGTTCTTCTGAATCACAATCCGGGTCACATCGGTACAACACGCCTTGAGAAAGATAATATCCTCTATCAGTCCAGCGCATGGCTGCGTCTGGGTTATTGGGACCCTCAAAATCCTCTATGATTTTGTTTACCTCAGGATCCTTACGTTGAGCACCACGAATATCCTCTGATTTCCTCTGAGGTAAGTCAACGATCACCGGACAAATGCTGACAGAGCTTGTAGAGTTTGGCTCTTCAACATCGGCGTTCACTGGTCGACTGAGAGTATCAGCGACTAAGTTGACTCTCCCAGGTGTATATTCGATGTCCAGGTTGTAACACTGAATCTTCATTGCCCAACGTGCCAAACGGCCACTGGGTGTCTTGAGGGACAAGAGCCATTTTAATGGCTGGTGATCTGTAGCCACACGAGTCTGTGCTCCTTCGATATATCCCCTGAATTTGTCCAGAGCCCAGACAACCGCTAGAGCCTCGCGCTCTGTCGTGTGGTAGTTACGCTCGGCGGAGGTCAGCAACCTGCTTGCGTACTCGATAGGTCTTTCTTCGTTCGGATTTTCACCTTGCATTAAAACTGCTCCAACCGCATAAGCGCTTGCGTCCGTACGCAGTACAAAAGGTTTGTCGAAGCTTGGTTGGCGAAGAATGGGGCAAGTTGAGAGCCGTAGCTTAAGCTCTTCAAAAGCTCTTTGCTCATTCTCCCCCCATTGCCAACGTCGATCCTTTTTTGTAAGGTCCGTCAAAGACCGCGCTACATTGGAAAACTGTGGGATGAACTTCCGAAACCAAGAACAGGTTTGCAGAAAAGTCTTCAGCTCTTTAAGGTTTATCGGCGGCTTCATGTTCACCACCACTTCAACCTTGGCGGGATCAGGCTCGATGCCACGTGTCGAAATGACGTGTCCCAGGTAAGTTACTCTATCCCTAGCGAAAACACACTTACTTCTGTTTGTCTTCAGGTTAAATAGGCGGAGGCGCTCAAAAACCTGCTGCAGATCCCTCACATGGGATTCTAGATCCTCGGAGATCACCAGGATATCGTCTAAGTACGCTACCACAGTGATGTTCTTCAAACCAGCTCGAAATCTGTCAATAAGGCGTTGGAATGTCGACGGGGAATTCTTTAAGCCAAACGGCATACGTCGGAAACGAAACATTCCAAAAGGGGAAATAAAGGTCGTTTTGTCCCTGTCTTCAGGGGCTACCTCAATTTGCCAGTACCCGGCCTTCAGATCTATGGTTGACATCACACTGTTAGCCTTGGTGGACTGCAGAACCTCATCAATAACAGGTAAGGGGTACTTATCCGTTTTGGTTACTCTGTTCAAGGCCCTGTAGTCTACGCAGAATCGTACTTCTCCATTTTTCTTAGGCACCAGCACTACTGGGGATGCCCACGGTGATTCTGCTTCTTCTATGACTTCTTCTTCTAGCATTCTATCAATCTCTTTTCTTATTATCTCTTTCTTTGCCGGTGTCACCCTGTAAGGCGGGACTGCAATTGGAGCACAGTTCCCAGTGTCTATTCGATGCAAAGCAAAAGTAGTTGATCCTCCCCCTGGTTCAAATATATCCTTATTGGACTCCAGCAGGTTGGCCAATTTACTGCGTTCAGATGGTTGTAAGAGAGTACCCTCGTCCTCACGGAGATAAAAAGCGGCACAGACGGTTTCAGAACGCCCTTCCTCATACAAAATAGGATAAAATACCTGTGAGCCTTCCAAAGACCAACAATGTTTATGGAAGTCAAGTACCATGCCAGATTCCCTAATAAAATCTATGCCAAGCAACGACTCCATAGCCCCAGGTAATACAATAAAATGGGTAGGCACAATTCTATTACAAAAATGAACATCAACCATCGCAGTCTCTACATTTAAACAATTGACAGAACCATCAGCAAGCTTAATTTCAGAATAGGTTTTTACAAATTTTTGACCAATTTTAACTAAAACGTTTCTTAAGCTAACACTAGCTATCGATAGTTTAGCACCGGTGTCTAAAAGAGCACTACCACTTTCACCATAAATTTTAATATTTAGCTTTGGCCTACTACGAGGAAATAACGATTCAACACCACACGCGGACACTGATTGAAACGGAATGGCAGACGTGTTAGGTTTCTTCTTTTTACACGTCGAGCAGTTCGAACGAATGACGCCGGGTGCTCCACACCCAAAGCATGTAATTGAAGACGCTGGCGCAGACGACTCTTCTTCTACGGTACCGCCCGCGCGTCCGTCCTTGGCTTTCTTTTGCTTCGCCAGCCGCTGACAAGACCCTTTAACATGACCGTACTGTTTACAGTAATTGCAATGGGGCCTTGTCTTACTTGTGGAAGGCACAGTCGTTGGCCGCGGAGTCGGCGACGACGAGGACGTTGAAGGTTTCTTATCAGCCGGGACGCGCAGGCAGGCTTCATCAAGAATATCTTCGACGCGGCGCGCCTGCGTCAACATTTCCGCAAAGGTATTAAAAGCGGTACGCGGAAGCTTTTCTCTAATGCGGTGATTCAGTAATCCATATGCCATGTCCACCTGAACCACCTCCAGAAGCAGGAATGGTGGTAGTTGAGCGATTAAGGCCCGAATATGGCTCACAAACAAATCGGTCGCTTCGTCTACTCGTTGTTCCCGTTCAAATATTTTTCTATATAATTTATGCGGTGGCAATCGTGGTCCAAATGTTTGCTTTAACGACTCTACAGCTACTTGCCAGGAGACGGTGGTATCCTTTACTCCTTGCCACCACGTAGCGGCAAGCCCCGTCAACAGCATGGGTAAACCCCGAAGAGCGTTGTGATCATCGACACCAACACACTCTTTGTACGTTTCTACAGCATCGATGAACGCCAAAACATTGCTTGACTTCTCGCCGTCGAAGCGCGCCGTACACTTGGCGAAGTGGCCACTGTGGCCAGAATAAACTGGTGTAGGTACTTACAGGTTCGCTGCGACTTAGCCTGTTTATCAGCAACAGGAGTTGCTCAGTTCAAATGGTGACCGGAGCCGCTGCAGCAGCTGTAGCCAGCTGCGGATCCACCGCGGCCACCTGCTCGGCAGCGGTGTCGGCGGCAGCGCCGCGCGGAGCAATCTCCGGCGCGGGCGCTACGGGCACGGGCGGCGCCGTGACCGAGGGCAAGGCGCCAGCCAAAGTCGGACTAGCAGCACGTGATCTCGTCAGCACCATTTCGAAATAGTCCACAAAACAAACGAAACACCAACTTAGTAGGTACTTATAGGTAGACTAGGTTCCCCCTAAGCACTACGACTGTTCGCAGTCTCACAACACTTAGTTATGTACTACACACGGTTCTAAACACACTTAGATCGCACTTAGGTTTTAGATATTACCTAAGGACTAAAACTTCTATAGAGTTACGCGATCAAACAGTCAATTAATAGTCACATTCACTAACTGAATTTAAGTATAAGTTTATTTGAATACCCCACAAGATCGTATTGTTTACATCCACACAATCATTATATTTTTCGTCATAACTACCACACAACGCAGTCACATGTTCACTGCAGTTCATATATACCGGCACAGTATTAATGGTCCGTAATCTAGGTTCAGGTACCTACATAACATTATACCTGCGACAAAACCTAGCGCACAAATTACGACCCTGCGCCTACGCCCGATGCATCAAATTTCCGCAACCACAGTGTGTAGTGACACGAGCGCTGTGACAAATATACTTCCCGAAGTGGTCGGAGTCTTGCTTCGCCGGGATAGGTACGAGGTTCGCGACTACTATACTTCACGAACCTAGACTTCCGAAATAGGTATTGCAAATTTGCGTTGTGATCGCCGTTCGCGCGCTTTTCTATAGAACGTACCGGACACCCTTTAGGTATATTATATTATATTATATATTTAATACCAGTAGCTCCGCAAATTTAATTCAAGAAGTGCTGGAAAAGTGATCATAATAGTGACTATCGTACACTAAATTACTTTCTAATAAACACGCTTTCGAACTGGATACAACATTTCCGAGTTAATTGTGTAATTAAGTGCTAAATCGTTAAAAGTGTTCAACAAATAATACAAAGTCAAAACACGCTAACGACCAACTGTGCGGTAAACAAAGAACTGGACTTTGAACCCATTAACGTCGAGTTATTGTGTAGTAGTACTCATAATTACATACGGCAGACTGTTTCGGCTATTATAGTTATCGTTACAGTGGCGCATTGGCACTACAGGCGACATTACTCTTGCGACCCCGCGTTCGATCCTGTGTTACACAATTGTCTTTTTGTTTTTTATTTTTATTTATTTTTATTTTTTTTTGCTGCACTATGCCGCCTATAGGCCGCACACCACCGAAGACAGCAGTTAATATTGTCCATGTGCGATCTGAACCGGACATACAAAGAGCACTACAGGGCACACCAGATACCTCAAACGTATCTCTACGCCAAAAGCGACCGCGGATGGATCTTTCCCCAGATAACGTCGATACCGAGCATGTGAGTAATGTCACTGAAGACGTACCGGAGTCCAGATCAAAGCCACCCACAGAGACTGAGTCATCATTACTACTTTCGGAAATACGCTTATTGAGACAACAGGTAACCGACCTAAAAAAACAAAATACGGATATTGGGTTGAAACTGACAAATGTTTCCGAAGCCATCGCACAGAAACTTGAAGATTTTAATAGAAAAATAGAGGCACGAGATAAAGAAATAATATTGCTTAAAAATTCAATAAGCGAACTGCATCTTAAGTTGAATAACCATGAACAAATCAATATGAGAAACGAACTTGAAATAATCGGAATCGAAGAAGAAAATAAAGAAAATCTCGTGCATATTACTATGTTGACAGCGAAGAAAATTGGATTCCATCTCTCAGAGGCTGACATAGACGAGGCCTACCGTGCGGGCCCGCGACGCTCTAACCTGACGGGCAAACCGAGGTCTATTGTTTTAAGACTTACGCGCCGAGCTACACGCACACAGATTTTGAAAGCTGCGAAAGATCGACGGCCGCTCACCTCCAACGACATTGTAAAGGGTACCTCCAATAAAGTCTTCATAAACGAGCGCCTGACTGCTAGCAATAGGTTGTTATTTCGTGAGACTCGGATACGTGCACAAGCTTACGGTTTCCGATACTGTTGGGTCCGAAACGGCATTATCAACGTACGGAAAGCCGAGAAGCAACCAGCCATTCCCATCCGGACATCGACTGATCTGGACGAGAAGGTCGGCCCCACCCGACCGATGGATGTTGCCGTCCCGGACCACGGAATATTTCTGTCACAGGCGCCAGATAACCTATAATTTTAAGAATCTTTTTTTCCCTTGGCTCAAATGGTTTTCTACTCAAAGTAATTTTTTCTATGTTTTAAAATTAATTAACCTACACGAACTGCACTTGTATTGCACAATGTACACACACTCACATATCCATAAGCTCTACAAACAAATCTCAAGCAATCCCTCAAATCGAAATTCATATCACTTTTGTTACATGAATACCACACTAAGAAGATCCATTTTTCAATCCCATATACACAAACAGAATACATACACATTATACACGCTAGCAATACATCTTACCTTTGCTTATTACATGTATCACTTAAATACTATATCAGATATTACAAACATATCAAAGAGTACACTATTAAAGAAAATAGATACTTTATTTTTTCAGGCAGTAAATAGATACCGGTTGCCTATCAGTCAAATGTCTTTACGTATCTTAGAACATAGAGTTCCAGACGTCAAATATCCATGCTGTTTATACCAACTGTACTGTTACTTTAAATACAAACACAAATGGCAAACTTTTTAGTGGATGAAATAGATGACAGTACTAATCTGGAGTGTCTGGAACTCGATAGGCTTGAAGTTTGCCAGAATTCGTTGACTTCTAAGTATAACTTGAAGACTTTGACATTCAACATACGTAGTTTACAACATAATTTCAATACATTTTGCATCGCATTAAAACGACTTAACATTGTGTACGATGTTATTGTTCTCACTGAATGCTGGTTGAGAGGTTGTTCTGTGGTTGGTCAGATACAGGGTTACACGTCATATGCTACTGTAAATAATCTCAATCAATGCGGAGGGGTTGTGACATACATTAGAAACTGCTGGAATGCTACCGTTTCGGAACCTAATCTCCAACACGCTGAATCTCTTCTTCTCCAAATCTCTAAGGAGATTTGTTTAATTGCGGTATACCGATCTCCTTCACATAGACAGATTGACAACTTTATCTCTTCTCTTGATAAAATTCTTAAATCAATTAGTAGTTACCAAACAATTATAGTGACCGGTGATATTAACATAAACCTTCTGTCTATGTCTGACAAATCTTCTTCAGAATTTGCTTGCCTTATGTCTGAACATGGTCTGAGGCAGGTAATATCTAAGCCAACCAGAAGGGACGCATGCCTCGACCACATATTTTTAAAATCAAGACATCAGAAGGCTTTAGGCATCATCTGTGAAGCAGATATCACTGATCACAAATTAGTAATGATGGGATACAATACAGTCACTCCGACGGGCATTAAATGCCAACAACGCACAATTAATAAAATTAACTTTCCCGCGCTAAGAGAAGACCTGCGTAACACCGACTGGAATCAAGTAGTGACTGACTTAGATGTTAATATTGCAACCAATGAATTTCACAGACTTTTGGCAGATGCAATAAAAAAACACACGACTGAAAAAACAATTAGTCGTTCGAAATACATCTGGAAGCCCTGGATCACACCTGGCCTTATAAAATGTATGAATCACAGAGATAAACTCCATAAAGAGTCAAATAAATATCCAAAAGACCAAACAAAAAAACTGGTTTACACCCGTTACAGAAACATTTTTACTAATCTGGTGCACAAATTAAAACATGAATACGACAGTCAAAAGTTAGAAGAAAACAAATCAAATACTAAAGGATTATGGAAGACTATAAAAACAATAACCGAGCATCACAGTAACAGAAATAGTCCTAGCGACTTACTTAAATGTAAATCCACAGCACAAGATTCAGTTGACTACTGCAACGAATATTTCTCTTCTGTTGGCACACACTTAGCAAGCCAAATTCTCACTGACATTAATGAAACTCAAGAGTCACTGGCTTCGAACCAAAAATTTGGAGAACCGCAGGGGACTTCTTTCTTCATGCAACCTACTGATGTCTATGAGATAAAAAAACTAATTGTTAACCTTAACAGTGACAGTGCTGCCGGCATTGATGGTCTTACACCAAAAATTGTTAAAGAGATAAGTAGTGAAATTTTAATTCCTTTGACCTACATCATCAACCTTAGTCTAGGTACAGGTGTATTCCCCGATAAATGGAAAGAAGCCAGAGTTACGCCTATACATAAGAATGGATCAAAACAAAACCCTGCGAACTATAGGCCTATATCGTTATTGGGAATTTTCTCCAAAATTCTTGAAAAAGTGATGAACGAACGCTTAGTTTCTTTCCTAGAGTCAAACAAGCTTATTTCTGATCACCAGTTTGGTTTCAGGCGCGGAAAATCTACTGAAGATGCAGTGAGCCTCCTGACCAAACTAGTAACATCTTATCTGGACAATAAGGAAAAGTGCCTGGGAGTGTTCTTAGATCTTGCCAAAGCCTTTGACACAGTTGCCATACCCATACTACTTAAGAAACTGGAGGTCATTGGAATCAGAGGACTTTCATTGGAATGGTTTAAAACCTATCTTACAAACAGACGCCAGTGTGTGAAAGTAGGTGAGAGCATCAGCTATCAAAAAACCACAAAATTTGGAGTTCCCCAGGGTAGTGTTCTCGGTCCGACTTTATTCCTCATTTACATGAATGATATACATCGTACATTAGATCAAATTGCAAATATTATATGCTATGCCGACGATACGGTTATTCTGTTCCATGGAAAATCTTGGGAATCGGTGCATAAGGAAGCTCAAAACAGTCTGACCAGTATCAAACAATGGCTTGACTACAATCTTCTTTCATTAAACATTGATAAAACCAACTACCTTTGTTTCTACAAAACTCAGGCCTCTGCGCCTAAACTACCACTGGACATCGTTATCCATTGTGCCACCTGTAAACCTCTTCTGTGCACCTGCCAGAAAATAAAAAAATAGAATGGGTAAAATATCTGGGGGTTTTAATAGACCAGCGGCTCACCTTTAAGCCCCATATTGACCTGGTGGCTAAACGCACCAGAAAATTGATTCACATAATGAAACTCTTGCGTAACTCTGCCAGTAAAACAACTCTAAACATGGTATATGTGGCACTATGTGAGTCGATTCTGTGTTATTGTATAACAGTATGGGGTGGAGTTGGAATCACCACCATGATCCAAAGCGAACGAGCGCAAAGATCGGTTTTGAAAGTCATGCTCAAAAAACCCTTTAGATACCCGACAGCCCTTTTATATAAAGAAGCCGCGCTACTCAATGTTCGACAGTTATATATCCTCAAAATGGTTCTAAAACAGCATAAAATTACTACTCAGACCCCGACATACTCGCAGCTTCTCAAACGGCGAATTTTCAAGTGTGCTTCAATTAGGACGCGTACAGCTTTCGCTCAACACATGCAAGAATTCCTGCTCAGTCACATTTACAACAAAGCTGTAAGAATGTGTGGCATCAGTAACTGTAGATCAAGTCAAGTCAAAAAGATTGTTCGCGAATGGCTGCTAGCCCAATCACACAGTGAATCTGAATCTCTTTTAAAGGTAATTTCGTAACATACCATCGCATAGACACTCTCTCATACACATTATACACACACATACACACCATCAAAAACACACACACACACACACACCATCACACACATAGTACACATATTGCTATCAAAATGTTCCTCTAAGCTACTTACTTTACTTTATTGTTTTAACTTAATTTTTCTAAATCTTGTAAATGTTTTAACGTCTATAAAATAATAACCATTTTTCTTGTGCTTCTCGTCGGTAATTTTAAATATATAATGCACACTGCATTTGGTAATCCCACCAATGTACTCCACGAGACAGGCTCGACCTAGTGTGGAGTTCATAAGTAAGACATGCTTCCTTTGTTTCATATTCTTGTTGTTATGTATCCTAGCTAATAATGTATACCATAAGGAAATGTAAAGCACTGTTTTTGACAAATAAACGTTATTATTATTATTATTATACACGAAAGTTCTGCACTTCAAAATGTACTTTTTCACTGATTCACTTTGTCACTCACAGTTCAGCCCCACGTTAGGCTGCCAGTTATAGTTCTTGGAGATATGATAGTGTGAGGACTCTTACAAATAGACAGTCTTTGTTTTAAGGTTTATTTAATAAGACAAAAAAACGCACAGGTTTAAGATACGTACTATGTTTACGAATTAGTATCGGTCGGCGCGCAGCCCGTGCGCGCACGCGTGTCTAGAGCGGTGGCTCGCGAGGTACTGTTGATCGGGGGAGGGACGCGCTGTCGCGCGACATCAACGCGGGCGCTAATACGAGCGGAGCGCCGACTTGGTTCGCGGGGGGGAAGAGTGCAGGCTTGTTGCGAACGTCGCGCTACATTCTTCTCTAAGGAGTTGGGTAAGTTGTCCTCTATGCGGTATGATGATTGGATTCTTCATCTCCCCAGCATGAATGTTTAAGGCGACCTCCGACACAAATAATTCCTGTTTTGTTTATACATGGGTTCAATTTGAGAATTGCGCTTTTCTTTGATACTGTTTCGTTGTTCACAAGTTATTTGTATTCAGAATTGAACTCCAGTCGCTGCGTGTGCATTATGATACTTTTACGCGCTGCGCTTAGTTCACTTGTCGTTAGGTATGCAGTTTCTGATTTTGTTCTATTGCGCAAATTTGTAATGAAGCGCGAAATCCATGCGATGACCCGGATTACTCGTGTCAATGAACTGTGTTTGTTCAATAAGTCTGTTATTATGTTATGTTCATTATTTTCTTGTGAAGAGTTTTTGACTTAAATGTGATTTATGCAGCCAAAATTGGTTTGGAAAGCGCATGGTATATCTTCCGATAGATCTTGTTTTGTTAAAAATTCGGGACTTTGCCACCATAGATAGAAACTCATCAGTTTGCTTGGCAAAAGACCTCTTGAAGCACAGTCTGCGGGATTCTGCTCTGATTTGACATGACGCCATTGAGCTGCAGGAATGACGCTTTTGATCTTTGTAACTCTGTTGGCTACGTACGTCTCCCATCTTGATTGTTCTCCTTGAATCCACGCCAGGACAATTTGAGAATCTGACCAGGCCCGTATTGATACGTTTCCATGGAACGTTTGCTTGATTTTCTCCATTAAATCAGCCAGTAGTTGAGCGCCACACAGTTCAAGTCTAGGTAATGTTGTCGTCTGTGCTAGTGGAGCCACCCTTGTTCGAGCAGCTAGTAGAGTTATGATGGGTTGACCATGTTCATTGAGCACTTTGCTGTATACATTCAGTCAAAAAAGTATCGGGAATGGATGATTTGTTTCAAAGCTTGTTGTTGTTGTTTGTTGTTGTAGTTTGTTTGTTGCTTACTGCGGTTTCTGGCCTCTGACACCCGCTTCCTGGCGAGTCTCCTGGCGCTGCTGGCGGCACTCGTAACAAACACGAGTCTCCGGGTGCGGTCGACGGAACGAACGTGACAGGTTTTGTGCGAAAACCTCATTCCTTATCTACGAATGGTGACAATTTCGGTGCAGTTTATACACTGCATAAAGTCCGGCGATTCCGAGCAAGGTGCAAATAATAAACATTACGATACTAATGTTTGATAGGTGAGATGCCGATGCCCTGTGCAGATGCCGAATTTGATCCTCCCGATGCACTCTGCGATATAAAAACGTCCTGTTTTTCTACATTTGATCGGCACATTTTAGTCATCAAATTAAAATATCACTGTTATAGAAAAATAATTCACTTATCATAGTTCACTAATCAAGTTACGCGACCGAACTCGGCACCCGTCTCAAATGGCAGGGTCGCCATGTAAGGTTGTCGGTCCAGGATGATGATTTAAACAAGTGCCTTCATTGGAATCTCGTTTATTACTGCCAAGATTATAGAATACACACACATAGTTGCACACTTGTTTGTGTCCACTTTTAGAAAACGTTTCCAGTATAAGATATTTGGGTGTTATGATTGATGAAAGATTGGATTGGAGCACACAAGTTAAAAATCTTACAGGGCGCGTAAGGAGATTACTGTATATTTTTAAAAATCGTCGTCTTTCTGCCGATGTATCAGTAATGCATACAGTCTATATTGCACTATGCCAATCAATTCTAAGTTATTGTATACCTGCATGGGGTGGTACTTATAAAACTATGTTTTTGCAACTGGAGAGAGCCCAGAGATACCTCCTAAAAGTTATACACCGCAAACCCCGTTACTACTCGACTGCAGACCTTTATAAGGAAAGCCAGATATTAACTGTTAGACAATTGTTTGTCCTCCGTACCATACTTCGGCGACACTCACAACTTCCCTTTAATAAAAAGATTTTACAAAAAAGACGCGGAGCACTTGTTTGTTCTCCTGTTCACTGTAGAACCAGTTTCGCATTACGTCAATATACCGCACTAAGTTCTAGAATTTATAACAAAATTAATAATAAAATCTCACTATATAAACTAAATAAATATAACTTGAAAATTAAACTAACTAGTTGGCTTAAGTCCTTAAATTATGAAGAAACAGAAAAGCTCATATTAATTGATAAGTAGAACAGTGAATGGAAAATAATAGAACATAAGTACATTGTTGATAACATAATTATAAATAAGTTTAATTATATGGATTTTAACTATAAGGAGTCCAATGTTGCAAATGTTTGGTCATAATTATTGTAATGACACTAGAGTGGAGAGCCGCCGAATCCCAAAATACGAGCTCGTCTCAGTTTGGGAATCAGTGTGCTATATGTAGTTGCTACACTGTACAATGATTTAACCATATGCCCACATTTTGTTACATGTTTACTTTTTGTACTTATTGATGAATAAATTGAAAAATTGAAAATTGAGTTCTTACACACTACAGTTTGTCTTAAATTTTGCATCGCCAATAGAATTTCGTATTCGGAGTCACTGAAAATGTTACAGAAGGCTTACGGTGAATCGATTTTATCAAAAACTCGTGCTTATGAGTGGTTCAAAGCGTTCAAAAGCGGTCGAGATGTGATGGAAGATTTGCCTCGCTCTGGTAGGCCGTCAACGTCTGCAACTGAAGTTAACATCGCAAAAGTGAAGGAAATAGTGACTGTTAATCCCCATTCAACTCTGAGAAAGATAGCCGCCGAACTTTCTGTAGGTATCTCACGAGTCGATCCGTACCATTTTAACTAATCATTTGGGTATGAAACATGTTGCTGCTCGGCTAGTCCCAAAAGATCTGAATTTTCTCCAAAAACTCAATCGCATGAAAGTCGCTGAGGACATGCTAGAACGAGTCAGTTCGGACCCAACATTCATGAAACGCATTGTTACTGGTGACGAGACGTGGGTTTACGAGTTTGACATGCAAACTAGTCAACAAGCTTCGGAGTGGCGCCTTCCAACTGAACCGAAACCGAAAAAACCACGCCAAAGTCGATCAAAAGTCAAAGTCATGTTGACTGTTTTCTTTGACTATCGCGGTGTTGTGCACTCTGAATTCTTACCGGAAGGTCTAACGGTAAATAAAGAATATTATTTGAGCGTTATGCGGCGTTTAAGAGAGCAAATTCGACGAAAAAGGCCAGATTTCTTGGATTTTGCACCACGACAATGCGCCTTCGCACAAGGCTATCATTGTGAACGAATTTTTAACCAAACACTCAACAAATACCATCCAGCAACCACCATATTCACCAGATATGGCTCCTGCTGACTTTTTTCTTTTTCTTAAACTCAAATTACCACTTCGTGGCACCCGTTTTCAATCGATAGAAGACATAAAGGAGAATTCGCGGCGAGAACTGAACTCAATTCCGGAAGCAGCGTTTAAAAAATGAATGGATTATTCGTTGGCACAAGTGTATCGTTTCTAAAGGAGCATACTTTGAAGGTGATAAAATAAATTTGGATGAATAACAGACATTTTGTGTATTATTGATCTTTTCCCGGTACTTTCTTGACAGAGTAGTATAACACAAGCGTATGCCTTTTCAATTGCGTCACAGAAGCCTAATAACTCGACGTTTTCTTGTGTATTGCCAATCCATCTGTTTAACGTTATTTTGCTAACGCACGGGAGATCTGTTCTCAGGTTCAGCCACTCAGACTCAATGTTGCTGGGCACCTTATCATCCCAGCTAAGTTTACTCATCCAGAATTTCTGGAATAGTAGTTTGGCTTTGATCGTCACTGGGGAGACCCAACCCAGTGGATCGTAAAATCTTGATATGGCTGAGAGTAAAGTTCTTTTTGTTAGTTGTTTTGCGTTTTCAACAGGCCAGTTAAAGTGGAAAGTGTCGCTGTTTGGATTCCAACCAAGTCCCAATGTTTTTGCTGATTCTTCTCCTTTAAAATCAAATATGTTTTGAGTCGAAAGTTGATCATCGCGTAAGTCTTCCACTATGGCTCGGTTATTGGCTGTCCACTTTCGTAGATTCATGCCTCCTCCTCTTAACAGTTGGATTAGGGATTGTTGCAGTTTTTTCGCTTCTGTGAGATTGTTATGACCGCTGATGACGTCATCTACGTAGCACTCTTCTGTAAGTGTCTTGGCAGCTTCAGGATGTTTATAACCATCGTCAATGGCTAGTTGTTTCAATGTCCGCATAGCCAGCCACGGTGCACATTTGGCTCCGTAGGTCACGGTACAAAGCTGATAATCGCGAAGGTGGTGATCTCGTGAGTCCCGCCATACAATTCTCTGTAGATGTTGTTGTTCTTTTGAAATCCAAATGCAGCGGTACATTTTTTCAATGTCAGCTGTGAATGCGTATTTATGAGTTCGCCATTTAAATATGAGAGCCTGAATATCTTTTTGTCTATTAGCGCCTTTTTCCATGACGTTATTCAAACTGAAGCCACTCGTCGTTCGTTGAGAAGCGTTAAATACAACCCTCAATTTTGTTGTTGTTGAGTTTTCTCTTAGGACACCGTAATGTGTTAAAAAGTAGATGTCAGTAGGTATTTGATACGCAGGTTTCATGTGACCCAGATCTGCATACTCTTCTATGAATTGTTTATACATTGATGAAAGTTTTTGATTCTTTCCAGCCGTTTTTCCAACTGTAAGAACTGCGAAACTGCAATTTTTCTAGACTTGCTTAGTTTCTCTTCGTAGTCTGGAAAGAGAGGCATTTTGACGATGTATTTTCCATCAGCTGATCTTCTCACCGTTTCTTTGTAAAATTGTTCGCACTGGTCGTCTTTGGGAATGTCTTTCGTGTTTTGAATTTCTTCATTCTCCCAAAATTTTGTTAGGTCCTCTAAGTCAAATAGAGTAACATGGCAACCGAACGTTTGTTTCATCTTCCCGCATAAAATCCACCCAATTTGCGTATGTTGTGCAACTGGGGAACTGTTATTGCCTTTCAATACACCTTCTAGGATAATTTCGGAATACACGTCGGCGTCGTCGGGTCGATTGGCCGAGATACGTTGAAGTCAGGATCAGCGAGTTTCAAGTTTTCTAAGTGCGACCATGTACTTTTCTCGAACGTTCTCGTAGGCAAATTGTTTGTTAGCTTAGTCATAATAAGCGCTTGAGTATCAAGACTATAATCGGAGTGAATTGATTGGCAGGTAAATTTCAGTTTTCCTCTGCACTCTCTGGAAACAGAGCCGATTCCCGATACGGATGCGTTGATCCCATTCCGAGGAAGACGTAATATTATTATTTGTGCAGCGTTTTCTGTTATCAAGTCACTTGTGAGCCTTGATCAAGTAGTGCACGCAATGTTACGTAGGTGCCATCTATGGATTTAACTCTTAACTGGACCGTAGTCAGTAGAACTTCCATGTTGTCGTTATACATATGGTTAGATGTTGGCTGTTGAGTTGATGATGAAGAGCGTTGCTCAATGTTGTTTTTTCCAGTCACAGATGTTATGTTTTGTTTGTCCGAATTGTGCAACAACGTGTTGTGTTTCAAGTTGCATTCTTTGCAGGTTTTCGTCGATTTGCACTCGTTGTTGCCATGGCTGAATAGACAGTTTTTGCACAGCTGCAGTTTCGAAACTGTGTCATTTCGTTTGCCGAAGTCCATTCGAAGGAATTTGTCACATTGGCGTAATACGTGACTTCCATTGCAAAATGGGCATTTTCCATGTAAAGCGTGATAGTTGTTTGTTTTATTTTGATTGAAGTTATAATTATGTTTCTTCATCTGGGTTTGCTTGTTGAATGTTTTCCCGTTACATGATTTTTCTGGAGCTGTAGCGTTCGCTTTCTTAGCTGACTTCATCGTTTCGTATGCCAGGAACCGTGTTTCGAGGAAGTACAGAAAGTCGTGCAGATTTTGCAGTTCTGTGATCTTGAAGTTCTTTCATATAGTCACTGAAAGTATTCGAGTCCAGTTTTTGCGACATTATGTGTACAATGATCGGATCCCAGTTTGATGTGTCAATACCGATATTAGAAATGCCGTTCAGGCATTCGGTAATGACGTCATGCATTTTCTTCAAGTTGTAGGAATCTGCATTTTGTATGATCGGCATATTTAGCATGTTGTTCATAAATGAAGTAAACTGCAGGCGACGATTATCGTAGCGTTGATTTAGTATAGGTATCCCAACATGAGTTATAGTTTTCAGTACTAATGGTCAGATGCTGCACTAAGCGGTCAGCTTCACCTCGCAGTTTGGTCTTTAGGTGCTGCATTTTCTGGACATTGTTGATCATTGGGTTCTTATGTATAGCTTCCAGGAACAGGTCTTTGAAGGAAATCCACTGGCAGTAGTTTCCTGAGAACTCAGGGATTTCGATCTTAGGTGTTGATTTCTGGTAATGGACGGTGGACCAGATTTTCGCGTTGATTTTCCTCTTCAGTTCATCGTATTTCTGTTCGATGTCTGTAAACATTTGGTAATAATGCTCGTTAGATCCTTTGAGCTGGAAGTCTATTTCCCAGTGAAGTTTATCAATGGGATCCCATTTTGATTTCAGTGTAGTGAAATGGTCTTCCAGTTCCCATCTTTCCGAGGTAGTGACTGCGTCAATTTTGGAGATAACACGGTATATCGCATTGAAGTTGCATTCTTGCTTGTTAAGCAAAAATTGTATTTTTTTTTTTGTTACTATTGATAGGCACGCGTTTGACCACTATCTCACCTGATGGTAAGCGAGGATGTGGTCGAAGATGGAGCACGCTTGTCTAGAAATAACCTATTCACTCTTGATTTAAAGTACACACACACGTTACACTTTTGTTTAAGTATGTTGTTAGTGTCGTCATCCTCGGAAGTCCCACCTAGGTCGAACTTGATGTTTTGTTTACCCAATGTCGCCAGTTTGTTAGCGATGTCCGTTTTAGTTGATAAGAACATTTCTTTAGTTTTCCCAAAGATGTCATCCTTGAAGTATGGTGTATCCTTATCTTCTATTTCCAGCATCAGTTGCGCATGTCTGCTTTCGAAATCTTGCCATTGGTTTTCTAGCGACGACAAGCGTTTCTTCAAGTATTCCACAGTTTTACGTGATGCGGAATCCTTGCGATAGTTGACACATAATGTTTTTATGTTCTCGAAGCACGCTGACTGCAATTCCAGTTTTTCCATAGTTGTGCTTCTTTTTGCTATCGTTCTCAGGTCTGGCACGTCGTTGACGGTGACAGGAGAGCGTTGTATTCTGTTTCGAAGGCTACTGCGTTGCTCGTAGCTTTCTCCGTTCC
Organism: Lacanobia oleracea; assembly: GCA_950371165.1. Lineage (NCBI taxonomy): Eukaryota > Metazoa > Arthropoda > Insecta > Lepidoptera > Noctuidae > Lacanobia > Lacanobia oleracea. Next base: position 793,250 of record OX493408.1, read on the forward strand.
AAATCTTGAAGTCGTTGTCTTCTTTGATTTGAAATGGTCAGTGGTACTCAGCTCCCCTGCGCCTTAGTTACGATATTATGCGATTTCTTAATCTGATTGGGGCGACCCGCTTCTGGGAGACCAGCTAAACCGATTCGCTACCGTAAAGAGACACAAAGGCACCAAATATCCGGCTCGAAGGACCATAAAATGTACGGTACGTACACTTGCAGAGTTGTTGTTGAGGTTGTGGTTCAGGTTGGAGCGCGTAGAGAAAGATTCACTTAGTTTTCGTTAGGTTTATAACGTTTAATTGTGTTTACAATAAAAACTGTTGACGATTCCTTTCTCTAATGTTAGTCACCGCGTAGCAGTAATTGCATTCACCGATTTATTATGTTGTATCGGTATTTATGGAAACAAAACAACGTACGTCAGTCATTTTAAGACTGTACAATGTAAAAAAACAGTAGTCAAGCATATGCTTTGTACCAACTCGCTCCAACTATCAACACCGACTCTCAGCTTATTATGGACTTGTTGAATCTATCCTCAGATATGGCATTATCTTTGGGGAAACTCAACAAATATAGATATGGCATATAAAATGCAAAAACGATACATAGGTACGTTCCATGTTTGGCATTCTCAGTACCGAAAGCTGTACCTAAGCCACTTTTTACAATACATAAAATCCTCACACTTCCTTTAATTTATACTTTGGACATATCCCGTTTGTCAGAAAAAACCCCAGTTGTTTCCTCGGTTATCGGAAATTATAATGCGTAATCGCCGGGATAATAGTAAAATTCATGTTCAGCCAGCTAAGACAGCGCTGCTGCGTAAAAGCGTTGTATGCATGGCGCCAATAATTTATATAACCAAACCAAGTTAAAAAATTAAATACAGACCAGTATACAGCACCATTTTTTTAGAAGTATTCTTAATACTTCTAAAAAAATACTGATCATAGAAAAAGCTTATTATAGTATCACTGAATTTCTAAATGACAAAAAGCTGTAATGACTATATGTATTTATTTATTTTGACTATTTACCAAATTTTTTATTGTTGATGTATTTATTGTTAATCTGTATTTTTTTCTATTTTTACTTTGTATCCTGTTATTTGTACTCCAGCCGTGGTCAAACATGTTGAGTCATAAAAAATATGTAACACCTGTAATAAGCATGTATTATGATTGTCCATGGTCCATGTATCTACACATGTTTTTGCAAATAAATCTTGAATCTGAATCATAACGGCTAACGGCATCTGAATCATAACGGCTTTTAAACAGGGTGTCAATTAAACGCAACATCTCAATGCAAAATAATTATTTATTGTAAATGTAATTCGCTAAAGACTAAAAGACTTATAATGTAATAAATAACTGTAAATGGCAGTGAAAAAGATCTAAAAGTAGGTATTCCCCCAGTGAATGGAAACCGCAGAGCGAGCTTTCGATGTTGACCGTCACTAACAGTTTACTGGCGGAACCACCCTGCCTCATGACTTATTCACGGGTGCATGTAAGATCTGCCAGTGCTGCACATAAGGTCCGTCCATCCAGTTGGCAACATCGGCAAGTGCCGACCAGCGACAGCGGCCGTTGCCACTGCCCCGCACTCTGCTCGCTATCGAGGTCGCCCTCTTGCGCATGCAGGCGTAAAAGCAGTCAATGCACACCTCCACGAACATTATCGACGCGCTGCAGAAGCGAGGCAGCCACAGCAGCGCCCTCAGCACGTTATTATATTGAACGCAGAGCTGTAGGATTTCCGCCTACACTCCTACCAACTTATCTGTGAAATGGCGAAAATTGGAACTACAGCCGTCATGTTGACATTTCAATCGATTGTCAGTGTCTACTACATTCGGGTTCTCTGTTTGTTTTGACGTAATATTGCTGAATTCATAAAGTTAAATATGCCGAAAGCTATTAAAAGTGATGCTCGAAACATTATTCTTAAGATTTTAAGAATAATAGTAAGGTTTTTAAACCATTTTTGAAGAAGCTCGGGCGGGGTCTCAGATTATTTCATTTAATCAAATATACAAACGAATTTCGGCAGCGACAGGTTAGTGTTGTCAACTTTCTTGTTATAAATTAACCGGTACTTAACTAATTGTTTAAGTCCACGAAATATTCGTTTCTATTCTTGCTGCAGGTTAGCGTAACGGTAACGAACATCTATTAGGTAACCTGCTAAGTGAGTGAGCCAACTAACCTGCCAGATTTCAAATTTCTTCTAACATTTATCTTACATTTCAGGTGTGAGTTAAGGATTAATTTAAAAAATAGTTAAGGGCACGCAGCAGAAGAAACTGGTACAAAAATTGGGACACCAGGCAAGGACAGAAAAAGTAAAAGTGGATTTGTGCATGTTGATGATTCTGACATGGGAGTTATACGAAGGAAAGTACATGAATTTTATTCTGCTAAAAAAGAGGTCCCTACTGTTAAAAATCTTCTAGAGGTCTTAAAGACAGAAATAAATTACACAGGACAGCGACAGAATCTGCGAAAGCTGCTTCACAAGGTAGGATTTCGTTTTAAAAAATCTCAATCCAATCGGAAGGTTCTTATGGAGCGTAATGAAATATCAGCTTGGAGAGCTAAGTACTTGCATGCAGTGGATAAAAATAATAAATCTCCCCAGACCCGGTCCATAATTTATTTAAAAGAGACCTATATTCACTGTTCGCATACATCGGGTAAATTTTGGCAAAGAGAGGGTGAAGACGGAGTATTATAGCCTGTATCGAAAGGGCAAAGATATATTATTGTTCATGCGGGAGGAGATATTGGATTTGTTACAAATGCACTACTTGTGTTTAAATCAAACACAAAAAGTGGTGATTATCATGACGAGATGAATAGTACCAACTTTAAAAAGTGGGTTATTGAAAAACTTGTGCCTAATTTACGAGAGCCATCCATAATAGTGATGGATAATGCTCCTTATCACCGTATTTGTGTGAACAAAGTCCCAAATGCGAAATCCTTAAAAAAAGATATACAATTATGTTTGACCCAAAATAGAATTGACTACGGAGAGGATTTGACTAAACCTCAGCTTTTAGAAATAATTAATTGAAACAAGCAGTATATGAGATTGAAAAAATTTTAGAAGACAATAGACACAAATGCTTATATTTAGCACCTTACTCTAGTTGACGGCACAGCGCTGCTGCCAGGTCACTTTTGAGGGTTTAAAAAAAGTTTTCAAACTGCATCGCGTGACATATTAAATGTACCTACCTGCTTACTGTGAAAATTTGAATTATATTTTTTAATTATTTTAAATTAAATAGTATTGAAGTTATTAGTTTGTTAGTTTATATATTAGGAGCTCGTGGCTAGATAATAACAGCCGCACGGGTCGATCTTTAAGGTTAAGCAACGCTTGCCAAGGTTGGTCTGTGGATGGGTGACCATCTTAACATACCGAGTTTCCTCCGTGCCTCGGAAAGCACGTTAATCCGTTTGTCCCGGCTGTCATTTGTAGATCTTTGGCAGTCGTTACGGATAGTCAGAAGCCAGTAAATCTGACTCCAGTCTTGCAATGAAGTACCGTGTTACCCAGTAACTGGGTTGTGGAGGGCAGCTGCTCGTAAAATACTGGTATTCAGCTAAATCAGGCTTGACTGGAAGCCGACCCCAATATAGTTGGGAAAAGGCTAGGCAGATGATGAGTATTGAAGTTATTACACAGGTTTAAATTAACCTAGATGGGGCTGGTTGCTACATAACATTGCAATTCCGAAACACCATAACTTGCACCTATAATAATAATATATTAGTTTTAGTTTATTTTCAGGCACTATAATTGTATGGAAATCTTATCACTGTTGGCTAAATGTAAACTTTTTTGTAAACATTTTATTTGAATAAAATTTATATATTATTTTTTTTTATTTTTTATTTATTTATTCAAGAAATTAGGCCAAAAATGATCATATCTCTAGAGCGGTGCGCGTGGAACACAGAGTGCCGCCATCTCGGGACTTGACTGTTCTTGCCTGCAGGCCGCACATTGTGGTGGCCGGAGATCGTTCTTTTCTCTTCGAATCCCGGTGGGTCGGTTGCGGATTGGGAGATTTCCAATCACTTTCTTGCAAAAAGAGGAGACGGCGTCTCATGCGCTCTCGTTTTCAACCATAGCTTGAACCACGATCGAAAACGATAGGTTATCTACAGCACTGACCGCCGCAACGAGGTCACGGCGCTGCACTACCCAGGCTGGGCACTCCTCTAACGTGTGCTGCGCCGTATCATCGATGCAGCTACCACAATGTGGCAACCGGGTGTCGACTCCCAGTCTAAGCGACACAGAAACTTTCTGAAATATTATTTCATGAACATTCCAGAAAACACCTGCGTGAGCCGGAAAGTCACCGTGGCCGAGAAAACTGTCTGTGACAGACGGCCACCCGAGTGATCCTACAAGGGTTCGGTTTTTATGGATGTTGTCAACTAAAATAATATTTCAAACCACTATTGTGAATTGACCACACGAAGCCCTAATCAACTACAGCGAACGACGGACCAGCGACAAACATCACAAAGTTAGGTAAAATTTGAGAGAAATTCTAAATCAACACAAACTATTAATAAAAGAATATCGAAATCCAAAGTTCAAGCCAGAGGTCAATGTTATAAAATATTATAAGATAAATAAGATATCAGTTCATACACAGCACGCGCGCAATTACGGCGACGAATGCAGCATAATATTATATTGTACGCTGCTGAGCTCTAGCTAGCTAAACCGGTAAGCATGTGTGAGTAAGGTGTGTACTCGCCGCGCGCGACTCCCATCCGTCCCAGTGCCCGGGGAGGAAATGTGTGGCGAAACGAAAGATGATTTAGAACGAAAACGAGCGCGCGAATTTGTATAAACAGACGTCTGGGAATATGGATATTATGAAAAAACTACTGAATGTATCTGTTCAAAATAATTTAATTTGCATTTTTGAACTACTATTCTATCCCTGTATGGTGACTGTTTTGCAATTTATTTCCGCCCAAAGATGCGTCAAAATGTAGAACTTTCGACGCTCATAACTGTCAAATGCATGTATTTTTTACTTTTTTGTTTCCATACAAGACTAGATAATGATGAAACAACTTGATTTATTTTTTTATTTTGAACGTACCTACACCATCCAAAACTGGAGTAATCGCAATACTACGTTTGTATGGAAGAATGATTGGCTAGGGCGCTCTGAACACTGTGTTCTCAATCCCATTGAATTCATATGGAGCACAATTAAAAGAAAAGTTGCCGATGTAAATATAAAGCACAAAAATGCTGAAATTCCCCGCCTAGTTAGAGAAGTTTTTGATGCTATTACAGTTCATGAGTGGGCACAGCATTGTAAACACGTTAGCAGGTTAGAAGGAGAATACTTAAAACATGATTTGTATTTAGATAAACCTTTTATTACAGAACTGGTAAAGTGACACTGAAACCGAAAGCGATAGTGATAATGATGATAGTGGTACGGAAATAAGCGGAGTATGGCCTTACAACCAGGATGAAGTTGTGTATGCAGGTTCATCTAAAGATCACAATTACTGTAAACCTGGTTTTCAATAAATTATTGTAAAGCAATTTGTTTCTTTTTATTACACTACACTACCACTAGGTACCACTGCTAATTATATTAGTCAAATCTAGTATTAGGGGTTAGGTACGGTCATAACTAAATGCTAGACATCCAGGTACCTCTTGCAGGGTGGGTACCTACTTAACTTTGCATTAAATGAAAGTTGTATCCCCACGTGGAACATTTTATCTGCTGAATTTCCACTTCATTGGATTACTTTTTAGATAAAGCCATTGTACGGTGCAACCGCACATTATGCAATTCAGCAGTTTACGCCGCACATACATTTCGATTCAACTCAAAATACAGTTCAGTTCGCGTTAGGCTATCAAGTCATCCAGGCGTTCTCGTTACAGCCAACAAGGGCCGCGTCACTCACTTCATTTGCCACACCATCAGTTCATTAAGCTCATTTTACCTATAAGTACTTTTGGGACAATACAGTAGTGTTCTAGTACTTACCTTCTTTTATTCCATTCATCTCCCATCGAAAGGTAATGTAGGATCTAGCAAGAGATCATACATATCTTTATGGTCCTTCGAGCGTTCTTTTGATTCTTCGACTGTGAGCATCGAACGCTATATAGTCCATTTCGCGCGCGTGGACAGTGTAGCGGGAAGCTATCCAGTGACTCAAAGTGTGTGCTGTGTGGAGTGACTATAAAACTTTGAGACTAACAAGCGTCTCAGGGATCGTTAAGGATCCGAAACTATCAGGAGATCAGTGCAGGAGTTCTAGACTTCGGGTCTACCAGGTGTCTCGGGGAGCGTTTTATCATCAAGAGCTGAGACTAACAAGTGTCTCAGGGATCGTCAAGGATCCGAAACTATCAGGAGATCAGTGCAGGAGTTCTAGACTTCGGGACTACCAGGTGTCTCGGGGAGCGTTTTATCATCAAGAGCTGAGACTAACAAGTGTCTCAGGGATCGGCAAGGATCCGAAACTATCAGGAGTTCAGTGCAGGCGCTCTAGACTTCGGGTCTACCAGGTATCTCGGGGAGCGGTTTATCATCAAGAGCTGAGACTAACAAGTGTCTCAGGGATCGTCAAGGATCCGAAACTATCAGGAGATCAGTGCAGGAGTTCTAGACTTCGGGACTATCAGGTGTCTCGGGGAGCGTTTTATCATCAAGAGCTGAGACTAACAAGCGTCTCAGGGATCGTCAAGCATCAGAAACTATCAGGAGTTCAGTGCAGGAGTTCTAGACTTCGGGACTACCAGGTGTCTCGGGGAGCGTTTTATCATCAAGAGCTGAGACTAACAAGTGTCTCAGGGATCGTCAAGCATCCGAAACTATCAGGAGTTCAGTGCAGGCGTTCTAGACTTTGGGACTACCAGGTGTCTCGGGGAGCGTTTTGTCATCAAGAGCTGAGGCTAGCAGGTGTCTCAAGGGATCGCCAAGGATCCGTAAGCAGTTATCAAGAAACATTCAAGTAAGATCTTTCCATTTATTTCTTACTTCAAATAAATCTTCGTCATGGAGGCCATACACGCACGATCATTATATATTTAGAGAGTAGATTCACCGCATTGGAATCACCGCAAAAAAAACAAGCAAGCAAAATAATTCATCATCGTCAAATATCAAGAACAAATATTCAGCAAGTAAGACTTCGGTACAGAATATCGAATTAACATGTCCGTTGTGTAAAAGGTCCCACGGAATATATTATTGCAATAAGTTTTTAAATATGACACCAAGTGCAAAGCGACAAGCTATAACACGATTGCATTTGTGCAAAAATTGTCTTTATGCGCATGGGGGATAAGGAATGTACGTCAGAAAGACGCTGCCGCGAATGTCGCGGCAAACATAATACACTTTTACACCAAGCCTTTAACAATAAGTCCTCATGTAACCCAATTACGGGAAATGATGCACCAGCAGCTCATGCTACAAAAACGCAAAAACAAGAATAAGAAAATAATCACGTTTTGCAACAAGGCAACAACGTGATCGAAACATTATTAGCCACTGCAATTATCAAAGTTCAAGCAAGTGACGGATCATATCACAAAATGCGTGCGCTAATAGATCAAGGCTCTCAAGCCTCCCTTATCTCAGCCAAAGCAGCACAACAGCTAGCTTTATCAAGAAAGTATTGCAGGGCCGTAATTAACGGGATAGGAGAGAAGGAGAGTAGTAGCAAGGGTGTTACGAACATAACATGTTGTTCGCATTTTGATGATTTTACATTTAAAGCAGATGTGGTAATCATAGACACGCTGATAAATCAATTACCAAGATGTACATTTGCCAAGCCAACATGGGCACACCTGGCCGGCATTCGACTAGCCGATCCAGAATACAATGTCAGCCGTCCCATCGACATCTTATCAAGAGGCCTATTCTCAAGCTGTCTATTCTCCCTGTAAATGATAGAATCGACCAACAAAATTCGCGTTCCAAGGAAGTGAAAGATGGCAAGCCATATCAAAACAAAAAAGTAAACTACAGCTTCACATCGCTAGTAATGTTGTTTTTGTCTTTCATGAGCATTTTGACTACAGCTCACTGTTCATACAATGTTACCCAATTAAAGGACAATCAAGGTCTTTATTTTGACAAAATTGCAAACATGCAATTAATCAGAGATGAATGGAAGATAGTTACATACTATGACATGAATTCATTTTAGCAAGGTACAGTAACATGCAGTAAATACCTTAGCTACTTGGATCAGTTATGCAACAAGTTTAAAGAAACGTCACATTGTGACGTCATACAAGTTCAATTGCAGCAAGAATTCTCAGAACTCGAGTACTATACCCACCTGTTGCTGAGTCAGCATTCCAGCACGCGCCGCGTACGACACCTGCGCCGCCGCAAGCGAGGCCTTATCAATGGTGTAGGGTATCTTGCAAACGACTTATTCGGTGTACTTGATGAGAGATTCGCAGAGCAATATAAACAAGATAATCAATCAATACATGAAAATGAAAATCATTTGCTTTCGCTCTTGAAACAACAAACAACGATAATTGAAGCAGAATACAACGTTTTGAAGAGCAACGAGCAACGAGGAGCTTGACGAAATCAAGAAGCAACTCCGCATTCTCAAAGCAAGTGAAAATTTTTCACATCAAATTTCTTATCACGATATCCATCACTACACAGCATTTTGTGGTGATTGGAGTTGTGTTGGTGGTTGGAGCAGTCTTCGTGGTACGACGGCTGCGTAACAGGCGAACTGCATCTCACGCGGCAGCAAGGGCCGAAATAACAAGTCCACAGAACACACAACACGCGACACCGGCACGGGCAGAGGTTGGGGCCTCTATCTCATCATCTACGGTTCAATATAGTGTTAGTGCGCGTAATCATTTATCAATCAAAAGTACCGTGTGAGCACGCATTAACGCAGTACGCTTTACGCGCAAAATAATAAATTGTCAACCTTTTTACGGTTTTAGAAAGTTAAGCATTTTTATTTACTTTATTCGCAATGAAAACGTGCGCAAGTTGCAATGAGCGATTCAATGACGGAGTTCAATGTACGAGCTGCAAAAAGTAGGTACCTGGACTTCTCTTGTGCCAGCATGACTGAAGTTGGTTGGAGGAAATTGGGTGCTGACAGAAGAGCCCAATGGAAATGTCCTGCGTGCCGAATGTCGTCGCCGACTTTACTTTCACCGCAACCTACGGCTTCACTGGATACAGTGCTGAGTGAGATTCGAGAAATGAAGCATCAGCTACTGGACCTACCGACTTTAGTCAATGACTTAAGATCGATCAAAGATGAGCTGAGTGATCTCAAAAAATGTTATGATTTTTCTAGTGGTAGGCTCGATGAGTTCGACACTCGACTTATCAATCTGGAATCGAAAGTGTCAGAGTTTGAGAAGTTCCAGGACACAGTCCTCTCACTGCAATCTGAGTTAGCCTCAGCAAAGCTCGAGCTTACGTCACATGATCAGCGGTCCCGGTTAAATAACGTGGAGATCAAAGGAGTGCCCCTCAAGAAGGATAAGAATTTATTCTCAATCGTCGAAGCCATCGGCCGTAAAATCAAGCACATTATTGTCCTAAGGCCCAAATTAATTACATCTCTAGGGTGCCTATACATAACTCTAAGGAGAAATTAGTAATAGTGAGCTTCCTAATTAGGCATGTAAAAGAGGACTTTGTTGCGGCTGCGCAGGCAGATAAGGACCTATCTACATCGGATTTAGGTTTCCAAGGAGCACCACAGCGTGTTTATGTGAATGACCACTTAAGCGTCGAATCTAAAAAACTTTTAAATAAAACCAAAACCATCGCTAAAGAGAAACGTTATGAATTTGTGTGGGTGAAACATGGCAAAATTCATGTACGCAAGAACGTTAATTGTAAAACTTTTATAGTTCGGAAAGAACAGGATTTAAACAAGATTGTTTAAACCGCTGCATAAGTATATGTAATTTTATAAATTTATGTTTTACTTTTAAAATCAATCAATGTTTAATAATTGTTTATTGTAAAAGGTTTTGCACCTCTGCTTCGCTAATGAGTTTCTTTTGTTCTCGTCATCGCGCTGTTTGTATTGGAGGTCTGATTCATAACTATATTTCTGACTCGCTTACACTTATGCTCCTGATGTATTGCTGCTTACTTGCTCACTTAGTAATGTCCTACGTAATATCGGATGATTTGCAAACTTTTGCTACTTTAATTTACATTTACCCACTTTTCACATATTTATTTCTGTCTTCCGTAATTAATAGATATTTTTATTTTGTAATGCATTGGCTAGTCGTTTTTTGTTACAGTGAAACTTATGCCGTTATTGTTGCATATTTTAGGTATGAATGATAACAATGAACAGCGACTGACTGTTTACTACCAGAACGTACGGGGACTGCGAACAAAAACGGACTCGTTCTATCGTCAGGTTTTATTAAATTCTTACGATGTTATTGTTCTAACGGAGACGTGGCTAATCGATGGTGTGTTAAACTCAGAGTTGTTTGATGACCGGTATATAGTGTGGCGCCGTGACCGGGATTATGCTATGACTGGACAATCGCGTGGTGGTGGTGTGCTTATCGCAACGCGCAGGGAGTTACCCGTTACCCTGGAACCGTTCCTCCACTCTTCAGCAAAAGACCTTTGGATTAGCATACGATTTAAAAAGTTGAACTCACGAGATTTCGTAAACCTATACGTTTGTGCTGTTTATTTATGTAAACAAAACAACTTTTATTCGTTCTCGAATCAACTTAACAATTCTTTTACTAAATTAAACCAAACTACCTTAAATAATTTTTCCAATGTGTTTTTAATTGTAGGTGACTTTAATATGAGTGGAATTTCGTGGACTTCATCCATTAATAATTCGCTAATCCCAGTGAACCCTGCCACTAGCGACGAATGTATGCTCGCCGACGAGTTATGCACTCTGGGTCTTCAACAATACAATGGAGTGACTAATAGGTATGGGCAATTGTTGGATTTGGTCCTCTGAAATAAATTAGCCTGTGTTACTGAGTGCTTTGACCCGCTAGTCACTATTGATCCCTATCATCCCGCCTTGTTAGTCAATATCGACTTGTTTGAAATGCCTTCCTTGGACCATGCACCGCGGCTAAGATATAAATATATATATATTTATAGCAAAGCCGATTTTGTATCTATTAATAAAGAAATTCTTGCAGTCAATTGGGAACAACAGTTTTCGTCTCGATCTCTCGACGGCTCAGTTTCGTACTTTATAGATACTATAAAGGATTTACTAAATAAGTATATACCGCAGAAGCTTGTTCGTAATAATACTTACCCCATCTGGTTCAGTAAATCGCTCATAAGAACCATCAAGGAAAAATACAAATATCTTAAAAAATTCAAGACTTATAATCCGACGAATTATCTTATAAACACTTACGGGAAAGAGTCAAGACTATGGAAGCCTCATGCTATAACTGGTACCTTAATCAAACTAAAACATCTATTAAAAATAACCCTAAATATTTTTGGACATTTGTTAAAAATCGTTGCAACTCTAACGCTATGCCTAGTACACTAAAATACAATAATGAATTATTATTCACTGGTGATTCCATTTGTGAGGCTTTTTCCTCTTATTTCCTTTCCACCTTTCTCGAGCCCAGCTCAACGAATAGTCCCAACATAGCCCCTGTTTCCTCTTCAAACACTACTGTAGCTCCCTCTGATATTTCTAACATTGAAATCAAAATTGATGTGGCCGACCTACTCCGCAGTCTAGACCCATCCAAAGGAGCTGGTCCTGATAAAATATCGTCTAAATTTCTTATTGAATGTGCTACTTCTATTGCATTACCTATCTCTATTCTGTTTTCCAAATCCTTATCTCAAGGTGTTGTCCCCCAAAGTGTGGAAATCTGCGTTTATTACACCGGTCCATAAGAAGGGGTCTAAAACTGAAGTTACTAACTATAGGCCCATATCTAAATTGTGCATTATAGCTAAATTATTTGAGCGTATTATCTATAATCAGTTATACCCTGCTCTTGCGCCTTCGCTTAGCTCCTTTCAGCATGGTTTTTTGAGGGAACGGTCTACAACTTCTAATCTGATTTTGTTTAATGATTTTATTACTAAGGCTATGGATGATGGTAGCCAGGTCGATGTGGTTTACACTGATTATAGCAAAGCATTCGATCGTATTGATCACGACACTTTGATCAAGAAGCTAAGCTCTATAGGTATTCGTGGGGACCTCTTGAGGTGGTTTTCCTCATATATTAATAATAGATCGCAGGCTGTAGTGATCAATAATTACATATCCAGTTGGGTCTCAGTGCCTAGCGGAGTGCCTCAAGGTTCGTTACTTGGGCCCTTTTTATTTGTGATCTATGTGAACGACAACGATCTGTGCCTGCAATCATCCAAATTGCTGTGTTTCGCCGATGACATGAAAATCTTTGCCAAAATATCATCGGTTGAAGATGGATTAGCACTTCAGGCTGATCTATACCGTCTTGAAGACTATTGTAGGGCTAATAAACTCGATCTGAATCCATCTAAGTGTTCAGTAATTACTTACACTAGGAAACGTGCCGCTCTAGTCACCACCTACATCTTATCGGGCCAGACTTTGCCAAGGTGTGACCATTCGTGACTTAGGTGTTCATCAAGATAGCAAATTAGTTTTTGACACCCACATTGACACTATTATCAAAAAAGCCTCTAAATTGCTTGGGTTTATTATGCGTCTCTCTAAGGCCCGTATTACAGAACCTTGCTCAAGTACTACTTAAACTGCGTTCAACCGATTACTGCTTGAGCGAAGAATCTCGACTTAAGCATTCAGTTTATTTTAGAACTGTCCTCAAACTCAAATCAAACGAAACTACGCTTGAGTAGAGATTTTGATCTCTGATTACGTGAGTAAGCAATTATTATGGTAACCCTGAACAATAGTGTGATATTTGTAAATAGGAGGTACTTGTCTTATGTTCTATGTATTGTGCAACCGTCAGCCAGTCTGCGAATATACGCCCTTTAGTCCAGTCGTGGTTTCATTACCTGTCCGATATTCCTCAGTGGCGACGAGCAGTATCGAATTACGCGTAAAATAGTTTTATTTGCAAAATGTCGATCGGTAAGATTGCGGAATTTAAAGTACAAAGTGACGATTGGAAATTGTACATGGAACGTTTAGAACAATATTTTCTTGTGAACAAAATACCCGTTGATTTACAAGTGCCTACACTAATAACGGTTATGGGGGCAGAATTTTACGAACTTTTGGTCAATTTGTGTACGCCAGAGAAACCTAAAAACAAAACATTTACGCAGATTACGGACATTATGGAAAAACATTTGCAACCCAAACCTAGTGAGTTAGCCGAGCGTTACAAATTTAGAAATAGGAAACAAAAGGAGGGTGAAACTATTTCGGAATATACCGCTGTTTTGAAAAAAATGACCAAGACCTGTGAGTTTGGAAGCTGGCTGGAAGAAAGTTTGAGAGACCAGTTAGTTTGTGGCATAACTAATGAAACGATACGACAACGATTATTCGCCGAAAGTAAGCTGGATTTCGGCAAGGCGTATAAGTTAGCGATTAGTATGGAGGCGGCAGAAAAAGACGCGGCAGAAGTGGTCAGACAGGGAGGGTCGGCGAGCGAGACAACGGCAGCGGCGACGTCGGTGACGTGCCAGGCGATGTCGGCTGCGAAGTCATCACGGTGGCGGAGCGGGCCAGCGGCGGCGGCTCGCGGAGCGCGGGACGGCAGCGGAGTGGTGCGGGAGGCCACTGCGCAGCCCGCGGGGAGGCGAGGCCCGCGCGCACCACCAGCACCCGCGCCCGCGCGGCTGGGTGAGCGTGCGCAGCGGCAGTGTCAAGTGTGCGGCGCAGGTCACGACGCGGCCACGTGCAAGTTTTCGCGTTACGTTTGCCGAGTATGTAACCGAGTTGGACATCTGCGACGCGTGTGCCCGAATTTAGCGAGACACTTCAACGTCGACATCGATCAAACAAGGGAGGAAAACTTAAACGAAAGTATGGGAAGTGACGAGGTAATTTTTATCGATGTCTGTAAATTATCCGCTATAGAATGTAAACCAGTGTATCTAGAATTAAACGTAAATGGAAAAAACATTAAAATGGAGTGCGATACGGGTAGTGCTATCTCATGTATAAGTCGGGAATGTTACATGAGATTATTTAAAAATCTATGTCTAAAGCCATGTCAGTTAACGCTTAGATATTATACGGGGGAGTTAGTCAAACCCCTAGGAGTCATATTACCAACTGTTAAGTACAAAGATCTGAGTAAGACATTAGAATTATTTGTTGTGGAGAATGGGAAAACTATTCTTTTAGGACGGCAATGGATGGCCGAATTAAAAATACAGTTACCTATTGTAAATTACGAATGTAACAATGTGGCTATGTACAAAAATAACGTATTTGACTTGCATGCTTTCAGTTCCAAATACTCTGAGGTGTTCGCGGACGGTCTGGGGCGATTCACCGGTGGCAAAGTGAGCGTGCATGTGCGCGAGGGCGCGCGGCCGGTGTTCATGCGAGCGCGGCCGCTGGCGTACGCGCTGCGCGAGCCGGTGGAGCGCGCGCTGGCCCAGCTGCAGCGCGACGGCATTCTCTCGCCGGTGGAGCGCTCGGACTGGGCGACCCCGATCGTGCCCGTCGTCAAGAAGGACGGTAACATTAGGATTTGTGCTGATTATAAATTAACACTCAATAAAGTTATAGAAGTTGACCGTTATCCGTTGCCTAGGGTGGAGGAACTGCTGCTTCGACTGAGGGGTGGTAAACACTTCAGTAAAATTGACTTATCTCAGGCCTACGCCCAATTTGAGCTAGATGACACCAGGAAATATACAGTGATAAATACCCACAAGGGTTTATTTATGTACAACAGGCTAGTATACGGTCTTTCGTCAAGTCCGGGTATTTTCCAAAGACGGTTAGAACAATTATTTGCGGATATACCACAAGTAGGTATTTTCTTGGATGATATTATTATCACAGGGTCAAATAAGGAGTCTCACATGCGAAACTTAGGTAAAGTATTTGATCGTTTAAAAAAATATGGCCTGAGGGTAAACAAAGAAAAGTGTGTATTCTTCGCGGAGTCAGTTAATTATTTAGGGCACACCATAAGTAAAGACGGCGTTCACACGTGTCCAGACAAAGTTAAGGCTATAATTAAAACGCCCGCCCCCACGAACGTCTCCGAGTTGAGAGCCTTCATCGGTATGGTCATGTACTACGGCAAGTTCGTAAAGAATGTTAGCACAGTTTTAGCACCCCTTTATAACCTGCTCAAAGCGGGTGTTCAGTACAGTTGGAGTAAAGAGTGTCAGGACGCGTTTAGCAAAGTCAAATATTTATTAACCTGTAGTGAAGTTTTAATGCATTATACACCGGAGTTGCCTATAATATTGACGACGGATGCGAGTAGCGTAGGTATCGGCGCGGTGATATCTCATGCGACGTCGGACGGCGAGCGGCCAGTGGCGTACGCGTCGCGCTCGCTGACGCAGGCTGAGCGCGCCTACTCGCAGATAGACAGGGAGGCACTCGCAATTGTTTTCGGGATTCGTAAATTTCACCAGTACCTTTATGGGCGCAAGTTTAAATTGAGAACTGATCATAAGCCTTTGACTTACATTTTTGGAGATAAGGCAGGGATTCCTGTAATGGCCGCATCCAGATTACAACGTTGGGCGGTGCTATTAGCGGGTTACACCTACGATATTGAGTATGTTGCGTCAAGTAAAAACTGTGCAGATGCGTTGTCACGGTTGCCATGTACAGAAGTAAATCATGTAGGTACACAGAACGAGAACACTTATGTTAATTTCGTAGAAGATTTTTTACCGATTACGAGTAAAGATGTTAAGGAAGCAACAGCAAGTGATAAGGTCCTTAGTAGAATTTTAACATATACTCAATCCGGGTGGCCTCTAACTTGTTCAGATGAATTGATTCAACCCTATTTTAGAAGGCGTAATGAATTATACACGGAATGTGGGTGCTTAATGTGGGGGTACCGTATGGTGATACCATTTTCTTTACAAAATAAAGTTTTAAAACAACTTCATAGTAGTCACATGGGGATAGTGAAGACAAAAAGTCTAGCTCGTAGTTATGTGTGGTGGCCTAACATAGACGCGGCAGTAGAAGCAATGTGCAAGCAGTGCGAGACTTGCGCGGCAGAGGCGTCCGCGCCCCGGCGGGCTCCGATACAACCGTGGCCATATCACACGCGCCCCTGGAGCAGGCTTCACATTGACTTCCTAGGTCCGTACAAAGGCTTAACCTTTTTAGTTATAATTGATTCTACCTCCAAGTGGGTAGAAGTTTTTAAGATGAACCGTACTAATGCTTCAAATGTTATAAAAGTATTAAGATCAACATTCGCGAGATTCGGTCTACCGGAGGAATTAGTTTCTGATCAAGGTCCACCATTTACCAGTAATGAATTTAAAAAATTCCTTAAAAATAACGGAATAAAACAGAATTTTTCACCGGTTTACCACCCATCCTCTAACGGAGCAGCAGAGAACGCAGTGAAATTGTGTAAACAAGCAATCAAAAAAGCGTATAGGGATAAGGTAGATATTGATACGGCATTACAAACCTTCCAACTAGCATACCGCAATACGGAAAACAGTACAACCGGGGAAACACCAGCCATGCTCCTGCAAAGGCGGACGATACGGTCAAGACTAGACTTATTGCGTACTGATCGTGTCGTCGAAGACAGAGTACGTGCAGCCCAGAGACGTCAGGTAGAATACACTGGTGGAACGTCACGTACCTTTAGAGAGGGGGACTCAGTTTGGGCTCGGGAGTATGGCTCTGGGGATAAATGGATGAAAGGCACCGTACAAGGGGTGGACAGTTGCCGTAGGTATTCAATAGCGACGGATAGCGGTCAATCACATAAAAGACATATAGATCAAATGCGCCGTAGGTCCAGATTTTCTGATGTTACCTGTCCGGAAGAGCATGATGAGGGCCAGCAGGGTGAAGAGAATGTGGTCGAGCTGTTAGGCAAGGGTTCAGAAAAAGTTATGCCAGAAACCCTAATAGTAAACACCAATAAAGAGGCCGAAAATGTTAACCGGGGCGATCAAGCCGACGTTCCTTCTGAACATTCCTCACCTAACGTACTATCGCCATCTCTGTCACCGGTGAGTCGTTATTCTAGGCGGACGCGGAAACCAGTGGAGAGATTTAGGATAGAATAAGTTAGTTCATAAGAATACCTAGTTTAAGTAAGTTAAGTGATTAAGATATATATTTTATTTGGCAGTTCTATCCATTGTTTACCATTGTTGTCGCAAATAAATTATAAAACTTAGTAAGTATTGTAAGTTCCCTTAAAGTGTAATTATTTCTATACGGAACAACCTATTAATTATAAGTCAAGACCAGTTACCCTAATTCTAGTATAGTAGTGGAGGTGTGATATTTGTAAATAGGAGGTACTTGTCTTATGTTCTATGTATTGTGCAACCGTCAGCCAGTCTGCGAATATACGCCCTTTAGTCCAGTCGTGGTTTCATTACCTGTCCGATATTCCTCAAATAGTTTGTTTTCTATTGCAATTCTTTTTTTTCGTACGACTAAACTGGATCACAACCGGATGACGAGGTGGACGACACGACGTTATTGACACTGACAGCCTCCCTTAACCCTTCAGAATAGGTACATCATAGGTACATATGTTCTGTGGACAGCTAAACTGTGAAACTGAGTTTTTTTGGCGGCATTATTTCGAGTGAAGTTCAGTGGCTGTTGATTCCTAGTGGATATTATGAAGTAAAATACTGCAAAAAAAAATTGAATGTGTTGCACCCCCATTCTAATGAAACTCGAAAAAGATATAAATGAAAATAAAGACTTGACTTAAATCCAAAAAAAAAACTGTGAAACTTCATCTTCATTGTCAAATTACTCAAGAGTCAAGCTCTTCAGAAATACAATAAAATATTGTTTACAATAATTATTGTGGTTCCGTGTGGTTCCTATTTGGGTTAGGAAATATCTGAACTAAAATAATTTTACGCATTTGGAAAGAAATTTATTAAGTACTGCAAATATTAAAATCATTTAAAATGTTATAGAAAAAAAATATATATATAATAATAATCTACTTCTGCAAATATATCCATTTTGATTAGGTAGGTACTCGATTTACTCCAAATTCACAACAATTTTCATGAATATCTATGCTCAAGCGTAGTCTCGACTACACTTGCGAAAACAACGATCAAATCACGATCAGCAGATTGTAATTTTAAAATAAGGACACATTGAGTAGAGCTCAGTTAAGACTCAAGCTCTGTTCTATAATACGTAAAAAATGTAATTTTAAAGTGACATTGCTCAGGTGATTATTGATTGTAGTTTCTGTGCTCAAGTCAAGTGTTAAAATTAGAACTCCAATTGAGACTAGTTTTAAGTAATGCTTGAGTCTTGATTGTAGTTCTGTAATACGGGCCTAAGTGCTTTAATAACGCTAAAACACTAAAAATTTTGTATTGCACCTTTGTTAGAAGTCAGCTTGAGTATGCGTCTCAGATATGGAACCCACGTTACCACAAGTACATCGACCGCATAGAAAACATCCAAAGACGTTTCATTAAATATCTTTGTTTTCATCAAAAAATTCCTTATCACTCCATCGATTATCTTCGACTCTGTAAGAAATATCATTTATTACCTCTCAAAGATCGACGTGAGATTGCCGACTTTCTGTACATATTAAAAATCAATTAAAATTCATAGACGCTTCAGAGTATGCCGAGCAGGTCGCGCAACCTACTTCCTACTGTCAGCGCAGGCGGTCTGCACATTTCATAGACGCTTCAGAGCATGCCGAGCAGGTCGCACAATCTACTTCCTACTGTCAGCGCAGGCGGTCTCCATATTTCATAGACGCTTCAGAGTATGCCGAGCAGGTCGCGCAACCAACTTCCTACTGTCAGCGGGACAGCGCAACCTACAACGTTTAATTTATAATTAGTGACAAACTATTTAAAAATAGGCTCTGCCTCCCTACATATTACAGAGAATCAGTGCTAGTGCTGGTGAGCCAGGCCGACCGATAAGTTACTTACATTACTGTTCCCACGATTGTCGAAGAAGGCATGCCGTGTTCTTACTACCACTGTCCGCTACCGATAACGTGCACTGCATGGATGAGCGAAGCCCGCGACGTGCGCGCCCGCCGGCGGCCTCGTCCGCACTGACACACCGCCGATATCGTGTCCTGGCGTTCTGCGCGAGTCTCCTCGTCTCACGAAGTAGTCTCTCGGACGTCCATCAGTTTGTAGCCTGTCATAGGCTTATCATATTCTGTTGTTCTTTTCTTAAACGTATCTCTACTTAGTATTACGAGCAAACATCACTACACAAGGCAGTTCTAAGGCCTCAGTTACCGAGTCGTGTCCTTACCGGTCTAGAAGTATTAATATTTAAATGATTAAGTGGTCGCATCAGCATCGTCACGAACAAACCACACTCGTGACTGTACCTATCGAAATGTTCACTTTGCATGCAGCGTTAACGGTGCGAGGGGCGCTTCACTAGACGCGCAGCAAGTCGTCGTCGCCGGCGAGGTCGTCGTGTGCCAGCGCCGCCAGCAGCAGCGCCTGCGTCGGCGCCGCGAACACGCCCGGCAAGCGGCTCATGCCGCGCGCCGCGCACGACATCGACCAGCCTGCACACAACAACCTCACTCACTCACTGCGAGCGCGCAGCACGCACACACGCGCCAGCAGCAGCGCCTGCGTCGGCGCCGCGAACACGCCCGGCAAGCGGCTCATGCCGCGCGCCGCGCACGACATCGACCAGCCTGCACACAACAACCTCACTCACTCACTGCGAGCGCGCAGCACGCACACACGCGCCAGCAGCAGCGCCTGCGTCGGCGCCGCGAACACGCCCGGCAAGCGGCTCATGCCGCGCGCCGCGCACGACATCGACCAGCCTGCACACAACAACCTCACTCACTCACTGCGAGCGCGCAGCACGCACACACGCGCCAGCAGCAGCGCCTGCGTCGGCGCCGCGAACACGCCCGGCAAGCGGCTCATGCCGCGCGCCGCGCACGACATCGACCAGCCTGCACACAACAACCTCACTCACTCACTGCGAGCGCGCAGCACGCACACACGCGCCAGCAGCAGCGCCTGCGTGGGCGCCGCGAACACGCCCGGCAAGCGGCTCATGCCGCGCGCCGCGCACGACATCGACCAGCCTGCACACAACAACCTCACTCACTCACTGCGAGCGCGCAGCACGCACACACGCGCCAGCAGCAGCGCCTGCGTCGGCGCCGCGAACACGCCCGGCAAGCGGCTCATGCCGCGCGCCGCGCACGACATCGACCAGCCTGCACACAACAACCTCACTCAGTCACTGCGAGCGCGCAGCACGCACACACGCGCCAGCAGCAGCGCCTGCGTCGGCGCCGCGAACACGCCCGGCAAGCGGCTCATGCCGCGCGCCGCGCACGACATCGACCAGCCTGCACACAACAACCTCACTCACTCACTGCGAGCGCGCAGCACGCACACACGCGCCAGCAGCAGCGCCTGCGTGGGCGCCGCGAACACGCCCGGCAAGCGGCTCATGCCGCGCGCCGCGCACGACATCGACCAGCCTGCACACAACAACCTCACTCACTCACTGCGAGCGCGCAGCACGCACACACGCGCCAGCAGCAGCGCCTGCGTGGGCGCCGCGAACACGCCCGGCAAGCGGCTCATGCCGCGCGCCGCGCACGACATCGACCAGCCTGCACACAACAACCTCACTCACTCACTGCGAGCGCGCAGCACGCACACACGCGCCAGCAGCAGCGCCTGCGTGGGCGCCGCGAACACGCCCGGCAAGCGGCTCATGCCGCGCGCCGCGCACGACATCGACCAGCCTGCACACAACAACCTCACTCACTCACTGCGAGCGCGCAGCACGCACACACGCGCCAGCAGCAGCGCCTGCGTGGGCGCCGCGAACACGCCCGGCAAGCGGCTCATGCCGCGCGCCGCGCACGACATCGACCAGCCTGCACACAACAACCTCACTCACTCACTGCGAGCGCGCAGCACGCACACACGCGCCAGCAGCAGCGCCTGCGTCGGCGCCGCGAACACGCCCGGCAAGCGGCTCATGCCGCGCGCCGCGCACGACATCGACCAGCCTGCACACAACAACCTCACTCACTCACTGCGAGCGCGCAGCACGCACACACGCGCCAGCAGCAGCGCCTGCGTGGGCGCCGCGAACACGCCCGGTGTCGGGGTACGTAGCAAGGTGTCGGTGTTTTTGAGGGGAAACAAATGTTTATGTTGAACACTATTTATTGAATCACTCTCAAACTGTTCTTAATGTTAAAATGTTAAATGAAATGTTGATGAATGTTAGAATACACCCGGCTAACGCGGTAGACCAAAGTGCACTGACTCTAAGTCAACTTAAAAGTAATAATTGTGTTTAATAAAGAAATAAAATTAGGTCAACGCGTCACGACGGTATTGCTAACTAAGGTGTTCGGTGAAAACACCGAACATACTCCGGGCCCCGAAAGATAGGGATGCTGTGATAAAACAATTTTATGTTAGTAAAATAATGGAATGATCATGATAATGATGTTTACAAGGTGATAATAAGACAACTTAAGATTAAAATGTTAATAGAACAAAAATTATATTTGAACTAAAAGTAAGAGCTTATTGTTCCTAAGGGTCGCGAGGACACGCCCTATCCATCATTGTAATGTTTACTTAACTATGTGTCGCACTAAAATTACGTTCACTTATGTTTGCCGCGCACTAGCACTAACACTGTTGACGTTCACATCACTACCACTTCTGGTGGGTTGAAGCTCCATGTCCGATGTGATGAGGACGCGGCGCGCTCGCCTCCGCAGCCACCTGTACAGCAGCGCTCCCGCCGCCAGCGCCAGCGCGCCGACCAGGATGTAGCTCACGGCATACTGATGGATGTCATGAGGGGATAATGTTTGATCGATCTCCACTTGGCTGTTTTTCATGTCATCGATCCGTTCGTGTAATTTTTTGAAGGCGTACTCCATTTCGCCAAAGTCCGTAACGTCTGCTTCTTGCGTATTATGGAGAGGCATAGTGCTGTTGATAATTAAGTTTAATTGATCCATCTCAGGTATAAATAGGTCCGGGCTCATATCCAATCTATTTTTGTTTAGATTATGACTGTTCAGAGTGAAGTCCTGACCCTTCAACAGGCAACCTGGTTCCATATAAATGACCCCAGCTTTGCTCAATTGTATCTTATCTATCTGTTCACCGCAGATTACTTTGACGGTCTGTTTGTTGCAGCAATGGTACAGGAATAGTGACGGATTTGCAAGCGATGTCCATTGGTTTTCACACTTGGTCCTCCGTACCTTGCAAGTATCTGTGTCTCGGTCGAGATCACAAAAGTTGTTTTCATTCCCGAGATGGTATATCGGCTTTTTCCAATCGCACATATACATATCATCTTCCTGTTTGCATGATGCGAGTTCTTCCGGCGTAATGGTTAGGTATAAGTCTCTTTTGAGATCTGTAGCGACGTATTCTGAAGACGGGATGAGCTCTAACATAGTGTTGTTCGTCTGATGTAGTATAGGATAGATCCTGTACAACTTGAATCGGTCTCTACTGATAAGAGGGAATGTTATTTGGAAGAGAAAGTATTGGTCAGTTATTCGTGCTTTAATGCTTATCAGAGAATACAGTTTTCGTATCTCGTGCGGTTCAATGGGCAATGTTAGATCCTCGGATAAATGTCCAGAGATAATGTTTAGCTCTTTTTGGAGCTGTTCAGGGGTAAGCAGATGAATGTTAAACTGTCCATGGTGGACATTGGTTAAAATGTCAAGTAAAATATCTTGAGTTCTTTTAAGGTTATGGAGTAAGTTGCTAGCTGTTAAGGCTGTCATGGTAAATTCTTGAAGTAGGGATATGTTGTTTATCTCTTGTAATTTGTTTGAGATCTTATCTAGCGTCATCAGGTGTTGGTTGATTATTTTATGTTGTTTTGCCATGATTTCTTCTGTTCTTTTCAACAAATTGTACTCGGATTCGACAATTGACGTCTGATTCTTCCATAAACTGGCTAAATGTTTTTCGTTTTGTTGTATCATGTTGATGTCTCGGCTGTATTTTTCCGCGAATTGTTCGTCTAATACGCCGAATAGGGAATTTGCAATGTTTCCAACTGCATTAATAAGTCCCCGCCGCCGTCTGGAGTGTCCGCTTACGTGTTGCGTCATCAGGAGTTCATTGTAGTATTTTAGTTCATTACGCTCATGGATCAGTTGAGGGACGATCATGTTACACTGTTCGCTACCTGTTGTTTTGCATGTTTTATCCAGATATGATGTAACTTTTTCAAACGCCTTCATACCTTCCCAATACGGAGACATGTTATAGAATACAACTAGGACCCAACTGTCTTTTACGAGACTAATTCTGGATATTGGGTCAAAGTAAAAAGATTGGCTTACGTTTAATGTTGTTACGTTATAGCTGCAATTTGCCATACTGCAGATTGACATAAAAACGGTTAATGCCATGGCGACACACGATAACGTTCCAGGTGTCGCCTTTCTTGTTCCTTTTCTGTTCTTCTGGGTCTCAGAGCCCTGTTCAGATGGTCTGTCTGTTTCATTTGAACTGTTTTGTTTGCCATCTGTTTTGACTTCTACAGGCAATAAAGAAAGTTTAACTACTGGTCGTTTTATGATGCCATTTTTCGTCTTCAACGACACCACCCTGACGTAACCATCGTTACCGGGATGTAGTTCTATCACTCGGCCCATAATCCACCGACCAGCTGGAATGTTATCCTCATGCACTACCACCATGTTGCCTATTTTTAAGTTTTCCTGAGGTTTACACCACTTTTCTCTCGCTGTTAACTGGCTCAAATATTCATTCCTCCATTTTTGCCAAATCTGTTTAAAAATGTTCGTTGTTAAATGCCATCTGGTTCTAGCATCCTCTTTCGTCTCAATCACTGTTAAATCGGATCTTCCCGTTAAAAAATGTGCCGGTGATAAATAATCCAGATCATCAATGTTTTCCGTGAGCGAACATAACGGTCTCGAGTTCAAACACGCTTCTAGTTGTGTTAGTACAGTTGTGAACTCTTCGAACGTTAGTCTTTGTTCACCAACCACTCTTTTCAGGTGGAACTTCAGACTGCGGACGGCTCTTTCCCACAGACCGCCTGCGCTCGGCCAAGATGGCGCGTTGAAATGCCATTGTATGTTCATTTCAGCGATTTCTGCCTGACAACTATCTCCAAAAACTTGTTCTAATTGAGTGTACTCCTCTTGCAGCAACCTATTAGCTCCGATAAAATTAGTTCCTTGGTCACTATACAAGTGATGTGGTGTTCCTCTCCTGGCCGCCATTCTCTTAAGTGCAGCTAAAAATGCTGAACTGGTAAGTTCAGACACCAATTCCAAATGAACGGCTTTCGTGACCATGCATATGAATACCGCCACGTAGCCTTTCAGTGTTCTAACCCCTCTCCCCTTGTTTGCCTTAATGTTCACAAAACCGGTGTAGTCCACCCCAGTATGGTAGAATGGTGGAGCAGGGTTGGTTCTAGCTGCGGGAAGGTCACCCATCAATTGATATTGCTTCCTTGCTTCATACTTCCGGCAAGTTACACAATTTCTTAACTGTTTTTTGGTCGTACTGTATCCGCTTGTTATCCAGTATTGTTGTCTGAGAACCGTTAAAGTCAGTCGAGGACCCCCATGGAATGTTAACTGATGAGCTTCTTCTATGAGTAGTTCCGCTAATCGACTTTTGTTAGGGATTATTTTCGGATGTTTCATCTCGTCGCTCATGGTCGCGTTCCTTAAACGTCCTCCCACTCGGAGAAAGCCGCTTTTATCGAGGAAAGGGTTTAAATTTAATAGTTTGCTGTTTGATGAAACTTTTCCATTTTTGTTTAGCATTTCTATATCTGACGTAAATGCTGTACTTTGCACTCGTTTTATAATAGTTGATTTTGCTTTTCGCAGTTCTAGTAATGTTAGGTACTTCGGTAAATGTTTACGTTCCGACTTTGGCGTCAATGCCCTCAGTACCCATGCCAAGACACGAGTTATTTT
This sequence comes from Lacanobia oleracea, assembly GCA_950371165.1. Classification (NCBI taxonomy): domain Eukaryota; kingdom Metazoa; phylum Arthropoda; class Insecta; order Lepidoptera; family Noctuidae; genus Lacanobia; species Lacanobia oleracea. The sequence continues at coordinate 818,446 of OX493408.1, forward strand.
TACAAACGAATTATGCTGTAATAATAAATTATCTATTATGCTATTATTGTTAGTGTCTTGAACAATGTTTACCAGCTTCATCCTTTTCATCTCTTCGTCTGTTTGGTAAATAGGCTGTTTTTGTTCTTTTTCTACGTCATAGGAGGCTAGCCATGCTGGTCCCTTCCACCATAAAGGATGTTGTAGTAGTTGGGGCGCTGTTAAACCTCGGCTGGCACAGTCAGCCGGGTTGTCTCCCGATTTCACATATCGCCAGCAGTTTTCCGGCATTATTTGTTTTATAGCGTTGACTCTATTAGCAACGAATGGTTTCCAACGAGCTGAATCACCTTGTAGCCACCCTATGACCACCATAGAGTCACACCATCCATAAATTTCTGACGGACAACTTATACTCTGTTTGATTTTGTTGATGAGCTTAGATAGTAGGTGAGCACCGCAGAGCTCCATTCGTGGCAATGTGACGCTCTTTTTACTTGGTACAAGTTTTGATTTTGCTGCAACTATTACTGTTTCACGTTGGTGTTTGGTTCGCGCGTAGACCACACACGCATAGGCGTCAATGGACGAGTCGCAATAGCCGTGCAATTCGATGACGTCATTCTCGTTGCATAATATCCATCGAGGAATCTTACAATGTTTAATGTTATCAATTTCCGTAGTTAATTTGATCCATGCATTATGTATTTCCTCTGACACTTTATCATCCCACTGTAGGTCTTGTTTCCATACCTTTTGAAATAATAATTTTAGTTTCGTGGATAGGGGTGTCAACCAACCAAGTGGATCATATAACTTTGATATGTCGGATAGTAAGCTCCTTTTAGTTGGTTTCGATGTTGTTTGGGAAAACTCGCAGCGGAATGTAAATTGATCTCCTATTGGGTTCCAGCACAAACCTAAGGTTTTCAACATGTCATCATTTTTGAAGCTATAAACGAATCCTTCTTGACTTGTTGGTATGTTCCCCAATAATTCCTGGCTGTTGGATGACCACTTTCGAAGATTAAATCCTCCTGATTTCAAGAGCTGAATAAGATCATCTATCGATTTTTTACCCTGTTCTATGTTGTAGCAGCCGTGTAACAGATCATCCATATAAAAACTGTTTTCCAGGACAGCAGCCGCTTTTGGAAACTTGCATCGCTCATCCGCCGCCAACTGTTTTAACGTCATGATTGCTAAAAACGGTGCGGCTTTTGTCCCGTATGTTACCGTATTCAGTTGATAGACTTGAATAGATTGTGTTGATGACTCACGCCAAACTATTTTTTGTAGATGTTGATCAATGGGGTTAACTAAGATTTGGCGGTACATCTTCTCGATATCCGCTGTGAAGGCAATGGGATATTGTCTCCATTGAAGTAGTAACGCCTGTAGATCTTTTTGTAAATTGGGCCCTTTGAGCATGACGTCATTCAAGCTGTATTTGGTGGATGTTTTGGCGGATGCGTTGAAGACCACACGAAGCTTTGTTGTTGAAGATTCTTCTCTCTGCACGCCGTGATGAGGCAAGTAGCATTCGAGTGTTGTGTTATTGTTTTTCTGTTCCGGTTTCATGTGGTTCAACGCAGCATATTCTTTCATGAAGTCCTTGTATTTTTCGGCTAATGTTGGTTGTTTCTCTAAGCGGCGTTCCAAATTCTTTAGCTGAGCAATAGCTATAGGTTTGGAAGACCCCAAATGCTGTTTTAATTCTTCTTTCAGTGGTATCCTGACTTCATAGCGACCCTCACTGTTTCTTTTTGTAGTTTTTGTGTAGAAGTCCATGCATTCCTGATCTTCTACGGATAGGTTTGAAGGTTCTGAAATCTCCTCAACTTCCCAAAATTTCTGAATCTCTTCAATGTTGTTTAAAACCACGTTACAGTGGTACGTCTTTACGTTACCACACAGTAACCATCCCAGCTGTGTTTGTTGAGCCATCGGCTGTTGTGCATGTTCTCCTTTAATAATTCCGCCTAGCATAATGCTAGCATAAATGTCCGCCCCGAAAAGCAAATCAACTGGTCGACTTTTGTAGAATTCCGGGTCAGCTAAATTAATGTTTTTTATGTAAGTCCAATTTGGTTTAGGGAATGTTTGGTTTGGCAGACTTTTGATGAGTTCGTTCATGATAAGCACATCAGATACGAATTCAAAGTTGTTGTACATTGAAGTACATTCAATGCTTATCATCCCTTTGGAATTGCTTTCTTTTTGCCCTACTCCAAAGATGACTCCTTTGCATCGTCGTCTCTTGATGCCTAACATTTGAGCGGCTCTCTCAGTTATTAAGGATATCTGGGACCCTTGATCGATCAAAGCGCGCATGGTTTGGTAAGTTCCATTCACACTTTTGACCTTTATCAGAGCAGTCGCTAGCAATATCTCCGCCTTTTCTTCTTGAGAAGCATTCGCGGTGCCCGTCACGGGTTCATTGCGCTTTGCGTTTTGTTTCTCAATGTTGTTGCCGCTTGACGACAGCGCTGATGCATTTGCTAATTTCGCAAAAGCGTCATGTAAAATGGTGTTATGTTGATCTTTGCATTTTCGGCATGTTAAGTTGGATGTGCATTGATTTCCGAAATGGCTAAATAAACAGTTTGTACAAAGTTTTAATTTGGTTGCAGTTTTTAGCCTTTGGTCGTCACTCATTTTTAAATATATTTTGCAATTATAAATGCCATGTTGGTTTTCGCAAAGAGGGCATTTTATGTTTGACGCGTGCATCGATTTCGCAACTGTTCTATTTCCGTTGCTTTTGTTGTTCGAATTATTGTAATTATTTTTCTTAGTGTTCGATGTTGAAATTGAATGATTGTTTTGATGAGATGAAGCCTTTGAGGGCACACTATCTTTACGGCGAACTGTTTCCAGGGATGTAAATTTTGTTTCCAAAAAGTCTAAGAACTCTGCGAGAACCGGTAGCTCTTTCGAGTTCTTCAGGGACTCTATGTAGTCCGTGTATGTTTCTGTATCTAGTTTTTGACCAAGAACATGTACGATCATTGGATCCCACGATGTGGTGTCAACTCCCAAGTTTTTAATGGCGTTAAGACATTCCAGCGTGGTATCATGCATTCGCTTAATTTGCTGTAGGGACTGCTGTTGTATGTTTGGCAGGCCTAGCAAAATATTCATATGAGACGAGAATATTAGTTTTTTGTTGTCATACCTGTTGGTGAGAATATTCCAGCAAACCAAATAGTTATCAGTACTTATCGGTAGATGTTGAATAAGTTTCTCAGCTTCTCCACGAACCTTACCCTTTAAATACTGCATCTTTTGGCCGCTTGATAATGAGGGGTTGTTATGTATAACCTCCGTAAATAGATCTCTAAACGATACCCATTGGTTGTAGTTTCCGTTGAAGTTCGGTATCTCCAGTTGGGGTGTTGATTTTTCCCTGTGTGCTACTGACCACATTTTTGTGTTAATAGCCCTTTTCAGGTTGTTGAATTTTTTCTCATACTTATCGTACATGTTGCTGTATTGTTCGTTCTCTCCCTCTAATTCGATCTCGATGTCCCAATGTAGTAGGTCGATAGCTGACCATCTAGCCTGTAGTGACCTCAATACGTCCTCGAATTCCCACTTATCTGAGATAGAGTCCACATCTATGTTTGCAGTTGTACGCACAAAGGCTTTAAAATTGCCATACTGTTTTTTCAACAAATGGTCTACCTTGCTGTTTGGCTCCCTGTTCGCCTTGTGAGCTGGTGGGTCACTCAGCTGCCTTGAGAAACTCGGTCCCTCCTCCTCTTCTATTTCCCCTTCGGCCCGCCTAGTCGACGCCGATGGTGTTCTGTCTCGAGCTGTTGTTTGCACACTTGTTTCTTGGTTTCATGTGGTTCAACGCAGCATATTCTTTCAAGAATTCCAGTTTTGAAGATCCGCTGATACTGTTGGTTGATCAACGTCTTGGTTGACTCATACACCGTCCTGGTTTTCTCGTACTCTCGGCCGATAAAATAAGGATCAGTTTGACTTACCTCCCCCTCAATTCTTTCATGATTAATTTGGTAATCATTCCAATAACTCTCCAAAGTGTTAAGCTTCCGCTTAAAGTAATCTACTGTTTTCCTATCAGCACTATCCTTCTTTAAATTAATGCCAAGTTTTATGATGCTATCATAGATCATTGATTGAGTTTCGATGAGTTCTGCCATTGTTATAGGGTGTTAAAATGTAGCCCTTACAGACTATAAATAAGGAAATTTATTACTTGTATTCTCCGTTGTAAGTACTCAGCCTCTGCTGCTACTGCACAGCTCTGCTCCAATGTTTGCTCCGACAGCCGCACGACGTACACACACTGTTTGTTACGATAGTTCAGACCTCGCACACCGATATTTCCGAATTTACGAAATTACGCGACGCGTGATCCGCTCGAAGGACCAAATTTATGTCGGGGTACGTAGCAAGGTGTCGGTGTTTTTGAGGGGAAACAAATGTTTATGTTGAACACTATTTATTGAATCACTCTCAAACTGTTCTTAATGTTAAAATGTTAAATGAAATGTTGATGAATGTTAGAATACACCCGGCTAACGCGGTAGACCAAAGTGCACTGACTCTAAGTCAACTTAAAAGTAATAATTGTGTTTAATAAAGAAATAAAATTAGGTCAACGCGTCACGACGGTATTGCTAACTAAGGTGTTCAGTGAAAACACCGAACACCCGGCAAGCGGCTCATGCCGCGCGCCGCGCACGACATCGACCAGCCTGCACACAACAACCTCACTCACTCACTGCGAGCGCGCAGCACGCACACACGCGCCAGCAGCAGCGCCTGCGTGGGCGCCGCGAACACGCCCGGCAAGCGGCTCATGCCGCGCGCCGCGCACGACATCGACCAGCCTGCACACAACAACCTCACTCACTCACTGCGAGCGCGCAGCACGCACACACGCGCCAGCAGCAGCGCCTGCGTGGGCGCCGCGAACACGCCCGGCAAGCGGCTCATGCCGCGCGCCGCGCACGACATCGACCAGCCTGCACACAACAACCTCACTCACTCACTGCGAGCGCGCAGCACGCACACACGCGCCAGCAGCAGCGCCTGCGTGGGCGCCGCGAACACGCCCGGCAAGCGGCTCATGCCGCGCGCCGCGCACGACATCGACCAGCCTGCACACAACAACCTCACTCACTCACTGCGAGCGCGCAGCACGCACACACGCGCCAGCAGCAGCGCCTGCGTCGGCGCCGCGAACACGCCCGGCAAGCGGCTCATGCCGCGCGCCGCGCACGACATCGACCAGCCTGCACACAACAACCTCACTCACTCACTGCGAGCGCGCAGCACGCACACACGCGCCAGCAGCAGCGCCTGCGTCGGCGCCGCGAACACGCCCGGCAAGCGGCTCATGCCGCGCGCCGCGCACGACATCGACCAGCCTGCACACAACAACCTCACTCACTCACTGCGAGCGCGCAGCACGCACACACGCGCCAGCAGCAGCGCCTGCGTCGGCGCCGCGAACACGCCCGGCAAGCGGCTCATGCCGCGCGCCGCGCACGACATCGACCAGCCTGCACACAACAACCTCACTCACTCACTGCGAGCGCGCAGCACGCACACACGCGCCAGCAGCAGCGCCTGCGTCGGCGCCGCGAACACGCCCGGCAAGCGGCTCATGCCGCGCGCCGCGCACGACATCGACCAGCCTGCACACAACAACCTCACTCACTCACTGCGAGCGCGCAGCACGCACACACGCGCCAGCAGCAGCGCCTGCGTCGGCGCCGCGAACACGCCCGGCAAGCGGCTCATGCCGCGCGCCGCGCACGACATCGACCAGCCTGCACACAACAACCTCACTCACTCACTGCGAGCGCGCAGCACGCACACACGCGCCAGCAGCAGCGCCTGCGTCGGCGCCGCGAACACGCCCGGCAAGCGGCTCATGCCGCGCGCCGCGCACGACATCGACCAGCCTGCACACAACAACCTCACTCACTCACTGCGAGCGCGCAGCACGCACACACGCGCCAGCAGCAGCGCCTGCGTCGGCGCCGCGAACACGCCCGGCAAGCGGCTCATGCCGCGCGCCGCGCACGACATCGACCAGCCTGCACACAACAACCTCACTCACTCACTGCGAGCGCGCAGCACGCACACACGCGCCAGCAGCAGCGCCTGCGTCGGCGCCGCGAACACGCCCGGCAAGCGGCTCATGCCGCGCGCCGCGCACGACATCGACCAGCCTGCACACAACAACCTCACTCACTCACTGCGAGCGCGCAGCACGCACACACGCGCCAGCAGCAGCGCCTGCGTCGGCGCCGCGAACACGCCCGGCAAGCGGCTCATGCCGCGCGCCGCGCACGACATCGACCAGCCTGCACACAACAACCTCACTCACTCACTGCGAGCGCGCAGCAAGCACACACGCGCCAGCAGCAGCGCCTGCGTCGGCGCCGCGAACACGCCCGGCAAGCGGCTCATGCCGCGCGCCGCGCACGACATCGACCAGCCTGCACACAACAACCTCACTCACTCACTGCGAGCGCGCAGCACGCACACACGCGCCAGCAGCAGCGCCTGCGTCGGCGCCGCGAACACGCCCGGCAAGCGGCTCATGCCGCGCGCCGCGCACGACATCGACCAGCCTGCACACAACAACCTCACTCACTCACTGCGAGCGCGCAGCACGCACACACGCGCCAGCAGCAGCGCCTGCGTGGGCGCCGCGAACACGCCCGGCAAGCGGCTCATGCCGCGCGCCGCGCACGACATCGACCAGCCTGCACACAACAACCTCACTCACTCACTGCGAGCGCGCAGCATGCACACACGCGCCAGCAGCAGCGCCTGCGTGGGCGCCGCGAACACGCCCGGCAAGCGGCTCATGCCGCGCGCCGCGCACGACATCGACCAGCCTGCACACAACAACCTCACTCACTCACTGCGAGCGCGCAGCACGCACACACGCGCCAGCAGCAGCGCCTGCGTGGGCGCCGCGAACACGCCCGGCAAGCGGCTCATGCCGCGCGCCGCGCACGACATCGACCAGCCTGCACACAACAACCTCACTCACTCACTGCGAGCGCGCAGCACGCACACACGCGCCAGCAGCAGCGCCTGCGTCGGCGCCGCGAACACGCCCGGCAAGCGGCTCATGCCGCGCGCCGCGCACGACATCGACCAGCCTGCACACAACAACCTCACTCACTCACTGCGAGCGCGCAGCACGCACACACGCGCCAGCAGCAGCGCCTGCGTCGGCGCCGCGAACACGCCCGGCAAGCGGCTCATGCCGCGCGCCGCGCACGACATCGACCAGCCTGCACACAACAACCTCACTCACTCACTGCGAGCGCGCAGCACGCACACACGCGCCAGCAGCAGCGCCTGCGTCGGCGCCGCGAACACGCCCGGCAAGCGGCTCATGCCGCGCGCCGCGCACGACATCGACCAGCCTGCACACAACAACCTCACTCACTCACTGCGAGCGCGCAGCACGCACACACGCGCCAGCAGCAGCGCCTGCGTCGGCGCCGCGAACACGCCCGGCAAGCGGCTCATGCCGCGCGCCGCGCACGACATCGACCAGCCTGCACACAACAACCTCACTCACTCACTGCGAGCGCGCAGCACGCACACACGCGCCAGCAGCAGCGCCTGCGTCGGCGCCGCGAACACGCCCGGCAAGCGGCTCATGCCGCGCGCCGCGCACGACATCGACCAGCCTGCACACAACAACCTCACTCACTCACTGCGAGCGCGCAGCACGCACACACGCGCCAGCAGCAGCGCCTGCGTCGGCGCCGCGAACACGCCCGGCAAGCGGCTCATGCCGCGCGCCGCGCACGACATCGACCAGCCTGCACACAACAACCTCACTCACTCACTGCGAGCGCGCAGCACGCACACACGCGCCAGCAGCAGCGCCTGCGTCGGCGCCGCGAACACGCCCGGCAAGCGGCTCATGCCGCGCGCCGCGCACGACATCGACCAGCCTGCACACAACAACCTCACTCACTCACTGCGAGCGCGCAGCACGCACACACGCGCCAGCAGCAGCGCCTGCGTCGGCGCCGCGAACACGCCCGGCAAGCGGCTCATGCCGCGCGCCGCGCACGACATCGACCAGCCTGCACACAACAACCTCACTCACTCACTGCGAGCGCGCAGCACGCACACACGCGCCAGCAGCAGCGCCTGCGTCGGCGCCGCGAACACGCCCGGCAAGCGGCTCATGCCGCGCGCCGCGCACGACATCGACCAGCCTGCACACAACAACCTCACTCACTCACTGCGAGCGCGCAGCACGCACACACGCGCCAGCAGCAGCGCCTGCGTCGGCGCCGCGAACACGCCCGGCAAGCGGCTCATGCCGCGCGCCGCGCACGACATCGACCAGCCTGCACACAACAACCTCACTCACTCACTGCGAGCGCGCAGCACGCACACACGCGCCAGCAGCAGCGCCTGCGTCGGCGCCGCGAACACGCCCGGCAAGCGGCTCATGCCGCGCGCCGCGCACGACATCGACCAGCCTGCACACAACAACCTCACTCACTCACTGCGAGCGCGCAGCACGCACACACGCGCCAGCAGCAGTGCCTGCGTCGGCGCCGCGAACACGCCCGGCAAGCGGCTCATGCCGCGCGCCGCGCACGACATCGACCAGCCTGCACACAACAACCTCACTCACTCACTGCGAGCGCGCAGCACGCACACACGCGCCAGCAGCAGCGCCTGCGTCGGCGCCGCGAACACGCCCGGCAAGCGGCTCATGCCGCGCGCCGCGCACGACATCGACCAGCCTGCACACAACAACCTCACTCACTCACTGCGAGCGCGCAGCACGCACACACGCGCCAGCAGCAGCGCCTGCGTCGGCGCCGCGAACACGCCCGGCAAGCGGCTCATGCCGCGCGCCGCGCACGACATCGACCAGCCTGCACACAACAACCTCACTCACTCACTGCGAGCGCGCAGCACGCACACACGCGCCAGCAGCAGCGCCTGCGTGGGCGCCGCGAACACGCCCGGCAAGCGGCTCATGCCACGCGCCGCGCACGACATCGACCAGCCTGCACACAACAACCTCACTCACTCACTGCGAGCGCGCAGCATGCACACACGCGCCAGCAGCAGCGCCTGCGTGGGCGCCGCGAACACGCCCGGCAAGCGGCTCATGCCGCGCGCCGCGCACGACATCGACCAGCCTGCACACAACAACCTCACTCACTCACTGCGAGCGCGCAGCATGCACACACGCGCCAGCAGCAGCGCCTGCGTGGGCGCCGCGAACACGCCCGGCAAGCGGCTCATGCCGCGCGCCGCGCACGACATCGACCAGCCTGCACACAACAACCTCACTCACTCACTGCGAGCGCGCAGCACGCACACACGCGCCAGCAGCAGCGCCTGCGTGGGCGCCGCGAACACGCCCGGCAAGCGGCTCATGCCGCGCGCCGCGCACGACATCGACCAGCCTGCACACAACAACCTCACTCACTCACTGCGAGCGCGCAGCACGCACACACGCGCCAGCAGCAGCGCCTGCGTCGGCGCCGCGAACACGCCCGGCAAGCGGCTCATGCCGCGCGCCGCGCACGACATCGACCAGCCTGCACACAACAACCTCACTCACTCACTGCGAGCGCGCAGCACGCACACACGCGCCAGCAGCAGCGCCTGCGTCGGCGCCGCGAACACGCCCGGCAAGCGGCTCATGCCGCGCGCCGCGCACGACATCGACCAGCCTGCACACAACAACCTCACTCACTCACTGCGAGCGCGCAGCACGCACACACGCGCCAGCAGCAGCGCCTGCGTGGGCGCCGCGAACACGCCCGGCAAGCGGCTCATGCCGCGCGCCGCGCACGACATCGACCAGCCTGCACACAACAACCTCACTCACTCACTGCGAGCGCGCAGCACGCACACACGCGCCAGCAGCAGCGCCTGCGTGGGCGCCGCGAACACGCCCGGCAAGCGGCTCATGCCGCGCGCCGCGCACGACATCGACCAGCCTGCACACAACAACCTCACTCACTCACTGCGAGCGCGCAGCATGCACACACGCGCCAGCAGCAGCGCCTGCGTGGGCGCCGCGAACACGCCCGGCAAGCGGCTCATGCCGCGCGCCGCGCACGACATCGACCAGCCTGCACACAACAACCTCACTCACTCACTGCGAGCGCGCAGCACGCACACACGCGCCAGCAGCAGCGCCTGCGTGGGCGCCGCGAACACGCCCGGCAAGCGGCTCATGCCGCGCGCCGCGCACGACATCGACCAGCCTGCACACAACAACCTCACTCACTCACTGCGAGCGCGCAGCATGCACACACGCGCCAGCAGCAGCGCCTGCGTGGGCGCCGCGAACACGCCCGGCAAGCGGCTCATGCCGCGCGCCGCGCACGACATCGACCAGCCTGCACACAACAACCTCACTCACTCACTGCGAGCGCGCAGCATGCACACACGCGCCAGCAGCAGCGCCTGCGTGGGCGCCGCGAACACGCCCGGCAAGCGGCTCATGCCGCGCGCCGCGCACGACATCGACCAGCCTGCACACAACAACCTCACTCACTCACTGCGAGCGCGCAGCATGCACACACGCGCCAGCAGCAGCACACACACTCACGCGTGTCCAGCGAGCGCGCAGCACACACATACTCACGCGTGTCCAGCGAGCGCGCACACACACACACTCACGCGTGTCCAGCGAGCGCGCACACACACACACTCACGCGTGTCCAGCGAGCGCGCACACACACACACACACTCACGCGTGTCCAGCGAGCGCGCACACACACACACTCACGCGTGTCCAGCGAGCGCGCACACACACACACTCACGCGTGTCCAGCGAGCGCGCACACACACACACACACGCGTGTCCAGCGAGCGCGCACACACACACACTCACGCGTGTCCAGCGAGCGCGCACACACACACACACTCACGCGTGTCCAGCGAGCGCGCACACACACACTCACGCGTGTCCAGCGAGCGCGCAGCACACACACACTCACGCGTGTCCAGCGAGCGCGCACACACACACACACACTCACGCGTGTCCAGCGAGCGCGCACACACACACACTCACGCGTGTCCAGCGAGCGCGCACACACACACACTTACGCGTGTCCAGCGAGCGCGCACACACACACTCACGCGTGTCCAGCGAGCGCGCACACACACACACTCACGCGTGTCCAGCGAGCGCGCACACACACACACTCACGCGTGTCCAGCGAGCGCGCACACACACACTCACGCGTGTCCAGCGAGCGCGCACACACACACACTCACGCGTGTCCAGCGAGCGCGCACACACACACACTCACGCGTGTCCAGCGAGCGCGGCAGCGCGCACAGCGCCACGAGGCGCGCCTCCCCGCGTGTCAGCACGCCGACGCGCGCGTACAGCACGCACCACGCCGCCGACACCAGCACGCAGCACGCCTCTGTCACACAAGCGCAAGTGCGGGTTTAGGCACCGGCAATCGCATCTATCTTCCTTTCCATTCCCCCCCAAAGCCGGTTCGACGTCACGAGCCCCACTAACTCCGCCGATTTTTTTTTTAATACGCTTTGCCCCACACTAGGCATTTCTCCAGTATCGTGGGTGCGTTTACAAACATATAAATGTACATACATAAACAGCCAGACCCGGAACAACTATCTGTAGGCAATACTAATATTTGTACCGTGCGGGAATCGAACCCGCGACACGCAACGCAGCAGTCAATCACTCAACCACTGCGCCAACCGTGTCGTCAAAATGAATCGGTTTGCTTATTGGTTTTCTTCTAAGGCATTTGCCTTAGAAGAAAACCAATAAGTACAATCGATAGGCTTAATCAGCCAGTGGTTGGCTGTGGTGTAGAGCTCGACCCCCAACGAAGTAAACTCCTCGCAACTAACAAACTCACCCAGTGCAAACGCTACCAGCACATCGCTAAGGTAGAGGATGGCTTCCGCGTCGCACAGCCGCTCGCAGCACTCGCAGTACAGCAGCACCAGCGCCGCGAGCTGCACGCCGAGCGCGGGGCAGGGCGCGGGGGTGGGGAGGGGCAGCCAAGCGCCCGCCGCGAACGGCACCGCCGCCGTGCCCAGCGTCACCAGCACGCCCGCCAGCGTCGGCAGGGCGGCGCGCCCGCACTGCGCACACACACGAATTACTACTAACTGGAAGAACTTCAAAACTGTTTATTATAAAACAAATTACAAATTTAAAAAACCCCCGAACCAAAAAATTAAAAAGTAAAAAATAACTTCTATTGACAAAGTAATTCACAATAACACTAAAAATATGAATCTATCAATACGACAAGTACTCGCAAACAAACACGTAATGATTTACTTATTTACAAGAAACAAATAAAAATAAACCAAAAAAATATTTTTTTAACACAAGCTTTTATTACTTGTTGTAAAGAACTAAAAAGTTAAAAATAATTTAATTCAGATTATAAATATACCGTTTTATAATAGGTATATTTATCTCATTAAAAAATATAAAAGCGCGTTTGATGTTAACGGCAAGAGAAACAAAGAAGGTGAAACGCGCTTTTTTCCTTCATTTTTAACTTTTAGTCATTATGATTCGGGCTTCTTTATAGTATGCAAAGACAAAAGAACCTAAAAATTTAAACAACTATCTATTTGGTTAGTAGGACTTGTAATTGATAGTAAAATCATTTTCGTTATGTAATTACTAGTTATATGTAACGTTTTTCATCCAATCCATTTCGTTTAATGTATCAACATTGCATGGTTTCTCCGAAGTCAACTTGGAGCAGTCTAATTCTTCGTTTAGAAGACCTGCTGTCCTAACTCGACTTAAAGCCACGTAAGCTTGATCTGCAGCAAACAACTTGGAGCCAAGGTAAATAACTGCATGATCTCTGTAAGTTCCTTGCATTTTGTGCACGGTTGAAGCCCAAGACAATTCTTCTTTCAGCAGTGCCCTGATAAAATTTAGCAGGAAAAACCCTGGTTACTATTTAGGACCAAAGTACTCATCAAGACTAATCAAACGAGCCCAAACTCGATGAGATTGTGTCGTTTTTTATTACGAACTTCCTACAGCCACCTTCCAGCTCCATCATCAGACCCTGGATACCAGCTAGAGACAAAGTACTCGTCAAGAAAAATAAAACGAAACCAAACTCTAAAGGATTGTGTCGTTTTATTATGAACTTCCTATAGCCACTTCCCAGCTCCATCATCAGACCCTGGATACCAGCTCGAAACAAAGTACTCATTAAGACTAATCAAACAAGTCCAAACTCGATGGGATTGTAACGTTTTATAACGAACTTCCTACAGCCACCATCCAGCACCATCATCAGACCCTAGATACCAGCTAGAGACAAAGTACTCGTCAAGAAAAATAAAACGAAACCAAACTCTAAAGGATTGTGTCGTTTTATTATGAACTTCCTATAGCCACTTCCCAGCTCCATCATCAGACCCTGGATACCAGCTCGAAACAAAGTACTCATTAAGACTAATCAAACAAGTCCAAACTCGATGGGATTGTAACGTTTTATAACGAATTTCCTACAGCCACCATCCAGCACCATCATCAGACCCTGGATACCACCTAAAGACAAAGTACTCGTCAAGACAAATCCAACGAGTCCAAACTCGATGGGGTTACTTCGATTCATTATAGAGTTCCTATGGCTATCTTCCAGCACTATCATCAGACCTTGGATACCAGCTGGAAATAGAGTACTCGTCAAGACGAATCCACCGAGCCCAAAATCGATGGAATTGTGTCCTTTAATTTTGAACTTCCCATGGCTACCTTCCAGCTTCATCATCAAACCTTGGTTACCATTTAGAACCAAAATACTCATCAAGACTAATCAAACGAGCCAAACTCGATGGGCTTGTGTCGTTCTATTACGAACTTCCTACAGCCACCTTCCAGCTCCATCATCAGACCCTGAATACCAGCTAGAGATAAAGTTCTCATAAGGACGAATCAAACGAGTCAAAACTAGATGGTGTTGCTTTGTTTCATTACGTTCCTATGGCCACCTTCCAGCTCCATCATCAGACCCTGGATACTAGCTAGAGACAAGTACTCGTCAAGACAAATCAAACGAGTTCAAACTCGACGGGATTGTGTCGTTTTATTACGAACTTCCTATAGCCTTTTTCCAGCTCCATTATCAGACCCTAAATACCAGCTAGAGACAAGTACTCATCAAGACTAATTCAACGAGCCATAACTCGATGGGATTGTGTCGTTTTATTACGAACTTCCTATAGCCAATTTCCACCACATCATCAGACCCTGAATACCAGCTAGAAATAAAGTACTCAGCAAGACGAATCAAACGAGCGCAAACTGCCACCTTCCAGCTCCATCATCAAACCCTGGATACGATTTAAATACAAAGTACTCGTCAAGATGAACACATTCACAACTTATCTAAAAGAGTACGGAAACTTACTTATATTTTTAAACAGCTTAAACAGGTAGCAAATGGTAAAACACTCAAAATGGTATATTTTGCCCTTGTTCAATCTATATTGTCATATTGTATTACAACTTGGGGAGGAGCCGGTAAAACTAAAATGTTAGAAATAGAGAGAGCCCAAAGGTTAATTCTTAAAGTTGGCCTTTCAAAACCACGACTCTTCCCCACTGCCGAATTGTACCAGGAAGCGGAGGTTTTAACTGTTCGACAAATTTACATCCTTTTTACGATTCTTAGGTTTTCACTTTTTTGTACACGAAGTTACAGTTGAACACTGACTCCTAAGTCACAGGGTACCCCTAGTTTAGGAGGCAGGGTTTTTCAACAATATGCGCAGCCTTTTGCCAAAAATCCAATGTACCTATGTATGTAAATGTACCTAAATGATATTGTATGAAAGGTATTTTGTGGCAATAAACTTATTTTTTTAATTTTTATTTTTTTATTCTGAGGCAACATTCGGATTCATCGTCTTTCGATCTTTCCAAATTAGCAACGAGGAGGGACTATGCAATTTGTAGCACCAGTAAATCTAAAACAGGTTTTGCCCAAAAATTTTATTCATTCCGAGGAATACTCTACAATAAATTAAATAAGGAATTAGGTATTTTTAATTACAATAAATCTAAATGTAAACTAATATTAACTAATTGGCTACTAAAATTGAATTACATAAAAACAGAGCAACTGCTAGTAATAAAAACGTAATTAGGTTTTAAATTAGGTATTCTACCTATAAGTACCATATTTTATCAACAATATTTATCTTATTAGACGTAACCCACTCACATAGCTTCTCAACCTCTTGACACTACTTACACGACCACACGCACACATACACATCACAGAGACAAGCACAATATACATACCCCTCATCCATATCCTACAAGCACCTTACGACACAACCCTTCATACAAATAGATTTTATTATTATTTTATTTTTATTTTTTTTCTCCTCCATAATTTGTTTTATCACCAGAATTAAAAATTACAAAGCATTGTATGTCTATCTTGCCTGTACAGGGGAGTCCCTGGTGTCCTGAAATACAAGTCACGGCTTAGTTTAGGCACCAGTCTCCCACAAATGAACATTATAGAAATAATTGTAATTTTTTTCCTTAAATATTAGTTTATAAGTGTTATTTGTGGAAGAAAATAAACATTTTATTATTCCATTTATTCAATTTATATACATACTAATTACATTTTTAAATATTTTGAAACGTAAAAAGTGCCCACATTAGTGTCTTAGACAAAAGCGTACCCGAAGTGAAGTGAAAAAAAATCCTAACATAAGTATTAGTCATAACAACCGCTTTGCAAAATTCAAATTTTTCCACCTTTAACATACGGCACTTAAATTCAACGGTAATCAACAGTCGACGTTTGGCGCTAAGACAACTTTTCGGCTACCTGTGACACAAGAGTGCTCAAGTTCAAATCCGGGTCACACATTCGAAGACTTTTTGTGAGTTTTCAACTTCATCAGTTTTAAATCAATTCACCAATAAATTAAAGGTAAGAACGTGCTACGGAGGGCGCTTCAGTAATATAAACAGCACCACATAACTACAAATAATATGGATACAGACAATATCACACTACGCAGGCAGAAAACTGGATCATTAACAAACTTATCTTTTTTAACAAATGACAATGATAAAAACAATACTTGACACGACGATGATGAGCATACCTGACAGCCTGCATGATTATAATAATGACGACACTATGAACAACTTGACCGAACAAATAAATACACTTAAGATGCAACTTTTGAATGCTCGTCAGGAAATAGACGACCTCAACAGCGAAAACTTCCGATTGAAATCCGATTTGCAAAAAGCCCTTAAAACCGTCGAAACATATAAAAAGATTTGCACAACACCTAGTAGAAAAAATGGTACACCATCATCATCAAGCAAACATAAATCCAATCGAGAAAAACTTCAACCAATAGCTACAAATAATGACCCCAATACATCCATCAATTCAAATTCCAAGGAAATAAAAGTCGACACACAAAGCAAAGAAACTCAGACCTCCGAGATGACATATGAATATGATATATTGACACAAAACAAAAACCTGACATTATCTTCACACCTGGGTAATGTTGCTCCAAAAAAACCAGTAGGCGTATCACGACCGAAACATAAAAATAAAATCGCTTTAATGAGCAGTAGCTGTACTAAAGGAACGCTACCACAGTCGCGTGCCTTTCATAGAGACAGAAAGACACTGCCTACCCTAGTTCTGATAATAGATCTAATATTATTTTATCAATAAACAAAACGACATACAAATCTTAAATCATAAATCACCTATCGAGTGCCGGTGTTATCATTAAGATCGATACAGTTTACTGCACTAGCGCCACCTCGCCTTTGCCACGGCAAAGACACAAACTATTTATCTCTGAATGTTTTTTATGTGTGCTCCGTGGAAACTCGTGGTCATGCGTATTTTTATGTGTGTGTGTGTTCCTATAGCTACGTGGGCTTTGCTGACACACAATGACAAAAATCACGCACACAACTGCATGAAAAGCCAGTGTCTTGTTCTAGTTATTCTTAAAGCTAACACGAAAAATTACGATCCTTGCCGAACATTTCCGACGAAAGTTTGCTATGCAATGCGAATATTTTAAGAAGTAACATTGTTTCATTGAATTTTATATATTCAGATGGCCATCATTTTTTTGTCGTATTAATTTTCCTTTTTAATACGTAATTTCAATATTCAATAGTAGCCATATTGTTTAATGTGTGTTGACTGTGTTGTTGTAACAGTGTGATGGAACAGTGTTTGTTTGTAACTTACGCTATCAGATATTTTGGATTTTAACGTTGTGATTAGAGTGAAAAATGGATAATATTGTCTGTGAAAGCTGTTCAGATGGTGTGTGTATTGATAAAATAAAATATGACGCGTTTTCAAAACTATCTTTTAGTGAAAAAAAAACAAGTTATCGAGATAGGTCGTCCTACACCGGATTTGCAATTAATACAAACTAACTGTAAAGTCAATCGTAAATTCAATACAAAACAATATGATTAATATCATTGGCTGACAGGTTGCATACACAGTAATCGGGTATTTTTTATTTTTTGTTTAGTTAGTTTTATTGTTTAGTTTTTGATCGATTTATAAAATATATTGACGTAAGTTCCAACCGTACCGCAAAAAAAATAAGTGCCATCATACTGCAGACTTTATCAGAATTTAACTGTTTGTCGAAATTAGTAGCTCAGACATATTATGATGGTGCAGCTGTCCTGTCATCTGAACGGAACGGCGCGCGGCGTTCAGTCGCTGGTTCGCCAGCAAAGTTCTCTTGCTGAATACGTTTGGTGTTCCGCCCATGTCCTTAATTTGGTACTTTCCAAATCGTGCGAACGTATCCCGGAAACTAAACGTTTTTTCAATCTCATAAAAACATTAGCCAATTTCTTTAATAATAGTACCAAAAGGCAAAACCACTATAATAAAAAGGCTGATATGAAGAAATTGCCTCGCGTTGCTGACACTCGATGGACTTACAATTCGCGTACTGTAAATGTAATTTTCAATTCTTATTTACATTAAAATTGATTTATTTGAGGATATGGCTGAAAACGAAGACTCTTGGGATGGTGAGACATTAAGTCAAGTTTCGTATTTGTTACACAATTTAAAAGACTTTCAATTCCAGTTTTTACTTCATGTGTTCAACGAAATATTCGCAGAAACTGATGTGCTTTACGAAATTATGTAAAAAAAGACATCAGATGTGACTTATTGCGTTAAAAAAATTTAGGGGATTAGGGGATTTGGGGGGGGGGATTAGGGGGGGGGATCGTTTTTGGAATCATTCAGATCTAGGTTTGAATTAATTTTTGAAGGCGTAAAAATAATCACAGGGCCGCCAAAACAAAAACGTAATGTTGTGGACGCGAAAACCAATTTTAAGCGGATTTTTATTGAAATTATAGACAATATATCCATCGAATGTCGCGACCGATATAAAAATCTGGAAGAGTTATAATTTTTTGGACTACTTTCATGCGAAAATTTCAATAAATATAATGACAATTTTCCGGTTGAATTAGTATCGCAATTCGTAAATGTATAAACATTTACGAATTGCGATACTAATATAAATAAATTATAGTAAATTAGTAGTTAAGTTATAGTCGTATAAATAAATAAATTATACGACTTTAACTTAGACCGCCTTATCAATGAGCTCAAATGTGTTTATAAATCTGCCGAATTCAAAAACCTTAGTATTTACAAAATTATAGAACATTTTTACGAAAATAACATAAATACAGTTTTTCCCGAAGTACTGCGTTTGGCAAAATTTATTGTTACAGTTCCCGCGAGCAGTGCTTCAACCGAAAGGTAATTCTCGTCGCTAAAACGTATACACACCTACTTAAGAAATACACAAGGCCAGCAACGACTTACAGATCTTTCCACGATTTCAATAGAAAAAAACCTTCTTACGGAAATAAGACGCCTTCCCGACTTTTATGATTCCATATTGCAGATATTCTTACAGAAAGATAGGCGTGTAGATTTAATATACAATCCTATATACTTAGTATACTCACACCAACATCTTTTCAATGATTTTATTTAAATTTTGCAAATCACACAAACATTACAAAACATCAAACAAACGCGCCGAAAGACCACTTCGAATATCCGTAAATTGATATGTCTATAAAATCACTCAATCTATGGATATCTGAGTTGGCATTTGGCAATTACCTACATCATCAATCGACAAGACAACGAACCAAAACCAACGTGTAGTATTTTTGGTGAGTACAATTTTCTGCCTACCCTGTCTTAAAACTGTGTGCACGCCGCTGCGCTACCATTAATCGAGGAAGTCTTCTCCGAAAAATTTGACTACTGTCATTATTTGATAAATAACGCTACCACAGAAGAGTTGTTACACACCGTCGAAGACAGCTTACAAGACTTCACAATACAAGACTATTGCTTTATCTTCATTGGAGAAAACGATATAAAACATAGCGATTATCTAGATATCCTCGAAAATTTGAAAAAATCTCTGAAAGACTGTAAACACACAAATATTGTTACGAGTATATGCGCACCGACTTATATAAGAGGTGCGCTAATACATAACTATAAAGTCGAGTTATTTAACAATCTCTTGAGTTTGGACATAAAAAACCACAAATATGCATACTTTTTTGACAGTAATCGCACACTAACCCTTGACATGTTTTCTTATAATACAGGAAAATTGACCAAATACGGATGGAGACACATTTTTGACCATATCAAATCAAATATATTAATTGACTACGATCAATATTATTCTAAAATTAGTGACGATAACCTTAGTGGTACTGACAGTACATTGAACATAACTACGAGTATAAATGATAAATCTATTGACAACTCTGATTCTTTTCTTTGACAATAACATGTACATTGTAAACGACGATCTACCATTTAAATTACTGTTCCAAAATTTTCAAAGCCTTAATAATAAACAAGATATACTTGAAGCATTTATTGACGATAACTCACTATATAAGGCAATATGTATTTCAGAAACTTGGCTAACTCAGGAAAAACTAGCTTTGATTAAATTTAGTGGATATAAATGTGCATCCTCATACTTCCGCAGCACTAGAACAGGTGGCGGTGTTTGTATATTTTTACAAGAACATATTGAAAGCATCTATAGAAACGATATTTCAGACATGTCTATTGAGTATGTGATAGAACTTTGCGCCACGGAATTGCCAAAAGAAAATTTATTAATTGCAACTATGTACTGGAATAGAAGAGAGGAGGAAGTATTTTATCAGCAATTAAAACAAATTCTAAAATATATAAACAATAAATACCACAAATTAAATATAATTATAGGGGGCGATTTTAATGTTGATGTATTATCAGACAATTTAAAAACTACTCAATTTCTAAACGTAATGCAAGAATATAATTTTACTCAACATGTAAAAAGCCCGACACGTGTTACATCAAACACTGCGACATGTCTAGAGCTAATATTTACTAACTTTAACCACAAAGATATGTACGCAACTACAGAAGAATTGGGCTTTTCAGACCACCATAGCACAATTTTACATTTAATAATACCCGGAAAATCAGAAAAAAAATCTGGTACTCCATGAAAAGGTTAGGTACTTATATAATGATTCAAATATACTAAAATTCAAAGAAAAAATACAAAATCTTAATTGGAACAATATTCTTACCACTGATAATGATATTAATGTTAATTATAAAAAATTCAATGACATACTTATTTCTATTCTTAATAAATGTATACCATTAAGTAAAATTAAATTAAAAACAAAACTTAAAAAATATTGGCTCACTACTGGAATAAAAAAATCTTGCACAAATAAAAGACTATTAAAAACATTAACATTAAAAGCAAAAAATCCTACATTAACAAAATATTACAAAAAATATTGAAGAATACTGTCACGGCTGCAAAAAAACTTCACTATAAAAATAAAGTGATGCAATCTACAATAAAGTTAAATGTGGGGAATTATTAATGAACGTACAAATAAGATAACAAAAAGTGAAAAACGCAATATAACACTACAAATAAATAATAGTTTAATTTCCAAACCCGAAGATGTAGTAAACACATTCAATCGCTTCTTTGCTTCTGTAGGTTGTAGCACAACAAAACCTATCGGCAATAAACCAAAAGGACTACCGGTAAGTTCAGCTACACAAAATACATTGTATCTTAGCCCAGTAGATCCCTATGAGGTAAATAGAATAATAAAAAATCTTAAAAATAAAAGAAGCCACGGAATTGACGAACTTCCACCAACTCTGTTAAGACAATGCGCCGACGAATTAACTTTACCTTTTTATTTACTCATCAACCAATCTTTTGAAGAAGGCGTATTTCCCGACTTGTTAAAAAAAGCACTTATAAAACCGATCCATAAAAAAAAATCAAAAACCGACCCAAACAACTACCGTCCAATTGCTTTGTTACCAACGGCCTCGAAAATATTTGAAAAAGCTATGTGCGACCGCGTCTATGCATTTTGTGTAAAATATAATATATTCAACGATAGTCAAAATGGTTTTCGCAAAAACCGATCAACGACTTTGGCTGTTTACAAATACATATATCCAGGAAGCCCTTAACACACTTAATAACAAAAAATATGCTATAGGATTGCTGTTAGATATGACGAAAGCATATGATAAAGTTCAGTTTGATATATTGCTAAATAAGCTATATAAAATCGGCATCCGCGGAAAAAGTCATGATTTGTTCACCTCGTACCTAAAGAACAGAGAACAAGTCGTAGAAATTGAATATTGTAGCGCGGGAAAAAAATCATATCGAATAGGCTGTGGTTTCACTACTCTGTGGTTGCAACGCGTCGCAGCCAACGTGCGCGCGCAGCCCCCTCCTCCGCCGCCCGCATACCCCGCGCGCCAGCGCAGGCCGAGCCGAGGGCAGTGTTGCCAGATGTACGAGAAATCTCGTAAAGTTACGAGATTTAGCGGTCTCTGTACGAGATACGAGAAAAAAAAAATCTCGTATATTTTTTTACGAGATTTTAACCTCGTTCTAACTTTCCTCTGACTGCACCATGTATCCAAATCAAAATATTATAAAAAAAATTACAATAAACGATCGACTCACTCAGCACATCACTAGATTCATTACCTCTGTAGTCTTTGGCCGGGGAATCACGCTCAATCTATTTCTTTGTAGTTATCCTTGTTGCACTCATGTAAATATCGGATTCTTATCTCCCTTGCTCTAACCGAAACACGTAGGGAAATATAATTTAACTCAGTAGTAGTTGAAGTTTGTAGAGTTCCAGTGCATTTTGATGTGTCTTCCGAATTATTCAGTGATTAATTTAAAATAATGAGTAGTGACAGTGAATCTCCACCCACTCCACCGAGAAAAAAAACTAAAAAGGGAGGATGGACAGAAAAAAAAACAGGTGACACCGTTTTTAAACATCATTCTCAAACTTTTCGGGATGAATGGTTACAGGATCCGATATTTGGAGACTGGCTGCAGCCAGATCCTAAAAATCCTCAAAGGGCGAAGTGCGCATTCGGTCCATCAAGTTCCCCTACGACATTTGAACCCTCTAAGGAAATATATTCTAGAATGACAACTGAAACACTGTACAACAATAACAAAGATGATTTAAGTAATCTCCCTGACATTTTAATGTAATTAGCCACGTACTTAGTACTTTAATAGAATTTATTCTATTAATTAATCATTTGTTTCTACTCATTTAAGTGAACTTATTAAAATGTGAATCACAGTTGTAATTTGTTTGATTTAACAGCCAGTATTCCTAATGCAAACCAGATGGAAGTAAATACATTGTGTAAACTATGGAATTTACGACTTTTTTTTTTTACTTTTACGAGATTATGTTCTGAAATTACGAGATATTTGGCAATGTATTTAGGCTAGCCCAACTGCGAGGACACTAGGTTAGGCTAGAGGGGGAGGATGTAGCGCGGGAAAAAAATCATATCGAATAGGCTGTGGTTTCACTACTCTGTGGTTGCAACGCGTCGCAGCCAACGTGCGCGCGCAGCCCCCTCCTCCGCCGCCCGCATACCCCGCGCGCCAGCGCAGGCCGAGCCGAGGGGGTGCGAGCGGCGGGGAGAGCGCCCCGCAACCGTCATCTCGAACGGACGTATATTTTGATCCTCCGCGGCTCTGCCGCGACGCCATTATTTTATAATTATGTACGAAGTTGTGAACATGTATGTGTAACATTGTAAACATCCAACTATAGATTAAAGTTTTTTTGAAGTAATGACTTTAAACTGGCGCCCAAACTAGTGGCCGAATCGTTACGACCGTTACAAACTGAGATCCAGTGCGTACGTGACCGCGGGTAAAGTACCTACCTACTCACCGCCTTACCGTTGTCATCACGGCCAACAACGTGAAGATGCCGACAACGAGGAAAGGAGAAGCCCTCCGTCAACAACGCGGAGAAGATGAAGGTAACGTCACGATCACTGAAGAGGAGAGCGTCACCGAGCGTGGCCACGCGGACGATGCCGCGAGCGCCGACTCGAGGTCGACACTACAACCAGCTCCCCAGATCCCCTCAGATTTCTTATCCACGCTGATCGAGACGATAACGCGTGCGCAAGTGGAAGCCAATAGAAGCCTCATCAACACGCTGATGACGTCCAGCGGCGACTTCAGGGCCTCCACCCCAGTTGGGGCCTCTCCATCATCAAACGCGACCAGCGGAGGTACCGCTGTCGCAGCCGCGCCGTGCAGCGACGCCAACTTCACAAAGTGCACGGCGAGATTCGACGGCTCGTCCCAGGACACCGAGGTCCTGGAAGCGTTCCTGGACGCCGTCGAGATTTATAAGGAGTGTGCAGCGGTAAGCGACGAGCATGCCTTACGTGGGATGCTGCTGGAGGGCGAAGCCGCCGTGTGGTGGCGCGGCGTGAAAGCGTCGGTGCCTACGTGGGCGGACGCGATCGCGCGACTCCGCGCGACTTACGGCGTGGCGCAGCCCGCGCACCTAACCCTGCGGGAGATCTTCGCCAAGGAACAAGGTGAAGAACGTGCTGAAACATTCCTGTGTAAAGTGCGCGCATTAATTGCCAAGTTACCGTACTCGCTCGAAGAGACGGTGCAGGTTGACATTTGCTATGGATTATTACACCGCCGCGTTGTGAAGAGAGTGCCGCGAGATAGTGTCCGTAGGTTAGACGACTTATTATATAATAAGTCGTCTAACCTATAGGATCGCGGAGGATACCTACTACAAGGCATCGAAGGTAAATTTTAATAATAACAATAACAGTAATTCGACCTCGCAAACCAAAACCCCGGCGGTGACTACCACCGACCGCGTTCTCACTAATTCGAGTTCCCCTACCACGAGTGCGACTGCGCCGCGTTGCAACAACAGAAATAGACCCCGTTGTAGTTATTGTAAGCTTTTTGGGCATGTTAGCGACGAGTGTCGTAATCGCGAAAAGGCTACCTCTAATAAGAATAATAGCAATACTACATCCAAAGAGTTACGTTGTTATGGTTGTGGAAAGCAGGGCGTCGTGAGGTCGAAATGTGATGTTTGCGTGAAAACAGCGTCGAAACCCGACGACAAAACATCTTTCAACAAGGTTGATATAGATTTTTGTATGTATAATGTCGATGATGTAGAGAATAATAGTTACGCTAGTACGAGTGATACTGATTCGTGCGTTCATATTACGAATATGAGTACGCGCG
The DNA here is from genome assembly GCA_950371165.1 of Lacanobia oleracea. NCBI lineage: Eukaryota > Metazoa > Arthropoda > Insecta > Lepidoptera > Noctuidae > Lacanobia > Lacanobia oleracea. The sequence goes on from OX493408.1 coordinate 843,181, forward strand.
ACAATCACCCGATGGTAAATATTAGTGTCATGGGCCGTAATGGCGTGGCGATTGTAGATACCGGCGCCACGCATAGCATTGCGAGCCCCCTTTTGCACCGAGTTCTAGTACACTCAGGAGTTCAGTTTACCGAAACGAAACGTTTCGTGCGCCTGGCTGATGGCACGCAAGGGTGGCGAGACCTGTTGTCAGCCGAGGCAGATATTATTATTAAAGGTCGTAGGGTAACGTGCCAGTTCTTAGTATTGCCTGGTAGTAATATTAGAACACTTTTAGGTGTAGATTTCTTAGCGCGGGCCGGCATGGTGATAGACGTCGCCCGACGCACATGGTCGTTCTCGGACAGTCCGGGACATTGTTATGATTTCGTTTACACGTTTACTCTCGACTCCGCCAAAGCAGGTTTATTGCACACATCTTCCAATGAGTTGTTGCTGCGGTCAGACGAAGGTTGCAAGTTAACCCCCGAGCAGCGGCGTACCCTCAACGCGTTCATTGAAGACCGCGCGCCGCAGTTTGCCCGCGACGGACCGGCGACGGAGTTTGCCGCACATCGTATAAAAGTGGATCCAGACAAGACAGCGGCTATTGAAAACATGTCCGCCCCTCAAAACGTAAAACACTTAAAGTGCTTCTTACAGACGTCGAGTTGGTACCGACGCTTTATTAATAATTACGCGGAAACCGCGAGACCCCTCACTAACCTCCTGAAGAAGTCGAGTGCTTGGCGATGGGACGCCGAGCAACAGGAGGCGTTTGAGCGCATTAAGTCTCTGCTTGTTTCCGCTCCCATTCTTCGTCAGGCGGACGAAACGAGACCCTTTGTCCTTTGCACGGACAGCAGCGCTTATTGTCTTGGAGCTGTTCTGATGCAGGGGGAGGGACATGACGAGAGGCCGATTGAATACGCAATTAAGTCGACTCCTCACTAGCGCCGAGAGGAACTACTCCACGACTGAGCGAGTGGCTCTCGCCGTTGTGTGGGCACTCGGTAAGTTCCGCGGCTATGTAGAAACCGCGAAGGTCACCGTTAGGACAGACCACCAGCCTTTGAGGTGGCTGATGAGTCAAAGGTCACCTAGCGGTAGACTGGCCAGATGGGCCCTAACGTTGCAAGAGTTCGATCTCAGCATTGAATACACACCCGGTCGCTCAAACGCAGTCGCAGATACTTTGTCGCGACCAGTTTGTTCAGGCGTCCAGAAAGAGAATGCTGACCAAAGGAGGAGGCCGCCACCAGAGTACAAGGTAGGCGACCTAGTTTTATTGAAAACGCAGGGACCTAACGACGCAGGCCGCGGACAGACCGCGAAGTTTATCCCACGTCGTGACGGCCCATATAAGATAGGGAAAGTTATCAGCCCGACCACTTATGGTCTGGAAAACATACAGACCGGAACGAACGTAGGAAAATATCACGTTTCGCACCTCACGCCCTTCGCGGGTCAAGTAGAGCCTCCTGTTCGCGAAAAATGCAAACGTGGTAGACCGCGCAGGTATTTAGACTAGCCCAACTGCGAGGACACTAGGTTAGGCTAGAGGGGGAGGATGTAGCGCGGGAAAAAAATCATATCGAATAGGCTGTGGTTTCACTACTCTGTGGTTGCAACGCGTCGCAGCCAACGTGCGCGCGCAGCCCCCTCCTCCGCCGCCCGCATACCCCGCGCGCCAGCGCAGGCCGAGCCGAGGGGGTGCGAGCGGCGGAGAGAGCGCCCCGCAACCGTCATCTCGAACGGACGTATATTTTGATCCTCCGCGGCTCTGCCGCGACGCCATTATTTTATAATTATGTACGAAGTTGTGAACATGTATGTGTAACATTGTAAACATCCAACTATAGATTAAAGTTTTTTTGAAGTAATGACTTTAAAATATTACAATAGCAAAACAAGAGAAATTAAATTAATTCGATCTCAAAACATACCCGTAAATGCATCAATACCACAAGGAACAGTGATAGGATGTCTACTGTTCCTTATTTACATCAACGATCTCCCTAACCACATAAATGAGCCATGCGTGTTGTTCGCCGACGATATTTCTATTTTAACACCATGTGAGAATAATATAGATTTAAACCAAAAACTGACTTCCATACTTGACACTACAACACACTGGATGAACGAACACAACCTTGAAATTAACTTTACTAAGACAAAAATTATAACTTTCTACCCTCGACAAAAGAAACCCATAAATATAAATTTCAATTACAACGGACACAACTTAGAAGTTGTAAATAAATTCACCCTTTTAGGCCTAGACGTAGATTCACACATAAATTGGAAACCCCACATTAAAAAAATAAGAGCTAAACCATCTAAGTTTACATACGCCCTCAGAGAAATAAAAAAAACAACAGACCTCAAAACAGCATTAGTTACCTATTACTCATACGCGTTTGCATGGCTCAAATATGGAATAATCTTATGGGGAAATAGCACAGACGCGCCTACACTATTCACTTTACAGAAAAAAATTATAAGAATATTAATGAATATCCAAGATTCCGACTCCTGTAAACCCTACTTCAAAGAGCTAAAAATATTAACTGTTACCTGTCTTTATATACTGGAAATTTGCAAATTTGTTCGAAAATATTCACAATTCTATACAAAAAGAGAGGACATTCAAACTAAAATCACACTTAGATATAAAAATGGCTTATGTTTAACTTACCACCAGATATAGTAACATTTAGGAGACAAAAATAGTAAATGATCACCAAAATTAAACACGCATTTTAATTTAAAATTATAACCAAAATTTTAACGTCTCGCTATCCTGTTTAAGCAAACTAATGTCAAACAAATCATTGTTAATCCAAAACTTTTAAGTAAATATAAAGCTTTATTTTAATTTATAAGCTTTCTTTAATTTTTATTGGCAGCTATTGTTTGGTGTTTGGAGTTAAAAAGTGTGAAATAAATAACTTATTCCAAAAAAATATTCGAGAAGTAGCGCTCGCCGGCCGCTGCCGCGGCACCGCTCGCTTCGCTCGCTCGGCTCGCGCGCGGTTGGTCACAATTCTAACCTAACCTAACCTATTTTATCCAGTTTGTAACCCTAAGCCTACATTTTATGGCAATCACAGTAGTTTATTTAGGCAAAAATAGCGCATTGATTAGCTCGCTAAGATTTGGTGATCATTTACTACATTTGGTGTTCGAATACAATTTGAGGTGCAGTCGTGACTAAAATAGCTAGTACTATTGTAATTTTAGACTTCATTTTTCTGGTGTCAAATATATATTTTTGGTAAAAGAACTAAGGGTATCAAAGCATTTTATGGTGGTCTTTATATTTAATCCCCATAAAAATAGGCTTAACATGACCCACTTCACGATTGAAAATGCACTCTTCTAGTGCATTTGTTATGTCTTATAATAAGTTACCAGAATTCATTAAAAATGCAGACAGTAATAATATGTTTATCAATAAACTAAAACAATTTCTAATAGACAAATCCTACTATACTATAGACGAATACTATAACGATAAATATAAACTACAATAAAAACTATTAATTATATACTGTATCACTGTAAAAATGTATCTACTTACAATAGTGAATAACATATAAATTAAATTTACGAAAAATTAATTTGAATAAATACATAATTTAAAAATTATGACGATACAAATACTTGACATTTAATTTACTACACAAAGACATTTACATACACAAATTAATTTAAATAATAACATAATTTCATAATAATGATGACAAAAACAAATGAAATAACTGATATAATTTAATAAAAATGATGACAGAAACAAAATGAAATATATGACATCATTTATCAAGACTACACACAGACATAATTATAATATATATACATAATTAATTTAAATAAATACATAATTTAATAATGGTGACGATAAAAATAAATAAAAATATTCAATATTAATATAATTCAATAATAATGATGACGAAAATAAATAAAATATCTGATATAATTTACCAATACATAGACATGACAATATAATAACATGCATAAATAATTTAATTAAAATATACATAGTACGTAATTTAAAAATAACGATGACAAAAATAAATTAAAGTATGGAACATAATTCACCACACAATAATATACATATAAATCTATTAACATTTTAACCATCTAATTACCTGTAATAATAATTAATTAATTCCATGAATTGTTACTTAGTCTTCGTCCTCTCTCCTAACTTTGCTGTGCCCGACAGGGTCCATATTGATCTTGACAATATTTATACCACCTATAAGTACATTATATGGAATGCAATAAAATATTGAGTATATTGAGTATTGAGTATTGCTATAAAAATACAAAAAACATTTAAAAATATAAAAAAACAGTACCCCACCGGTATCAGGAACAGGGGCCAAGCTACCGGTGGTCAGGGCTCCTGAGAGAGGAACCTCCTAACGATGCGCGCCGTGTCCAGGAGTACTGCTTTCTGGATCAAGCCCTTGATCCAGCTGCCCAACGAGAGCCTCTTGAGATGTTGGTCGAGGCTCTTGGCAATAATGCCATTGGCCGTCACGACTATCGGCACAATGACTGCTGTGTTCACATCCCACATGTCGACAACCTCGCGAGCCAAGTCAAGATACTTCGTTTGTTTATCTTTCTCTGACTTCACGAGGTTCTCGTCATGAGGGACTGCTATATCAACAATCATTGCGCGACGCTCTAGTCGGTCTATCACCAATATATCAGGCTTATTGGCAACAACAGTCCTGTCAGTGATGATAGACCGATCCCAATACAATGTGCAACTACCACTTTCGAGAACTGGGTCGGGCACATACCTATAGTACGGTACTTCCGATTCCACAAGATTGTATTTAAGAGCAAGTTGCTGGTAGATAATCCTGGCTACAAGGTTGTGCCTGTACAAATAGTCTCCGTTAGCCAGACTAGAACAACCGGAAATAATGTGGCGGAAAGATTCCCCGGGCCGGTGACATGCCCGACATATGTCAACCGTACCGTCCTTCACAATGTATTTCCGGTAGTTATTAGTCATCATAACTTCGTCCATAATTCCACAGACAAAACGGACGCTAAGAAGTCTACATCGGGCCCATGTAGGACCCGATAAAAGCGTCCGTGATGCTCCTTGCTCTGCCATACCTCCCTGCGGTCGTTAGTATCTAATACCACAGGTATGCGCCAGTTCTCGTTAGCCAAGGAGAGCGCGGTAAGGCCTTTGTCCACCGCTACCACATCCCGATGCATACCCACGTCGGCCTCTAGGAAGTATTCCCTAAGGCTGCATACCTTGCGCTTGTGCAGGGTCTTAGCATTTAAGAAGCAACGACCCCCGCACTTCCGCGGGATATACAGCCTCATCACCGATGACCGTGGGTGATGCATCCGATTTGCGGTAAGCAGTGAACGTACCCTCCTATCCAGGGCGTCAAGTTCCGTCTGAGTCCATTTGAGTATGCCGAAAGAATACATCAAAACCGGCATGACCCAAACGTTGAAGGCGCGCACCTTGTTTCCGCCTGATAAAAGACTGTTAAGTACATTGTTCAGGCGGCCAAAGAAGCGCTCCTTCAACGATTGTTTCATGTCAGTAGCACTGATGCCTAACGCTTCCGACATACCAAAATACTTGTAAGTTTCGGTTGAGGAAAGGGACCTAAGGTCTATGGTATCCGAGAGTTGTGTTCCCACGGATTCCATAATCTCCCCTCGCTTTACATGCACGACCGCACATTTGTCCAAACCAAATTCCATCCTGACGACGCCACTGAAGGTTTCTGTTACCTTCAGTAGCTTCATCAGTTGCAAGTTGTTAGGAGCAAAGAGTTTCAAGTCATCCATGTAAAGGAGGTGCGATATGACCTGACCACCTCTTCTCAACCGGTAGCCTTGGCCCGAACCCTTCAACAATGTACTGAGAGGGTTGAGGGCCAGACAAAACCACAGTGGACTAAGACTGTCACCCTGAGCCACGCTCGATCCTTATCGGTTCGCTGTTCGCCTGGGTCTGTCGACGCCCTGGATAGTGAAGAACCGTCCCCACACGACATCAGGAAGGTGCGTAAAACTGCATCAACTTTGTACAGCTCCAGCACCCTCATGAGCCATGTATGTGGCACCGAGTCATAGGCCTTCTTATAATCTATCCAGCATGTCGACAGATCTCTTCGGGAACGTCGAAACTGTTGGCTAATGGCTATGTCGATGAGGAGCAGCTCCTTAGTACCGCGGGACCCGTTCCTACATCCATTCTGAGAAGAAGACATTATTGAATTACTATCAATATGATGGTTAATCTTTCCTCTCAAAATGGATGTAAGAACTTTATAGACCGTCGGTAAACACGTGATCGATCTATATTTTTTAGGCACCGCGGTACTACCTGATTTATGGAGCAGGTGGGTTATTCCTGTAGTTAGGAACTGGGGCAGCGACCCTGACTCTAATGCAGACTGGAATTGAGATGACAAGCGAGCGTGCGATCTTTTAAACCATTTAATCCAAAAGTTGTGCAGCCCGTCCGGTCCCCGAGATTTCCAGTTAGGCAACGGACGGACTGCACGAGCTACGTCTTGGGGGCTGATGTTAATTGCCCCCATTTCTGGTATCGGATCGCACGCGCGCTCGACCTCCCGAGTCCAATCGCCCTCGGTATGACTGACAGGCACCGACCAGATACCAGATGCTGCGCCAGAATGAACACATGGCATCATCATCCGGTAGGCGCGTATCAGTCACACCTTGGTCTGGTCGCTACCAAGCCCTATAAACCCACCTCTCATTGCTTTGAAATATGCGATTCTGAGTGTATCGCTCCACTCGCCGCTTGTACCGACGTATACGGTTTGCCCATGCATAGACTTTCTGCTTCAGGAAGTCGATACGCTCTGTGACGCGGGTCAGATAATCCCGAGGACTAATATCAGTCCCCGAGAACGCCCGCCTCACAAAGCGCATCACTCTGCGGCGAGTGTTGCCCGGAAGCAGATTAGTTTGCCGATGAGTGCTCTAGCCTCACCGATACGACGCTCGATCCTGCACTGCCAAGCTGGTACAGCTGGTCGTGTAACTCTGTCACTACTAGAAAATTTGACATGAGCTACACGACATGCTGCTGCAGCCGCACAGTACAAGATTGAGTGGGTATCGGCAAGGTCTTCGCTGCTATCAAAATAACTTGTTAGCTGCGAATCTAGAGCACACACCAGCGCCCTATTTTTATTATGCATGGGCAAACGAGGTAGACGAGGTCTAAGCCCAGGCGGTGTGGAGCGATACTCTCGGAAGGCATCCTCCAAAGCGCTCCTCAATCGCTCATTGCATTGGGTACTCACGGATGTGGCCCCGTCATCATCATTTTCACCGACGTAGTTGGGTCGCGGTGAAACACTTGCACTGGGTTGTATTTGCACCGCGGCCGGTGGCGAAGTAGGTGAGACGCGGCTGCTCCGTGATTCCAGACGCAGTCTATCAAGTACGGCGTCATCCAACATACGGTTACGCTGGATAACCCGCACCTGATCCGATAATCGTTGGGCTGAAACGTTGACAGCTGGCTCAAGTACCTGAAACAGAGAGATCATCCGACCACGGTACGCAGTCAGGTTAGTTCCCCCCTCTGTAGCCCCAAAGTATCACATTCTCGTTAATGGCTTGAGTCCATTTTATACGCTGCACACTTTCACCGATAGCGGGGACCCTGTCAGAGACCGGTGGGCCTCGAGGTCTCAAGCTGGCCGGTGGTCGGCCTCGTCCACCGCAGGTGGTGTCGTCGGCGGCGAGAAGTATTCGTCGCTCGAATTCGACGCAACTGCAGCTACCGGAATCTCAGGACTCACGGCTGGCGCTGGTCCCAGCGGCTGCGAGGCGGAGCTGAGCGACGAACCCGGAGATGTTGTTTGTGCGGCTAGTACTTGTGCCCGGCTTCTTGTCAGCATTATTTTCTTAGATTATTTCGATTTATGTTACTATTGTATTTCCATTTCAATCAGACAGGTGTAATATGGTTTTTATTTTATATTTTTCTTGATGTGTTCAGGATTTTGAACATTTTTGTAGTTGATATTTATTTCAACTTTTATGAAAATTGGGGATGAAAATTTTTGCTGTCAGCCAACTTGACAGCCCGACCACAGATTATTGTTATTCCATATATTCATATATATACATACTAATTACATTTTTAAATATTTCTAAAAAAAAAACAAAAAACATTTAAAAATATAAAAATAATAGCCCACCGGTATCGGGAACAGGGTCCAAGCTACCGGTGGTCAGGGCTCCTGAGAGAGGAACCTCCTAACGATGCGCGCCGTGTCCAGGAGTACTGCTTTCTGGATCAAGCCCTTGATCCAGCTACCCAACGAGAGCCTCTTGAGATGTTGGTCGAGGCTCTTGGCAATAATGCCATTGGCCGTCACGACTATCGGCACAATGACTGCTGAGTTCACATCCCACATGTCGACAATCTCGCGAGCCAAGTCAAGATAATTTGTTTGTTTATCTTTCTCTGACTTAACGAGGTTCTCGTCATGAGGGACTGCTATATCAACAATCATTGCGCGACGCTCTTTATTATTATAAGACAAATCAAACGAGTCTAAACTCGATGGGGTTGCTTCGTTTCGTTACAGAGTTCCTATGGCCACCTTCCAGCACCATCATCAGACCCTGGATACCATCTAAAGACAAAGTACTCGTCAAGACAAATCAAACGAGTCCAAATTCGATGGTGTTGCTTTGTTTCTTTACGGAGTTCCTAAAGCCACTTTCCAGCTCCATCATCAGATCAGCTCCATGTCTTAATAATATTGCATTGTCACGGCAACTAGGAAGTGTGTCAAATTTAACTCGCAAGATTTTATTACACACAGACAACGGGACAGGTGAAAAAAATAAAAGCTTGTAATGATTCCCCATGGATTCAGCACAACAAACGCGTCGGATTTTGTCAAATTTTCCGCTCCCATTGGTCATTGTCACGTGCGAACGGAACGCGCCATTCGCCGTTTTAACAAAATAAACAAAAGATTTGGCAAAATATGTTCACCGCCATTTTGTGACGGCGGCCATCTTGGACAGTTTTTCATCAAACATAGCTAAGAACACTCCCGATTAATTTACCTTTCAGATAAGATAAAAATCGATTCATCCGTTTGGGAGCTACGATGCCACAGACAGACACACACACTATCACACATAAAAACACACCATGACACGTCAAACTTATAACACCCCGTCGTTTTTGCGTCGGGGGGTTAAATATGTTAAAAATGTGTTTAGAACCCTCACAATAAGTCCTTTCATTTGATACTACTCTGTCAAGAAAGTACCGGGAAAAGATCAATAATACACAAAATGTCTGTTATTCATCCAAATTTATTTTATCACCTTCAAAGTATGCTCCTTTAGAAACGATACACTTGCGCCAACGAATAATCCATTCATCAAAACATTTTTTAAACGCTGCTTCCGGAATTGAGTTCAGTTCTCGCCGCGAATTCTCCTTTGTCTTCTATCGATTGAAAACGGGTGCCACGAAGTGGTAATTTGAGTTTAGGAAAAAGAAAACAGTCAGCAGGAGCCATATCTGGTGAATATGGTGGTTGCTGGATGGTATTTGTTGAGTGTTTGGTTAAAAATTCGTTCACAATGATAGCCTTGTGCGAAGGTGCATTGTCGTGGTGCAAAATCCAAGAATTTTCTTTCCACAAATCTGGCCTTTTTCGTCGAATTTGCTCTCTTAAACGCCGCATAACGCTCAAATAATATTCTTTATTTACCGTTAGACCTTCCGGTAAGAATTCAGAGTGCACAACACCGCGATAGTCAAAGAAAACAGTCAACATGACTTTGACTTTTGATCGACTTTGGCGTGGTTTTTTCGGTTTCGGTTCAGTTGGAAGGCGCCACTCCGAAGCTTGTTGACTAGTTTGCATGTCAAACTCGTAAACCCACGTCTCGTCACCAGTAACAATGCGTTTCATGAATGTTGGGTCCGAACTGACTCGTTCTAGCATGTCCTCAGCGACTTTCATGCGATTGAGTTTTTGGAGAAAATTCAGATCTTTTGGGACTAGCCGAGCAGCAACATGTTTCATACCCAAATGATTAGTTAAAATGGTACGGATCGACTCGTGAGATACAGAAAGTTCGGCGGCTATCTCTCTCAGAGTTGAATGGGGATTTTCAGTCACTATTTCCTTCACTTTTGCAATGTTAACTTCAGTTGCAGACGTTGACGGCCTACCAGAGCGAGGCAAATCTTCCATCACATCTCGACCGCTTTTGAACACTTTGAACCACTCATAAGCACGAGTTTTTGATAAAGTCGATTCACCGTAAGCCTTCTGTAACATTTTCAGTGACTCCGAACACGAAATTCCATTGGCGATGCAAAATTTAAGACAAACTCTTTGTTCGATATTTTTGTCCATTATGAAATTCGCAATACACACTATATATGATATTACTAAAACCAGCACTGTATTTAATATAAATAACAGATGCAACTCAAACTCCGCGCCAAAATGGAAAACAGTTGTGCCAATCTAACAACTACAAAAAAACAAAAATTTTAATTTGGAACCATAAACAAATCATCCATTCCCGATACTTTTTTGACTGAATGTATGTCAATATGTCACACGGTAGCTACAACTTGAAAAACTTTGTATTTGTAATTTTCTAGTTTGTCCCCCAAAAGTTACCCCATTAACAAATTTATTTATTTAAGTAATGCGTCCGTGTTCGGGTCACAGAAGTTCATAATAATATTTGACCCAAATTACAAGAGAATCCGTCCAGTAGATTAGGAGAAAATTGGCTGTGACTGACGGACAACGGACCCGAGTGATCCTATAAGGTTTCCGGTTCTTGGGTCCGTAATTTAACTTTTTTTCGATGAACAGAAAGTCGAATGAACGATTGTTCGAATGGACTTTATTGCGAAACAACCTTTTATCGACAAGCGCTACTTCGACTGAACGATTCATCGAATGTTTATTAAGTGATGGACGGCTCTTTCGAATGAGTTTTAGTAATTACTAGCTCCTGGCCGCGACTTCGTCTCATATTCTCATTCACGGAAAGTCGGAAACACTCTGGCATCCTGGTATTTTGTGAGTCTTTACTGTTCGTACATTCAGCCCCTGAATTACTTCGACGTTTCCTGGTTTCCTGGTACTTATGAAACTTTATCGCTTACAATTCCAGCCTCAAAAATATTTAGACATGTTTCTGGTCTCCTAGTGCCTGTCCTGGTCCTCTACCTGTGAATCTTAACCGCTTATAATACCACTCCCGAAAATACTCCGAGATGTTTCTGGTTTCTTTGTACCTATTTGGGATGTTTTACCTCTCACGATTCCGCCTCGGATATACTTCGTTAAGTTCAATCACGAACCAAAACCAGAAATATGTTTGAGTATTTTCGGGGCTGGAATTGTGAGCGGTTAAGATTCACAGATACCAAGAGACCAGAAACATGACGAAAACAGACATAGACACAGTAACAGGGAACCAGAAACAGACATAGACACAGTAACAGGGAACCAGAAACAGACATAGACACAGTAACAGGGAACCAGAAACAGACATAGACATAGACACTGTTTTAAAAGATTTAATTTTGGGAAATTATATGTGCGGCAACAAAAGTTTTCTTTAGCACCTGCAACCTAGCGTCTTTTTTTATATGTGAGCGACGAGCTAATAGAACAGCTTCAATTATATTAATTCATCATCTTTACTATTCCAACAAAATATCAAGAAACCAGCGTCAATTTACGAGCGTAAATTAATATGACTCCGAGCTACCGATAAATATATTTACTTCTGATTTGATAACTCAGCGACTAATGTTGTAAGTGAGCTACTTTATATATTTTAGAGATTCAACATCTGTCTGCTAATAAAATCAAAATCCAGCCTCAAAATTAGCAATCAAAGTTTTTCATTCAACAACTAAATTAATAAATCATATTCTTTTTTCGTGAAAGTTTGCAACACAAGCGCGGGAGTGTACCTGACGCTCGTTGGGAATCAGAGGGGCGCGACCGGCCATTTGCACCAATGAGCGAGCTCTATTCGGTGCGTGCAGCAACGAGTTCACGTGTATTAGGTTAGGTTAGGTTAGGTTAGGTTTTTTTTTTTTTTTTTATTAGGTAGGAGGGGAAATCCTCATGGACGCCCCAACCGCCTCTCACAAAACATGAGACGGCTGGGGCAGTGCCGGACTCTTACCGGCTAAAACCACCTTCTCCTTACATCAATTCCACTGGCATGGGGCGACCAGTGCTTATATTATTTCTTATTTCATAATGTTACAGGTTTTATACGGGCCCTGTCCTTAAACTAACAATACATACATTCCATACATACTAATTTAATACTATCCTTACTTTACACACGCTTGCTACATCTAAGACCATTTTTTTTTTTTTTTTTTTTTTATCTTTAGCTCTATCTCTTTTTAGCATTACAATTGTATTTTATTTATATTGTTTCCTTTACGTTTATTATTTTTAATTGAACAACCTTATGTTGGTTAACTTATATTAATATTACAAAATATAATATAGTTACACCTTTATTACCTAGGTTTTATTTCTTTCGATTGCTTTTTTGGCAACAATTTCACAAAACTCTATAAAATCACTTCTCACATCTCTACTTGCAATAATCTCAGCTAAATCTTTAGTTTTCAGGTTTCTTCCTATCTTTGCTTCCAGATCAAACCTTAAATAGGCATAGATTGGGCACTCAACCAACAAATGCTCCACCGTTTCGTCTTTGTTAGACGCTAAAAGTTTGTCGCTGACCTATTAATTCATTAGACAACTAAATATATTTGCAGACGAGAATGACATTTTAAAGAAGCTGCCTTAATTAGCACCCTTTAATTTTTCTGAAAAGACAGTTTCTATCTATTGGCCTTGACGTCAACCATTCCAAATGTGTTTTTTTTTTAATGACAATACCGATAGACTAGCTACTCTACAAAAATTAAACGCAATAGCCCCAGATATCAAAATTTTAGACAAGAGTTCACTTCACCTGTGGTTATATTCTCTTTGCTTCACCTCCTAGGTTCACTATTTGAAGACAGTTTTTCCTCATTCATTGACGATAAAATTAATCGTTTTAACGATATTTCGGAAAGACTTAGCAAAATTAATTTACATTCGGCTTTCACCCTCATTACATATTGTTGTTTTGGGCCAAATTTTATGTATTTTCTCCGCTCTTCCCCTTTTTGGAAGCAGTCACATCTTTTGGACAAAATTTATCAAATCATTCAAGATACACTAACATCTATCTTAAATGTGGCTCTGGATGACCGAGCGTGGCTGCAAGCCACTCTACCCATTCGCTTTGGTGGGCTCGGCATCCGCAAAATTTCTGATATAAGCCTACCAGCGTTCCTGTCATCGGTCAATAGTACTGTAAAGAACAATGGGTAATTTTGTATGGAACCCGTACCCACTTTGTAGCATTTTAGACTAGGTGTAATTTAGAAGAGGCCTAATTGAGTAACTCGAAAATAAGTGAACGAATTAATGAATGAATGAAAGACCGAAGTTATGATAACTTCTTTGTAACATTTTTAATTGCCAATAATCGCACTTTTTTTGCTTTTTGGACTAAATAAATAATTTTTTCTGTCTTTAGAGAGCGATATAGCTTCCTATCGTTGGTTTTTGGTACAGAAAAAATATTAAATAAGAACTATCAATCTTAAATAGCACAGTTTTATTAAATTGTCTTGTTACTTTCAATGATTATATCATCCCAGGCACTTGCCGGACCTACGAAGTTATCTAGGTGCCTGCCAACACCTAAGTACCATATTATGCTAATAGTATGGGCACAAGCACCTAGAGTTCTCATACCCGTCATGCAGGAGCAATAATACGCTTCGATGGCTTCTCTGCCCTGGACATTAACCTTGATTAAAATATATGTGTAATATATTTTATTCGACACGTGCCTCGATAATATGCGGCCTCTAATTAACGAGCAGTTTTCGGTTACTAGCCCATGCTGCGACATACTAGGGCTACGGCTCGAAGATACCTCAATATTATATATACCATCTCCACCTCGCAAATGCTCGGCAACATATGATCTAGCGAGCTTTAAATGGTATGTGCCCAAACTGAATAGAATGACGTCTTCTTCTGTCAATTGTGGAAATGGTATTGACGTAGCCGTCATTGTTGTGAACACCGCCCGTTGTCTGTTCATATGTTCTGCGACTACATAATTGCCCAGTCTGTTGGGTTCACTTCTTCTTTGCGCTATTATATTGATAAAAGCGTGGGCATGCTCATTATCTGTCAGACGCTGCCTAAATGCATTTATAAGGGCTCCCGCAATACGGAAGTCTTCAAATAAGTGAGGGAGTGTTTTATTGATAACTGTATGCCTAAATATTTTGTAGTCCCTTTTGAACCATCCGTTTATTACTTCAATGACCCAACGCACTATGGTGATTTCTCGAGATTTATTGGCTTGAATATCTGTAAGCTGTGTGGCATGCCTATCTTTACTTGGTGGCATATGGGCAACATAGCCAGCACTTTCTATATCTGGTATAGAGTCTCTAAAACCTCGATCTAATATAAAAACGTGATCTGTTTGTAACGTTATATGCACTGGGGACGTTTGATCATTCATAATCTCAGTCATGATTTGGGCATCAGTCTTTGTTGCAGCGTATGGTCCACATATATCTATAATATAGCCATCTGGGCAAGTAATCACAAAGGGTTTTAACGAGTTTTTATACTTGTGTAAGCTGTAAGACTTTTTTTGAAATAAAAAGTTTTTACTTTTCTGTACGTATATATACGAACCATCACAAATAGCTATAGCCACTGGGTTTATAGGGTTGGAATATATTGATGATGGTACTGCAAGGCTGTGAGCTATAATTTCAACCCGACTTATATGATTGAAACCCAAATGGCGAACAACAAAGTCTTGGGTCAAGCAGTTTCTAGCAGTTTTAAGCAAAATACCGATCGTTTTACGAGATACACCTATTTGGGAGGCTATACGTGAATTTGGTTCACCAGACCGTTGTTTTAATAAATATATTCCTAGTGCAGTTTTTGGTCTTCTACATTGATTTAAAAGAGACGGTGTTTCATTCAAAAGGATTTCGAATTGTTGGTGTGTTAAGCCAGTTAGGTAATATAGATCCTCTGGTAAAATGTTGTTTACATTGTCAAAATCTATATTAGTCTTATGTTTATATGCATCTCGTAACGTATCAATCATATCTTTGAGATGGTCTGGTGTGAATATTGTCTCTCCATTATCATACAGGGAGCTCCAATCTTCTGTGTTGATGTGATGTGTACAAACGCGTGCATGTTCAGGAACGTACACGCTATGATTAACCAACAAGAATACTTTTATAAACCTGGACACTCTGTGAAGTTCTTGATTGATGCACCCATGAAATAAACAGTGACGCGCCGTATTTGCAACCCTTCTATAAGTTGGAACAGACGTTGGGTGCTCTGGGTTTGCAAGTTCCTGGTTTTGTTCTTGTTCGAACCTAGCTTGCTGTCGTCTTCCAGCTACCCAACAGCGATGACACATAGCCTGAAGTTGATTCAGGGCCATCTAAAAGAAAAACCAAATCCTCAAGTAACTAAAACAATAAATAACTTAATAAAGAGTGAACAAAAAGACACCGTGTACTCGATGATCAAAAGCTATTGTTATACTAACCTCATTTATATTAATCCGTGCCATCACATACTCTGTGAAGCCTGGATTGTCTTCCAAATAGGTTCGCGTCAGTATATGCCGGTTTCGGTCACGAATTACTGATCTTGTACATGTAACACACTGTATACGGCGTTCACCTTCCATTTTTTTGAAGCAGATGAGTAATAATAATAATCCAATCGTTAAGTAATACACTGAAGTCCGTTGTGAAAGCCGAGGTTGTAAATAAAAGTAAGAATAAAATAAACTAAGATATGCGCGCGCGCTCAAAATCAGTTCCTAACAGGTACTAACTACTGACGACACACCGACGCTAGCACAAAATAGTTCGAACTACCCACCTAATGGATAAAATAAAAAAAAATTGAACGTGCGTGGGTCGACTTTACTAAGGATTTTCGGTATTTTCAACATCGAATATCTTTTTTCCTACATAAGTTACAAAGTTGCTCCAAAAAATATCAACGTTTTCAAAGACCTTTCGAATGGTACCAATTTCAACTTGCTACAAACTGGGTACGTTTAGACCCATGTTCTTTAACCAAAAGTATTTTAACTCTATCTTTGGTTAACAGTGAAGTGCCTTACTTGACCGAAGCAGTGAACGCCTGGAATGTGACTTGCCCGAATACGGCATTGCTCGATAACTTATTTTCCCAAAGACAATGGGACGAGCCGCTCTGCAGGTTGGTACGGAATAACCTCTTAAATACGTCCACCAATACTGCGGAGCGTGCCCGCCTGTTGGCTGTGGGTGAATGGGAGTCGGGTCTTTGGCTACAGGCACTACCGTCACCCAACATAGGTACTATGCTGAGTGACAGTACTTTCCGTATCGCTACGTGTCTGCGTTTGGGTGCTCCTAGCGGAGCTCCACATCGGTGTCAATGCGGTGAAGCAGTCGACCGCCTCGGACACCATGGCCTGTCTTGCAGTAGGAGCGGTGGTCGGTTAGCACGGCACGCCAGCATTAATGACATCATCCGTCGGGCTCTTGTCACCGCCGGGGTGCCAGCTGTTTTATAACCCAACGGCTTGGCACGCGACGATGGGAAGAGGCCGATGGGATGACCATAATGCCTTGGAAGGTAGGTAGGCCTTTGGTGTGGGATGCAACATGTGTCGACACCCTTGCGCCATCCCATCTTTTTAGCACGGCGGGCTGCGCTGGGGCGGCCGCTGCAGGTGCAGAAAACTTCAAACGGCGCAAATATAACCACTTAATTGGGAGTTACATATTTGAGCCGTTTGTGGTTGAAAAATTAGGGCCATGGGGTCCAAGTGCGCATCGAGTCTTTCGGGATATCAGTAAACAACTTGTCGACTGTTCACGTGACCAGAGGGCTGGACTTTTCTTCGGCCAAAGAATCAGCATTGCGATTCAACGCGGCAATGCTGCCAGTGTTCTGGGCACTTTTGCCATTGACAGCGATGTGGATTATTTTTTTGATGCCCAATGATTAATTTAATTTTTTTATACGCGTTTGTACATAATTTCTTGTTAATTAGTGTAGTTTTTTAAGTCTATAAAAATGTTCAATTAAATTTAAAAACCATTCATTCGTTAGCTATCTAATTACCAGAAACATATCGAAGATTTTTTTGGGATTAATTTCGAGCGCTAAAGATTTTTAGGAATCAGGAGACTCGAAACATGTTTTGGACTGGAGTAGTGAACGCTAAACATCCACAAGTACCAGGATACCAAAAACATGTCGAAGTATATCCGGCGCTGGAATTGTGATAGGTTAGGATTAAAAAGTACCAGGAGAACAAAACATGCCGAAGGTTTTTCCAGGCTGAAATTATGAGCGCTAAAGATTCACAAGTACAAGGAGATCAGAAACATCGAATTATTCCCGGTGCTGCATTTGTGAGCGATAAAGTTTCACAAGAATCAGGAGTGCAAAAATAAAGATTCACAAGTACCAGACGACCAGGAAACCATCGTAGTAATTCAGGGGCTGAAAGTACGAACAGTAAAGACTCACAAACTACCAGGATGCCAGTGTTTCCGACTTTCCGTGAATGAGAATATGAGACGAAGTCGCGGGTAGAAGCTGTTAAACTAAAACTCATTCGAAAGAGCAGTCCATCACTTAATAAACATTCGATGAATCGTTCAGTCGAAGTAGCGTTTGTCGATAAAAGGTTGTTTCGCAATAAAGTCCTTTCGAACAATCGTCCAATCGACTTTCTGTTCATCGAACAAATGACAATCGAAGTTAAATTACGGACCCCCGTTTCTTACGGATGTTCGGAATCCTAAAACAGTCAGTCAGCTGTAGTATTGAGAGTGGGACACTCACAAGCAGCGCGGTGTGCAGCGGCGTGGCGAGCAGCGAGGCGGCGTACACCAGCGCGCAGCCGACAGGCGCCGCGCGCCCTTCGGCCCCCGCGCACAGCGCCAGCGGCAGCCACGCGCACCCGCCGCCCAGCGACCACAGCATCACGCTGCGACACACCACACACCGCACGTCACACACACGGCTCGAGTCGCGCAATCGCGCACGCTCTGCAGTCTGCACTCACCCCTTGACGATGCGGTAGTCGACGCCGTCGGTGAGCGCGGTGAGCAGCGCGGCGGTGAGCGCGGGCGACACGAGGTGAGCGTGTGCCACGCAGGCGGCGGAGAGGCGCGCGCTGCCGCACCGCACGCCCCCAGCGCCGCGCGCGCGTCTCCCCGCGCTCCAGTGCACGTACGACACCAGCGCCCACGCCGAGTACTCGGCGCGCAGACCTCCTGCGCACACACCGACACACGCATCATCCGCCGCACCGCGCGCCCCTTGCCCTCCAGTGCACGTACGACACCAGCGCCCACGCCGAGTACTCGACGCGGCCCTCCTGCGCACACACCGACACACGCGTCATCCGCCGCACCGCGCGCCCCCCGCGCTCCAGTGCACGTACGACACCAGCGGCCACGCCGAGTACTCGGCGCACAGCCCTCCTGCGCACACACCGACACACGCATCATCCGCCGTACCGCGTGACTCTCGTGAGCCGCGAACAAAGGCGCGGCACACGCCAACATGTGGCTGCCCCACCGACAGGGCAAATAGAGTACAGGAGATAATCTTAGTTTACAATAATTTTTCAATGTTATTAATTAAGAAATAATAGATTTAACTAGCTGACCCGCGCGGCTTCGCTCCCGTCAACTGGCTACCCTACCTACCCTACCTACCCTACCTACCCTACCTACCCTACCTACCCTACCTACCCTACCTACCCCACCTACCCCACCTACCCTACCTACCCTACCTACCCTACCTACCCTACCTACCCTACCTACCCTACCTACCCTACCTACCCTACCTACCCTACCTACCCTACCTACCCTACCTACCCTACCTACCCTACCTACCCTACCTACCCTACCTACCCTACCTACCCTACCTACCCTACCTACCCTACCTACCCTACCTACCCTACCTACCCTACCTACCCTACCTACCCTACCCGCTGTCAAATAATAACAGACAAATAATTAGCAATAAATTAAAATTGCGACTATAATTTGAGATTTAAACTATCCTATCTCTCAAGTTGGATCGAACTGCACATGGTGTGCGAATTTTATTATAATCGGTTAAGTGGTTTAGGAGTCCATTGAGGACAAACATTGTGACACGAGATTTATATATATTAAGATAAATATTGATCTAAAAATGAAATGTATTGAAACTGAAAATGACTATCAAAATTCAAAATAAATGATTGGAACTGAAATTGACTATCTGTATGCTAACACCTACCTGAGCCTCAGTGTGGCCACACAATGTCCGGTGCCGATGGTGGCTCCTCCACCGTGCTACCAAGCCATGAACTATCTCTATTTGCTTTATGCATGTGTCATGATTTTTGACTTTAGACCTGAAATATCAGGTTTCAAGATGCAACTACTGAAATAATAAAATAGTAATAAAGTTATATTTTTATTTAAGTACAGATTTTCTATGTCAAGTTATATTTTTATTTAAGTACAGATTTTCTATGTCACGAAGTCCGTTTGGCTATGAATGTTGTCAAGCGTGCACATGCACATTGTTTTTGTGTGCGTAACCTCGAGAGCGCTCAGTGTCGATCGGGACACGGTCCGGATCAGTAGTGTTTTGTTTTTTCGCGCCAAATTGTTTCACGGAGTAAGGCACAGAGTACTTTTATATATATGGCGAGTATTTATAAACTGAATGTTTTTTGTGTATATTTCTTAATTATTTTGATTATATTTTGTTTTAGGGTCGAAACATGATAGCTACTGTTAACCATTTTCTGCGAGAAGAATATGAATTTACAAAATCATTCATGGAACCCAACTGTGATTTGTCTCATTTACGAGACATTACACGGCAGTTCAAAGAATATTAAAAAATGAGAGAAGGAATTGCCATCCACTTCATCAAAATTCACTTCACCTATGAAGAAAAGGAGAAAGCGAGATAATACAGTGGATATAGATAATTTTACAGCCGATGTGGTTCACAGTACTGTACAAGATTTCCATATTGTCCATAAAGAAATTCCAATATTAGCTAAGTTAAGAACAGCATTGAATGTAAAAATCGGATTCGAAGGTTGTTTAGAAACTGTTCGCAAGTTACTATTGAAATTAGGTTACAAGTGGCGCAAAACAGAGAGAAACCGCAAAGCCTTGACGGAGCGTCATGATATACAAATTGGCGTTTAAAATATTTAAAAAAGATAACAGAGTACCGCTCTCAAAGTCGGCCAATTGTCTACACCGATGATAGCTATGTCCTTTCGACACACGAGCGAAACAACACCTGGGCAAAAAAAAAGGAAAGCACGCCGTTTTTTAAAAAAATTAACACAGGCACTTGCTTTATTTTAGTGCACGCGGGAACCAAGGATGGTTTTATTGAAAAGGTTTCTTTGGTTTATAAGGCCAACTCAACAGCTGGTGATTATCAGTCAAATATGAGCTATGATAACTATGTAAAGTGGCTAAATGAAAAATTGCTACCCAATTTACCTCCGCACTCTATCATTGTCTTAGACAATGCATCTTATCACAACACACGGGCTGAACAACTACCAACGAAATCTACAAAGAAAGCCGATATGCAGCAATGGCTCAGGGATAAGGGCATTTGAGGAATCTCTTCTTAAATTGGAATTGTATTATAATAAAAAGCTACAAAGCCCAATACGTAATCTATATACGATTCTATTCTAATCCCATCTATTGACGATTTTATAAAGAGCAAGGGTTTTGATGTCTTACACCTTCTCCCCTATCACCCGGAATTAAATACGATTGAAAATATATGGGGGATCATTAAAAATTACGTCGCATCTAAAAATATCGAGCAAAACATGACAAATACGGAAAGACTGATTGTACGGTGCAACCGCACATTGCGTAAATGCTCTCTCATCATAATTGAATTGTAATTAATTAACACACATTTTACATCAACTTCAGTTCACATTCGGACCGCGTCATTGCAACACCTCATTTATCGTTAGTTAAGGTCGTGGACTCAATACACGTATCAAGTGAATTACATAGTTTTACTAGTAGCATTTAGCATCCCTATCAAACAATATCAATCAGCAAAAGACGTATGGTAACAAACCATACACTGATCAATGAAAGTTTGGGCCTAGTTAGCAGTGAAACATGGCAGAAAACTTGTGATCATGTTGAAAAAATTTAAAAATACTACTTGAAATATTTTGATCTCGATTATGAATTGATAATCAATGTACAAGATGATTCTGACGACAGCAAAAAGGAATCAAAATCGAAAATTTATCTGATAGTGATTGAACAACCTAATGTAATTTATTAAAAAAAAAGTATATACTTTTAAAACCAAAATTTTATTTCAATTATTAAATCTCGACTTGAATATATATCAGATTTCTTTGTTAACGTTACCCACTTTTACACACACAAGCGCGCTTGTCGGGATATGACACTACTACAATCAAAGCCGAACGGACTTCGTGAAATAGAATATCTGTAATTAAATTTTAAATTGTCTTTGGATGTTTCTGAGTTGGCCAAGAACTATAGTTACATGCTTTGCTCAGGGAAAATATCTAAGTAAGCTAATGCACCCCATTGAATGTTCTTACTAACCTCCTAATCATAATGTTAGTGGTTTCAGGTGGATAAAGATTATGATTTCTAAATTAAAAAATTGGTTTATGTAGTCTCTACTACAAAGCAGCTTGCATAGAATAAGAGCCTCACAATGGTTGTCTATTTTTGTGCTTCCTCGGTCAGTGGGTCCTTAGGGGCGGAGCAGATGAAGTATCTGCTGCAAGTCTGCAACCAACCCCTGACTATTCTAAGATCAGATGCCCCATACTGTCAACATTGTGTAGGATGCACAAATAACTGCTGTCTGCCTGCCAGACTGTACGAACGAGAATAAAAGCGAGCGGCTAGGGTGAGCCTGCTGAGAGAATACCACACTATACAAACAGACAGTATATTAATAATTATTAGTACAGTATGTAGTTCCTGAAGAAATAATAAAATGTATGTAATTACATGAGGTGCAATGCGGTGTATGATGTCTAGCTAGTGAGCAGAGAGCACTGAGCATGCGGTAGTTGCCTCCGGGCGCGCCTAGCCGCGGCGCCAGCACGGCGGCCAGCTGCGCCGCCAGTACGCCGCCCAGCAGCCAGCGCCGCCGCGCGCCGCGCCACGCGCTTGCGCCCGCCGCCCGGCTCCAGCCCCACGACGCCCCGCTCATGCCGCCGTCTTAGCTAACGCACGGGCTATGCCATTATACACAACTTGCTAACTATGCAACTCAAAGTTTTGAAAGAGGAACGAACATTAATATAAATCAACACTAGAATCGTAGACGACTGATCAAATTACGCGCAGATAATTCTGCAATCTGCATTGCGGTATTGTGTATTCGATAAAAAAACAACTCGGCTGTTATTGACAAGCAAATGTCATTTTGACATATTATTACTTTTTTTTTTTTTTTATTTACCCCAAAGGGAAGGCTATAGTCTTTTGACCATATTGCCTAGTCTTACGTCGTTTTCTTGTATGGTAGATTTTATAGATAAAAATGTCTTTCGTATTTTATACTCTCTATCTAAGGCCCGTATTACAGAACCTTACTCAAGTACTACTTAGACTGCGTTCAACCGATTACTGCTTGAGCGAAGAATCTCGACTTAAGCATTCAGTTTATTTTAGAACTGTCCTCAAACTCAAATCAAACGAAACTACGCTTGAGTAGAGATTTTGATCTCTGATTACGTGAGTAAGCAATTATTATGGATACCCTGAACAATAGTTTGTTTTCTATTGCAATTCTTTTTTTCGTACGATTAAACTGGATCAAAACCGGATGAAGAAATGGACGACACGACGTTATAGACACTGACAGCCACCCTTAACCCTTCAGAGTAGGTACATCATAGGTACATATGTTATGTGGACAGCTAAACTGTGAAACTGAGTTTTTTTGGCGGGATTATTTCGAGTGAAGTTCAGTGGCTGTTTTAATTGATTCCTAGTGGATATTATGAAGTAAAATGCAGCCAAATCGGCAAAAAAAAAAAAATAATGTGTTGCACCCCCATTCTAATGAAACTCAAAAAAGATATAAATGAAAATAAAGACTTGACTTAAATCCAAAAAAAAACTGTGAAACTTCATCTTCATTGTCAAATTACTCAAGAGCCAAGCTCTTCAGAAGTACAAAAAATATTGTTTACAATAATTATTGTGGTTCCGTGTGGTTTTTGGTATTTGGGTTAGGAAATATCTTAACAAAAAAGAATTTTACGCTTTTGGAAAGAAATTTATTGAGTACTACAAATTTCAAAATCATTTAAAATGTTATAGAAAATAAAAAAATAAATTATTATAATAATCTACTTCTGGAAATATATCCATTTTGATCAGGCAGGTACTCGATTTACTCCAAATTCACAACAATTTTCATGAATATCTATGCTCAAGCGTGGTCTCGGCTACACTTGCGAAAACAAAGATCAAATCTCGCCTCAAGCAGTGTGTGCGGGACAGTGATAGTAACTTGTAAACAGCGCAGTTCTAATGAAACAAACTGTAGTGATTAGGTATAAACATTTAGAAATGTTATGTACATAGACTTTCATTAGTTTTTATGTTAGTATATAAGGTTTATTCTCTCTTTAATGTTTATTCATGTTATTCTAATAAGTTATAAGTTTGTTTCTTATAAGAATTTAGTTTTTTTTTTTTTTTGTCGATGGCCACTCGCAGTTTCCACCCTAGAGGGTTGTCAATGTCAACTACTGAACCGGACTTGCCTGTGTGGGCCTCTAGAATTTAAGGCCCCCAGCCGAGGCTACAAAATTTTTATATACAGAGTTGATACGACAGAGGGGCATTAAATTAAACTACGTATACTATACGTGTACAGTATTAATTCGATACGGTACAAAAACAAAAAGCGCCATAAATGAGAAAATATTTTTTTCAAACAAACTAAATAGCTTGCAAATCCGAATAAACCGCAACCACCCTTTGTAAAAAAAAGACACTGACCTTAGATACCGCTAGGTAACAAAGCGGCAACGTCGCGCGCGCGCCGGAGCGCGGTGTGCGGTATCTCGTGTGCTCGGTGGGGGCCGGGCCGGGGTGGCGGCCGGCGACTTAGGCCTCCGCTCGCACTGGCTTGTGTATGTTAGGTAACGTTTCGAAGTACGCGCACAAAAACAAACACACAAAATTTTAAAATTTTCGATGTGTCCTCCATTTACATTGATGCACAAATTATACCGACGGAGAATATTGTTATTTATTTTTCTAATTAGATCACTGTCCGTCGCTAAGCACTTTAATTTGTGAAATGCTAAAATAATCCTATTTTTTAACTCATCAATTGTATTTACCTCTGAGGCATACACTTCACCCTTAATGTACCCCCACAAAAAGAAATCCATGGGAGTGAGGTCCGGAGATACTAATACTAAATAATAATAATCCCAAGTTACGTGTCCTATCACCATAAAAAACAGTCAATCACAAAAAAAAAAACACAAATACTAAATAATAATAATCCCAAGTTACGTGTCCTCTCACAATAACAAAATAAAATCACAATTCTTTGCGCGCGAATTCCACAAACCCTACGTTCCGAAACGACAGCGTCGGCGTCACTAAGCTGGCCGCAGGCCCCACTTACCTCGCAAAAAAACAAGGATGCAACTAACTGACCTAGTTCTGTTTCATTCAAATGTGCTACGTTCGTCGCTTTCGTAGTGAAAGTGCAAGTGTGTGTGTATTGATTGCTTCCTTGTTTGCATTGCCAATTTTTAGTGAATGTCCTTCGACATGCGTCAGAGCGGCAACAACGCATAGTAGATTCATCGTTGTAAGGTGCATGACCTATGCTTAGACGATATTCAGCTGTTAGAAAAGATACATCGTGTTCAAACCGTGCAAAAACTTTAAAAATCATTTGCGACTAAACTACTGCTCCTAATTAATTTATTTTTGGTACAGAGCTTGAAAATGGTACCTAGTATAGGCAGTTTCAAGGAAGCCCCTCTGTCGTATCAACGTTGTATATTAAAACTCCGCTCGCTGAGGGCACCCCCTGTGGGGTACGGAGTTACGGACCTCGGCTCAGCGGCGTCGTTTAGGGGGGGCAGCAAGAGACTGGCTGGGTCATGTCATTATTTAGGGAGATATTTGTCACTACTGGCTCAGCTTCGCAGGCTGGCTCGTTTGGCAAAAGACAGGGGGGATAAGAATTTAGTAGTTTGTAACAGATTTTTATAGTTTTATGTCGATCATCGTAATGTTTACATAACATTTTATGTTGGAATTTCCTATGTTTTATATTTTTGTTAGATAGTTTACGATACACAGATTACGAAAATATATAGTTTATAGTATGTTATCATAGAAAAACATAGTGAAAAACAGGAAAATGTGTGTAATGCTCTCGTTACGGTAACGTAACGTCGTACCTTGACTAACTGCACCGATGGCATCTTTGCGCTGATTGGCCGAAAAGTCCTGTGGGCCTACATTTTCTTAACGAAAATAGTATAAATTGAGAGCGCGTTTCGAACATCGACACACTCCCAGCTGTGTGCTGTGTGGGGAGTCTGGCCACCCGGCTAACTACCGGGGCTGCCCCATGGCTCCTAAATCCTCCTCCCCCAACCTGGCGAAGCGCGGCAACGCTCACCAGCAAAGGGAAGTCCGTCCTAAACCCTCCACGACCTCTGGTCCCCAGCGCCCCAATCCATGGAACGCGCTGAACCATGAGAAGCACTTCCCAGCGCTTCGAAAGTCCTCCCAAGCCTCGAAGGCCCCTCTGGCCCCCGAGACTTCCAAGTCCTCCCCGGCTGTCCCAGCCCATAAGGACGTCTCTATCCCGCCCTTTTCCCTGCCAACGAACTCCCGAGCAGGCGCCAAAATGGGTTCACGGCCTCCGCAAAATTCTGCTCAAAGGTCCCCCCCTCCTCCTCCCCCCCCCCAAGAGTAACGCTGGTCTACTCGAGGGGGCTAAAATATACAATACCCAGTTAATGTACCTGGCGTTCTGTTCGCCCAGGACATTAGCAATGCAGAGGGCTGTAGCTGAGGACTCCAGCCGTCTGCCGGAGATTATAGAAGAGTTTGGCGACGTTCAATGCCATATCGCGAATTTCAATGCGTTGAATGGGTAGATCCCATAACAACAGTAGGCTCAAACCGAAGGCCCTCCGGATAGGGCACTTCAACGCCAACGGCCTCCATGGCCAACGTGATGAGATCGCCACCTTTCTCCGCGACCATCACTTAGACATCCTTCTGGTGCAAGAGACCTTCTTAAAACCACACTACCGGGATCCTAAAATTGCTAACTATCGTTTAGTTCGCAACGATAGGACCCGGTGTCATGGTGGAGGTACTCTTATCTACTGTCCCTGTACTGCATCCCTATGGATCCACCCACCTTATCCCTGATTGAGACCTCTGTCTGCCGGCTGGGCATGACAGGCCACCAACCAATTACGATCATCTCAGCATATATTCCCCCCGCTAGCTCCTCGGATAACATATCCCTGAGAGATGATCTTTCAGTTCTTCTTGGCTTGAGCGACTCTGTCATTTTGGCAGGAGACCTCAATGCCAAGCACCCAGCCTGGAATAGCCAGGCCACCAATTGCAGAGGCAGAGCTCTTGCTGATCTCTCCTGCTCTCTTAACTTTGATGTTATTGCTCCGATGCATCCCACGCATTACCCTCACGACCACACTCACCGTCCCGATACACTCGACATCACCCTTCTCAAAAATGTTAACCTACGGTTGCATTCTGTGGAGGCACTGCACGAGTTAAACTCGGACCATAGACCAGTAATTCTGGAGCTCGCTCCCAGATATGGTCCTATGGATCCCAACCAACCCCCCCCCTTCCCAAATGATCACTGACTGGAAGAAAGTAAGCGAAATGCTGAAAGACACCACGTCACATCATTTGGATAAGATTCCAAACGAGATCGAGTCTGCAGAAGCCACGGGATCCGCGATCAGCTCACTCACGGAACACGTACAATCGGTCCTGAACACTTGTTCAAGGGAGGTCCCAGTGACGATTGATCGTCGCTGGAAGCTCCCGGACGATGTGCGTGCCCTCGTGACTGAGAAGAACGCGGCCGTCCGAGCTTATAGCTCCTGGCCCTGCGCAAATAACAAAGCTTTTATGCGTTACTTACAGCGTAAGCAAAGTAAACGTGTTAAAGAGCTGCGTGCTGAGCGCTGGAATAAGACTCTTGGTGATCTCGAGCCAAACCACCTAGCATTTTGGGAGCTTCAGAGGAAATTACGCGCCACTGAGGTTTCCACTATGCCTCCCCTCACTCGACCCGATAATTCCGTCGCGTTCGACGACGACGAGAAGGCCGAATGCCTGGCCGACAGTCTGGAGTCTCAATGCTCCCCGAACACAACCGGGTCGACCGGGAGGTCGACCCGGCCCATCTCGCTGAGGTGGACGCTGAAGTCGAACGTAGGACTGCTCTCCCCCCTGTCGAGGACCCTGATGATCCCCTCCCCCCCGTCACACCAGACGAGGTAGAGGATATCATTAAGCGACTCAAACCCAGGAAAGCACCTGGGTCCGATGGTATCACCAACAAGGTGTTACAACTTTTCCCTAGAGCTCTGATCGTGTTGATGACCGCCATTTTCAACGGCGCTCTGTCCAACAACATGTTTCCCCAAGAGTGGAAAGAGGCTACCGTTATTGGTATTCCCAAACCCGGAAAGCCCAAGTCCTCCCCGACCTCATATCGCCCCATCAGTCTGCTCAATGTGCTCGGCAAAATCTACGAGAGACTTATTTATAAGCGTCTTAAGGATTTCGTCGAGCGCAAGAGCCTCATTCCAGACGAGCAGTTTGGCTTCAGAGCTAATCACTCATGTGTCCAACAGGTGCATCGCATCGTTGAACACATCAACGGCCACTTCCAGCATGGTCGGATGTCTGGTTCCCTATTCTTCGATATTTCGAAAGCCTTCGACAAAGTTTGGCACAACGGCTTGATTTACAAGCTGTATAAACTTGGCGTGCCAGACCGTCTCGTGCTCATCCTGCGAGACTATCTGTCGAATCGTACCTTTCGTTATCGTATCGAAGGGGCGCTTTCTAGCCCCCGTCCCATCCGTGCCGGCGTACCGCAAGGCGGTGTGCTCTCCCCCCTAATATTCACGCTATTCACTAGCGATGTCCCCAACAACCCCAAGACGCAGTTAGCATTATTTGCCGATGACACGGCCATCTACTGCTCCGGCACGAGCACCAAGGCCATCACCCTCAACCTCCAAAGATCCGCCAACGCCCTAGGCGAATGGTTTCGGAGATGGAGGATTGAAGTCAATCCGGAGAAGAGTCAGGCGGTCTTGTTTCGCAAGCCGCGTACTAGAGCTCTACCCCCCTTATCCGATCACCATGTTTGACAAGCCGATCCCTTGGGAGAAGCAAGCCAAATATCTAGGAGTGATCCTTGACCAAAACCTCACCTTTGGCGAGCACATAAAGGCGGTACGTTCGCGTGCCGCTTTCGTTCTCGGTAGGCTTCATCCCATGCTGAATGCACGCAGCAAGCTATCCCTTAAATGCAAACTGCGCATCTATACCACGTGCATACGTCCGATAATGACCTATGCGTGTGCCGTCTTCGCACACACAAAGGATCGACATATCCATAGGATGCAGACCATCCAAAATAGTTTTCTCCGAAAGGCCACGGGCGCTCCGTGGTTCGTTAGGAATGACCGACTACATGTCGACCTCAAAGTCCCAACATCAAGCAATTCATGAAGCGTCTTACTAAGCACTTCATCGAATCTGCAGAAAAGCACCAGAATCCCTTAATCGTATCGGCTACCCGATACGCTCCCTCCAAGATTAGTAAGATTCGCCGTCCTCGGCATACCCTCGTCGACCCTGACGACCCAATCACCGTCCTTCAAGAAAGCTGTAGGGAAACCAGCACTCTCAAGAAACACAAATACAGACCGCGATCCGTATTCCGACCTCGCCGCCGAGGTCCGTCGCGACGTCCCAGTAACGCTCCCCCCCGTCTTTTGCCAAACGAGCCAGCCCGCGAAGCTGAGCCAGTAGTGACAAATATCTCCCTAAATCATTATTTAAGGAGATATTCCCCATGACACGACATGACCCAGCCAGTCTCTTGCTGCCCCCCCCCCCCCCTAAACGACGCCGTTGAGCCGAGGTCCGTACCCCACAGGGGAAACATCGACACAGTTGGCGGGCACACATAGGAAGAAGAATACCTCAAGAATAAAGAAGATCTCTCAAGAATTCTCTCCGGCTTTCATTTCTCACCAACCCCAGCAACAAATGTGCCTAGCCCGCACACATTGATTCTGAGCTGATTGTAATTTTAAAATAAGGACACATTGAGTAAAGCTCAGTTAAGACTCAAGCACTGTTCTATAATACCTAAAAAGTGTCATTTTAAAGTGACATTGCTCAGGTGATTATTGATTGTAGTTTCTCTGCTCAAGTCAAGTTCTAAAATTAGAACTCCAACTGAGAGTAGTTTTAAGTAATGCTTGAGTCTTGATTGTAGTTCTGTAATACGGGCCTTTTAATCTATTTCAAAACGTATGGGCGGCCGACGACGTCTAACTGGCCGACCAGTGTTTACGACGTCACTATTTTCCCCAACGCCTGCTTCAACGTTCGCCGGCACATTAGGTAAATGAGGTTGAGAGCTACATGGCCCCGTTGTAGTCTCATCTTGTGCCGATACAGAATCTGGGTGCGGGCTTTTCGGGGTAGGAGACTTCTCAACACTATTCTCCCCCGGTTCGCCTGTGCGATCCTGTTCTCCGCCACTGGTTGAGGGAATCGCTAAAGATTTGCGAGACCGTTTATGAATTTCTAAGTTTCTCGATATTTCTGAACCTATTATTTTGTTCGGAACATTAAAGTCAACGTCATGCGCAACCCTCTGCCTCAGCTGATCGACATGCCTATGGATTTCCGTGCCAACATTGGTTCTTATGGAGTAGTAGGTTTTGCCTAAGCATTTAAGTATAGTACCAGGTTGCCATTTATCCGGTCCCCTATAGTCTCGAAACCAAACATGTGCTCCTGATTCGAACAGGCGCTGTGAACCACCAGCGTTTAGTTCGCTACTTGCCTGGCGGGCCAGAACGCGAGATTCTCTCTCTGGTTTTAAATTGTCTAACCTCATGCGTAGATTACGCCCTTGTAAAATGCTAGCTGGGCTATCTCCAACGGTCTCATGTTTTGTATTCCTATATTATAAACCGTCAATGTAGAGCCAAAACCAGTTTGGCTCTATGTAGAGTTTCCAGTGGGTAGCTCTCCCTGAGACCTTTCCGATGATACCAAACACGGTGCGGTTGCACCCAGGGGTTCCGGAGATATCTCGACTTGAAAAACTCGTTTTTTTTTCAATATGGCGTCCGAAAAAGTGGTTTTTTGCGATATCTCCGCAACCACCGGCCCAAAAGACCTTGTGTTTGGGTTTTTCGTACTCAGCTCGACAAGGCCCACCCACTGAGACGGCTTTCAGGCTGAAAAATTTTGACGCCCTGAAAACGCCTGAAAAGTATATCAGCTTAAAGCTAATGGTCGGCTGGTATGCCCAGTGAAAGTCCTGAGTTTCTGCGACTCTCCGTTCAGGAGCTATCCCAGTTTATAGATTGACCAAGATGGCCGCACAACTGTCAAAGTCGATCTTTGACAGCGTATAACTCCCTTCTGGAAAGTCGCTTACCCCCGAGTTTGGGCTCACTGATCTTGGCCCGAGCTCAGCTGTCTCCTGAAACCCCTTTCAGGACCCTGAAAATTTTTGGCTCCAAACTGCCTGAAAACTTGAGGTAGGCCGGACAATGAGTCCCTCACTACTACGCTCAAAACCGCAACTTCCCACGGCCACCGGCTCGGAAGTTTTTTTTTTCCGTTTATGGCAACTGAGCCGGATCCGACTATTCTGCCAGTGTCACGTCGTGACGGCAGCACAGAGAGGCAGGCCGTCGAACTTGTTATTTCGTGGTAGGTGTTAGTAGCTGAAAAGACGAACACATGGGTTAGTAAAACAGATAATCCTATTTACCAGCTAAATACTACA
Source organism: Lacanobia oleracea (assembly GCA_950371165.1). Classification (NCBI taxonomy): domain Eukaryota; kingdom Metazoa; phylum Arthropoda; class Insecta; order Lepidoptera; family Noctuidae; genus Lacanobia; species Lacanobia oleracea. The sequence goes on from OX493408.1 coordinate 874,532, forward strand.
CTATATATACAACATATCACTCCACCTAAGCGTACACGGTGAGACGGCGACAGAATAGACCGGCAGCTAGTCTATTCTGTAAGTAACCATTTCGATATCGAGCTTCACTTGAGTGAGATAGCTCACAAAGTGAACTTTATTGCACACAACATAAAGGTGTTACGTTTTTACTCACCTCGGATTCCGCTGTCGAGACACGAAAATGATGTTACAGAATAGCACTACAGGAGAGAATCGTTCAGTAAGTTATGTGAATTAAATTGAACGTTATAAGAAAAGTGTGACAGCAGAAGGACTTAGATGACATAAGTTTGCCAAGCTGTGAAGAGCCAGATGAATAATAAGTAAATTGAGTAAATTATTGTTTAATGCTACCTATATGATTATTATTAATTCTGTCCCACAATGTCACATCCCTACTTCCAAGCAAAGAATTTGTCATCATAAGTCGTGCCAGCCACGCCAGAGTCGGCTCTTCCCGACAGCGCATGACGTCACGAACGAGATTAGTGATGTACCTTATCCTTATTTGATTTACTTACTCGTTTGTAGTTCTAATCTCCTCTTCTGCTTTAGATTGTTTAAAACTTTGAAACCGCTTTTTAACGATAGTATGATACGAAATACGGTCAAAATAATTATTGAGTCATATCTTATTTCAAAATATGGGTCGAAAAGCAATGATTAAGTAATGGGTTATCGATAACTTATAGATAGGATGTTGGGATCCCTATTTTGTTTGCAGGTATTTGCGCTGAATTTGTTGCCTGGCGTGGATGTACAGACAGATGCGTTTTCGCTAGTGCGTTTAAAATACGTTTGTTGAAACAACCTGAACCTATTTTTGCTTGCCGTTGACCGCCTCAACAACCCATCTGCAAATAGCTAACCAATCGGGATTTATTTGTCTGGTCTGTTGTCAGCTGACTAGTGTTCCAGTCCTTTGTAGGTGGCATGGGGACTGCATAGCCACAAGACTGGATATTATCATCAATGCTACCTTAAAGCCCCTATCTACAATAAAAACGTCGCTACTGTTTAAAAACCAATGCAATGGATTTTCTTTATTCATTAATGACTGCATAATGGTAGCATTATATGTTGTAGCCCGGAATGGACCGAGAACGTCTACCTATTATGTAACCGTCACTGCTCACAATTATAAAAGGTTTTAAAATTTTCAAAACTTATGATGGCTGTAAGATTAGCGCTGAAATACAAAATTGGAGCATTTTTAATATAATTATACTATTATGTCCCTTCAATCTAATATCAAAATGGCTTTAGAATTTTGCTCATCACCAAAAAATTCTTTAGGCACCAGTAAGTTTCATCTAGAACATTTTCTCTAGAAAGATGATCCTGGCCAAGATGTCTGTTTTAACGAAATCTTGCGTTAAACATTCTTCTGCTATTTTTAAATGGTCTAACATTGTTTGGGATGTCCTTTCATTGCTTTCACCAGTTCTTAATTTAGTCATATAGGCTCCAAGAACTTTCCGCAGATATAATATACTCGTATGTGTCTCTCTGCTAAGCTTGACGTTTTATAGTTAGTCCCAACCAAAATGAAGCACATGCCCATGTGGCATCCAACCCAGTCACGGAGGCAAACCTTCATCTATGAGAATTCATGCCGTGTATTAACATTCGTGGCATGTCAAATCAAATCAAAAATATTTATTTGCCAGAAAATACATAACAAATTACAAGGAAAGATCTTACTTCCTAAAAGTCATTGTAAGTATTCTGCCTGCAAGCAAGCGTGCAAATTATTGATACATTCAGTCAAAAAAGTATCGGGAATGGATGATTTGTTTATGGTTCCAAATTCAAATTTTTGTTTTTTTTTTGTAGTTGTTAGATTGGCACAACTGTTTTTCATTTTGGCGCGGAGTTTGAGTTGCATCTGTTATTTTTAGTAAATACAGTGCTGGTTTTAGTAATATCATATATAGTGTGTATTGCGAATTTCATAATGGACAAAAATATCGAACAAAGAGTTTGTCTTAAATTTTGCATCGCCAATGGAATTTCGTGTTCGGTTAAAGTTAAGCTGGAGTAATCACCTAGACTACAAACTAAACAGGGCCTGCATTACCTTCTGGCAATGCAGGAAAATGATAGGGAAGAAGTGGGGCCTATCTCCCAAAATAATACTATGGCTGTACAGCGCAGTAATTCGGCCCATGCTAACCTACGGGGCCGTGGTGTGGTGGCCACGCTCAAAGCTAGCTACAGCCGTAAACAAGTTACAACACATGCAAAGGGCGAATGACGGGCTGCATGAGGACTACCCCAACTGCGGCGCTGGAAGCCATGCTGGGGCTCCCTCCGCTACACTTGTTTATACAACAGGAAGCGACGATGGCAGCAGTACGCCTTAAAACATTAGGTCTCTGGAGTAAGAGAGACACACGACACACCGCTCTGCTCGAGGAGCTCAACAATGAACTCCCCATAACAAAAGCAATCAATGACCGGGTACCCAAGCAATTTATCTTCGATAAAAAATACAAAATCCAATTGCATGAGGATCATCGGTGCGAGGGGCTCTGCCCCGCCGAGCTGCGGATCTTCACCGATGGATCAAAAACAGGTACAGGTACTGGTGCGGGAATCTTCTCAGAGGATCTCAATATTCACATAGCCACACCATTGGGGGTCCACAACACAGTGTTCCAGGCTGAATGCATGGGAATTTCTCTGGCGGCATCAGCCATCCTAACCAGGGAAGTTAAGGACCACTCAATACGCATACTCTCGGACAGCATGGCCGTCCTGCAAGCTCTGAACAGCCACACAGTGAACTCTGGGTTGATTCTTGAGTGACACCAACGTCTCAACCAGGTTGGTAGACACAACAAAGTAACCATTCAATGGATCAAGGGACACAGTGAATCTCGAGGCAACGACGCTGCGGATGAACTCGCCCGAAGGGGGTCGAAGTTGTCAGCAATGGGACCTGAGCCCATCGTGCCGCTGCCTTTCGGGTACTTACGCAATCTGGTAAGGAAACGCACCGGAGATAAACATCACAAGCTATGGGTTGACCATAGTGAGTGTAGGCAGGCCAAAGAGGCACTTCCCTCTATAAATGGCCGTTTCACAAAACAAGCCCTAAGACTGACTAAACAACAGTTGCGTTCAGTCACAGCCGTAACAACCGGCCACGGGTCATTTAATAAACACCTCTATGCTATAGAAGTCACTGGCAGCCCGCTATGCAGAGCCTGCATGGAGGAGAATGAGACAGCAGCACACCTGCTTCTAAGCTGCCCGGTAGTTGCGGATTACAAGGCAAAGTACTTCGGAAACCCAGGTACCCTCTGCGAGATAGTTAGTAACACCAAGGCGTTGCTGGCCTTCCTTGGGGAGCTGGGGTGGATCGAATGACGCATTTGTCCCACCTGCACGCAAAATACGCGCTTAGTCGTGGAGTTGCGGAAACCAGCCCGATTTACATACATACATACATACAAGATTAGCGCTGAAATACAAAATTGGAGCATTTTTAATATAATTATACAATTATGTCCCTTCAATCTAATATCAAAATGGCTTTAGAATTTTGCTCATCACCAAAAAACTCTTTAGGCACCAGTAAGTTTCATCTAGAACATTTTCTCTAGAAAGATGATCCTGGCCAAGATGTCTGTTTTAACGAAATCTTGCGTTAAACATTCTTCTGCTATTTTTAAATGGTCTAACATTGTTTGGGATGTCCTTTCATTGCTTTCACCAGTTCTTAATTTAGTCATATAGGCTCCAAGAACTTTCCGCAGATATAATATACTCGTATGTGTCTCTCTGCTAAGCTTGACGTTTTATAGTTAGTCCCAACCAAAATGAAGCACATGCCCATGTGGCATCCAACCCAGTCACGGAGGCAAACCTTCATCTATGAGAATTCATGCCGTGTATTCGTGGCGTGTCAAATCAAATCAAAAATATTTATTTGCCAGAAAATACATAACAAATTACAAGGAAAGATCTTACTTCCTAAAAGTCATTGTAAGTATTCTGCCTGCAAACAAGCGTGCAAATTATTGATACATTCAGTCAAAAAAGTATCGGGAATGGATAATTTGTTTATGGTTCCAAAATCAAATTTTTGTTTTTTTTTTGTAGTTGTTAGATTGGCACAACTGTTTTTCATTTTGGCGCGGAGTTTGAGTTGCATCTGTTATTTTTAGTAAATACAGTGCTGGTTTTAGTAATATCATATATAGTGTGTATTGCGAATTTCATAATGGACAAAAATATCGAACAAAGAGTTTGTCTTAAATTTTGCATCGCCAATGGAATTTCGTGTTCGGAGTGGCGCCTTCCAACTGAACCGAAACCGAAAAAACCACGCCAAAGTCGATCAAAAGTCAAAGTCATGTTGACTGTTTTCTTTGACTATCGCGGTGTGGTGCACTCTGAATTCTTACCGGAAGGTCTAACGGTAAATAAAGAATATTATTTGAGCGTTATGCAGCGTTTAAGAGAGCAAATTCGACGAAAAAGGCCAGATTTGTGGAAAGAAAATTCTTGGATTTTGCACGACAATGCGCCTTCTCACAAGGCTATCATTGTGAACGAATTTTTAACTAAACACTCAACAAATACCATCCAGCAACCACCATATTCACCAGATATGGCTCCTGCTGACTTTTTTCTTTTTCCTAAACTCAAATTACCACTTCGTGGCACCCGTTTTCAATCGATAGAAGACATAAAGGAGAATTCGCGGCGAGAACTGAACTCAATTCCGGAAGCAGCGTTTAAAAAATGTTTTGATGAATGGATTATTCCTTGGCGCAAGTGTATCGTTTCTAAAGGAGCATACTTTGAAGGTGATAAAGTAAATTTGGATGAATAACAGACATTTTGTGTATTATTGATCTTTTCCCGGTACTTTCTTGACAGAGTAGTATGTCAATTTTGTCAAAATTATTGTTATCATGCAATTCAAATTATTAAAAAATATTAATATTACAATTATATTATAAAATCTATTATTCATATATATCCATCATTAACATTCATTTTTAAATTCCATAAATTCCTATACGAAAACTTCGAAACAAGCTCAGCGTTGAAATAATTAGTAACGTTTACATTATCCAGTAATTCGTCCCAAATAATATTGGACAAATGATATTCACACAGTCGTGCACTAAGAGGAAAATATAAGCTGTAGTTACACATGGCCTCAAACATTGCAAACAGACGTATAAATGCGGGGATTCGTCTCTGATTCAGATTTCTGCAATGCCGGTATAAATAACATATTCAGGGTCAATATTCAGGGTTGAAGACTTCATTTGGTTGAGCACCTTCTGGATTTTTGATAGGTTCCGGAGCACCTATTTACTACATTACCAACATCGATAATATTTTCAACATCAACAACATTTTCGTCAGGACGGTCTTGTCGATTGACGTCATTATTGGCTCTTTAAAAACATCTGTGACATACAACCATGGTGTTATTGAAAATAACCAAAAATAAAAAAAGGCTCATGCTCGAAAATGAAACCAAAAAAATAAGATTTAGGGGCCGAGTCACCCGCGTCCGTAGGAGAATACCCAATGTTTCGGACTTCGTTCGAAAGAGGCACCGTACCCTGGAACGCAAAGGGCACTAGGATGGGTTTTAGTCAGTAAGAGTCTGACACTCCCTCCTGCTTCACCCAAAGCAGAAGGAGTCATTTGATGATTTCCCATCCTTAAAAAAAAAAAAAAAAGGAGAATACCCAATTCTATAATACCCTACACGTGGTCCCCAAGTGGTGCTAATCAGGTGACACTAACTAGTGGTAGGCTTCGGCCGATGGCTTGTGACCAGCCACTTCAGAGGAGTTGGGTCGAAATAGTTGTTCCAATGCAGGTCGACCGAACAGGCTCGCGTTGATATGGGCGTATCGGGAGACTAGTCGCGGAGGGTAGCGGGATCCGAGGCACTGTGCGCCACTGGCCGACCGCAGGTAGTTGGGGGCCCAAGTAGTGTGCTAGCCGCACATGAAAGGCTGCCCCGCCAACTGTTGAAAAATCGTGCTGGCTGGCGACCAGACGAGAGGACCCGATGGACATCCCCGGGGGGGCTCGGGCGTCCCCGCTGTCTCCCGACTAGTACCCCAATGATGTCGTCCTGTCAGAGCGTGCCTGAGGGTTATCAGCATGGAACCTCATTTCACTTCTTTCTCCTCTCGTTCTTTCACTCAAACTTATGGCCAAAGGGAACAAAAGAAAAAAGCTGTACAGCGGCAGCACATCCTCTCTCTCAAAGTGCACCTCAGCTATATTCGAGGTCTGCACTCAAATCTCCGTTCGCACAGCGGTGATTTGGAGACAACTGGACTCACACAACACCTAAGTGAGGCGGTGGATGCGGCTCAGCAGCGGTACCCTTCTGCCGCCGTCTTCTTCAACGCCTACCATCAGGAGTGGCTCTTCCCATAACAGTGCACAGACCATGCTGGAGGAGAGACGCGAAAGCTAGTGCTTGCGTTAAATCTTACCCAGCTGGTCCAGGGGGCAACAAGGGTGTTGATTCGCACACTGCTAATTGCTTGGACCTTTTGCTGACAACAGATCCAGACCGCTATTCGGTGTCGATTTCTTCACCACTGGGTAGTTCCGACCACTGTCTGGTGAAGTCTGTGTCCGTTTATTCCCCACCCGATCCTAGCCCAAGAGGCACCCGGCGAGTATGGCGTTACAGGTCAGCAGATTGGGATGGCATGCGATCTTTTTTCGCATGTTATCCTTGGCAGCCTACTTGCTTTTCTTCGACTGATGCTTCGTCGTGCGCGAACGCCGTGACGGATGTGTTGCGGAGGGGAATGGAGTACTACTTTCCGTTCTCTGACATAACAATGTCTGGCGAAGCTCGTCCATGATTTGGTGCCGAGTACAATCGCGCTAATGCGCTCGACACTCGTACGCGCAAAGTAAATGACATGAGTCAGAAGAAGAGAGCCTTTAACAGAGCTGCCAAGTCCTGCAAGAAAGTGTTGCGGAGGGCACGGTTTGACCACCTAAAAAAAGCTTATTATAAGAATTTAAAATCTAAAGATTAAAATAAGCCAATGGCAGTTAAGAGATGACCGATTCACGAACATGATGCGTGTATCGGCACCTTCCAGCTCAACCATTTCGAAGGGAACAGAATGATCCAACCCACGCGCCGCCATCAGCGAGACATTGAGTGAGCATGACATGCTCTCAACCACCATGCTCGTTCATGTCCAACAAGTAAAACTATAACTAATCACATAAAATGTAAATGGCTTCATGGTACTCACATTTACAAAATTTGAAAAATATGCTTCTACTTTACACAAAACTATGGTTGTCAATGACCAAATAATGAAAAAAAAAACTAATAAAAACAGCGATTAGGTTCTTACACCTTAAAATAATAAATTTAAGTGATTGTAATAATTATGTAAGTACCTATAAAAAAGAGGGTTAGCATCTCTTCCAAATATAAAAAACTAACAAGTGGACCCAAGCAGCTGTGACTGTGGAGCAGGACCGGCATGGTCCTGCGCCAAGCGTTTTTATCGAGGATATAATCTTCCAGTTTATACGCTTGTCTACATCGTGTGCGTTTTATGCATGCTGTAAATTTTCTCTCATTCAGTTCGAGAATATCAACTGGTATTTTATTATAAAACTAGCTGACCCACGCGGCTTCGCTCCCGTCAACTGGCTACTACCCTACCTACCCTACCTACCCTACCTACCCTACCTACCCTACCTACCCTACCTACCCTACCTACCCTACCTACCCTACCTACCCTACCTACCCTACCTACCCTACCTACCCTACCTACCCTACCTACCCTACCTACCCTACCTACCCTACCTACCCTACCTACCCTACCTACCCTACCTACCCTACCTACCCTACCTACCCTACCTACCCTACCTACCCTACCTACCCTACCTACCCTACCTACCCTACCTACCCTACCTACCCTACCTACCCTACCTACCCTACCTACCCTACCTACCCTACCTACCCTACCTACCCTACCTACCCTACCTACCCTACCTACCCTACCTACTATAATTTGAGATTTAAACTATCCTATCTCTCAAGTTGGATCGAACTGCACATGGTGTGCGAATTTTATTATAATCGGTTAAGTGGTTTAGGAGTCCATTGAGGACAAACATTGTGACACGAGATTTATATATATTAAGATTTAACACAATACCCCATAAAAGAAGTGTGTACTTTAGCCAATCTGAATCGGGGTTGATCTAATTTGTTCCTATTTCTAGTATTAAAATTATGCCTGTCACTAATCTTGCTAAAAAGATGAAGATGTTTCCAAACATACATAATATTTTCGTAATTGTTTTGACAAGGTACCGTCATGATGTTGATATCCTTAAACAGTTCCCTTAGGGAATCACCCCGACAGAGATTGTATATGGCTCTGATAGCTCTTTTCTGAAGGATAAATATAGCCTCGGTTTCTGCAGCATGTCCCCATTGTAATATACCATAAGACATGATACTATGAAAGTAATTAAAATAGACCAGCCTCGCGGTATCTATATCAGTAAATTGACGGATTTTTTGATAGCGTATTCTGCTGAACTTAGCCGGGACGGCTAAGTTCAGCAGCAAGAGATGTTAAATGAGTAGCCTTGAGTCAAGCGTAATCCCCAGGAAAACCGTGTTTTCGAAGAATCCAAGTTTCTCCTTGTTCAATACTATGTCGCAAATATTTCTTTTAACTTAATTATTAACGTTTCTTTTAACGCAAATCTGATACATTTAGTTTTTTTTTTTCCCATTTAATACTAAATTATTAGCCGTAAATCAATTTTGGACCTGCTGTAGGGCATTATTTACGTCGTCAAGATTTATGGAACGTCTATCGATCTTAAAAATTAAGGACGTATCGTCAGCAAATAATACCATTTGAGGTTGATATTTTAAAAGATGGGGTAGATCATTAATATATACTAGAAAGAGGAAAAGACCCAAAATAGAGCCTTGTGGTACCCCCATTTTGACTTTTAAACCCTGTGAATTGACACCATTTACTTGAACTTGCTTTTGTCTATCATTTAAGTAAGATTTTACTAGACTGAGTGCAAGTTTACCTAATCCTTAATTTTTCGTGATTTACGCAATCAAATGCCTTGGAGAGGTCACAAAAGATTCCTATGGCATCTTGCACCTCTTCCCACGCTAAGTATATGTGTTTTAACAACGTGGCACCAGCGTCAGTCGTACAACGGTAAAACCATACTGTCGTACATCGTGTAAGATTTTATTGATGTTAAAATGATTGAGCATCTGATTGAGCATTACTTTTTCAAACACTTTGCTAAAAGGGAAATCGAGCTGACCCGTCGAATTATAGACCCATCTCGGTAACGTCCATACTCTATAAGACTATGGAACGCGTGCTGAATCATAAGCTCCTGGCGTACCTAGAAGTGAATGATATCCTTAGTGACCGACAATACGGGTTCCGCCGAAATCGGTCAACTGGGGGCCATAGAGAAGCATGGGGAGACGCTAGCGGTCTCCCTTGACATCTCGAAGGCCTTCGACAGGGTCTGGCACGATAGCCTTATTAGTAAGCTTCCTTCCTTCGGTCTGCCCGCTGGTTTGTGTGATTGGATCGCAGATTTCATGGGCTTCTTGGGCACGGGCTGCACGTTAGCTTGCTTTCAAGCCTTCAGCACTTTTCCAGTCTCAAACGAAAGGTGAAATAGACGTGTCAAGATCGGAGACAACTCAGGCGCACAAGTCTTCAGAACAATTGCCGGTATCCCGTCGGGGCCACTAGCCTTGTTCACGTCTAGGTTACGCAGTACCCTACGGACGTCCTTCTGATGATTGCGAATGTTCGACATACTCGACTCGCATCCACCAGGAGAAGCAGGGGGCCTCGCGCCACCAGGATCCAGACGTGAAGATTCCGCAAACAAGGAAGCAAACAAGTTTGCTTTCACCTCAACGGAGTGGGCCAGCGTCCCGTCTCAGCAGTGGTGGTAATGAGTTAGTGAGGGGCGAAAGAAGTTCGATTCGCCAAAAACCAGCCAAAAAGCCTTAAGTACTACCTGATGGGTATTAAACAAGTTTGTTCCCTATTCGGCTAATGTGGTCAAACCGTGCCCTCCGCAACTTCTGCTTGCAAGACTAGGCAGCCCTGTTGAAGGCTCTCTTCTTCTGACTCACGTCATTTGCTTTGCGTGTACGAGCGTCAAAGAATGCAGGTAAGCCGCGTATTTAAGCGCATCTTCGCGATTGCACTCGGTACCAAACCATGGGCGAGCTTCGCCAGACATTGTTATGTCAGAGAACGGAAAGTAGTGCTCCATTAAAGCAAGTAGGCTGCCAAGGATAACATGCGAAGAAAGATCGCATGCCATCCCAATCTGCTGACCTGTATCGCCAAACCCGCCGGGTGCCTCTTGGGTTAGGATCGGGCGGGGAGTATACGGACACAGACTTCACCAGACAGTCATCGGAACTACCCAGTAGCGAAGAAATCCACACCGAGTAGCAGTCTGGATCTGTTGTCAGTATAAGGTCCAAGCAATTGGCAGTGTACGAATCAACATCTGGCACTCTCGTTGCCCCCTGGACCAGCTGGGTAAGATTTACCGCTAGGGCTAGCTTTTACGTCTCTCGTCCAGCATGGTCTGTGCACTGGTATGGGAAGAGTCACTCCTGATGGCGGGCGTTGAAGTCCCCCAGTAACACCAATTGGGCAGAAGAGTATCGCTGCTGAGCCGCATCCACCGCCTCACTTAGGTGCTGCGTGAGCCCAGTTGTCTCGAAATCACCACTGTGCGAACGGTAGACACTGGTGTAGACAATTTTGTCCAGACCTGTGTCCACTAAAACCCATAGCGTTGGGAACCTGGAGTCCTCAAGATTGCGGAGACGCCGATAGCAAATGTCGTCACGGGCGTACATACATACGCCCGCGCGTGGTTTGTAATAGTGCTCCAGGTTAAACCCTGGGTATGAAAGGTACGACACGTCTGACGGACATCTGATCTGCGTCTCGGAAAGGAACAAGAGCGCTGGCTTCTCAGTCTCCAGGTGGTGATGGACTGCGGCGAGATTTGAGTGTAGATCTCGAATATAGCTGAGGTGCACTTGAGAGAGCGGCTGTGCTGCCTATGTACAGCTTTTCTTCTTTTGTTCCCTTTGGCTATAAGTTCTGACAGAACGCCCGAGCCCCCCCGGGAATGTCCATCGGATCCTCTCGTCTGGTCGCCAGCCAGCACGATAGTGCATCCCGGGATTTTTCCACAGTTGGCGGTGCAGCCTTTCATGTGTGGCTAGCACACTACTTGGGCCCCCAACTACCTGTGGTCAGCCAGCTGCGCACCGTGCCTTGGATCCCGCTACCCACCGCGACTAGTCTCCCGATACGCCCATATAACTTTACTTTTTGACTCTGACATTAGTTACGTATTATGATTATTATTTATTTTTTTGTAGCAAACCGTCCTAATCGCCGCGTCATTAATATACCTCAACGCTTACGCGACTATGATTTGGGATCGGGATGCGTATAACGAAATACACTCGGCTCACGCGACGCTCTGATTGGTCCCCGCGGTTCGCCGCCCGACTGGACGTTTTTATGCTTGACGTTACGGATTCACGCGCGCTTTGGATCTCTTGATGTGTGGGAGAAGTTCCGTAACTGTATTAAAACCTTTCTGATTGTGATTCGAGTTCTAGTATCTAAATCTATGTTTTACTCTAGCCGGCCACATCGATTAACAATAAAAAAAACTCTCACTAAGATTGTTTATGTGTTTAATTCAGTGCTCAATGCGAAACATGGCGTCCCAACTCGTGGCCGTACCTACTTACAAACTCAGTGAAATCATTTAAAACAGTTCAGTGCACATCAAATACCTTGTTTTAGTGACTATTGTGGGTGTACCTATAATTTACAATGCCGAGGACCACAAGAGGACGAGCAGGAAGCCCGGTTGACAGAGATGATGCGGCGCAAATTCCCGCATTCCCTACTCCTCTGCCAACCATACGGACTCCGCCGCGGGGCCGCGCCGAAGATGAAACAAGTCCATCAATCCCGCCCGACGCCGGAACCTCCGCCTCTTTTCCGAGTGCCGACCTCACATTTTCAAATGAGAATGTCGCATCCATAATTGCGTCACTACAAAAATCACAAACAGAAGCGTTTCGAGACCTCTTATTAACAGTAAGTCACGCAAATTCATCCACTCCTGTGCAAATTCCGGGAGAAGGCACTCTGACGCGCTGTAGAGCATCATTCGCCGGCAAGCCGCACGAGTCCGTAGACGCGTTTATTGACGCCATAGAAGCGTATAGTGAGTGTGCGCAAGTCACCAGCGCTAACATTCTCCGCGGTCTCGCCTACTTACTCACCGATGAAGCAGCAACGTGGTGGCTGGGCGTGAAATCTACAATTACATCCTGGACGCAAGCGAAAGAAAACCTTATAAGCGCCTACGGTGACCGCCGCCCGCCCCACCGTATTTACATCGAATTATTCGGTAGTCCACAAACACTGTATGAAAATACAGATATGTTCGTCGCGCGCAGCCGCGCCCTTCTATCAAAAATCCCAGAAAGAGATATATCAGAAAAGGCAAGGCTCGATATGATATACGGCCTTTTACACACGAAAATAAGAAAAAGATTGCGCCGGGAGGAATTTGACTCGTTCCGTGACCTATTGCGACATGCGCGTAACATAGAAGATAGCCAGGGGGAGCCCGACGTGTCTAAGTCTACGCCGGCTACACGTGATCCGCGCGCGACCACGTCCGCCGCCCCACGAGCAGCCCCGGTTTCCGCAGTACCTCACGCACCGCGCACTCACGCCGCGGCCCGCGCGTCCCTGCCCGGGATCGCGGCGGCGCCTGCGGCCCGCGAGGCGCGCCCGCCCGCAGCCGTGCAGGCCGCTGGCGCCACCGCGCCGCCGCCTCCGCGCGAGCGTGATGACCGCACGACACCAAAACAGCGACCATTTTGCGTGTACTGCAAATACTACGGACACCAGCGTGAACAGTGCCGTAAGTTAGCAGAACGAGGTGAGTCCACACCTGACTTTAATAATTCGCGATCAGTGCCTAATCCAGTCGTATCGTGTTATAAATGCGGGTCGAAAGGGGTAACGCGAGACACTTGTAAACAGTGTAGTGTAGGTACTCAATTCTATAGTGTAAACATTACTGACGATCAAACGTATACACGCCAAGACGTGTCATCTTGTTATGATTATTTTACAAATGAAGATTATAACTTTGACATTTCATTTTCTAATGTTTGTGATGATAACTGTTATGATTGTGCGACGAGTGATCAATCGACAAGTACCCATGAGTGCAGTACAAGTGATGACATTTTAATTTCCGAAAACAATAGGTTTTCGTCTTGTCACTCGTCGAATGATAACTCGTACGGTCGCGACAATAATATTTTGTCGAATGATAACTCGTACAGTCGCGACAATAATATTCTGTCGAATGATAACTCGTACAGTCGCGACAATAATATTCTGTCGAATGATAACTCGTACAGTCGCGACCATAATATTTTTTCTATTGATGACGAAAATTGTCATAATATATTTTCTAATGATTGTTTGTACAGTCGCGAAAATAATTTTTTTTCTATGAATGATGAAACATGTGAAGCGCGTGAATCCTCCGTTGATACATCTAAAAACATTTTGCGTCCGATTTTTGACATTAATGTATTAAGTTCGCCTGGTACGGCGTTAGTTGACACGGGGGCCAAACAGTGTATCGCTGGCCATACCCTCCACGCACTCCTGCGTCGAAAGGGATATCCGATGCTACCATCCCGCAGACATATCAAATTGGCGGACGGGCAAGTACGGGATGTCGCGGTACTACTCACCACGCTCGATGTTTGTCTGGCGGACAGGGTGATTGAGACGCCCTTCATCATTTTGCCAGACGCAACTAACAATGAAACCCTTCTGGGAATTGACTTTTTACGTAAAGCAAAGGTAGTTGTCGACTTTAGTGACGGATGTTGGTTTTTTGCTGACAATCGACACGATCACTACCCTCTCCGTTACGAGTCATCTTATCTACCTAAAATCTCCATCTCATCAGCACATGTGCAACTCAGGGACGACGAAGGCGCCGTGCTGTCAGTGACGGACCGCAGCCAATTGGCGCAGGTCCTGATGGTTAATGAGGACCTCTTCCGGCCAGGGGGAGACCCAACTCCCTTCGCCGAGCACCGTATCGACACCGGGGAGCATCCGCCCATTGCAGTACCTCCATACCGCCTTACACCCGCAAAGAGAGAAATTATGCAAAAAGAAATAGACAAGATGCTGAAGGATGACATCATAGAGGAATGTGAGTCTGCTTGGTGCTCACCAGCTCTCTTGGTACCCAAGTCGAATGGCAGCGTCCGGTTCTGCTGGATTACCGACGCTTGAACTCTATCACTAAGACAGACCACTACCCCATGCCTCTCATCGACGAGCTGTTGCAGTCAACTAAGCGCAACTGTTACATGAGCACGTTGGATCTTCGGTCAGGATACTGGCAGGTGTCTGTCAATCAGCTTGACAGGGACAAAACTGCGTTCATTAGCCCGTTGGGAACTTACCGTTTTAAGCGGATGCCCTTCGGACTGAAGAATGCGCCTGCCACGTTCATGCGCCTCATCGATCGCTTGCGTTCCTGTCCGTCGCTGGCAGATGTCACCGTCCTAGCCTATCTTGACGATCTGCTCATCATCAGCGAGGGTTTCCAGCGCCATCTCCAAGATCTCCAAGCAGTTTTTGACCGACTGCGAGAATTCAACCTGCGGATTAATAGGGAGAAGTGTGTCTTTGCCCGAGAAAACGTCAAGTATCTCGGACACATTATCACTCAGCAGGGTGTCTCTCCTGATCCTGCCAAGATCCAAGCGGTACTGGATATGAAGGAGCCCGGAAATCTGAAACACTTACGCACATTCTTGCAAACCTGCTCGTGGTTTCGCAAATTTATACCCAACTTCTCATCGGTTGCTGAACCACTGACGAGATTGACCAAAAAGAGCCAGACCTGGACCTGGGGTAACGAACAGAAGACCGCTTTTGTTGAACTAAAACATCTACTTACCTCAGCGCCGATTCTTATCCAGGCTGACTTCAAACGTCCGTTTATTCTGCGCACGGATGCAAGCAATTACGCACTTGGAGCGGTTCTACTGCAGGGGGAGGCTAAAGAGGAACGACCCATAGAGTACGCCAGCCGTCTCCTGAGCGCCGCCGAGCGAAACTATTCCACGACGGAGCGAGAGGCCCTCGCTGTCGTGTGGGCTGTCGAGCGATTTAGATCTTACCTGGACGGACATCCTGTGATCGTAGGAAGTGATCACCAACCACTCCGTTGGTTGCTGACCTTGAAGTCTCCTACCGGACGCCTGGTGAGATGGGCTCTCAAGCTTCAGTCATTCGACATCAAATTTGAATATACACCTGGAAAGGCGAATGTAGTAGCGGATACGTTGAGCAGGCCCAGTTGCTCGGAGGAAACTCGTGACTCCTGTGGTATATGCTCCGTGATCATAGACTTACCTACTAAGAGTCCTGAGACCTTGAGACAGGCACAGATTGCCGATCCAGAGGTTGAGAAGATTATGAAGCAAGTAGAAGGTCCAGACGATGTCGCTGCACGCAGATGGACGGAGCGCGGTTACCTAATGGAGAAAGGGATACTGTACCGTCTGAATCCTGATTCGGAGAGTGAATCCCCGCAGCTGGTGATACCTACCAGCATGTGCGCTGAAATCCTGAAGGAGTGTCACGACTCGCCGCTCGCAGGACATCCTGGAATAGACCGTACTTACCTGAAGGTCTCGCAGCTGTACTACTTTGCAGGTATGCGACGCATAATCACGGATTATGTAAAAGCCTGTGTACACTGCCAACGCTACAAGGCGAGTAATGCTAAACCGCCAGGGCTGCTGCAAACACCTGTTTTGAATCAGCGAAACGAGGTTCTCGCCATAGACCTATTTGGTCCTCTTCCCGAGGGGGAGAATGGTGAACGATGGGTACTACTCGTAGAAGATACCGCTACGAGATGGGTAGAGCTCTACGCCCTTCAAGAAGCTACTGCTGAAGCCTGCGCACGTACTCTTATCGAGGAATTCTTTCTCAGGTACGGTTTTCCGCGTAGAGTAACGTCCGACAATGGCGTTCAATTTGTCGGGGCTGTCATGCAACAATGTATGTTCATCTTGGGAATCAAACAGAGCTTCGTGCCACTTTACCATCCGGAAGCAAATCCAGCCGAGCGAAAGAATCGCGATTTAAAAGCCCAGCTCGCTCTTCTGGTGGAAAATGATCACACCTCATGGCCGAAGAAGCTTGCTGTTATCCGCTTCGCTATGAACAGTGCTTTTTGTCGTACCACTGGCGTAACTCCGGCTTATCTTACGTTCGCGAGGGAACTTCGAACGCCCGCCGAAGCAGGTCGCGATTTGAGAGCGGTGCTCAATAAAGAAAACTTTCTTCCCCAGATCACCCCATATCTACGATCTTTCATCGGTAACCTGTCCTCGATTCGAGAGCGCGTTGAAGCTCAACAGGACCAAAGTAAAGAGGTAGCTGATCAATCGAGACGCCCTAGTCCTACATATAAGACTAGGGCTGATGATGATTATAAGTGGGTAGTTATAACAGTTACACAAAGAAAAATTGCTCCTATTTTTAATTTCTATATAATATAATAGAATCATTATTTACAAATATTTATGCCATATTTTAAAAGTTAACAGTTTGTACCTGCTGGTGTGGTGTTATCTTTTCTAAATTTTCCCACTATCATAAACTACAACTAATTCACTTCTTCACTATGGATTCACTGGCAAACACTCTGAGTGAACTTAAGGAGGTATTCCAAACAAGGATGTCTGTCTTTGAAGAACAATTACAGAAGACTCCTCAATCACCCATTACAGCTGCCAGCCTCGCTACGGAGTTTACTATGTTCCGAACTTTCGTCACAGAGGCTCTCAACAGTCTTCAGCTGCAGGTGGGTTTGCTAGCACGAAGTGTGGACCAAATCGAGATGCGCAGCCGAAGGAAAATCCTACTGTTGCACGGAGTTGCTGAAGAGCAGAAGGAGGATACTGCTAAGGTGATTGCTGAGGTGGTCCGTAGCAAACTTCAGCTCAGCGACTTCACTGTTACTGACATCAACCGATGTCACAGGATGGGGCGAGCTGTGCCCAGCAAAACCAGGGCTATCTTGTTCAAGGTTGGCAGTCTTGCGGTCAGAGACAAGATTTGGTTTTCCAAAGCGAAATTAAGGGCTTCAGGCGTCACGATGTCAGAGTTTCTTACAAAAGGGCGGCACGACGTGTTCCTGGCTGCGAGGGAAAGATGCGGCGTCACCAGAAGCTAGACTAAAGCGGGCTGTGTGTACGTTCTCGGTCCAAATGATACGCGACACCGAGTTGAGTCCCTCGCTGAGTTGGACAGGATTGCGCCTGTTCCTTTGGTTCCCAGTGAGACCGAGCATTGTGATCCGAAAACGGCTGTGCTACCTGCCGCTGTTGCTGCGAAGACTACGCGGCTAAAGCGTACTGCAGCTTTAAAGAAGTAATCTCTCTAGCTCAGATCTGTGAATGTTGTTATTCAATGTCCGGGTAATATTATTTTCACTGTGTTTTGTTTGTGTTTACCTCCGTTTTATTGTTTGCTTTGACTAAAGACTCTTATTTTAAAGTTGTCACTGTCAGTGTCAGTCGAAACTCAAGTCGATATCATTGTCAATAATACGTTCCGTTTTAGGTAGCGGAACACTGGCATTGACAATATTTTTAATCTTATGTTGTGTTCTTTCATTGTAATAGCGGATTTTTTTTTTACTGTTTGTTACCTGGACTGCATGCAATGCAATTTTTCTTTTTTTTTTCTTTTCAATAATTTTATAACGCTACCGGCGGGTTAACCAAATATTGGTTTTTAATCTACTATTTTGGTGAAGATTTTATATATTTATTACATTAATATTATTTATTTATGTCTGTCGATATCAGCAGTGACAGTGATAGTTTTTTCTCTGTTACTAGTGACGATGACAGTTTAGTGAGTATTCCTTCTCTTGCAGACAGTCTAAAGGCGCAGTTCTTTGATGTACCTCAGAATTTTAACGTTATTCATATAAATGCCCAAAGCATTCCGGCTCATTTCCACGATATGCTGGCAAGCTTCGACTGTAAAAATATTCATGCTATTCTTATTTCTGAGTCATGGCTCAAACCTTGTCTCCTTTCAACTAGTTACTCTCTTCCTGGCTTTGTACTTATCAGGAACGACCGGACCAATGGTGGTGGTGGTGGCGTTGCCATATATCTCCGTGCGCATATTCCCTTCTCTATCGTAAATGTATCAGCGCAGCCACCACCATTAAATGCTGGTGAGCACCTTTTTCTTGAAGTCACGCTACACCATTCGAAATTACTTCTTGGTGTCTATTACTGTCCTTCTTTACGTATCAACTTCGTCTCATCTTTTGAAAAACTTTTAGAAATATTTATTCCATCTTACAGTCATAGCATAATCATGGGTGATTTTAATACTTGTCTCCTCAAAAAGGATCATCGTTCTTCTTCTCTGATCAATATTTCAGCATCTAGCAATCTTTCCATTCTTCCACTAGGTGCCACTCACCATTTTCCAAACTCCACTCCTTCACTTCTCGACTTGATTTTCGTTTCCTCACCTGATCGCGTCGCTAAGCATGGTCAATGCTCAGCCGATGCCTTTTCTTACCATGATCTGATTTTTCTTTCTTACAAAATTCGCCCTCCTAAGGCAAAAGCTAAAATTCTTATGCAACGCAATTTTGGTGGTATGAACATCGACAGTCTTTGCGAGGATGCCAGCAACTTAGATTGGTCACCTTTGTTTGCTTCCACGTCAGTTGATGAGCAAGTTATTATTTTCACAAATAAACTTGTCGAGCTCTATGATCGGCACGCACCGGTCCGAGCGGTAAAAGTCAGACATTTGCCAGCGCCGTGGCTTACAGATGATATTAAAAAGTTGATGAACGAAAAGGTGACGGCAAAGTCTAAATTTAAGCGACGACCAACTGATGAAAATAGGGACAAATATATCTCAATCCGGAATCGCTGTAATAAGGTATGTAGGAATGCTTATCGCCAACACATTCATAACTCCGTCCAAAATGGGGACGCATCCAAGGTATGGAATTTTCTAAATTCATTGGGGGTCGGTAAAACCCGACAAGAGTCAATTCCGAAAGATTTAGACATCAATGCTTTAAATAGTCATTTCACAACTTCGTCCAATTTTGATAGGACATTGAAATTGAATACATTGGATTATCTTTCATCTCTTCCGACTCCCAGTTATTCTCCATTTGTTTTTAGTCAATTCTCCGAATGTGATGTTAAGAAGAGCATACTAACGATTACTTCTAATGCAGTAGGAAGCGACTGTATTAGCCGTAAAATGTTACTCCCAGTGCTGGACGTAATCCTTCCCGTCATTTGTCACATCCTTAACTTTTCTGCGTCTAGCGGTGTCTTTCCATGTTCATGGAAAGATGCTCAAATTATTCCTCTGCCAAAAAAGTCCAATCCTACATCGTTTTCTGAATTCCGTCCAATATCCGTCTTACCATTCCTATCTAAAGTCCTGGAACGGTTAATCCACAACCAATTAAGTACTTTCCTTTCCAAAAATAATCTCCTCAACCCCTTCCAGTCCGGCTTCCGTCCCGGTCATAGTACTACTACAGCGCTTCTGAACATTACTGAAGATATAAGGTCAGCCATGGAAAGCAGTAATCTAACGGTCTTGGCGTTGCTCGATTTCAGTAATGCCTTCAATACTGTTGATTTTGATGTTTTGCTTGGCATTCTTTGCTCTCTTAATGTATCTCCACCGGTGATTGAATGGTTTCGTAGTTACCTGTTTGGACGTCGGCAACGTATTTACATCGGAGAAACGTCGTCCTCCTGGTGTAGTACTTTTGCTGGGGTACCACAGGGTGGCGTTTTATCCCCTTTACTTTTCGCAATTTTTATAAACTCAATTTCTTACGAATTAACTTCTTCCTACCACCTTTATGCAGACGATTTACAAATTTACTCGCAAGCTCCTCTTAGAAATCTCTCTGACGCCATCTTCACTATCAACAATGACCTGGCTCGCATATGCCAATGGAGCAAGCGGTACGGACTCATAGTCAACCCTTTGAAGACGCAGGTTATCATAGTGGGCGGTTCCAGAACGGTTTCAAGGGTCGACTGGACAACTCTTCCCCAAGTTATCTTCGATAGCTCAGTAATTCCTGTCTCCGAAAAAGTAAAAAATTTGGGGATATTTATTGACAGAAACTTTTCTTGGACTGCCCAACTGCAGGAAGTTAGCCGCAAGTTGTTTGCATCTGCGGCAACGTTGAGGAGACTGCGCAATTTTCTTCCTACTGCCACCAAGATTGCGCTTGCACAATCACTTCTTCTACCCATCCTTGATTATGCTGATGCCAGCTATCTTGACCTAACTCAGGAACAACTCGACAAACTTGAGCGGCTCCAAAATTTTTGTATCCGGTTCATATTCGGTTTACGCAAATATGACCATGTTTCCGAATTTCGTGTGAAGCTCAAGTGGTTGCCAATTCGCCTTCGCCGGAATGCTCATATTCTTTCCCTTTTATACAATATCCTCTTTTCACCTTTTACCCCTCCTTACCTTAAAAGTCGTTTCCAGTTTCTTTGTGATTCCCACACTAAATTTCTGAGGTCATCGGATAACTTGCAACTGAAAATGCCAATGCATTCCACAACTTTCTTGGATAACTCCTTTACTGTACAGGCTGCTCGTCTGTGGAATGCATTGCCAGTGCTAGTTAGACGCGCTCAGTCATTGCCTGCGTTCAAAAGACTTGTAAGGGAGCATTACCTGTCGCTGTGAGTATCGTTAGTCGTCATTTATTTTCACTGTCTGTATACTTAGTATGTATGTATTTATGTATCTATTTCAAATAGCGTTTTATGTATATATGTATGTATCTATTATATTATAATTTATTGTTTGATTTAATTTAGTTTGCTTTTTTTTTTTTTTTTTTTTTACACCAATGACAGCCCCATTTCATGTCCGGACAAATACTTTCCATCCCAGGTTGTCTGGAAGAGATCGCGGAATGCGATAAGACCGCCCATTGTATGTGTTTTAGTTTTAAGTTTCCTTTTGTATTACTTTTGGTGTATGTACAATAAAGCGTATAATAAATAAATAAATAAATAATAAGGAAGGCGATAAAGTACTCGTCAGGTCGCACGTTCTGAGCCAAGGAAGCAAGAACTTGACTTCCAAGTTTGTCCCAAAACGTGATGGACCCTACGTAATCTCGCGAGTGGTGAGTCCCACCACATTTATGATTGCGCCAATAGATCAACCTACTGAAATCCTAGGCAAATATCATTCCCAGGATCTCACCCCATTTGTCCCAAGAGTTGTGGAGGATGAAACGACTCCCAGACCGGTGATTCCCAAACGACGCCGCGGACGGCCGAAACAGCTAGTTGAGGAACGGGGGCGTTCTCCTCAACTAGAGGGGGAGTATGTAGCAAACCGTCCTAATCGCCGCGTCATTAATATACCTCAACGCTTACGCGACTATGATTTGGGATCGGGATGCGTATAACGAAATACACTCGGCTCACGCGACGCTCTGATTGGTCCCCGCGGTTCGCCGCCCGACTGGACGTTTTTATGCTTGACGTTACGGATTCACGCGCGCTTTGGATCTCTTGATGTGTGGGAGAAGTTCCGTAACTGTGTTAAAACCTTTCTGATTGTGATTCGAGTTCTAGTATCTAAATCTATGTTTTACTCTAGCCGGCCACATCGATTAACAATAAAAAAAACTCTCACTAAGATTGTTTATGTGTTTAATTCAGTGCTCAATGCGAAATTTTTTATTATTATTATTGTGACATTTTATTCTTTGACATTACTCTTTGATCTTAATTTATGACATTGTATACGTTTTAATTTTTATATATGACAGCATGATCTTAGTGATAATTGACGACATTTGTTTAATTTGAGTAATTGGTTTTGTTTGATATTTATGGAATTGTGTACTTGAAATGTTTAATTTGCAATATGATACTTATGATTTAATACAATAATTAATGTCATTTATAATTTAAATAATAATTCTGCATGCCAAATTGGTAAAACACAGTGAACTGCGCATTCACCTAACACCTGGAATGTATAACTACGAGTATGTACTGTGTTTCGCAATAAAGTTTGAAATTGAAATTAAATTGAAATTGAAATAAACGCGAGCCTGTTCGGTCTGCCTGCATTGTAACAACTATTTCGACCCAACTCCTCTGAATTGGCTACACTGAGCATCGTACCGGAACGCTGCTAGGCCGCTTAGCGGTACGTCTTTGCCCAGTGGGTAGTCACAAGCCATCGGCCGAAGCCTACCACCAATTAGTGTCACCTGATTAGCACCACCCGAGGACCACGTGTAGGGTCTAGCATTGGGTATTCTCCTACGGACGTGGTGGGTGACTCGCCCCCCCCCCCATGTTGGTTCAGCGACATTTTCGCCAATTTATAATCGATTTGGATGATATTTTTGTTTGGAAGAGTATTTTCCTGGACTGGTCCCATTTTAATTTGGTGAAGATCTGATGAAGAACTTCGGGGGTAGGCAACTGAACTCTTCAATCAATGATAGCAAATGGATCGAGATTTCTGAAATCGCATGTCTGTTGATTGTTTACACCAGTTCATAACATAACATCACGCCGGTACGCTGTGTTTATGGTTACACTTTTTAGTGGTACGCAGGTAGGACTTAGGTACCACTAAAAAGTAAAAAATAAAAAACTTTCAAAAACTTCCAAAAACAAAACACTATATACATAAACCCAATAACGATAAAATAACTTTAATTTCGGAAGTCGGTGTCAAAAAACCAAAATATATATATATACTAGCTGACCCGGCAAACGTTGTTTTGCTATATAAATAAACAAAAAAATTTCATAAAAATCGGTCAAGCAATTTCGGAGGAGTTCGCGAGTAGTGCTGAATATAGGCCTCCCCCAAGCGTCGCCACAACGACCGGGAGGCTTTTAACGTTGCGTTTTCCGATACGCGGTCGTCACTCCAGAACTTTGAGGTCCCATCGACATCGACATTGTTCTGCGAGCAATATGCCTTGCCCACTGCCACTTTAGTTTGGCGATCCTTCGGGCTGTGTCGGTAACCTTGGTTCGTCCGGCAACCTTGGTTAGAACGAATATCATTATTCCTGATTCGATCACGCAAGGAAACTCCAAGCATTGCCCTCTCTATTGCCCTTTGAGTGATTTTAAGTCTTCTGATGAGGCCCATTGTGAGCGACCAGCCACCATTGTGAGATAGATATACGAACAATAAACTTCTAGCCTAGCTTGACTCCTTAGCATGCAAGTCTGTATCACCTCTTCTGTTCAAAACGCTGGACAACCTTAGTAAGTTTTCGTAATGAGAATCGTTTTAATGATAACGCTTTTCTATACACGATGTTGATGAAATTTGCTGGAGTTGTTAACACGCGGTTGAATTACATAAAGTTGAAATGGGAAACTCTATCCAGAAGGAAAGAATACCTTCGCAACGGAAAGAGTACAGTTGAGATTCCGTTATCCGCACTTAGACTCTCATTCGCTCCGTTGTGCTTGGGCAAGGTTAGCCAGCGAAGCTACGCATATAGGTTTCGCTAAGCGCCCTCGTAGTTCCGAGGATGTTTGCACGTCGCGCGTCGGGTAGCAAAGACCTCATTTCCAGAACGAAGTCGGCGACTGATTTCTCGGTATCGAACAACCTCTGTACATTGGGCTGTCTATAGCAACTATCATCATCATCATCATTTCAGCCAATTGGTGTCCACTGTTGAATGTAAGCCTCCCAAAAAGAGCCAACCATCCCGGTCTTGTGCAGTCCGCGTCCATTCGCTGCCATCCACCTTTTTTAAATAATCGATCCATCGTGCCGCAGTACCTATATTGAAATTATATTTTTCTAGGGGGCAATGACCCGGAATTATACCTATTATTATTCGGGGGGTATTTCGACTTGGGTTGAAAAGTCGCTTGGTTATTCGCAAGTATAGGCTTAACATTGCCATTTTTGACTGCCTGTAATTTGTAGCCCGTGATTATTTGTTCAGTCGATCTCTAACAAATTCATGTACGAATCTGTGTGAAAGGTAAGAGGAGAAGTGGGTACCGGTCCATCAGTATCATTTCGGAAAATCTCTTCGCGAGTTTGTCTCTGGCGTTATTGCTTGGGGATCTATAGTTTCCCATGATCCACTGAAGGGTGCCACCCGCAACGGATAATTTTTGGCCCTGAGCTGTTACATCACTGGAAATTGAACAAATTTTAGCCATGCCGGAGCATGGAAATGTTGTGGCTTCTTTAATCAACTTCTCACTAAACTGTTTGGAAAAAGTGTGGATTATAAACTTAAATGTTATTTTAAGTACGCAAAAACCCATTTTAATATGTTTTTTACAAATTTATGGTGTAAAAATACAGTTAAAAAGATAAAATAAATACAAAAATAATAGCTGTTGCTGGCCGGGAATCGAACCATGAGCCAGTCGTTAAAACATACATTTTTGAATATTACTCATCCTCCAAAGCACATAGCGTAATAATATATAGCCTAAAACCTTCTCCTGACCAAAAAGGACACAATAAAAAAAGAATTATCGAAATCGGTCCAGCCGTTCACGTGTGATGCGATGACTAAGCCTGACCAGAAAAATAAAAAACCTCGCCATATTGCGGAATTTTTAAGAACTAATTTTCGTCATACATTTTGATAGAAGATTGACAGTTAAAACACGAAATCGACCCCCTGACAGGTTTATTATATTTCTGGTCAGGCTATACATTAGTTTACATCATAGACTATTACTTTGGATAGTGCACTTTTTAACCTTTGTAATTATTAATCTTAGAAAAATCATAGAAAAAAGACATTTACGTTTTCGATAATCTAAACCTAAATAAATCTTAGAAATTGTTTTCAGAAATACAATAGTTTAGAACATAGACTACTAATAAATTTATGAACGCACGCGTAAATGTTAATCATTTGTCATTATTTCTAAACGCATGTCAACCATTACTATTAATGTATTTGACAGGATGGACAACAAATGTTTGACAGGTACGAAACAAAGTAACATTAAGGGAAAATGATTCATCTTTTATAATTATGTTTTCGTCGAGTTTTCATTATTTTTAAGATGTATTCTGCTATTCGGGGCGGGGACAAATCCAACGAACCAAAAACCATGAAAATTGGTCTAGCCGATCTCGAGTTATAAGTGTTGTAACAAACCCGTCTTTGTTTTATATATGTATATATATAGATATACAAGATGTTGATTTGCATCCTAGTCAAATTCAAGGATGTAATTATGCTAATGATTCTCGACCCAAATCAACAATAAAATGGGTAGGTATTTTTTTTTTCTTATTTACGGAAATCCGTAAGTGTGAACCAGCCGTATGTAAACGCGGCCCGTCTGTTACTAGCCCTACAACCGCGCTTTCACACACAAATGATCATTCGATAAATTCGTAGATAATCAATTCCACCCCAATCATGGTGCGGGTACTCTCCCGCGCAAGCTCCTAGCCCCGCCCCCGCGGCCCCGGAACTAACTTTGTTTGATGTCGCCGAAGCGCGCGTGTGCTTTGCGAATTCCGCTCTCGGTACATAGTTGAGACGTAGGCACAAAGTGCAAATAACAAACAGCAACAACAACACAATAAAAAAAAATGTCGAGTTGGTAGAGATGGTCCGCCTGTATGCCATCAGTGGAGACGGCTTGTGTGGAGCCATCAGGATGTTCACGGAAATGTTTCCCGATCGGGAACCCCCATCACAGAGCGTCATGCTGGCTGCTACGCAGAGACTGCGGGATCATCGGCAATTTGACGTTCCCCGGCATGCTCGGATCAACTGCACATACTTCCCAGGCACACCTTTCTCCTTAAGGGCCCACCACTAAACCTCACGAGGCACCCGGTCATATGCCTTTTCGAGGTCAACAAATACCATATGCAGGTTTTTATGCACAGCTCTATATTTTTCGCACAGCTGGCGGATAACGAAAATGGCATCCATTGTACCCCGACCAGGCATAAAACCGAACTGGTTCTGTGAGATTTCACTCTTCTCTCAACCGCCTTTCAATAACTTTTTCCCAGGCTTTCATACTATGTGACATAAGCTTTATTCCTCTATAGTTGTTGCACTCCAGCACATCTGTCATCTTAAATAAACTTCAAATTTTGTTTATAGACTTCCGCCAATGACAGTCAATGACTACAAACATATTATATATAAAAGTACTGCTACAAACTTAACTTCCAGTTTTCTCCGGTTTCGACGATAAATAATATGAATTTATTCTTTCGTCTCTCTCTACAGAAGATCTTAGTTATTTCCTCAGTAAATTGATCTGGTGCTACAAATGTAAATTTTAATAGCAACCGACACGGCAATTGTTATTGTTTTGCTTTGTCAGTCCATAAAATACAGTTTATGTACGGCTAGCCGGCTGATTGGAAAAACATACAAAGCGAGTAGGTATAACCGGTGAGATAAGGAGTCGCAGCTCGGAGGGGGCGTCCAGCGACACGCCACTGCAGCGTCCAGTCACGATTCGCGATCGGTAGAACACAGCAAGCAACACTACCGTCTACAGCCGGCGGCCAGCGCATCGTCAGCTCGTGGGTCAACGAACACATTCCAATCTGTAAGTACTTGTTTTATCAATATGTGCAACTTTTACTTTTACGAACTTCTCTGTTTAATATAATACATGTACCTACCTAAGTGATCTGCATGGGTACCATGATATTAGTGATCCACTAGCATTGTAGCACATTGCCTTTATGACTTACTGATCTCATATGATGGGATGGAGTGGTATTAGCCGAGATGTGGCAGGGTGGTGTCACTCAAGGTCATGGGCACTAAATTGATTAGGTATAGTATGTCACTGAGTGTATGACGGGTCTCCTCCTGTTAGGTGAATGTTGTGTCCAGGCAAGTAGTGACAAGGTTGCAGTTACATAGTTGATGCATCTGTAAATGATTTAGATGTATGGACACAGTAACCTTCTATAGTAGGTACTCACATTGACTTTGCTAATAATAATAATGTGCAACCATTAAATTGTCAGTTAGTATATTAAGTCCTTACAAACAAAAAGTGTTTTCTCTATTGTATACATAGCACCAATTGAATCCCTTTGTAACGGGCTTAAAATGAGGTTATCAATTGGTCGTAATGTCAATGCTTCATTTATTTGTGGTTTACCTTATTGTATGAATCCTGATGTGAAAAACAGCTTACCATTGTGTAGTAGTAGGTAGTTGTACTCTGCAGTATGACATTGCAAAACTGTTAAACAATGATAAGTTTTAGTGTTCCGTCACCCAGTGTAACCAATGGAACGCTATTACTGCGCCTCCACTGTGGGTCCGTCCGTCCATCTGTCTGCCTGTCACTAGCACTGGATTGTTTTTGTTGAGAGTTGTTGTTATCCCAGGATCGTAAAGATAAAAGTAATTAATATTCTGCAACACTGTGTGACCTTGAAATGTTATATTGTTAGATAATAAGAATGATCAAGTTGTTAATGTACTATGATGATATTTTGTTCCCAAGAATCTTTGGTAATTTATGTGGAAAAACTTATTTGTCGTTTTATCTCAGCTTATGTAATTACATAAGCTGATATAACAACAATATATTATTTATATATTATTTTTATTTATTTTTTAATTCCTTTGCTACATTGTTAAATATTTCATTGATAAGTTACAGCACTACATTCAATGTTCTGTATTGTATGTCACATACAATACAGAACATTTAATGTAGTGCTCACATATAGAATGGGTTCAAATGACTAAAACCTGGAGTTTAGATGTAGTCCGGTCAAATTAGACAAAAAATTGTGATTGAATAACAAAAACTCCTACAGAGACCGACCAACCTATTATTGGAAAAATGCTATTAAACTATTGAAGAATTCCTTAATGATAAATTGTGACTTATTTGACATTGAACATTTATTTAATTTTGAAACGTATTAATTTATTATCTTAACTAGTTGACCCGCGCAACTTCGTCTACTCCGCTCCTATTGGTCTTAGCGTGATGATATAATTTAGCTTATAGCCTTCCTCGAAAAATGGACTATCTAACACTGAAATATTTTACAAATCGGACCTGTAGTTCCTGAGATTAGCACGTTTAAGCAAGCAAACAAACAAACTCTTCAGACTTGTATATTATTACTAGTTGACTAGTCTTTCTCGATAAATGGACTATCTAACACAGAAACGCGCTAATCTCAGGAACTTTTGTTCCGATTTGAAAAATTCTTTCAGTGTTAGATAGCCATTTATCGAGGAAGGCTATTATAGGCTATATATCATCACGCTAAGACCAATAGGAGCGGACTAGTATTGAAATTGTGACGCAGACGAAGTTGCGCGGGTCAACTAGTATTACTAGTATAGATAGACAAATTATCTTAATTCCATTAAGTTTTTACGTGATACTAATTTGTTATTGTTTTGCTTGTTTTTCTTTTTTTTGTCTTAAGCTATGTCACAGATAATATAATAGGTACTAGCGTACAGATGCCTCATCCCATACAAAGAAACGCGACCGCCGTAAAAAAATAATTCGCACGAATTATTATTTTTTGGCTCCCCGCCCGCTAGTAGGTGTTAGCAGTGACAACTTGCAAGCTCGATTTCCTCGATTCCAACTAAAGAGAGATGAAGAGATGGCGTTAAAAAAAAGTAAAAGACCAAAGTAGAAGACTTTTACTTATAAACCTGGTAGGAATTTGTGGTAATGTAGATGTAATCAACTTCTACAACGTAATACAGATACCTGCAATGCCATCTATTGACCCAAATAGTACTTTTGACAGCGTGAGCTTATCTTTTGGTAGTTCAACTTCATATTCCATAGATGGCGTTGTGCATTTGATCTCATTTTCGCGGTGTTAACATTACAATATTCGTCAACAGGCGCGCGCGCTTACATTTGCTAAGCTAAATAAGCTAAAGCTGCTCAATAACATCCGTACTTTGGAGGATTTAATTAATGCCACCGATGTTGCAATTAACGTAGCCACAAAAGAAGAATGTACCTTTACAGGCCCGAAGCCAGGGGTCATCCCAAACCAACCAAGCTTTGCTTTAGTTGCCCAATACTGGACCTATACGGGCTTGGAGTCAAGGGTCACGTAATCACCCACGAGCAGGTGGCAAATTCTCATGATAGAGGAGTCGCAAAAATAGTTGAATTAGCTCGTTTAACTTAACATTGTGATGATTTACGTTCCTGGGCGGAAAGTCTCGACATACCTACTTACCGATCGCCTATCGACCGAATACGTTAAAGTCACCCGTACACAGTACATTTCGAACGCGATCCACGGATCATACCACTGGTTTTGACTGTGGAATGCGTTCGAGATTGACTTACTGACTGGCCTTATTGACTAAGCCTTACGACTTAACCAAATTCTAGAACAAATTCGGTCGCCACGCGATCGTCATCTATGTCGAAACTGCAGCCCTTGGTTCGAAATGAATAAAGTAGTTTCTTTACTTCGTGGTTTGAAAAAAAACACCATTCATATAGCCCATTATAATATCAATACGTTATGGCAAGCAAACATATGGTTTTATTTATGGTCCGACACCACAAAGAAGGGTGTTGGAAGTAGCATTACAGAGCAATCCACACTGCAGAAGACTGAATGGCTTGGAGACGCGAAGTATGTGGTCGCGATCTTCAGTAGTGAGGAAACGACGAAAAAGAAGAAGGCCACTCAAATGCGCATAATTATACGAATACTGTTAAAAATTGCTGACGACACACCACAATCAAGAGAAGGTTGTTAGGTTGTCTTAGAAGATAGCCTGTGTCGTCCCGTTGCTTCAGCATTAATTCATTTTTTTTGTGTACGGAAAACCCACCGACCAAGCAGTACTTAACCATCAATATGCATAATATTGACAAGTGTTTGTGGGAAAATGGTTGTACGTTGTTTTATAGAAGATAGTTTCATAGAATTTCGTTTCACATAAATTTTTTCTCCTATTATCATTTCATAGAATAATCAATACGCAGAATACTTACTTTGAATAAATTTAAATCATAGATTTTTTATTACAATAAACTTTGTTTCGATATTTATGATACCATAGAATTACAAATCAAATATTCTTTATCCGCATAATGAGTAGTTAACATAAAACTTGTTACCAAGAAAAACATTTCATCAACTGACAGTTTCTAAACGTTTGACAAAATGCATACCCTCCTATAAGATTACAACATCGCAGTCACAAAAAAAATGCGGGTAAATTCTACTCAAGTAACTCTTTTCATTCGGGCCCGCTCGACGGAACCCCGTGAAGCGGCAATGGTGGCAAATGGCGATGGGAATAAAAGACAAAACTATGCAAACAAGCCTAACCACTAATGCAGCAAGCATACAGCTAGCATGCAGGAAGCATACAGCAAGTATGCAGCAAGCAAACGACATGCAGCATGTAAGTAAGCAAGCATACAGCACATGAACGAGCATACAACATGCATAATGCAAGCAAGCAAGCATGCATAATGCAAGCAAGCAAGCATGCAGTATGCAAGCGACCATGCAATATGCAGAATGCAAGCAAGCATGCAGTATGCAGGCGAGCATGCAACATCAATGCAGCAATCATGCGGCATGCAGCAAGCATGCGGCATGCAACATGCAGCAAGCATGCGGCATGCAACATGCAGCAAGCATGCGGCTTGCAACATAATAATAATATAATATAATAATAATCTTTATTTCATAAAATACAGATAAACATGTTTAATATAAAGACAATATGTATAAGCTTTGGTAGTACACAATACAATACAAATCTAAGTACTGAAATCTGTTTTTTTTTTTTTTTTACTTTAGATAGGCACGCGTTTGACCACTATCTCACCTGATGGTAAGTGATGATGTGGTCGAAGATGGAGCACGCTTGCCTAGAAATAACCTATTCACTCTTGACTTAAAGACTCCCAGGTTGTAGCTATCAGGAAACACAGACTCCGGCAGGGAATTCCACTCCTTAGCTGTACGCATTATGTATGAATGTGTTACCAAAACGTTTTGTGCGTATTGGTGGGATATCCACCGTGTACCGGTGGCGCATCGCCGTTCGTCTTGTGGTCCGATGATGGAACGGGCTTGGCGGAATTAAATTATGCAATTCCGTCGCACATTCCCCAAAATGCAACCGGTAAAAAACCGACAGGCTATCAACTCGTCGTCGATGTTCACAATCTGTACACAATATGGAAAACCCTGCCTCTCAAACTAGGTAATACCTGTATCTTGAGAGACAGTGATTTAGCTTAGAATGTGATGCTAAAGAACAATAGTAGACTTCGTCGGTCTACCAGAGCGATTGAAGAATAAAGCTAAGTTAAGTACCTATATATTTTAAGTGTTGTGTATATGGGTGTGAGTGTGTGATGGTGTGTGAGTGTGTGTGTGATGGTGTGTGCGTGTGTGTGTGGGTGTTTTGTGTGTGATGAGATATGTAGGTAGTTAGACGACATACTTAAGCAAGGATTCTGTTTGTAGATAGTCCTGTTCCAGTAGCCATTCCGTTAATTTTGATTTCATTTCATATTTGTTTAGATCGATAATGTATATTTTTTTGTGAATTTGTTTATAGATGTATGTACTTAATGTATAGTATTGGTGTTTAGCGAAGGTGGTTTTGTGAAGGGTACTTAAGGGTAGTTTCTTCCTTTTTGTAGGGTCAGTTGGGGGAATGCTAGCGTGTTTCCTTACAACAGAATGAAGTACAAAAAGCTGGCTCACTGAAAGTACTTTGTGTAGTTTATGTAGATTATACTATATAGTTCTGTCGTCTCATGCGTACACGCCGCACGCTATAGTATGGTGGGGGAGCGGGGCATACTCCCCCTCCCTCACTCACTTTGCTTGGAACCACGAAGCTGGACGGACGCGCGTGCGGCGAGTTAGGCAGTGAGCCGATATTTCAAGTTAAGTGCACGAACAGTACATTTTGGCGACGAGTATTGTAAGTACTGTGTTTTTTTTTTCTGATTGAAAAATTGCAAAATTGTCAACGTTTATTTTTCTAGTAAGGAACGGTTAGAAAGAAAACCTAATATTAGTGTGCAAGTTCATAATAATTTAACGTGGGTTATTTACTGCAACAAAACTTTGCTTTGTCGTTGTGAATAATTAACTTTTGCGGGAAGAAGGACATGAGTTAAATATTTATAATATACGTTGATGATAATGCATAGCTTGGTCATTTTTATTTATATAAACGTGGGTAGTATCATATAGTTTTAAACATTTTTACTTTATCATGTGATAAGTTCATGTTAAAACGTAAAAGTTGTTACGTGACTATGTAACCAATACCATCTAACGTCTACATTTTGTAGCATATATAAACATTATTCGAATTACATTTTAACAAATACAGTGCTAAATGGAAACAAACATTTGAAGTATGTTTTTGTCGTACCTACCCACTAGTCTATCGGGTTCGAGTCCCGGTTAAATGTCTGTTGATTTCTGATCTATATAACAATTTAACAGCTTTATATTATTGCATTATGTTTCCATTGTGAGTATTTATTATTTGAAATATGTTTTTATCGTAATTAGTTAAATACAGAGTACCTATCTGATGTCTGTTGCTTAAAACTTGAAAAGATGATTGTTTTATTGTAGAACAAAACGGTTGATGCCGTATTGTTTACATATTCTGAGCGATAAGGTGTTGATTAATGGGTTGAATTATTCTATTAATTACGGTTACATTGCGTACATAGGGAAGTTAGTCAGAACGGATGATGCCCGTTCATGGCTAGAAGTGTTATGATCAGTAATGATTGAAGCTTTCGTAAAGGTTAGTCAGAACGGATGATGCCCGTTCATGACTAGGTAGAAGTATTAAGATGAATTATGTCGGTCAGAACGGATGATGCCGGTTCATGACTAGAAGTATTAGGATGAGTGATGATGGAAGCTTTCGTAAAAGTCATAGAACGGATGTTGCCCGTTTTGTGACCTATTTCGTTATTTACAGGTAACAATGGCAAACCTAACGTTAGGAAAATTTGACTGCGAGGGTGAGGTGACATCGGTGTGCGTAAGATGGGAACGATGGAAAAGGAGCTTGTACGTATACCTAGAAGCTGCAAATGTTACTACACCAAGTCAGAAGCGAGCAAGTCTTTTACATTGGGGTGGGCCAGAATTACAAGAAATATTTTATAACATTCCTGACGAAGCCACAACGAATACCCCAGAAGCTGAAACAGATGTTTTTAAAATGGCAATTAAGAAACTGGATGAGTATTTTGCACCCAAACAAAGTAAAAGATTTGAAAGGCACGTGTTTAGATTAATAAAGCAGGAAGAAAACGAGAAGTTTGAAAAATTCGTTGTCCGGTTGCGGCAACAAGCTGCTAAATGCCAATTCGTTGATGTAGACGACCAGCTCCTGGATCAGATTACTGACAGATGCAGTTCAGAAGAATTAAGGAAGAAAATCTTAAAAAATGGAGATAAAATGACTCTTGAAGATGTTATAGCTGAAGCAAATGCGTTAGAAGTAATAAACAGACAATTAGAAGAATTTAGTCAAAAACAGAAAATGGATCAAGAAGTAAATCAAGTGGAAGGTAACAGTAAGAATAAAAATCAAAGAGGAAAAAGAGAATGTTTTCGATGTGGCGGGTGGAATCACTTAGCATACGATGAGAAATGTCCAGCAAGGGGAAAGAAATGCACAAAATGTGGAAGAGTCGGGCATTTCAAACTGCAGTGCAAGACAAACCCGCTAAAAAGGAAACTAGAAGAAGACGCAAAACAAACACGCAATAAAGATACAAAGAAATTCAAGAAACCGAGAAAAGATACTAATAACATAGACGAACAAAAAAATAGTAATTCAGATGAAGAAATTGATTATGTGTTTAACATGAACAACGATGATATTGTAATCTGTAAAATAGGAGGCGTGGAAATCGACATGTTGATTGATTCCGGCTGCAAGTACAATTTGATTACAAGTAAATCTTGGAGTGTTATGAAGAGAAATAAGATAAAAGTAATTGAACAAACGCAAAATCCAAGAAAAAGATTTTATGCATATGGATCCGATTCTCCTCTAAAATTGTTAGGAGCTTTTAAATCTTCAATAGAACTTGCAGGAAAAACTCGGCATTCAATTTTCTACGTAGTTGAAAATGGCACTAGAAATTTATTAGGAAAAGCGACAGCCTTGGCATAAGGAGTATTAAGGATAGGTGTAGCAGTAAATGAGATACGAAGAAAAGTATTTCCAAAATTCAAAAATGTTCTAATACACATTCCAATAGATAATAAAGTAAAACCGATTGCACAGCCTTATAGACGTATACCAATTCCTCTAGAAGGCAAAGTTAATGCTAAAATAAATGAACTTCTTGAAAAAGACATAATTGAAAAAGTTGATGGCCCTTCAGAATGGATATCGCCTATAGTTCCCATATTGAAAAAGAATGGAGATATCCGCCTATGTATAGATATGCGACGAGCAAATTCAGCAATAAAACGCGAAAACCACCCGTTACCGACGATGGATCAGTTGCTACCGAAGATAAGAGATGCGGTTATTTTCAGTAAATTGGATATTTGTGATGCTTTCCACCAATTGGAACTTCATCCAGATTCCAGATCCATCACAACGTTCATCTCAGCCAAAGGTCTTTACCGGTACAAAAGGATGATGTTCGGTATTTCTTGTGCTGTTCCGGAAATATTTCAGAAAACTCTTGAGCGTATTCTCTTACCTTGTAAAGGGGTTATTAACTTCATTGATGACATCTTAGTGTATGGAAAAAATCGAACAGAACATGGTGCCAGACTTGAAAAAGTCACTGAAGTGTTAGAAACCAATAATGTTATATTAAGGCATGAAAAATGTATTCTTAGTACCAACGAAGTAGAATTCTTAGGCCACAAACTTTCTAAACAGGGTATAAGACCATTAGATAAATACCTAAGTACCATTGAAAAATTTAGGGCTCCTACAACTGTTTCTGAATTACAAAGCTTTATGGGCTTGATAAATTACGTGGGCAAATGGATTCCTAATTTAGCTACGAAAACAGAACCTCTTAAACAATTGCTTCGTAATAAATTTGGTAGAAACGCTGATATACGTGAGTTATGGGGAGAGAGTCAGCAAGCTTCTTTTAACTCTTTAAAAGTTGACCTTGCTGACATATCTGACTTGGTTATTATAATGTACAAGATAGAACACTTGTATTCGCCGATGCAAGTCCGGTTGCTATAGGTGCTGTTCTAGTACAGGAGAATGATTCTGGACCACGTGTTATTGCATTTGGAAATAAAACCCTTACCGATTGCGAACGCCGCTATTGTCTGCTGTTCTAGTACAGGAGAATGATTCTGGACCACGTGTTATTGCATTTGGAAATAAAACCCTTACCGATTGCGAACGCCGCTATTGTCAGACTGAAAAAGAGGCATTAGCACTGGTATGGGCGGTAGAACACTTCCACATGTTCCTTTACGGAAAAGAATTCGACTTGGTGACTGATCACAAGCCTCTGGAAGTGATATTTAGTCCAAAGTCAAAACCGTGTGCGAGAATCGAAAGATGGATGCTCCGGTTACAATCATACTAGTATAAGGTTATTTATCGCCCGGGAAAAAACAACATTGCTGATCCTCTTTCTAGACTATGTAAACTCACCCCAGAAAATAGTGCCCCAAATGTCGATTATGTACAAAACATAATCGAGCATGTTAGACCCATAGCGGTATCATTGAGCGATATTAAACGTTGTTCTAATGAAGACCTAGAAATTCAAAAAGTTAAAGAAGGTGTTCATGAGCGCAAGTGGGATGCAGCTGTAAAATGTTACAAGCTGATTGAAAGTGAACTTTGCTTTCACGAAGGAATTCTACTCAGAGGAACTAAAATCGTTATACCAAAAGTATTGCGAAACAGAGTACTATCAGCGGCGCATGTCACAGGAAAAACACCAGCAGAGTTGTTCTTCCAGAGGAAAATCAGGGATAAAATACCTATGATCGATGACGTTGAGCATAGGAATGATGACATGGACTTACGAGACAAGGACAGAGAACAGAAGGAAAGAGGGAGAGAGTACGCGGACAGAAGAAGGAAAGCACAAGATATTGGCCTAGAACCAGGAGAGAAAGTATATATCAAAGATATGAATAAAGCAAATAAACTTAGTACAAACTTTGAACCAACACAATATACAGTTAAATCACGAATGGGAGGCGATGTTGAGGTAGAAAACGAGGAAACAGGACAATGTTTGAGACGAAATATAGTACACCTAAAAAAGGTAGAAGGAGAATGGAAAGTTATAAGAGAGGACGAAACAGAAGTTCCAGAAAGAGAAGAAGAGGACTAGAAGAATTATAGGGTAAGAAGTAATAAATTAGAAGCAAAGATCTTGCTAACGAAGAATAAATTACTAAAATATATGAAAATCTGATGATTTGATTAGGTTATGCTTAAAATTATGAACTAGGAAGCATGATGTTAGTTATAGTTGATAAATTTGACAATTTATCAACTCTAACTAACATCATGCTCATGCTGCATCATGCGAAAAGCGAAGGAAGTTAGGAACAGGAACAAGCGAAGTGTTATGAGGTTAAATGTTAATAATAAAAGATTAATTGGGAAGTGAAGGAAGTATTAAATTAGTTAGTTATAACAAAGTGTTTGTTAAAACCAGAATATTGGAAAAATCATTGATGCTATTAATGTTATGCTGAATCGTAAACTTTACTTGATTATGATATTTGAAAAGGTAATGGGGCATATCTGACCCGCTTGGCGAAAAGTGACGGACATTTGATCAAAATAGTTTTAAACTAAAGAGTACATGAACTTTGTGATGTCAATTAAAATGTAGAAGGTTGTTATGATGCTGTAATAAAGATGTTACTAAATATGATAAAAGTTATTATTATATCTAAAACTTTCATTAAAATAAGGAAGAGATGTAGTGTATGTAGATTATACTATATAGTTCTGTCGTCTCATGCGTACACGCCGCATGCTATAGTATGGTGGGGGAGCGGGGCATACTCCCCCTCCCTCACTCACTTTGCTTGGAACCACGAAGCTGGACGGACGCGCGTGCGGCGAGTTAGGCAGTGAGCCGATATTTCAAGTTAAGTGCACGAACAGTACACTTTGCAATCAGCATATAGTTGCGTAGTGGGATAGCAATAAGGTTTGCGCAGCATCACCTTCAGTACGGCTCTCTGCGCCCTTTCAATCCTCAGAAGATTGGTTTTATTTGCACCACCCCATACTGTGATGCAATATCCAATGACGGATTGACATAATGCATAGTACACCATCTTCAGGGTTTCAGGTGCAGCCGAGTCTCTTAGGGATTTAAAAATGCGCAAAAGTTTCATACATCTAGTGGTAATGGCGTCAACCTGTTTATCCCATCGCAATCCTCCGTCTATTTGGATACCGAGATATTTCACATTATCAGTTCTTGTAAGTGTCGGAACATAAGCGTTGTGGGGATTGTTTGCAGCAGGTGTGCGCTGTTATAAAGAAAGATTTGTCGGGCAAGTTGTTACGCCATATAGCAAATAGAATGAACGAGGTTTTATCGCAGTTTAGAGTTAGTAAGTTTAAGTTGAGCCATTGCATTATACTAGTTATTGCCGCTTCTGCGTAGCGCTTAACGCTATCCCAAGTTGGACTGTGCACTACGACTGCGGTATCGTCTGCATAAGCAAAGATTTTGGAGTTGGGAATGTTCATTCTGCACAACTCATTGACGTATATTTGGAAGAGAGTGGGACCTAAAATGCTTCCCTGAGGTACACCGTAAGTGGTTGATACTTCTTTGCTTAAATACTCACCAATCCTTACTCGTTGGGTACGGTTCGTTAGATAGTCTTTGAAAATTTCTAGGGTGTTTCCTCGTACACCAAGGAGTTCCAATTTAGAGATAAGTTTGGGAACAGATACTGTGTCAAATGCTTTAGAAAGGTCTAGGAAGACTTTTAACTCTACTGTCAAGATTCCTAGCAACCAGTTGCGTCAGCTCAAGAACTGCATCCTCAGTTGAGATTCCTGAGCGAAAACCATACTGATTATTAGCAATGAGCTGATGTTGACCATTATTCAGAATCCTTTCTAGTACCTTAGAGAATGCTGATAGGACCGATATAGGTCTATAATGGTTGACACAGTTTCTGCTCCCTCCCTTATGGATTGGATGGACGATAGCCTTTTTTAGCGCATCAGGAAAGATGCCTTTTTGAAGGCAACAGTTGAAGATATACGTCAATAGTGGCGTTAAGGTCTGGCGGCAACTTTTTAACACTAAGGGGGATATGCCATCCCAACCTATTGCGCAATCATTTCGCAGTTGCAGAATGAGAGACTCAACTTCTGATTCATCAACCTTGGCGACTTGGCGGGGCTGGAAGACATATTTTGACATGAACTCGTAGGCGGGTTTGTAGGTTGGTGAGATTGGGACAAGATCTTTTCTGCCATGTTAGTGCCTAATGCCTATGTTACTGAAAAATCTACACACTTCGTTTACGGATGATATAGCGTTATCACATATATTATATCCAACAATTCAACCGGGCTAGTTTTCTTTTTGATGGTATTGGTGATTTGTTTTATCGTTTTCCAAAGAGTTTTGGGATTGTAACGGGATTTTTAAAGTTCACTTTTTTCATGGGCTGTTTTAAGTTTTCGGAGCAGGTCGTTACAATAATTCCGGTACCGCATATAGGTAATTTTCAGAATAAGATTTTTGGGATCTTTTCTTGATCTGTTGTGCAAACGGTCACGGTTTTGTATACACTTTAATAGGCCGGTGGTTATCCATGGTTTTTTTATCCGAATTTTTCTTGGGATGCTAATTAGTTTAGTGTGTTTAGTGATTTAATAGTGGTCAATAGTTTTGTATAATGGGGTAAAATCCAAGTTTTCTAAATCTGACTTTACTGCATCGTAGTCTATGCGGGTGGCTATGTGGACGGGTCTATTTTCTGGGTTCGTGTTAGAAATAGTAAGAAGCACCGGTTTGTGGCCCGTGATGTGTGAGTCTAATACAAGGGTAGTAACAGGAAGCGTGCTTTTAACGAGCGCATGATCTAGACAGCTATCCAGCCGAGTGTTGTACCTGTAGGTTGGAAGAAGACCGTGGGAGGCATTTAGAATGAGATAGTTGAGACAGCGGTCGTCTGTACTATTGAGGTCTATATTAATATCACCTGTAAGTATTATATTTTTGCAGGACGAAAGGCTTACATATACACTATTTAAACTATCCAAAAATATTCAATACTTGCCTTGGAACTGTATGATGGGGATCGGTACACTGCCACAATAGCAATATTTAGGTTAACTATTTGACATACCAAGCAATTCCCATCTACAAAACGAGGTTCCCACTCAGAGGTCTGTAGAGCTTGCTTTGTAAAGATTACAATTCCATCATTTAGGTTACCGTTTATTCCGGTTCAATAGGATACATATCCATCAAAAGCAGGCATATTACTGACTTTACTAAGCCAGCGTTCTGTAAGGATTACCACGTCTAAATCAAGTTTATTGAGTGCATTAGTACCTGGAGTTGGTCAAAGTTTTTATTTAAGCTACGGATGTTTAAGTGTAGTATTTTTATGTTGGTGTTGTTAACATATTTAATACAATTTTCTGGGGCACAGTTAAATGAGTTACCGACGTCGCAGCATATACTATTTATGCTAGCCATTGGGAAAGTGTAGAGATAACGAGAGGTGACTCAAAGATAAGACTTCTATAGTTGGGATTTGCTTAGTGTATAATATGTCGCTTATTATTTGGTTTTTTGAGTAAGTGTGGTTGTTGCAGCAAGTGTCCTTGTGGGAGTGAGTTGTGAGTGTTTTGTGTAGAATGCGTATGCCTTGGTGTGTTTTTATTTGTGTGGTTATGTGAATATTACATAGTTTGTGTATCTTTTGAAATTTAGAAACACATACAATTTCGACAAATAACAATAGTACACGTCTGTACGATAATATATAACTCTTAACGGTACGGATTACTAGTCACATGCCAGTATTATCTATATCCTGAAGATATTTTTCGGACTTGATTAATAGTTGTTTGTCTCCTTCCTTTTTGCGCAAAAATATGTTACCATTTGAAACCCAGCAGAATTTGAAGTTGTGGTTTTCGCAAACTCTCTTGCTTGGTAAAACAGTTTTTTGGTGTTACCCGGAAGCTGTTCCGTGACATAAACTGGCTGGCTACTTCCTAAAATGCCAATGAGACTAGTATTTAATTTATCTTCCTTGTTCTTGGCTCTGTTGAACGTACGGACTGCAGAAATGAGTGTCTCCTTTTTCATAACAGAAGAAAATGCAGCTATAATCGGTCGTGTTGTGGTAGAGGTACTCGATTGTTTCCCGGGCAAGCGATAAATATCCCTCAGTTCAAAATCTTTGATGGATACTCCAACAGCTTCGCCAATACTGCGTACCGTTTTTGCAAGAGTGACATTGGTTTCAGTGTTACATTGCGGTATATTACGGATTTCGATGCCCGCCGACCTTGATTTATGTTGTAGATCCTGTAACTTTTTCTCTTATATTGTTTCTGCTCCCGGCGTTCCTTTCTTAGGTCTTCAACTTCCTTTTTCAGCTCCTCAAATTGTTGGTTTATGAAAGACATGGATCTAACTATCTCCTCGTTTGACTTGTGTATTTCACTAATAGATGCCTGAATCTAGGTGTTCTGGGATTTTATTTCTCCAATATCGGACACCAGTTTAGCCATCATAGCAGTTTGTGTCGCAAGTAGCTTTGCAAATGAAGAATCTTGTTCTTCCTTCCAATCTGCGAGTTGGGTTTGAAGGTCGTGCGAATTCAACGTAGCAGCGCCTTGTGGCGAGTTTGCCTTCCGGGCTCTTTTATTTCGATTAGTGTTTACGTAATCACTCACCACTGCATTGGCTATATCCGATTCCGATTTGGTCTGGGACTGGCAAAGGTTGATTATTTGCGTTTTCGGCGTGCTCGGGGGAGTGCGTTGTGTACTGGACTTGCTTACAATTAGTTGTAATATAATTGTGTAGTTACAATGTATACAGTGCAAAGTGCTAGGTTTTTGTGAAATAAATACTTTATTATTATTATTATAATTGTTACCAAATTTCGTAGACTTCCTCGCGATCGAGGAATGCGTGCGCACTACACCGTAAGCCAGTGTCGCGAGACGAGCGGAGTCTCAGCGTATCGGCTACGAGTACTTGGCGTTCATAGTCACGTAGGCAATCCGTAGCAGTTACGTCAGCAGCTACGGCGGCGGTCGGGTTAATTCAGCCAGTTCATAAAAACAGCTCAGCAATAAAGGCCCTCTGACCAGTTAGGAACAAAAAATAATATAATATTTTGTTGTTTACAACAATAAGTGCACACTAATAAAGGCCCCGGCACTCAGTCGGTGTATCGGCGAGTTCGTGAGAAAAACGTTGGAAGCGCGCTGTAATACGGGGCGCTTACGCGTTTAATCACAACGCACAGGTATAAAGCAACTGACGGTAGGCAGTGCAGTGCAGGCTATGCACTAAAACACTAGGTTATTGTCACAGGTTTATGCCAGTTATCACCTTCTAACAGGTTTACACTTTAAATGGCACTTTTGATAAGTTTATGCACTGATTTCCAGTACTTTAACGGAGCAACAACAAGTAGCAGTTACACGTACCAAATTTTGACGGTGAATTCCCACACATGCAGCATGCAAGCAAGCATGCAGCACGCAAACGAGCAAGCAAGCATGCAGCACGCAAACGAGCAGGCAACATGCAGAATGCAAGCAAGCAACACAGTATGCAGGCAAGCATGTAACATGCAGCAGGCATGGTTTCTGTCACGGCTCCTGCGCTGCGGGGCTCCGGCGATCCCACGCGAACTTATCGTCGCAGATGGTTATAACGCTCACCACCGCTGAGGCTGGCCGGCGGGGCTGGCCAGCAAGCCGAAGCTGCGGTGGCGGGAGTTATAGCACCTGCTCCTCAGCTCGCGTGCCGCCTCGCCCCTCCGCGCCTATGCGGGCTTAAATTACACTCTAGGGGTAGGGCAGACAAGACTACGTGGGGTCGGTTTTACAGCGATTCATTTCTGTCACATTTTTTTACCACACATGTTGATTTTTTAAGATCATATTTTATTTTGGTTAAATGCTATTTTATAAAAATTGCAATATTCCATGGACATATTATAAAACAATAATATTTAATTATAATTACATTTCACTGAAGTAAAAGTAAAATACTGTGGAAAAAAACACCGGACAAACAATATTCGTTAAACAATAATTCTACTGTGTGATAAGAAGGTTAAATAAAAAAATGTGATCATGAAATTCATTGAATTGTGTTTCTGTGAAATAGGTTTCATTCAAGTAAATAGTCTTTGAAATAATAATATTGGACATAAAATTACAACAACCAAATATTATGTGAAACATTTTCTGCGAAACGATATTCTATGAAATTTCTGTCTACGAAACAAGGGTACACCGTGGGAAAATATGTCCATGAAATCGGCCATGGAAGAAAACGTACGTTATCATCCGATTAAGTTTAATGGTTTATAGTTACCTACATATTTAATTTCGATACCTGCCTGCCAAGCGTGGCGTTTATGGCAACCTTCCTACCTTTTATGGCTGTTATGATGATGATAAAATTTTGCAAAGGCACTCGGCTGAAAGTCACACATAGGTATCCACAAAACAAACTGTTATATTAATTGAAATAAGATTTCGGCTGATTATTCCGGCGTGTTTCTCCAGCGTCGTTGTGATCATTTACTGTTTCGTACATGAATTTGCCAGACATCAACTAACTTCATGAGAACCAATGGTCACGATATATAAATTGCAAGCAGTCAAGCCTATGCACGCGACTAACAAAACGACTTATCAGCTTAAGTAGAAATACCTTACGAATAAAAATAGGTATAATCACGGGTCATTGCCTCCTAAAAACATTTCTACAACAGAGGCGCCATAGACAGTTCAATTTACAGAGTTTGCTTTGATGCTGAGAAATCAGTCGCCCACTTCCACTCCCAAAGTGAACAAATACTCGGAACGTTGAGGTCGCTCCGCGATTGAATGAAATTGTGAATGTGCCAGGTTCAAAACTGCATAAAAACTTTTTGCTCGACCTAATATAAAATTTTAGCTAGGACCAAACGAAACTGAAAATACAAGGTGGGCCAATAGATGTGTCCAGAAGTGTATTTATTTTGTGTATTCTTTACATTTAAGCAGATTACACTGAATAAATGCGATTTTGGGATATAAGTTGTTTTATTTTCTTTGTAAACTTAATAAAACTCTGCAACGTTTTGTGTAATCTAACTGACAGAAAATTGAGTTTAATTGTCACAAAAGTTGATAGAAATACTATTAAAATAAATAAATAACTTAATCTATTGTATTTTCCTTAAAATTTAATATATTTAGAAGCAAAAACAGCTCAAAACGCCAATAAATTACACACTTTGAAATTGAAACCTTATTTTAATTATTGGAACACTTTTTCGCAAAAATGCGCATTAACTGCCTCGAATGACGTTTGT
Organism: Lacanobia oleracea; assembly: GCA_950371165.1. Lineage (NCBI taxonomy): Eukaryota > Metazoa > Arthropoda > Insecta > Lepidoptera > Noctuidae > Lacanobia > Lacanobia oleracea. The sequence goes on from OX493408.1 coordinate 918,394, forward strand.
GTAAAGTACAGTGTGCAAAAAAGTTTTTGTTACCATTTCATATTCTTTTACGAAAATTATTATTTGGGTTTTTTTTGAAACTTGTACATGTAGGTATATTGTTAAGACGTTGGTCCCGTGTTACCCAGTTAATGGGATGTGGAGGTCTAGTAGGAAGCCGCTCTACGTAAAATACTGGTATTCAGCTAAATCCGGTTTGACTGGAAGCCGACCCCAATATAGTTGGGAAGAGGTTAGGCAGATGATGATGATGTAGGTATATTATTAAATTGAACGTATGAATGTATTAGGTACTTAGTGTCTTGCATTTACCTACATAATATTAAGCATATTTAACCATTCAAATATTTATGAAAAATTATATTTTTTCTGTAACTTATACATGTTCTTTATTTATGTACACCATGTACATAAATAAAGAATATTCTATATCGACACTAATCTCAATCATAGAAAGATTTTTACAGTAGAATAGCAAATCAGTACCTACTAGGAATCCAAAACGAATCAAGATTCAATATTAAGTACCTAATGTACCTATTAATTTTACGTTTCTTTTTTTTAAATTTAAAAAGTTAAGTTAGGTAATTTAATTCTTTCATTACCTTGAATAGGTATTCAAGTAAATTAATCAGGCTCCTTCTGGGTAGGCTTGCTCCATCGTAGACTTTGTCTCTGTCATCTCTGACATAGACTAGAGTCAAGAGCAAACCCATTGCAAATAAAAAAAAAAACAGTTAAAATTGAATGTGAATAATTGGAACAATTCGATTTCTATGAAAATAACAATTAATAGATAATATAAACGCAACGGTAATGATGCTATCCCTTTTTTTTTTAAGGATGGGAAATCATCAAATGACTCCTCCCGCTTTGGGTAACACAGAAGGGAGTGTCAGACTCTTACTGACTAAAACCCATCCGTGTTCCTCCTAGTGCCCTTTGCGTTTCAGGGTACGGTGCCTCTTAAGAACTAAGCCCGCAGCCCTGGCAGGCACTGGCCCTAGCGGGCTCCGTCTTTTGTGCTGACAGCTCTTTGAGGCGCGCGTGGAACACAGCGCCCCGTCGACCCGGGCCTGGATCTGATCAGACGGCAAGCCACCCAAAGCTCGCCGTCCGCAGGCCCGCGCCTACGGTGGCCGAGAATCGCCCTGCGACTCGCGACGCCCGGGGCGTCGTCTGTTGCGGCGGCTGGGGCCGAGATTTCCCTCTCTCTCACACGTTTGGCTTCCTCCTTTGCTAGCGTTACTAATTCGCAGAAGGAGGTGACTGTTTACCATGTCTCCTCACTACGGACCATGGCCTGAACCAGGGCCGGACGCGAGAGATCGCCGCCGCCGATCGCCTCGACGAGGACACGGCGGTGCTCCGCCCAAGCAGGGCAGACCTCCACCGTGTCCTCTGGGCGATTTTCGCAGTGATACACCCGGACGTATCCTCCCGCCAATGATGCTATCCCTACTGTCTTCGACGACCGGCGGACAGCCGCGCGCGCGCTCTATTTTGGAGGGCAACTGAGTCTCGCGTATGTACTCGTAGGTATCTCTATCTACACGCATTTTAAATGGATGCGCTGAGTCACTGAGTGACGTCGCTGTGTGTTTGTGTTCTTTTGCACTATTTGTCTCGCCCGCACCGCGTTGAGATTGGCTACTATGGCCGAAATCGGTCAGGAAGACTTTAATAATTATACTAGCACTAGCTGCTGCCCGCGACTTCGTTCGCGACATACACGCGAAAGCCAAAAAAAGGGCAAAAGATAAATTATGTCGCTTTGTAAGATCGCTAGGATAACATATGCAAACAGTCAATATCTAACATTGCTTGACCTCTCTTAGAATTCGGAAGACTGAATTCCAGGCACTGGTCAAAGTCCCCTCTCTGGTGCATATCTCTTCTGTTCAAAATGTTGTCCAGCCCTAGTAATTTTTCCTAATGAGAAACTTCTGTCTGCGATGTTTAAAAAAGTTGCTACAGTCGTTAACACGCGATAGAGCTACATAAAGTTGGCCATCGGTACACCCACAGAAATATACAACCGACTTCCAAAAACAAAACACTACAAGGTAGGTACAAAATAACTTAGAAAGAAAGAAAAAAACTTTAATTTCGGAAGTCGGTGTCAAAAAACGACAAAATAACCAATAACACCGACTTCCGAAATTAAAGTTTTTTTCTTTCTTCCTAAGTTATTTTGTAAATAAAGTGTTTTGTTTTTGGAAGTCGGTTGTATTTTTTGTAAAGAAGTTTTTTATTTTTCACTTTTTAGTGGTACCTAGGTACCTGCGTACCGGCGCATTAACAGCGTACCGGCGCAATGTTATGTTATGAACTGGTGTAAACACTAAAAAAACATGCGATTTCAGCAATCCCGATCCCTTTGCTATCATTTATTGAAGAGTTCCGTTGCCTACCTCCGAAGTTCTTCGTCAAACGGGACCAGTCCAGGAAAATATTCATTCAAACAAAAAAAGAATCATCCAAATCGGCTGACAATTGGCTAAGTATCGCTGAACAAACATTATTCATGGGATCCCATCATCAGATCCTAATTTATACCTTTCATCATCAGCTCAGCAACATGAGATGATGATTACCAGGCACAAATATCTTAATTGCGTTAGAAAGTTCATGAAAAACATTGTATGTGCCTATACAATTTGAGGGTTGCCCTCAATTTTCGTGGGATCCCATCATCAGATTCTGACTTGGTGACAATGGGACCAATCGAGAAGTATACTCTTTCAGATGAGACAAAAATGTTTCAAATCGGTTCATAAATGACGGCGTTATGAGGTAACAAACATAAAAAAAAAATACATCCCGAATTGAGAACCTCCTCCTTTTTTAAAGTCGGTTAAAAAACACCAAACAAGGCTGCCCCCGCAACGGATAGGGTAGAGTAGAGTAGAGTTTAGCGGAGCGACCTCAACGTTCCGAGTATTTGTTCACTTTGGGAGTGGAAGTGGGCGACTGATTTCTCAGCATCAAAGCAAACTCTGTAAATTGAACTGTCTATGGCGCCTCTGTTGTAGAAATGTTTTTAGGAGGCAATGACCCGTGATTATACCTATTTTTATTCGTAAGGTATTTCTACTTAAGCTGATAAGTCGTTTTGTTAGTCGCGTGCATAGGCTTGACTGCTTGCAATTTATATATCGTGACCATTGGTTCTCATGAAGTTAGTTGATGTCTGGCAAATTCATGTACGAAACAGTAAATGATCACAACGACGCTGGAGAAACACGCCGGAATAATCAGCCGAAATCTTATTTCAATTAATATAACAGTTTGTTTTGTGGATACCTATGTGTGACTTTCAGCCGAGTGCCTTTGCAAAATTTTATCATCATCATAACAGCCATAAAAGCCATAAACGCCACGCTTGGCAGGCAGGTATCGAAATTAAATATGTAGGTAACTATAAACCATTAAACTTAATCGGATGATAACGTACGTTTTCTTCCATGGCCGATTTCATGGACATATTTTCCCACGGTGTACCCTTGTTTCGTAGACAGAAATTTCATAGAATATCGTTTCGAAGAAAATGTTTCACATAATATTTGGTTGTTGTAATTTTATGTCCAATATTATTATTTCAAAGACTATTTACTTGAATGAAAACTATTTCACAGAAACACAATTCACAATTCCTTTTTTTGAATTTCGAACACAGAATTTAAAGAAACAAAAGACAATTTGGAGCCTGTTTGTTGATATCAAACAATCGAATACTAAGAAAACTTGGTTTTATTGGTTTACTTGGATTTAATTCTTGAAAAAGTGATTGATATCTTTGGTTTTGCAACAAACATTACTTATTCTTAACTCAGTCTATCAATAATCTATGGATACTTCACCTGAAGTCGCCGCCCAAGCTGTGGCGCTTATTCAGGCCGGACACAGACAAAGAAACGTGAGTGCTCAACTTAATTTAAGTCGATCTGCGGTCCGAAATGTTTATCGGAGGTACCTAGAGACTGGCGGCTTTGTTCGTCGCCAAGGAAGGCCACGATCTCGGGTCACAACTGAAAGGCAGGATCGATTCATCGTGACGACCAGCTTGAGAAATCGTCACCTTACCTCCATTGAGATACAAAACCAACTTCGCGACTTCCACGGAGTATCTGTGAGCGCTCGAACTGTTCGGAGAAGGTTAAAAGAACGCGATATGGTACCACACAAGCCAGCTAATGGGCCCAAACTAACGCGAGCCCACCGAACAGCGCGCCTTAATTTCGCACGCAGTCATTTAAATTGGACACAGCAAGATTGGAGCCGTGTACTCTTTTCTGATGAGTCTAAAATTGTGTTACATGGCAATGATGGAAGGAAGAAGGTCTACCGACGTAAGGGAGAGCGTTTCGCACAATGCTGCTTTGAAGAGAGGGTTGCTTATGGCGGTGGCTCATGGACTGTCTGGGGCGGTATATCCGCGAGCGGCAAAACTCAACTTGAGGTTGTTACAGGACCACGGCTGCCAACATTAAATGCTGAAAGGTACATTCGTGAGTGCTTAGAACCTCACGTGATACCATACGCGGACTATGTGGGCCCAAATTTCCTTTTTATGCATAATGCAAGAGCCCATGCGGCCGGCATCGTCAGGGAATATCTTCGGGATGTGAACATCACAGTTATGGACTGGCCAGCCAGAAGCCCAGACATGAACCCCATTGAGCACATGTGGGACGAGCTAAAAAGACGTGTTAGGGCTCGTCAGCCAGTTGCCCAGACGATGCAGGAGTTGAAAACTGCCATAGAAGAGGAATGGGATATGATCCCTCAAAATTTCATAGAGCGGTTGATAAACTCTATGCCTAATCGTATGAGAGCTGTGGTAAATGCCCATGGAGGCAACACGCGTTATTAAATTAAACCTTTATTTGATAAAACATGTTTTTTATTCAAAAATCAATTGCCTTTAACAAGGCGCATATCCGACTTGTTAGGCGTAGCTCCATGTCGTATGGTATTCTGAATTCAAATTTAAAACAATACGATCGAAAAAGATGGTAAAATGTATCAGGTTTAAAATTGCATCAACAGTTTTTGTTAAATCTAGCAATCATATTTCGGTAGGGGCCATCGAAACCTAAACTCTAAGGTGGGCCAATAGATGTGTCCAGAAGTGTATAACATTTTGTAACTATTCAAAATAGTGCGTATTTTATCGTATTTTGTTACGTTAGGAGCTAATCAGACTGTTAATTTTTCGAGTAACTTTTATAGTTTTGTCGAAATCATATTAGGTCTTTACCTATGAAATTGCCGTTCTGCAGTACTGGCCATTTCAAATCAAAATAATTTTTGTTTGGCTAAGAATTCTAATTTCAAATTAATTTTATTTTAAAAACATGTTTTCTTTTTCCTAAAGTAGTCATTTGTTTATTGATTAGTGTTCCATTTTCATCGCATTTCAATATTTTTCGTCATCATGGATACGTTAAAAATTCGAGTAATTATGGAATATGAATACCTACCGTCGTGGCAGCAACGCGGCACAAGCGGCACACAACATCAACGACGTTTACGGAGCTAACACTACAAACCAACGCACCACCTGTTATTGGTTTGCTCGCTTCCGTTCTGGAAATTTCGACCTGAAAAATGAACCTCGCGGTCTTCCGAAGACTTTGGTCGACAATGACGAATAAAAGGCGATTGTGGAAGCTGATGATACACAATCTACGGCTGAATTAGCAGCAGCTTTCGACGTTAGCGTCAAAACAATATTGGTCCATTTGCGTCAAATTGGCAAGGTAAAAAAGCTTGACAAATGGGTGCCCCACGAACTCGATGATCGCCAGCGCGAAGTACGCGTCGAGACGTGCCTTGCACTGCTCAACAGACACACAAATGAAGGAATTTTGAACCGCATTGTTACCTGCGATGAAAAATGGATTCTGTTTGATAACCGCAAGCGCTTAGCAAGTTGGTTGGATCCTGGTTCAGCACCTAAACAATGCCCTAAACGAAAACTTACCCCTAGAAAAGTGATGGTCACTGTTTGGTGGTCTAGCGCCGGTGTGATTCATCACAGCTTCTTACCAAACGGGGTGAGCATTACTGCAGATGTGTACTGTGAAGAACTGAACACAATGATGGAGAAGCTGGCACATCTCCAACCAGCATTGGTCAATCGTCACTCGTCTCCGCTGCTCCTGCACGACAACGCGCGACCTCATACTGCACAGCAGACGGTCTCCAAGTTGCAAGAACTGGGGTTAGAAGCTCTCCGTCATCCGCCCTACTCACCAGACTTTGCTCCTACAGACTACTACTTTTTCCAGAATTTGGATAACTTCTTGGCGGGAAAAAAATTCAATACCCGAAAGGCAGTACAAAATGCCTTTGAAGAATTTGTTGCCTCCCGTCCAGCTGATTTCTTTAAGGCGCGGTGAATAGACGAAGCAAAAAGACGCCGCGATGGCGCGGCGTTTCGTTCGACTCGTTCGAGTTATTTATCATTAAATACATTAATCCTTACAAATATCTTATTCCAATCGATAAATAAAAACAACAGTTCCCTTTATTATTATTATACATATATTACATCACTGTTATTAATTTTATCAAGATTAGTTTATAAATAATACAGTTACAATTGCTACAATTTCAATTTAAATGGTAATTTTATGAATTTTTTTTATCGAGAAAATTTACCGAAAACGTGTTTTGAACACAATGGTCCACCCATAAATATGATCAAGATTAACATATATTTTTTTAGCTGCTCTAAAATGTATACATTTGACTAAAAAACTGTTTTGTGAAGCCTATTTTGACTGAGTACAGCGCCTTAAGAAGGGCATCAATAAACTGCCACTGCGTTGGCAAAGATGCATTGATTGCATGGTTGATTACTTCGATTAATACAAATAAAAAATACATGAATAAAATTCGTTTAAATTTATGGGTGTGGTTTCGAAGAGCAAGCAACCCCAGAAATCCTACATAATTCGGTAGAAATATTGTACCAAAACGTACGAGGACTGCGAACTAAGTTAGAGGAATATTACACAAATATTTCAGTCGGAAGTGCAGACTTGTTTGCTATAACAGGCTGCAATGACTCTGTCCATGATGCAGAAATAATTCCACCAGGGTTCACCATTCTACGGTGCGACCGAGTGGACGGGCGTAAACAAGGGGGCGCCTGCCTCGTGGCCACACCGCGTTTTGAGTTGCGGCGAGTTTCGGTGCCTGATGATGTGAACTGTTCAACAGAAACTGACCTGTTGAATAGTCATGTGTTCGAACTGGTTTGTGCTACTGTGTACCTACGCAAAAGATTTATGTTTTTTGTGTGTTGTTTACATTCCGCCAAACAGTAGTGATAATGAGTACATGTTATTATTTCGCATCATTGAACAGTATTGTAGTAAGTACGAGGATATAGTGGTTATAGGGGACTTTAACTTGTATTCGTGTTCTTCAGCTGTACGTGATTATTACGAATACTTTCAAACTTTTTGTGAATTCACTCAGAGTAACACGGTGGGAAATTGCAATGGTCGTTGTTTGGATTTGGTGTTGAGTGCATTAGCGGAGGGAGGGCGTGTGAGCGTGCGCGCGGCGGAGGCGCCGCTCGTACCGGTGGATGCGTACCACCCGCCGCTCGAGACCTCGGTAAGTACTCGCACGCGCCAGCGGCAGCGCCGGCTCCCCGGCTCGGTGGGACCGGCTGCACAAAGCTCAGCGAGCTCAGCCCCCGAAAAAAGTTGGAACTTCATCAAAGCCGACTTTTATAAATTATATTAGGTATATAATTGCAAAAGTTTTATTTATTTATTTATTTATAGTTAATTAAAACGGCACAGGTCCAATTACATTAATTAACATAGAATTATAATGTTAAAATAAAATAAGCATTCAAATAACAAACAACACAAAAATTAAATTCAAATTCAAAGATATACAATTCGTGGATAAAATTATTAATAATGATTTGCGTAAATAGTTAAAAAAATTAGAAACATCATAAACTAACAGAAACTATGTAACAGTGGACACCCTCGCATATTGTCTCTCACAAAACACCAGACAGGCACGCATTATTTTCTTCCATTCATCAGCAAACACATCACATTCAGGGTCGGCAGTCAGGAGGGCGTTAAGCATCCTTACGGTTCGACATACCGGGGATTCAGCTCTAGCAACCGATCTAGATAGCGGTAGTGCGAACAGGTTATGACGGCGGCTTTGACGGTGCCGAAGGTATTTGTCGGGCACAAATAGGCAGCAGAAAAGTCCGTGGAGCTCAGGGCAGTCAATACGACCGCTTAGGGTTTTACAGGCAATCGTGAGCTGATCAAAGCCCCTTCTTACCTCCAACGAATTGAAGCCCAACACCCCTAGAAGATAGTTCGTTGGGTACATGAATGGAAAGTAATGGTACAGCCTTTGATACAAAAATCTCAGGAAGGTTTTCTGAACTTTCTCAAGCATCAGTGTCAGTGACGCAGTATGTGGATGCCAGACACAGGCGCTGGACTCGAGTTTACTCCGAACCAAAGTGGTGTATAGGAGTTTAATAATACTGGGATTGCGAAAGTCACGAGCGTTCCTTAAGACAAATCCCAGACGCCTGAAGGATTCCTTTGCAAGGGCAGACACGTGGTCTCTAAATGTCAGACTGCGGTCGAAAGTCACTCCTAAGTCCTTAACGCTGGTGACACGAGTGATCACTATACCCCCCAAACTATAATTGTATTTTATTGGTCTCAACCCTCGACCATAAGTCATAACGCTGCATTTACTAATATTAAACAACAATCTGTTCGCAATGCTCCACCCATAGACGGTATCGATGTCTTTTTGTAGGAGTTCGCAATCCACCTCTGTTCTGATTTGTGCAGCTAGCTTTAGATCGTCGGCATATAGTAGACATTTTGCAAATTGAATCTTACAAATTAGGTCATTGATCATGATCAGAAACAGAGGCGGCCCCAATACGGATCCCTGACTCACACCCGAGCGAGTGTAGTAAGCCTTCGACTCAAAGCAGCCATGCCGGACGAACTGTTTGCGATCCCGTAGGTAGTCGGCGAAGAAGTTAATAAGGCCGGATGAGAAGCCCGTAGCCCCTAACTTTGCCAAAAGCACATCGTTGTCCACCCTGTCGAACGCCTTCCGGAAATCAAAATACAGAGTGTCGACCTGCCTACCGGATTCCAGGCTACTGGATATGAAGTCAACATGAACCAGCAGATTTGAGTTCACGGAGCGACCAGGTCGAAAACCATGTTGGGCATCAGAAAGATACATATTGGTTTGTTTAAAGATAACAGTGTGAAGTATATGTTCAAAGACCTTTGCAATGGTTGATAAAATAGCGATGGGTCTGTGATCCTCGACAGATGTCTTGTCACTGGTTTTAGGGATGGGAGTAACACGTGAAGTCTTCCACATCTCCGGATACACGCCCGACTGAAGAGCTAGATTAAAAACATGACATAAAGGGGCTGCTAATATACTGCTACATCCTTTAACGATATATGCAGGGATGTTATCCGGGCCGACCGAGCTGCAGGGTTTGAGTTTGGAAATACCCCTAACCACGTCCGGAGGGACTAAAACAGGTAGGGGAAAATTACCTCCCTCACTTTTCACCGTGCTTGACTTCGGGTCCAATTCTGGTGTGTCCGGCAGAAATACGCTGGAAAAATACTTAGCAAATGCCTCAGCAGCTTCGACACCTGAATAGACCCTGCCATCAAGCACAACGTCCGGCTCAAACCCACCCTTAGATCGCAGGCTTGAAATGTGCTGCCAGAACAGTTTTGGATTTTTGCCTAGGCTGTTTTCCATATTAGAACAATGCAATCTATATGTTGATTGGACTCCTTTGTATAACTTGAACTTAGATGCAGGTTTAGATTATTTTTACAATATTATTAATTCTATTATAGATGACTGTGTACCGAAAAAAAAGCGAAGTAGTGTAAACTCAAGGTACATTTATCCTGAGTGGTACACTAGTGAAATAATTCGCGACATAAAATTGAAGGCTTTTCTGCACAAACAATACAAGGCAAGCAGGTCGAATGGGGATTACGAAGCGTTTGCTATGTGTAGGACGCGCATTAACAAGTTGATTGGAGTCGCACATGAACAATATCGTGACCGTATTCAGTCAAATGCTGAGTGACCCTAAATCCTTTTGGAATTACGCGAAATCCAAGAGGTGTAGGAGGACTCCGCAGGAGATTTTGAAAGATGGGGAGGTATTGTCTGGTCAGCGGTGTGTTCAAGAGTTTGCGGAGTATTTTTACTCAGTTTATAGGGCAGAACCACCGGTGCTAGATGTGGACTCGGCTATAGCTAAAGCAGGTAGTGGAAATGGAGCGGCGCGAGTGCACTTAGACCAATTAACGCTGGTAGACGTATGTCGTGCGCTTCAAGACCTGAAGCCGAAGCGATCCGCAGGACCTGACGGCATTCCCCCTTATATATTTAAGGATTGTCGGTCAGTGCTAGCGAAGCCACTGCTTCACATTTATAACCAGTGTCTACAAGCTGCCGTGTTCCCGGATAGGTGGAAAGTGACTCGTGTTGTTCCAGTCCCGAAAGGAGGGGGTTCAGCAGAATCTGTGGATGGGTTTAGGCCAGTTGCAGTGTTGTCGACGCCGGCAAAAGTGCTGGAAACTGCTATTCACAAGAGCATTTATCTGCAGGTGAGAGCTCAGCTTTCGGACGCTCAGCATGGGTTTCTACCGGGAAGGAGTACCACCAGTAATCTTCTCTATCACATGGGTCATCTGATACCAACGGTGGATAGTGGGGGCAAGCTGATGCTGCTTACTTCGATTTCAGAAAAGCATTTGACTTAGTCGATAATGACATGTTGCTTACGAAATTGGCTGGTTTTGGTTTCACCCATTCACTACAGTTTTTCGCCAGCTATTTGAGGGATAGGCGGCAATATGTGGAATATGCGGGACACGTGTCAGATCCATATTTCACGAGATCAGGAGTGAGTCAGGGAAGTAATCTTGGACCTTTGGGGTTCCTCCTTGTGGTAAACGACTTGCCAGAAGTAGTCCGAGATTCTAACTGTTTTTTGTTTGCCGACGACCTCAAATTATCCCTTGCAGTAAGAAACGGTGATGATTGTGTCAGGTTACAGAGGGATTTTTTCAAATTCAAATTCAAATTCAAAGCATTTTATTTCAAATAAACCATTCACAGGCACTTTTGAAACGTCAAGGTCGGTCAGTCAAAAACATGGAAGTTATTTGCACGTTCCAAAGCGTAGATCTCTGTGGAGAAGAACGTGCAAGAAACTCCACGGACACTCTTTTAAATCATGTTCTGTTTTACAAAATTCCAAGTTACATATACTTGTTGCTTCTGCATGTGAGGACAATGCAAAGGAAAAAAAAAAAGGCTTATTATAAGAATTTTAAATATTAAGATTAAAATAAGCCAATGGCAGTTAAGAGATGACCAGTCTCAACCGACGGCGCCTGTTCACGAACATGACGCGTGTATCGGCACCCTTCAGCTCAACAATTTCGAAGGAAACCGAATGATCAAACCCACGCGCCGCCATCAGCGAGACATTTGAGTGAGCATGACATGCTCTCAACCACCATGCTCGTTCATGTCCAACAAGTAAAACTATAACTACTCACATAAAATGTAAATGGTTTCATGGTACTCACATTTACAAAATTTGAAAAATATGCTTCTACTTTACACAAAACTATGGTTGTCAATGACCAAATAATGAAAAATAAATTAATAAAGACAACGATTAAGTTCTTACATCAAAAAGAATAAATAAGTAATTATAATAATAATATAATTTGTATGTATATAAGAATAAATAAACGAAATAATGTAAGAACCTCTAAAAAAAACAAAGGAGCGAGCATCTCTTCCAAATATAAAAACCTAAAAAGTGGACCTAAGCAGCTGTGACTGTGGAGCAGGACCAGCATTTAGCCAAGCGTTTTTATCCAGGATATAATCTTCCAGTTTATAATACGCTTGTCTACATAGTGTGCGTTTTATGCATGCTTTAAATTTTCTCTCATTCAGTTCGAGAATATCAACTGGTATTTTATTATAAAATTTAATACAGTACCCCATAAAAGAAGTGTGTACTTTGGCCAATCTGAATCGGGGTTGATCTAATTTGTTCCTATTTCTAGTATTAAAATTATGCCTGTCACTAATCTTGCTAAAGAGATGAAGATTTTTCCGAACATACATAATATTTTCGTAAATGTATTGACAAGGTACCGTCATGATGTTGATATCCTTAAACAGTTCTCTTAGGGAATCACGCCGACGGAGATTGTAAATGGCTCTGATGGCTCTTTTCTGCAGGATAAATATAGACTCGATGTCTGCAGCACGTCCCCATAATAAGATACCGTAAGACATGATACTATGAAAGTAACTAAAATAGACCAGCCTCGCGGTATCTATATCGGTAAATTGACGGATTTTTCTGACAGCGTATGCTGCTGAACTTAGCCGTCCCGCAAGAGATGTTAAATGAGGACCCCATTGTAGCCTTGAGTCAAGCGTAATCCCCAGGAAAACCGTGTTTTCGACGAATTCAAGTTTCTCCTTGTTCAATACTATGTCGCAATCATTTCTTTTAACGTTCGGTAAGGCAAATCTGATGCATTTAGTTTTTTTCCCATTTAATACTAAATTATTAGCAGTAAACCAATTTTGGACCTGCTGTAGGGCGTTATTTACGTCGTCAAGATTTATGGAACGTCTATCTATCTTAAAAATTAAGGACGTATCGTCAGCAAATAATACCATATGAGGGTGATTTTTTAAAAGATGGGGTAGATCATTAATATATACTAGAAAGAGGAAAGGACCCAAAATAGAGCCTTGTGGTACCCCCATTTTGACTTTTAAACCCCGTGAATTGACACCATTTATTTGAACTTGCTTTTGACAGGGTGGTAAGTTGGAGCAAAGAAAATCTCCTGCAGTTCAATAGCTCGAAGTGTGTGACAATAACTTTTTCTCGTGCACACAATCCTATCGTAGGTAGCTACCATATCGACGGGTTGCCTATGGTACGGGTCACAGAAGTCAAGGACTTGGGGGTGAGTTTTAACACCACCTTGACTTTTCGTGATCACGTCATGAGTTGCTGCAGAAAGGCTTTCAGAAATTTAGGTTTTATGCTTCGTACGGTCCAAGGGTTCACGAACGTGAAAGCTATAATTACGTTATATAACGCACTGGTTAGGAGCCAGCTAGAATGTAACGCAGTCATCTGGTCTCCGCATGAAGCTAAATATAGTCTCATGCTGGAAAGAGTACAAAATAAATTTATTAGATATTTATATTTGAAGTCTATCCATTTTATCCTTTGATGTATCCCACCTTATTTATTTTAGGTATGGTGGGATACAATGAGTTAAGGGTTAGGAGGGATTTGGCACTCACCTCACATATATTTAAAATGTTGAGAGGGAAGTTGCACAATCCCATTATTTTAGGGCAGGTGAGCCTGTGTGTGCCCGATAGGTACGTGTGGCGACGACGTCGACCGCGCCTGCTGGTGGAGCCGCGCGGTCTGACCAACCTTCTAAGAGAGGCGCCGCTGACGCGTGCACTTCGCACGCTCAACCTGATTGCTAATGAGACGGACCTATTTTGTTGTACTCTGGGTAGTTCACAAAAAATGCATTATTTATAATTAGTTATAGATGTTAGTATAAGTTAGGATAAGCGCATTTATCGCATTGGGTTAAGCCTGTAATGATAGATGTAAGAAGAAATAAATAAATAAATAAATATTTAATCTTGACTTGACGACACTCAGTGTTAGTGGTGGTGGTGGTGGTAGTGGTATGAGATGAGTGGGATTTAGGTAGTAGTGCCAAAAATACATATTAAGAAAGATAAACAATGGATTTGTTTACAAAACATTCAATTTTCAGACAAATTTACAAATATATACGTATACACGGTGGTTAAGAGATAACAATTTTAAATAATAAAATAAGTACTATCAGGCTAATATAACATGAGATTATTACTTCTGTGTTGTGCGAATATTGATATCCAACCTGTTGTGTCAGCGATAGGTGTGGCAAAGTACGAGTATATAGCAAAATCTTAACCAGCACAAATTCAGACAGCGATAACAGCAGCACTGACTCGACTTCATGAACGGGGAGGAAACTTTCAACAACAAATCTGCACTTTAGACAAGGCTGTTGTAAACGTGGACATATGTATTTTTGCAAAAGGCCAAGTTTACGTGGCATTGAGCAGGGTAAGGTCATTGGAAGGTTTATTTATCAGTAATCTGGACCCGCGAAAACTCTTGTGCAACCCTCACGACGAAGCGTCCTTGAAAAAGTTAGAGAGACTGAGAAGTCTCGACACTGCTCATTACTCTCAGGTAACACAAATTGCATTGTCACTTGCAATGAAATATCCGTGGCAGTAATTTCACAAAATACTTAGTCAATTTTATTTATTTGACTCGCACTTTCGCGGTCCGAAAGGCCGTAACGCTCCTAGTGCTGGTCGAGTGATGGTAATGATGTTCCCCACACAGGACACATTAACGAAACATTTTCACAGGAGGTGACCGCTTCCCATGCCTCCTGATGAACCAGGGCCGGACGCGATAGGTTGCCATCACCGATCGCATCGCCCCGCCATATCCGAAACAGGTATCTTCCGAAACATTCGTGTCCGGTAAATACCTGCGTCAAGTGGAAGGTGAAGACGCCGTGACACCGCTCTAACCACTTCTCAAAGAAAGAACTTACCGCCGCAATTGTGGCGTGGACAGCGCTGGGTTGCTACAGTCACTATCTCCATACCATGAGATCCTGCCGGAGCTCCATCCGCTGTGCTGGGATTTGCCGCGGCAGAGGAGTCTCGCCCAGCGTAACGCCACCCAAAACGAACGCGAAGGTTCTCATCTCCAAATCCCATGGTGGCAGTCCAGCAAGGTCCTGCGGTATCCCCGGGCCAGCTGGATGAACATGACCCTCTTTGACGCGTTGAGATATCGGGCTGGACGGACGCCTCCTCAAAGTAAGCACACTCACCGGCGCTCCATAAAGAGCGTCAAGCCTCCGGCAGGAGGCGGAACCCCCCAGATGAACCACTTGAAGGCAGCCTCGGCTCGCCCCAGACAGGGAGCCAAACGTCGGAAATGCTCTACGAATTTCAACGACAAGCAATTTAAACGATATTCAAAGGAACTTTAATCTTGTTTAAGTTTTCACAGAATCCACAGAACTTGGCGGCCATTTAGATCTCAATTCTGTTTTCGCGAAGTCAACAATCTCGGATATTGTTAACATTGAACTTTGGCTCCCTTTTTCACATTTATGTTTTTGATGAGATTTTTATTTTACTTCCAGTACGAATCAATCAGTGTGAATTTATGTATATGTTTATATCGTTACGGGTAGTTAGAATCTAGGAAATCGGACTCCCAGTCTTGCCAACAGATTATGGAGGTCAAATGAAAAAGAATAAAATACTGGTATTTAGCTGCATTCGATTAGACTGCAAGCCAACCCCAACGTAAGTAGTTGGAAAAGTTTGAACAAATAAAAAAAAAACAAACGAAACCAGGTGACTGCTGAGGTGTTGTGAAGATGCGACACTGAGATTAAGACGCCGGGGACGCAGGGTCGTGACCATAGAAATATAAAAAACAGGAGAAGTGGCAAGGGGGCGAGTCAGTGTCGGCGCAACGTGATCACGCTGATCATGTCAAAGGCAAATGGCCGTCTCTGCCAACTAGTGCGCTTTCGACCACGATCGTGCCAAATTAAAAGAATTCCGTGTTATTCAGTGGTTTCTTGTAAAAACCGAAGCCTAAACCAAAACTTTGTATATTATGGAATCACTTACATACCATACCTAAATATAAGTATTTTACTTTATATGTCTTTAAAATCATTAAAACTACAAATTGTATAATATGTCTTGCTTTTATTATGTTATTCTTGTGTTCAAATATCACAGCGACTGTTCATATTTTGTAATAAATGCATTGCTCCTTATCCACTACCTAAGTTAGTCACTAAGTTTGAACAAGCAATGTAAAAATTACACAACGATACTTTAGTAGCGCATTCATCGCGTATTACGGCCGCTGCTTTTTGCGATGAGTTAATGAAGTCCATTGTGCAGATCAACTTACGTAGGTTATCGGCAAAAATGTCGATTGACGAAGGAAATCTTGCTAAAATAGTTGATTTTTCAATTTGTTAACTGTTTTTACTCGGTTAGAAGATCAAACAAGAAACGTTTTTTTACTTAATTTAATTATTTTACAGCGTAGTAGAGAAATGCGCAACTAACTTTCGTAAATTAATAAAATTTTAGGTTAATACTCGGTGGAGTGTTTATAATATTTTCTGGACATGCCATTTTTATTTATTTTATTTTTAGGACCCCAAAAACCTTTTTTGTACAATAATAAATGGAAGATTCGATAACTTTCCGATTTAATAATAATATATCTTTAATTCAGACATACGTCCATACATTTTTAACAAATGAAACGTTAGTACGGTTGTTAGTAGAACACATGAAAAATACAAATAACAGGGTGTTAGTAATTTGTTAGACATACTAGGTACTAGGACAGAATAGGTACGAGGACACATACTAATCTATTTCCTGTTTCTGAGTAAGTGAACACTCGCCCAGTAAACAGTAAACGGACCGTTTATTTTATCAATCACTAATCGATTTAGTCAATCACTAGCGTGTATGAAAAATACATTGCTTTTGTACAGCACAACAATAGCGTGCGCTGTTTTTGTGTGGGTAAGTTGTACGGTGCATAGTAAATACACCGTGTCTTGAAGAGATAAGGTTTATTATTGATTGTGTAGTACGTTCTGTTTTGAGGAATGCGGGTGTGTGCGGGACTGCGTATCTATTGCTTTTACTGAAGTGCATGTGTGTGTGTGTGTTGCCGGGTGGAAGGGATATACTGGAGACACAGGGTTCCGATACAGTTTCGTCTACCGGGCATATCTCCTTATTAATTATATATATGGTCGTGACCGCTCGCCACGTCCCATTACGGGGACGCAGCGACATCGAAGACGAAAGCTTGGCGTGATTTTTTTTCGACGCCAACACCATCTATCGAGCTTCAAAGAAATCGAAAACATAAATATTTAACTTCATGTATTTTTTTTTCTAATGAGTGGCAGAACAAATCGTAAATATTTTAAGGTTTTGATTAACTTCGCGTTGGTATAATTTTGATCATGTTTTTCACTGTTGTTTGTTGCAGGCTCGCTTTTACTTGTTTGTTAGCAATTTAAACATAGTATATGTTTTCTTAGATAATATGATATACATACATATTTGTAATGTGCTCGTCAAGACCTTTCTTTTGATACTAAACATGTCACAATTATCTAAATTTATTTTTTTCGTCGACATTAATTGACGTGTCAAGGTCACCATAATACATTTAGGAACAATTTATATAGCCTATGTCACTCGGAACGTTTCTGAGAACCTATTGATACCTCAATTATTAAAATCGGTTCAGTGGTTTAGGCGCTAGAGTGGAAGATACTTATATACATACATATATAGACTGCCAAAATCATAACCCTTCCTTTTGGCTTTGTCGCAGTCGGGTAAAAAGCTTAGTATGTCACTGACTTTTAGCTGTCAGTAACGTTACATTCATTGTCAGTCGTATACGTTACACTGCCAATTGTAACGTAGGTAACTGAAGTAACAACATATCACTTCTCAACTCAGAAAATCATTTAATTTAAGAATCTTAGTTTGACAATTAGCTCACCAATTTATGCATACCTGTATTCTACGACTAAATCTTCGAAGAAAGGCAACACCGAAGCACTTATAACATATTTTATAATAGAGCATAAAAAACCCTGACATAAAATTTGGCTAAAAACAGTTAGCAACCTCCGTCTTGAATGTTTTAGTCGATTACACTGATTCTGACTGCAAAATGATACTTCGCTTTGCTTGTTTATGGTCAAAATGTTGCCAATTTTATGAATATGTAATAAATCATAGGGTAAAATGTTTAAGTTTCTCGAAATCATCATGAGTTTTATTTTTTTGTGTTCCGTCCACTGCTGAACGTAAGCCGGGACCCCAAAGAGCGCCAACCATCCCCGTCTTGAGCAGTCCGCATCCATCCGCTGCCAGCCACCTTCTTTAAACCATCGATCCATCGTGCCGCAGAGCCTCCCACACTATGTTTGCCCATACGCGGTCTCCTCTCTAACAAATGTCTGCTCCATCGACCGTCTATCCGTCTGCAGACATGGCCGGCCCACTTCCACTTCAGCATGTTGATTCTACGCGCAATGACTTTAGTTCACTGACGAATGACTTATTGCGAATTCTATCCACCAGAGAAAATTGATTACCCGAGCATTGCTCTCTCCATTGCACGCTGAGCAACCTTGAATTTGTGGAGCAGGCCTATGGTGAGTGTCCACGTTTCGCCTCCGTAAGTTCTTACGAGTAGGTCGCACTGTTTATAGACCCTGGTCTTACCGAATGCCGTCCAGTCCAAGCGAATTCTGCTAGATTGCTATTCTGTCAAAGACAATTTCGTGGCTATCGGCTGCGACGAGCTCGTCGACGAGACAGCCTTGAGATCGCCCGAGCGTGTGGTGCTGATTCAAACCGTATTCACTAACGTGGCTGTGGTCGTGGACGAACTGTAGGCTGTAGCCTCTCGTCGCTGTTTCGTACGCGAATTAGGGCCTTGAAACAAATTGTGTAAATCATAATCGAGCAATCTCGACTGAGAAATTTAAGGGCTTAAAATTTAAATAAATGTCTATCTTTAAGTATTTTAAGGAATAGAGTAAAACTATGCATATATTCCATAATTAGAAGAATTTTTTGCCTATTTAATGTTACTAGGCTGAATGACGATACCTTTGCCTACTTCGAGCAACTCAAAGCGACGATGAAAACGAACGTGTAATGTAAACAAAAGCAACAGACGCAACGCTAACAAAACCACTTGAGTTTTTAGTTTGAAAACTTTTATTTGTGTCAACATCAGCAGCTATTGCTTTGAACTTTTTAGATAGTTCTGTGGCCAAGAGGATAAATAAATAAACCTTATAATCCAGTCATTTTAGGCATTTTATATCCCAATCTGGGGAAAAATTCTTTAATTAAACATTTATCACTCATTATGATAACTATTTAAGAGCATAAAATAACTAAATAAACGTGTTCAACATTCAAGAAATAATTCTCAACTGAACTAAACTCAGTCTGACTGGCAGTAGCAGGTATAAAGGGACGGGTCTCGGAACAATGAAATACGAAACATCTGCCAGTGAAGGTCATTAGAATGAGATATAGTACGTCTTACTAAAAACCTAAACCTCTATACGATAAAATATATATCTTTCTCAAAACATCTAAATATAAAATAAAAGATTTTGAAACACTTACAAACATTAATAAAAAGCAATAGAGTTTACGCCTTGGTGTACGGTATACAATACCGTATGTGAGTGCATTCTAGTCGCTTTCTCAGCACTATAATCCGAAAACCGTTAATTTTACAGAAAAACTGTAAGAGACATTTTTTGTAGACAATTTTATGAGGAACAATTTTTATAATAACCTCTATTGACCTCCGAGCAATAGGTCGCGAAATATTTGCAAAAAACTGATTTTCGTGACCTTTTGACCTTTGTCATTTTTTTAGCCGACACGACATCGATGTCGATTTTTCACAACTTCATAATAACGCCGTAATAAAGGTGTATACAAAAAATCAGCTCACTAGGAATTTTTCCCCAGATAAAACCTAAAATGACTGAACTATTATGAAATGTGAAGTATTTTCACTATTACTACAAACATGGGTATTAAATTAAAGTCCCACAATAATTTTTAATATTCTATGAATGTTGTCAAGGAACATTGTATTTTAAGCATACCAGTGCGGTCCCATCCCGTGGGCAAGTAGAGATGTTAGGTTAGTAGAAAGTTTGGAAGAGCGACGTTGTAGCGACAAATCGTCACTTTTCTTAGCTTTTTCTAATAAATGAAGCGTTATAATCAACCGAGCTGCCATTTAATATACTTAAAAGACAAAAAAAAAGTAAAATGCAAGAGTCGAACGCGCGAATATTATAGCTTTTGGATTTAACAATTCGAAGCGAGGCTGTGTGTGAGGCTGTTAGCGTATTCGTCGCTGTTTTTTCGTAGGGAATACCAAAATGTATGAACAACTGTCAATAGTGTCAATTTGCTCGCCGTTGGATAGTTTTAACTCACGGCCGTCACAGCCTTGAGCGCTAGTGTAGCTTTCCGCAACTTAGGTATTGAATACGGAACTGAGTTTCACCGCTGCGGCATAGCTGTACACAAAGCTGAATCTTTAGAGAATAGCATAACTGGTCGCTTCCTAGATATTTGTAGTAGATATGAGCTCCGCCGTCGCCGTGGATCTAAACGGCACGCCGCCGCCGCTAAAATGATCCGGCGCGCCGCCGCGAAGCATTTTTTTTTACTAAGGTTCATGTTCGTAACAGCGACAAAGTATGCAAGCGTTTTACACGAATTTTAACATTGAATATTTACTAAAAATGTTTTAACTAACGTCAGCCATACCTAGGATGAGATGGCGAGACGACCTAGACGCCTACTGCCGGGGTTGGTTCGAGCTGGCTCGGTACAAAAAATCCTTTTCCCAGCAGTGAGACAGTACAGGCTAAATAAAATAAAAAAGTGTCCTGTATAGCTCCATCTCTCTCACATCACATCAGAACCATAACGGAATTGGTACGTCATAGTAGACCCAGGCCGGTCAGTTTTGAGGTCTGCCGCTACACCAAGTCGATTGACCATATATTCAAGTAAGTACTGAGATGTCCATTGTCCGTATGCGGCGACAATGAACGTCCAAACCATGGACCAGCAAACTGAACAAAGCATAGATACTACGTCGAGAGGTTAATCAGCTGGATGTAAGTTACTCGAAATGGTTGGCAATGTTAAAACATGAATACTCACTATAGACAAGCAACTCAGAACATTTTATGCTCTGAGCAACGCTCTGAGGGATTCACAGGGTGACATCAGCTAGATGAGAGTTGTCGAGAATCGAGATGAGTGACAGGCTCTGCTCTAGATTGACGATGACAATAGGGGCAGAGCCCAAAATGGACTACTGGTGGGTAGTTGTAACAGTCACACGAAGAAAAATTTGCTCTCTATTCAAAATTAAATATTATTTAATTAATTAATAGTTTACAAATATTTATGACTTATTTTAAAAGTTTATAGTTAGTACCTGCTGGTGTAGCGTTATCTTTTTGCAATTCCCACTTTTAACTACTTTCACTACAACATCACAATGGATTCACTGTCAAGCACTTTGAGTGAAATGAAAGAGTTGTTCCAAGCGAGAATGTCGGCCTTTGAAGGAGAATTGAAGAAGGCCCCTTCATCACCCATCACAGCTCCTAGCCTGGCTGCGGAGTTTTCAACGTTCCGGGCATTCATCACTCAAGCTCTCAATAGCCTTCAGCGACAGGTGGAGCTACTTGCTCGCAGTGTCGACCAAATCGAGATGCGTGGGCGGAGGAAAATCTTACTTCTGCATGGTGTGGAGGAGGAGCAGAAGGAAGACACTGCCAAAGTTATCGCCAAGGTGGTCTGTAATACACTGCAGCTAAAGGAGTTCACTGTTGCTGACATCAGCCGATGTCACAGGATGGGGCGAGCAGTGGCTAGTAAAACCAGGCCTATCTTATTCAAGGTTGGTAATCTGGCACTCCGGGATAAGATTTGGTTTTCGAAGGCCAAGTTACGGGCTTCAGGCGTCACTATGTCCGAGTTCCTGACGAAGGGGCGTCACGACGTGTTCCTGGCTGCGAGGGAGAGATGCGGCGTCTCCAAGAGCTGGACTAAGGCGGGCTGCGTGTACATCCTCGGTCCCAATAATACGCGGCACCGAATCGAGTCCCTTGCCGAATTGGACAGGATAGCACCGATTCCCAGTGACCCCGAGCCTGCATCGGCAGTGACAGACTCTGTTCCGACCGCTGCAGCTGCGAAGACTGGAAGGTTGAAGCGTGCTGTTTTGAAGAAGTGATTTGGTTCTTTTGAAGCCGTTTGGAAGGCCCGGGTAACATTTTGTTTTGTTTTTACCTCCGTTTATTTTTATCGTATTTGTTTGTGTAATAACTAGATTTGACATTTATACTACCTGACTTGTCAATGTCAGTGTCATGTCGTTGTCGATTACGTTCCGTTCCGTTTTAGGTAACTCTATGAAATCAAAAACAAGTAACGGTGCACTGGCAAGTTGTAATATTTGTTGTATTTATGTTACTTGTATCTCGTGTTTTATGTTTAGTCTGTTACCTTTGTTACCCGAAATTAATTAATCAATTGTTCATAAATTGTAAGTAGTTTTTAATGTAACAATAACTTATTAGCGCTACCGGCAGGTGAATTTGTTATTGGTTTTTAGGTATTTTAATTGTAGTTATAATATATATATATTTATGTCAATTCTTGAAAGTAGTGATGATAACAGTTTTTTTTCTTTGTCAAGTAACGATGACAGTTTTGTAAGTGTTCCTTGTTTAGCAGACAGTCTTAATGCGCAGTTTTCTGATGTTCGTAAGAATTTTAATGTTATACACATTAATGCCCAAAGCATTCCGGCTCATTTCCACGATATGCTGGCAAGTTTTGACTGTAAAAATATACATGCCATTCTTATTTCCGAGTCATGGCTTAAAGCTTGCCTCCCTTCTACTAGTTATTCTCTTCCTGGCTTCGTGCTTATAAGAAACGACCGGACAGGTGGTGGTGGAGGTGGTGTTGCTATGTATCTCCGCGCTTATATTCCTTTCTCTATAGTCAATGTATCAGCGCAGCCACCACCATCAAATGCTGGTGAACATCTTTTTGTTGAGGTCGAACTAAATCACACTAAATTACTTCTTGGCGTCTATTACTGCCCCTCTTTACGCGTTAATTTCTTTTCATCTTTCGAAAAGCTTTTAGAAATGCTTATCCCTTCCTACAGTCATAGCATAATCATGGGTGATTTCAATACTTGTCTCCTGAAGAAAGACCATCGTTCTTCTTCCTTAACTAGTATTTCAGCTTCTAGTAATCTTACCATTCTTCCGCTAAGTGCCACTCACCATTTTCCAAACTGTACTCCTTCACTTCTTGACTTAATTTTGGTCTCTTCACCTGATCGCGTCGCTAAGCATGGGCAATGCTCAGCCGATGCCTTTTCCTATCATGATCTAATCTTTCTCTCATATAAAATTCGTCCTCCTAAGGCTAAAGCCAAAATACTCATGCAACGCAATTTTGGTGGTATGAGCGTTGACAGTCTTTGCGAAGATGCTAGCAATATAGACTGGTCTCCGCTATTTACGTCTACTTCAGTCGATGATAAAGTTAAATTTTTCACGACTAAACTTGTTGAGCTTTACGATCGACACGCTCCTGTTCGAGCTGTCAAGGTAAAACATATGCCGGCGCCGTGGTTGACGGATGAGATTAAAGCTGTCTTGAATAAAAAAGCTACAGCCAAGTCCAAATTTAAGCGTCGCCCTAATGCCGCTAACAGGGAAAGGTATGTCTCAATTCGTAAACACTGCAATAAGGTGTGTAGGAATGCAAATCGCCATCACATTCATGATTCTGTCCAAAACGGGGACACAGCCAAAGTTTGGAAATTTCTTAGGTCATTGGGGGTCGGTAAAGCCCAACAGGAAACTGTCCCTAAAGATATTGACATTGATGCAATGAATACTCATTTTTCTGCTTCGTCTAATTGCGATAGGACAACAAAGTTAAATACTTTGAATTATCTTTCATCTCTTCCGACTCCCAGCTATTCTCCATTTACTTTTGGTCAATTTTCCGCATGTGATGTTAAGAAGAGCATACTATCTATTACTTCAAATGCAGTAGGAAGCGACTGTATCAGCCGTAAAATGTTACTCCCAGTGCTGGATTTAATCCTTCCCGTCATCTCCCACATCCTCAATTTTTCTGCATCTAGTGGTGTCTTTCCAAGCTCATGGAAAGATGCTCAAATAATTCCTTTACCGAAAAAGTCCAATCCCACCTCCTTCTCCGAATACCGTCCAATATCCATATTACCATTCCTTTCCAAAGTCCTCGAACGGTTAATCCACAATCAAATAAGCGCTTTCCTTTCCAAAAATAATCTCCTCAACCCTTTCCAGTCTGGTTTCCGTCCTGGTCATAGCACTACTACAGCGCTTCTGAACATTACTGAAGACATAAGGTCAGCCATGGAAATTGGAAATGTAACAGTTTTGGCTCTACTGGATTTCAGTAATGCATTTAACACTGTGGATTTCGATGTTTTGCTTGGTATTCTTTGCTCTTTAAACATATCTCCATCGGTAATTGACTGGTTTCGTAGTTACCTGTTCGGTCGCCGGCAACGTATCTGCATCGGAGAGACTATGTCTTCCTGGTGTAGTACTTCCGCCGGGGTACCACAGGGTGGCGTTTTATCTCCTTTACTTTTCGCAGTTTTCATTAACTCAATCTCCTACGAATTAATTTC
Organism: Lacanobia oleracea; assembly: GCA_950371165.1. Classification (NCBI taxonomy): domain Eukaryota; kingdom Metazoa; phylum Arthropoda; class Insecta; order Lepidoptera; family Noctuidae; genus Lacanobia; species Lacanobia oleracea. The sequence goes on from OX493408.1 coordinate 942,983, forward strand.
TTCTTACCACCTTTATGCAGATGATCTTCAAATTTACACGCGAACTCCTCTTGGAAATCTGTCCGAGGCTATCTTGTCCCTAAACCGTGATCTGGCCCGTATAAGCGACTGGAGCAAGAACTATGGACTTACGGTGAACCCCATAAAGACACAGGTTGTGGTGGTGGGCAGTTCTAGGACGATCTCAAAGATTGACTGGACGACTCTTCCCCAAGTTTATTTTGATAACTCAGTTATTCCGTTTAGTGAAAAAGTTAAAAATTTGGGGGTTTTTATTGACGTGAACTTTTCTTGGACTACCCAGCTACAGGAAGTTAGTCGCAAGTTATTCGCATCTGCTGCATCCTTAAGAAGGCTGCGTAATTTTCTGCCGACTGCCACCAGGATTGCGCTTGCACAATCTCTTCTTTTACCCATCCTTGATTATGCTGATGTCAGCTATCTTGATCTCACTGAAGTACAACTTAATAAACTTGAGCGACTTCAAAATTTCTGCATAAGGTTTATATTTGGTTTGCGCAAATATGACCATGTTTCAGAATTCCGTGTTAAACTCAAGTGGTTGCCTATCCGCCTTCGCCGGAATGCCCATATTCTTTCCCTCTTGTACAATGTGCTTTTTTCCCCAAACACCCCTCTATACCTAAAGAAACGCTTCCAGTTTCTTTGTGACTCCCACACAAGATTTCTTAGGTCATCAGATAACTTAAAACTTAAAATGCCAATGCATTCCACAATTTTTTTAGACAAATCTTTTACAGTTCAGGCCGCTCGTTTATGGAATGCTCTGCCTGTGTCAATTAAGCGCGCGCAATCACTGCCTGTTTTTAAAAGACTAGTTAAGGAACATTACTTGTCACTATGATATTTTAATTATTAGTATATCCTCTTCCTATATATTAAGTATGTATGTATTTGTGTATATATTTTTGTGTATTGTATGATTTTTATAATGTTTCAGTTCATATTTATTAACTACGTATATTTCTCTGTTAAAATTGTTTACTATGTTTACACCAATTGCAGCCCCATGTCATGTCCAGGCTGTCTCTTTCCATTCCAGGTTGCCTGGAAGAGATCGCGGAACGCGATAAGGCCGCCGATTGTATGTTGTTTTAGTTTAAGATATTCTTTGTTTTCTTTTTTTTTTTTTTTGGTGTACAATAAAGCATATATAAATAAATAAATAAATAAATAATGGATTTGAAATTTAAAGTTTTTTTTTTTTTATTTCACGCCGCCCCCCGTTAGATGGCTATATTCTTTAAAGCGCTCCTTTAGTGATTGGTTCAAGGCCGCGCTGCCGGCACGCCGCCGCCGCCGTCAAAACTCGCCCACCGCTCATATCTAATATGTATTCTTGCACAACCTCGAGGGCAGCGCCATTTACTCACGGATCAATCAATCCGTGCCTCCATGACATGCCAGACGCACTACAGCATCTCTGCAGCCCCAACAACATCCTAAAAGAGTAAAAGCATTACTGTATTGTAAATATCTATATTATCTATATTATCTATATTATCTATAGGTACAATCGTTTTTGGAGCTCCCTATAGGTACAGCAAGAAGAAAACGAATTCCTTTTCTGATTGTCTCTTGAAGAGAAAAGTCAATCACGTGGTATGTGTGCGCTGTCAAGTAGAAGGTAACTCCGTCAACTTTTAGAATCGTCATATCTGCGGAATGGTTATGCTTAGGAAAAACTGGTGTAGAGCAAGTCGGACTCGTGCACCGAGGTAGTATTATAAATTGTTCAGGAATCAAGTCTCGCAGTTTTTTCATAACATTGCGGCATAAACGGCCATATATTTATTTTATGTTAACTTATAATAATGTTTTTTTTATAGCTTCAAGGGACCGTAGACCTGAGTATATGGTAACCAACTCGATATCTCCATGCGTTCCCGACCCGACATAAAAATTCTTGACAGACAGACCGACGGGCAACAAAGTGAACTATAAGGGTTCCGTTTTTTCCTTTTGAGGCACGGATTAAAAAGAATAACACCATTTTTGTAGACAGTTAAATTAACTGTCTACAAAAATGGTGTTATTCCCGTTCGGCGGACTAAAGCACATAAGTCAAAAAAATGCTTTATTTTTTCTTTGTACTAAAATTATTAATTTAAATCAATACATCGGCAGACTAAAGCACATAAGTCATATCGCTTGTTCGGGCTTGAATCTAAGTGGCGTCCTTTTTCAACCTCTTGAATCCCATTAATCTTGCGGCGTTATAAAAAACATAAGTTGAGTTATGTTAAAAGGAACACTTGAAGCTCTCGGACTTCATGGACACAGAAAGTGACTTATGTTATTAGGAACGTCAAGTGCGTCGTATTATCTCGATTTTTAATTCGAGGGTAGGTACTCAAATTATTATTTATTGCTTACAAAAAACTGAAGTGGTAACTGTAGTGATTTGGGTCACACTAGTCGAGTTAGTTTTGCTCTGATTTGTTAACAGAACAGTTGTGGTGTGTGACATTTTATTTAAAAATATTCCCAATTACTATGGATTGTCAGCGAGGAAAGAAATTAGTTGAGATGGTGATGAGGAGAAACACAAATGTTGAAGGTAAGTTTGCCATGTTTGATTTAAATCAGAAAGTAATATATTTATCTTTCATTGTAGTTTTAGCAGAAATCATCAGTGATTTGTTCATTTTAGCATCAATCATAAATAAATGATTAAAATAATATTTTTTTTAGCCTCTACAGTATGTTTTTATTTTTAGATGAACGAAATGAACAGCCATCTACAGGCACAATAGAGGAAGAAGAACCAATGCCTTCCACATCATCAGGCCACACTGGCGTCATGTTTATTAATCGAGAAATGGATTTCTCAAGTGATGATTCTGTTCTGGATCCACATTTCGAACTCTCTGAAACAGCAGTAGATTCGTCGACATCCACCGATACTGACCGAAGAGCCGACAGGCCACATGCGGTCGAAACATCTCCAAAAAAAAGTATTCGCATTACGAAACAAGAAAAGAAAATAAAACGCAACACAGGTCAGTCTTATAAAACATTAAAAGGTAAAGTTGTTTCCAGCAGAACAATGAAAGAGCTAGGGACGTGTCGAATGAAATGCAAGGAGCGTATATCATTGAACGATAGACAAGCTATTTTCAAAGAATATTGGCAAATGGGAACATATCTCAAGAGAACAACTTATATGGCATCTTTAATTGATATACACGACAAGGCCACTCAAAGACAACGCACACTAGATCCTGACCAACAAAAGAATCGCATGAAAACATACAAATATTTTTTATTAATTCACGGGAAGCGTGAACCCATTTGTCGGGGATGCCTTTTAAAGACGTTAGGCGAAAGCGATAATTTTATAAAAACAGTTGCCACGAAAAAACGGTCGTCGATAGGTGGCACTCAAACAGATGATAACCGTGGGAAGAGTATTCCCAAACATAAGATTTCTGATGAAAAAAGACAAGAAATTAAGGAACATATTTTATCATTTCCATCCTATGAGAGCCATTACACAAGAAAAACTACATCAAAAAAGTACTTGCCTTCTCATCTAACTATTACGAAAATGTATGATTTATTTTGTGAAAACCGCGACAGTCCACCTTCAGTAAAAATTTATAGTCAAGAATTCCACAAATTAGGATTATCGTTCAAAAAGCCCCGTGCCGACACATGTTTTACTTGTGATAAATTCAAGATGCAAATTCAACTATGTCAGGAAGATCAGGTGAAAACGGAACTCAACATGAATATCACAAGACTGCCGCAGATCAAGCATACGAAATGAAAAAATGTGATACTCAAGTAAATAAAAGTGACAGTACTGTGCAAGTTTACACATTTGACTTACAACAGTGTTTACCAACTCCAGCCCTCAGCTCTTCTGTAGCTTTCTACAAACGCCAGTTGTGGACGTTCAACCTGACTGTCCATGACATCAAAACTGGAAAAGCTGTGTGTTACATATGGTATGAAACCATAGCTGCTAGAGGAGCTAATCAAATAGCATCATGTCTTTTCAAACATCTTCAAACATACGTACCTGAGAATACAAAACATGTAATATTTTATTCTGATACTTGTGGCGGTCAGAACCGAAATTCTCATGTCAGTTCAATGTTGACTTGGGCTTTGCAGAAGTTAGACATAGATGTCATAGACCACAAGTTCATGGTTCCGGGTCATAGCCACTTGGAAGTGGACACGGATCATAGCATCATTGAAAAAAAGAAAAAGAAAACGGATTTGCAGATTTATCACCCGCATGATTGGATTCAACTCATCAGATCGAGCAGTAAAAAATTTGAAGTTGTCGAAATGCGCAGTTCCGACTTTTTGGATTTTTCTTCATTGCTAAAGGGTCCTTTAGTATTAAGAAACAAAGATGTAGAAGGGCGACAATTTAAATGGCTCGATAAAAAGTGGTTGCGCTATGATTCTGAATTTGGCGTAATCTCCTACAAAGACACATTGGACACGGAATGTAATTTTTACAAATTTAACTTGAAACGTCGAGTGTCTGCCATACCTGACACTATTCCTGTTATATCGGTACAGCCCTTACCGATATCAAAAGAAAAGAAAGATGATCTGATTTCTTTACTCTCCTTAATACCCGACGTTTTTCATAGATTTTATTTAGATTTACCTTCTGTAAACAATGTACGTAATACTGACCCTGATATTTTAGATAGTGAAGAAGATGAATAAATAGTTAAATATAAATTATAAATATAAGCTAGTATATAAATGATGCATGCTAAATTAATTTTACGTTCATAGAAGTAACTTTTGAATGTCAACTAAAACATAGTTTATAATTAAATTTACTGTTCTCATACACTTAAGTCACAAGTACCTACTAGGTACACAGTGTTCTTTCTAACATAAGTCACTAAAATCGCTTTTTATTATATTTTTATCAAATTATATTTACGTGCATGTTAGTTTTAATTAAAAACATCTCAATATTCCAATAAAGTTGAATTTATAGTTTAACGCAATTTTTTTATACAGTTTTTAGTTGTTCCTGAAAAGTTTCACTTTTGGACTTATGTTTTTTAGTCTGCCAGCCCTAGTTATGATCTACCTACTATTGTTAAAATGTATGTTATCAGTAAATTAGCTAATGTACCTTTATGAGAGAAATAAACTATATGTTATGTTATGTTGTCTGAGCTATATTTTTGATAAAACTTACCGTTTTCGAGAAAAATCCAAAAAACCGAAAATGTTGGCTTGACCTTGAATTACTTTTTTAGCACACATGGGATATTTGCCACGTTATTTCTGCTGGTGTACCCAGTCTCTACCAAAATTCAGCTCTGTCGGAGTTTTTGTTATTTGAAATGACTAATTTGACCGGACTAATATTTTCACTAGATATTGAATAAACGGCAGCAGGTGAGCGCTAGTTCGCGATGGGCGTGGAGCGCGTAGTGCACGGCGTGCGCGTGGCGGCCGTGAGCGAGGTGAACAGCGCGCAGTACGACGCGCTCGTGCTCGTGACGTCGCCCGGCCTGGCGCCGCCGCAGGCGCTCGAGGACTTCGTGGCGGACGCGCGCCAGCTGGACGCCGACCTCGACAAGGTGCGTGTGCCGCACGCCAGGCGCGCCGCGCGTCGAGCGTCGAGCTCGGCGCGACTGACGTGCTCCTGTGTTGCAGACGACGTGCGTGCTGCGCTGCGCGCGCGTGTCGGGCGCGCGCCTGGTGCTGTCGGGCACGGGCGCGCTGTCGCACTATGACGACGTGCGCAGCGTGCGCGAGGCGGCGCGCGCGGGGCTGCTGCGCGCGGCGGCGGCCGGCGCCACGCGCCCCGTGCTGGTGCTGCAGCCGCACGCGCGCTGGCCCGACGCCGACCTGGTGGTGCTGCTCGCCGCGCTCGAAGCGCTCTACGTGGTGAGTACTCTCATCTATTCCACATCTGATAGTGAATTTATTTATTTATTTATATACCTACTGGGCATGGGAGGACCTATCACCGCCCATGAAAATTTGGGAAGTCACGTTAGTAGGTAGTAAACGTCTGTTCGCGTGTCCAGCCGCTGCAGATCCGCGAGTCGTTCCCCGAGCAGGCGCACAAGCTGACCGCGCTGGGCGTGTACGCGGAGGGGCTGCGCACGCCGCTGGACGAGCTGCTGCGCGAAGCTGCCGCGCTCGACATTGCCAGGTAATGCACACTCACCTGGCTGTGCCCGAACTGTTCTAAAAGCGGGGAGTCTGCTGCGCACGCCGTGCACGGCGGCGTACCTACGTGACGTGTTGGCGTGTGTCTGTGTCTGTACTGTAGTATATGCGTGGCGCGCAGGGGCGTAGCGCGCGACATCGGCGGCGCGGACCCGGAGCGCATGACGCCGCTGCGCACGGCGGCGTACCTGCGCGACGTGTTCGCGTGTGTCTGTGTCTGTACTGTAGTATATGCGTGGCGCACAGGGGCGTAGCGCGCGACATCGGCGGCGCGGACCCGGAGCGCATGACGCCGCTGCGCACGGCGGCGTACCTGCGCGACGTGTTCGCGTGTGTCTGTGTCTGTACTGTAGTATATGCGTGGCGCGCAGGGGCGTAGCGCGCGACATCGGCGGCGCGGACCCGGAGCGCATGACGCCGCTGCGCACGGCGGCGTACCTGCGCGACGTGTTCGCGTGTGTCTGTGTCTGTACTGTAGTATATGCGTGGCGCGCAGGGGCGTAGCGCGCGACATCGGCGGCGCGGACCCGGAGCGCATGACGCCGCTGCGCACGGCGGCGTACCTGCGCGACGTGTTCGCGTGTGTCTGTGTCTGTACTGTAGTATATGCGTGGCGCGCAGGGGCGTAGCGCGCGACATCGGCGGCGCGGACCCGGAGCGCATGACGCCGCTGCGCACGGCGGCGTACCTGCGCGACGTGTTCGCGTGTGTCTGTGTCTGTACTGTAGTATATGCGTGGCGCACAGGGGCGTAGCGCGCGACATCGGCGGCGCGGACCCGGAGCGCATGACGCCGCTGCGCACGGCGGCGTACCTGCGCGACGTGTTCGCGTGTGTCTGTGTCTGTACTGTAGTATATGCGTGGCGCGCAGGGGCGTAGCGCGCGACATCGGCGGCGCGGACCCGGAGCGCATGACGCCGCTGCGCACGGCGGCGTACCTGCGCGACGTGTTCGCGTGTGTCTGTGTCTGTACTGTAGTATATGCGTGGCGCACAGGGGCGTAGCGCGCGACATCGGCGGCGCGGACCCGGAGCGCATGACGCCGCTGCGCACGGCGGCGTACCTGCGCGACGTGTTCGCGGGCTCGGCGGTGGCGGTGCGTGTGGTGGACGACCGCGCGGCGCTGGAGCGCGAGTACCCGCTGCTGGCCGCGGTGGACCGCGCCGCCGCCTCTGTGGAGCGACACCGCGGTGAGCATTCAATACTCTTACATCACTACTCCACAACAGATTCACGCTAAAAAACGTGCAAACTTTAATTCCATCTCTATTTAACCCTTTGATGGCGAAAATTTTAATTTAATAAAATCCATTTGGTGTTGAGTCTGAGTCCCGATTGTGTGCGCAGGGTGCGTGATCTTCCTGGAGTACGTGCCGCAGAGCTACGAGCGCACCGTCATGCTGGTCGGTAAGGTGAGTGCGCGAGCATTTAGTAATTGTGATGCCGAAAATAAATTAGTGTTAAGTGACTTAACGTCTGACCACTGTGGTCTATTAGTTATTAGCTTACCTATGCCGCTAAATTCAAAGCCGCATAAAATTGAATGCAGGCCTTATACAGCTAGACGTTGCAGTAAGTTCAAAAATAATATAGCTAATAAAATTACACCGTCTTTGATAGAACATGAGGATCCAAATAAAATGTATGGAGCCCTTTTTGATGTTGTGCAAAATGAATATCAATCCACTTTTAAGACAAAAACCATAAACATTAAAGGTGAGAAAATTAAAAATTCTAATAATAAATTAAAATCCACTTGGGTAATCATTTAACAATGAAACGGGCAAATCGGTTAGACGAGACAATCAGAGATTATAGTCGACAACAAATCAGTGACTGATGCTGCAGACGCAGCTCAGGCATTTAATGATTTATTTCCAATATTCCTATAACTATAACTCGCTCCTTAAATTCATCCCCTTCTAAAGCTTCTTTTTAGTTCTGAGCACGTTACACCACGTGATGTAGTTGACGTTGTAGCGGCATCAAGGCCGCCACAAGAAAAACCTACGAAGCAAATCTACATCGCAACAAAAAGCACCGCGACGCCATCTATCCGATTAGCAGCGAACTACAACGTTGAAATCCTGCATCGCGCAAGCAGAGTTTACCGTGCGATTTGAACATATACATCAGCCCGAATATCAACTATCGGGCAGTAGCCCGCCAGGCACAACAGCCGCCTGGTCGGAGGATCCTCCTTTCCATTTGAGGTGCGCGAGACTTTACTCTCTGTTCCGCGTACCTCCAGACTGGTGACCCTCGACAAAGAACGTCAGCGCAGCCTTCGTGGAACTACTTCAGCGTGACGTGTCATCATCACTTCTCCTCATCGTGACCTCAAGCTCTCGAGCAGCGAGTCATAGAGCCAGCGAGTACCTATGGCTTCTAAGGGTATCCTGACCACCAGCATGCAGCAGCCGCGCATTCCTGTTCAGCATCCTCAGCCTCAATCATCACCCCGACTCACTGGGGTACCGCATACAGTTCCGACTCACCGTGAACTCTGCGACTACCGGTTCCGACTCACTGGAGCCAGCAGCAGCACCACTCCGACTCACTGGAGCCTGCAGCATCATCCCGACTCACTAGGATCTCATCACCCCGACTCACTGGGGTACCGCATATAGTTCCGACTCACCGTGAACTCTGCGAATACCGGTTCCGACTCACTGGAGCCTACAGCATCATCCCGACTCACTGGGATCTCATCACCCCCACTCACTGGGGCACCGCATATAGTTCCGACTCACCGAGAACTCTGCGACTTCCGATTCCGACTCACTGGAATCAACCTTCAACTGGCTTGGCAAGCATCTCAAGATGCATGGACGACTCATCCACTATCGACCTCCGGTCTCCGGAGGGGAGTGATGTAGCGGCATCAAGGCCGCCACAAGAAAAACCTACGAAGCAAATCTACATCGCAACAAAAAGCACCGCGACGCCATCTATCCGATTAGCAGCGAACTACAACGTTGAAATCCTGCATCGCGCAAGCAGAGTTTACCGTGCGATTTGAACATATACATCAGCCCGAATATCAACTATCGGGCAGTAGCCCGCCAGGCACAACAGCCGCCTGGTCGGAGGATCCTCCTTTCCATTTGAGGTGCGCGAGACTTTACTGAGCCCACCAAAAGCTTGTTGAGCGAAGCCTGGTGTAGGGCCGCCTCTGGGATGAACCGCCTGTAAAAGTTGACCATCCCCAAAAACCTTCTCAACTCTCGTACGGTTTTTGGTGTTGGGAAGCTGTTGATTGCCTCAACCTTATCTGGTAATGGTTCTGTGCCGCTAGATGTTATAAGGTAACCACAATACACTTAAATCTAAAAACACAGGTGACTTTTGAGGGTCCATAAAACTTTTGAGTAATATAATAGACATGTTAGCTTCCCTATCTTGCTGTCATCATCATCATCTGCCTAGCCTTTTCCCAACTATATATTGGGGTCGGCTTCCAGTCAAACCGAATTCAGCTGAATACCCATTAACTGAGTAACACGGTACTTCTTGGCAAGACTGGAGTCAGATTTACTGGCTTCTGACAATCCGTAACGACTGCCAAAGATCTACAAATAACAGCCGAGACCAACGGCTTAACGTGCTTTCCGAGGCACGGAGGAAACTCGTTATGTTAAGATGGTCACCCATCCACAGACCAACCTTGGCAAGCGTTGCTTAACCTTCAAGATCGACCCGTGCGGCTGTTATTATTTAGCCACGAGCTCCACTCCTTTGATTGCGTACACCATGACACGCTTTTGCGTAAACTACGTCACTACGGTCTCCAAAGCGAAGATCTTAACGTAGGTAATTGATACATATTTACACAATAAGGAATATGCATGTAAAACATACGAGTATGTATCATCTGTACAGTTTATCTAAAAATATACAAAAATGTAATAGTAACGGTGAAAACAGAATCAAAATTTCTCGAAAAGCGAACGAGATATAATTATTTTAAACAAATATATCTGTCCCTCTCGCGAAAACGCTGTTGTCTATGGCTATATAGGCGTCATAGACGATGACGTCAAAGATTTAATCGGACATCTCTTACTAATTGTAATCTTTGAAGCTTTATATCTTCATTGCTGATGAAGGTATTTAAAAAATATTTTCACGATTGTTATTAGAGCTCATAAGTATTTCATTTTGCAAATATAAAAATCGCATGCATACTCCCATTGGGTCCATTCTTGTTTCTAGTGTACGTAAATGATCTAGCATTGTTCTTAAAGTACTAATATATAATAATAATAGTTTATTATCAGAAAGTAGTTTATTAGTAGTTTACTTTTCCCCCCAGACCTCGAACACGAGCTAACGTCTGCCAAGCCGCTGCTCCTTAGTTATCTAATTTAAATTCATTTAAATAGTCTAATAAATTCAAGTGAAATATTCGGAGTTCATAAAATCGAAGAGTTAACCGCCAACACAAAACCGAGAACTGCAAGATAAGAACGGCCCATCCCACTGCAGAGAAGACCAACCTTCGCTGAGAGGGAGCGCCACCTACTAGTTGCGGACAACGCCAGCAGTGGAAGACCGTCACCTGCGCGAGCGCCGCCTGCCTTGCCGCGGACCTATTACGACGAAGCTCATTAGGACGCTACCAGGCGCGCAGAGTGTTGCAAGAGATCGAGTCACCACGAATACTGCGACCACCAATACTGCGGAGCGTGCCCGCCTGCTGGCTGTGGGTGAATGGGAGTCAGGTCTTTGGCTACAGGCACTACCGTCACCCAACATAGGTACTTTCCGGATTGCTACGTGTCTGCGTCTGGGTGCTCCTAGCGGAGCTCCACATCGGTGTCAATGCGGTGAAGCAGTCAACCGCCTCGGACACCATGGCCTGTCCTGCAGTAGGAGCGCTGGTCGGTTAGCACGGCACACCAGCATTAATGATATTATCCGTCGGGCTCTTGTCACCGCCCGCCGGGTGCCAGCTGTTTTATAACCCAACGGCTTGGCACGCCACGGTGGGAATAGGCCAGATGGGATGACCATAATGCCTTGGAAGGTGGGTAGGCCTTTGGTGTGGGATGCAACATGTGTCGACACCCTTGCACCATCCCATCTTCTTAGCACGGCGGGCTGTGCTGGGGCGGCTGCTGCAGGTGCAAAAAATCTCAAACGGCGCAAATATAATAACTTAATTGGGAGTAACATATTTGAGCCGTTTGGCGTTGAAACACTAGGCCCATGGAGTCCGAGTGCGCATCGAGTCTTTCGGGACATTAGCAAACAACTTGTCGACTGTTCACGTGACCAGAGGGCTGGGCTTTTTTTCGGCCAAAGAATCAGCATTGCCATTCAGCGCGGCAATGCTGCCAGTGTTCTGGGCACTTTTGCCATTGACAACGATGTGGATTAATTTTTTTGTTTTTATACGCGTTTGTACATAATTTCGTGATAATTAGTGTATATAGTTAGTTAAGTATTAACAATAAATTAAAAAATCAATAAATAATAAAAATAGCACAATACTTATAAGATATCTTATATCTTACATCAGGGTCCGATGTCCGAAGTTAAATAACTCGACTTCGTTTTCTGTAATGAAAGTTTTTATTTACAAGATTATTTTAAAGTAAGTAGGTAAGTACTCACTGCTTTACAAAATATAACTTTACCTGTTTACCTGTAATTAAAGAAACAACATTCAAAGTTTTTAGTTTCACGAATATCGTCTCCTCTAATGTAATTATCCTTCAGGTTTTTTATTTAACAATAAAGTTTTCAGTTTTCATAACCTTCAAATTACAATATAACATTATTTTATTTGGGTTGGGGATTCTGGCTAAGGTGAGACGGTACTTCACGCCCGAACAGCTGCTCAAACTCTATCAAGCGCAAGTTCGATCGTGTATGGAATACTGCTCTCATCTTTGGGATGGATCTGCCAGATACCTGAGAAACGAGCCAAGAGGATCATCGGCAATGAGAGGCTCGTCGCGTCGAAGCTCCAAAGTCTTGAACATCGACAACGAGTTGCTAGCCTGTCGGTTTTTTACCAGTTGCATTTTGGGGAATGTGCGACGGAATTGCATAATTTAATTCCGCCAAGCCCGTTCCATCATCGGACCACAAGACGAACGGCGATGCGCCACCGGTACATGGTGGACATCCTACCCATACGCACAAAACGTTTTGGGAACACATTCATAGTGCGTACAGCTAAGGAGTGGAATTCCCTGCCGGAGTCTGTGTTTCCTGATAGCTACAACTTGGGAGTCTTTAAATCAAGAGTGAATAGGTTATTTCTAGGCAAGCGTGCTTCATCTTCGACCACATCCTCGCTTACCATCAGGTGAGATAGTGGTCAAACGCGTGCCTATCAATAGTAAAAAAAAAAAAAAAATGATAATAATTATTTAAAATATAATTTGATTTAATGAAATTGATAACAATTATTATTTAACATTAAAAAATAAAATTAAGACTAAGTTAAAGGTATGCATGGAAATACTTTTAAGTGAAGGTGAGTTTATAATATTTATTTTAGAATTATATATTACTGTTGAATAGTGTTTCAGTTTCGTCGTATGTAAGACCCTGAAGACTCACTCTTACATTCATATTTCGGCAAGGAATATATTTTGCAAAGGCGACCACTCAAGTTCGGAAAGTGTCGACTTGCTAGAGCAGTATTGGCTTTCATAGAAGGGCAAACCATGTCTTAAGGTGGATGCTCCAGGGTGGCCCGCGAAATTCAAATATTTTTATGTTTTTTGCAATTTGCCGGTCAGTGTGAAGTTCATGTAGTTCGAAAGAATGATTATTTCTGAAATATTCTTTCTTTCGAACTACATGAACTTAGAGGGCTATATTGATGATTAAAATGGTTATAATTCTTTAGATAAATACGCGTTACGGTCGCAGATCGCATTTGGTCCACATACAGCTTCACACTGACCGGCAAATTGCAAAAAACATAAAAATATTTGAATTTCGCGGGCCACCCTGGAGCATCCACCTTAACGACGTTTATGTTTAAAGAGTTCAGGATCATAACTCAGTGAGGAATGAGTACGTAGGACTATATGGAATGCACAAATTTGCCTGACGGTAGGCACAGATAAATCCCTGTATAGCTGGATTTTAGAATAGCGGAAGGGTTTGTGTAGCAACAACTTCAAAACTGCTCTCTGTGCCCTTTCAAGACGAAGCTTAAAGAGTTTTATATGTTCCGCCCCAAACAGAGATACAATATTTTAGAATTGACTGCGCTAAAGCTAAATAAGTAGTTTTCAGCAAGGGCAGTGACCACGACTCTAAGCTTCTTCATTGGGAACATAAGCTTACGTGCACGAGATACCCTATCGTCAATGTGTTTGTTCCAACTCAGAGTACAGTCAATGTACACCCCTAGATACTTTACGCAAGATGTTCTATAAATGGCAGGACAATCGCATGTGTTAGACGCAGGAACGGAGCATCTATGAGCCTTTATGTGCGGAATATTTGGTTGCGTAGAAGAGTTGGCTGAGAAGGTGACGTAATGTGTTTTTGAAACATTCAATGTGAGCAGATTACAGGAGAGCCAATCCATCACAACACCAAGTGCATATTCAGCCGAACGGTGAGCAGAGGCCCAGGTATCCACACTTATAATTAGTTCAGTATCATCTGCATACACAAGAATCTTGCAGTCAGGTATAGAGAGATGGCATAGCCTGTTGATATACACAAGAAAGAGAGTAGGACCCAGCACACTGCCCTGTGAAACTCCGAAAAATAAGTCCTCTTCATTGCTAGTATAGCTCTCAACCCTGACTCGCAACGCTCAGAGAGGTAGTCACGAAAAATATTCAGAGCTGTCTCTCTTATTTCTAGCGTCTCCAGTGCTTGTAAAAGGATGGAGATAGAGACCGTGTCAAAAGCCTTAGCCAAATCTAGAAATATACCTATGGTTTTCTTCTTCGTGTCAAGATTCTTTGCAGTGTGATTTGATAGCTCAAGCACAGCATCTTCTGTTGATTTCCCTTTCCTGAAGCCATATTGGTTAAGAGCTATCTCATAATTGTAATCAAAATACTTAAGAATTCTCTTATTTAGGACTTTTTCAAGGATCTTTGAAAGAGTTGTAAGAACAGATTTTTTCTTTCATCGAACTCAGAACCCGGGGTTTTCGAGTGCTGCGCGATAGAGTTACCTAATCTTAAGACTGTCATAGCTTGTGTGTATAGAGTTCCCAAGTTAAATAACATGAATGTATGTATGGATAAATTACAAACTCTCTTAAAAGAACTAACTAAAAAGCGCTGTAATAATATTATCATTGCAGGGGATTTTAATATCGACATTTTAAAAAGGAACCTTCAAACTATTGAATTTGAGTGCCTTTTACTCAACTATAATTTAATTTTAGCTGTGAACCAACCGACACGCCTTAAAAGTAAAAGCTGCATAGACAATGTTGCTCATAATTTACGCAAGGCATGTAGGGTTGAAGTCTTGGAACTCGCTCTATCGGACCACACAGCACAGTTTATAATATTCCCAGTACAAAAACAAACTAACATTAAATACTGGCAGGTAAAAAGACGTGACTACTGCAATGAAAATATAATAAAATTTAAAAGTTGCATTAATTGTTTATCGTTTTCTGACATTTACAAAATTAATGATCCTAATTTAGCTTATGAATCTTTTATTGACATAATTAAATTATTTTATGACTTATGCTTTCCTGTAAAGAATATTAGAATAAATACTACGAGGAAACCGAAATGGGTGTCACGTGGTATTAAAATATGTAGCAGAAAGAAAAGACAGCTTTTATGGCAATACAGACTTAAACCCAACCAGATTAATAAAAAAAAGCTCAATAATTATTCTAAACTATTTAAAAGAATTTTAAAACTCACTCAGAGAGCACAAAACAACTACACAATAAATACTTCGAATAATAAATCCAAAGCTACTTGGGAAATAATAAACAACTCAAAATTTAACATCCCGAAAAACTGTATTGAGAAAATTCGTTTAAATAATGACAGTATCACTGACCCAAAAGATATTGCAGAGGCTTTCAATAATTATTTCGTTGACAAAATTAATCCTTTAACGCGATCTGGAAATAAAGTTACGTCATTGATACAAAAAAGTAAAGATTCCTTTTTTCTGGCTCCGTGTCTGCCAATTGATGTATATAAAATAATAAATGCACTAAAAAATACAGATAGTGTTGGTAACGATGGTCTATCAACAAAAGTTATAAAATCAGTAGCAGAAGAAATATCAATGCCTCTCAGCTATGTAATTAATCTCTGTATAGAGACTGGTACTTTTCCCGATGCACTCAAAATATCGACTATTAAACCAATATTCAAAAAAGAAAATAAAGAGTTAATGCAATTCTATAGGCCTATATCCCTTATTAGTATAATGTCGAAAATATTTGAAAAGTATTTATATAAACAGTTGTATAGTTATCTCGAAAAAGAAAATATACTCGCGAATGAACAAAAAGGATTCAGAAATGGTAAAACAATAAACTTGGCAATATATGATTTTTTACATAATGTCATGCCAAATGTAGATGCTAATACACCCGTATGTACGATATTCTGTGACATGACGCAAGCATTCGACCATGTACGTCACGACATACTCATTGAGAAATTAGAAGCATATGGCATCAGGGGAAATGTCTCAAGACTTGTTCAATCATATTTAAGTAACAGAAGGCAATTTACAGAAATTTCAGCAATAAATAAAAGCAATAAAAATGAAGTAATTCATAAATCAACCGAGCGTCTTGTTAAATTTGGCGTACCGCAAGGCACTGTCGTGGGCCCACTGTTTTTTATTCTATATATTAATGACCTACCCAAAAGCATCGACCACCCAATGACTCTATTTGCTGACGACAGTACCATTACAATTGCTTGTAAAAATAAAGACGCATACGAAACTGACATTAACAATTCTATAGAATCAATGATAAAATGGTTAGAAAATAACAATCTTATGATTAATCTTGAAAAAACTAATATTATGCATTTTGCCCAAAGATCAACCATTCCAAATGTTAATGTACACTATCGTGATAATAAAATAGACAAAGTTGACACAACCAAATTCCTTGGAGTAATTATTGACAGCAGATTAAATTGGAAAGCACATACGGAAGCCTTAAGCAAAAAAATAAGTAAATCCACATACGCACTGTACAAATTAGTTCCAATGTTAACTGTTGATGCGCTGTTAACTGCTTATCATGGCTTAATATCCTCTAACTTAAGATACGGAGTAATATTTTGGGGCAATTCAACAAATAGGAATGTTATTTTTAAAACCCAAAAAAGGTGTCTTAGAACCATGTTTAAACTTCATGTCACTGATAGCTGCAAACCATTTTTCAAAAGATATAAAATATTAACTCTTCCATCCATATACATTTTGGAAACCATTATGTTTGTCAAATCGAATCCACACCTGTTCCCCCTATTATCAGATAGAGTGATCCGAAATAGACGCGACAACAGCAAACTTTGCATTCCTAGATCCAAGTCAGCCCTATTGCGAAAAAGTATATTCTGTATGGCTCCAATTCTATATAATAAGTTGCCAAAATGTTGGAGGCAATACACAACGGAAAAATTAAGAAGTAGGTTAAAGAACATTCTTTTAGAAAAAGCCTACTACAGCACTGACGAATTTTTGAATGATAATTTAATCTAACTTCTGTATTTTTATTTACTTTGACATTTAATTGACTAGAATTAAATTAATTAAATTGAATTATTACTTTGATTACTTATTAATTTAATTAATTATTACTTTGACATTTGATCGACTTTGAATTAAATTTATTGAATTGAATTATTACTGCTTGAATTAGTTTTAATTTCGCTAACTATGATGAGTTAATGGCGCTGTTCTGTTGTATTTTGAACTGTTTAATGTTTATAATAGTGGACAAATTTGTAATGATTTCATGTAGATGTAATAAGTATAACCTACCTACTTACATTTGTACGCCGTTAAGGCAAAACATGACTGATATATTATGTAAATTAATTGTAACATCTTGCATGCCATGTGTGTGTATACTCATGTTTTGGACAAATAAATGATCTTATCTTATCTTATCTTATCTTATCTTATCTTAAGAAGAACATTTTTAGGCTGTCAAAGTTCCGGTTTACACTTCGAATGTTGACATGCAATGTATTCAGTGTTTTTTTACAGGATTGTAGATGCTGCAAATATTGGTCTGGCGAACACAAATGTTTGAGACACGTTATAGGATTCTACGGAATCCATAAACTTGTTTAAGCTATGCATTAGTGCAGTAGAAACATACTAAAGTGCTTGTAAAAAGTCCAAGGTTTCGTCTTTGGCAGCCATTTTGGTTAAAATTGAGTAGGTATTATTTGCTGTACCAAGTTTTTCAAAACAGTACCTATGCGTGATGGGGATATAAGTGGGTCTAAGAATAGTAGGACGTAAGCAAAATATTAGGTTACAAAAGTGCTATAAAAGTATTTCCGTGTAAAAATATGAATAAAGGTAATGCATGCATATTCTAAAACAATTAAACGGTAAAAAATAAAAAAATGTTGAGAAATAGTCAGTCTTCAACTTTTAGGCTCTTTAAGTCAGATTCATTGTTAATGCAATGAGCAGTTTGACCTTCCTTCTTTCGTATAAAACGTAAACCTTACCGTGGGCCGTCCCCACAAGAACAGGCGTTTAGCCGGAAGTTAGATGTTCAGATATGTAGACAGGGACAGACGGACCATTTATATGCAGTTTAGTTCGATTAAATGATTTTATAGATTTAATTACTTTCTCTACTTTTCGTAAAGTTGACTATAATGGGTTTATTTATTTCATTTTTTGTATTTAATCGGTAAACATCACGTATGTCGGAATTGTTTACTGAGACGTTTAAGGAGTTACCAGTGTCAGTAACAATCTTTGGAGCTCGTGGCTAGATAATAACAGCCGCACGGGTCGATCTTCAAGGTTAAGCAACGCTTGCTAAGGTTGGTCTGTGGATGGGTGACCATCTTAACATACCGAGTTTCCTCCGTGCCTCGGAAAGCACGTTAAGCCGTTGGTCCCGGCTGTCATTTGTAGATCTTTGGCAGTCGTTACGGATATTCAGAAGCCAGTTAGTCTGACTCCATTCTTGCCATGAAGTACCGTGTTACCCAGTTAATGGGTTGTGGAGATCTGGTAGGCAGCCGCTCCGCGTAAAATACTAGTGTTCAGCCGGTTGACTGGAAGCCGACCCCAATATAGTTAGGAAAAGGCTAGGCGGATGATGAGTGTCAATAACAATCTTTGATAGGACTTCTGTTTCTTTTAATTTAGCTGGTATTTCCTTAATTCCAAGCAAGATTATCTTTGAACTCTTTCCAAGTTTTCAACCTTTTCTTCCAGTATCTGAATGTACGCTTAGTTTTCTTTACGCTCCGACGTTCGTAGAAGATCGTCGTATTTTCCGGTCACAAACTTGCATGATATTTTAACTGATGCGTTTTATTGAGAGCATTGTATTAATCATTTTGTTCCTTTTCATATTTGATAAAGAGATTCTTCACTTCACTCATGAACACATTCCAATCGTCCACTTGATCAAACTTGCGCTTACGTTTAGTAATATTGGGATCAAGATCCACCTTTTCCGTTGGCATATTAGGTTCCGAATCTTCTTGTACAGCTGGCGTTGGTGGTGGAGTTCGGCTTAGTGGCATTTTATTATAGTAAGGATCGGCCAAGTTAAAGACAGCAAAATAAAAAACAAAAAAAAATATCGGTTTGTAAGATTCGAACTCGGGGTCCTCTTATTCGAGTGTACAACACTTACCAAACGAGCCAGATGGATATTTAGTTATTTTGAAAAAGGTCTTCTTGTATTACCATTTAAGTCGTGTGTGTTTATGCGACCCTGGTACTTTTGCTTGGAAACAAATTACTATTTCTGAGTTTGTCTCACTCACCGGTTTGTTCTCAGTACTGGCAGTGTTTTGTAATTTTCTCGGCCTATGGTAGCCTGGTAGCTGGTGTTTTTTAATATTTCTTCCAGAGGCATCCAGAGCCAATATCTGGATATTGACTCCAGTTGACTTGTATTTTTGTTAATCTTGGCCTATAAAATTAAAATTAGATTTACTAATATTTATTTTGTAGAAAATAATATTTTTTAGAATAAAAAGGTAACTTTAAAAATTTACGGAAGAACCAAAAAACACGTCTGCTTTAGAGCAATGTTCGGGCAAAAGGGGCTTAAAATCTGTGACGTAGTATTGTTTGCGGATGATACCTCTCTTATCTTTAAAGTAGATAGGAATAAACAAGATTTGACTGACGCGATGACGTGTGTCCGCAGGGCGTGACGTACGACACGGGCGGCTGCGACATCAAGGCGGGCGGCGTGATGGCCGGCATGTCGCGCGACAAGTGCGGCGCCGCCGCCGTCGCCGGCTTCCTCAAGGTGAGAGCTCACAGAGCGGCGCTGATGACGTCACGTGCGCAGCGCCGCAGGCTGCAGGCTACAGCTGTCGGTGTCCGCAGGCGTGCGACGAGCTGCGGCCGGCGCTGAAGGTGGTGGCGGCGCTGGGCATGGTGCGCAACTCGGTGGGCGAGGAGGCCTACGTGGCGGACGAGCTGCTGCGCTGCCGCCGCGGCCTGGCCGTGCGCGTCGGCAACACGGACGCCGAGGGCCGCATGGTGATGGCCGACCTGCTGGCCGAGATGTGCGAGCGTGCGCCGCTGGAGCGCCGGCCCATGCTGTACACCGTGGCCACGCTGACGGGCCACGCCGTGCGCGCCTACGGGCCCGGCTACACGGCGCTGCTGGACAACCACTGCGCGCGCGCGCTGGGCCACGCGGCCGCCTTCCGCGCGGCCGCCGAGCGCCTGGGCGACATGGTGGAGGTGTCCACGCTGCGGCGCGAGGACCTGGCGACGCACCGCGGCCGCGCGCGCGGCGACCAGCTGCACCAGGCCGACAACGCGGCGTCGTCCGCCATGCCGCGCGGCCACCAGGCGCCGGCCGCCTTCCTGCTGCTGGCGTCGGGCCTGCACGAGGCGGCGCTGCCGTACGCGCACCTGGACGTGGCGGCGTCGGCCGGCGAGCTGCCGCAGCCGCCCACGGGCGCGCCGCTGCTGGCCCTGGCGGCGTACTACGGACTCGTCGCCAAGCGCTAGCCGCCCCCGCACCGCCGCACCGCCGCGCCACTCTTGTGAACTGCACGACTGCATAATAATCTTTACTCATTTATTTTTGAATGTTTACTTTTATTTTTTTTCTATGAAAGCATTATAGTGACAGATCCTGTCATACCCAATTTATAATATTAACGTTGTTACATAAATAAAGTTGTAATGTTTATATAGCGTGTAATTTATCTGTACTGTCTCCTGCGCTAACCTATGTCCATACTTTTTAAAAGTCTATGATGATTTTATTTTTTTAAACGAACTAAATCCCAGGCAATATCAACCGTATAGGTACTAACCAATAATATAATTGGATGATACTTCGTGGTAGTTTTAATAAAGCCATGAATAAAACAAAAAACTAACGATTTACATTAAAAATCGATTATGTCATAAATCGATCGATAAATAATCGGAATGTTCGCGGAGGCTCGCACAGATGGTTTTCATGCCATCTTGCGAAAGAAAGCGGCCTCCTTACTACAGCGCTTGCATGGTAGTGACAACAGCATCCTGAAAAAGATAGCTGCGAGACCGGACTGTCCCTTTCAGGGCCACTGGGTGGGGACAGTCATAGGTATACTTAAATAAATAAATGTTTTAAAAAACTAACAATTATAACCTACTTAAGTAAGTCCTATTGTTACTAACACCAATACTAACTAAATGTATGGACTCTATAGTCTGAAATAAAGATTATTTTTATTTTATTTTTTATAACGATTATCGGGAAAAATAGCGAGGGATGATCCTCTCTATTTTTGACAAGTAAAAAAACAATGACGGTTTCTGCACTGTTTCTGCGACGACTGTCTTCTGTGCGATTTTCTGTTAATTCCTTTCTGTTTCTTGCTTGTAAGCAAACTTACGGACCATAGAGTAGAAAACATTCAATTCAATTCAATTTATTCAATAAGCGAGTAACCATGAGTCATGGTTACTTTATAGGTAGTTATAGTTAGTATAACACAAATACAAATTTTTAAGTTCATACTAACAAAATAAATGTAATGGATCAATGGTTGTCTGGAATTAAATTAAATTAAATAACAAACACACAACAACAACTAACATATCGACGGTTCCTACGTACATAAGGTCAAGTCCAAAACCGAGGTTTACAGGAGAGCATAATTTGTGTTCAACACGCCCTAGAAATAATTCTATGACAAATAATAAATATTTTCTTTCTACAATATTTTAACTGTTTTAAGAGCTTTATAATGCTATTTACACATATTTTATTTTTTTACGTTTTCTTGAAAAAACTGATAGATGACCGTTTCTACGCCGATAATAATATAGAAGTATGTCAGTCATGTCTATGTTACCTTTTTATACGCAGGAAACAAAAAAACAGTGTATGATATAGAATTTAAATAAAATGTTTTATGATAATGTAGGATTATGTTACTATTTTAAAATCAATACGTTAAACATCCTGAAATCGTCACCCATGTATATAAAAAGTACTTCAATGAAGACATATCACTTTATACGTGGTTTTAGTCATTTGGGGTAGGACTATTCTTGTTATGTAAATAAAGACATGTCTTTTAAAATTATCAGGTTTGTGTTTTATTAATTAAACAAGGTTTATAATTTATAAATTCAACATTATTTATTATTAATTAACAATCTTCTTAGCATCTAAATAATAGGTACATACCTATAGACTCACTGAAGTAGGAACTAACATAAAAAATCACTGTTGTCTAATATTAGCAATTAATAATTCTAATTTTAAGCATGTGCCTCAGCCTAATCATGTCTAGCAATGCAATTAGTACCTAGTATTTAATTATACCTAGTATTTAGTGTTTTATTAAGTAGGTACCTCCGCTTAATTAACTACCTATCGACTTAATTAGTAAAATTTAATAATCATCACAGCATTGTTTGAGTATGTGCCTCATCTTTAACACCTAATTGGTAATATTTAACAATCATCACAGCTTTATTCAGACTGATTCATTTTATTACTAATAAAGTTCCCTTAGTAGTTAAATAACAAAACAAAATGTATAAAAAAATTAAAGATAAATTTAACAATCTTCTTCGTCATTGCCCTGTTCTTCCTCACTATGCTTAAGGTTTCTATAGAAGTCATGATACTTATTTGGAATAATCAACGTATCGCATAAACTAATCAAGTCTTTATATTTAACTTCAGTGATAGGAATAGGATTATTGTACACCTTCTCTAGAATTAGTTCTTGTTCCCTCTTTTTCCTCCTTCTAGTCAATTTCAAATGATTGCTACAGTTAAGTTTTCTATAATTTTCTTCAGAAAAGTCGTACTTAAATTCTATTATGTCTGGATTATTCCCTTGCACTTTTACTTCTCTTACCTTATTCCAAGAAATTTTCTCTGAATTTGTATCTTTTGTCCAGTTTTTAGTATGCAACCAAGCTTTAAAATCCAAGACTAAGTCTTGGTCTACTTCTACAACTGTATATGGTGGACTATTCTGTTTAGCCCAACGAACCAGTGTGTACCATTCATCTGGTGTGTAAATTAATTTATTTTTTGCTGTTCGCTCTATTAATGCGTGAACGCTATCCGCCTCGTTTTGGGTGTGGCCCTTTTCTAGGAATCGATGGGACACATTTACCTTAAATCTATCGCTCGCATATAAGTACATAAAAAAAACAATGCGATTGCGGTTCTGACCAGCACAGTTGTCTGACCAGAATCTAAAATCTTTGACGCCAGCTTTAACCTTGCTGTCAACGAAAGAAAACAAACAACTAGCCACTTCATTGGCGCCACGTTTAGCAACTGTTTCATCCCACATGTAACACGTAGCTATGTTTAATCCAGCGTCAAAAACAGTGAAATTATATACTGATAATTTTCTTTTATAATACAGCACACTGATTTCGCCATGTGGTGTGTTATTTATTTTTTGGAAATCAAACATCGCTGTGCAAATATCGGAAGGATTCGATTGAGCTTCAATTTTATCAACATTTTTCAATTCCCTGGCTAGTTTTTTGTTATCAATGTGTGACTTATGTTTCAGTTTATCGTCATAAGTTGGCGAGGTGTTATTTTTCATTGCATGGCACAGATCGCATTGGTCTTTTTTGGGTAAGTGAAAAGCTATATTTAGTTCTTTGTTAACAATATATTTGTATTGTCTTACAGAAGTAGCAAAATTTTCAGTTAAATTCAGTTCTTTACACCATACAGTATATAGGTCGTACATTTTTTTAAAAGTTAATTCACAATCTAAATACTGTTTGTTTGAGTCTTTGCGGATGTAATGACTTTCTATGGGCGCAAAACTTTTAACATGTTGAATTACACTTTCTTTCATTGGCGTATTTATAATAGTTGGATGATTTGAATGAAATCCCCTCATATCTTTAATAGAAATACCCGTATTTTTATCATGCTTGTCGATGGCAGATTGTATAAAAGTGTTACTTATGGAAAATGTATTTTTAAACATGGTTTTGCATACATAAAACATTTTAATCGACAGTTAGATGAACATGGACCCTTTATTTGTTTTGCCATTTGTTGTTTGCCAGATCGAGACGTATGGGCTTCACCCAAATTAACGAGCACCTTCCGTTTTTCATCTAGCCAGTTAGATTTGTTAGTAAGTCTGGTTCTTGTTATTGCTTTTTTCACATACTGACGCTTTTTTTTTCGATGTTGCGGTGTTGATGAACCAGACATTTCGCTGGATCCTAACGGGCTTAATCTTAAGGTGGCATCAGAAAAAATAGCGCTACTCTCACTCAAATAGTTAAACTCACAGACGGTGTCCCCAAAGGTCCTGCATGGACTTGGCATTGGTGTTGTAACCAAAGATTCTTCATTATTATTTTCAGGTACTTGTCGTGGTGTTTCATTTTCACAAATAGGTGTGTCATTATCATTTTCAGGTATGTGTCGGGGTGTTTCATTTTCACAAACAAGTGTGTCTAGAAAGCAATTTTCAATTCCGTCATTCGAAATTTCCCCTACCGTATCAATTATATAATTTAAATCACTTTGCGATAGTATATTAGTTGCTGTATGATTTTGTTTTCCGTCACTGAGTGCTTCAATAACTTGATTTTCGTCGTTGGAAACTTCCTCAAGATCCATTAAAATACTTTTTTCGGTAGAAACACGACGTGAGTCTAAAAAAAATCAAGCTATAAGTAATCATTTACTCCGAGGAACACAAATCTCTTCACAAAAAGAATGTTTATTGTACAGTAAGTAACCGTAAATAATAACAAATCCATAAAAATATTAAAAGTTACGTGTAAAAACAAACATGTAAGACATAACTTCATTTACTTTGATAAAAATAAGAAGTTGTTTTCTTTGTAACAATTCTTTAGGAAATCAAATATTTGAATGAAGCATACAATTTATTAATGTTATTTGTGAAAAAAAAATTTCGTAAATACTAAGTCATAGTATAAGCGGACATGTCTGATATGACCGCTTCTACACTGATAATCTGCCGTTCTAGGTTATAAAAACAACAAAGATATTATTATAATGGTTTTGGGTATTATAAAGCGTTTAATGTATACTTATTTGGATTACTACTTACCCTCATTAGCTTTATCGATATAATTAATTAAATCTTGTGCTTCAGAAACGCATATAACATTATTTCTGGAGTTTGCAATATCCACCAATAACTTTGATCTGCTGTTATTCATGTTTTATAGTATTGTTGGAGGTAATAAAGAGTACTTATAACTAAATAACACACCACTAAATCTAAACTGTATCAAAACATTAATATTGTTTCATCACACAAACAAGCATCGACCTGTCTCATTCGGGGAACTCCCGTAAATGGCGATAAGTCTGACAAGACCGCGTTCGCACCGAGTGGCACGCATTTTAAAACACCGTACAAAAATATATGTATAGATGTCCGCATCTACGACACTTATTCGTTGTATTTATAATACTTGTTCTTTTATACGATTTGTAAAACAAGGTAAATAAATAAATAAAAAAAAAAAATCGTGTGTCAGTATGCGCGCATAGATAATCTAAAGCCAATGATACAATAAAAAAAAAATGCCATTTTCGACATGTCTTTATATACGTAGGGACCGTCGATATACAATAAAAACATGTTAGTAGTTAGTAATTTTTATTTTATTGTTTTATATTTGTATTATTATTTTATATATATATTTATTTATAATATGAACGATGTAGCTGATCTTAACGACAGTTTTTTCTCGTGCTCTTCTTCTGATAGTTTTGCTAGTGCGGACAGTGACCCTTCCGCTCTGCTCACTTTACAAGAACAAATGTCTTCTTTTTTCTCTAATAATCCTAAAAATCTGCATATAGCGCACATAAACGCCCAGAGTGTTCCTGGCCACTATTCTGATCTTCTGGCATCCTTTAGCAGTGCTCACCTTGATGCCCTATTGATATCGGAAACTTTTCTGAAGCCTTCTCTACTCTCTACTCAATATTCACTCCCTGGCTTTGTCTTAATTCGCAACGATAGGACCGGCAAGGGTGGAGGAGGTGTAGCTATGTACCTACGCGCTGACCTTCCCTATAAGGTTGTCAGCTCATCTCCCTCTTCATATTCTGAGTCGGCTGAATTTTTGTTTGTCGAAATTTCTGTTCATCACACTAAAGTCTTGCTTGCAGTGCTTTACAGCCCTAACCTTCGCATTGACTACTTCGACTCCCTTGACTGCACTCTCAGCAATCTTTGCCCCATGTATGAGCACGTTATTTTAATGGGTGATTTTAACACTTGCTTGATTAAAAATGACTCGCGCTCGCAAAAGCTCCTTTCACTCCTGTCTTCTTTCAATCTTCAAGTCTTGCCTCTTTCTGCAACTCACTTTTCTCCTAATTGTACGCCCTCTTTATTGGATCTTATGATTGTTTCCTCTCCCACTAATGTATTTAACCATGGTCAACTTACTGCTACTTTTTCTTACCACGACCTCATTTATCTTTCGTATCGTATCCGTGTTCCCAAGCGTAAGCCCCAACTTTTATACCTCCGTAATTACAAGGGCATGGACCTGGAGGCATTGCAGCGTGATGCCGGCGATCTTGACTGGACCCCTCTGATTGAGATCGGGGACATCGATGGAAAAGTGAAGTTCTTTAACACGACTGTCCTCGATTTGTATGACAAGCATGCCCCAATCCGACGCATCAAAGTAAAACATAACCCTGCACCATGGATTACGCCTCAAATAAGAGAGCTTATGGCTCGTAGGGATAAAGCTAAGAGCAGATATAAGCGCAGACCTTCAGAGCTGAACCTCTTTTATTTTAAATCACTACGTAATCGCTGCAGGCATCTGTGTCAAGATGCTAAAAGACGCTTTTTTCATGAACAACTCGACAACCGCAGTTCCTCCGATGTATGGAAATTTCTGAAGTCTGTTGGCATAGGCAAATCTTCTATCAGCCAGTGTAAGGATGTTAACCTCAATGAGCTGAATAAGCATTTCTCTCACCTTCCCTTTTCTCTTGATCCTTGTGTTAAAGCTGCGACACTGGAAAGTATTTCTGGTTTGCCATTGCCACAATGTCCTCACTTTGAATTTAGCGATGTTACCGAGGATGACGTTAAGAAATCTATTCTTGCTATTACTTCTTCTGCGGTTGGTAATGATAAATTATGCTCCAGAATGATTTTTCTTATCCTTCCTTCATTACTTCCTGTTCTCACTCACATTTTCAATCACTCGTTTACCGCTTGCTCCTTTCCGTCGGTCTGGAAACAGGCTCACATTATACCTTTACCCAAAACTAATAATCCATCTTTATTAACTCATTTTAGACCTATTTCTATTCTTCCATTTCTTTCTAAAGTGTTTGAGCACTTGGTTCATAGACAGCTATCTTTTTTCTTAACGTCAAACTCAATAATATCCCCCTTTCAATCCGGTTTTAGAGCGGGTCACAGTACAGTTTCTGCACTTATTAAAGTAACTGACGATATCCGCTGGGCTATGGAGAATAAATCGCTGACTGTCCTTGTATTGCTTGACTTTAGTAGCGCCTTCAACTCAGTGGATTTCGACATCTTGCTGGGTTTACTCAAATCTATTAATCTCTCTTCTTCCGCTATAGCCTGGTTCAATTCATATCTTCGGGATCGCTCTCAGTGTGTCCGCCTTGATGAGTCCTTCTCTGATTGGTGTAGCCTCACTGAGGGTGTTCCTCAGGGTAGCGTTCTCTCTCCTCTTCTTTTTTCGATTTTCATTAACTTCGTTACCAGAGTTATCTCTTCCAGTTTCCATCTTTATGCAGATGACCTGCAGCTTTACCGACACTTTACTGTAGCTGACATGGATTCGGCCATTGCTGCTATGAATCATGACTTGTCTTCTATCGGCAGTTGGGCCAAGTCATTTGGCTTGCAGATCAACCCAACGAAATCTCAGGCCATGATCATAGGCAGCAGATACGTTCGCACTGCTGCTGTTGTTTCATCGATTCCGCCCTTATATCTCGATGGTGTCCGTATCGATTACACCGATACTGCTAAAGATCTGGGTGTTATTATTGACTCCAATCTTTCCTGGCGTGCGCAGGTCAATGAGGTTAGCCGAAAGGTGTATTTTTCATTTCATTCGCTGAAATGCCTTCAGTCTGTCTTACCTTTAAAGACGAAAATCTCTTTGGCCCAAACTCTAATTCAGCCGATTATAGATTATGCCGACGCCTGCTACCTGGATGCTACTGAGGAGCTATTAAACAAGCTTGAGCGACTGCAAAACTTATGTATTCGATTTGTGTTTGGTCTACGCAAGTATGATCATGTTTCTCACCTTCGCAAGGAACTCAAGTGGCTCCCTATCCGTCTTCGCAGGAACACTCGGATTCTTTGTCTCCTTTTCAACATCCTTCATAACCCTTCTTATCCCTCTTACCTGCGTGAGCGTATTTCTTACGCTCGGCCTAGTGACGCTCCGTGCAGATCACACCTCAGATCTATCCTTAACACCCATCCTCACAAATCCAGCTACTATTCTTACTCTTTCTCTGTCCATGCAGTTAGGTTGTGGAACTCACTTCCGCCTAGCATTAGAGATTTAAAGTCTATTTCTCTTTTTAAGAAGCGTCTTAAAGAGCACTATCTTTCCTCTCAACTATGATAGTTATATATATATATATTTGTATATATTTATTTTATAATATTGTGTTCGGTATAGGTATATATTTTATGTATATTTTATTTTTATCTGTTAATTTAATTTTAAGGCTTTACACACTCTTCTTGTCTTGTTTTTACACACTTTTGTCTACATTTCTCCTGTCGCAGGTCTGCTGGAAGAAATTTCATTAGAAATAAGCAGTACCTTTGTACTAATATTATAATGTTAAATTTCACTATTTTTCTGTGTGTACATAAATAATAAAATAAATAAATAAATAAATACACAACGCAACATACACAGCGGCAGTGTACTGCCCGACACTTCACCGCCGCTGCGCCATTCCATGAGAAATAGCGCAACTGTCCTCGATGACCATTAAGACAGCTAGTGAGGCGCATTCAAAGGAAGAACTTTCTTTTTGTTACGACCCGTTGACTTAAAATTACCATGAACTCTTTCTTGTGTATAAATTGAGCAAACTTCAGAGAGTTCTCGGTTAGGCCTTATGTCCATGACCACCACGGGACCACCGACGCCACTCGCTTCCATATTTGGTAAATTAATTAGGGTCTGTTTCCACCCTGGGCATCAACAAGGTCGCGGATACCATCGACGAATGAGGACGGGAAATCATCAAATGACTCCTCCCGCTCTGGGTGAAGCAAGAGGGAGTGTCAGACTCTTACTGACTAAAACCCATCCGTGTTCCTTTCGAACAGACTCCTGCGCCCCAGCAGGCGCCTGCCCTAGCGGGCCCCGTCTTCCACGTTGACATCTCTTTGAGGCGCGCTGGGAAATGAGAGCAGGTATAGATTAGTATACTTTTCGAACCAGCTTCTCCGCTTCAAGGGCCCACTGTTGCAGGTTTCACTGCTCCGTTACACGCGATCTGCGCACGAAACCAAACGGGCGTCGCCATATCTAGCTTCCAACCCCTCAAAGAGCGGCTCGTAAGTTACTTCCTTAGCCAAGGCTTCCAGGATAGTTAAGGCCTGGTCGCTGAGACCTAGGGTGAGGGCAGTCAGGCCTGGTCTTTACTCCAGCCGTTCCACTTCATAACAGCCTCAGAGTTTTGTAGGCCAACCAGGAAGATATCGACGACGAGCCTGTTCCTCCTTGTCACGCTGCAGCTGTTGTTCCAATCGTCAGGCCTGTTCCTCCTGAAATTATGCATCATCATCAGAGCAGCAAAGTCTGCGGATGCTGGAGCTGCTGTGGACGGACCGACCTCCATGACCGGCACGGCTCCGACGTCTGCGGCGATCTTACCAAAATGATTTTGTCAAAATTTCATTTTACAAACAAATTTTAGCAACCTTTTTTATCTTTTCTTTTGTATAATAAACTAGTTGACCTGCGCAACTTCGTCTGCTCCGCTCTTATTGGCCTTAGCGTGATGATATATAGCCTATAGCCTTCCTCGATAAATGAGGAGCTCGTGGCTAGATAATAACAGCCGCACAGGTCGATCTTCAAGGTTAAGCAACGCTTGCCAAAGTTTGTCTGTGGATGGGTGACCATCTTAACATACTGAGTTTCCTCCATGCCTCGGAAAGCACGTTAAGCCGTTGGTTCCGGCTGTCATTTGTAGATCTTTGGCAGTCGTTACGGATAGTCAGAAGCCAGTTAATCTGACTCCAGTCTTGCCATGAAGTACCGTGTTACTCAGTTAATGGGTTGTGGAGGTCTGGTAGGCAGCCGCTCCTCGTAAAATACTGGTATTCAGCTAAATCCGGTTTGACTGGAAGCCGACCCCAATATAGTAGGGAAAAGGCTAAGCAGATGATAATGAGCCTTCCTCGATAAAGCTATATAACACTGAAATATTTTTTCAAATCGGACCAGTAGTTCTTGAGATTAGCGCGTTCAAGCAAACAAATAAACTCTTCAGCTTTATATATTAGTAAGTACAGATAAACTTAAATCAGTTTAGTTTTAGTGAGATTATACTGTAGTTTGTTTTAAAAAACAAACTACAGTATAATCTCACTAAGCCCAACTATCCACTATTCAAAACCAGAGGGTGCCGGATAATTGGAATAAATTTTAATTTTTAAATAAGCATTTCATAAAGATTATACTGTACCTACATACACTTTAAATTAAAATTCCTTAAAATAAAATAAGGCGTCAAAAAATTCGTCCGCATCGCCACGTTGTATGGCAAAGCTTATCCTCTGTCCGAGGTAAAAGCCAGCCAACGCAATACGCGGAATGATGTTAGTACGAGTAGATACGCACATTTTCATTTGGTCCGACAGTGCATTATTTTGAAATGGTCAAATTGGTGGCCCGGAAAAAAATATATGCGAGGGATACATCCATGTTCTAGTGGCAAGTGAAAGTGGAAACACGAAATAATGTCATTTTCTCGATAAAAAAAATATTGAATCGACCCTCGATTTGAAAAGACTATTTTCAATCTCATTTCCTGACTGACTGGCGAGTATTTGGCCTCTGCTCGTCCAGCAATATTTAAAGCCAGCATTCTTTGCTCGGGTTCTGGCTTCTCGAAATAACCAACGATTTTCTTTAATGAAGATTTTTATAATGGGAGCCTGGATTTCAATATCCTGGGAAGAAAGTGCACGCCTTGTCTTAAATGCTTTGATTAATTCATCCTTTCTCGCCGTAGAAGTTTGGCTATGACCGGCCGAGAAAAATAAGAGTCCGAGTTAGTCGACAGGGTTTTTTTCGTGCCAGCGCGGGTGTACCAGTCGATGTCATCTACGGTTAGATTGAAACCAACCTTAGTTGCCGCAACCATTGCAAATAATTGCAATATGGTGAAGATTTTCATTTGACGTTTCGATAACTTATGATCTCGATTTCGTACCAGCCTCATACCAGCCTGCGTCTGCTGGTTCAGTTGGTCCTTTAGCGAGCAGATTGTTTCTTGCATCGCAGCCACTTGAATGGAGTTTTGTTCCAGCACAGCCATACGCTCCTCATAGCCGTCTAACCGAGGGTTGCATTTCTCCACCCCATCAAATAGCTTTTCTAGTGTGGACTTGACCTCTGCCATAATCATATCCGAGCGCACACCGAGTCTTCCTGCTCATCCCGTCTAGGAGAGCGAATAGCCCATGCGTTTGTGTGCGCGGGATTGCGTTTTGACGTGCAAAGACGTCGAGCTCGACAGTTGTTGCAGATGGCAGATGGACGGACAGGCGTGTTCTTATTATACTTACGACGTTACATCCTCAAGATTTAATATTACTATGTAGTTTCACTTCTCAATGTACCTACTAGGAGTCGCACATAATTTTTAGAGCTGTACAAATAAAAATCAAATTATAAAATTCAAATAAGTATCTACTAGGTACTACATCCGCCGACCTCAGCGCCATCTCCACGCAACTTCATTCCTTTTTTGTTTTTTAAGTGTGTGTTTAGTGGAAAATACGTGTTATTATGGGAAAACGAAAAAGAGAACTAAGTAATTCGACGAAAGATAAAACGTTTAGACCGAAAATTACGTGTCTCATCGTCATCAAGTAAGGATGAGGAAGGTTAGTACCTTACATATCTTTACATTATTCCTGATTTGAATTTCGAAGCCAAATATTGATGTGTGTTTACGAATCATACTATGAACGTTTAATTTGTCTAAATTAAATATATTGTTTATCGTTTTGCGATAATTAGTTTTTGTAGTCTAACTACCTCCAATTATGGTATCTTTTAAGTTTTGTTGAAAATCGTACTTTGTTGTTTATCACGTTTATTCGTATGATTGGGGTTACCTTTTATAACATTCGACATTTAAGTGTCATGTAGGTCCTAACTACGAACGTAAATAACTAGTAATGAATTGTGTTCTTACATCTACACAGTTATACCTACTCCGTGACGTGAGCACGGCTGATAACGAATTAGTCTAGTGACGTATCGAGAATACGTACAACGACTTTAAAATACACACTGCATACTGCAGCTTGTCAAATAAACAGTCGAATGGCGTAACGTGAGTACGTACAAAGACTAGAAAACAACACTGTCAACTACAACAGTTGTTCTTTTTCTTTTAACTTGCAGAATATTACCGTTATCACTCAAGGCTGTCAACACCAGACCCATCACGGTTATCTGTGGATTCAGATGAATCAGAAGAAAATATTCCAATCAGATCAGACGTGGCAGCCCCCGCTAGTCCACCGCGTACCGTTGATATCTATTATAGATAATGCAGATGCATCTGATTTGCTCCTTTTATAAACGGGTTAAAGGATGTTTGTGCTACTGGGTGGGATGACATACCTAATAATATACTTAAACGATTTAAATACTTACTTGCCCCTCCTCTAACCCACATTTTTCATCTATGCTTATCAAAAGGAATATTCCCAAAATTGCTTAAAAAGGCTGTGGTCACACCTGTATTCAAATCTGGAGATAAAAACTACGTGAATAACTACAGACCCATTTCAGTGTTAACAGGCCTCTCAAAAATTTTAGAAAAAATTATAAACAGTAGATTGGTAAAATATCTATAAGATAACAGTCTATTATCAGACAGTCAATTTGGTTTTAGGGCCAAAAGATCAACTAGCCAAGCAGTTCACGAATTGACTAACTATGTTACTACCAACCTAGACAATGGTATGCACACAATTGGGATCTTCCTAGACCTTGCCAAGGCTTAGACACAATTTCTTGTACTTTGCTTTTGCACAAGCTTGAAACACTTGGGATAAGGGGAGAACAACTTCTGCTATTTTCTGATTGGTCAGCACACAAGCTCTGAACTTAAAAATAGTAGTTTTGGTATACCACAAGGTAGCATTTTGGGCCCTACTTTATTTTTAATCTATATTAATGATCTATGCAGCCTCTCACTCCAAAATGGTGTGATAATATCTTATGCGGGTGACACCGCTCTATTATTTTCAGCTAAATCAAGAGTGGAGGTCTATGAATACGCCCAAAATGGTTTTAACATTGTGTCTAATTGGCTCCGTAATAATCTCCTAACATTAAATACAGATAAAACCAATTATGTTATATTTACAATGAGAAATACTAACATACCGCTTACTAATCTAAACATTCGCGCACATAATTGTTGCACGTATGCTGACACTGCATGTTCTTGTCCCACTTTAGCTATAGCTGACCATTTAAAATATCTAGGTGTCACCATTGACTCAAATTTAAATTTCCGTAAACATATCGATTTACGGTGTTCGAGAGTGCGCAAATTAATATATGTTTTTAAGAATTTACGGAACATAGCCGACTTTAAATTAATTAAACAGGTCTATTTAGCTTTGTGTCAATTCATTCTTACATATTGCATAACTTCTTGGGGTGGTGCGGCAAAAACAATTTTACTCCCGTTAGAGCGTGCTCAAAAAGCAATTCTAAAGGTTGCTACATTTCGCCCTTTTAGATTTCCTACGCACCAGCTTTACGCAGCATGTAAGGTGCTAACAGTACGGCAATTATTTATTTTAAACATAGTACTTCACCAGCACACTGCACTTCCTTTTGATCCTGTGCCTTCTGACAAAAGAAGAAAGGACTTGGTTTGCATTAAGTCT
Organism: Lacanobia oleracea; assembly: GCA_950371165.1. Taxonomy (NCBI): domain Eukaryota; kingdom Metazoa; phylum Arthropoda; class Insecta; order Lepidoptera; family Noctuidae; genus Lacanobia; species Lacanobia oleracea. The sequence continues at coordinate 977,029 of OX493408.1, forward strand.
CAAACTAGACATGCGTTTGCTAATCGTTTTTATCTGTTCTTGGGACCTTTTCTATATAACAGGCTCAACAAGGTTCTAAGTTTCTATAGTGTGAGGTATAAAAAACGTAGTAAAATGTTGTGTGAATATTTAGAGACTCTACATTACACAGACACAGAACAACTTCTAGAAATCTTGGCATGATGATATTTGTTTCCCTCGTAATTGTTTACTTTTGTATAAATACATAGTAAGCCTATGTATTTATACAAAAGTAAACATTTACGTTTTTAGATATTAAGGTACTTATTAAGCTTTTTCTCGTAGTTGTTAAAAGATTCTTTATTTTTATTTAGTTAACCTTTAAATAGTAATGCACCAATGTAGTTGAGTTGTAAAGTGGTGGCCTGAAACACAGGTTTAAATTAACCTAGATCGGGCTGGTTGCTACATAACATTGCAATTCCGAACCACCATAACTTGCACCTATAATAATAATATATTAGTTTTAGTTTATTTTCAGGCACTATAATTGTATGGAAATCTTATCACTGTTGGCTAAATGTAAACATTTTTTGTAAACATTTTTATTTGAATAAATTTATTATTATTATTTTAAACCCTGGTACTAGCTCAAACGAGGTCCCAATAGCTTATTCCCAGGTTTTCCCGTCTGAAATATTAGAAGCGCTAGGAGATTCAATAGGCAAAGAAGAGGTCTTAGGTCCGACTATAAATAAAGAGATTTCTAAACGTTGGGGTAGAATCCTAGTAGAAGGGTTAACTAAAGTGTTGAAGGAAGCCACTTTACAGAAAACCTTAACGCCTGAGAACTTCACTTTATCAACGGCGCCAAAGCTTAATTTAGAAGTTTCTGCCATCATAAGTGACAACATTAAGCATCGGGATAAAGTCCTCGAAAGAGCTCAGAACCAAATCGGGTTGGGCATTGCTAGTCTTAGCAATCTGGCTTCGTCTCCGATTACAGAAGACTTCCTAAAGGTGGAGATCCTGAAAAGACTGTCAGATGTCGGCATGATTTTTCTAGATTTTACGAAAACTCACAACATAGGAGAAAGTTGATAACTTCTTCATTGGATAAAAAATTTACCTCTACAATAACTGATATAATAATATATAATACCTATAATATGTATAATAATAGGTACTTTACCTATGAAATTTCCGTTTTGTATGAAAAAATTTAAACGAATTTTTTTCATGTATTTTTTATTTGTGTTAATCGAAGTAATCACCCATGCAATCAACGCATCTTTGCCAACGCAGTGGCAGTTTATTGATGCCCTTCTTAAAGAAATCAGCTGGACGGGAGGCAACAAATTCTTCAAAGGCATTTTGTACTGCCTCTCGGGTATTGAATTTTTTTCCCGCCAAGAAGTTATCCAAATTCTGGAAAAAGTAGTAGTCTGTAGGCGCAAGGTCTGGTGAGTAGGGCGGATGACGGAGAGCTTCCAACCCCAGTTCTTGCAACTTGGAGACCGTCTGCTGTGCAGTATGAGGTCGCGCGTTGTCGTGCAGGAGCAGCGGAGACGAGCGATTGACCAATGCTGGTTGGAGATGTGCCAGCTTCTCCATCATTGTGTTCAGTTCTTCACAGTACACGACTGCAGTAATGCTCACCCCGTTTGGTAAGAAGCTGTGATGAATCACACCGGCGCTAGACCACCAAACAGTGACCATCACTTTTCTAGGGGTAAGTTTTCGTTTAGGGCATTGTTTAGGTGCTGAACCAGGATCCAACCAACTTGCTGAGCGCTTGCGGTTATCAAACAGAATCCATTTTTCATCGCAGGCAACAATGCGGTTCAAAATTCCTTCATTTGTGTGTCTGTTGAGCAGTGCAAGGCACGTCTCGACGCGTACTTCGCGCTGGCGATCATTGAGTTCATGGGGCACCCATTTGTCAAGCTTTTTTACCTTGCCAATTTGACGTAAATGGACCAATATTGTTTTGACGCTAACGTCGAAAGCTGCTGCTAATTCAGCCGTAGATTGTGTATCGTCAGCTTCCACATTCGCCTTTAATTCGTCATTGTCGACCAAAGTCTTCGGACGACCGCGAGGTTCATTTTTCAGGTCGAAATTTCCAGAACGGAAGCGAGCAAACCAACAACAGGTGGTGGAGCCTCTATTTCTCGATACGTCGTATGACGATCTTCGAGAATTAGTTGTCTCACAGCAATGATGTTATCTTCAGTGAAAGCGGATTTTGGGCGTCCTTCGCGAGATTTGTCGAAGTTGTAGAAAATTATTGCTTTTCCTTAGAAAGATTAATTTTCGTTCGTAACCTGACAGATTCCAATCGACGCTGTGACTAAACAATAGCATTAATCCTAATACTTTCAACTGTTTTGAGATTCAAAATTGAAACCCATTCGAATATAAAACAATTCCAAATTCAAAATTGCCGATAAATATGGAAACGACGGAACTTAAAAGGCATGCACTAGTACAGCTCGGGTGAGCTAGCCAGATTGAGGAAGCGATTCAACAGAAAGGGTTCGACAAGACAAACTTTTCCAGCATTAGTGCCGCTCTACTAACTTCTAACTGACTGGATAACTAATATGTTAAGCAAACGAGTGGTTCGCCTTGAGGAAGAGCAGCAGTTGGCTCTGATAGCCAGAGGTTGCCCGCAGGGAGGTGTGCTCTCCCCTCTTCTGTGGAATCTGGTAATTAATGACCTGATCACCAAACTCAACGCACATCGTTACTACACAATAGGTTATGCTGACGACCTCGCAATCCTAGTGCCAGGGAAAGTGACTGGAACGATCTGCAACCTAACTCAACAAGCACTACGCATCGTGGAAAGATGGTGCGAAGAATATGATCTGTCATTAAACCCCATAGAAACTGAATTAGTCGTGTTGTTTATACATCAGGAAGCGACGATGGCAGCAATACGCCTTGAAACATTAGACCTCTGTGGTAAGAGAGAAACACGACACACCGCTCCGCTCGAGGAGCTCAACAATGAACTAATGAAAATAATTCCTCTTATGTTATTACAAAAACAGTATTTAATGAAAAATCAATGTCGCAGTTTAAAGTTGCCCTTAGCCAAACGGTGCGGGATGAAATATTGTGCATGAATAAAACTGTAAATGATATTTATACAGAATTTAATAAAAAAATACAAACAATATTGAATGAAACAATACCTAAAAAGCGTATAAAAATCAAATGCAATAAAGGGAAACCTTACTTAACTGTCGGTTTAAAAAAGCATGCGAGCACAAAAGATTGTTAAAATTATTTTTAGAAAAGACCAATAATAGAATATTAACAAACCATTACAAAACCTACGAAAAAATCCTAAAAAAATGTGTAAAATTATCAAAGAAAATAAATTATATTAGGGAAATGAAACAATCCCAAAACAAATCAAAACAATGCGGAATATGATTAAGAATAATCTTAAGCCTGATTCCAAATGCCATAGGTACTAAAAATATTTCCTTACGTCTTGCCGATAATAAAATAATAAGTAGGTACACCTGCAACGGTCTCAAATATGTTCAACGAATTCTTCGCTTCCGTCGGCGAACCACTGCAAGATACATCGAACATGTCATGCCCAGATTGTCCAGTCCTCACACCATCAATGAATTCATTATTTGTACAACCCGTCACGGAGCGTGAGGTTTATAGTATTATACGTAAAATGAAAAATAAGCGGAGTGCTGGAGCGGATGAAATACCGCCTTTATTAATTAAAAAATGTATTGAGGAACTGACACCACCTATAACCAAACTAATAAATAAATCATTTGACGAAGGTATATTTCCGGAAAAATTAAAAGAAGCGAAATTACGACCGATATTTAAAAAAGGCGGCAAGCCACAAGACCCTTGTTCTTATCGACCAATAGCCCTTCTGCCCGTTATCTCTAAAATATTTGAAAAAGCAATGTCCACTAGAATAAACAACTTTTTGGAAAAATTCAGTCTTTTGGATATGAACCAGTTCGGTTTTAGACAAAAAAGATCGACAACTCTCGCGGTATATAAATACGTGCAAGAAATATATAAATATATAAATGACAAACAGTATGCCATAGGCTTGTTCTTAGACATGACCAAAGCATATGCCAAAGTTTCCCATGGCATATTATTACAAAAATTATACGGTATAGGAATAAGAGGTGCGGCCTACAAATGGTTAAAGTCTTACTTACAATTAATAGAAGTCAACATGTCGAAATAGAATTCTATAACAAAGAAACAAAAGAAATAAAAGTAGTGAAATCGAGGACTAAAATTATCAATCACTCCATTCCCCAAGGCAGCGTGCTAGGGTACCTATATATTATTTTTAATTTACATAAACGACCTACCTAAAATAATAAAAGCTAAATGCATTCTATTCGCTGATGACGTATCCTTAGTCTTTAAAAGTACCGAAAACTCCGAAACATTGACCTACTACTCTGTCAAGAAAGTACCGGGAAAAGATCAAAAATACACAAAATGTCTGTTATTCATCCAAATTTATTTTATCACCTTCAAAGTATGCTCCTTTAGAAACGATACACTTGCGCCAACGAATAATCCATTCATCAAAACATTTTTTAAACGCTGCTTCCGGAATTGAGTTCAGTTCTCGCCGCGAATTCTCCTTTATGTCTTCTATCGATTGAAAACGGGTGCCACGAAGTGGTAATTTGAGTTTAGGAAAAAGCAAAATGTCAGCAGGAGCCATATCTGGTGAATATGGTGGTTGCTGGATGGTATTTGTTGAGTGTTTGGTTAAAAATTCGTTCACAATGATAGCCTTGTGCGAAGGCGCATTGTCGTGGTGCAAAATCCAAGAATTTTCTTTCCACAAATCTGGCCTTTTTCGTCGAATTTGCTCTCTTAAACGCCGCATAACGCTCAAATAATATTCTTTATTTACCGTTAGACCTTCCGGTAAGAATTCAGAGTGCACAACACCGCGATAGTCAAAGAAAACGTCAACATGACTTTGACTTTTGATCGACTTTGGCGTGGTTTTTTCGGTTTCAGTTCAGTTGGAAGGCGCCACTCCGAAGCTTGTTGACTAGTTTGCATGTCAAACTCGTAAACCCACGTCTCGTCACCAGTAACAATGCGTTTCATGAATGTTGGGTCCGAACTGACTCGTTCTAGCATGTCCTCAGCGACTTTCATGCGATTGAGTTTTTGGAGAAAATTCAGATCTTTTGGGACTAGCCGAGCAGCAACATGTTTCATACCCAAATGATTAGTTAAAATGGTACGGATCGACTCGTGAGATACCTACAGAAAGTTCGGCGGCTATCTCTCTCAGAGTTGAATGGGGATTTTCAGTCACTATTTCCTTCACTTTTGCGATGTTAACTTCAGTTGCAGACGTTGACGGCCTACCAGAGCGAGGCAAATCTTCCATCACATCTCGACCGCTTTTGAACGCTTTGAACCACTCATAAGCACGAGTTTTTGATAGATAAAGTCGATTCACCGTAAGCCTTCTGTAACATTTTCAGTGACTCCGAACACGAAATTCCATTGGCGATGCAAAATTTAAGACAAACTCTTTGTTCGATATTTTTGTCCATTATGAAATTCGCAATACACACTATATATGATATTACTAAAACCAGCACTGTATTTAATATAGATAACAGATGCAACTCAAACTCCGCGCCAAAATGGAAAACAGTTGTGCCAATCTAACAACTACAAAAAAAACAAAAATTTGAATTTGGAACCATAAACAAATCATCCATTCCCGATACTTTTTTGACTGAATGTTTATCGAAAATTGTTACAAAATCGTTAAAACTTGGCTAGAGAAGCACAACCTCCAAAATTAAATAAACACAAACAAAAGTAACTTGCTGCAATTTAGGACATACCAACGAAAAGCGCTTAACATTGACACCCTTACTAACCATCTGAATATTCCCGAAAGAGATAACCTTACGCTTCTTGGTTTGACATTAGACAACAATCTGACATGGAAAAAACATATTGAAAACCTAAAAACTAAGTTATCGAGATTTATATACGCATTCAGTAAATTAAAAAGCAACACAAACTATGAGACCGCGCTGTCATCGTACTATGGCTATGCTTATGCATGGTTAAACTATGGCATAATACTGTGGGGTGAAAGTACAGACTTCAATGATATCTTCATTATGCAAAAAAAATGTATACGAATCCTCATGAACATTAAACAGCGGGACAGCTGTAAGCCGTACTTCATAAAAAATAAAATCCTAACGCTACTCTCTTTATACATTTTACAAATAGCTACGTTCGTGCACAAACACAGAGATTACTTTCAATCTAACATAGAAGTAAACCCAACATATAGCCGACGAAACAAACATTTATTAATTCCACTTAAACCTAAATTAAAAATGATGAAAAATAGTCCCCACTATAGAATCGTGTCGATTTATAATAAATTGCCAAATCTGATAAAACATGAAGGAAAGATCAGCGTATTTTATAATAAATTAAAATCAATATTAATAGAAAAAGGCTACTACACTGTGGATGAATTTATGAACGTCAAAACGTTATTGCCGCAGGTACTTACAATAATCTGAGCGACTCGGTGGGACCAGTGACATATACCTGTATTATTATATATATATATATATATTTTTTTTATCCTGTTGTATTGTATTGTATTGAAACTGACTAATCAACTTTGACAATGATCTGACGTGATTAATAATGACTCTTATTTTGTGCTGTTTTGTTGTATTTTTGTTGTTATGTTTACTGTTTTTTATACTTAAACGTTAGGTATTTAATTTTATTATGTGATTTAAATTCAATAATATTGTATTTTTGACATTTCACAAAATCTGACACAATTGCAATGATGACCTTATGTTTAATTAATTAATATTTTGTTAAAAGACAATGAATTTATTGATACTCAGCAGCGTTCGTTTGTTTGCAGTGCCCTAACAGGGTTCATGCGCAAAACGAGATAACTAAAGTTGTAAAGTGTGTTGTGTGCATGAGAGCAAATAAATAAATAAATAACTCCCCATAACAAAAGCAATCAATGACCGGGTACCCAAGCGATTTATCTTTGACTAGTTGACCCGCGCAACTTCGTCTGCGTCACAATTATCATTACTGCTCCGCTCCTATTGGTCTTAGCGTGATGATATATAGCCTTTCTCGATAAATGGGCTATCTAACACTGAAATATTTTTTTAAATCGGTCCAGTGGTTCCTGAGATTAGCGCGTTCAAGTTAACAAACAAACTCTTCAGCTTTATATATTAGTGTAGATATAGATAAAAAATACAAAATCCAATTGCATGAAGATTATCGGTGCGAGGGGCTCTGCCCCGCCGAGCTACGGATCTTCACCGATGGATCAAAAACAGGTACAGGTACTGGTGCGGGAATCTTCTCAGAGGATCTCAATATCCACATAGCCACACCATTGGGGGTTCACAACACAGTGTTCCAGGCTGAATGCATGGGCATTTCTCTGGTGGCATCAGCCATCCTAACCAGGGAAGTTAAAGAACACTCAATACGCATACTCTCGGACAGTATGGCCGTCCTGCAAACTCTGAACAGCCACACAGTGAACTCTGGGTTAATTCTCGAGTGTTGCAAAGTACTTCGGAAACCCAGGTACCCTCTGTGAGATAGTGGGTAACACCAAGGCGTTGCTGGCCTTCCTTGGGGAGCTAGAGTGGATCGAATTTGTCCCACCTGCACGCAAAATACGCGCTTAGTCGTGAAGTTGCGGAAACCAGCCCGATTTACATACACATACATACATACATACATAAAGTTGGCGATCAGAGAGTAGCGAGTGAAGTGAAAAGTTTCGCTAGTTTTGACGCTCGGCTTTCAGTGAGTGCTTTAGTGCGACGTGCTTTTACTCGCAATACTCGCTCCGGCCGCACTGTAGCTAGAAATTACCGCAGTTTGGTTGTTCTGACCGCCAAGCGATCATCACCGAGCGAGTGTCGCTGAGCGAGTACAATCTTTAATAGCTCTTGTCGCTGTGATCAACTAGAGGTAAGAGCCGCTCGCCGGCACTGTCAACAGCCAGCTATCGACTACGACTGAATGTGTCTCTTTTACTCACACGAGATCTATATCAGGTTGTCCCTTTCCTCAGCGAGCAAATGGTCGATAGCTACTCGCTACCTCGCCGGCGGCGGCGGTGAGACAAGTCCTTCGCCTAATGCGGCAGTGTAGTGATGGACTCTTACCTGCTTGTTAATTATAATAAATAATAGAACCTAAATACTAATTATTACTACTAGCAATAATACTCTATTTATAAATGACTTATATTACCTTACATACGATCTACGAGGTGGCAATGAAACAGCGGCGTATTGTCCAACTTTTTATTTACTTATTGTTTATTTTATATTCTTTCAATTTGCAATTTTACAGCTCGGCGGGCGTCGCGCGCTCGCCGCGTTATCTCTATACAAGTAGTTTATAACTCTCAATTTAAATCGAGTTTATCACTCACATATACAACTCATAAATACAACAAATACAATTTATAATAAAAGTAATTTACACAAACAACAACATAATTTGACGCTTCCCTCAGCCGGCGCCGGCGCAAACCGTTCGCGCGTTCCCTCCATCACAATATACATTATACTTAGCAGTTAGCACCTCCAACATGTTTTACATCCGCGGATGTCGACCGATACCGAACAGTTCATCGCGAGCCCAAAGTTTTTACATAACGAGTACTAGCTGCAATCGTGGACTGCAATAACAAACAAATCATTTACAAAAACAATGGAAAACAAAGTCGCCGCCGCGCACTCGTCGTTGTGACGCGCTCGTCGTGTTGCGCGTGACGCGGCCGCTGTCGCGACGTCACCGCAGCGACCGCGCGACGTGGCCGCAGCGACCGCGCGACGTCGCCGCAGCGACCGCGCGACGTGGCCGCAGCGACCGCGCGACGTCGCCGCAGCGACCGCGCGACGTGGCCGCAGCGACCGCACGACCGCGCGACACGGCGGCGCGCCGGGGACTAGCGCGAGCGGGCGGCGGCGTGTGCGTATCAAACGTACACAAAACAATATACAGGACATGTACACACTAGACTAATCTCACTAGAGCGAAGGGGCGCGGCAGGCGCACTAGGAGGGCGCGGCGGGCACGTCGGCGGCGGCCAGGCGCAGCGCCGCGCAGGCCAGCGGCGCGCTGGGCGCGCTGGGCGCCCCGGGCGGCGCGCGCTCGTCGTCGGCGCCCGCCAGCGCGTGCTTGAAGCTCTCGTACGTGAGCCAGCAGATGGCGGCGGCCGGCATCTGGTACAGCACGCGCGCCTGCACGCCCTTGAGGAAGCCGCGCGGGCCCGAGGCGCGCAGCACGTGGCGCGCGGCGTCGCCCAGCCCCGCGGCCCGCGCGCGCCGCTCCTGCGTGTTGAGCACGGTCTTGCAGACGTCGAGCGGCGTGGTGGCGGCGGCCGCCAGCGCGCCGCCCGCCGCGCCCGCCAGCGCGTGCGCCAGCGGGTCGTAGGCGCGCGCCGGGTTCAGCCTCTTCTGGCACGCCTCGTACGTCACGAAGTGCAGCGCCTGCGAACCGACACCAGACACGTTCGTGATCGTGACTATCGTGAGCGAGCCGATCGTGTACGCTACGACTATTTTCTTTAAATCCCACCGCAATCATCGTATTGCCGAATACAAAGGAATGCTAAATTCCATGTCCCTTAATTATTAAATTTATCGTGTATTTATTAAACACAATAAATCTAGTTATTTTACGTCGAATTTGCAATCAATTTAATGATGAAAACAGTTGATAATGGGATAAATACTTAAAAAGAACGATTGTTGTGTTTCATCAAATCAACGGACACGGCCAGGAATGATCCAAGCTCTCTGTTCACTGGTATTCTCACAAGACACATTTTGCCATGGAAGGGCACGTTCATGGCGAGCTGCGTGCCGTAGGAGCGGTAGAAGGCGCGGACAGTGACGCTGATAGTTACCTGGAAGGGCACGTTCATGGCGAGCTGCGTGCCGTAGGAGCGGTAGAAGGCGCGGACAGTGACGCTGATAGTTACCTGGAAGGGCACGTTCATGGCGAGCTGCGTGCCGTAGGAGCGGTAGAAGGCGCGGACAGTGACGCTGATAGTTACCTGGAAGGGCACGTTCATGGCGAGCTGCGTGCCGTAGGAGCGGTAGAAGGCGCGGACAGTGACGCTGATAGTTACCTGGAAGGGCACGTTCATGGCGAGCTGCGTGCCGTAGGAGCGGTAGAAGGCGCGGTCAGTGACGCTGATAGTTACCTGGAAGGGCACGTTCATGGCGAGCTGCGTGCCGTAGGAGCGGTAGAAGGCGCGGACAGTGACGCTGATAGTTACCTGGAAGGGCACGTTCATGGCGAGCTGCGTGCCGTAGGAGCGGTAGAAGGCGCGGACAGTGACGCTGATAGTTACCTGGAAGGGCACGTTCATGGCGAGCTGCGTGCCGTAGGAGCGGTAGAAAGCGCGGACAGTGACGCTGATAGTTACCTGGAAGGGCACGTTCATGGCGAGCTGCGTGCCGTAGGAGCGGTAGAAGGCGCGGACAGTGACGCTGATAGTTACCTGGAAGGGCACGTTCATGGCGAGCTGCGTGCCGTAGGAGCGGTAGAAGGCGCGGACAGTGACGCTGATAGTTACCTGGAAGGGCACGTTCATGGCGAGCTGCGTGCCGTAGGAGCGGTAGAAGGCGCGGACAGTGACGCTGATAGTTACCTGGAAGGGCACGTTCATGGCGAGCTGCGTGCCGTAGGAGCGGTAGAAGGCGCGGACAGTGACGCTGATAGTTACCTGGAAGGGCACGTTCATGGCGAGCTGCGTGCCGTAGGAGCGGTAGAAGGCGCGGACAGTGACGCTGATAGTTACCTGGAAGGGCACGTTCATGGCGAGCTGCGTGCCGTAGGAGCGGTAGAAGGCGCGGACAGTGACGCTGATAGTTACCTGGAAGGGCACGTTCATGGCGAGCTGCGTGCCGTAGGAGCGGTAGAAGGCGCGGACAGTGACGCTGATAGTTACCTGGAAGGGCACGTTCATGGCGAGCTGCGTGCCGTAGGAGCGGTAGAAGGCGCGGTCAGTGACGCTGATAGTTACCTGGAAGGGCACGTTCATGGCGAGCTGCGTGCCGTAGGAGCGGTAGAAGGCGCGGACAGTGACGCTGATAGTTACCTGGAAGGGCACGTTCATGGCGAGCTGCGTGCCGTAGGAGCGGTAGAAGGCGCGGACAGTGACGCTGATAGTTACCTGGAAGGGCACGTTCATGGCGAGCTGCGTGCCGTAGGAGCGGTAGAAGGCGCGCAAGCCCTCGGCGCGGTACACGTGGCGCGCGCACTCCCACACGCCGCGGTACGGCGAGTTCAGCATCTGCATGCGCTGCTTCACCACTGCAACACCACACGCCAGCCGTCAGCACCACATACTATACTAGTTGACTCGCGCAACTTCGTCTGCGTCAGAATTTTCATTACTGCTCCGCTCCTATTGATCTTAGCGTGATGATATATAGCCTTTAGCCTTCCTCAATAAATGGGCTATCTAACAATGAAAGAATCCTGTGATTAGCTCGTTCAAGTAAACAAACTCTTCAGTTTTATATATTAGTATAAAGACGATACGTCTAGTCGTGAGCGACGACAAACAACATATCGCTGCGTTGGACCAATCTATCTTATAAAAACTAGCTGACCAGGGTACCTATTATGACATCTCAAAAAACCATCATGATAACGTAACTGGGCGGAGCAGAAGGGATTGTCAGACTTTTACTGACTAAAACCCATCCGTGTTCCTCCTAGTGCCCTTTCGAGCAAATTCCTGTACCCTGGCAGGCACTGACTCTAGCGGGCACGTCTGCTTTGCTGACATCTCTTTGAGGCACGCATGGAACACAACGAGCTGTCGACCCGGGCCTAGTCCTAATCGGATGGCGAGCCACCCAACGCTCGCCGTCCGCAGGCCCCGCGCCTGCGTTGGCTGGGAATCGCTCTGCGACTCCCGACGCCCGGGGCGTCTTCCGTTGCGGCGGCTGGGGTTTCCTCTCTCTCTCTCACGCGTTCGGCCTCCACGGCCTGCTTCCCATGCCTCCTCGCTCAGGACCATGGATTGAACCAAGGCCGGACGCGAGACGTCGCCGCCACTGATCGCCTCGACGAGGACACGGCGCATGGTGAGCTGAAAATGGAGCTCCACAGACTTAGCGTCGCTCAAAAATCAAGATCCCAATTTTGAAATTGAATCATGCCAGATAATTCATTTACAAAAAAAAAAATATTTTATGCAAGCACGGCATTAAAAAGTCAGGAAATGTCCTTTCTTCCACATCACCTAACGAGGTGTAAAAACTAGGCGCGTCTTGTTCACAGTGGTGTCCCCAGAAGGCCTAATCCACGTAGAAAAATACAAAAAATATAGTAAGAATAGGAATTAAGAAGTGAAAAGATGTAAAGCGCAACAGTTATCAGTATGAATCGTTCCACAATCAGCACAATCAGTCACTTTCCGAACCGTGGAATAGATAAATATCCACAAAAGCCAACTTTGGATGGAAAAAAGAAGTCCCTGGCGATATTCTTTGACCTGACCAAGGCTTTCGATACCGTCTCTGTCCCCATGTTGCTTAGGAAGATGGAAAATGCTGGAGTCAGAGCAACTGCATTAAAAAATTTCAAAGATTACCTCAGAGCGTACCCAGTCCGTTAAAATTGGCAATGTCATCAGTGGGGAGGTTGTAACAAGGTATGGTGTCCCACAAGGAGTATTCTTGGGCCAACCTTGTTCCTGATTTATATAAACGAGCTATGCAAACTCAATATCCCTAGTTGCAACATTTTTACATATGCAGATGATACCGTCCTCTTTATTCAGGGTGATCACTGGTCAGAAACGTATAACAATGCTGAAACCGCACTAACTGTCGTCACGACCTGGTTGAGAACTAATCTTCTTACCCTCAACATCGCTAAAACTCAACACATGCCGTTTTCGATACTGGCTAGTCAATTACCACCTGATAGTTACACACTGAGAGCTCACGCATGCGCTTCTTTTAATGGAGATTGCGCCTGCCTAACTGTCGATAGGGCTCTGACTGTCAAATACCTGGGTGTTCTCATTGGATATCGGCTTTACTGGCGCGAGCATTTAGCCAACCTAACCTCACGAATGCGGAGATTGATGGCTGTTTTTAAAAAAACTGCGGACATCAGCTGCAGGCTCCGATGTGTTAAAAACAGTATACTATGCACTGTGCCAGTCAATATTCTCTTATTGTCTCCCGATATGGGGCGGTGCAGCAAAGACACATCTACTCCAAGTTGAGAGAGCACAGCGAGCGGTCTTAAAGGTTATGCTACGTAAGCCGTTCAGATACCCTACTGTTCAACTTTACGCTGAGTGTAACGTGCTGACCGTTAGGCAACAATACGTCCTTCAGTGTGTCCTACGTAAACATCTTGTTCGTCCGCTAGAAGCCCCTATGGGTAGAGTGAAGCATAGGGTGTTCTCGGTGGAATCCCATAGAACTACTTTCGCAATCCGTCACTTCCATATAGCCAGTGCTAAGATATATAATACCATAAACAGGCACCTTAATATTTTTGGCTTGAGTGGCCATCTCTGCAAAAATACTTTGCGAAATTACGATGAAATCTTAGCAGGAATCATAAGGCCCCAAATAAAATTAATTTTTCAGATGTCTGTTGTTTTCTAATCATTGTTGTAAATTGTAAAAATCAAGCGAATGTCCGTAATATTATTTTATTTCGATGCAATTTTAATCTCATGACCTTTATTTATTGTAATTTAATTTCATCCTGTTTGTTATTTCAATGCTAACATTTTCAATTATTAATATTATTTTTTATTATTATTATTTTTCTTGTTTGTGTTTGTGTATAATGTCATTTAAATTTTATTAATTAGTTAATTTGATTCATTCAACGTTTGTGAAGTGAGTAAGTGGAAAGTTGTGCAGTCATTCTGGTATTTGCATCTTATTCTTAGAACGACACTGACTTCTAAGTTACAGGCATATGCCTAGTTTGGAAGTCAGGGTTTCGTTGTTTGTAATTTTAGCCTTTTACACATATTTATCACCACTTAGAACTGTTATGTATGGCTTTGATAATGAATAAAAAATTAAATTAAATTAAATTTAAAAGTTGTGGTCCTCGGTATCGTCCTCGCCATCCATATATCATTGATTATATTATTAATAAGATCTGAGCAGCTGTTGTTGAACGTTTGTCTTTCCTTCCAAGTTTACGTGTGTTTGCTGATATATAAGGATTAGATGTTAAAATTAAATTGTGTTTAATTTTTTTTTATTATTATTAATGATGGGTTTGCTCTTGACCCTAGTCTAGGTCAGAGATGACAGAGACAAAGTCTACGACGGAGCGAGCCTACCCAGAAGGTGTCTGTTCACTCTAACTTTGAAGAGGGATACTTTGAGATATTAACTTTTTCAATATCCTCATTTGCTGCCTTACTGCTAAATTTTCGGGCGTGATATTGTCGGTATATCCTAAAATCCGTATTTCTCAATTCAGAGGGTTCCTCTGACAATTTTCCAATTAATTGGAAGTAAACCGAAATTTTCAATGATTTCGTTTCCGTGAACAAGAATTTTGTGAGCGCTCGCAGGCATGTAATACCAACTGTACAAGTAGGTATATAGACAAAGGGTCTGGTCTGTGAATTCTTTGAATTTCTGTGTATCAATGGCATACCTTTAGGAAAGTGGTTCCAAAATGACACCAAAAACCGTCGAATGAGATATTCATGTACACCATTCTAGCGCTAGTTATGACCGTCAAAATGGAACCAAGTCTCCAATGTCTGTCATACACATAGAAAAAAATAATACCATTAATCTACTATTTCCTACCTTTGCAGGTACAAATAAACGTCATTAACTTATGACGTTTATTTGTGACGGCTCTAGAATCCCTATTTTAAGTACTAGGACCAAAATATCTTACTTACTTACTATATTAATAGTACGAAAATATCTTACTAATGTGTGGTTACACACATTAGTAAGATATTTTCGTACTATTAATGCTACTACGATTAAAATTTGTACGTTGCACTTAAAAATTTCGTAATTTTTTTTTGGCTCGTAGTAATAATCTTTAACGTAAGAAATTTTGCATGATTTGACGGTAGTAAATAGGTATTAAATACTAATCCTTCGAAGATCAACAATGAACCGCCCATTTGCCTGTTGCACTAAACAATTGAATCGTCAATTTGGAGGGACCAACTTATATAACTGATTTCTTGAAAACGATATGTTTTGGACAGCGAAAATCAATTATATTAAGGTATTCTACCTTAATATAATTGATTTTTGGGTAAGTTTAAGGTATTATAACACTAAGTGTGTGTGTGTGAGAGTGGGAGAGGACGCCACGCTGCTACTGTTTACATCGTCTCCGTAATATTTTTGGATTTAAAAAAGTACAAGTGCATAAAATTCTACTAAAACGAAGAAAAGTTAAAAAAAAAAGATAAGATCTTTAACATATATTGTGGGCAGTGTTAAAAACGAGTGTAAAAAACAATAAATCAGTGAAATAGCTCCAAGCTAAATAAACTGTTGCTGTGTCGATATTTTCACAAAGTCTTCACTATTTGTTTTAACAACACTTCACTCTCCGTACACGAGTCTAAACACTCAATGTTGCCTTTTGTAGTAAACAAATAGTGAAGACTTTATAAGAAATTTATAAATAGGTATCATAACCTATTATTTTGTGACTTTTTTCGAAACAAAAGGCAACATTGAGTGTTTAGACTCGTGTACGGAGAGTGAAGTGTTGTTAAAACAAATAGTGAAGACTTTATAAGAAATTTATAAATATCATAACCTATTATTTTGTGACTTTTTTCGAAACAAAAGGCAACATTGAGTGTTTAGACTCGTGTACGGAGAGTGAAGTGTTGTTAAAACAAATAGTGAAGACTTTATAAGAAATTTATAAATATCATAACCTATTAATTCACATGAATCAGCAAAGTTGAACCTAAAAGCGACAACAACGCCATCTCTTGCAATCCTAAAGAACTACGTCGCCAAGATATTACTAATAGGCTAATCACTGATCGATTCATAGATCCAGCCGAGCCGGTAATTTGCAAATAGTACGGATTTGTGTCACGAGAGTGCGCTACTAAAACAAAAACAAACAGTATTATAACATGGATGAAGTTCTAAAAGCACTGCAAAAAATCCAAAAAGAACTAGATGAACAAAAAATAACTATCCAGAAAAGCGGAGAAAACGTAGCACAGCAAGTAACGCAAAATATAAATAATATATTAGACGAGAAATTCAAGACCTTGGAAGAAAAGTATGAAAACCTCAAGGATAAAATGGAAAATCAGGAAAAAAGACTGTATTTCCTCGAAAAACAGGCTAGACAAAAAATATAGTTTTATTTGGTCTGATGGAAACTGAATCATCATACTCCAACTTAGAAAATATTATTACAAATTTCATAAATGAGCACTTCTCTGTAAAGATAGACCAAAGAGACATACAGGAGGTTAAACGAATTGGGAAAAAAGGGGAAAGGCCAAGACCAATAATTATTACTATTTCGACACTTGGTATAAAAATAGCCATTTTTAAACAGAAGAAAGTACTAGAGGATACCCCATATTACATAAAAGAAGACTATCCTGAGTATGTCTTAAATAAAAGGAAGGAGCTACAAGCGCAAGTGCGAATTGAAAAAGAGAAAGGAAACTCAGTTAGAATCAAATATGATAAATTAATAATTATGAATAAGAAATCAAATTATACATCAAGTCATAGTAAAATAATGCTTTCTAACTCTCCTGAAAGTATTACCACATGCATAAACCCTAGCGATGAACACAAAACACAGGCCAATAAGAAAAATAAAACAGAGACTTCCATACAAAGAACATCCAGTCTATCAGAGGGGCCAATAAAACCGGGCATAATGAATTTCTTCCATAAGCACCCGTCTAACACATCGAAAAATCAGGAAAACAAAACTAATAACATATAACAATTAAAGCCCCCCTCTCACACGCAAAACTACATTAAAAATAGACCAAAAACGAAACATCTTCCAAGCCGGCTGGTCACCGTGGAAGAATATGACCACAACCCTCCAAAAGTCCAAAGAGATCACAAAAAGAGCATGAAGAAAAGTCAAAAAGTACATACCAACTGTACATATCAACCTATAATGTTAGAACTCTACTGTCACACGAACGAATAATAGAATTGGAAAAAGCATTAGCACATATAAAATATGACATAATAGGCATATCAGAAGTTAGGCGCCTTGGAAATAACATAAAAGAATACAAAGAATTTATTCTCTGTAGTACAGGACAAACGCAGGGCAAACATGGAGTCGGTTTCATAATAAAACAATATTTGAAACAATATGTAGAAAGTTACATCGGGGTCTCGGAACGAGTAGCCTTGCTAAATCTGAATATACCAGGAAATAAATTTACCGTCATACAAGTATACGCCCCAACAGAAGCAGCAGACGAAGAACAAGTAAATATTTTCTATGAAACCATATATGAGGCAATGGATAGAGCATACGAAGATTTTATTTTGATGGGTGATTTTAATGCCAAAATTGGTAAACCACAACAAGATGAATACTTAGTTATGAAACAGTATGGATATGGAACAAGAAACGCACGAGGTCAAAGACTTATAGACTTTGCGATGGAAAACAAGCTAGCTATCATCAACACCTTTTATAAGAAAAAAGATAAAAGAAAATGGACATGGCAGTCTCCGAATGGTCATAAAAATGAAATAGATTTCATACTGTCAGATCGTCCTTATTCATTTCAAAACATTGAAACACTAAGTATGAATTTCACATCTGACCACCGACCATTCAGAGCCAAAATATCACTCACTAAGCCTGTGAAAACACGAACCAGGTTTGTAAATAGACAAAACAGTACACTCAAAAACGAAGAAGAAATACAAAATAAGGAAAACTTGCAAACTAAAATAATATCTCTGCTTGACACCGAAACTAATATGACAGTACAGGACTACTACGATAAAATAATAAACAATATAACAGACAGTTTACAAGTTGCACGAACGTCACATTCAACAAAAGTTCGCAGTGTACTCACAGAAAATACAAAAAGACTTTTAATACGAAGACAAGAGTTACAAAGAACTAAAACTAAAACGCGAGCAATGAAAAATGAACTCAAAGCACTTTATAAGTTGTTAAGCAAATATATACAAAATGATTATAAAAACTATAGAATTAATATCCTTCAAAAACATTTAGAAAACAGTGGAAGTCTAAGAAAGGGATATAAAGAGCTGCGGACAGAAAAAACATGGATTGATTGTTTGAAGGAGTCGGGAGACATTGCTTATAACCGAAAAGACATAATTAACATGGCTACAAATTTTTATAAAAAACTATATAGTACACCGGACATAGCAAGAGACACGAACCACTCTGGAAATGATTACATTGACACTGAAAAGTCACAATCCCACATAGAATCAATAGAATGTACAGAAATAATTGAAACAAAAAATAGACTAAAACCAGACAAAAGCCCAGGGTCAGATAACATCACTAACGACGCCATAAAAATCGCCTGCTTGATACTAGCTGCTCCACTAACCAAATTATTTAATTTGATTTTTGAAACTGGTGTCACACCTTCTCAATGGTCTGAATCTAATATTATCTTGCTGTACAAGAAAGGAGACCCAAAAGATATCAGCAACTACCGACCGATAAGTCTTTTACCTAGTATTTATAAACTTTTCTCTACATTAATAAATCCAAGAATTAGTACAACACTGGAAGCCTATTGAACAAGCAGGATTTAGGAGAAATTTTTGCACTTTAGACCACATACACACTTTGGAACTGATAATTGAAAAATACCAAGAACAACAGAGACCGTTGTATATCATCTTCATTGATTACCAGAAAGCCTTTGACACAATCTCACACGAAAGTATATGGAACACGCTAAAAGCTCAAAATTTAGAGCAACAATACATAACGATACTCAAACACCTATATAGTAATTGCTCAAGTAGAGTCAAACTGGAAACCATTGGCCCAATGTTTCCAGTCAAGAGAGGAGTCAGGCAAGGAGATCCCTTATCCCCAAAAATTTTCATTGCGATATTAGAATCTATCATAAGCAAATTAGACTGGAAAAATTGTGGTTTATATGTCCAGGGTACATACCTAAACCATTTACGATTTGCGGATGACTTGGCTTTATTATCTGAATCGAGCCTACAGTTGCAATATATAGATACTCTACATACAGCGAGCTGCAAAGTGGGATTAGAAATGAATATCACAAAGACCAAACTCATGACCAACTTCAAAAAATCAAAAGTAACTATCGAAAATGTACCATTAGATTATGTGTATCAGTATATATATTTAGGAAAACAAATTGGATTCCACAGAGAAAACAATGAACTGGAAGTAGAGAGAAGAGTGAAACAAACTTGGAAAAAGTATTGGAGTAATAAGGAAATATTTAAAAGCAAAATGCCTATCAAATTGAAGAAAAAAGTCATGGACTCGTGTCTCATTCCTTGTCTGACATATGCATGTCAAACATGGAAGTATACCAACAAAGTAAAGAATAAAATAAACACATGTCAGCGAGGAATGGAACGCAGTATGTTAAATATCAAGAAAATACAAAAAATAAACCACAATAAAATACGGTCAAAAACAAAAGCAATAGATGCTCTCAAATACAGCCAAACGTTGAAGTGGAAATGGGCCGGTCATGTAGCTCGCCTTAAAGATAGTAGATGGACTAAAAAAGTTACGTCATGGAAAGGCCCACCGGGCAAACGATGTAGAGGAAGACCGTTCACTAGATGGGACGACGATATTAAATAAATTGCTGGCCCAGAATGGCAACAAATAGCCCAGACAGAGAGAAATGGAAAGCTTTGGAGGAGGCCTTTACCTGAGAGGGGTTCCAGTACAGTAAAATGCTACTGCCTATGTACCTACTTATAATATATATATTTTTTTTTAAGTGAAATCGACATAGTTTCTCAATTTTCTTTTTCCTTTGTTAATTAAGTTTAGGTAAGAAACAACATAATTGTAAGTTAATTTGTTAAACTGGAAATATAAGGCTTTTTTATTTTCATTTTTATTTTTATTTTATAACACTAAGTAGGTAGAACATTCCAGGCAGTAGTCTACCAGTCTGGTTTCTCCATCTTGACATCATGATGGAGGGACCAAGCATTTTGTTAAAATATTATGATAATGATGGGGTATCTAAAATTATAGCAAAGGTAGGAAAGGAGGGAGTCAGACTCTTACTGACTAAAACCCATCCGTGTTTCTCCTGGTGCCCTTTGCGTTCCAGGGTACGGCACCTCTTTCGAACAGATTCCTGCGCCCCAGCAGGCACCTGCCCTAGCGGGCTCCGTCTTCCACGCTGACATATCTTTGAGGCGCGCTGGGATTGCAGCGCGCCGCCGACCCGGGCCTAGTTCTGATCAGACGGTGAGCCACCCACTGCTCGCCGTCCGCAGGCCCGCGCCTACGGCGGCCGCGAATCGTCCTGCGACTCCCGACACCTGGGGCTGCTTCTTCTGTTGCGGCGACTGGGGCGTGATCCCTATCTATCACACGTTCGGCCTCCTCCTTTGCTAGCATTACTGCTTCGCAGAAGGAGGTGACCGCTTCCCATGCCTCCTCGCTCCGGACCATAGATTGAACCAAGGCCGGTCGCGAGAGGTCGCCGCCGCCGATCGCCTCGACGAGGACCCGGCGGTGCGTCTTGTCTGCCCTACGTCTAGTGTAATTTAAGCCCGCGTAGGCGCGGAGCCGTAGCGCCGAAACTGCGGTGGTGAGCATTTAAACCATCTGCGACGATAAGCTCGGGTGGGGTCGTCCAAACCCTGCAGCGCCGGAGCCGTGACAGCGTGTTGCAGCCTGCTTGCATGTTGCGTGCTTGTTTGCACGCTGCATACTTGCTTGCATGCTGCATGCCTATTTGCACGCTGCACGCCTGCTTTCACTCTACATGCCTGCTTGCATGCTGCATGCTTACTTGCACGCTGCATGCAGCATTGCATGCTTGAAGTAAGCATCCTTGTTTGCATGCTCTTACTGGGTCCACTTAAAACCACACCACCATTACACTACTTAAATTAAAACAGTGGGATAATGAATGTTCGGAAACATAATATTTCGGACACACGTTATTTCGTCTAAGTGTGACTTCGGTAAAAAGTTTTTCGACCAAATGTAACGTCGGAGTAACGAAAAAAATCGAATTAATAATATTTATATTATATAGATATATTGGTCAACTGAAAGAGTAGCAGACGAGACTTGACTTGACTTGACGCGTATAACGATGAAGTAAACAAAAACGAAACGATAATAGTTGAAAAGTTTTAGGTGAAATGAAATTCGATCAAAAGTTTTTCGAACTTATGATAGGTAACCGTATGTATGTCTGTCTGTCCGTCTGTCACAGCCAGTTTCCTCCAGATCTAATGGATCAATTCTGTTGAAATTTGGTACGCATGATTTATGTGACTCAAACACGGACGCATTACTCAAAATTTAATTACCTAATGCGTCAAACAATTTTAAGAAACCTCATATTAATAAACGTATATCATATTATAAACATATGAAAGTAAAAAAATGTATCCATATTAATGGATACATTTTTTTACTTTCATGAAAAATCCGTAAAATTCCGGATAATCCGGATTGGACCAAAAATCCGATCTTTAAAATCCGGATTTTAAGACAGAACTGATTTGCATTCCCTAGTGGTAATATAGCTTAAATGATGCATTTTATGACACGGAAAGTTATATTTGGAGAATGCTTGAGAGTTCAGAATAAATTTAAAAATCTGTTCGGCTCCATACAAAGAAAAAATCGTAATTATAACATTTTAAATAGTCGCTTTATCAAAAAAAGTCCCACAACATAAAATATTGCTATTCAGTAAAGGAATAAGCTGGCATTTTTCTTTCTTCAAAATTAGATATTTGATTTTAGAACGACGCTAAGTGACCGTGCGGCGCGCGGCGGTGCTCTGCCCAAGCAGACCTCCACCGTATGCTCCCATTATTTCTTAACTGTTCCATGATAAAGTAGTAAAGTTAATAGACATAATATTAATACTAGAAATAAAGATAAATTAGATCAACCATTTTATAGATTAGCTAAAGTACACACATCTTTCATGGGGTACTGTGTTAAATGTTACAATAAAATACCTTGTGACATATTAGAACTAAATGAAAGAAAATTTAAAACCTACATTAAAAGCACACTTTGTAAACAAGCATATTACAAATTAGAAGATTACATTCAGGATAAGAATGCTTGGAAACATGCTGGTCCTGCTCCATAGGACAATCAATGGTGGAGACAAGATCAAACTGGTTGGTTTATGTATTTACTTTTGTAGCTACTGTTTCATTTTTGGGTTTTGATTTATCTGTTCACTCAGACTCTGCTATTTAATGGTTCCAATATTTGTAAATATGTGAGTACCATATGAATATACAAAACTAAACACAATCAGGCGTCGAAAAATTCCTCCGCATCGCTGTCATCCGGAAACGTGCCCAGAAGACTGGCAGCATTGCC
Organism: Lacanobia oleracea; assembly: GCA_950371165.1. Lineage (NCBI taxonomy): Eukaryota > Metazoa > Arthropoda > Insecta > Lepidoptera > Noctuidae > Lacanobia > Lacanobia oleracea. Next base: position 999,691 of record OX493408.1, read on the forward strand.
ACGTTGAATGGCAATGCTAATTCTTTGAGCAAAGAACGAGCCAGCCCTCTGGTCACGCAAAGTGTCGACCAGTCGGCGAGAAATGTCCTTAAAAAGGAGACGCGCACTCGGACCCCTTGACCCTAGACGACCCTTCGACCCCAAACGGCTCAAAACTGTAATTACCAATAAGGTTACAGTATTTGCGCCGCTTGAGGGCCTCAGCAGCCGCAGCAGCAGCGCCGGCACAGCTCGCCGTACTTGGACCATGTGATGGCGCAAGGGTGTCGAACTGTCGACACATGTTGCGTCCCACACCAGAGGCCTGATTTTTCGACGCCTGATTGTATTTGGTATTGTATATTCATAATGTATATAGTTATTTTTATTAGTTTACTGTGAGTACCATGTACTTATTTAGAAAATTAATAAGTCTACCTCTGCATACTCTAGGTTCATGGTCCTCACATATATTAACAAAACTTTTGTATACTACAGAACATGTAAAACATTGATTTGAAAAGAGTAACTATGGAGTTTCTTGTCCGTTCTTCTCCATAAGAATCTACCCTTCCGAATGGACAGTAGAGTCACTATGTTATTTTAAATGTAATGATGACGTTCAAAAGTGCCGTTTAATGGCCTAATTGAAATAAACGTTTTTGACTTTTGGCTTTGATATTTTATTTTGAAGAGCGTCGAGCGCTGCAAATCAATTGCAGCGAATGTTAAACTTGAGTCATTTTAGATTAACTGAAAGTGGTAGTGTTAATGGTTTCGTTGCTGAGCGACTGTGAGTGGTGGTAGTGAATACTGTGATCGTGTAGCGTGTACCACACAGAGCCCTAGCCGAGCCTCGTGCGGCTTGGCCGGTCACCGGGCGGTCACCGGGCGGTCACCGGGCGGTCACCGGACGGTCACCGGACGGTCACCGGACGGCCACACGACGCGATACGTGCAAGAGCGAGCCGCCGCGCGCCAGCGAAGCGGTCGTCGTGAGTGCCCGTGACACGCGCACGGTCATACAGCAATCATTATCTACCGTTGTTTTGACTATAAATATCAATAGCAAGTGTTCCCTGCAGAGCATAATAGTGCGTTTCGCTGGCACAAATTCAGTGCGGGGGATTCTCTTGCACCGAGGCGCTGACTCACGCGTCTCCTTCGCCGGATTTTCCTCATCGGAACATGTCGACAAATAAAATAACATACCGCAGTTGCATTATATTATAAAAGTAGGTACATCTAGGCTGTGCCCTACACCTCCCCTTGCCCTCGTACCAGTACCACTAATAATACAATTATTGATACTCGTTATAAGGAAGCGTAGCAAAACACATCTACGACAAATAAATATATTAGAATGCTTGTCGAGGATGAGATTACAGAATAGATCATACGATACAGTGATCATATGGTGATTCTGAATGATGCTCTGCGAATTGTACGAGTATGTTCGTGACCGTCGACAATTGAGTTAGTGATCGCTCATCGTCATCGCTCATTCATATCTATTACGCCTTATGCCGCGCCGAGCGTGCGAGTGGGCACAGCGGCGGTGCAACAACAGATCGCGCCACTGCCGAGAACACAGGCTAGCAGGAAAACAATGCTCTTGGAATTCTTGTTTTATCATTCATTCACTTAAAACCTATTTGATTCACATACACGTCCGATTAGAGAACTACATCCAATCTGAACGCGGTGTCTTGGAGCCACGGAGTTGTTCCACGTAGCCAGAGTGACAGCAACCAGAACTCGTGCTACTAAATACGCAGCAACGAGTACGAAAACTGCAATTTTGCTATTTTCATAGATCGGTACAATCGAAGGACAGATGACAGGAGCATTATGGAAGAACCACCTGAACACACCAACCAAGGTAATAAACGACAAACAAATGCGAGTGTCGCCACCTGTGCAAATGGCAAGCTTCGCACAAACAAGCGCCATCACAGTGACATGCACAAAGTATTGCTGTCAAGGACAACCGATTGATTCTAACGAGGCAGCAAACAATGCTCGCTGGCAGGTGAACAAGTGAACCACGGAACAAGTCACCGTACTCAGCAGGGTGCTCTGTGCGTATGGGAAGCAGTCTTTCCGAATCTGCCATTTCTGGGCTAAATAAACGCTCTTCACGACTTGTTCTCGGCCGTGTGTTGGAATGCGCCTAGCGCCTGTCTGTTCACACGGTGAAGTCTCGCTCCCACAGTCCCACGAGCGCCTGCTACTTGTGGTCGTGGACCGCAATGACTGAACTATCTGCAATACCTACAAGTTTGATTCCTACTTTGTATTATAAATAGTTGATGACGAGGCGTTTAACTTCGTAATGCATAATGTACAGTGGATCGTTGTGACCGCTTAGTGACGTGCAGGCTGATGAGTCGTGTTCGTGTTCGCACTTCGTCTTACACGTGTAAGAGGTACACGTTCTGCAGATGGCTAGGTACAGGTAGTAAAGCTGCGAGGATCTGGTTCGAAACGCAAAGCTCGAGTGCTAGACCTGACCACGCGAATTATCATGGTGTTGTTCAGCAGCCTGTGAAAGTGTTTGGCTCGCTCGTGCAACCTCGGCACTTGAGCACTAGTGGAGCGGTGTTCATGTAACCACGCTCGTAGCCGACGTTGTGGCGTGCACGTGACGCTGCTTCCGGGCATTGTGGCGGCCAGCGCCTGGTGTTGCTCCTACGCTTCCGGAGCGCGTACAATCGCCGGGACGCTCGTAACGGCGCGCCGTCAACATCTCTACTCAAAACACCGTACCGTTCACCGTACCGTCAATATTTACATCATAGGTTTCCCCACGTGTTCATGACAACTTCTAGTATGTTAGAAGGGACGTGCCCAAGTGAACCGCTCAGCTGCAAGTAATATTCAGCTAAGTATAGTTCTGTACATGTAGAGGCCGTCGTCAGGCCGTCGTCAGTCGGGTAAGAAGGTAGGTATCTGCTGATTGTGGAATTATTCATACTGATAAATTAACTGGTAAAAGAGACGAATTAATTACAGCAACTGTACTGTATTCGCAATGTATTCAGAACACTTAAAGTTGACGTAGATTGGCAGTTGAATTATTATCAAGTGGCTCGTAACAATTACATCAAGTGCGGTACAAAAAAAATTTATTTTATTGGTTTCAGCCGAGTTTTAGGGCAATCATTTATTGAAATCGACACTTAATGAATGCGCAGTCTCCGAGGATGCAGCTCGGTATTGTTGCGCAGCGTGCGGCAGGCTCGGGGCACAAAGAATCGGAGACGCATGCATGGTGCTGCGCAGTAGTGCGCACTGAGCAGTCTCCGAGGATGCAGCTCGGTAGTGTTGCGCAGCGTGCGGCAGGCTCGGGGCACAAAGAATTGGAGACGCATGCATGGTGCTGCGCAGTAGTGCGCACTGAGCAGCCTCCGGGGAAATCCCTAGCACCGAACTAGTAATGCATTTTTAATATATCACTAGCTGACCCGGCAAACGTTGTTTTGCCATATAAATAAACACAAAAAATTCATGAACTGTGGACTACCCAAAAGTTTTGTTCAAAATGTCCATCCCAAGGAGAAAGGAGAATAGTATTGCGCCGACTACAAGTAACACGGGATAAGCGCAGGAAGAAAACGACAGGCAATTAAAGAAACCTAAAAGACGAAAGAAGGTTCCATGTGACGAAAAAGTGAGAATTGGGTCACGGCTATTGGCGGCCCTCTAGTATCCTCCCGTAGCCACGCGCCATGGGTAAGAGAGCGGGGGCCACAGACAAGCCTGCTTCCAGTTCAACGTTTTGACGTAGGACAGCGCTCTGCACTGCCCTCGCAATAACCTCGAGGAAAGATATTCAAACGTCGAAGACATTGAGTACTGTTAGCGAAGCCTACACTGACACTCATACCTGCACAGATCATGCAGACATTGTTATTTTAATTATCTTTATAGCAAATAAAATAGAATATTTATTTATTCGTAATTACATGATGAACAAGCCGCCAGTAAAGCATGTTTTAGGGACAACGATAGCACCGCCAGTCTGTTGTGGTAAATTGATATAGCCACTTATTTGAATAATGATTAGTTCGTGTTTACAGTGGAATCATTGAACTCTGGCTCTGCGCCTCGCCGGTTATCTGCGGCGAGGGACAGGCGGCCGCACTTGACACTACTGACAATTGGCTAGTAAAGTGACTTCGCTACAGTGTCACTTACAGCAGCTAGAAACTTGTTCAGGGATAGGTATCCATTATCAATAACTTACGAGTTCCACTTGGACGCTCGCTATGTATAAAAATAGACATGATTGATAAAAACGTTGTACGTAGTATCGTGTTAGTAAGAAGTGGCGGTGCTGCCCGGAGCCTGGCGACACACAGCTCATGATAGCATGCGGCACAGCGCACGTCCGACCCTATAACCTACAACAACACCGAGCCTAGCATGCAATCGTACTCGCACTACGTTTGCACATATCACGGTATACCAATACTACCGAACATTTTAATACTTATGACTTGTTATACTAATTGTTTGCACAATTAGTTGACTTCACGGAATGTAATGAGTGTTATCAGTGTTGAGTGCGGGGCCGCGGGGCGCTCATCGCTCCATCCTGCATGACGCCATGTTTTCTCAAGTCCTCTTTATTTATTGATGGCCCGGGCTCAGGGAAGCATTGTTGCTGTTATCGAGCACTGGACACGAAACGTGCTCAGCGAACGAATATGTTACATAGACAACGTAACTCCACAAGCTTCTGCTTTTGAAGCCTATCACAAGCTTTCCACTCCAGTAGGCTCTCTAGTCGATACGCACAGTTTCAATCAGCAAGGAAAGTAAGTCTTAATAGAGCACGGGTGTTCATGGTCAGGTGTTTACGAGTTGAGTGCTTATGTTAAAGGAGTTGTACCGATACTCACCTTCGGCTGGATTGGAGACTGCGTCGTGTATGAGCGACGCGATGCAGCCCGACAACCCTGCAACAGTCAGCGACCAGCGTCAACATCTCGTAATTTTACAAATAAGGTACAAGTCTAAGTTCGTATAAGGGCCGGTGCACATATCGCACAGCACAGCGCAATTCGGGCCCGCGGAGTTTTCTGAAAGCGTGAGACATTAGGCAAAATTACCCGAGAAAGTTCGCGGATGCACGAGTAAGCGCTAGACTGCACATACTCGACACACCGTTATCATTCGCAATTTTTCCATAGTCCAAACGTTTACGACCGGAAGCGGATGCGCGCGAATTAGCGCGCATGCTCGCGCAGCTGCGTTCCTGCGCGCTATCCTTTCCCATGTTCACGCTTCGAGGCTCTCCAGGTTTTAAATGTTGTGTTAATTGATTTTAGATATTATTTCAAAGAGAACAATGCCGATAATAGTTTGAGTGGAAAATGGTCTGCGCTGCGCTCCGCCATACGTGCGTTGGCCCTAAGGAATGCTGCCGGTAGTCTGGAAGACGTGGAGTTGACTCACCATGTGTAATGTGGTCGTGCCGGTGGCGCGTGAGGTGTGACAGCGAGTGCTTGCAGTACTCGTAGGTGGCGAAGAAGCAGGCGTGAGCCGGGCCCGCGCCCATCACCACCGCCGACATGCCGCGGATGGGCCTGCGCACACGACAACATCTTACTCACACGGTCACACCGAGCTGCTACCATTACCACTTTATGTGGCAGCGGCAGGTATAGTAAAGATAAGGCAAATTCAAGTTAGGATAACTGGATGAATTTGGGAGAGCCCTTTGCCAACAGTAGAACAGTGTAGGCTAAAAAAAAAACTAAAATGTTAGCTCTGTGTGTTATTAACACTGTTACTGTTTGTAAACTAAGTATTTTCAATTTGACTAGTGCCGTTTGGGCTGAACTTGGGTATTTGTTGAATAAAAATTCTGATTGCTTGTATTCAGTTCACTACCTTGCCTTGTGTGCTAACATATTTATTTAATAGAGTGACGTAACGTGCGTTTTTATGTCTACATTTATGCAGTATCATCGTGCCTCAGCAGTCCATGAGTTCCGCGTTACACTTATTTACAAATGGTTCTCCGACGCATTAGCAATGCTCTCGCGACGACAGTGGCAGGGTCCCGGAGGAAAGCCTCTGACCCTGCCATTGTAACGATAACTTGCAACGACTGAGGGCCTAGCGCGATATTTTGACGTAAAGTAACGTTAACGTAAGTGAATTATGAATGTGAAAAACTACAACCCCTGAGTACCTACTTTGGTTTGATAATATGGGACATACACAATTTATTTCATTCAAAAATATGAATATAGTATCTAACTCAAATAAATACTATGTGCGAAACGAGTACTGTAGCTATGGTAAAATGTTACGTTACGTTACTATACGTCACAAATATTCGTGCTGGCGCTCTGTAGTAGAAAGCTACTACACTTGTTGCAAGTTATCGTTATTAAGCATTCTTTAAAGTATATCATCGTGACTACAAAATCTTTCGATACCTATAGTCTTATCTCGTTATATGTTACGTTACATTACAATTATAGAATACGTATTAGATATAATAATGGTTTTATAAACATCCAGATAAGTTATTACGTGCCGCTTACTTAAGTTATTACAAGTAGTGATCAAACGTAATCCGAATCAACTGTATCACCAAAACGTTCGTTTGATATTAGACCAACCAAACTGTTTACTCTAAGTTAGTAAAGAAACCTTTTTTGTGGCGAACGAAACTTGTTCAAAGGTTGAAATTCGTAGACTGGTCATTGCGTAACTGCTGAATTGGACAGGGTAATGTGGGTAACTTAATTGTGTTAAGCTTTTCAAATACTTCGAAGTTCATACTTCAATTGGCTCATGATTTGTCTGTTTTAAGAAAAATGGCGGAAAACGATGTTGCAAATCATGGAATTTTATTTACTTATGTTTTAAGTTACATAGGTACATTATTTACGATATCTAACTACACCTTTGACACAGTCTCTGTTTCCAACCTTTTAACTAAACCGGAGAACATGGGAATCAGGGGTACACCTTTACAATTGGTCAAAGATTATTTATCAACAAAACTCAACCAGTTATAATTGATTCCAACATAAGTGAGGAGAAATTAGTTACTTACGGAGTACCCCAGGGGAGCGTTTTGGGCCCAACATTGTTTAAAATATATATATTCATGACCTTTCCATGCCTAACGCTATTGTGATAAGCGCTCCTACCTGGGACGAAGTCAAAATAAAAGCTGAAGACTGTTTTAGGGAAGTTATAAAATGGCTCAACTCCAATCTGCTCACCCTTAACCTGGACAAAACAAACTGTGTTACATTTGCCATTACTAAGATCACTCAACCACCTGACACTTTTAGTATTATTGCCCATACTTGCGTAGATAGAACACAAAATTGTATTAGTCGAACAATTGGTCGATCTACCACTGTCAGGTATCTTGGAGTAGAAATTGACGACCAATTGCGATGCGCGATGGGACAAACTCTTAATAAATTAAAATCAAGGTTAAGCAGTATGATTTATATGTTCAAAACCAAAACTCTTAGAGATTCAGCTTCGATTGAGCTTCTCACAAAAATTTACATTGCAGTATGTCCTGTTACTCAGTATTGCATCAGAGTATGGGGGGGGTGCTGCAAAAACAAGGTTGCTCGCGTTGGAACGGGCACAGAGAGCTGTCCTTAAAGTGATGACCCGAAAGCCATTTCGATACCCAACTACACAACTATATTGTGACTGAAAGGTTCTTAGGGTCCGACAGATCTTTGCGCTTGAATCCATCTTGAGATCAGTTCCCCCTCCTTATGCAGCCAGACGTAAACAAAAACTAATTTTCATAATCCTTTACACCACACAGCATTTGCAAGAATAGACATAGTAATTAAACACACTCATACACATACACACACATTGTCTTCTTTTTCTGTTTTTAGTCACTAACATTCTTGAAATAGTAGCACACAATGCTTTTAGGTTATAAAATAAAGAAATTGTCAGCTGAGTGCTATCTTCTGAGATACAGGCCTCGCCTAGTTCGGAAGATAGAGTCAATGTTTAAGTAACCGCTTTTTGCCACCAGTACCTAACCCCACTGGATTATTATTATATAAACTCATGATATTAGTATAGCCACCTGAACCTTTTTGTTATGCTGGTGAGAAATAAACTATTATTATGATTACACCAAGAGTAGATTGGAAAAAATTGGACCAAGAATTAAGCCCTAGGGACGCTCAAAAGCAATTTGATACGAATGTCTTCTCCACTTTTAGGGTTCCGAACAAAAAACGAAACCCTAATTCCTAATAGGATCACTCGGGTGTCTGTCTGTCTGTCTGTCCGTCTGTCACTGGGCAGATTCTATTGATATATATTTTTTTTGAAATGGGGTCACTATTGGGGGTCAAACTAGAAAATTTCAAAAAAGTTTTTTGAACAATATCGGGTGACATATCATATGAAAGGGCTTACTGTGAGGGTTTTAATTTTTTCATTTTAAGATAAATGGTTTTGAATTTATTCAAGAAAAATAACCATTCCCCCCGCCCTTATCTCCGAAACTAATGAGCCTAAAATTTTGAAAAAAATGGAGATAATAGATCTTTACCTATAGATGACAGGAAAATAACAACAAAACAAAAAACAACATGGGAAATAACATGTTAAAAAAGAAATTCGTTCGGAACCCTTTGCATGCGAGTCCGACTCGCACTTGGCCAATGTTTTTTTAAACAAATTTGTATGAGTGACGTCTGTATTCGTAAAGGCGATGGAGTCACTGCTTGAAAGTAGGAGGTGAAAGAAGACGCAGTCAAAGGCTTCTGGGGGACCAAGCTTCTCAATGCTGCCGACGTGTGTGTCTACGTGGCAATAAGGCCATCATACAAATATTCATTAATGTAGTATTTCTATTAATATTAATTATTGTTTTAAAAATGATTGTAAGATACAATCATTTTTAAACATTCATTTCATCATTAGACGAGATGGAAAAATCCAAAAATTATGTATGATGTAATGATAAGTGTTGCGAAGAGACTAACATTGAAACAATATTAACTGTGTTAGTTTCATTTTATAATTTTGAGAATAATAATATTTTTGAATAAACAGTCGATAGCAGCGTCATCAACGGTTCTGTGTAAGATAAGGTTAAAAGTGTTAATTACTCTACGTGACTTATAAGAAGCTAAATTTTAACGCAAAGTATTGTTCAGATAAGCGATAGGACAACAAGCGCATTACCTACTTCAAGACAGACGCTGATCATGGAGCGCTGATCATATAGCAGCCCACTTACGTCACGCACAATTTATTCTCTAGTGCGCGAGTCCTTGAATTACATTTACATAACTCGATCTTCTTAAAGGTTGCCATCGGCTCGCCGAACATGCGCTAAGCTATATTATGTATCTCACTGTAGAATATTTAGGCGAGTGGTTCGGTGATGGACTGCCGCTTAGCTTACCTTTATGTAGAAGGTGTAGCGTTACGTCATTACTATTTTTATTCGTTTAATAGAACAACAGGAAACCGCGAGTCACAGCCATGATTGCATTCAGATTATCTAGTTTTTCTAATTCATCGAATGATTCAAAATAGTAAATCTAGTTAAAACCTGAATATGCGCACAACGTTAGCACAGAGGTAACATTAACATGCACTAGTTGAAGTAGAACATAGAGCCGATCATTCCGAGGGGGGACTGCTCATGGTGGCTCTGAATATGTGCTCAAAGTTAGTACAGCGGTAACAAGCACTAGTTGTAATAGAAGATAGAGCCGAGCATTACGAGGGGGGACTGGGCATGTTTTATAGCCTCGTAATGTATATGTTATTTATCTGTATGAGATTGTGAGTGGAATTATAATGATTTTAGGGAGTTTGTGCGGAACACCGGTGTAGTGGATGCTGACGTCACGATTGTCGCGTAACAGAGAAAGGGCACGGAAGCGAGAGCGGTGCGTAGCGCGGCAAACGGGCAGTCGGGCAGGCGGGCAGGCGGGCAGGCGGGCTGGCGGGCAGTCGGGCCGGCGCAGGCCACGGAGAGGCAGCGAGGCGGCGACGGCGCGGCGGCGGTGATGCGCGACCTTGAGCTGAGGCTCAAGGTCGCCGCGATTCGGTCGGCGGCGACCTCTCCTCGCCTACAGACGTATTAAATCAATATCGTCTCGTAAATTTCACATTTGTTATATTTAGTAATAATAGTGAAAGTACTAATCATTCATGTGCTCACCTGCTAATGTAATTATAAATGAAATGAATTTAGGTATTTCCTTTGACATTGTTACTTAGATCCTAGTATATAAGTAGTGACGTCAGTTCGTCAGTTTATAGGACTTAGGTAAGTAATACCCACTATTGTTACTAACACCTTTTAAGGCGCAGATACCCCTCAGTAGCTGATTTTAAAATCACAAATGAATCACGTCTAAACGGCTAGTCGTATTTTTTTTGTAAAAATATATATGTTATGTACAATAGCCTATTTTAATAACTTAATAATTTAATACTTATCTGGAAATGTTGAGTTTTATTTGTTCAACAAAGTGTACTTAATTCAATACGGACATAAAAACGGCAATCGGACCAAAACCACCGGCACATTTTAATGGAATTTGCGCTATCTTAAAAACAAAAAAACTACTGAATTTTGGTTCTTAGCGCGAATGTGAAGCGACTACGCGTTTTGTTCCCTGAAGGTCGCTGGCGTTTGTCGTCGCCGGTCGCACCCGTCAGTCCCCGGCCGCCCCACATGTGGGGAGCGGCCATTGTCTTTTAATTTGCGGGGCCTGATGGATTACGTTTTTTTGTGTTTTTGTAAATTAATAAGTTATTATTATTTCTTATGTCATCATCATCATGACCGCCTTCCATGTTACCTTTAGTCCCGCTTCCGCTTTTGGAACAGAAGGAGACATTGAACCGGCCTGTTCGTCGCGGGCGGAATTTACACGAATATTTAAATTGAATGTCCACCGCCACGTGGGGGCTGCTCCTACTAGGTACTCGACATTTAAGTTCTGCGCAGCGGTAAATCGATACATTGAAAATAGATTGAATACAGTAGTCTGACATAATGTACACGCACCTACGTGGAACAATCGAGGAAGGTAAGGTCAAGGGGCATGACGTCAAAGTGGCCAGCTACTGATATTGACGTCACGAATCCATTAGGCGCAGGAACGAGGAACAGAAACACGTGGCAGCGAGTGACAGTTCACATAACTAACAGCACACTCATTTCAATAGCTGCTCGGGTCAGTTTAGGGAACATTAAAGGAGCAGCAGGTACGGTATGGTAGGTATATCACATAGCGGGGCCTCCCGGTCGATAGTTCCGATCAAACTCGCGCGAACAGGCAGCGGCGTGCTGCGGCAGCAGTGTGGCACTGTGCCGCGTCGCAGTCGTCGGACAGTGCGCAACGCAACGATGGCGTGGACGATCCGACACTTCACGCAATTTCTAATCATCGTTGTTACTCAACTGCACCACTGCATCCTTCACTATTAGCAGTTTCCTTTTAAATGCCTTCCTTCAACAGTTTGTAATGTATGGACTTTCCGGTGCGTTGAGTAACAACGATCATTACAAATTGCGTGAAATTTATTTTACTCAAGTATCGATATTTTTTAGGCATGGAAAATCAGAGCACACGTATTAATAAAACAAGTAGAAGAAGCAAGCTTGGCGTGTTTAAAGTAGTCTAAAGACTCTAGCCAGCTAGCGGCTCGGGGTGATCGACAGCGAGCGCGAGGGTGGCGCCGACACAGACGAACGCGCGGCCGAACAGCCTGCCTTACATTACAGACCTGCAATCCTGACCTCTACGTACTCCAACACATTGAGATTACACATTGAGATAATGCGTGTGGTTGAGTGGCCTATTTCGAGCCGCGGCCACGTGACTCGTAGGCGGGACTGTGCAGTAGTGGCGAACAGCACAGTGGCACAGTTTATCTCGAGATGCGCACGGTTCTACAAATACTGCATTACATATTACAACATCGATAGCGAGCTACACAAATATCGTGATTGTACTATTTGATAACGGATCAAATCGTTAGAGATGTACGACAAACTCTTGATCAGTGTTGTTTGCTCCTCAGGTGTGCCAGTGCCGCACAATGTACAGACGCGGGACATCAAATCATAGAAACTGTTATTTTTTCCCAATCAACCTTGATTTATTATTTATTTTATTTAATGCTTTAGTAGTTGAAAACCTCACCTGCATTGTTCAACTTTGTGTTGAACACAAAGTTGAACATTGGACTTTGGACTTACCTTCTACTATCGAAGTGTTTAATTGCGAATTTATCGCTTTCTGACATTTCTAAAGACCTTTGACTGATAAAAACAAATTTGTAAAAATATAAACTTTTTTCCAAAAAATATAAAATCGACTCGAAAAGTATAAAATAACTTTAATTTCGGAAGTCGGTGTCAAAAAACCAAAAAATAAGAAAAGCACCGACTTTTTATTTTTACAAATACAGCGTCGTACCGGCGTGATGTTATGAACTGGTGTAAACAACCAACAGACATGCGATTACAGAAATCCCGATCCATTAGCTATTATTGATTGAAGAGTTCCGTTGCCTACCTCCGAAGTTCTTCATCAGATCTTCACCAAATTAAAATGGAACCAGTCCGGGAAAATACTCTTCCAAACAAAAAAAGAATCATCCAAATCGGTTAACAATTGGCGAAAATATCGCTGAACAAACATTTTTCATGGGATCCCATCATCAGATCCTGACTTATACCTTCCATCATCAGCACAGCAATATGAGATGATGATTAACGGGCAAAATATCTGAATTGCGTTAAAAATGTCATGAAAAACATTGTGTGTGCCTATAAAATTTGAGGGTTTCCCTCTATTTTCATGGGATCCCATCGTCAGATTCTGACTTGGTGACAATGGGACCACCGCAGGAGTATAGGCTTTCGAATAAAGTAAGAATTTACAAAATCGGTCCCACAATTGGCGGAGAAATCGGAGAACAACCTCCTCCTTTTTGAAGAAGTCGGTTAAAAACTAGAAGTAACACATATTAATAGAAATATTTTTTTTTGGTAATTTTCTTAAACTCTTCGATCTGATAGGGAAAAAATCAACCTCATATGGTATTATTTGCTGACGATACGTCCTTAATTTTTAAGATAGATAGACGTTCCATAAATCTTGACGACGTAAATAACGCCCTACAGCAGGTCCAAAATTGGTTTACTGCTAATAATTTAGTATTAAATGGGAAAAAAACTAAATGCATCAGATTTGCCTTACCGAACGTTAAAGGAAATGATTGCGACATAGTATTGAACAAGGAGAAACTTGAATTCGTCGAAAACACGGTTTTCCTGGGGATTACGCTTGACTCAAGGCTACAATGGGGTCCTCATTTAACATCTCTTGCGGGACGGCTAAGTTCAGCAGCATACGCTGTCAGAAAAATCCGTCAATTTACCGATATAGATACCGCGAGGCTGGTCTATTTTAGTTACTTTCATAGTATCATGTCTTACGGTATCTTATTATGGGGACGTGCTGCAGACATCGAGTCTATATTTATCCTGCAGAAAAGAGCCATCAGAGCCATTTACAATCTCCGTCGGCGTGATTCCCTAAGAGAACTGTTTAAGGATATCAACATCATGACGGTACCTTGTCAATACATTTACGAAAATATTATGTATGTTCGGAAAAATCTTCATCTCTTTAGCAAGATTAGTGACAGGCATAATTTTAATACTAGAAATAGGAACAAATTAGATCAACCCCGATTCAGATTGGCCAAAGTACACACTTCTTTTATGGGGTACTGTATTAAATTTTATAATAAAATACCAGTTGATATTCTCGAACTGAATGAGAGAAAATTTAAAGCATGCATAAAACGCACACTATGTAGACAAGCGTATTATAAACTGGAAGATTATATCCTCGATAAAAACGCTTGGCTAAATGCTGGTCCTGCTCCACAGTCACAGCTGATTAGGTCCACTTTTTAGGTTTTTATGTTTTTATATTTGGAAGAGATGCTCGCTCCTTTTAGAGGTTCTTACATTATTTCGTTTATTTATTCTTATATACATACAAATTATATTATTATATTAAATACTTATTTATTATTTTTGATGTAAGAACTTAATCGTTCTCTTTATTAATTTATTTTTCATTATTTGGTCATTGACAACCATAGTTTTGTGTAAAGTAGAAGCATATTTTTCAAATTTTGTAAATGTGAGTACCATGAAACCATTTACATTTTATGTGAGTAGTTATAGTTTTACTTGTTGGACATGAACGAGCATGGTGGTTGAGAGCATGTCATGCTCACTCAAATGTCTCGCTGATGGCGGCGCGTGGGTTTGATCATTCGGTTCCCTTCGAAATGGTTGAGCTGAAAGGTGCCGATTCACGCGTCATGTTCGTGAACGGGCGCCGTCGGTTGAGACTGGTCATCTCTTAACTGCCATTGGCTTGTTTTAATCTTTGAATTTAAAATTCTTATAATAAGCCCTTTTTTTTTTCCTTTGCATTGTCCTCACATGCAGAAGCAACAAGTATATGTAACTTGGAATGTTGTGAAACAGAACATGATTTAAAAGAGTGTCCGTGGAGTTTCTTGCACGTTCTTCTCCATAGAGATCTACGCTTTGGAACGTGCAAATAGCTTCCATGTTTTTGACTGACCGACCTTGACGTTTCAAAAGTGCCTGTGAATGGTTTATTTGAAATAAAATGCTTTTGAATTTGAATTTTTGACTAAACTGATCTTCGCTAGGTGCTTTAGCTTTGAGATTCTAACGGGCCAAGCTGGGGTAGGCGCTCCCCAGATCGGCCACATATAAAACCTTATAACTTTTGAGATTCTAACGGGCCAAGCTGGGGTAGGCGCTCCCCAGATCGGCCACATATAAAACCTTATAACTTTTGAGAATCTAACGGGCCAAGCTGGGGTAGGCGCTCCCCAGATCGGCCACATATAAAACCTTATAACTTTTGAGATTCTAACGGGCCAAGCTGGGGTAGTCGCTCCCCAGATCGGCCACATATAAAACCTTATAACTTTTGAGATTCTAACGGGCCAAGCTGGGGTAGGCGCTCCCCAGATCGGCCACAAATAAAACCTTATAACTTTTGAACTACTTACTGACTAATTCTGATATTTGGTGACTAATTAGCGACTAATTTTTTGTGTTGTCAAACTTGAAATTCCTGATGGTGGCCATGTTAGTGTCAGTCATACGTGGATGCGAGAGGCGAAGAGATAGGACGACTTGGGGCACTTCACTTTTCTTGGGAAATTGGCAAGAAGTGGCGTAGAACCGTGGCGATCGAAAGAATAGACAGGTGTTTTCGCTTAGCCCAGCTAGGTGTAACAAATCATTCGATACAGAAGTACAGATTGGAAGCTGTGAGTATTGATGCTGATCCGGTGTTCACCGACAATAGCAACCGGTCAGCCGAAGCCCCGTTGCCCTGAGTGTGCACTGCGCCGTGCGACCAAAGGAGCCGAGCCGATGCATATCGCAGCTATTACAACATTTTGTATCGGCGGTTATCAGCCGCGCCTGTACCGATCTGTCTGCGGCGCGATATCGCGACGTTGTTCTTTATTTAACAGTTGTTCATCGAGTAGGTATTTACACGTCGCCGCCTCGCTCGCCGGTAATTGTAGTTTATTTAATTTATTAACTCTTACTGTTAATAAGTGTTTGCACGAGCGTCGTGTACCGAGACTGATAACTGGCCGCTACTATGTAATTAAGAGCGCAAAGAGCGCAAAGAGCGTGTGCGGTAATCAATGCGTTGCATTGGCGGGTACCTACTGTACCTAGCGTGCGCCAGTCGCCACGTCCGTGCGTCACGCCCCGCGCACGGCGCAGGCGCGGTGGATCACATGCGTCTTGTCAAATGTGTAATTTAGGGCATCGGAACCGGTTTTTCCCGGGAATTTCCGGTTGTGAGGGTCACAAAAAGAACGGGTTCTAAACTATCAAAACCCTATTTTTTTTTAATCATACTAAAAATATATTTTTATAGTTGGTACAGAATATAAATATCTAAATACGTAAAGGACATATTCCTAGTCAGTAAGATTAACTTTGATAATTTTGTTTCAATATTTTAAAATAATAATTCCACTCCCAATGGCTCCTTCTGGGTAAGCTCGCTCTATCCTCGACTTTATCTCTGTCATCTGTGACCTAGACTAGAGTCAAGGGCACACCCATCCTACCCTGATATATTACATTCTTCCGTTACTGAACTTACTGATGACTGACAAACAACGCACAGCCGAAACTACAGCTCGTAGAAAGCTGGAATGTGGCATAAGTTTCTTGTGAAGTGTAGGAGAGCACTAAGATAGGATTTACAGAAATTCCCACGGGAACGGGAGGAAACAGGATAATGCGATTACAAAGTCGTGGGTACAAGCTAATTAAATAAAAAGACTGGCCAAGAGTGAGTCGGACTCGCGTGAAAAGGGTTCCGAAAAAAAGTATTTTGAAACATGTTATTTTAACACTACAGACTTCTTAAATAGGTTTTCCTGTAATGTGCTCATGTAAAATGCTCATTTTTGGTCTTATTTCTTGAATAACTATTTATTTTGATTTATGAAAAAAAAAAATTAAAACCCTCACAGTAACTTTCATTTGATACCTATGTCACACGATACAGTTTAAAAAACTTTTTTTTTTTTCTAGTTTGACTCTCATAGTTGCTAATCAAATATTAATTCGCTAATCAAATATCGTAACGCGTGTTCGGGTCCCAATAGCCCATAAGTATACCAAATTTCAATAGAATCGGTCTAGTAGATCCGGAGAAAACTGCCTGTGACAGAAGGGCAGACAGAGACACCAGAGTGATAGGTGTATAAGGGTTCCATTTTTACAGATATTCGAAACCCTAAAATGGTTTTTCTAAAGATTACTTTTCTTGAATTGTGTTCAAATTCAAATGATTTATTTGAAAAACATAGTGAATTGTGTTCAAATTCAAATGATTTATTTCAAAAACATAGGTATGTGGTTCAATAATAAGATCGTATTCTAATGTTGGGATTTTATGTTTGGTAAATTTACGAAAATTACGTAGTATTTAATGGTTATTATAAAGAACTGATTGTTACAAAAAACTTTTTTACAGTTTAAAATAACTATAATTGCGGAAGTCGGTGTTTTTGGTTGTTTTTAGGGTTCCGAACAAAAATTGGAAACTTGTTCGGTCGGTGTTTTTGGTTATTGTGTCTTGCGGGCTACTGCCCGATATTATATAATATATTATATTCCGGCTGATTTATATGATCAAATCGCACGGTAAGCTTTGCTTCCGCGATGCAGGATTACGCCGTAGTAGCTCGCTGCTAGTTGAATAGATGGCGTTGCAGTTCTTTTTGTTGCGAGGTAGATTTGCTCCGTTAGTTTTTCTTGTGGCGGCATTGAAGCCGTTGCAGTTTTATTTTATACTGGTTGTACTTTTTTGTAAAAAAGTTTTATATTTTTACTTTTTAGTGGTGGCCCACACCTAACAACACGACAAATAAAAATATATGCAGAAAAGCAAAAAACAAGCGATTTTACCATACCTATTACTGGAATCAAAAGTAGCTCACAATTTAAGATATAATCCGTAGTGCTTGGCAACTGGGCTCAACCCAGTTGTATATGTCCCTTGGTGCCTATTGGCCCAGTTCTATTCTATCTCCTCTTTGATACGCAGGGAAGTGGAAATTATAATATATTCTTTTCCTACTCTTCCGCTGTACTTTTCTGATTAATTTCGCTGCAGGATCCAAGACAGTTGAACCGTTTCTCCGGGACTCGTCGGGTTTCATTGGCTCGGCGTTTTTCTGGTGGTCGCCACTGTTGCTTCTGGCTTTCAGTAATTGCAGTGGGAATGTGTGGCGGGCTTGTCCCAAATAAAAAAAAATCCAAGTTAACAAATTCCAGCTATTTAGATTTAAAAGCTTCTCTTTATGATCTCCGAAATCCTTTCACATAAATGACGAAGTGATGACGTAACAATCATAAAAGTTTAACCGAATTGAGAACCTCCACCTTTTTTGAAGTCGGTAAAAAAGGCCGAATTACTTAGTATTAGATTACATTACATTCCATAACACTGATTGTTACTGAAAAGACCTTTTTTTTTACTAAACATAGGCACGCGTTTGACCACTATCTCACCTGATGGTAAGTGATGATGTGGTCGAAGATGGAGCACGCTTGCCTAGAAATAACCTATTCACTCTTGATTTAAAGACTCCCAGGTTGTAGCTATCAGGAAACACAGACTCCGGCAGGGAATTCCACTCCTTAGCTGTACGCATTATGAATGTGTTACCAAAACGTTTTGTGCGTATGGATGTGATATCCACCGTGTACCGGTGGCGCATCACCGTTCGTCTTGTGGTCCGATGATGGAACGGGCTTGGCGGAATTAAATTATGCAATTCCGACGCACATTCCCCAAAATGCAACCGGTAGAAAACCGACAGGCTAGCAACTCGTCGTCGATGTTCCAGACTTTGGAGCTTCGTCGCGACAAGCCTCTCATTGCCGATGATCCTCTTGGCTCGTTTCTCAATTGACTCAAGGGCATCAAATTTGGTATCTGGCAGATCCATCCCAAAGATGAGAGCAGTACTCCATACACGATCGAACTTGCGCTTGATAGAGTTTAAGCAGCTGTTCCGGCGTGAAGTATCGTCTCACCTTTGCCAGAATCCCCAACTTCTTTGCAGCCACTTGGGCTTTTGCCTCTATGTAAGGGCCAAAATTGAGAGTAGATGTTAATGTAACCCCAAGAAGCTCAAGTTGGTCGGTTATCGGCACGGTTAAACCTCGGAAAGATGGAGCTGGGTGGAATTGGCTCCTTTTGGCGGAAAATAGACACGCTTGGGTCTTAGCAGCATTGAACTTGACCAGATTGGCATCGCCCCATTCAGAGACTGCCTGTAAGGACACGTTCAAGCGGTCAACCATTGCCTCCCGGAGAGACCGGATCTGCGACCCACCAGCTCGTGCGTCGGACACGTATCTCTCAGCAACAGTGCTGTCGTCTGCATACCCAAAGGTACCGGGTTTAAGCAGATCATTAATATGCAGCAAGAACAGTGTTGCCGAAAGCACCGAACCCTGAGGAACCCCGGCATTAATATCCAGCAGTCCAGACGAGCAGCCATCAATGACCACTCGGATAGACCGATCGCTCAGGAAATCTGCGATCTAATCACACAAACCGGCGGGCAGACCGAAGGAAGGAAGCTTACTAATAAGGCTATCGTGCCAGACCCTGTCGAAGGCCTTCGAGATGTCAAGGGAGACCGCTAGTGCTTCCCCGTGCTTCTCTATGGCCTCACTCCAGATGTGGATGGCATACGCTAGAAGATCCCCAGTTGACCGATTTCGGCGGAACCCGTATTGACGGTCACTAAGAATATCATTCGCTTCTAGGTACGCCAGGAGCCTATGATTCAGCACGCGTTCCATAGTCTTACAGAGTATGGACGTTACCGAGATGGGTCTATAATTCGACGGGTCAGCTCGACTACCCTTCTTGGGCACTGGCTGCACGTTAACTTGCTTCCAAGCCTTCGGCACTTTTCCAGTCTCAAACATAGGCGAAATAGGCGTGTCAATATCGGAGACAACTCAGGCGCACAAGTCTTCAGAACAATTGCCGGTATCCCGTCGGGACCACTAGCCTTGTTCACGTCTAGGTTACTATTACCTGAATGTTTTTGAAGTAACCATTAATAGTAAGTAAATGTTAGATTCTCTGTGAAAACTTCAACTGTTTCTAGTAAGATGACTGTGAAGGGAAAGGTCATAAGATCTCTTGAACACCCGATGGGTAACCAATGGAACCTTATTACTAAACCTCCGCTGTATGCCCATCTGTCTATTTGCGGGCGTATCTCAAGAACCAAGTTGGAGTTTTCATGGATTGTGTATTTCTATGGCCGCTATAACAACAAATAATAAAAGTTAAAATTTATGGTACGGAACCCTACATGTGCGAGTCGGACTCGCACTTGGTCGGTTTTTTCATTTTTACCCATTTTCATTAAATTTTAGAAAGAATCGAAAGTACCGGGTATCCGGTTCTTGATAACGTTTGGAACCAGAAACCGGTTCTCGATGCCCTAGTGTATTAGATATGTTTCGATATAGCACTGGTATTCTATTCTATTCTAGTCTGTTACTTCCCTCTACAAACCTTCTACTCTTGAGACACAATTTAACCATACGATAGTCTGTCTGTAATTTGACTGATTCCACACCAGTGTTTCCCGTAATTTCAAATTATGCCTCATCCTACTGTTAGAGACGACTGCATTTATAACGTGCGCTCGATGACTCTAAACCGCAAGCGGTACCTGAGGTGGAGCTAGGTAATGAAGTCCGAATGACTTACTGCTGACCATATTCAGCAGGGTTCACCGTGGAAGCCTCCCCGGGGCATACTTGGCAGATCAATATATACTGTGCTAGAACCAGTCCTCTCAAGGCTTATCTTGAAGAATAAACCTCGAAGCAGGTCAGCTTCTAGGGAAGCCGAAAGGTTTCCATTGCCATGCGAGTATAACTAACTTGTTCGAGCGTGATGCGTGAGTTCGTGCCACATGAGCGAGGTTGACGATGCGTCACTATATTTGTTTGGCCACCATAAACGGACAATCATTATTTTATTTCAGTTGTTATTTTTTTTAAACATTGAATTAATTATTATGTAGGACGTCACTAAAGTTATTCAAGCAACGCTAATTGGTCCGGGCTCGACCTCAAGCATGCGTACCCGCGACCTCCGAACTGCTACATAAAGATAAAATTAACTAATTGACATCAGATAGCTAGTATCGGAGCAGATGACGTACGGAGAGAGCTAAGACTTGCATGTTGGTTTATACTTTATTGGGAAGCGGGAACATACTACGAGACAAAATCAAAACAACCCACATTGTATATTATGTATTCCCGACAGGGCCCAACATTACACGCAAGATATTGCGGATGCTGTACAGAGCGAAGTTACGCTTATTGGAAACTCAAACTTGGCAACAAACTGGGGAAAGGCCGGGAAGAAGACCCAGATTGTCAATAGTAAAAGTAAGTCAAGTATTTTTTAAATACGCGATAGTTAGAGGCAGCAAGTATCGATCACTCAACGGGCGCGGCACTTTCACTGTCCTTATCGAAGCGCACGCGACTTGATAGCGTGACACTATAAGATCAGCGAATTCTAGACGAGGACGGCTGCGAATCAGGCCCGTGATAACGCGCGCAGCTATGTTACGTGAGAGACCTCATAACCTAGACGATAGTGTGCGTCGCCGGCTCGCGGGGGGCGCCAGCGTCACTGACCTCTCCGCCACTATAGATATAATAAACAAGTCCGCCACGCTTGTCTGGTCGAGGATTGATGTGCATCAGAAACAAGCACCGCTCGAGCAGCAATCCGTGCACCTGTCATTGACGTGGCAACTCTCTAAACTGGTTTATCATGGACGTCTCTACTCCGCTCCAGAAGACCGGAACATAGTTTGTACTTTACGAGGGACTGGGCTAGCATTATCTGCTAGTTTAGCACCAAGTTGGCAAATCTGAATGGGAACTAGAGAATAAAATAGAATTTTATTTTGCAAATATGGGTAATACACAGTTTTTGTTGATATTTCAGAGCTCAGCCATATTTTACCGTTCGGCGTGCAAACATTTAAATTATTTATGCACATGACATCTCAAATCAGATCAGTTAATAAATTATCATTCAATAGGTTAACTCATTAATTATCACTATGATCAAAATTATAAATCAATTAATAAATTATCATTATCATTCAATAAATTAATTAATAAAGTATCAGAAATTATCACTCAGTAGGTCAATTATCAATTACATTTATATTTCAATACATTAAATAACAAATATGTTTTCTATTCAATAGGTTATTCATAAATTATCATCCAAAAACAAAATTATAAAACATCAATAAATTAAATTTAAACCCAAGACATTAAATTAAATTGCAAAATGCCAAAATATTAAATGTCAATATGAATTAAATTTTAAAATATCAATCAAAATAGATTTCAAAATGTCAAATAACAAAAAACAATAAATCAAATTATAAAATGTTAAATCAATAAATAAAATATCATTATTATACAATAGACTGATCAAAAAATTATCATAGTCATCACAAATTATCGCAAATTATCATTCATTGGTCAATTATTCAATTCTCATTATTTATCTACATACATTTCTTTCAATGCATCAATAAATTAACAAATATGTTTTTCTCTTTTAGAAACTCAGTTACACTGTAGTATGGACTAGTGTTTCCGGAACCGGTATTCTTTGTGAGAGCCGGTAAATTCGGTACTTTTTTATCGATACGTGGATTTCCCGGTTCTTTCGGTTCTTGATAGTTTTTGTATTATAAAACAAGTGATAGGTATAAAAATAAATCAAGGCTATAAAACAATCAGTCTTGTTGTCAAGTTATTAAGTAAGTATTTACTGTCAACAAAATGGTAAAAATCAAGCAGTCATCTTCCTTAAGCATTTAGAATTTACTTATCGTTTTTCAAAGAACAATTTTTCTAAACTAAATTAAACCTTTTTTACAAAAAATATGTAACATAATATCTCCTTCAGAGTATACAACGTTGATACGACAGAGGGGCTTTCCTTTAAACTGCCTATACTAGGTACCATTTTCAAGCTCTGTACCAAAAATAAATTAATTAGGAGCAGTAGTTTAGTCGCAAATGATTTTTAAAGTTTTTGCACGGTTTGAACACGATGTATCTTTTCTAACAGTTGATTATCGTCTAAGCATAGGTCAGCCACCTTACAACGATAAATCTACGATGCGTTGTTGCCGCTCTGACGCATGTCGAAGGACATTCACTAAAAATTGGCAATGCAAACAAGGAAGCAATCAATACACACACACTTGCACTTTCACTACGAAAGCGACTAACATAAAGCGAGCGAAAGAAATAGAGATAGGTCAGTTTGTTGCATCCTTGTTTTTTGCGATCGGTAAGTCCCTCAGTGCGCCGACGCTTGTTTTTCGAAACGTACGGTTTGTGGACTTCGCGCGCAAACAATTGTAATTTTATTTTGTTATTGTGAGAGGACACGTAACTTGGGATTATTATTATTTAGTATTAGTGTTTTTTTTTGTGATTGACTGTTTTTTATGGTGATAGGACACGTAACTTGGGATTATTATTATTTAGTATTAGTATCTCCGGACCTCACTCCCATGGATTTCTTTTTGTGGGGTTACATGTATGCCTCAGAGGTAAATACAATTGATGAGTTAAAAAATAGGATTATTTTAGCATTTCACAAATTAAAGTGCTTAGCGACGGACAGTGATCTAATTAGAAAAATAAATAACAATATTCTCCGTCGGTATAATTTGTGCATTAATGTGAATGGAGGACACATCGAAAATTTAAAAATTTAGTGTGTTTGTTTTGTGCGCGTACTTCGAAACGTTACCTAACATAAAAGCCCGTGCGAGCGGAGGCCTAGGTCGCCGGCGGCCACCCCGGCCCGGCCCTCGCCGAGCACACGAGATACCGCACACCGCGCTCCGGCGCGTGCGCGACGTTGCCGCTTTGTTACCTAACGGCCTAGGTATCTAAGGTCAGTGTCATTTTTTTACAAAGGGTGGTTGCGTTTTGTTCGGATTTGCAAGCTATTTAGTTTGTTTAAAAATATTTTTTTTCATTTATGGCGCTTTTTGTTTTTGTACCGTATCGAATTAATCCTGAACACGTATAGTATACGTAGTTTAATTTAATGCCCCTCTGTCGTATCAACTCTGTATATTCATAAAATATGGCGTAACCTCTGACACTAAATTTTAGCTTTTCAAACACTTTTTGCTCTCTCTTTTTCATAATAGGACCTTAACAAAAAACTTTTTAACAAATAAATAAAACCGACTTCCAAAAACAGCGTGCACTTCAGCGTGACTTCCAAAAACAGTCAGAAACCACAAACAGCGTGCCGGCGTGATGTTATGTTATGAACTGGTGTAAACAATCAACAGACATGCGATTTCAGAAATCCCGATCCATTTGCTATCATTTATTGAAGAGTTCCGTTGCCTAACTCCGAAGTTCTTCATCAGATCTTCTCCAAATTTAAATAGGACCAGTCCGAGAAAATACTCTTCCAAACAAAAAAAGAATCATCCAAATCGGTTAACAATTGGCGAAAATATCGCTGAACAAACATTTTTCACGGGATCCCATCATCAGATTCTGACTTTTACCTTCCATCATCAGCTCAGCAACATGAGATGATGATTACCAGGCACAAATATCTAAATTGCGTTAGAAAGTTTATGAAAAACAGTGTATGTGCTTATAAAATTTGAGGGTTTCCCTCGATTTTCATGGGATCCCATCATCAGATTCCAACTTGGTGACAATGGGACCACCTCAGGAGTATAGGCTTTCGAATAAACTTTATTATTATTATAATAAAAAAATAATTTTCAAAATCGGTCCAGAATTGGCGGAGAAATCGGTGAACATACACATAAAAAAAAAAAAATAGAACCTCCTCCTTTTTGAAGAAGTCGGTTAAAAACAAAAGCGTCTCTACTTTTATCACTCAAACGAGATATCATTTTATTGCTTTGCAATGCCAGCCGAAGAGAACTCTTTGTGGCTCAACACTGGTTGGCGGAATCTTTAATAGATGATCATACGCCTGCGACAAGTAACGCCCACGATCTCCATTCTCAAAGAGAGCCATTTCAATCCTTACATTCGAGATCTTCATAGACATATCAAGTGATCCTAAAACAAACTGATAAGCGATCCAGCACGACACTGTGACCCAATTCCTATGTATTTCTGAATGAATTTTTTATCATTTTAACTTCTGGGAGAGTAAGCATGGTAAACCAAAGTAAAATTTCTTAAAAAATATGAAAATGATTTAGAACTACAAAGTTATTTTGTAGTTCTAAATCATTTTCATATTTTTCAGGCAAGGGTTCAGCACAAGATCTGCGTGTTTGGGTATAGACACGTTTGTTATTTGTGGGGACACCAATATAGTGCGAGTGAGAACCGGAATTTCCCGGTTCTGAACCCTAGTACCTTTCATATGTTACGCCTGCAAAAGAAGTATCTTGGAGCTAGTAGAATTCCTTCGTGTAATATAAGTTTTACTATTACAGTACATTTTCAACCGAATTATTTACACATTTTAAATTTCAATAGCACAACATAGCCGCATTCTGGAAACGTTACATAAGTAACATTGTTAGCGGCCGAGCTCGACGTTTTGTTAAGTTTCAGCCACTAAGCCGGGAAAGTTTAAACTGGCTACATTGTTACCGGCACATTTTTCCTTCTGCCTCGTATTCCAGCTGTTCTTTGAGTGATCTCAGTACCTAGAGCAATGCAATAAAATAGGAATACCATCGTGACGCTTTATTTTGAAACACGCAGCGCCGCGATATGAGTGAGTGCCGTGTATGTGTGTGCCATTCATACACATGAGGTAGCTTGTTGACGACCAGCTAGTCTATTCTGTAAGTAACCATTTCGATATCGAGCTTCATCTGAGTGAGATAGCTCACAGAGTGAACTTTATTGCACATAACATAAAGATGTTACGTTTATACTCACCTCGGATTCCGCTGTCGAGACACGAAAATGTTGTTACAGAATAGCACTACAGGACGACTGACCAAGTGACCAGTGACCGTCACCACGTATCATTGGATTGTAACTCGGCCGTCTTTAACTGTATCCGGGGTTCTCTGTAATGTGCCGGTTTACTTCGGTTTATTCCCGTTGTCCTAGCTACAGTTTTGAAAGTGCCTCTGACCTCGGATCGACGCCCATCCATTAATCTAGATAGTGCTGCATGCCATGTTTCCAACAGTTGTAAAAAAGAGGAGGTTTCCATTTAGTCTATTTATATCTCTGATGACTGCTTCGGAGACAGAAACTGGAACTCTGAATGACATCAATAGCTACAGCTACTGCCTTGTTCTTCGGAGACGGAAACTGGAACTCTGAATGACATCAATAGCTACAGCTACTGCCTTGTTCTTCGGAGACGGAAACTGGAACTCTGAATGACATCAATAGCTACAGCTACTGCCTTGTTCTTCGGAGACAGAAACTGGAACTCTGAATGACATCAATAGCTACAGCTACTGCCTTGTTCTTCGGAGACAGAAACTGGAACTCTGAATGACATCAATAGCTACAGCTACTGCCTTGTTCTTCGGAGACAGAAACTGGAACTCTGAATGACATCAATAGCTACAGCTACTGCCTTGTTCTTCGGAGACGGAAACTGGAACTCTGAATGACATCAATAGCTACAGCTACTGCCTTGTTCTTCGGAGACAGAAACTGGAACTCTGAATGACATCAATAGCTACAGCTACTGCCTTGTTCTTCGGAGACAGAAACTGGAACTCTGAATGACATCAATAGCTACAGCTACTGCCTTGTTCTTCGGAGACAGAAACTGGAACTCTGAATGACATCAATAGCTACAGCTACTGCCTTGTTCTTCGGAGACAGAAACTGGAACTCTGAATGACATCAATAGCTACAGCTACTGCCTTGTTCTTTGCAAACGCGGCGGTGTTTATTGTTTGTAAAGATGTACTTTTTATCAGCAGTCGAGCACTTAGAAACGGCTATCAATAATATATTTATGGCATAACACGCCAGAGATAGCGAGTACAATGCTAAGGGCAGTCAGCAGAGGCGGCAGCGGCGGCGCAGCCTCACGTACGCTGATAACAGATAACAGGGCTGATAGCGAGCGCCGAGTGATAGTGCAGGCGCCACGTGGCAGAGGGATTGGCTGAGATTGTGCTGCAGCGAGCGAGGCGGGCGGCGCGGCGCCTCTCCAGGTGCAAGGTGACACCGGAGACGATGACAGACTTGAGACGCGTCGCTACTGCCTACCGCCGACCAGCTACGTCCAGATATGATATCACAGATCGTTTCCGATGCAACAATCGGCATCGTGTTATTGTGTCGTGACAAGTTATTCAGTTCTGATAGCAAAATTACAATCAAAACTGAATAATATCTTAAATGCGAAAGTGTTTGTTTGTTACGGTTTACGTCTAAATCGTTTGGTACAGAGATAGATGGGACCCTGGAAACGGATACTGGTTACGTTCGCGAGCGAAGCTGTGGGCAGTAGCTACTGTTGTATAAATTGGCAAAAGTAGTTGAACACCTGTGGTGCAGTGGTGCTGATAGGCCAGGTAACGATACGAGGCAGCATTGACCCAAATGTGCGTAGCTATTGTAGCGCAGATAAGATTTACAGCTCGCGTGCTGACGTACCTACTGAGTACGGCCTGTGTGATGATGACTGATGACTTATCTACCGTCTTACACCTCCTCCGTAAATATCGAAAGGGAATTAACTTAATTTCAAAACAGTAGTATTGTAATAGGCATAACTGAAATGAATACTTTAGACTATTTTTTTTTAAGGATGGGAAATCATCAAATGACTCCTCCCGCTCTGGGCGAAGCAGGAGGGAGTGTCAGTCTCTTACTGACTAAAACCCATCCATGTTCCTCCTAGTGCCCTTTGCGTTTCAGGGCTACGGTACCTGTTTCGAACAGATTCCGCAGGCCGAACACCTTATACCTACACAGTTCAAATAATTTACGTGGATGCGCTTTCTCCTGGTTCAGACCGTAATGTAATGTCTAGTGGTAGCGGCACGATCGATCTATTCTCTGGTAGGTACATAACCTGAGCATCCACCACGCTTAACTTACAAACCGTCGTTGGGCTCTGAAGTACGCCCCGTCCCGTTCGGCTCCAAACTGGGTTGTAGTGGCCTTTGCTCTGAGTGTTTACTTCGGGGAACTGGCGGAGTCCCAGGCGTAAGGGTCATCTCGATGACCAGTCCCTTGTCCAAGGCGGACTGTATTTGCAAAAAGCTGACAGATGGATGGTAGTTCCATAGTAGCGGTCCGCAACAATATTCGAAAATTGTTAGGATAGCCGTAGTTGTGAGTTAGTTTGCCGAAGCCATTAGAAAAATTTGGCTGAGAACGAACATAAACAAGACTAGTGGAGACTTTGTCCGCAGTATCACGCTGCCGCATCAGCCAGTCCAGAGCGTACGCTCACTCACCATCATGCTGATCATTACGACCAGGAATAGTTATTTGAAACGACATCTTAACTTGCATTGGCAAATCGTAAGTTAAACGCGGTTAGAGTTGGCATCTCGGCATTCATTGAAGCTATCTATCTAGTCCAGGACGCTTGAACAACGTTGTCCAGCATACCGACTCTCACCAGACGCGCCGCGACTCTTGTTTGACGCAAACCGAGCTCGAATTCATACCGTTAATAAACAAGAGGCTGCCACGGGAAGCGAACTCCTACCTTATTTACTATGGAACTGAGTATGGAGCTTTAGGCTTTAGATGAAGAAATGATGTACAGACGACGGTTTGGTTGTTTGTTCACAGATGCTTAAGGAAAAAAATACTGTTGAGCGGTAGCCACGTATCGCCGCGCGTCGGGGCCAACAGCAATGAGCATCAGAAGTACAGCACCACTCACCAGTGCTAACGACACCGTTTGTCATACGAGGGGGCGTTTTTAAGTTCGCGGAATGGAGGGCAAGGAGTGAAAATAAAAATACTAAATTATTTTTCTTTTTCAATATATTCACCTGCTACCCTAATACATTTTTCAGATCTTTCAATTAGCTTATGTATACCTTCATAAAAAAATGTTTTGTCTTTGTCCGAAAAATAAGCTGAAACCGCGTCCTTCACTTCTTCATCAGTTGAAAATTTCTTTCCGAAGTTCTTTTTTCAGATTTGGAAAGAGGTAATAATCACTGGGAGCCAGGTCTGGGCTGTAGGGTGGATGGTCTAAAATATCGAAGCCCACCTTATGCAGGGCAGCCAACGCAACACGGCTCTTGTGAACAGGCGCGTTGTCGTGAAGAAGAAGGACACCTTTGGTCAATTTTCCCCTCCTTTTTTCTTTAATACTTTCTTTCAACCTCTCGAGGATAGAAGCATAGTATTCTCCGGTTATAGAAACGCCTTTATCTTTATAATCGGTCAACAGAATCCCTTCCGAATCCCAAAACACTGTTGCCATGATTTATTTTCCCAGCCGATTGTGACACTTTAAACTTCTTGGGTGGTGGTGTACCTTTTTTGTGCCACTGCATAGAGTCCTGTTTTGGCTCAGGCTCATAATGATGAACCCAAGTTTCATCTCCAGTAACAATTCGACTCAATAGTCCATCCTTATCTTCGTTACAGAGGTCCAAAAACGTGCGAGAACACTCCACGCGGCGTTGTTTCTGAGGCGGCGTGACCATTCTTGGCACCCATCTTGCACTGACCTTTGTCATGCCAAGATGATCGTGTAGAATTTTGAAAATTGTTGTATCCGATACTCCAACCATTTCTGCAAGCTGTTTCTTCTTTAGTCTGGCATCTTCCAATATTATTTTTTCGACATTTTTAATGATTTCCGGAGTAGTCACCTCGATCGCCCGTCCGGGCCGCGGGTCGTCTTCAAGTGAGGTCCTGCCTTGTTTAAAAAGACAATGCCACTTGTAAACCATGGTTTTACCCGGGCAAGAGTCCCCGTAAACGGATTCCATCTCTTCCAGTATGTTTTGAACTGACTTTCCTTGCTTGGTAAGGAACTTTATTACGGCACGGTACTCGATTTTTTCCATAATGCACACTTTCTTCCCGATTGAGTTGTTTGCTTGACGATAGTTCAAAGACTAATGACCCAATTAAGACAAAACCTGGTATTTATACTAATATTGAGTGGCTGAAGTCGTGGCCACCTCGATAATGACCTATTTTTATCATCTACCCTCCCATTCCGCGAACTTAAAAACGCACCCTCGTACGTCGCGACGACGTGCAGACGTGCAACGTTTCACATCTGATTATAGGCTAGGTTACACATAATTATGTGGTTGTAACAGATTTCAAAAGAGGGTGTGTTCGTGATTATGTACGTTTTTCTAATATTTTTACATCCCGTATGTTTGTGTAAGTGGGGGTGAAGTAGTAGGGAAATAGGAAGGTATGGCGAACAGTGTGCTTGACTGTGCCACAGAACCATAGAAGTTCGCGCTCGAGGTGCGGGCAGAGAAGAGCGGAGTGCGGACTGGCCCTTCTGTGTATGTGTGTGTCGGCCTACGCCCGCCAATATTGATTTACACGTTACACTCTTTGAGCCTTCGCACTGTTTATTCAACTACAATGAAATATCGCCTAATTACAATACATACGTTTCCTTTTCTTTTATTTTGTTCCAAACGGTGTCAAGTTGAACAAACAGGGTACCTAGTTGCTTGATCGACTTGATACTGGCTTGTGGACAGCTCATGGCAGTTTCTACTGTTCTTGAACTTTACGTGTTCTATGACGAAGAGGATCGAGCGGCTATCTTGTCTTTGTTTACTCTCTAGAATTCAATTGAATTTAAGCCACAACGGGGAAGGTCAGTCTACAAGGTGTCAAATTCGGTTAGACGACGAGCTTCGGGTGCCAAACTGCAAAGTATTGACGGCTGTTAATATATTCTACGAACCTAGATAACGAGATAGTGATCTTGTTTATATAGCCGCCTCTACAATTAGTCCCTATCAACATAAAATTGACGCTGCGTGCTGTAGGTTAGCGAGAGGCGCGAGGCGCGAGAGTTACCTGAGCAGCCCCTCCTTCTTCACCATGTGCCGGAACGTCTCGGAGATGGAGCTATTGTTGGCACTCCGTAGAGACTGCATCCTAGTCTGTAACAACGTACCTGCAGTTAGTCAACGAATTGCAACAACATAGCGTGGACGAATGTTGCGGTAATGCGCGGCGGTACAAGCGTGTGGAGCGCAGGCAGCCCGCGCGACTCCGGCGCGGCGGTACGCCGTCCACAACTCCACACAGACCTACGCTATTATGTGTTTAACACCAGTGACACCTCAAAATTCTGTTTGACTGACAAACCTACAATTGTTAGATTCAATATAAAAAACAAACGATGTAACGTGTAATTCTCTCTTTAGCGAGTCTGTCATTTTTCCCGATGATTCTACACATTGATGAAAAATTACGGTTTCCTCTACAGCAGTACACTTTGCGAACAAACATTTTTTTTTTAATCATAGGATATTAACGAGGAGCATGTAATTTAGGCATCAGTAGCTCCATGTGACCACAGATCAGCTTGACATTGAGCAGCTCGCTATATAGAGTGGTGCTCGCTGGGCTGCACCATTAGTGCCTGCTCCCCGTCCGACAATGTGTGTCCGGGCGCTGGTAGCGCTGCTAGTGGCGGCGGGCTGCGCGGCGGCGGCGCGCGCGGTGGCCATGGACGAGGACATGGCGGAGCTGGCGCGCATGGTGCGCGAGAGCTGCGCGGCCGAGACGGGCGCCGACGTGGCGTTGGTGGAGCAGGTGAACGGCGGCGCCGCGCTCATGCCGGACGCCAAGCTGGCGTGCTACATCAAGTGCACCATGGAGACGGCCGGCATGCTGTCGGACGGCGAGGTGGACGTGGAGGCCGTGCTGGCGCTGCTGCCGCCCGAGCTGGCCGCGCACAACGCGGCGGCGCTGCGCGCGTGCGGCACGGTGCGCGGCGCCGACCTCTGCGACACGGCCTGGAAGACGCAGCAGTGCTGGCAGGCCGCCAACAGGGCCGACTACTTCCTCATCTAGAGCACTACTGACACCCATACATATTGTATTATGCTGCTTGTCATATTTTCATGGATCGTATTGTTATATACTATGTAACATAATTATGTAGATCATTGTTTTTGTTTTCTATTTAGTTATAGTCCAGATAATTAATATTGTTTATTATAATTTGTTATTTATGGTTGTGTAATAATAAACATTCATCTTCAATACTTACTGAATGGTTTAATTAAAATTACAATGGCAAACATTGGACTGCACCCACTTTTCCTTAGGGAAAATTAAAAGAATTACTTATTTTAACAATAAAGTGTGTGCAGTTTATGTAATGCATTTATTTGTGACTTGGTTTACTAATACACTGTGGACACAGGTTAATTACAGAATGTGACGTTATTACATCAGGGTACATCAATTGAACATTGATTGTGTTTCATTATTAAAAGAAAAGACTATGCAGAATTCTGCAGTCTTTTCTTCTATTAATGAACAAACATTTTATACAATTGTTTTGTATTAAATTCTTAATTTTTTTATTCACTTGGAGTAATGAAATCAATTTGAAACAAAGCAATATTTGTCATGACTGTGTCGGTGGTGCTGTCAGCTATCATCATTACTTGCTTACTTTGTGACTATCAGGTGGTTCAGAATATGTAGTGTGCTTCACTTGTTCTAGTGTCATTACTGCTTAACATTCAGTGCCATCAAAGATACATTTTAGAATGAAAAGCAAAAAATCATGTGTAGTGTCAAATGGGCACATAGTGTACACAGTAAACAATAAATACACTTCAGTGAATAGTACTTTCTGAGGGAATACAGGTTTTAATTTTATGTATAGATACATTTCATAGTATTAATGAGACATTGTGACTATTAAATCTGTTGTTTAATTAAAATAAAATAATTAAGTATGAACACAGTTGTGAAATCACAAATCTATCAACAGGTTATTTTCTGCTAAAATATTTTTCTTTAAATTAGATCAGGGCTTTCAGAGATTCCCTCTTACAAACCTAAAGTTAACCTCCAGAGATTAACTTTAGGTTCATAGGCAGGAGAGTTCTCCAGAGAACTCTATCACTGATAGAAATATGCGATGCTGTCAATTGTCACCAGCTATTCGTTATCCTATCATTTTCACACAGTAAAAGTTGCGGGTACAAGTATAAAACACTAGCTTCGGCCAGCAGCTTTGCCTGCGTGAACCCTAGGGAACATACACCCAGGATAAAAAGTATGTCCTTTCTCTAGCTCTAGACTATCTATGTACCAAATTGCATTTAAATCGGTTTAGTAGTTTTAGTGTGAAAGTGTGATTGACAGATAAGACAGAGGTACTTTCACATTTTTAATAATTAGTTAGGATAAGTGCTAATGGAATCTAATATCATCTTTGTCTGATAAAAATTCCCATGAAGCCGTAAAGTATCCGTTCTAATAATGAATATTGCTCTTTCTTTCTGTGAATGAATTTTGGTACAGATAGATTGGACTTTAGAGAAGTGCATAGGTTACTCATCATCCCAGAAGTAAGTTCCCCCGACATAACAACAAATGTTTATGAGGGAGGAGCCACTGTCAGGCTGCGGACACGAGAACTCAGCGGGCAAGGAGTGGCGCAGCGGCGTGTTCAAATGCAGAAATGTATCATTTTTTACTGTATAATATTGTTTACGTACAGCGTCATTGTAATTTGACTCGTTTGTTTATTGTTAATTTTTTTTTTCTCTCCATCAAGCATGCTCTTCATATTTAGCTGTTTAAATGCGAAAACATGTAATAGGTTTTTAGTTGCACAATTTGTTGTTAAAATTGGAGTTGTTAATACTGTTTATTTTCCTGTTACAATAAAATAAATAAATAACTGCCCGCACCGCTCTTTGAGGGCTATTCTCTTAGCCCAAAGTACGTAGTTTCAGGCGTATTCTAGTCCGTATCGCCTACAAACTTATGATTAGTACCAAACTCTACAACACGATTTGACAGTAACTGTCAAATCGTACTTCATTAATTCTTAGTGGTTAGGTGATACGGACTAGAATACGCCCGCAACTAAGCCCGAAACAATGGTGGGCTAAGAGAGTAGCCCCCCGTACCCAGTGAGTTCGTGTCTGCGGCCTCAGAATCCAGTTTACAATAGAAATTGCAGAAACTAACACCACAAGCTCAAACCACAGAAAATCTAATCACATACCATTACTAATGACATTCCTAATGACTGTTCCTCTGTCAAGTAATGTTGTGTTGAAATAACTTATGACACCTCACAGATAAACTGAGACACCACACCAGAGGAAAACCACAATTTTATTACATGGCTATTAATGATATAATGCAGTAATACGAGCAATTTAAGTTAAGAGAGAATGCGCCGGCCACTGAGCACACATGTCAGTTCATGTGTGCTTGCAGACCTGGCATGCATTTCATCTCAACCTTCTCTACATTTCAGACATCAAGCAGACCCAATGTGCTGAATGAACACACTTGTATGTTCACAGTTTGCCTCTAAGAACACATTCTCACCTATAAGAGCTACAAACATACAAACCCTGACAATTCTCGCACAGCTCATACAGTACTTGCTATTTACTGTCCATGCAAGAACAACAGTGAGCCATGCTCACTCACACAACACCAGTCTTAGGCAACTCACAACTGCTATATCATTGTAAATAACAAGCAATCATGTATCAAGGTCATGTTTGCTTGTCTCTTCAAGCAAGTGTTTCAACAGATTTTTATGTAGTTTCCTGAACTATTTGGTCATAGCAATTATGTTAGTCAATTGGTATCACATACAGGCGAGTGAGGACTCTTGTTGGACTGACATTATTCAATTACACTGGTGACTATGAGGCTTATGCTGGATAATGTGTTTAGACATTCTTAATCAATGTTGTCAATAAAACCAGTTTAATAGCCATGTAATGGCTGTATTTGTAATAACAATGTAACGAAAATTATAATAAAATTAGGGGTTATCTTTTAAAACGTGTAAAGGTCAAAATATTGGGCTAGTCGGAACATTTGTGAACATGATAGTCGGCAAATAGGTAATTGACATGTTTTTACATAACGAGAGATCGCAAATTGGTGGCGTAACAGGCCAGCCGATAGAACTGTCACACTGATTAGGTTAGTTTGAATGGCAGCCAGCAGGGACCCTGCTGCGCGGACCACTGCTGCCCATGCTTACCTTTACGGAGTCGAGCGGGTACATTATGCAATGCTCCATCACCCCCGCTATTGCTCCGGCAGTCATGTGTGTGACGGAGTTTTGGGTCGGAAGGGTTTCATAGTCCTCAAAGTTCATAATACTCACTGAATACCGACACTCAGCACAAAAAAAAAAACACTTAAGAGGAAAATTTACGGGGGGCTACGATTTTGATTTACCGAATTAGAAGTATCATTTTCACTGACTATTTTTATCACAAGTCATCCGAAATTTAGAACAATCAAAATTGATTCCATAAATGCGACTCTCAAAGTCTCTAGCACGCGCGACTCTTGCGGTACCACCACAGAGTAATAAGAACTTTCATGTCATTCGCTCATTTATAATCTGTTGAAAAGTGATGTCCAAAAACACAGATAAACACAAGATAGAAACAGATATTTTAAGATCGACTAAAACATTTTAGAGTTGATGTAATGCATAATTTTACATAAGTGAAAACAGATGTGTTTTTGACAGTTACTGCCTTCAATAACAAGAAAATGTTTTGAAGTACAATTATTACTGTTGATAATAAAGGCAAAAGGGAAATTGTGAATGCTTTACTGTTGAAACTGTTCAACGAATGCCTTCCTTTTGTTTATTTTCAAAATCTAAAGATAAGTATTTCAGCTAAAATTAAGTACGTACTGGAGCCAAGTTATGTTTCGGGTGATTTCCGCTTCTTTTAATGCCACATCCGATTATATTGCACATTGGGCATCTTGCAAATGACGATTTCCACTATAAAACCGATTTCAAACGCAATAACACAGCAAAATGACTCCAAAATTCACAAAATAAATATATCCACAGCTCAAGAGCATTTGACAGTTGAAGTACCCCAACAGCGAGAGCTAATAAAAAAAAATAATAGCCGCAAATAGGTATTTCAAAGACGCTAGGAATGAAGGAGTACCATAACAGTAACTGTCAAAAACACTTATCCTTTTTCACTTATGCAAAATGTTGTTTCCTTGGTGGTGGGTAGGCCTTTAGTGTGGGACGCAACCTGTGTCGATACTCTTGCGCCATCCCATCTTCCTAGTTCATCGTGTTGTGCTGGCGCTGCCGCTGCGGCTGCGGAAAACCTCAGCGGCGGAAATAAAGTAACCTTATTGGTAATTATATTTTCGAGCCGTTTGGGGTTGAAACCCTCGAGCCGTGGGGTCCTTGTGCTCACAGCCTTTTCAAAGAAATTTCGAAACGGCTGGTTGACACTTCCCGTGACCCAAGAGCTGGCTTTTACTTTGGGCAGAGTTTAAGCATTGCCATTCAACGTGGCAATGCCGCCAGTCTCTTGGGCACATTACCAGCTGACAGCGTTGAGCATGAATTTTTTGATGCTATATTTTAGTTTTTTTTTAGTTTAGTGTATTTGTTAGTTTTAGTAACTTATTACATATAAAACATCATGTATAAAAAAAAATATAATCCAAAATTATTTAAGTTAAAAAGAGATGACAGTATTTTTATGATTTCAGTGTCGATATGCCACATATTTGTATAACTATTTTTTCTATAGTCAAACGCTTCAAGTCCATATGATTTATACGTCAGTGATTTGCGGCCGGTTCGGCCATTAAAAGCTCTCGCTGTTTGGTGCAAATTGGGGTACCTACTTCAACTGTCAAACGCTCTTGAGGTGTGGATATATTTTGTGAATCTTGGAGTCATTTTGCTTTGATATTGCGTTTGGAAACGGTTTTATAGTGGAAATCGTCAATTGTAAGATGCCCAATGTGCAATATAATCGGATGTGGCATTAAAAGAAGCGGAAATCACCCGAACATAACTTGGCACCCGTACGTACTTAATTTTAGTTTATTTTCCAAGTCTAAATATCTTTAGACTTGGAAAATAAACAAAAGATTCTGCATTCGTTGAACAGTTTCAACAGTAAAGCATTCACAATTTCCCTTTTGCCTTTATTATCAACAGTAATTTCAAAACATTTTCTTGTTATTGTTATTGTAGGCATAGTGTAGTGCATGTATGACATTTTACATTTATCGATACCTAATGCTATATTATGATTCTTTATTGGTTTTTTGTTTTATTTTCAAGGCTGCCTGCTAACAAAGGAAAAAAGGAAATTTGGCTAGAAACATGAATATTTATTAATTAAAAGTGTAATAGAGGCATACATGAATTTGAGATACAAATACTATGGGAAGAAATCTACTGAAAGAATATCACACAGAAATTACCTGAAAAAAATTATATTGTTCAGAAATTAATGACATTAATTTGTTTAAAATAGCAATTGTAAACAACAGTTGTACTACTGGCCAACTTATCTGCAGTATGACAACGGGACCGCACTCATCATCGTCGAGCAGGGTATTTCGCGTGGTGGCACAATTTAGATTTTGGGAGTATCCCACAAACCTTATTTATAAAATACAATGCAAGTTAATGATATGTATAGTAATATAAGTTAGATTTATTGTAAGTCCGAGTGTCGAAGGACAGTGATTAGTTATTATATTTAAATTTGTTCTCATGTAAGTGAAATGTATTTCTTTATGAGAATTAAACGTCTTTTACCAGAAATTACCAACTGTTATTTTTAAGACCAATTTTTAAAATACCGATATTAATAACCATAAAAGATGATTGCTAAAATTTAACGTAAAATCAATACGCACAATAAGATAATAAATAAAATCAAATAAAAAATTAGCGGCTGTAAAAAATACTTAGTTGTACTACCTACTGGCTGATTTATCTGCATTGTGACAATTCGGTCGCACTCTATATCGCACCCAACTAAGATTTTCGAGAGTACCCACACACCTTAACAATATGTAACTGACTTTTGTCACAGTTTATTGAACGCGTACTTCTTTTCTTGATCGCGCACTGGGCACCGGTTTTGCCGGTCGATCCCGGTGCACCTATTGCTTTGTTAACATGTGTGAATCAAATACAAGTAATGTAAATATAAATTCACTTTCGAGCGCTGCGCTGATGAGTTAGGGGATAATTCAAATATGGAAGTTGAGGACAATACACAACAGAATCGCACTGAGACGGCACGAATGAAAAGGTTAAGGTGGATGCTCCAGGGTGGCCCGCGAAATTCAAATATTTTTATGTTTTTTGCAGTTTGCCGGTCAGTGTGAAGCTGTATGTGGACCAAATGCGATCTGCGACCGTAACGCGTATTTATCTAAAGAATTATAACCATTTTAATCATCAATATAGCCCTCTTAGTTCATGTAGTTCGAAAGAATGATTATTTCTGAAATATTCATTCTTTCGAACTACATGAACTTAGAGGGCTATATTGATGACTAAAATGGTTATAATTCTTTAGATAAATACGCGTTACGGTCGCGGAACGCATTTGGTCCACATACAGCTTCACACTGACCGGCAAATTGCAAAAAACATAAAAATATTTGAATTTCGCGGGCCACCCTGGAGCATCCACCTTAAGAGATGAAAACTTTTTTTTTTTTTTTTACTAATAATAGGCACGCGCTTGACCACCACCTCACCTGATGGTAAGCGATGATGTGACTCTTGACTTAAAGACTCCCAGGTTGTAGCTATCGGGAAACACAGACTCCGGCAGGGAATTCCACTCCTTAGCAGTACGCATTATGAATGTGTTCCCAAAACGAACTTTTCTGAAGAAGGATGGATTGAAGTGAACAGTAGACGAAGCAAATTAGTGTGTAATAGAGGAGACCCAGGTGAGAGGGAGAAAGAAGATAAGATACAAATGTGTGACTTGTAAAACACCTTTGCCTAAACAGTTTGCGTTGGCGCGATTACTAAAAACGCACAACATTACCAGCAGCAATATTCATAGAATTAAATACGTACACCAAAATAAAATGCTAATAACTTGATAATGATACGGCGCAGAGGAATTTTTGCGTTGTTCAGTGTTTACGGATCGAAGTAGGTGTATCGTACGGTCTTATTAAAGCTATGGAATTGGATATATTATCTGATGAGGATCTTAAAGCTAATCTAACAAGCAGTGCTGAAATAGTATCAATCGGAATTTAATTGCACGTACAGGAAAGCGCTTACTATATACGTTCCTCCCTCCCCTGATAACGTTTCACACGCGAATTTATCTAATTAATTCCTGAAGTCGACCAAACACCTACTGTGACTGCCGCAAATACATGTAGTTTGATACTGAAGCGGCCTCCGATTGATGTGAACGACGATACAGCCTCACAAATCTGCTGTCCACGGACGGTAAATAAAAAAACCCAACCTGTGCCCAAGCGTAATTTGAAAAAGCAAAACCATCGACCAGCAACCCCAGTACTTGTAGAGGACATAGCATGTGATCAAGTTTCTGATTCTTCCGATTCTGCAGAGCATATTTTTCGTACACCCAACTTTGTCAAAAACAACAATAATCCAAATAAGTCTTCCCATAAATTAAAGATATTATAAGAAGTAATTCTTCGAATGGCTGACACATTTAATTGTAAGTAGTTTGTCTTTTGACTTGTTATTCGATTTATTTACTGGAAATGGCTAATAGCAATAATTATATGGACTTTAATATTATACAATGGAATTGCCAAAGTATTAGACCCAAATCTCGTTCACTTGAGTTATACTTATACCAAGAAAAAATCCACATTGCTGTTTAGAGCGAAACTTGGTTAGAACCCGATAGTTCTTTTTTTAATTAATGAATATAATACCCATCGATTAGACAGAGAAGATGGTTACGGTGGGGTCGCAATTATGACGCATCGCTCTGTAAAGTCTGTTATTTGTGCAACGAGAAGTCGCACTCCTGGCATTGAATTGTTACATATTAAAATTTTGAATTGTCAGCATAATTAGAATATTATTTCCATATACTGCCCTTCGACGGTACATACCACCCAAAGTGATTGGGACGAGATTTTTTCTATAGGAAACAGTAAGACTCTTATCTTGGAAGATTTTAATGCCCATCACTCTAATATTGGTCTTTGAGAACTGATCGACTTGGCTCTGAATTGTTTGATTCCATGCTAGATTACATTTTATACATTTGAACGATGGCAGCTTCACTAGAATCAGATTGGTTGATGGAGTTCTCCAGCAATCTAGTCCTGATATCTCATTCGTATCTTCTGAATTGTCTTTGCTAATTATTTGGAAACCATCTAACGAAACACTCGGTAGTGATCATCTAATTATTAAATTAAACTTAGTACTAGCTGCATACATAGATGAGTGATATGACAAAAGAAAATTTAAAAAATCGGACTGGACTTCATATGCTGCATACATAGATGAGTGTTTACAAAATTTCGTTACCCCCGAGGATCCTCAGGATCTGTATGATCATTTATACAACGTTGATACGACAGAGGGGCTTTCCTTTAAACTGCCTATATTAAGTACCATTTTCAAGCTCTGTACCAAAAATAAATTAAATAGGAGCAGTAGTTTAGTCGCAAATGATTTTTAAAGTTTTTGCACCGTTTGAACACGATGTATCTTTTCTAACAGCTGATTATCGTCTAAGCATAGGTCATGCACCTTACAACGATAAATCTACGATGCGTTGTTGCCGCTCTGACGCATGTCGAAGGACATTCACTAAAAATTGGCAATGCAAACAAGGAAGCAATAAATACACACACACTTGCACTTTCACTACGAAAGCGACTAACATAGAAAGAGCGAAAGAAACACAGATAGGTCAGTTTGTTGCATCCTTGTTTTTTGCGATCGGTAAGTGGGGCCTCTATTCAGTGCGCCGACGCTGTCTTTTCGGAACGTACGGTTTGTGGAATTCGCGCGCAAACAATTGTGATTTTATTTTGTTATTGTGATAGGACACTAAATAAGTTTGACAGTATTTCTTTCTTTTATTGTGAGAGGACACGTAACTTGGGATTATTATTATTTAGTATTAGTATCTCCGGACCTCACTCCCATGGATTTCTTTTTGTGAGGGTACATTAAGGGTGAAGTGTATGCCTCAGAGGTAAATACAATTGATGAGTTACAAAATAGGATTATTTTAGCATTTCACAAATTAAAGTGCTTAGCGACGGACAGTGATCTAATTAGAAAAATAAATAACAATATTCTCCGTCGGTATAATTTGTGCATCAATGTGAATGGTGGACACATCGAAAATTTAAAAATTTAGTGTGTTTGTTTTTGTGCGCGTACTTCGAAACGTTACCTAACATGAAAGCCAGTGCGAGCGGAGGCCTAAGTCGCCAGCCGCCCCCTCGCCCCGGCCCCCGCCGAGCACACGAGATACCGCACACCGCGCTCCGGCGCGTGCGCGACGATGCCGCTTTGTTACCTAGCGGCCTAGGTATCTAAGGTCAGTGTCATTTTTTTACAAAGGGTGGTTGCGTTTTATTCGGATTTGCAAGCTATTTAGTTTGTTTGAAAAAAATATTTTCTCATTTATGGCGCTTTTTGTTTTTGTACCGTATCGAATTAATACTGAACACGTATAGTATACGTAGTTTAATTTAATGCCCCTCTGTCGTATCAACTCTGTATAATATTATGCAAAAATCCCCCAAGGTATCAGCAATGCGTTTAAGCCAAAACCATACTGGTATCCAGAGTTATCCACAACTGTTGCGGAGCGGCGTTTGGCCCTTGCACATTTGAGATCTTGCCCCTCTCCTAGAAACTTAGACATTCTTAAAGAAAAAATTAGCACCGCACAAAGGCTTATTCGTCGGGCTAGATGTAAATCTTTTCAGGAGTTTTGTTCCTCTGTAGATGAAACCTCTTCAGCGTCCGAAATGTGGCGTAAGATGAGGTGGTTGAAGGGTCAGCAAATCCCTAACGCCTGTGTGGATAAACTAAAGCTGAGCGCATGCTTGTTGATCTTACTCCAGACTTTGTTAGTCCTGTGAAGCCTACTTTTAATTCAAATAACGCATCATTGTAGTCGCCAATATTAATGCCAGAATTAGTTAACTGTATAAAAAATACCGACACCGGTTGTACCAAAGAAGAAAGTGATCGAGAAACGCAAACTCCGCACTAAGTGGTGGTTGCTTGATGGTCCTAGGCAGTCGGACTTCATCGCGGAGGTCGAGCATCTCGAGATCAGTGCTCCGCATGAGTCCGCTCAAGAGATCTGGAGTAGGATCCATTCAGCAATCACCGATGCGGGTAAGCGCGTCCTTGGCACTTCTCATGGTGGCCGTACCATAGACATGGAGACGTGGTGGTGGGATGACGGGGTGCAGGAGGCGACTCGGAAGAAGAAGTGTTTATTTAAACAGTGGCAAGGGTCCAACTCTCCGGATGACAGGAAGGCATATGGAGCGGCTAAGCGCGCTTGCAAAAAAGCTGTAGCCAGAGCCCGCAGCAAATGTCTGGCGCCCTTATACGACAAGCTGGAAACTGCGGAGGGGCAAAAGCTTATTTTTAAGCTGGCGCGTGCCCAAGACAAAGCTGCCCAGGGTAAGCTGCTCTACGATGCTCCCTCTGTTAAGGAGAGATGGTGTACATACTTCGCAGAGTTGTCTAACAAACAGCATCCCCATAACCTTCCTCCCGAACCGCCTCCTAACCTTCGACTTATTTCCCCTATGTCCCCCGACGAAACCCGCATTGCTCTTCGCCACATGAAGAACCGGAAACCGGTCGGGCCTGACAATGTGCCAATTGAAGTGTGGAAGGCGATGGGCCCACATGGTGTGGACCTTCTGACTGATCTTTTTAACCGCAATCTCATCACCAAGGAAATGCCGAACCAGTGGCGATTTAGCCTGATTATCCCTGTTTACAAAGGCAAAGGTAGCGTACAGGATTGTAGTAGCTACCGCGGTATCAAGATCATGTGCCATGAAGCTCTTCGAGCAGATAGGTATATAAATGCATCATACGGTCTATCCTACTGTACGGGGGCGAGTGTTGGCCAGCACTAAGCAGACACCCAGGAGCTTCGCGTCACGGAGATGAAGATGCTGAGATGGATGAGTGGCATAACGCGATCCGATCGCATACGCAACTCTTACATCCGAGGTAGTCTTGGTGTCCGTGACGTGGGGGAAAAACTGCAAGAGTGTCGTCTGCGATGGTATGGCCACATCATGCGCCGCCCTATGGAGTAGGTACGTTGGTCGGGGATGGATGAATATGGCTGTCCTTGGGGCTAGATCCCGTGGTCGCGTTCGCAAGCGCTGGCTGGACGTCGTCAAATCCGACATGAGAGCCAATGGCCTGACTGAGAAGGACGTTCAAGATCGGGCAAAGTGGAGGAAGTTAAGTAGGAAGGCGGACCCTGGCAATGGCCGGGATTAACGCCAGGTGGAAGAAGAAGATTAAAAATACCGACACAGCTCTTGGGTCAGATCAAATATCCTTCTCCATGATTAAGCACCTTCCAACTTCCGGTAAACTTATATTGCTTTTAGTACATTATAACCAATGTTTTTCTTTCGGTTTTGTTCCCTCACAATGGCACCAAATCAAAATAGTTCCAATCCCCAAGCATAGTAGTAGTTCATCTTCATCTTCACGTCCAATTTCCCTAATATCTTGTGTTTGTAAGATTTTTCATTCCATTTTTTCCAAACGTATTGAATGGTTTTTTGAAAAACATTGTCTTTTTCCTGAGGACATGGTGGGTTTCCGTAAAGCACGATCTTGTCTGGATAACCTTACGGGGTTGGTTTCTGAAATTCAACTTCGATTCTCGAAAAACTTGGTTACAGCGGCGTGTTTTATTAACATCGAAAGTGCATACAAGATGTTGATTTGCATCCTAGTCAAATTCAAGGACGTAATTATGCTAATGATTCTCGACCCAAATCAACAATAAAATGGGTAGGCTTTTTTTTCTTATTTACGGAAATCCGTAAGTGTGTACCAGCCGTATTTATACGCGGCCCGTCTGTTACTAGCCCTATAACCGCGCTTTCACACACAAACAAACGCAAACAATACATACACAACGCATACGCAAACGATCATTCAATAAATCCGTAGGTATTCAATTCCACCCCAACC
Organism: Lacanobia oleracea; assembly: GCA_950371165.1. Taxonomy (NCBI): domain Eukaryota; kingdom Metazoa; phylum Arthropoda; class Insecta; order Lepidoptera; family Noctuidae; genus Lacanobia; species Lacanobia oleracea. The sequence goes on from OX493408.1 coordinate 1,043,601, forward strand.
AATCATCACGGTGCGGGTACTCTCCTGCGCAAGCTCGTAGCCCCCCCGCCCCCGCCGCCCCGGAACTAACAGTGTGTTTGATGTCGCCGAAGCGCGCGTGCGCTTTGCGAATTCCGCTCTCGGTACATAGTTGAGACGTAGGTACAAAGTGCAAGATGACGGACAATTATTCAAATGTCTAGTTGGTAGAGATGGTCCGCCTGTATGCCATCAGTGGAGAGAGTCTACGTGGAGCCATCCGGATGTTCACGAAATTGTTTCCCGCTCGGGAAGCCTATCACAGAGCGTCATGGTGGCTGCTACGCAGAGACTGCGGGATCATCGGCAGTTTGAGGTTCCCCGGCATGCTCAAGCTCGCGGCAGCGTAGGCCTGCCTGTCGCCTTGCAGGAAGACATCCAGGAATACTTCCAGCGAGACCCACGGGCAAGTACGCGGGAGGCTGGTCAACACTTTGGGGAGTGCACCACACCACAGTGTTTTGCCTACTGAAGCGTGAACTGCAGCACCCGTTCCGCAAGTACGCGAGTACTTGACCGAAAGTTTTGGTGACCACTGGATCGGTTGCGGAGGACCTGTGGCCTGGCCTGTGACAAGTGTAACAGAATTACGTGCAAGGAACATTAGTGCTTTCGACACTTTAAAACGAATGTGTTAGTGTTACGTAAGCTAAAGGAAACCCAGCTACGTTGTGCTCGATTGTGCGACAAGAGTGATGTGATGGTGGCAACTTTGAACAATACCTCCGGGTAATTAAGACCCACTGACCAAGTAGGTAATTTATTTATTTGTACATTTTTTAAATACGTTGTTAGCTTAATCAATTTTATTAGTGTAAATAAGTTGATTTCAAATTTTTAACTACGTCAAAAATACCTAAGAGTCGAAAGTATCACCACGTACTTACACTTAACTAACACGTCTTCCCATTCCCGTCAAACGTAGAAAACATTTTTAGACTTAGTAGATCGGTACACCAACTAAGGTAGGTATTATTACTCGGTCTGAAGCCCGTTAAGTAAGAAGGAAAATTTCAAATCAACCAATTTAATCCACAAATAAAACAAAATCACTCCGAAAACTTTAGGTTGAAGGAAAACTAACATTTTATTAATCATCTGATAACAGGTCAGTGAACTTTTCTTTGGCGCACTAGTATTACTTACTGTCTTTAGTAAGATTTCGGTATTCCAATGATGCTCAAAAATGAGTTAATTATCAAGCGAAATTTATGACAATAATGTAGGTAATTTTCGAAATAAAATTAGGTAAAATTATGTACCGGTCGTCGCGTAGGTATGGCTCGGTCGCGCGCGCGCTTGCGTTTCGTAGGTAAAACGTCGACACTCACGCATACAGCTGCATTGTCGCTGTGTGCGTAGTCGGGTGATTCTGTTTTCTTTGTATTGAATTAAGGGTTTAATTCTGAAATACTGTTAAATTTCGACCACAAAAAAAAGCAGCGCTTATTAATCATTGCCCGCTACCGTACTTTCAATTGATTATTTATGTCTTTTATGACAACCATCGAAATTTGACGAGGATGCAAAACAACACCTTTTTTTTATTATTATTAATTATTTAAATTAAAATAAAAAAGTTAAAAATAATAACATAATCGATCGAGCAAACTAGATGAGGTTCGAACCAACTGACACTTGTTTCCAAGTCACACATCGCTGCGCTTGACCACATGATCTGTTGACAATTGTTTCAAATTTTAGCTTTATTTTTTGATTCGGTGCGTACACTAACATGAAGAAAACAAAACTATATTGTTACCTTTGTCTAGTATTGACCCCGCACACTATCACCTTCTCATATTCGTAGTTGTACGGTATGACGGGTAGATGTTTGCGTTAAAATCACTCGCACACATATATGTTTGCTCGCAGTACCTACCGTGCAGGAGAATACGATCGTTGACGTGGAATAGGATTTTTGACCCCTGACTGTACCTATCACAGCGCAGTTGTATTATCTACTTATAGGCGTATAGGTGATTACCTCAAAGACACTGCTCACTTCTCTTTACTTGTAGGTACTGTGATGTTTGTCCCGATCGTCTGGGGTAGGGTGACCATACGGCCATATTTGTCTGGATAAGTGTGGCTTGCTGACCTCGGTACGGTTTTAGCTCGGACTTTTTTTAATTACTAACACAAAAGTCAAAAAATTTATATAAAATGAAAAGTTCTAAGTCGTTCTAAATAATGATATAATTGTTGAGTTGAGCTGCACGATTACTGCAAATGCGTGCAATGCCTGGAGAAATTCGCTAAATCTGTGTGGTTCTTCAGAAAACCATTATATTCACTAATATACATCATCTTCACATATATCAGCCTACTACACACGCATATACTCGCCACACGTACGTCGTCGCCGCGCCGTTCCCGCGCCGCTCCCGCACCGCTGCCTTCGTGAACAGATCTATATAAATCTGTGCATTTGAACGCACCGCTGGTCGCTCTGCCGCCGCCACGCCGCTGAGTTCGTGTCCACGGCCTAAACGACTATCACGTTGCTATTCATACATTTTTTAGCGTGCCTACAGTTGCAAGTGCCTGCTGAAGTCAAGACTACAAGTATAGGAAAAAGTCTGAAAACTACACATTTGTAATTAAGTCATAAAAACATACATCTTTATTTAAAGTGTCATTATGTACCTACAAAGTACGAAACCCTGTACGAGTCCGACTCGCACTTGGCCGATTTTTTCTTTCCGTTCATGCTTTGTGTTGAAAGCATTATGCTATGGCCAGACACCTAAGGCAGAAGAGTTATTGTGCACGTATTGTCTGACCACCACTCGCTGCTGCACCAACTGCCTGGCACTGGAGCGGTCATGTGCACGTATTGTCTGACCACCACTCGAGCGGTCATGTGCACGTATTGTCTGACCACCACTCGCTGCTGCTCCAACTGCCTGGCACTCGAGCGGTCATGTGCACGTATTGTCTGACCACCACTCGAGCGGTCATGTGCACGTATTGTCTGACCACCACTCGCTGCTGCTCCAACTGCCTGGCACTCGAGCGGTCATGTGCACGTATTGTCTGACCACCACTCGCTGCTACTCCAACTGCCTGGCACTGGAGCGGTCATGTGCACGTATTGTCTGACCACCACTCGCTGCTGCTCCAACTGCCTGGCACTCGAGCGGTCGTGTGCACGTATTGTCTGACCACCACTCGCTGCTGCTCCAACTGCCTGGCACTCGAGCGGTCATGTGCACGTATTGTCTGACCACCACTCGCTGCTACTCCAACTGCCTCGCACTGGAGCGGTTATGTGCACATATTGTCTGACCACCACTCGCTGCTGCTCCAAGTGCCTGGCACTGGAGCGGTCATGTGCACGTATTGTCTGACCACTACTCGCTGCTGCACCAACTGCCTGGCACTGGAGTGGTCATGTGCACGTATTGTCTGACCACCACTCGAGCGGTCATGTGCACGTATTGTCTGACCACCACTCGCTGCTGCTCCAACTGCCTGGCACTCGAGCGGTCATGTGCACGTATTGTCTGACCACCACTCGAGCGGTCATGTGCACGTATTGTCTGACCACCACTCGAGCGGTCATGTGCACGTATTGTCTGACCACCACTCGAGCGGTCATGTGCACGTATTGTCTGACCACCACTCGAGCGGTCATGTGCACGTATTGTCTGACCACCACTCGCTGCTGCTCCAACTGCCTGGCACTCAAGCATGCAAGCAAGGTCATGCTCACGCCGCCAAGGACGCAATTATTGCGCTAGGTTTTAATAATGAGGAAGGATTCCGTACAAAATAAACTAACAAATAATCGGAAATGCAAGTTTATTACTTTAAAAGCATAATTATAGTCTTCACGTTAAAAATCACTGATTGAATTCCTCTCACACAAATTCCGCAAGAATATAATGTACTAAGTGGTAGTCGTGCGACCGAGTATAACCTCGCGTGAAGACGGCGCGTCCCGAGCGTGCGCGCCACGCGCGCCCACCACACGCGTAGTACGCGTGGCACGCGCGCCCACCACACGCGTAGTACGCGTGGCACGCGCGCCCACCACACGCGTAGTACGCGTGGCACGCGCGCCCACCACACGCGTAGTACGCGTGGCACGCGCGCCCACCACACGCGTAGTACGCGTGGCACGCGCGCGTGGCTCCGGCGGGCACTCTTTTGTATAAAAAGCGAAACATATTCTCACGAACCAGTTCGGGAGCGCACTCCGGTATACATACATATAGCATTATTACAAAATAAACTCTATATATACATCTAGATACAATTCAATATAAATAATAATTTAACTCGTTCTCTCACTTGCATACATGACACTGAAAGCTGACATTGCTTATTATTAATTCATTAATAGTAGTTTTGTGAAGATACAATAATATTTCAAAAGGTTAATGGAAGCGAGTCCAGCTGGCCCCACGTATCGTCTGCTGTGCCGAGCCGAGATATTCGCTCAATGCTGGACACGTATTACACTTATTCTTATGGAAGTAAAGGATACATATACCATGAGACTTGGGAGAACGATTAAGTTCAGGACCGACTAAGTTATTATTAGCACGCACTTTTCTAACATTTATGTAAAACATTTCAATTGACAATGATAAAGAGCTGCCACGTCACGGTACTTCAGGTCCGCGCGTACGTCGCGCGGCCGCAGCTACGTTAGTACGTACCGGCGATGTTGCACTACTTCCATACTTGTGATGACGAAATGAAACAGTTACAAGCACGTAACGCGATCGTGTCTCTTGTCACCTAACATATAAGGCTAACAGCACAGCTCGTCTGTTCTACAAACAATTCAATATCGTTTAGTATTTAGTGTAATTATCTCAGCACTATTCATTTCTTGGTGTACATTTTTCTAATTACGGCGGTCTATTGAAACCACATAAACTTAGAGCTTATTACGAAAATGAAAAATAATGATCATTGTAAAAAACGCTAGACAATGTTATCGAGTAGGATTGATATAGGATATTAGTGAAGATATGACGTAATAAAGCTATGCAGTGATACAGAAATAGCGGACTGTAATGTAATATTTATATCACGTGATGATCACAGTGCGCGCGGCACACCGGCGAGCGCACGCAGCGCTCTGTTATGGTAACAAATTAGGCATATCAATTGTATGTAAGCTATCTACTCTTACGCGTATCTTATCTTATACATTTTATCTCGAAAGCCATCGAAATGCTGAATGAAAAACAATAATACAATACTTTGAATATAATTTCACCTATATTGCAACCAAAATAATATCTGCCTAGAATAAAATTAAAAACAATGACGTAACATTATATAATAAGGGCGCGCGCGACGTAGTGTGACGTCACGCGCGCCCGCACACGCAAACGCACGCGCAGCGTGACGTCACGCGGCCGCATATGCACACTAGCACGCACGCGCGGCGTGACATCACGCGCCTGAACATACATACTTATGCACGTTAGCGGCGTGACGTCACGCGCCCGCACACACACACACACATGCACGTTAGCGGCGTGACGTCACGCGCCCGCACACACGCACACACACACACATGCACGTTAGCGGCGTGACGTCACGCGCCCGCACACACACACACACACACACATGCACGTTAGCGGCGTGACGTCACGCGCCCGCACACACGCACACTCTCCCGCACGCAAGCGGCGTGACGTCACGCGCCCGCACACACACACACACATGCACGTTAGCGGCGTGACGTCACGCGCCCGCACACACGCACACTCTCCCGCACGCGAGCGGCATGACGTCACGCGCCCGCACACACGCACACTCTCCCGCACGCGAGCGGCGTGACGTCACGCGCCGGCACACACTCTCACACTCGTAGGCACGCGAGCGGCGTGACGTCACGCGCCCGCACACACGCACACTCTCCCGCACGCGAGCGGCGTGACGTCACGCGCCCGCACACACGCACACTCTCCCGCACGCGAGCGGCGTGACGTCACGCGCCGGCACACACTCTCACACTCGTAGGCACGCGAGCGGCGTGACGTCACGCGCCGGCACACACTCTCACACTCGTAGGCACGCGAGCGGCGTGACGTCACGCGCCCGCACACACGCACACTCTCCCGCACGCGAGCGGCGTGACGTCACGCGCCCGCACACACGCACACTCTCCCGCACGCGAGCGGCGTGACGTCACGCGCCGGCACACACTCTCACACTCGTAGGCACGCGAGCGGCGTGACGTCACGCGCCGGCACACACTCTCACACTCGTAGGCACGCGAGCGGCGCGCCTGCCCGCGCTCACAGCGTCAGTAGCTGCACGCTGCACTATAGAGCTGTCCTCAGTCTCGGTGAGGCGCGCGGACGTCTCGCTACCGCACGTATTATGACCGTTTATTTGTGTTCTGACTCATAATCTAGCAGTATAAAGATAGAATCACGTCCCGCTCGCGCACACATTCAGGAACCAAACACTAGTCCGCTACCCACAACAGCTACACTTAGAGCTACCGATACACAGCGATATAGTCATCATGTCCCAACTTAAAATCTAAATCAAAATATTTAATTTACATATCGTAATATATTTGGTTCTCACTAAAATAAAATTAATTCCACGCGCCCACAAAAAATCACAATATATAATAATTTTATAGGTATCTGTATATATATATCTCATTTATAAACAAGGCATCGTTCCGAGCGCGCGGCTCCATGAGCGCGCGCGCCCCGCGGCCCGCTCGCTGCGCAACACATTGTGACGTGACCGCTATAATATCATGTGTGGTGGTGTCGTGTCGCCTGACGTGAGGGCCGGCACAACGTCGTGTACACAACAACAGTGTCGCTCTAGAACAGGCGCGCGCGTCGCTTGAGCTCGTTGCGGCGCCACTGCGGCAGGCGGTAGAAGTCCTGGCGCCCGATCTGCAGGATGGCCTCGAACTCTGCGTCGGACAGGTGCCGCTGCGGGGGACGACGTCTTACATTAGTACCAGCTACTTTAAGTCATTCGCAAGAGCTTTGCAACAAGCTACAAGTAGTAGCACGAGACAAATAATGCCCCTGAAGGGTCCAGCAACGGCCCTAGAGGACGACCGCGGTCCGGTATCATACAGTGTGAGACTATATAATGTGCACGTATAAAAAATGGACATCTGGAACATTCGTGGTACAAGTTTCAAGACCAAGGTCCGTTTGGTTAAAGCACTGGTTTTCCCGATTTTCCTCTATGGAGTTGAGACGTGGACAATCCGAGCAAGTGCTGGAGGCGGATGCTCCGAGTCCCTTGGACAGCCAAACGCACAAATCTGTCTGTCCTTTCTCAACTTAATATCAAGACCCGATTGTCTACAGTTTACTTAAAGCGTATTTTGACCTATTTTGGCCGCATAATGCTAAGGGGAGATAGCAGTCTTGAAAAAATGCTAATTGTTGGCAATTCAGAAGGAAAGACAGCACGTGGCAGGTCGCCAACACGATGTTCTGACCAAGTGAAAGAAGTTACGTCCTCAAGCAAATTCCAGCAGGTGGTGATGGCAACTTTGGACCGGAATCGATGGAGACAGATTGTCCGCTTGAAGGGGTCCAGTGACCACGATCCTCAGTAATGAGGGACCGACTGAAGAAGAATAAAAAAAAACTGGCCCAGTGCGAGTCGGACTCGCGCGCAAAGTGTTCCGAACGAATTTCTGTTTTTTTACATGTTATTTTTAGAATATAGACTTCTTATACATTTTCCTGTAAAGGTAAAGATCTATTACCTCCATTATTTTTTTCAAAATTTTACGCTCAGTAGTTTCGAAGATAAGGGGAGGGGAATGGTCATTTTTCTTGAATAACTTTAGAAAAATTGATTTAAAAATTATGAAAAAACTATAATAATAACCTTCACAGTAAGCCCTTTCATTAAAATTTGATATGTCACACGATATTGTTGAAAAAAACTTTTTTTTAATTTTCTAGTTTGACCCCCAAAAGTGAACTCATACTAAAAAGTTTATAACTTTCGTAAAACGTCCGTGTTTGGGTCACAAAAGCCCATATGTCTACGAAATTTCAACAGAATCGGTCCAGTGGATCCGGAGAAAGGTGGCTGTGACGACGGACAGACAGACAGACACCCGAGTGATCCTATAAGGGTTCCGTTTTTTGTTCGGAACCCTAAAAATGAGGGAAATTATGCTTAATTTTATCGAAGGAAAACATTAGCCTTGTCTTGTGTCCCACTGCTGGGCAAAGGCCTCCCCGTTCGCCTTCCAAATCTCTCGGTCTTGGGCGATTTCTGGCCAAGTCTGTCCTGCAAACAAGATGACACCGTCCCAGCACCTTCGCCGGTGGACCTTGACGACGACGTCCAGTGAGCGACGATCTTCGCCCACCTCTCCGGGCCACTCCGTGCGACGTGGCCAGCCCACTCCCACTTCAGCCAGGCTGTTTTTTCTCCGACATCTATGACTTTAGGTATGGAGCGCTGGGTGGTGTTTCTAACGCGATCTGTTTGCTTAATGCCTGTAAGCCGCGCTCCATAGCCCGTTGGCGAATCTTGAATCTGGATTTTTGTTGGTCTGTGAGTGACCAACTTTGTGCACCATAGGTATAGAAAAATTGCATGTTTAAAACTCAAAAATAACATTTTCTATCAAGTGTCAAAAGATATCACTCCAAACGCGTCATTTATTGTCCTCTTTAAGAATGGTTTATTAAACATCGTAAAATATCTCAATAAGACAACCGTTTTATTGAAAAAAACTAGCACTTCGCCCGCGACTTCGTTCACGCGGGTTTAGTTAGTACTCCACAACCACTCTGCAACATTTTTCTTTCTTACGAGTAGTTTTATACTCATCATAACTTTTAAACGAAAGGTCCGATTTGAATAATTTAAAGTGTAATATACATGTGCATAATCAACCTTAATTATCGAATAATTTAAATGGATAAGGACTTTTATAATGAGACTAAAATCACCACTATTCCATTCTACTCTATTTTTCGGTATTTTTTTTTCACACCTTGGGTTACATTATCGATGTTTTCATACAGGTTAGCAACTTTTTTGAAAATATTCTGTAACATATGTTCATCAGGGATAATGTAGGATTCTAATGGTGAAAAATATTTTCGAATCGGTCGAGTAGTTTCGGAGTCAATTCAAACAAACAAATTCTTTCTCTTTAAAATATTAGTGTAGAAGTGTAGATTACGAATACGACATTCACAACAAAATGGATGCTTAACAATGTGCGTAGCCGTGCGCTGGGTATTTCTGTAACAGTTGATAAGAAATGTTGGGAATGTAGTTACAAAACATGCAACTTGACGACGCCTTATTTCTTCCGATCATTATGGGCTTTCTTTCATTGCGATAGATCATTTAGTTTCAAAGTTAAACAGTTTTGTCTACACTGCGGTGACAGTTGTTGTTCACAACTGTAACCGCAGTGTAGAAAAAACTGTGTAAAAAAAATAAAACCCATATAAAATATATTTTTTTAAATTCGTTTTCATTCGAGACAATTAAGTATAGTTTCCCTCTTTATAATATGACCACATTATAAAGACTCACACTGTATAAGACCCGAAGTGCGCCATTCTCAGACGTAGCACACGAAGTTGTTTAAGGCAGAAGAAGCTCTGTCCGCCCCAGGGCGTAGGAAATTCTTGAGGACTTACACCCTGTTACCAAAAACAAAGGCTACAAGGCCAGTCCAGCAGCCAGCAGGCTCGCTGCAGGTACAGTTACCTCGAGGTTGAGGCGGTCGACGTCGGGCGGCAGGCGGTAGTTGGTGATGAGCAGCAGGTGGTAGGGGTAGAGCTTGGCGGGCTCGTGCAGCAGGTGCGACGTGGCCATGTTGGGCAGCGAGCGGCGCACGGGGCCGGCCGGCGCCGCGCCGCCCCCGCCCGCGCCCGCGTGCCGCCCGCCCACGCCCATGCCGGCCGCGCTGCTGCCGCGGATCACCACGCCGCCGTCCGTCGTCTAGGCACACACACAAACATCACTATGTGTTACTTATTCGGTAAAAACAACCTTTCGCAGTCTATTTAAACAAATTATTTATTATTGTCTGATTGTGATAACAGTTTAATTGATAGTTTATTCGCTCCATCGTAGACTTTGTCTCTATCATCTCTGACATAGACTAGAGTCAAGAGCAAACCCACAACAAATAAAAAAAAAAAAACTGACAGAAGCACCACCCAAAAACTACAATAAAAACACTAAGTGGGAAAACATCAGGATATCATTACAGCAGACGTACAGATTAAGATCTTACTGAAAAATATTGACGAAGTGGAACAGGCTATAGAGGGACTGAATAAATTGATTTATGATACAGCAAACAGGTCTACATCCCATCACAAAGCGGGTACTGCAAAAGACCATGTGTATCCTGCGTTCATCAAGGACTGTATAAAAGAAAGACGTTGACTCCGCAAAATATGACACAGCACTCACTATCCTGAAGATAAGACAGCCTTCAATAAAGTCTCACAACAACTAAAAACACTAATTAAAGAGCTGGAAAACGAGAATCTTCAATCATATCTCGCATTCGTGATACAAACTATTATTTGTGGAAGGCTACCAAAAACCTCAATCGTCCCAAACAACAAGTTACACCATTATGAAAACAAACGGGGTCTTGGGCCCGCTCTGGCTGCGAAAAAGCTAACACCTATAACCAGCCACCTACATAAAGTTTTCGAACCACTACCCAGCAACAATCGAGATCACGACAATGAAATAGAGAAATACCTCAGGTCACCTATTTAAATGTGCTTGCCGCTTAAGCATGTGACACCAAATGAGCTTAGGCGAAAAATTCTAAAGCTTCAGGAGGGCAAATGAAACACCTCTAAAGAAAAGGAATAAATAGTACTAGCTATCTTCAACGCATGCTTAAGATTGTCCTTATATCCAAGCCAATGGAAAATAGCACAGGTAAAAATGATACTGAAACCGGGTAAACCACCTCGTTCATAGTCTTTAAGTCTCCTCCCGGTAATTGGAAAATTAATGGAAAAAATCATATTAAATAGAACGCGACACTTAACAGAAATAATGCTAAAACACCAATTCAGATTTAGAGAAGGCCATGGAACCATCGAGCAAGTGCATAGGCTGGTTAATATCATCAGTAAAGCACTAGAAAATAAACAATATTGCTGTGCAGTCTTCCTACACATTTGCCAAGCATTCGAGTGTAGCATAATGGGCTATTCCTCAAAATCATCACACTCTTTTTATCTATTGGTGAAATCTTATCTTGAAAACAGATTCTATGAAGTAAAATATAATTCCGATACATCAAAAATGCACAAAATGTCAGGAGTGCCCCAAGGCGGTATACTGGGACCAGTTCTCTATTTAATATTTACATCAGATCTACCCACTTATGCCAATACCACTACAGCGACATACGCAGATGATACCGCACTTCTTTCTACCCATGAGAATCCTGTCTCTGCATCTGAAAGTGTCTCTGTCTGTGAATCCAACCACCCTATTTACACCCTACTCTCATCTAAGAATGGCTCCAACAGTGGAGTATGAAAGCCAATACAGATAAGTCGGTCCAAGTTACTTTCACACTTAGAAGGAAAACCTGTCCACCTGTGAAACTTAATATCACAGAGATCCCACAAACACATGGACAACAATTTGACACTAAACTCCGCAGCATGTACTAGCTCGTCGGTCGAAAGTCACAGTTAACAGATGCCAGTAAAATAACTATCTATAAAGCTATACTGAAGCCTATATGGACTTACGGCATACAGCTCTAGGACACAGCCAGCCATAGTAATATCGAAATACTTGAAAGGATTCAAAGCAAAACGATGAGAGCCATGTTCAATATCCCATCTTACATAAGTAATAAATATGTGAACCTAGATTTCAATCTGCGACATGTGAAGGAGGAAATTGAGTCAAACAGCAAGACAGACTGGGCCGGCATATAAACAAATTAGCTGCCGAACTGCAGGGAGTGGGCAGTCTGAAATTCTCTCGCCTTAAGAGAAATAGTATAACAGAACTAGCGACAAGATTCGTAGACAAAACACGAAGATTGTACTACTGGGTGCATTTCTCTGATACATTTTCCGATGAAAATCTAACAGCACATTTAATTATTTTTTAACTAGATTGCTAAGTAGCAGGGTACAAAGAAAATATATAATAATAATATGTGTGAATTTAACAAACTTAAATTCAGTTTTGGTTTTTACGGTTTCAGGATCAGAGTATTTTCACTTAATATATCTCAAACAAAACTGAATTGCTACTGTCTAAAATTAAAAAGCTAGTGAACTCACCACAGCACTTCGATCCACATCGGTTATGGAGCCGGCAGAAACTGAAATGATAACATTATAATGAAACAGTTGTCAATGGACGAGCACAAGATACGAGTACGTACGCGGAGGCGATGAGTATGTGTTATATGCGGCCGCTATATGCGCTATATGCGGCCTACTTATGCGGATGAAGCGCTCATGCGGGCCGCGCGAGGGTCAACCCGGTCTACGACATACTAGAAGAGGAATACATCATACATGTGTGTGTGCGGGAGGGGCGGGAGGGGCGGGAGGGGCGGGTGAGCGTCTAGTGGAGCAGCACGAGTGTGCAGCAGGAATGTGCGGGAAGACGTGCGGCGCGAGCGAGCACTGGCGCGCGGTCGGACGACGCCGACACTCGCGACACATCGCGTGCTCCTGACGATAGCGCTACTCAATACTGAACTGATGTGCTGAAGAAAACGACACAACATGACGGAAGCTGACACTTGCAGTTGTACAGCTCGCTATAGCGGACGCAGTGTTTGACTACTTTTAAAAATGCACAATTTCTCAAATTGTTATGTCAGAACAATACATTAAGAAAAACATGTAGGTACCTACGATAAAATACATTTTTGGAAATCGAGTTTTTCGTCTGAATATATAATTTCTTAATTCTGGTACTTTCTTTCTCTAACTTTCCTCTGTTATATCATTATCACTGTTATTGTAAATACCGTCAAACACCTTTATCTGCGTAACTTGAAGTGTCGCTTTAGAATTAGATACAGAAAGTTAGAATACATTAGTAAAAATGAATATATTAGTAGGAATAAGCTGTGATGCATGTGGCTGTGATATATGTGGCTCGGCTGAGAGGCTGAGAGGCTGAGAGGCTGAGTGTGTGTGGAGAGGCGCAAGCGGGCGGCGCTACTTACTGCACAGCTCCGTCCGCACTGCGCGCAAAACAACAACCTCGTCAGTATATCACACAGATGCGGCGTCGCGCCAATCAGATCATACAATAACCGCACACACGGCGCCGTGTACCCAATCATATCATTGCGTTGGCAGCTCATAACCAATCATATTAAACATACTCTAAAGTTGAAATACACGGCGGCTAGTATTGTAGCTAATCATAACAACTTACTTCTGGCCATTTTTGAATCAGGCGCAGTCAGGGTCAAGAGTGACTAAGAAGGAGAAGATGAAAGGCATCGTTCAATAACAGTGCTGTTACTGCAGCGCTCTCGACTCATACGGACGCACCTCCGTGTGGTCATAAACCGTTATTGTTTCATGAGGAGACTGTACTTGGACTGGCTTTAGAACATCCGTGTAACATATACACACACAGTACAACGGATAGCTGTTGTACTACACGCTACAAGAACCGACGGGCAGGCACAACCTGTCTTAGTATTGTGACCTCCGTTGCTCACCGACTTTTTAATACTATCGTTGTGTACAGCTTACCTACATATTATAAGTATAGTAGGAACATTCAAACGAGTATTAGTCGAAACGGGGTGAAGCTTGTGCGGTATTAAGACCGTCGCGGCTGTTAGTAACGTGAGCGGGACGCAGTAGGTACCTACAGTTAATGTGGCACTTCGCTTGGCTATACTTGAATAATAGAAAAGATATCCTAAAACCATCCGGATACAGTAATTTTTTAACAAACAAATAAGGCAAATCTTTTCTCAAATACTCCAAGTGAACGCCACCGACATGCCCCCCAGTGTGGAGGGGACGATACAGTACACAGATACTTACTATCTGACTTGCCGCTGCTGAAGTCGGTGCTATGCGTCTTGTCGCCCATGCCGCTGAACGTGAAGTCGCCCTACAATACATACATACATCGCTCCGGTCAGTCAGTGTTAATGAACAAACAGTAATGAAGCACACCACGAGAAGGAGACACAACACTCATATACAGGTCGAACACTCGAGTACTCGAGCCCAGCAGGTCTTCTCTTCTAGCGAGCAAACTACGAGAGTCTCGTGTGGAGGTGTGCGCGCTCGTGCTACCAAGCGACTACCACTGCTGGTGCAAGCCTAGGCACCGCCCTTCAGGGGCGAAACTTCAGATGGACACCATTCAATAGTCATGATAAATCACGATTTGTGAAATGATTTTAGATATTCTATACGGCCAACAGGCGTTGAGCCCTTCAGTTTGAAATCTTGTTTCGAACATATGGTCTTTTAATTTTATTAGATTTATTCATGAAGTCTCTCAAGTTTCGCCAAGTAATCCAGTTCCTCAGAGCAGTTTGTGTTATAGAGGAGGAGAAGACCTCGAGGGTGGCGCACGAGCACGCGTGAGTGCGCGAGGCAACAAACAACGCAACACCTACGGGCTACGTGTACGTGTACTATAGTTACTTTATTAGGATGTATTCAAACCCTTTCCAACTGGACAATACACCGTACTTATTCAAATTAGAGCTGTGTTTAGGATTAACTGATATTTGTGTGTAGATCATTGACATAGATAGGTAGTACCACTTTTATATTTAAAAAAATATAGCAGTAAAGCAAGCATTTAAGATAATAACAATCACAAGACTTTGTGTTTCTGAGGACTTTGAAGTATTGTCCAAAGAGTGACTCTACAGTAGATATTATTTGCTACTGACGCAGAAGAGCCGGCACTAGACGCAACTAGACTGCAGGCAGCCGATGCGACGTCGACGTCGGTCATGACATATTATAGTCCGTGTACATCGTCCAGTGAGGAGCTTGGGAGCTAGATTACGATCAACACTTTTTGGGGCCGTCAATATAGGCGACAATGATCGACTACAATCTAGTTGCGCTTATTATTATGGTCACGGAGACAACGCACGAGATGAACAGCACAAGTCAAATAAACGTACAACATAATATATACACTTATTTTTGGGTACCATGGTAGGAGGTAACTATGGCCCTAATTTGTGAACCAATAGAATCACAGCACACAAGTGTCTACCGAGTTCGTATTGGTTTGCAGGACAGTGCCTCGTGCAGTAGAGGTCGTGCGTCGTTTCGTGGGGACGTACCGTGTAGTGCGTGGTGTGCGGCGTACTCACGGCGGTGGACGACGAGAAGGTGTGCGAGCGCGGCGCCAGCCCGTAGCCAGGCCGCGGCGCCGCGCGCAGCGACGACACCACTGCAACACCACACTGTACTGCCGCCGCCCGCCGCCCGTCTCTACCCTCTGCCCTACTGCCCTACTGCCCTACCGAGTAGCGAGTAGCCTACTGCCAACCTTCACGTCGATAGGTTATCCCTCACCGTACTGAGACAGTTCATACAATCATGGCAGTCAAGTCAAATCGTTTAGGTCAGACGTGCCGAAACGAAACAGGAATTGTGATGCGGTGGGGAGAATCTAACGATGTGAATGTATGCTTGTGTGTGTGTTGATCGCTGATGTGTGGTGTGTCCTGTGTGTGGGGGGAGGTGGGGGGAGGGGGGCGTGTAGTAATACTCACGGGGTGGCGGCGACAGAGCGCGGCGGGCAGCGTGCTGGAGCGCAGGCCGGAGCCGGGCCGCGGCGCGCCGTGCAGCACTACACACACGCGGCTATAGTACACACGAGCACGACACGAGCCGGAGCCGGCCCGACCACACGCACTACCATTAACTTCCTTGTCTAGTCTTCTGCAGTGTAATTACAGCTGCACGTGCGGCGCGCGTGCAGGTCGGCTCGACCACATACTCGTACATCATAACAACTTGTAACAACATTGACGTGGACGGTGTGGACGATGTGCACTCAACTCTTCATAGTCGTAAAAAGAGCAATACTCTTAGTTTATTATTGCTTTTTCAGTTAGTAAAACAATGAGTCAGTTGACTTCACATCGTCTTCGACAAGATACACTCACACAGTTTCTATTTAGAATAAATACTTCGTGTGTTTACTTGAAACACTCTATTCTATTGACAATGACATCTCGCCATCAAAGGGATTTTGTGAAACTGTGTGCATGCACCGCCATGCACCATGCGATCAGAGGCGCAACATAACGTAAACTTACGACAATACCTATACTTATATTACTTAAATAATCATATGAAGCTAGTAGAACATATTCATAGAAGCGGTCATAAACATACTTATACGTACAGCGATATACTAAAAAATAGTACGAGGGCCGGGCAGGGTGAAGCCCTCTGCGGCTCTGCGACAGCCGTGGAGCATGCATGAGTCAGTAAGTTTAGCGACTGTCGCACAGTGCACGACACACGTGAGCCTTGTCTGGTGCTCGGAATGATTTCTAGACATCGTTAGGCTTCGGATTCGGACATGTTGTAAATCCAAAATGCTCCATTTTGTTACATCAACATGTAGCTGGCTAGAATAATTTTTTTTTTGCTTGCCAAACACAATGACCAAGGACAATGTTTAGCCGCTGGTGCTAAACTTTAGTATACTTTGAACGTAGTTTCAGTAAGACAAAGCCCACATATGTCGCGACGACTGCGCGGTGTAACCGTGTGACATTAGGAAGCGAGAACAAGAAGCGCACGTAACACAGAGGATGCAACAAGCTGCGCACCACGACGCGCCAACTACGAACACACGACGCCGCACCGACACCACTCACCTACGACACCACTCACCTACTACGGGATGTACTCGTATTACGAGTAGCTTCATACTGTGGAATTGTTGGACCTAGTTTATGCGATAAACTTCATCGTTCATTTTGTTTGGACCTACGTTGTGATGTTGTGAATGAAGTATGCTATTTAGTAAGTCATGATATTTTTGTATTTAAAAGTATTAAACTTAGTAAGATATCTCACAACTTTAAAAGCGAATCATACGAGATCAAAATGAATACTTTTCATTTATACTTCTATATCTGTATACTTAATAATTATATAAAGCTGAAGAGTTTGTTTGCTTGAACTCGGTAATCTCAGGAACTACCGCGACCGGTCCGATTTGAAAAATTATTTCAGTGTTAGACAGCCCATTTATTGAGGAAGGCTTAGTTCTATATCATTAGCTAAGACCAATAGAAGCGGAGCAGACGAAGTTGCGCGGGTAAACTAGTCTAAAATAAAGTAATAGTATTTTTTTTTTTTAGATAACTACAGTATCGTTAAGTGCCACAGGCTTCCTTTCAAAATCAAGAGTGTTGTGGGTGGCCGCGCGGGTGAAGCCGTAGCAAAAAGCTAATCAACGAAGATTGCTACTTCGTAAAGTTTGATGTTTTGAGAAGTTTTATGCACGTGATATAATAATATGTGCGGCGTCGTGTAGCAGAAGCAGCGTTCCGCCAGCCAGGCTCGGCGCCGCCAGCACTAGCACACTACACAGCTCACCTGCGGCCGCCGCCCCGCCGCCCCGCCGCCCCGCCGCCCCGCCCCGCCCTCCGCCCGCATTGTACGCGCTGTACGCTCACGTGAGCCCCTCCGCTCTAACAGTGGCAGTGCTTCCATGAAGTGGGAAGTAATTTGATGCCAAGGACAATGGAACATACATTGTCTGATAGCAAATTTTGTATGACACTGTCTTGAGGATAGTGTAAGTTTAGAAAGCGCGACACTGTTTAAGCGGATGGACTGTTTCATACCTTACCTCTGCGACAGTACAATGCGGACGTTGCAGCGAGCGAGTTCAGAGATCGTAAGTTGTCATCATAGAAAATCAAATGTAATGGAAGACAAAGCGCGGATGTGTACCAACAGCATTACTGCGTATTATAATAAATGGCGCAGGAAATAAACGCGCACAAGCTTCGGCTTGTCAAAGGCTCAAACTACGGAATGGATGCGTTAGTCTCGACACTGTGCCTGTTGGATTATGGACTCTATTCGTAGGGGCATAGAGTATATCGTGTAGTGTCGAGAGTAAGGCCGTGTAAGTACTGATGTGACTCACCGTCATCTGTGTAGTACGTGTACGTGTGTACTGCAACAGACCGAATGTTAGCATGGTGCGAGCGAGACAACTATATGTCCGACCATCGCTTTGTCCTTCATACACATACTGACAAACACACGAGTTCATCGAACATGATTTTTAATAGACTACAGATTGAACCTTACAGTTTTTTTTATATAGTTTGAAATCCAGTAAAATTATTATTTGCTTTGCAAATATGTATTCTATGTCATCGCGAATTGGACCATGAACTGTTGTGTTTGATAAGAGAAACAGCGCGGCATCGATTAATATGAGTGTGAGCATTATGAGCATCTCTGCTTAGTTAGTAGAACATGGGATAACGCGCCGAGGACGCCTGTGACGAGTTAGTGTATGTGATGTTAGCGAGCGAGCAGGAGGGTCGCGACAGTCGTTAGTGACAGTCCCGGTACCAGCAGTTAGTAGTCCGACAGTCGATAGTGGCAGTCCCGGTACCAGCTGTTAGTAGCCCGACCGTCAGTGGGCACGCACGCAGCGCTGCGGCCAGAGCGAACGTGCGAGCTCGGCGCCGCCCGCCGCCCGCCGCCCGCCGCCGCCAGACAAACCGACTATCTTTTAACACGGATGGCATCCTTTTTTTCCTGTAAAACTGGGTAACTTCGGAGACAGTGCACTTTTTTCTTTCATACAATCAGTATCGTTAATAAAACATATTTCACGAAAAAAAAACGATGTGCAATTTGATATTTTTGAAGAATTGCATCACTTGCCTGTCATCAAAAAATCAACAGTAAACAAATTAGATTCGTGAGCGCTTAGTGTAAGTTTTTTAACGCACTCGATCGTGTTAACATAAACGTTCGCTGATGTCAAATGGTATTGAAATAAAAAAGGATTTCTGTTACTGAAATAAAAATGTGCACCCATTCTTTTAATTTTAATAAATAATATCTCGGTTAAGTACTACATAGTTAGAACTTTTACTTTCATGTAATTAAGTATTTTATTTCCACTACCCCGTCTTTTTGTTGTGTTGTTCAATTATTAGTTTCATCAATAAATAAAATATTGTTGCCTTACTTGGGAAGGGACTGGACTCCACGACACAGGGCATCCTAGTGTGGGATCCAGGGAATCTGAAGAAACCTAGCACTTAAGGCTTTTATGTATTGCAATATTGTCTATCTATGGTACAATGTGTTATTGAACTGAATTAATTTATTATTATTATTATTATTTATTTATTACTGACACCAGACGGGGCTTATCCAGTTTCAATACAAATTGACGTTTACGCTAACGCGATCGAGAACGTTACAATACTCGCACTAAGGCCACTGTTGATTTTTTCGTTCGAAAGAAAGTAAAACAAACGCGACGTGCATATTTATTTATTTTTACTGATCTCGTTTTAGGTACGTGGATGTTGCGCACTGGCTCCGAAGTAAGCCTGTACAATGTATCAAAGTAGGCTGCGTCGTAGGCGGCTGGCGGCTGGCGGCTGGCGGCGACGCGACTCTCACAGCGGCCATAAATTTTTGTACATATTTCATAATATTAACACAGTAATATGATTCAGATAAAAGATCAGCTGCAGGATAACTTTGTTCGTAAAGAAAGTCATTCTGAAGATCCTTAGGTTTTAAATTAGCTATATTCAAATTTGTGCGTCAGATTCAGGTGCTCAACAGCATACGGTAAATATAGATTGCGTCTTTGCCGCATCGGAATCTGTCGCACAATTATTTAAAGTAGTATTTTTATGGTCATGATCAAAATGATGGACAGCGTAATTTGAAAGCCGTTCAGAAATATGCAAATATCATTCTGTGTTAACAAGAAGTTAATTTAAAAGCTTAAAGTTTCCGCTGTCGATGTCGCACGTGTTCATATGTGGTGATGATGATAGACTTCATTCATGTAAAGTTAATTCTTCCAAAGAATATTAACCTTGTTTATATACAAAATATACTCATACTACTAAAAATACTGAAAAAAGGTTCAATACCAACAAGTGACCCCTTTTTCAAAGTTTATTTATTTTAGTTACATGTCCGTGTTCGCGTCACAGAAGATTATGACGAGGTGGCACATGCCCCCCGACTCCATTATGATTATTTTTAAATTTACGGCGAACGATCTAGAATGTATGTGACAGTCATAAAAATGTAACCAATATGGTGCCCTAAAGTGTCACATTGTAGAAATATTTGATGGTAAAGTCGCGATGTGAATTTATTAATTTAAAGTCGTTAAAAATTAATTTGTCACGCGCTTATGTAGATTGCAGTCTAATAATAATTTAAAAAGTATATTTTTAGTCGTCGAAGGCCCAAAAAAGATATTTTGCGAAGATCTTAATCAAATTGTTTTCAAGTGTTCATATTTTTACTTTCTTCCAACATATGATTAAATCAAGCTATGTTTAAGTTTAATCTAAGAGCGCCTTCAGATTTGTCGATGTGCCGCGCGGCAGCAGCGCGGCTGCAGCGCTGCTGCCCTAAAGCAAATAATAAGCACATGATTAAGTAATTTTTATTGAGAGTCAGATTGTCACATGATGACTTTACCTCGAAATATCTCGGCAACGTGACACTTTACCACCATGTTCCTAATATGTTTGGTTATTGAAGTGTCCTCTACCCAGATACAGGTTTATTTGTAGAACACCAACAATTTGTGAGGCAGTGAACGTACACATGATTATAAACAACTTTTACTTTGAGAACAACCTTGAAAACTCGAAAAAAATACCAGCTGTTGTTCATGGATACATATTGCATTTTGTATGAAACGGCTGATATTTTTTTCGAGTTTTCAGGGTGTGTGTGTGTGTGTGTGCAGTGCTTACCGTTGTAGGTGGGGATGTGCGAGTGCGAGGTGTGGTCGTAGTAGGCGGCCTCCGTGTGTGCGCGCGTCTCCAGCGAGCGGGACGGCGACGCGCCCACCGGCGACGAGTAGCGCAGGCGCGGCAGCGGCTCGCGCGACGCTGACGGCGTCCTGCACACGTCACCTTACACTAAGCTCTGTCTGTCACACTCTTACTGACTACGCGCCTCCAGCGAGCGGGACGGCGACGAGTAGCGCAGGCGCGGCAGCGGCTCGCGCGACGCTGACGGCGTCCTGCACACGTCACCTTACACTAAGCTCTGTCTGTCACACTCTTACTGACTACGCGCCTCCAGCGAGCGGGACGGCGACGAGTAGCGCAGGCGCGGCAGCGGCTCGCGCGACGCTGACGGCGTCCTGCACACGTCACCTTACACTAAGCTCTGTCTGTCACACTCTTACTGACTACGCGCCTCCAGCGAGCGGGACGGCGACGAGTAGCGCAGGCGCGGCAGCGGCTCGCGCGACGCTGACGGCGTCCTGCACACGTCACCTTACACTAAGCTCTGTCTGTCACACTCTTACTGACTACGCGCCTCCAGCGAGCGGGACGGCGACGAGTAGCGCAGGCGCGGCAGCGGCTCGCGCGACGCTGACGGCGTCCTGCACACGTCACCTTACACTAAGCTCTGTCTGTCACACTCTTACTGACTACGCGCCTCCAGCGAGAGGGACGGCGACGAGTAGCGCAGGCGCGGCAGCGGCTCGCGCGACGCTGACGGCGTCCTGCACACGTCACCTTACACTAAGCTCTGTCTGTCACACTCTTACTGACTACGCGCCTCCAGCGAGCGGGACGGCGACGAGTAGCGCAGGCGCGGCAGCGGCTCGCGCGACGCTGACGGCGTCCTGCACACGTCACCTTACACTAAGCTCTGTCTGTCACACTCTTACTGACTACGCGCCTCCAGCGAGCGGGACGGCGACGAGTAGCGCAGGCGCGGCAGCGGCTCGCGCGACGCTGACGGCGTCCTGCACACGTCACCTTACACTAAGCTCTGTCTGTCACACTCTTACTGACTACGCGCCTCCAGCGAGCGGGACGGCGACGAGTAGCGCAGGCGCGGCAGCGGCTCGCGCGACGCTGACGGCGTCCTGCACACGTCACCTTACACTAAGCTCTGTCTGTCACACTCTTACTGACTACGCGCCTCCAGCGAGCGGGACGGCGACGAGTAGCGCAGGCGCGGCAGCGGCTCGCGCGACGCTGACGGCGTCCTGCACACGTCACCTTACACTAAGCTCTGTCTGTCACACTCTTACTGACTACGCGCCTCCAGCGAGCGGGACGGCGACGAGTAGCGCAGGCGCGGCAGCGGCTCGCGCGACGCTGACGGCGTCCTGCACACGTCACCTTACACTAAGCTCTGTCTGTCACACTCTTACTGACTACGCGCCTCCAGCGAGCGGGACGGCGACGAGTAGCGCAGGCGCGGCAGCGGCTCGCGCGACGCTGACGGCGTCCTGCACACGTCACCTTACACTAAGCTCTGTCTGTCACACTCTTACTGACTACGCGCCTCCAGCGAGCGGGACGGCGACGAGTAGCGCAGGCGCGGCAGCGGCTCGCGCGACGCTGACGGCGTCCTGCACACGTCACCTTACACTAAGCTCTGTCTGTCACACTCTTACTGACTACGCGCCTCCAGCGAGCGGGACGGCGACGAGTAGCGCAGGCGCGGCAGCGGCTCGCGCGACGCTGACGGCGTCCTGCACACGTCACCTTACACTAAGCTCTGTCTGTCACACTCTTACTGACTACGCGCCTCCAGCGAGCGGGACGGCGACGAGTAGCGCAGGCGCGGCAGCGGCTCGCGCGACGCTGACGGCGTCCTGCACACGTCACCTTACACTAAGCTCTGTCTGTCACACTCTTACTGACTACGCGCCTCCAGCGAGCGGGACGGCGACGAGTAGCGCAGGCGCGGCAGCGGCTCGCGCGACGCTGACGGCGTCCTGCACACGTCACCTTACACTAAGCTCTGTCTGTCACACTCTTACTGACTACGCGCCTCCAGCGAGAGGGACGGCGACGAGTAGCGCAGGCGCGGCAGCGGCTCGCGCGACGCTGACGGCGTCCTGCACACGTCACCTTACACTAAGCTCTGTCTGTCACACTCTTACTGACTACGCGCCTCCAGCGAGCGGGACGGCGACGAGTAGCGCAGGCGCGGCAGCGGCTCGCGCGACGCTGACGGCGTCCTGCACACGTCACCTTACACTAAGCTCTGTCTGTCACACTCTTACTGACTACGCGCCTCCAGCGAGCGGGACGGCGACGAGTAGCGCAGGCGCGGCAGCGGCTCGCGCGACGCTGACGGCGTCCTGCACACGTCACCTTACACTAAGCTCTGTCTGTCACACTCTTACTGACTACGCGCCTCCAGCGAGAGGGACGGCGACGAGTAGCGCAGGCGCGGCAGCGGCTCGCGCGACGCTGACGGCGTCCTGCACACGTCACCTTACACTAAGCTCTGTCTGTCACACTCTTACTGACTACGCGCCTCCAGCGAGCGGGACGGCGACGAGTAGCGCAGGCGCGGCAGCGGCTCGCGCGACGCTGACGGCGTCCTGCACACGTCACCTTACACTAAGCTCTGTCTGTCACACTCTTACTGACTACGCGCCTCCAGCGAGCGGGACGGCGACGAGTAGCGCAGGCGCGGCAGCGGCTCGCGCGACGCTGACGGCGTCCTGCACACGTCACCTTACACTAAGCTCTGTCTGTCACACTCTTACTGACTACGCGCCTCCAGCGAGAGGGACGGCGACGAGTAGCGCAGGCGCGGCAGCGGCTCGCGCGACGCTGACGGCGTCCTGCACACGTCACCTTACACTAAGCTCTGTCTGTCACACTCTTACTGACTACGCGCCTCCAGCGAGAGGGACGGCGACGAGTAGCGCAGGCGCGGCAGCGGCTCGCGCGACGCTGACGGCGTCCTGCACACGTCACCTTACACTAAGCTCTGTCTGTCACACTCTTACTGACTACGCGCCTCCAGCGAGCGGGACGGCGACGAGTAGCGCAGGCGCGGCAGCGGCTCGCGCGACGCTGACGGCGTCCTGCACACGTCACCTTACACTAAGCTCTGTCTGTCACACTCTTACTGACTACGCGCCTCCAGCGAGAGGGACGGCGACGAGTAGCGCAGGCGCGGCAGCGGCTCGCGCGACGCTGACGGCGTCCTGCACACGTCACCTTACACTAAGCTCTGTCTGTCACACTCTTACTGACTACGCGCCTCCAGCGAGCGGGACGGCGACGAGTAGCGCAGGCGCGGCAGCGGCTCGCGCGACGCTGACGGCGTCCTGCACACGTCACCTTACACTAAGCTCTGTCTGTCACACTCTTACTGACTACGCGCCTCCAGCGAGCGGGACGGCGACGAGTAGCGCAGGCGCGGCAGCGGCTCGCGCGACGCTGACGGCGTCCTGCACACGTCACCTTACACTAAGCTCTGTCTGTCACACTCTTACTGACTACGCGCCTCCAGCGAGCGCGGCGCTGACGGCGTTCTGCACACGAGCTGGTTGACACACTCTTACTGACTACGCGCCACCAGCGAGCGCGGCGCTGACGGCGTCCTGCACACGAGCTGGTTGACACACTCTTACTGACTACGCGCCTCCAGCGAGCGCGGCGCTGACGGCGTTCTGCACACGAGCTGGTTGACACACTCTTACTGACTACGCGCCTCCAGCGAGCGCGGCGCTGACGGCGTTCTGCACACGAGCTGGTTGACACACTCTTACTGACTACGCGCCTCCAGCGAGCGCGGCGCTGACGGCGTTCTGCACACGAGCTGGTTGACACACTCTTACTGACTACGCGCCTCCAGCGAGCGCGGCGCTGACGGCGTCCTGCACACGAGCTGGCTGTCACACTCTTACTGACTACGCGCCTCCAGCGAGCGCGGCGCTGACGGCGTTCTGCACACGAGCTGGTTGACACACTCTTACTGACTACGCGCCTCCAGCGAGCGCGGCGCTGACGGCGTTCTGCACACGAGCTGGTTGACACACTCTTACCGACTACGCGCCTCCAGCGAGCGCGGCGCTGACGGCGTTCTGCACACGAGCTGGTTGACACACTCTTACTGACTACGCGCCTCCAGCGAGCGCGGCGCTGACGGCGTTCTGCACACGAGCTGGTTGACACACTCTTACTGACTACGCGCCTCCAGCGAGCGCGGCGCTGACGGCGTTCTGCACACGAGCTGGTTGACACACTCTTACTGACTTCGCGCCTCCAGCGAGCGCGGCGCTGACGGCGTTCTGCACACGAGCTGGTTGACACACTCTTACTGACTACGCGCCTCCAGCGAGCGCGGCGCTGACGGCGTTCTGCACACGAGCTGGTTGACACACTCTTACTGACTACGCGCCTCCAGCGAGCGCGGCGCTGACGGCGTTCTGCACACGAGCTGGTTGACACACTCTTACTGACTTCGCGCCTGCAGCGAGCGGGACGATGACGGCATCCTGCACACGAGCTGGCTGCCACACTCTTAATCTCTTAAGCCCACCCGTCTACTTTTAAAATGCCCTTTGCGTTCCAGCGCCGCAGTAACTCTGTCGAACAGTTCTGTGACCCTGACAGATACGCCCTCTTGCGATTGAGTTTCCAAAAAAAGAAAACCCTAAAATAATTTCCTAACACATACGGAATTGAGACGGATGTTCTACTCGCGCATATTTACATGGTTAGTGAAGTAACTACTATTTCTCACCTGCTTGCATTTCTAGGATCCAGATTCTGTTTCTTCCACTGCTGAAGTTTTTCACGTTCTTTTACTTCTTTTAGGAATACCTGAAACATTAAACAAATCATGTAAGCTGTAAGCACAAAAGTATTTTTTTTGTCAATTGATTTAACAAGCCAGAATTCTAAACAATCGACAACAATTTTATTGAATAAAAGTGACCACTTGTATTAAAAACCTGATTTGATTTGTTAAGTATATGTCACAGAATATGGAATATAAAGCATCGATTCTCGAAAATTATTTATATATACTTCATGCACCCGAATGCAAACAGGCGGACTTAATGCCTTAAGCATTTTCTACCAGCCAACCTTTGGGTGATGCAGAGACAAATACTGGTAGGTAATTTTAATTGGTATAATTTCATGTTTTATAATGCTAATGCTTGAGTGTGTATAGTCGATACTCTATGACAGTTAACGTTTCTCATTTTGAAAGTTATATAAAAGACGATTATGTTGTTGCGATGACACATTCGACTTAAGCACGGGTTGACGAATGGTTGACTGAACTATAGTTGAATGACTAACCTCACTCCATTAGTTTGATATTTTTATTATAAACTGTGGTAAACAGTAAAAAAATTGCACTGAATAGTCGTGTGTATTATTCCACGTCCTACCATGGCTGAACAACATCCGGATGAATGAATAACTGAGGTCGAAGCGTTCTGTATACATGAGTATACAGATACCCAGTGCGAACGGGGTATCTATTGTGTGAGAATATTGTCATAATGATT
The DNA here is from genome assembly GCA_950371165.1 of Lacanobia oleracea. NCBI lineage: Eukaryota > Metazoa > Arthropoda > Insecta > Lepidoptera > Noctuidae > Lacanobia > Lacanobia oleracea. The sequence goes on from OX493408.1 coordinate 1,070,145, forward strand.
ATTTGGATACGTATCTATCAGCTCTGTTGCTGATAGATACGTGTCCGACGCACGAGCTGGTGGGTTACAGATCCGGTCTCTCCGGGAGGCTGTAGTTGAGCGCTTGAACGTGTCCTTACAGGCTGTCTGAATGGGGCGATGCCAATCTGGTCAAGTTCAATGCTTCTAAGACCCAAGCGTGTTTATTTTCCGCCAAAAGGAGCCAATTCCACCCAGCTCCATCTTTCCGAGGTGCAACCGTGCCGATAACCGACAACTTGAGCTTCTTGGGGTTACATTAACATCTACCTTCAATTTTGGCCATTTTATAGAGGCTAAAGCTCAAGTGACGGCAAAGAAGTTGGGGATCCTAGCAAAGGTAAAACGGTACTTCACGCCGGAACAGCTGCTCAAAGTCTATCAAGCGCAAGTTCGTTCGTGTATGGAGTACTGCTCTCATCTTTGGGACGGATCTGCCAGATACCAGCTTGATGCTCTTGAGTCAGAATGTAAAGGTATGCCCATCGGAGTTTAAGTTTCAACATACAAATCCCCAGGCCATTATAAAAGATTTTAAATATCATAAAATAAAATCAACTAAAGATCTTTGGGCAATGTCTGTAAAAGTCTGTAGATCTGTCATTAAAACTGCCATGCTTAGCTGTCATATTTAATAGTAGTGTAGACCGACCAGTATTTCCAGATCTTATGAAACAGAGTAAAGTAGTTCCTTTGTTCAAATCGGGTGATGATCAGGAACCCAATAATTATAGACCTGGTTCAATTCTGCCAAAACTCAGTAAAGAAAAGTTTATGCTTAATCAGATGTTACTACACTTTCATAAAAATTCCATCTTTCATGAACAACAGTACGGTTTCACCAAAGGGCGTTGTAAAACTGACGCCGGTGTAACCCTCATAAAGAAAATCTTTAACGCCTGGGAAGAGTCGCAAGACGCCATTGGAATATTCTGTGACCTCTCGAAGGCGTTTGATTTCATTGATCATGAGTCACTTTTGTTGAAACTTGAGTATTATGGGATCGGATATACAGCCTTTGAGTTACTTAGGTCATACTTGATGGACAGACAGGTTAAAGTTCAGGTAAACAGTGTAAACTCACTAGGGTCTGAAACGACAGTGGGAGTTCCTCAAGGCTCAATATTAGGTCCATTCCTCTTTCTAGTTTATATTAATGATTTGCCCCAATTACTACAAAATCACCCAAAGATGGTGTTATTTGCGGATGACACATCATTGATATTTAAAATAGAGTAACGGTCACGAAATCTTGACGTCGTCAATAACTCTATTCTTCAAGTCCAAAATTGGTTTACGGCAAACAACTTCGTATTAAATTAAAAAAAGTAAACCAAATGTGTTAGATTTACTTTGATAAAAGTAGCGAAAGTGACATCATATTGCATAGAGAAAAACTAGAGTTTATTAATCAGACAGTTTTCTTAGGAATCATCTTATCTTAGACGAGAATATTATGTGTGTACGGAAAAATCTCAATCTTTTTAGTAAGATTTGTGATAGACATAAATTTAAAACTAGAAATTAAGATAAATTAGATAAACCATTTTATAGATTAGCTAAGTACTATCTTTCATGGGGTACTGTATTAATTGTAATAAATACCTTGTGACATAAAAGAACTAAATGAAAGACAATTTAAAGCGTATATCAAAAGCACACTTTGTAAACAAGCTTATTACAATTTAGATACCTAAGATAGATATACTAATAAAATACATTATTTAATTAATTGGATAAAGAGTTTATAACGATAATAAAGCATAAACTAATGCCTCACAATAATATCATAACGCAAATAAATTTTAACATTTAACTATAATTGAAAACATGAGTAATAATTTTTAGGAACAACCTGTATCAATTTAAAAACATACCAACACTGTTTGTACTAAGGATGGACGACCAGATTGGTAACTGATGATGCTCGTTGGTGTTTTGGATAATGTTTTTATCATATACCCGATGTAATTTTATATTTTTTCTGCTGATATATTTTTCTTTTTTCCTAACTACTTAGGTTGTTATATTTTAGTCGAAATATGTAGTCGATAATTTTGGTGCACGGTAAAACTCTAATGAGTTTATGTTGGCATCAACTTAAATGTATAAATATATGTATGTACTTACTACAGAATAAATAAATAAATAATAAAAGATTACATTCAGGATAAGAATGCTTGGAAGCATGCTGGTCTTGCTCCATAGGAAAATTAATGTTGTGGACAAAATCAAACTGGTTGCTTTATGTATTAACTTTACAGATGTTCTGTTTCTTTTGTTTGTATTTTTCTGCTAATTCACACACTGCTAATTAGTGATTCCAATTTTTGTAAATGTGTGAGTATAATGTACTTATTTAAAAAAACTAATAAGTCTAGAGAGCAGTGATGGCCCGGTGGTAATAGCTGCGACTTACGAGTTGTAGGTCGTAGGTTCGAATCCAGGCAGGCGCTTTACTTTGTGTAAATTATTTCGTCACCACTGCTCTCAAAACGGTGAAGGAAAACATCGTGGGGAAACCGGCATATCCTAGAACCAAAAATTCGAAGACGAAGAATTCGAAGAGGATCATCAGCAATGATCAGCTCCAAAGTCTTGAGCATCGACGCTGAGTTGCTAGCTTGTCGGTTTTCTACCGGTTGCATTTTGGGAACTAAGCGACGGAATTGCATAATTTAATTCCGCCAAGCCCGTTCCAACATCGGGCTAAAAGACGAACGGCGATGCGGCACCTTTACATGTTGGACATCCCACCCACACGCACAAAACGTTTTGGGAACACATTGAGTGGAACTTGGGAGTCTTTAAGTCAAAAGTGAATAGGTTACTTCTAGGCAAGCGTGCTCCATCTTCGACCACATCAACGCTTACAGGTGAGAGTGTTCAGACACGATGGTTTGTGTTGGTATGTTTGTAAATTAAAATAGTAAAAAAAAAAGTCTTAGTCAATAAACGATAAAAAAAGGTATTTTTAATGAAAAATTGAATCTAGGCTTTTGTTTTATCATGTCAGCGACAGAGTTATCCTTACATAATGATAGTAAAACGATCATGAACAGCAACTTTGATTTTAATGACTTAGATTAAATTAAAATAAATATGATTGACTCGAAGTGTACAGTGTCCAGTGCAGCAATGACCGTGATGTTCGTAGATTAACGTAGAGTTATTCATCAATGAAGCTCCTTCACATGAACGTTAAACGGTAGACGCAAATATTGTCAGGCCTAGTTATTGTTCTTTTTGTAAGCTCCGATGAGACAACGAGATTTTAAAAAATACCGTCCGGTCAGCTAGACCAGACAGTATGATTTACAATCTCTTTGTCGGGAAGATGCCCGAGGCCAAGCACCAATTGACGTTGTGATGTTATGATGAAAATGATGAGTTGGCATCAATTTAGTTTGTGTGAATAAGTTCTTAGTTTTGTGGGTCAGCGAGTTTAACAGGGTATCGTAGCAGTATTCCAGAGTGATATAGACGAGGGAGGGAGTCTACATCAGGGTGTCGTTGCGGTAGCTCTTGATGGTACCAATAGGGAAGATGCAAATACAGAATTTATGAGAATGTTGTCAGTAAAATGATAAAAAGTATTAAATAAAGGCCTTTACGTTTTTATTTTGGTTAATATAGATTTTTAACAAAAATAATGAATTAAAGTAACGTTAAACGGAACGTATCTAAAAACAACAATCAGCGTTTCGTGACGTTTCTGCTGTTATGCCAACGAAAAGGTAACCTTATGTCTTTGAGTTAGGACAGTTCTTGACCAGTGATAGACACGAGTGACGACATCATTCGTTTTCGCTCGAACCTTTAAACTGTCGGTTTAAAAAAGCAATTTTGGCCATAAATTAAAGCGTTTTCATTTCTTATTTATGTGGTGGTCTATTCTAGATGAAGTTCTTTAAAATTAGAGCAATTGTGTTTTGCTGAGCTATGAGATAGCTGTTGACTGTGAAAAAGATACCTGGTTATGGTGGTAGTTTCGTATTGTTTAGAATGAACGGTTTTTTTTTTATTTGTAATGGGTTTGCTCTTGACTCTAGTCTAAGTCAGAGATGTCAGAGATGATAGAGACAAAGTCTACGATGGAGCGAGCCCACCCAGAAGGAGCCTGGTTTTTAATTAGCTTCACAACCGCGAGATAGTGCGCCCAATTATGGAATAACTGTACACACAAATATTGCAATCCGCGTAGTCTCGATAGATAGGCGTAATAAAAATCGACATGTTTCACTTTTCTTTCCTGGTGCCACGGGAATAACTGTCAAAAATAGCTTAACGCAAGCTACTTGTTCATTTACGTAAAACAAGCTAAACTAACCAAGCAAGCAGCGAGAAAGAAACGCTTTCTATTTGATTGGTCGAATGAAACACGTAATGCCTGCCTGCAGCTTCTGCGCGTGCGAGGAACAACCTGCACACATTCGCATCGCTTGATGTGAATGCTAATGTCGATGCGAACGTTTAAAATGATGCGAACCATTCGCATGAACGAATGCGAATTCAAATATTCGTAACATACCCAGTATAGAAGTAGTTTCTTGTTTCAAAACTGGATAATTACGTACATCGAATTCTGAATAGAAATAAATGCAATCCTCATTTATCACTGAGTACTTATAAAATATCTGCGGGCGGTTCGAGACTCCCGTTCCCATAACGCGCCTTATTGCGCGCCAGGGCCAGTCGTCCATGCACTCTCAATCGTGTGTTTACAGACAAATGGGCAACGAGGACAGCAAACAGAGCCATTTTGCACATGTAGTGTATATGTGTGCGTACCTGCGCGATGCCGGTCTCGATCTTGGCGAGCTCGTGCTCCTCGCGCTAGGTGACACTGCTCATGCAGTATGTACTCGTATGTGTGTGTACCTGCGCGATGCCGGTCTCGATCTTGGCGAGCTCGTGCTCCTCGCGGCGCAGCTTGGGCTCCTCGCGCTAGGTGACGCTGCTCATGCAGTATGTACTCGTATGTGTGTGTACCTGCGCGATGCCGGTCTCGATCTTGGCGAGCTCGTGCTCCTCGCGGCGCAGCTTGGGCTCCTCGCGCTAGGTGACGCTGCTCATGCAGTATGTACTCGTATGTGTGTGTACCTGCGCGATGCCGGTCTCGATCTTGGCGAGCTCGTGCTCCTCGCGCTAGGTGACGCTGCTCATGCAGTATGTACTCGTATGTGTGTGTACCTGCGCGATGCCGGTCTCGATCTTGGCGAGCTCGTGCTCCTCGCGCTAGGTGACGCTGCTCATGCAGTATGTACTCGTATGTGTGTGTACCTGCGCGATGCCGGTCTCGATCTTGGCGAGCTCGTGCTCCTCGCGGCGCAGCTTGGGCTCCTCGCGCTAGGTGACGCTGCTCATGCAGTATGTACTCGTATGTGTGTGTACCTGCGCGATGCCGGTCTCGATCTTGGCGAGCTCGTGCTCCTCGCGGCGCAGCTTGGGCTCCTCGCGCTAGGTGACGCTGCTCATGCAGTATGTACTCGTATGTGTGTGTACCTGCGCGATGCCGGTCTCGATCTTGGCGAGCTCGTGCTCCTCGCGCTAGGTGACGCTGCTCATGCAGTATGTACTCGTATGTGTGTGTACCTGCGCGATGCCGGTCTCGATCTTGGCGAGCTCGTGCTCCTCGCGCTAGGTGACACTGCTCATGCAGTATGTACTCGTATGTGTGTGTACCTGCGCGATGCCGGTCTCGATCTTGGCGAGCTCGTGCTCCTCGCGCTAGGTGACACTGCTCATGCAGTATGTACTCGTATGTGTGTGTACCTGCGCGATGCCGGTCTCGATCTTGGCGAGCTCGTGCTCCTCGCGGCGCAGCTTGGGCTCCTCGCGCTAGGTGACGCTGCTCATGCAGTATGTACTCGTATGTGTGTGTACCTGCGCGATGCCGGTCTCGATCTTGGCGAGCTCGTGCTCCTCGCGGCGCAGCTTGGGCTCCTCGCGCTAGGTGACGCTGCTCATGCAGTATGTACTCGTATGTGTGTGTACCTGCGCGATGCCGGTCTCGATCTTGGCGAGCTCGTGCTCCTCGCGGCGCAGCTTGGGCTCCTCGCGCTAGGTGACGCTGCTCATGCAGTATGTACTCGTATGTGTGTGTACCTGCGCGATGCCGGTCTCGATCTTGGCGAGCTCGTGCTCCTCGCGCTAGGTGACGCTGCTCATGCAGTATGTACTCGTATGTGTGTGTACCTGCGCGATGCCGGTCTCGATCTTGGCGAGCTCGTGCTCCTCGCGCTAGGTGACACTGCTCATGCAGTATGTACTCGTATGTGTGTGTACCTGCGCGATGCCGGTCTCGATCTTGGCGAGCTCGTGCTCCTCGCGGCGCAGCTTGGGCTCCTCGCGCTAGGTGACGCTGCTCATGCAGTATGTACTCGTATGTGTGTGTACCTGCGCGATGCCGGTCTCGATCTTGGCGAGCTCGTGCTCCTCGCGGCGCAGCTTGGGCTCCTCGCGCTAGGTGACGCTGCTCATGCAGTATGTACTCGTATGTGTGTGTACCTGCGCGATGCCGGTCTCGATCTTGGCGAGCTCGTGCTCCTCGCGCTAGGTGACGCTGCTCATGCAGTATGTACTCGTATGTGTGTGTACCTGCGCGATGCCGGTCTCGATCTTGGCGAGCTCGTGCTCCTCGCGCTAGGTGACGCTGCTCATGCAGTATGTACTCGTATGTGTGTGTACCTGCGCGATGCCGGTCTCGATCTTGGCGAGCTCGTGCTCCTCGCGGCGCAGCTTGGGCTCCTCGCGCTAGGTGACGCTGCTCATGCAGTATGTACTCGTATGTGTGTGTACCTGCGCGATGCCGGTCTCGATCTTGGCGAGCTCGTGCTCCTCGCGCTAGGTGACGCTGCTCATGCAGTATGTACTCGTATGTGTGTGTACCTGCGCGATGCCGGTCTCGATCTTGGCGAGCTCGTGCTCCTCGCGGCGCAGCTTGGGCTCCTCGCGCTAGGTGACGCTGCTCATGCAGTATGTACTCGTATGTGTGTGTACCTGCGCGATGCCGGTCTCGATCTTGGCGAGCTCGTGCTCCTCGCGGCGCAGCTTGGGCTCCTCGCGCTAGGTGACGCTGCTCATGCAGTATGTACTCGTATGTGTGTGTACCTGCGCGATGCCGGTCTCGATCTTGGCGAGCTCGTGCTCCTCGCGCTAGGTGACGCTGCTCATGCAGTATGTACTCGTATGTGTGTGTACCTGCGCGATGCCGGTCTCGATCTTGGCGAGCTCGTGCTCCTCGCGGCGCAGCTTGGGCTCCTCGCGCTAGGTGACGCTGCTCATGCAGTATGTACTCGTATGTGTGTGTACCTGCGCGATGCCGGTCTCGATCTTGGCGAGCTCGTGCTCCTCGCGCTAGGTGACGCTGCTCATGCAGTATGTACTCGTATGTGTGTGTACCTGCGCGATGCCGGTCTCGATCTTGGCGAGCTCGTGCTCCTCGCGGCGCAGCTTGGGGTCGACGTCGCCGTTGCCGTTGAGCTTGCCGTTCATCTTGCCGTCCGCCTCGTCGTCGCTGTCCGCCACGCCCTTGTACGTGTCCGACCAGCGGCGCCGACGTTCTGAAACAACACACACGACACGTTAACTGACTTCATCGATAACGCGGCGGCGACACGACTCTGACAAACACTCTCTTTCACAGACTCACAATAGGACAGTGGGATGAAGCAAATCTGTCCTATACCACCCTTACTAAATGCGTATTAAAATTCTCAGTTAAACTGGAGCGGCCTCTTTACCGCCACACACGAACTGAAGACCTGAAGTCACACAAATCATACATCGCGCTATCAAAGTTTTTCATTTGAACATATATAAAAAGCCCGGTCAAGTGCGAGTCGAACGCGCGTACCGAGGGTTCCGTACCATCATATAAAACGTGAAATGTTTTTAAATTTCATCAGCGAGGCCAATATTCCATGTTTATTGCAGTCACCGACATCTCTTGACCGCTAGTAGACCTAATGTAATGTTTGTTGATGATTTCTGATAGTGTGCTATTTAGAGACATCATTTTTATTTCCTGTAATCTATACATAAACTTCTATCACATAGAAAAAATCCAGATTTTTAACCGACTTCTTCAAAAAGGAGGAGGTTCTATGTTCGGCTGTATGTATCTTTTTTTTTATGTATGTTCACCGATTTCTCCGCCAATTCTGGACCGACTTTAAAAATCTATTTTTATTCGAAAGCCTATACTCCTGAGGTGGTCCCATTGTCACCAAGTTAGAATCTGATGATGGGATCCCATAAAAATCAAGGGAAGCCCTCAAATTTTATAAGCACATACACTGTTTTTCATTAACTTTCTAACGCAATTCAGGTATTTGTGCCTGGTAATGATCATCTCATGTTGCTGAGCTGATGATAGAAGGTATAAGTCAGGATCTGACGATGGGATCCCATGAAAAATGTTTGTTCAGCGATATTTTCGCCAATTGTTAACCGATTTGGATGATTCTTTTTTTGTTTGGAAGATTATTTTCTCGGACTGGTCCCATTTAAATTTAGTGAAGATCTGATGAAGAACTTCGGAGGTAGGCAACGAAACTCTTCAATAAATGATAGCAAATGGATCGGGATTTCTGAAATCGCATGTCTGTTGATTGTTTACACCAGTTCAGAACATAACATCACGCCGTTAAACCACAAACACAGCGTGTTTGTGGTTTAACTTTTTAGTGGTACCTGCGTTCCACTAAAAAGTGAAAAATAAAAAAAACTTTTTAACAAAAAAATAAACTCGACTTCCAAAAACAAAACACTACAAAGTAAAAAATAACTTTAATTTCGGAAGTCGGTGTTCAAAAACGAAAAACCAAAAACACCGACTTTTAGTTAAGTTTATTTATTTTTCACTTTTTAATTTTTCGTCAAATGTCGAAAACCTAAAAAAAATATGTTTAAAAATGTGCAAATAGCGCTCTTTAATATGATACCCCACATGCACTAGTAGCCTCCACTTTGAATGTTAAGAACCCCTTTCAGTCGCTGTTACAAAACAATATACGCATTTTTGTTTATTTCTTATTTACAAAATAGTTGAACAAATATCATATAAAACTATTCCAAACAAGTTGATAGCATTAGTAGTTCTTAAGATATCAAGGTGTGACAGACGGACAGACTTAGTCACACCATAAGGGTTCGTTTTTACCATTTTGGTACGGAACACTAAAAGTAGGCGTCTCGTCGCTGTTCGATGTAGTGAGCAGTAGTTGCCGAGTGTCCGCAGTACAGCGCGCATATACCTGGGTCCGTGTAGGGGTAGGGCGGCGCGGGGAAGTCGTCGCGCTCGATCTTGGGCTTGGTGCCGGGCGGCGGCTTGTAGGCGGCCGGGTAGTGCGACAGCTCGATGGGCTCCTGCAACAAGGCCGCGGTGGAACTTTATCTGTAGTACCAGATAGTGTGTGTGTGTGTGTGTGTAGCGCTAGTGTTACCTCGTTGATCATGTGCGGCGACTTGGGGCCCGACGGTTGTTCATGTGCGGCGACTTGTGGCGCGGCGTCTCGCTTCGGAAGGAGACGAAGACGCGCGCGCGCATGTTTGTGTGTGTGTGCGTGTGTGTGGGTGTGTGTGTGTGTATGTGTGTGTGTGTGTAGTGCTAGCGTTACCTCGTTGTTCATATGCGGCGACTTGGGGCGCGGCGTCTCGCTGCGGATGGAGTCGACGAGCGCGCGCATGCCGGGCCGCGACGACGCCTTGCTGCCGGGCCGGGACGATGCACGAGTGCTGGCCGACGCTGCGGACAAGCACACAGGGGTGAGTAGGTGGCGGGGGGCGCGGGGGGCGCGGGGGGCGCGGGGTGCAGGGCGCGCGGCGCATACGTACATGGCGGGCGGTGGAAGTGCGGCGAGGTGGGCGGCCGGTCGTAGGGCTGCAGCGGGCGGCGCAGGTAGGACGGCTCGCTGGTGAGGTAGGAGTACGTGGTGATGCGGTGCGGCGAGCAGGCGCCGGCGTCGCGGTACTCGCGCAGCACGAGGCCGGGCGACACGGCGCGGTAGCCGTACTGCAAGCGGCGACAGCGTGAGCCCGAGCTCCATACCACACGAGTTACAGCAAACACGCGTACATTTATATTCAAATTCATAATTTATTGAAATGTATAGGCGTTAACTATTATGTTCAACTTTATATCGTAAAATGTACTTGATATTAAATTTATTATTTTCGTATTAGGAATCACGAACGTAGATTAGATCTTGTCTATACGTAGGTGCGTTTCACTAGCTGCACGGATCCGGCTAGGCGGCTTGCTGTATTTATCTCTAACTACCCCAACAGGCACATGAAGTTCGGAATCCGAAGTGCAACTTAGAGTAACAACTATTTATAAATATGGATTTTTGCTACGAGACCTTTTGTTTCTTTTCACATGCAAATGTTCACGCTATTAGTTACCGCCTTTATGACGCCAAAATAACACTGCAACTTTAGCATGAGTAGTCGGTAGCGTATCGAAAATTCTAAAATATCAAGACGTACTTTTGTGACATTTAAATCAAACTACATTGAAGTTTAAAACTTTAAAGCTCTTTGTATACCAATACATTACGACTACGCGATCGTAACTTCGTAGCACAGCATGAGCTACGCCGTAGCCGCGTAGCGTAGCGCGTAGCAATGTGCGTAGACGCACGTAGCTATAGTGTAAATGTTAACCTCATCGTAGTTTATGTATCTAGATACTGTCAGGAAATTATATTGAAAACAAAATTTCGTCAGTGACGCCTTTTAAAATGTTCTTTTACTGCCAATTTTAAGGTAATTCAAAGATTTTCTATATCCCTTCTACTGTTAGTCTAAAAGTTGAAGAAACACGTGGCAGGTATAACCCGCTGTTAGTCAACACATCCACATGCTCGGGTGGTGGGAACTACAACAGTGGTGAAGAACAACATAAATAACAGAACATCAACTAAAACGTGTAAATGTGTCAACTGAAAAATAATACAAAATGTGTGTCCTTGGAGTTGAACGATGGAAATACCTACTTACACTGCAAGTAAAAGATACATGTTGTGCTAAACATTCAAGTTAATATTTATTTCGAAAGGATTATTTTCAGACTGTCTAATATTACAATTAGCAGAACTTCATTAAAATGATGTGACATAAATTTTGCGTTATAAATATTTTTGTTTTACAATTTTCCAAATTAAACAAACGATGTATAAAACCTCCAAGAACACACGCAAAAAAGGAAAAAAAGTAATTATAAAAATAAAAAAATACTAAGTGTGTGTGACGGACCTTCCTGGTCAAGCTACTGTAGGGGCTGCAGTAGGAGCCGTTGACGCTGGGAGTGCGCGAGCGCAGCGAGAACTGAAGACAACAAGCAAGGTCACGCGCGGCCGCACGGGATGTGACGTCACGTGCGGCTACGCGGCGCAGGCGCACGGGATGTGACGTCACGTGCGGCTACGCGGCGCAGGCGCACGGGATGAGACGTCACGTGCGGCTACGCGGCGCAGGCGCACGGGATGTGACGTCACGTGCGGCTACGCGGCGCAGGCGCACGGGATGTGACGTCACGTGCGGCTACGCGGCGCAGGCGCACGGGATGTGACGTCACGTGCGGCTACGCGGCGCACGGGATGTGACGTCACGTGCGGCTACGCGGCGCAGGCGCGTGTGCGCGGCCGAACCCGCCCCGCGCCAACACGACGCCGCCAGGGGGCGCCAGTTGGCGCGAGGCAGGCGCCCTGATGCAAATTAACATTCAAAATCACAAATTAACTATAACTGCGTCCGCGTATGTTCGTCGATTAGCAAACAACGACATCTGTCACACAGGCTATTACCTGTTCAGATGTCAGGGTTTCAAATATCTTTTCATTACTCATACTCGGAAAGTAGGCCTGAAGTTGCCTGAGGAGCGGGGTTGAAAGTATTACTTTTCAGCCCTAGGGAGAAGCGTTTTCAAGTGAAGGCCGTCAAATTATAAAAAAACTTGTTGAATTTCTATTGAACTGACTGGCTGTATGGGGCTGAAATGCCTTACATGGATAAAAGTCCCTAAAAAAAAACAGAAAAAATAATTTGGCTAGCCTATACAGTCAATTACAGCGCGATGTAAAATTGAAATTATATAAAGATGAGTAATAACTAAATATTATATTTTTTAAATGACCTTATTATAATTTACTTTCACATATTTCTTTAAATTAACATAGATTTGGGCAATATTTTTATTTTATTTTCAATTATGACAATATAAAATAATGGCAAATATAGAATACGCCGGTCACAGAAAAACAAAATAAGTAGGCGGGATAGCAGCAGTCCGATCTTCATTTGTTTTTCCAGAGATTTGTACTAACACGATGAGTTGATGATTTTTTCTTTAGCTAATTCGTGTTTTTGTTTTTACTTTCCTTGTATTCGTAATGAAAAGCACAATGTTTACCTCGGGTGAAAGACTTATTTAGTCCATCGAACTATTTATTGGCGACCTCACCATACGCCGTCTCGGGACTAAATCAGTAACTTTCAGCCCTAAGATAACAATGTACTATTTATCGTCTGGTTTTATGCATGACAAGTTCATTTGATTGTTTCATAATCACATTATAGGTGCTAACGGCGTACTACAAAGTCGACGAACGTACGTGGACAGACGTAGTCTTGCTCTTCATCTAAATAAGTCTTGCCTGTGATCTTAAATAAGTCTTGCTTTTACTTGATATGCTCTATCATTATCATAATATTGTAGCACAACACGTTTTTATGATGAATTCTAGAAAGACAAGCAAGACGTCCAGTGAGTAGACGACTGTAGCGAGTAAACTCTCATATTTTTGTAAGACTTATGAAATTGTGTTGTTTTCTTTTACCGTTCACAAATCACTACAGTCATTTACATACTGTATCATACACAAAATAAAAATAAAATGTGCATTATATTGAGTGCAGTATTCAGGGCAGCATTACATTATTGTCAGTCTATGAACTAATGCAACTGCCACAAAACACGTTAAGAAATCACTGAAAGAAAAAAATTAAATAAAAAAATAAATAGCTACTCCTACCGACGCATAAGACCAAAGAAAAATTTTATAGAAAAACGGAATAGACAATAATATAATGCGTCGACAGAAAGTAGGGCGTGACTCTATCTACGGTGCAACACACAACACACGTGACCCACGAAATGTACGACTACTCATTGTATGCGCTTCTAACTATTTACAACAGTGTGGTGATGTCTACTGAGCAAGTGTTGTATGCTATCGAAATACTAAGAAAATATTAAATCGTTAGTTTCTTGAGTAGGTATTCATTTTACATGTGCTAGCTGATATCGACAGAACACGGACGCTTAGTTGAAGTTGAATCAATCAGAAAGTAAACAAATTAATTATTTACAAATGTGGACATTCATCATCTGCCTCGCCTTTTCCCAACTATATTGGGGTCGGCTTCCAGTCAAGCCGGCTTTTTTGGACAATAATCAGGAAATTAATCACATTCTAGGAATATTAACATTCTCTTGTATTTCACTCTTGTTGTCTCCGACAAAGAGCATCAGATCCTAAAGTGTAGAGCTTTAAAACGTTAACAGTCCCCTGAGCAATAAATAATTTCACTATGGTGGGCGGCAGATAGTTGCAATAAAGTGGATTGCCCTTTTCCTTAATTTGTCAGCGTAGGTACCCGGACTATAAGTTATGAATCGTTTCTGATTACTAGAAAAAGGAAAGGATCACGATAGATGTCGGTTCAGGATAACTTTATGTCATTATTTTTGTTTTCGTAATCAAGTGTCGGATGTAGGTGGGTCAATGAGCGTTAATGCAAACGTATGTCTATGTATGTATAGTCCATAGCATTAGAGTGAGTGCTGGTGTGTCTGGACAGGGTGTGTAGGGTGTGGTGTGACCTGCAGGTCGGCAGAGGCGCGGTCGTGCGGCGCGTCGTCCGACTGGTCGTGCGGCGCGGGGCCGCAGCGCGGGTGCCAGATGTATGTATAGTCCATAGCATTAGAGTGAGTGCTGGTGTGTCTGGACAGGGTGTGTAGGGTGTGGTGTGACCTGCAGGTCGGCAGAGGCGCGGTCGTGCGGCGCGTCGTCCGACTGGTCGTGCGGCGCGGGGCCGCAGCGCGGGTGCCAGATGTATGTATAGTCCATAGCATTAGAGTGAGTGCTGGTGTGTCTGGACAGGGTGTGTAGGGTGTGGTGTGACCTGCAGGTCGGCAGAGGCGCGGTCGTGCGGCGCGTCGTCCGACTGGTCGTGCGGCGCGGGGCCGCAGCGCGGGTGCCAGATGTATGTATAGTCCATAGCATTAGAGTGAGTGCTGGTGTGTCTGGACAGGGTGTGTAGGGTGTGGTGTGACCTGCAGGTCGGCAGAGGCGCGGTCGTGCGGCGCGTCGTCCGACTGGTCGTGCGGCGCGGGGCCGCAGCGCGGGTGCCAGATGTATGTATAGTCCATAGCATTAGAGTGAGTGCTGGTGTGTCTGGACAGGGTGTGTAGGGTGTGGTGTGACCTGCAGGTCGGCAGAGGCGCGGTCGTGCGGCGCGTCGTCCGACTGGTCGTGCGGCGCGGGGCCGCAGCGCGGGTGCCAGATGTATGTATAGTCCATAGCATTAGAGTGAGTGCTGGTGTGTCTGGACAGGGTGTGTAGGGTGTGGTGTGACCTGCAGGTCGGCAGAGGCGCGGTCGTGCGGCGCGTCGTCCGACTGGTCGTGCGGCGCGGGGCCGCAGCGCGGGTGCCAGATGTATGTATAGTCCATAGCATTAGAGTGAGTGCTGGTGTGTCTGGACAGGGTGTGTAGGGTGTGGTGTGACCTGCAGGTCGGCAGAGGCGCGGTCGTGCGGCGCGTCGTCCGACTGGTCGTGCGGCGCGGGGCCGCAGCGCGGGTGCCAGATGTATGTATAGTCCATAGCATTAGAGTGAGTGCTGGTGTGTCTGGACAGGGTGTGTAGGGTGTGGTGTGACCTGCAGGTCGGCAGAGGCGCGGTCGTGCGGCGCGTCGTCCGACTGGTCGTGCGGCGCGGGGCCGCAGCGCGGGTGCCAGATGTATGTATAGTCCATAGCATTAGAGTGAGTGCTGGTGTGTCTGGACAGGGTGTGTAGGGTGTGGTGTGACCTGCAGGTCGGCAGAGGCGCGGTCGTGCGGCGCGTCGTCCGACTGGTCGTGCGGCGCGGGGCCGCAGCGCGGGTGCCAGATGTATGTATAGTCCATAGCATTAGAGTGAGTGCTGGTGTGTCTGGACAGGGTGTGTAGGGTGTGGTGTGACCTGCAGGTCGGCAGAGGCGCGGTCGTGCGGCGCGTCGTCCGACTGGTCGTGCGGCGCGGGGCCGCAGCGCGGGTGCCAGATGTATGTATAGTCTATAGCATTAGAGTGAGTGCTGGTGTGTCTGGACAGGGTGTGTAGGGTGTGGTGTGACCTGCAGGTCGGCAGAGGCGCGGTCGTGCGGCGCGTCGTCCGACTGGTCGTGCGGCGCGGGGCCGCAGCGCGGGTGCCAGATGTATGTATAGTCCATAGCATTAGAGTGAGTGCTGGTGTGTCTGGACAGGGTGTGTAGGGTGTGGTGTGACCTGCAGGTCGGCAGAGGCGCGGTCGTGCGGCGCGTCGTCCGACTGGTCGTGCGGCGCGGGGCCGCAGCGCGGGTGCCAGATGTATGTATAGTCCATAGCATTAGAGTGAGTGCTGGTGTGTCTGGACAGGGTGTGTAGGGTGTGGTGTGACCTGCAGGTCGGCAGAGGCGCGGTCGTGCGGCGCGTCGTCCGACTGGTCGTGCGGCGCGGGGCCGCAGCGCGGGTGCCAGATGTATGTATAGTCCATAGCATTAGAGTGAGTGCTGGTGTGTCTGGACAGGGTGTGTAGGGTGTGGTGTGACCTGCAGGTCGGCAGAGGCGCGGTCGTGCGGCGCGTCGTCCGACTGGTCGTGCGGCGCGGGGCCGCAGCGCGGGTGCCAGATGTATGTATAGTCCATAGCATTAGAGTGAGTGCTGGTGTGTCTGGACAGGGTGTGTAGGGTGTGGTGTGACCTGCAGGTCGGCAGAGGCGCGGTCGTGCGGCGCGTCGTCCGACTGGTCGTGCGGCGCGGGGCCGCAGCGCGGGTGCCAGATGTATGTATAGTCCATAGCATTAGAGTGAGTGCTGGTGTGTCTGGACAGGGTGTGTAGGGTGTGGTGTGACCTGCAGGTCGGCAGAGGCGCGGTCGTGCGGCGCGTCGTCCGACTGGTCGTGCGGCGCGGGGCCGCAGCGCGGGTGCCAGATGTATGTATAGTCCATAGCATTAGAGTGAGTGCTGGTGTGTCTGGACAGGGTGTGTAGGGTGTGGTGTGACCTGCAGGTCGGCAGAGGCGCGGTCGTGCGGCGCGTCGTCCGACTGGTCGTGCGGCGCGGGGCCGCAGCGCGGGTGCCAGATGTATGTATAGTCCATAGCATTAGAGTGAGTGCTGGTGTGTCTGGACAGGGAGTGTAGGGTGTGGTGTGACCTGCAGGTCGGCAGAGGCGCGGTCGTGCGGCGCGTCGTCCGACTGGTCGTGCGGCGCGGGGCCGCAGCGCGGGTGCCAGATGTATGTATAGTCCATAGCATTAGAGTGAGTGCTGGTGTGTCTGGACAGGGTGTGTAGGGTGTGGTGTGACCTGCAGGTCGGCAGAGGCGCGGTCGTGCGGCGCGTCGTCCGACTGGTCGTGCGGCGCGGGGCCGCAGCGCGGGTGCCAGATGTATGTATAGTCCATAGCATTAGAGTGAGTGCTGGTGTGTCTGGACAGGGTGTGTAGGGTGTGGTGTGACCTGCAGGTCGGCAGAGGCGCGGTCGTGCGGCGCGTCGTCCGACTGGTCGTGCGGCGCGGGGCCGCAGCGCGGGTGCCAGATGTATGTATAGTCCATAGCATTAGAGTGAGTGCTGGTGTGTCTGGACAGGGTGTGTAGGGTGTGGTGTGACCTGCAGGTCGGCAGAGGCGCGGTCGTGCGGCGCGTCGTCCGACTGGTCGTGCGGCGCGGGGCCGCAGCGCGGGTGCCAGATGTATGTATAGTCCATAGCATTAGAGTGAGTGCTGGTGTGTCTGGACAGGGTGTGTAGGGTGTGGTGTGACCTGCAGGTCGGCAGAGGCGCGGTCGTGCGGCGCGTCGTCCGACTGGTCGTGCGGCGCAGGGCCGCAGCGCGGGTGCCAGATGTATGTATAGTCCATAGCATTAGAGTGAGTGCTGGTGTGTCTGGACAGGGTGTGTAGGGTGTGGTGTGACCTGCAGGTCGGCAGAGGCGCGGTCGTGCGGCGCGTCGTCCGACTGGTCGTGCGGCGCGGGGCCGCAGCGCGGGTGCCAGATGTATGTATAGTCCATAGCATTAGAGTGAGTGCTGGTGTGTCTGGACAGGGTGTGTAGGGTGTGGTGTGACCTGCAGGTCGGCAGAGGCGCGGTCGTGCGGCGCGTCGTCCGACTGGTCGTGCGGCGCGGGGCCGCAGCGCGGGTGCCAGATGTATGTATAGTCCATAGCATTAGAGTGAGTGCTGGTGTGTCTGGACAGGGTGTGTAGGGTGTGGTGTGACCTGCAGGTCGGCAGAGGCGCGGTCGTGCGGCGCGTCGTCCGACTGGTCGTGCGGCGCGGGGCCGCAGCGCGGGTGCCAGATGTATGTATAGTCCATAGCATTAGAGTGAGTGCTGGTGTGTCTGGACAGGGTGTGTAGGGTGTGGTGTGACCTGCAGGTCGGCAGAGGCGCGGTCGTGCGGCGCGTCGTCCGACTGGTCGTGCGGCGCGGGGCCGCAGCGCGGGTGCCAGATGGCGGCGCCCTGCAGGAACATCTCCTCGCCGTCGCCGAACGGGTCGCCGCACTTGCTGCAGCGCGCGCACGTGGGGTGGAAGTGGTGGTTGTCTCCGGCCTGCGCACGACAAACACGACCTTACTGCATGCCGCAAACGTACCGTAAGCAATGCACAGAATATTATTCAGTACACATACATTTTTATCAATTTCCTGTATGGAAGCCTTATTAATTGCGTTATTGTCCTTCGCCGTAACACAACACGTGCATACGCACCACAACGGTAAAATCCGTAGACTGTCATCGATGCTCATGAATGATGATAATTTCGCAATGCATGCAAAGGATCCATCAGCTGGGCACCGACATGTGGTACCGCCCGTTATTTGTGTAACGATGCAAATTCGGAACAATGCGTGCGGCGTCACGCGGCTATCAAAACAAGCGCGTCCCGTAGTGTGACGTCACGGCTGCGACACGACGCGCCGCAGCGCACACGTCACGCCGCCCGCGACCCTACTATTGTTATCTTTGAGTTATGTTACATAGGTAATGAATCAGATGCTTCCTAAAGGAAACACGGAAGTTATGGGATAAACATCGATATGCCTCATTCAGCGAGTCAGAGGTTACGGGACGAAAACTAAACAAGTTATGTATTTTAAGTGAATTCATAAAAATGAGCATACCGGTTGCACTTGTTGTAGGATACAAGAAGCAGGAAATTAAACGAGGCCATTTACAGTAAATTGACGTTTTTAGGTAATCTGTAAGACTGGCTTCAAAGTTATAACTTTGGCGTAGTTCAAGACTTCAGACAAAATATAAAACTATCAGGCTTGTTATAAAAAGCAAGATATCCGCTGTGTAGGTGTTTACACCATGGCGATAACGATCGGCGATCAAGTACACAAACAGCCGCGGGTGAGGCACCGCGCATTGTTGTGTCGGCGCACGTAACTACTGCACAGATTGCTCTGAGGCGCGAACCAAGTGGTGGACTTGGCAATAACAATCTTGAACGATTGTTAGAAAGAATCTTCTTTTTGACAAAAAATTATTGATACTGACCAAGATGTTAAAAGGTATAGGACCGAAAATAGAGCCTTGCGAAACACCTAATATTAAGTCAGTAATATTAGAGCTATTTACTGAAAAATTTTCAAGTAGTCATAACTGGAATTAGACAGTGGTAGTAGGTACCTGCAGCACTTTGCCGGAGATGTACCGCTGGCAGTAGGCGCAGCGCACGCCGTACAGGCGCTGGTAGTCGCGCTCGCAGTACGGCACGCCCTCGCGGCCCATGTACTCGCCCTGCAGCACGGCGCCGCACTCGCCGCACGCGAAGCACCACGTGTGCCATTGTCTGCGCACCACACCGCAGCGATCAGCAATGACAATATTATCTAAGTAACTCACCACCTACGCCGTGGCCTTAATCGGGCAATAATTCCACCTCCCTTTAAACGGCCTTCCCTTGTACTCTCGAAATTATTTATGATGAGTCGGCACTACCTGCCCTTAATTGGGGACGCCAGGCATCCATTAATATTTTACGAGGTTGACCGTCGGGTCACTTTGCATAAAGTCCTGTAGCAATAAATAAATAAGTCCAATTAGGCGCAGAGATGGCGCGACCTTTAGCCCGCGAGTGCTACCGCCGGCGCCGCCCTCGTTCGTTAACCACTAATTTTGTCACGAATCGTTGACATCGACCCGGGTAGCCAACAGTAGCTGTTACCATGGGAAATTCGTAATTTTATTGAGAAAGTGTCAGAAAATAGATAAACGGTGCATCACCTCACCTGTCTAATGCTACGAGAGCTTGTCCTTCTGATAATTCTTGTCCACATCCCGCACATTCTGAAATTGAGACAGTACATTAAAAAATCACAATTAACAACACAAAAAGGCCCTCATAATGGAAAAGTACAGAATGAGGACTCCTAGCAACGCACGTTAGAGACCCCATAGGTCATGAGAACTTTAAACGGTCAGTCACCGGCTGCGTCCTGCACGCGATTGGGCAATATCCGATACTTTTCGTAGAACTTCTAAAAGTGCGTGAGTTCGACAGTAATAGCTTGACGCGTGGCTCCTGTGCCTGTGTGCGGCGGGCTGCTCGTCAATGTCACGGTCGCTCAAGGTCAAGGGTCAACGTATTCGCGTCTCGTGCGCTCGCGCTGTGCGAACTCTTGGAAAGTAGAAAGCGTTCGCTAAAGCCCACATACATATGCAAGTCCTTTGACACGGAATTCAGTTCCTTTGTTGTGTCGCTCCACTTGACGGCGACCTGTTCTGTCTAGCTGATCACAACAGTTTCTCTTCTCGATCATAGGTTAACGACACATAAAACTATTTTTTCTGAATAGACTTTCAATTTCGTGCGCATGTCTGCCAGGCATGGTCGAACGGGGACAAGTTATCATATTTTTTCCAATAATATAAACGGGGAGAGACCGTGATGATCGTGATGATCTCAACAGTCAAATAGAGGGACCAAAAGTGTCATTCTAAGGTTTCCTAAAAGCAGTTCCCATGACGTAGTGCTATAATGCACATATAATAGGTCTTTACCTATGAAATTGCCGTTTTGTATGAAAAAATTTAAACGAATTTTTTTCATGTAAGTATTTTTTATTTGTATTAATCGAAGTAATCACCCATGCAATCAATGCATCTTTGCCAACGCAGTAGCAGTTTATTGATGCCCTTCTTAAAGAAATCAGCTGGACGGGAGGCAACAAATTCTTCAAAGGCATTTTGTACAGCCTCTCGGGTATTGAATTTTTTTCCCGCCAAGAAGTTATCCAAATTCTGGAAAAAGTAGTAGTCTGTAGGCGCAAGGTCTGGTGAGTAGGGCGGATGACGGAGAGCTTCCAACCCCAGTTCTTGCAACTTGGAGACCGTCTGCTGTGCAGTATGAGGTCGCGCGTTGTCGTGCAGGAGCAGCGGAGACGAGCGATTGACCAATGCTGGTTGGAGATGTGCCAGCTTCTCCATCATTGTGTTCAGTTCTTCACAGTACACATCTGCAGTAATGCTCACCCCGTTTGGTAAGAAGCTGTGATGAATCACACCGGCGCTAGACCACCAAACAGTGACCATCACTTTTCTAGGGGTAAGTTTTCGTTTAGGGCATTGTTTAGGTGCTGAACCACTGCGCTTGCGGTTATCAAACAGAATCCATTTTTCATCGCAGGTAACAATGCGGTTCAAAATTCCTTCATTTGTGTGTCTGTTGAGCAGTGCAAGGCACGTCTCGACGCGTACTTCACGCTGGCGATCATTGAGTTCGTGGGGCACCCATTTGTCAAGCTTTTTTACCTTGCCAATCAAATGGACCAATATTGTTTTGACGCTAACGTCGAAAGCTGCTGCTAATTCAGCCGTAGATTGTGTATCATCAGCTTCCACAATCGCCTTTAATTCGTCATTGTCGACCAAAGTCTTCGGACGACTGCGAGGTTCATTTTTCAGGTAGAAATTTCCAGAACGGAAGCGAGCAAACCAATAACAGGTGGTGCGTTGGTTTGTAGTGTTAGCTCCGTAAACGTCGTTGATGTTGCGTGCCGCTTGTGCCGCGTTGCTGCCACGACGGTATTCATATTCCATAATTACTCGAATTTTTAACGTATCCATAATGACGAAAAAGATTGCAATGCGATGAAAATGGAACACTAATCAATAAACAAATGACTACTTTTGGAAAAAAAAACCATGTTTTAAAAAAAAAATTAATTTGAAATTAGAATTCGTAGCCAAACAAAAATTATTTTGATTTGAAATGGCCAGTACTGCAGAACGGCAATTTCATAGGTAAAGACCTAATATCAGTCGCTAAATGACCTGTCTTATAAAAGTGATATTGATTGTAACGTTTTTTTTTTTTTTTTATTTGTAATGGGTTTGCTCTTGACTATGTCAGAGATGACAGAGACAAAGTCTACGATGGAGCGAGCCTACCCAGAAGGAGCCTGTTCACTCTAACTTTGAAGAGATTAGGGTTGTAAGCTTTCGGAAACACAGACGCTGGCACTGACGTGTTTCCTAATAGCCCCTAGGTTCTTTAGGTCAAAAGTGATACGTTTAGACAAGCGTGCTCCATCGTCGACCACCCCATTGCTTGCCATCAGGTCAATAAGATGAACAGTAACAACAAAACAAGCTGTTGTGTTGTGTTAGTGAGAGATGTGCGTGTGTCGTAAGCTGGTACCGTTCTGGTCGTGCGGCGAGGCGGAGCCTGGACGGGGCGGCTCGCGCGCCGGCGACGCGGCGGACAGCTGCGCGGGCGCGGCGCGCGCCGTCTGCCGCTGCGGCGCCGCCACGCAGGCCGAGCACACCACCTCCGCGCCCGTGTACGTCACCTTCTCGCCCGACGGGAATGCGCGTCTGCAACACAACACAAACCTTCAGGACGACAACCACAGTAAAACAGAAGCTGTTATCAACCGAACAAATAGTTTATGATGACGTCTCCAAAATACGTTCACCGAAACCAAGATAGAACGTGAAACGGCCCTAAATATTTCAAACCTAATTGAGACTTTATGGCACAAACGGTGGTTTAGTATAAAAATAAACGAATTAGAATAGAATACAATACTCTTTATTATGTTCACCATTTAATAAAGAGTAGCTAGCACTAGCTGTGTTCCCGCTTAACGCTAGTGTGACGAATTCTTGTCTCCGTGTATGGATTCATATCCAGATGGTCACCTTGTTTCTTATATCTATGGTCACAGATATATTTAGTTATAATCAGTTGCCTATTCAGTGATAGTTATGCGCATAGTCATTTTTTTTTTTTTTTTTTTGTCGATGGCCACTCGCAGTTTCAACCCTAGAGGGTTGTCAACTACTGAACCGGACTTGCCTGTGTGGGCCTCTAGAATTTAAGGCCCCCAGCCGAGGCTACAAAATTTATATATATTAAAACTCCGCTCGCTGAGGGCACCCCCTGTGGGGTACGGACCTCGGCTCAGCGGCGTCGTTTAGGGGGGGGGCAGCAAGAGACTGGCTGGGTCATGTCATTATTTAGGGAGATATTTGTCACTACTGGCTCAGCTTCGCGGGCTGGCTCGTTTGGCAAAAGGCGGGGGGGAGCGTTACTGGGACGTCGCGACGGACCTCGGCGGCGAGGTCGGAATACGGATCGCGGTCTGTATTTGTGTTTCTTGAGAGTGCTGGTTTCCCTACAGCTTTCTTGAAGGACGGTGATTGGGTCGTCAGGGTCGACGAGGGTATGCCGAGGACGGCGAATCTTACTAATCTTGGAGGGAGCGTATCGGGTAGCCGATACGATTAAGGGATTCTGGTGCTTTTCTGCAGATTCGATGAAGTGCTTAGTAAGACGCTTCATGAATTGCTTGATGGTTGGGACTTTGAGGTCGACATGTAGTCGGTCATTCCTAACGAACCACGGAGCGCCCGTGGCCTTTCGGAGAAAACGGTTTTGGATGGTCTGCATCCTATGGATATGTCGATCCTTTGTGTGTGCGAAGACGGCACACGCATAGGTCATTATCGGACGTATGCACGTGGTATAGATGCGCAGTTTGCATTTAAGGGATAGCTTGCTGCGTGCATTCAGCATGGCATAGTCATCTGGATTGAGCAAGTCTTTTATATTAAACGCGTAGGCAAGGTTCTTGATGAGTTTCAATCGATCTGGAGGCTGTAACAGCAACACACCATACTAGTTTTGGTCAGGTCTGAAGGATCAGGAAAGAATTGACCAATATCTAGAGACAGTAATTTAGTAGTGGCCTACAGAAGAGAGGAAATCGTGCAGAAGTAGGTAACAGAGATACAGGATGATACTGACTTGCAGCGCGCGCAGGTGAAGCACTTCTGGTGGTAGGTGTTGCCGAGCGCGGACACCACCTCGCCCTCCACGTACTGGTCGCAGGCAGCGCAGCGCGTGCCGAAGGCGCGCTGGTAGTCCTGCGGGCAGTAGTAGTGGCCGTCCTTGCAGAAGAAGCCGCCGCGCGCCAGCGACGCCGCGCACGTGCGGCACGTGAAGCACGCCGTGTGGAAGTACTTGTCGGACACGCGCAGCACCTCGCCGCTGCACTTGCCGCCGCACGCCGCGCACACAACCTTGCCTGCACAAACAACTTTCACATCATCACGAGTCACGAGCACGGGGATAGAGAGCAACCTATGCAACCGACCGCAGGCGACTCAACACGTATACGACGTAGTGACGCCAGTACTCGATATCATTTGCGGAGAAATAAAAGTCAATATATTCAGGTAACTAAACTGCTCTGATAACCATTATTTAGTCGTAACGTACGGACAGAAGTTTTTTTTAAAAGACTGTTCCAAACTTCCGACTAGTAAGTAGAGCAGGTCTAGGTACCTACACATTTCCGATGGAATTAACGTAATATTATTTCTCTTCAAGTTTTTAGTAACAGTAATAAATGAATAAGCCTCCAACATCTATTGACATTCCCGTATATGCCTAACAATCAACTCGAACAATTTCGAGGTCTTAATCAACACGGTTTGACCAAAATATTCAGTTTCTTGTAGAATCTAAAATGTTGCTTCACAATTGACCAAAAATAAAATCCCCTAAAAAAAAAAAACTGCCTAAGTGAGAAAGGGCTTCCCCAATTTGCATGATATGGCAGTTAACCGTAATATAATTAATTAACCCCAGTTGTAACGCTCGTAACGTGGTGACATTATCATAATGACTGACCCGACGCACTTTGATCGAGTCATTCAAATTAAATAGGAGCATAAAATTAGAGTAGTCGGAGTAACCCGAATCCATGGGACCGCATAAGAGACAAACATATAAGGTTCATTCTATACGGTCCTCCTCGAACCTGCTCGTCCTCCGCGTTATTGCGGCTTCGTTTATTGATATAAACGAAGGCGCAATAACGAGTC
Organism: Lacanobia oleracea; assembly: GCA_950371165.1. Lineage (NCBI taxonomy): Eukaryota > Metazoa > Arthropoda > Insecta > Lepidoptera > Noctuidae > Lacanobia > Lacanobia oleracea. The sequence continues at coordinate 1,094,801 of OX493408.1, forward strand.
GTTTCTCCGCAGAAAGTTATTACAGTAGTCCTTCTGTAGCTTCCCATTGAATAAAAGGGTCCCCCATTAGGTAACCGCGGCCAATACAAAAGCGATAGTTATAAATGAGCGGCAATGGTGTGAGGCCAATTGGTTGGCTCGAAGCCGGGAGGACGCGGAGAGATGCAGCTAGAGATGTCGCCCGCGGATGCAGCGCAAGCATCGTGTGCGCACACACACATACATCGTTACATCGCACATAGGAGACGTGCGGTCCCGGTCGCCGGTCTGTACGGTCCGACTACCGACATTGACCAGACGGCTCGGCGACGGGCACATGAAGACATTTATAATCAACTTTCTAGAAGACGTGCTTTTCCTGCGCTTTTCAGACAGAATGCATTTACTGCAATGTTTCTACTCAATTGAATACTAATTTTAATATTATCTATACTTAATATTATAAAGTTGAAAAGTTTATTTGAACGCGCTAATCTCAGGTACTACTGGTTCGAATTGAATATTTTTAGTGTGGGATAGCCAATTTACCGAGGAAGGCTATAGGCAATAAACATCTCGCTACGACCAATAGGGGCGGACTCGCGGGGCAATCATGAAAAATGTGACGCAAACGAAGTAGCGCGGCTCAGTTAGTAAGTTATAGCCCAAGTAAAAATGTGACGCAAACGAAGTAGCGCGGCTCAGTTACTTAGTTATATCCCAAGCAAAAATGTGACGCAAACGAAGTAGCGCGGCTCAGTTACTAAGTTATATCCCAAGTAAAAATGTGACGCAAACGAAGTAGCGCGGCTCAGTTACTTAGTTATATCCCAAGCAAAAATGTGACGCAAACGAAGTAGCGCGGCTCAGTTACTAAGTTATATCCCAAGCAAAAATGTGACGCAAACGAAGTAGCGCGGCTCAGTTACTAAGTTATATCCCAAGTAAAAATGTGACGCAAACGAAGTAGCGCGGCTCAGTTACTAAGTTATATCCCAAGTAAAAATGTGACGCAAACGAAGTAGCGCGGCTCAGTTACTAAATTATATCCCAAGTAAAAATGTGACGCAAACGAAGTAGCGCGGCTCAGTTACTAAGTTATATCCCAAGTAAAAATGTGACGCAAACGAAGTAGCGCGGCTCAGTTACTAAGTTATATCCCAAGCAAAAATGTGACGCAAACGAAGTAGCGCGGCTCAGTTACTAAGTTATATCCCAAGTAAAAATGTGACGCAAACGAAGTAGCGCGGCTCAGTTACTAAGTTATATCCCAAGTAAAAATGTGACGCAAACGAAGTAGCGCGGCTCAGTTACTAAGTTATATCCCAAGTAAAAATGTGACGCAAACGAAGTAGCGCGGCTCAGTTACTAAGTTATATCCCAAGTAAAAATGTGACGCAAACGAAGTAGCGCGGCTCAGTTACTAAGTTATATCCCAAGTAAAAATGTGACGCAAACGAAGTAGCGCGGCTCAGTTACTAAGTTATATCCCAAGTAAAAATGTGACGCAAACGAAGTAGCGCGGCTCAGTTACTAAGTTATATCCCAAGTAAAAATGTGACGCAAACGAAGTAGCGCGGCTCAGTTACTAAGTTATATCCCAAGTAAAAATGTGACGCAAACGAAGTAGCGCGGCTCAGTTACTAAGTTATATCCCAAGCAAAAATGTGACGCAAACGAAGTAGCGCGGCTCAGTTAGTAAGTTATATCCCAAGCAAAAATGTGACGCAAACGAAGTAGCGCGGCTCAGTTAGTAAGTTATATCCCAAGTAAAAATGTGACGCAAACGAAGTAGCGCGGCTCAGTTAGTAAGTTATATCCCAAGTAAAAATGTGACGCAAACGAAGTAGCGCGGCTCAGTTACTAAGTTATATCCCCAGCAAAAATGTGACGCAAACGAAGTAGCGCGGCTCAGTTACTAAGTTATATCCCAAGCAAAAATGTGACGCAAACGAAGTAGCGCGGCTCAGTTACTAAGTTATATCCCAAGCAAAAATGTGACGCAAACGAAGTAGCGCGGCTCAGTTACTAAGTTATATCCCAAGTAAAAATGTGACGCAAACGAAGTAGCGCGGCTCAGTTAGTAAGTTATATCCCAAGTTAAAAATATTAAACATGAAACCGCTGTCTGCTGCTCTCATTAAATAAGTTAAAGTATCTATTTCATGCAACCTATATGAAGCAGTTGAATGCGTTTAGTAAATACTGTTAAAATTTTAAAAAATAAACGGGTGTACCACAAGGTTAAAAAATAAGTCCTTACTTATGTGTGAAGAAACTGCTTATATGCACAATAATGCAGCAGATGCACACAATCTGTACGAAAACATCAAATCATACCGAAGTAGTACTTTATTTATTTATTTATGTCAATATTGCCCGCGAGGGGCGCGCGTCGTCAGTCTCCGCCGCTAGGACCAGGTCGTGCGGTCAAAATGAGGTTCCAAACTACACATAACTTTAATTTGTTACTTTTTGTATTGAAATTTGAGTATCTCCCTGTTCTTATGTAGTACAAGTACTAAGTCTTCGGGAGTGAATTACCTGCCTCTGAATAGCGCTTCCAGAAGGTCCCGACACTTTAACGTTAAGGTGGCGGGACCAGAGACGTCTTGAGATATTTCCTTCAAATGTCTTGTTAAGGGTAAAAATCCTTACTAATATTATAAATGCGAAAGTAACTCTGTTTTTTTTTTTTTTTTCCTATTGATAGGCACGCGTTTGACCACTATCTCACCTGATGGTAAGCGAGGATGTGGTCGAAGATGGAGCACGCTTGCCTAGAAATAACCTATTCACTCTTGATTTAAAGACTCCCAGGTAGACACAGACTCCGGCAGGGAATTCCACTCCTTAGCTGTACGCACTATGAATGTGTTCCCAAAACGATTTGTGCGTATGGGTGGGATGTCCACCATGTACCGGTGGCGCATCGCCGTTCGTCTTGTGGTCCGATGATGGAACGGGCTTGGCGGAATTAAAATATGCAATTCCGTCGCACATTCCCCAAAATGCAACCGGTAAAAAACCGACAGGCTAGCAACTCGTCGTCGATGTTCAAGACTTTGGAGCTTCGACGCGACGAGCCTCTCATTGCCGATGATCCTCTTGGCTCGTTTCTCAATTGACTCAAGGGCATCAAGCTGGTATCTGGCAGATCCATCCCAAAGATGAGAGCAGTATTCCATACACGATCGAACTTGCGCTTGATAGAGTTTGAGCAGCTGTTCCGGCGTGAAGTACCGTCTCACCTTAGCCAGAATCCCCAACTTCTTTGCAGCCACTTGAGCTTTTGCCTCTATGTAAGAGCCAAAATTGAGAGTAGATGTTAATGTAACCCCAAGAAGCTCAAGATGGTCGGTTATCGGCACGGTTTCACCGCGGAAAGATGGAGCTGGGCGGAATTGGCTCCTTTTGGCGGAAAATAGACACGCTTGGGTCTTAGCAGCATTGAATTTGACCAGATTGGCATCGCCCCAATCAGAGACCGCCTGTAGGGACACGTTCAAGCGCTCAACCATTGCCTCCCGGAGAGACCGGATCTGCGACCCACCAGCTCGTGCGTCGGACACGTATCTTTCAGCAACAGTGCTGTCGTCTGCATACCCAAAGGTACCGGGTTTAAGCAGATCATTAATATGCAGCAAGAACAGTGTTGCCGAAAGCACCGACCCCTGAGGAACCCCGGCATTAATATCCAGCAGTCCAGACGAGCAGCCATCTATGACCACTCGGATAGACCGATCCCTCAGGAAATCTGCGATCCAATCACACAAACCGGCGGGCAGACCGAAGGAAGGAAGCTTCCTAATAAGGCCATCGTGCCAGACCCTGTCCAAGGCCTTCGAGATGTCAAGGGAGACCGCCAGTGCCTCCCCGTGCTTCTCTATGGCCTCACTCCAGATGTGAATGGCATACGCTAGAAGATCCCCAGTTGACCGATTTCGGCGAAACCCGTATTGCCGGTCACTAAGGATATCATTCGCTTCTAGGTACGCCAGGAGCTTATGATTCAGCACGCGTTCCATAGTCTTACAGAGTATGGACGTTACCGAGATGGGTCTATAATTCGACGGGTCAGCTCGACTACCCTTCTTGGGCACGGGCTGCACGTTAGCTTGCTTCCAAGCCTTCGGCACTTTTCCAGTCTCAAACGAAAGGCGAAATAGGCGTGTCAAGATCGGAGACAACTCAGGCGCACAAGTCTTCAGAACAATTGCCGGTATCCCGTCGGGACCACTAGCCTTGTTCACGTCTAGGTTACGCAGTACCCTACGGACGTCCTTCTGATGAATGCGAATGTTCGACATACTCGACTCGCATTCACCAGGAGAGGCGGAGGGCGTCGCGCCACCAGGATCCAGACGTGAAGATTCCGCAAACAAAGAAGCAAACAAGTTCGCTTTCTCTTCAGCGGAGTGGGCCAGCGTCCCGTCAGGTCTCAGCAGTGGTGGTAGTGAGGGGCGGCAGAAGTTCGATTCGACCGACTTAGCCAGGGACCAAAAAGCCTTACTACCTGCTGGGTATGAAGCAAGTTTGTTCCCTATTCGGCTAATGTGGTCAAACCGAGCCCTCCGCAACACCTTCTTGCAGGACTTAGCAGCCCTGTTGAAGGCTCTCTTCTTCTGACTCACGTCATTTGCTTTGCGCGTACGAGCGTCGACCCATGCTAGGTACGCCGCGTGCTTAAGCGCATCGGCGCGATTGCACTCGGCACCAAACCAAGGACGAGCTTCGCCAGATATTGCTATGTTAGAGAACGGAATGTAGTACTCCATTCCCCTCCGCAACACATCCGTCACGGCGTCCGCGCACGACGTAGCATCAGTGGAAGAAAAGCAAGTAGGCTGCCAAGGGTAACATGCGAAGAAAGATCGCATGCCATCCCAATCTGCTGACTTGTATCGTCATACCCGCCGGGTGCCTCTTGGGCTAGGATCGGGCGGAGAATAGACAGACACAGACTTCACCAGACAGTGGTCGGAACTACCCAGTGGTGATGAAATCGACACCGAATAGCGGTCTGGATCTGTTGTCAGCAGAAGGTCCAAGCAATTGGCAGTGTGCGAATCAACATCCGGCACCCTCGTTGCCCCCTGGACCAGCTGGGTAAGATTTAACGCAAGCGCTAGCTTTCGCGTCTCTCGTCCAGCATGGTCTGTGCACTGGTATGGGAAGAGCCACTCCTGATGGTGGGCATTGAAGTCCCCCAGTAACACCAATTGGGCAGAAGGGTACCGCTGCTGAGCCGCATCCGCCGCCTCACTCAGGTGCTGTGTAAGCCCAGTTGTCTCCAAATCACCGCTGTGCGAACGGTAGACGCATGCGTAGACAATTTTGTCTAGACCTGTGTCCACCATAGCCCACAGCGTTGAGAACCTGGAGTCTTCAAGGTAGCGGAGACGCCGATAGCAGATGTCGTCCCGGGCGTACATGCATACGCCCGCGCGGGGTCTAAAGTGGTGCTCCAGGGTAAACCCAGGGTAAGACAGGTATGACACGTCCGACGGACATCCGATCTGCGTCTCCGACAGGAACAAGAGCGCTGGTTTCTCGGTCTCAAGATGGTGATGGACTGCGGCGAGATTTGAGTGCAGACCTCGTATATTAGAGAGGTGCACTTTATGCGAAAGGACGTGCTGCCGCTGTACAGCTTTTCTCTTTTTATTCCTGTTCATTAATTAACTTGAGTGATGGAGGTTGAGGAGAAGGAAGTGAAATGAGGTTTCAAGCTGCTAACCTTCAGGCACGCCCTGACTGGACGACATCTTTGGGGGACTAGTCTGGAGACTGCGGGGACGCCCGAGCCCCCCCGGGAATGTCCATCGGGCCCTTTCATCTGGTCGCCAACCAGCACGATGGTGCATTCCGGGATTTTTCGTCAGATGGCGGGGCAGCCTTTCATGTGTGGCTAGCACACTACTTGGGCCCCCAACTATCTGCGGTCGGCCAGCGGTGCACCGTGCCTCGGATCCCGCTACCCTCCAAGACTAGTCTCCCGATACGCCCATGCCAGGGCTAGCCTGGCTGGTCTGCCTGCATTGGAACAACTATTTCGACCCAACTCCTCTGAATTGGCTACACTGAGCATCGTACCGGAACACAGCTAAGCCGCTTGGCGGTACGTCTTTGCCCAGTGGGTGGTCACAAGCCATCGGCCGAAGCCTACCACCAGTTAGTGTCACCTGATTAGCACCACCCGGGGACCACGTGTAGGGTCTTACATTGGGTATTCTCCTACGGACGCGGGTGACTCGGCCCCCAAAAATGTCTGTCTGTCTGCCGCGCTTTCACGCCAAAACTACTGAACCGATTTAAATTAAATTTGGTAAAGTGATAGTCTAGAGCCTGAGAAAGCACATAGGCTACTTTTTATCCGTGAAATATGTTCCCTAGGTGCCACACGAGCGAAGCCGCTGACAGAAGCTAGTAGTTCATATGTAGTACAAACACTATAATGTGATAAATCTTCTATTAAAGGATTTCTACTATTAAGGCACAAGTAGAAAATACTCATTATAGTGCGTTACGCATTATAGTAACGTTCAGATCAGTGTAGATCACTAACATACAAAATACAAATCCACCAGATTTCAATTGATAGGTACTGTACTGAAAGTGCCGTTTTGTTACTGCTGAGACTAAAGCAACAGTTGACAAACTGGGGAACACATCTAACAAATCGATCTTTTTTGTGTATAATGTCACGCTTGTAATCCGCTAGGGGTGAGCAGGGGGTGTATTTGTACGATATCCTATTGTCGGTCTGTGACAATAGAGCTACGCGATCAGGGACGAGCTCATTGCTATTTATTGGACAACCTAATCCCGTGCATGAGTCAGTATCGTTCGAAACATTCATGTTTCACTGATTCGTTACACGGAGAGCAGGGTCCCGAATCATTCCATGTTTTCATTATGCTAATATATCTTGTGATTCGCTTCTGATCATTGAAATTCATAACTTCATTAATTAATTAACAACATTAATCTGTGTTATTTATAAGTTACTCCATTAATCCCTCGCGTCGCATAGCAACACCACAATAACCTGCTGTTCTTCAGTGCCCCTAACAGCTTGTTAAATAACAACGTGTTTTCATTATGAGCTCCGCTCGGGAAATGCGCATTCAATAAAAGAAAACATTTCAATAAAGCGTAATTCAACTCAACTCTCGGAATTGAATTGAAAACACAAACAGAATGTATGAATGGAGCGTAGTGATGTATGTAACGAAGGAGGTTGCCTGCAGTTATTTGCTCAAAGGTATCACGTAATTGGGTCGGCGGGTCGGCGGGGCACGCAGCCGCCCCGCTGCCGCGCTGGCGAGCGGTCGGGAGGACGTCGCCGTGTGTCGCCCTACTCCCTACTCGCCCTGCCCCACGCGCTGCTGCATTGCACTCGACGTTAACATCCACAGTAATTCAGCTGCACGCAGGCACACAGGGGACCGCGATGTTACACATAGCGTTACACATTTATTACCAACAGCTCATGCAATATTCGCAAGTTTGCAGCGAGGCTCCCCAGAGACGTAGAGAAACAAAGATCTTAATTTAATGACACAACAAGCTGCTTGTATAGTTACTGCCACTTCAGGCGTATTCGAGAAACAAACAAATCTAACCAAAGTAGACAGAGCAGAGATACGTTCAAGCTTCGTAGCAAATTCGTAGACGGATGGATTCAATTTGGAAAAGATCAACGACTGGGTTCGTGTGCAAGTTAACAATAAAGATACAGAACAAAGCTCGTATGGAGTCAAATAATCGAGTGCAATGAACTGCGGTGCATGTTATAGGTTGTAGGACGTTGTGGGTCTGGTCACGAGACGTCGGGCCGCGTCGGGTGCTGTGCTCGGGGACGCTAGGCGGCGAGGCGGGCCGCGCGCCACGGCTGACGGCGACACCAGACCTAGCCATGAGCGATGCAGCGAGACCAGATGTGACGCTGGCGCATGCAGTGCCGACTGAAATGACACGACAGTTATGGCGACGCCAATACGAGCGAACCACCAGAATGCACTTAGTCTCAATATAACTATTTTATTTATATTTTATGATAGCTTGGCTGCATAGAATTTTGGTATGAAACATGGTTCACTTAGGAGACTCTGATATGAATTTGAGGGGTGGACATCCCATAAATGCCTCTGGTTACACACTTGTGCAAATACTGCTGAAGTATCTAAACATAGCAATTTAGAAAAACCCTGACGACATAACAGGGATATTCACGGTTATTCTAAATGAATGTCTTAGATTTTAGAGGCCAAGTTTCACATAGATCTTCAGCGTGTATTCTCAATGTGTGGCGTGTGATGTGTGCATTCACCGGAGCTAGTGAATTGGCCGTGGGTCGCCGTCTCTTTGCTCTGACGTCACGGGCCCCCACACTACATATGCGGCTCAAGGATCTATTCATATGCGCTCATCGAGTTACCTGGTCGAAGCCATTATTACATCACATTTTATGACGTGACCCGAAAAGAACAATGAACATGGAACCATGTAGTAATTCACGCTATACGTAGCTATAGTCTGACAGCTTCCAAGAGAAAATTTACATATAGAGGTAATTAAACTTTAGCAATGCAAGCTAAACATGGGCGGGCGTTATGGACAACTTAATCTTTTTGGAGATACAGAATTTATTGACACAGCCAAAACCACGAGTTTCGGCAACCGCCTACTAAAAATACATATATAGCTGTGTAAGCAAGGACTGTGTACGTCTGTACGCGGTCAGAGCGGCACGAGCAGCAGGCATTGCAAATGCAGCGCATTGGGAGCGCTCGAGTGCGCGCGCGCCCGAGCGCACTCCCTGCCCACATGACGACGACGCGCAGAGCCGCGGAGCACTGCAGCCTTGTGCAGATACCACAACCACCGTACCAGCGCAAGTGATCATTCGCATTCATGTTGCTGTTTGTTAGACCTAGCTTATGCTCAAACTATTACTTTGATGACATTTTAGGAAAATCTGCCACACAAAGGTGCACATTTAGAGAATTCTCAAAAACCTAGATACTCGTAAGTATCGCGCAGGATCAATAGGAATTGTTCGAATTCCAAAATATGGCAGCGTTATATTTGGAGACTCAATAAATTAAAAAAGACAATCTACAACATAAAACATAACCATAAATCAAAGGAAAACTTCCATATCTGTTATAATGAAGCCCAGCTGTTGCTACGGCTCGCCTAGAAGGCGAAAGATATGACACATGAAAGAGTAACAAACGAAAGCGGAACAAGGCAACACGCCGCAGATCTGGAGCCATTAGCCGACTGAGCGTTACAGCCGCGTATAGTCAAAAGCGTTTAGCTGGAATTCCGTGTAGTTTGGGCGCGGTAAATATAGGCGCGGGTTGGCGCAGCGCCAGCGGCTGGAATACCATACGGAGGGCGCTCTATTGAGATAGGTTATCTGTGGCGGCGCCGCGCTAATTTGCGACCAGGAATGCGGCACACGGCGCGACTGCGCCAGCGCTAGTGCGAGGACTCGAGGGACACTGCCAAAAGCCATGACAGGCTTATTTCTACTTAAGGAGATAACAAATTCAAAGAAATATAGTCTTTAGGGATTAGGGATACTGAAACTTACTATTTAGGTAAGGTACCCAAAGCACCAAAGCATTGGCTGAATTAGGCTTTTTGGTCTAAAGATTATATTCTGGAATCCCTTTGTATACCCTCGCTTTGACGATAAATCTAAGAGTAGATACTCTGAGGTAGCCCTTATACGAATGACCACCTATCTGTCTTAGTTCACATTATCTGCTTCGCGTCAGCTTCAGGACACCGGAGGAGCCGGTAGCAGGGCGCGCCGACCGTTCATGTACTCGATTAGCGGGGCGTCGGAAGGTTTTTCCGTTTACAGAGAGGCGGCGCGTGCAGCGGGCCGCGTCATCACACATACAGACACAACCATAAGGTAATGTATGATGTTTATGGAGACGCGGGGCGTGCTGCGCTAGACTAGCGGAGCGCGCCGCCACGCCCGCAGCGTTGCACGCAGCGGCGGACGCTTGACTGACACTCAAGCCAGCATTGCCAACGCTGGGGAATCTCAAGTTGATTGGGGATCTATTGGGGATTGGCAAGATGTGGGGACAATGCGGAGATTTTGAAAATCTATAATCCGGGCCAAGTCAGAACACTTTTTCAAGAAATTTAATTATTTGTCTTAAGGTGCAGATACCCCTCAGTAGCTGATTTAAAATGAAATGATGATGAAAATCACGTCTAAACGGCTAGTCGTGATTTTTGGAAAAAATATGTTACATTAGACATTTTTTTAATAAATAGATGTATGAAAATTTTGAGTTTTATACGCTCAACATATTGTAATTAATTTGTTAAGTTACACGGGAATAAAAGCGACAATCGGATCAAAACCGCCGGTCGTATTTAAAGTAAAAAAGAAATCTTAAAAAATCAGTTGACCCTTGTTTTTTTTTAGTAGGTTAATTCGCGGGGAATCAGGTGAATTAGAATTTTTGTCCCCACATTGAGGAATGTGACTTGGATTTTCGGGGAATTTGATAAATTGGTGTTGGCAACGGTTATCCCGGGTGGCGGGTATGGCCGTATGTTTGTATTGCCGGGTGGACGCCGCGGGCTACAAAGCGTGCGACGCCGCCGCCGCGGGCCCCGCCTGCATTTCAAGCAAATTTGTGTAAAATCGCTTCTCCGTAAACGCCATTATGTTTGAATTCAGTGCGGGCCGCCACGCGTGACGCTCGCGTCACCATAAATGTGACCTTAATGTTCGTTGTGATTGTCATGAGCTACTGTGTCCACTTCATCTAGTCCGCGGTCAGCCGCTACTTCGTCGGAACATTCCAGAGGTTACTGGCGCACGATACTTAATCGCAGGGGGTCGATAATTTCCTAACCTGAAAAAACCTACACATTCAAATTTTACTTAAGAATAATTAATCCTTGAAACTAAAGAGAATTTCGGTGTTCAGGAAGTGCATTCTAGACTGGCTATTGGAGTGAATTCTTCAAAATGTAACTTTGGATGAAATCGAGTGTGAAGAAATCTCTTGTCCCAAATCTGGAAAACCTACAGAATGTTCATACGTAACGTGCGCAGTGCGCACTAGTCTAGTCTCACTAGCCGAGCTGAACAAGAACGCACCGACATACAAAAGCCCTCCGGCGAATTTATGCTCAATGAACAACTAAATGACTGTATTGGCATCGTTCGTTGATTACAATAGGTTAATTGAATTAGATGGCAAAACCGATACCCGGCGCGCCGGCGGCGGCGGCGCCGCGGAAGGCGATCAAACGAGGCCATTATGACGAACACGAACAGGCGGAACAGGTAGCCACTGTATATAAAGAATAGACAAATATGTAAGTTCATTACTCTAGCTCGTACAAACAAATAAATTGGAACTGAAATGAGTTTTTCGTACTGAGAACCGTAAAAATTGCATTGTGCTGGTTCTTAAAATACACACATCAAACAAGTTTGCGATCACTAGCATAAGCTGTTATGTTTTTTTAATTTAACTTTATCAAGAAAAAATCTTCATTGTGTGTTTTCTTTAAATAGAAAAACCCTGTTTAAAATTAAAAAATAAAACTCTTTTTATTTTTTTATTAACAAAAATTGAGTTATTAATGAGAATGTAATTGTAACAGGAATTTGATGGAAAGAAAAAGATTGTTTAACCAAACTTAAACAACAATTTATTATTTTTTCTTGATAAAATTAAATTTAAAAAAATATATCAGCTTATGCTAGTGATCGCGAATTTGTTTGATGCGTGTGTGTAGCTCGTACAATGTTCACAACGCTCGCATCCAGAAAACGTACAATAAATAGATATTGCTTTTATACTAAAGTTAAAGGCTACAATGATACAAGGTTTAATTTAAAATAACAGTGAATTGGTTCAACAAATTCGAACATACGATACAATACACAGTTTTTGCTCTAGTTACTTTGAGACGTAAGAGCCACAAAAACGGTCTCTCGGCCATAGACTCGCACCCGGGTGAGTCACCGAGCACGAACGGTGAGCGGACAGCTCGAGCACCGCGAGCTGTCTGCAGCAGGCGTGATATCATCCGCTGAGCCAGCTTTGATGTCGCCCTGCTTCTAATGACCGATGCATTGATTAATAACAGAAACTCGCAGAATGGTCCAAACAGGATATAATTAAAACCATTTACTGACTTTGTTTTTGAACTGCAATTTTCAACTGAAAGTTACGTACTTAGAGTCATTGAAGAAGACGAAAGAAATTCCTATTGTAGGTATGAGGCCAATTACTCACATCATACATTTTGCGCATTCGCAAAATGCTCTTCCAGGCGTATGTCCGTCTATCACGTCGTTGTTGACGAGACGCTTCTCTGCGGTCGTGCGGCGTCGATGGACGGACCCGATCCGTGTTGCGCGTGCGTACGCGAACTGCCGAATCTCGCGCAATCGCCACTGCATCGTTTCGACACCGGCAACCGTGTCCGTACCTCAGTCCTTCAGTGACATAACTTCTACATGGCTCGTTACTTACTATTTACCAGTTCGCATTCGTCACATACTGTGAAGCATTTACTTATTTAGAAATGTCAGCCTTGAGATGGATGTTGTAAGGATCGCAAATGTATTAACTTAGATTGCGTAGTTATGTCGAGGGTCGTGCGTGCTAAGCAATATTGTATCAGTTGAGCACGGAGTCCCAGCAGTGTTCGCTACCAACCGCACAAGTCCCGCGAGTGCGATCCTCGCAGCAGTCGCAGCGCAACCCGCCGCCGCCGCCGCCGCCGCCGCCGGGACCGCCATTGTTGTCACAACACTGCGTGCCGCAGGGAATACTACCATGCAAAATAGTACCAGGACTTTGGTGGTTTTATGAAACATTACTTGGCAAACTCTATCTACGGGCTAGTTAAGTTTGTTGTAAACTAGAACAGTGTGATATAATACGTAGAAGTTTGCGGCACTAGAGACACAGAGCTACATTGAGCAGATTCCGTAACCAGAACAATGTCAATTACAGATAGTACTTAACATAATATCAAACTGATAACCTGCTCGACCCGACGACTGCGAGAAATCAGAAGAACGGCACATTGTGTATCAGATACGCTGACGATATGCCATGAACACAGTTCTGTAGTGCTATTCTGTAACAACATTTTCGTCAAACGTTATACCTTTATGTTGTGTGCCATAAAGTTCACTTTGTGAGTTTTGTCACTCAGGTGAAGCTCGATATTGAAATGTTTATTTACAGAATAGACTAGCTGTAATGGAGAACAGACGACATTGCAATCTGTTCCGTATCGGTCGAGCGAAACGGCGGCGCGCGTGATGGCAGACCCGCTGGCGATCTGATAACGATAACGACCAGCCTGCACTGTGTCCTGTTACAATTGTTGCGCGTCGTGTCGTTCCGAGAACAGCCGACACCGGCACACGACTCAATAGACATTTCAATTACCAATGAAAGAAGATAGCTCCGGGAAATGAGCTGATTATAACTGAAGCTTCAATATAACCGTTCATCTAATACAGATCAGCTTCGCGACGAATCAGGAAACTGACACCAAATCTGCTCGAGTTTATGTGTAAGCATAAAAATAACTTTAATTTCGGAAGTCGGTGTTTTTGGTAATTTCGTTTTTGAACACCGACTTCCGAAATTAAAGTTATTTTTTACTTTGTAGTGTTTTGTTTTTGGAAGTCGGTTTTATTTTTTTTGTAAAAAAAGTTTTCTTTATTTTTCACTTTTTACTGGTACACAGGTAAAAAGTGAAACCACAATCACAGCGCGCCGGCGTAATGTTATGTTATGAACTGGTGTAAACAATCAACAGATATGCGATTTCAGAAATCGATTTCGATTCATTTGCTATCATATATCGAAGAGTTCCGTGGCCTACCTCCGAAGTTTTTCATCAGATCTTCACCTTTCAAATTTAAATGGGACTAGTCCGAGAAAATACTCTTCCAGACAAAAAAAGAATCATCCAAATCGGTTAACAATTGGCGAAAATATCGCTGAACAAACATTTTTCATGGGATCCCATCATCAGATCCTGAGTTATACGAGTATTGTTTCATTTGCAAGGACAACACAAGATTGGATCGTTTCAAATGTTCAATGTTATGGCCACAGGATTGTGATGATGTTGAATCAGTTTTAATTGGAAAGTTACGTAGACACGAGAGTACGACACGTGCGAGTAGAGGCAAACGTAAGCCAGAGCGTGCGAGTTGCGAACTAATTCATCAGCGAGAGAATTGCTTCAAATGATACGTATTAGCGTGGCCGAGCTTTTTGTTCCAGCTCATTACGTCCATGCAAATACGTTGTTACAGTAATTCCTAACATTACTCACTATTTCATTCCGGATGTGCTTAGTTGAACGTAAGTTCTTTATAATGAGTGCGCTCAATTGACCATCCCAAAAATATAAGATCCATATCGTTATAATGATCGTATGACATATTTTGAAACAATAAGACGTTATAATACTCGTACATATCGAGGCTTGTATTTATTGTATTCGTGTACGGTACAACGGAAGTTTTTCATCGAAAGGTACTATTTATATAACTAATGGTTTCCAGAAAGTGCACGTTGTTGCGCACGTCACACCGGCGTGTTCTAGCAGTTTATTTGTTTTGCACCGGCTCTCTGATGCTAAGATATTCGCATCCATTCAATATCCACGTCCAGCTAAAATAAACATAAGTAAATCATCAAATTATGAGCTAATTTTAAGTCACGTTCATTGTAAAACAAGTCTAGGCCAAAATATAGGTATACAATATACAGGCGATCAGAGGTTTATCTATTTGGAGAGCCGATAGCATCGACCGGAGAGCATCTGATGTTAGCTCGACATCAGCCGCCTGTCAGGTGCCAGAGAGCGATGGGGTCGTGAGATGAGCATCACTCGCGGAGTACACGATTACCATCACTTACTCCTTTTGTTAATCACAAATTGTCGTGCGGTGCCGCGGCTTTCTCTGCGCTTGTCAGCTAATCTGCAGCATCTTGACTTACTCTTTGTATCGACACGACAACCACGAATTAGTTTTGAACGTTTTCTCTTAACAATATAATTACTTCTTAGTAATGATGACCGTCAGTCTTTGAACTATCAATCCATCACGCAATAACCGAACACGTTTGTTCTAGAGGCTCTACGTAACATAAATATATTTTTCTGCGACACCTGAAATCTTTATGAGCCAAAGGAAAAGAAAATGAAGTCGTTTGGCCATTAGTTAGTTTTCGGTTTTTGTTTCTACCAATTCAACAAGTGCAAATACAAACAAGACCAATAACATCAACACGGTAATTTAAATAAATTTAACCGCACTTTAATCGGGAAGTGATTGGATCCTTAAAATGAACAATGCAAATATTTTGTATACAGATTTTATTTCTTTTTATCCAAACCGAATTCAATAATACTTAAGTTTTTATTTAGTGACTGGGCAACTAAAGGACTCAGAAAAAGTAGTGAAAGACTTTATGAGCCGTATGGCCTTAAGCCTTTTATTAACACTGATACTTTTAATAAGTATGTAGCTACCTACTCAAAAATGTATAAAACACTTGTAAGGTAGCTAAGGCTTTACACATAAGCAATAAGGTAAAAATAGCAGACAATAAAATAAAGACGGTTTGGAAAATTATAAACAAATAGGAACGAAAGACATAACACTGAGACTTCTCATGGACTTATAAGCGATAACAAACAATTTGCTCAAGAATTTGTAAATTTCTTTACGAGTATTCCTATTAAAACTACTGAAGCCTTAAATTCCTCGCCTTCGCTTGCTTTTGATTTATTAGAGGCGAACGTTTCAGCCTGCCCGACTGAATTTAATTTTAAGCATATAAATCCCATAGTAGTAATGAAAGCTTTTGAACAAATCAAAATTAAATTGACCGAAGGTCTATGGGGATTGTCTATCAAAGTTTGTCTCTCAATTATCGAGACTGTAGCGCCGTACTTAGCTTTAATATTTAAATTGTGTGTAGATCAAGGAGTATTTCCGGACCTAATGAAATTCAGTAAGTTGATACCACTTTTTAAATCTGGGGATAGTAAAGACACAAATAATTATAAACCAGTATCTGTGTTGCCAGTGTTTAGTAAAGTATTTGAAAAAGCGATGCTAAATCAAATTCTTAATCATTTTAACACGAATAAGATCTTTCATGATAAACAGTATGGTTTCACCAAAGGACGTTGTATGACGCTGGTGTTACCTTACTAACGCACATCTTTAATGCCTGGGAGGACGTACAGGATGCCATAGGTGTATTTTGTGATCTCTCGAAGGCGTTTGATTGCGTTGATCACGATACATTACTCCTGAAGCTCGAGCATTACGGATTAGGCAAAACAGCGTTAAACTTTGTAAAATCTTATTTGAATGATGGACAGCAATTAGTTCAAATAAACGGTGTCAATTCGTCGGGATTAAACGTGAAAATGGGCGTTCCCCAGGGCTCGATATTGGGTCCTTTCTTATTCAATATATATCAATGATTTATCCTATTTATTGCAACAAAAAATTGATATGGTGCTGTTTGCCGACGATACCTCCTTAATTTTTATGATATTAAATAGACAGACGGACAATATTGATGTCATAAATAATGCCTTAATGCAAGTCCAAAATTGGTTCAAGGCGAATAACTTGGATCTGAATGAAAAGAAAACGAAATGTATAAGATTTGTCTTACCAAATGTCAAAAGCAGTGATTGTGGCATAGTATTGAACAGGGAAAAACTAGAATTTGTCGATAAAACGGTTTTCCTGGGAATTAAGCTTGACCCGAGGCTACAATGGGGCCCTCATATAACATCTCTTTCAGGACGGCTAAGTTCAGCAGCTTATGCTGTTAGGAAAATCCGCCAATTAACGGATGTCGATACCGCGAGACTGGTCTATTTTAGTTACTTTCACAGTATCATGTCTTACGGTATTTTACTATGGGGACAGGCAGAAGACATTCGAGTCTATTTTTATTCTGCAAAAAAGAGCCATCAAAGCGATATATAATCTCTGCCGGCAAGTTTATGAATTATCATCATGACGGTACCTTGTTAATACATTTATGAAAACATCATGTATGTCAGAAAAAAAATACATCTTTTTAGTATAAGAGGCGACAGACATAATTATGTTACTAGAAATAGGGACCAATTAGTTCAACCAGGTTTCAGACTGGCTAAAGTAGCCTCATCTTTCATAGGTACTGTTTAAAATGTTATAATAAGATACCTCTCCATATATTAGAACTAAATGAGACAAATTTTAAATCTTGTATTAAACGCACACTATGCAGGCAAGCAAATTATAAGTTGGGGGATTATACTGAAGATAAAAATGCTTGGCTGAGTGCTGGTCCTGCTCCACAGCCACTAGGGCGCACAAAATAATCTGTTAGCATATGGAAACATTGTTGGACCGGCTGAAGATTGTAAGAAACCAATATTTGCGTTGTATAGACTCAATTTATTTAGCATTGTATAATTTCATCCATTTTAACGGCGCATGTGTGAATACTGTGTACCTTAAACTAAGGCTATAGCTATCAGTTTTAGGTTTGTTTTTGACTTGAAAGTACTCTGGCGGTTGGGAGTGTCATGCTCACTCAAAAGTCTAGCTGATGGTGGCTCCCTTCAAAATGGTTGAGCCTAATGGTGCTAGCGCTTGCGTGATGTTCGTGAACGGGCACCGTCATTTGGGACTGGTCATTTCTCAGCTGCCACGGTTTATTTCAATTATTTCTTTGAATTGTTCCTTTATTTCCAGACGCTTTTATCCCGCTCGTATTTTACATCGTTCTCACATGTATATATAATTTCAACTTGATGTAAACAAAACTTTGTGGAGTTTCTTGCGCGTTCTCCATAGAGATCTTCGCTTTGGAACGTGCAACTAGCTTCATCTTTTTGGACCGACCGACTTTGACAAATCAAAACTGCCTGTAAATGGTTTATTTGAAATTTTTGAGTTCAGAGGTCTACAAAGTTACCTGAAAGTTTGTCTTGAAGTAGCAGAAAAGCACTGCCGTAGTGCGCGTATAAAGTCCATGTGGTGACATATTTATGAATCATTCCTGCTAACTAATGCAGTAAGTTTCCAGTGCAGCATAATGAATGCAAGTTATCGTTAAACGACGCACATCCGACGGAGTCGCCGGTGGCTCTGCGACCACGCCGCTCGTTCATCAAGCCGCCCCGTCGGATGCACGAAAGCTCGCGACAAATCGTCGCGCGTCGTGTCAATCAAACTGCTTTCTGGCGAGCTCTATACAAAACGAGGTGTCAAAGTCAAAGATTTTTTTGCAAATAAATTTGGTTATAAAAGTTCTTGCAATAGTAGTATGGTAGCTTAACATATTCAACCATAACATAATGACATACAAATTTTGGTATAGGTACAATTAAATCATTTAAATTTAAATTAAAGGAATTCTTTTATATTATAGAAGGGATTCTCAATTAACCACCTGTGTAAAGCCCTTTTGAAGCGAACCATTGGAAGTTTTTTTATTTGGGTAGGAATCTTATTATATATTTGAATACACATAGGATAGCAACTTCACCTGTATAGTTCCGTTTTTATTCTAGGATTAATTAGTCTATTAGGATATCTAGTTTTGAACTCACATTGTGTGGGCTGTGTTGACATTGCAAGAATATTCAGCCTCAAGTTTTGAACGCGGGGGCTATATAACATGAAATATGGACGCGAGTTCAGTTCTGCGCGAATTGTCCAGTGTCCACAACCCATTTGAAGAGTTTTTCGTCGGGTACCTTTGAACTCGTGGCGTTTATATAAGTAAAGTAGGTAGTGCACGACTCAGTGGGAAGAAATAACGTCAGCGTATATTTCAGTAAGATCCGTCATGATTGTAATTGCGTCCTACACGACGCTCCCAATTCCGGGAACTAGGACGAGCCGCGGCGGCGGACAGATGGCCGACCACTAACCATTCGTATCATTATCAGTTAAGGCGGGCCAATTGGTACTTATTATATGACTAACTAGCTTTTGCCCACGCATATCCCGTTTATATCTGTTCCCGTAGGAATTTCGGGAAATCCTCTCTTAGTTCTCCCCTACACTCCCCATGGAACCTACACGCCAAACTTCAGCTTTCTACGACCAGTAGTTTCGGCCGTGTGTTGTCTGTCAGTCACTCATCACTAAGTAACGGAAGAATTTTATATATTAGGATTTATTTATTCGTCCCAGCCAGCTTGTCGCCAGGCTCCCCGTATTATATATATTAGGATTTATTTATTCGTCCTAGCCAGCTTGTCGCCAGGCTCCCCGTATTTTATATATTAGGATTTATTTATTCGTCCTAGCCAGCTTGACGCCAGGCTCCCCGTATTTTATATATTAGGATTTATTTATTCGTCCCAGCCAGCTTGACGCCAGGCTCCCCGTATTTTATATATTAGGATTTATTTATTCGTCCCATCCAGCTTGTCGCCAGGCTCCCCGTATTATATATATTAGGATTTATTTATTCGTCCTAGCCAGCTTGTCGCCAGGCTCCCCGTATTATATATATTAGGATTTATTTATTCGTCCTAGCCAGCTGGCTACGACGAATCCTGCCACCTAGCCAGGGTAGCCTGGCAACAAGCTTGTCGCCAGGCTCCCCGTATTTTATATATTAGGATTTATTTATTCGTCCCAGCCAGCTTGTCGCCAGGCTCCACGTATTTTATATATTAGGATTTATTTATTCGTCCCAGCCAGCTTGTCGCCAGGCTCCACGTATTTTATATATTAGGATTTATTTATTCGTCCTAGCCAGCTTGTCGCCAGGCTCCCCGTATTATATATATTAGTATTTATTTATTCGTCCTAGCCAGCTTGTCGCCAGGCTCCCCGTATTTTATATATTAGGATTTATTTATTCGTCCTAGCCAGCTTGACGCCAGGCTCCCCGTATTATATATATTAGGATTTATTTATTCGTCCTAGCCAGCTGGCTAGGACGAATCCTGCCACCTAGCCAGGGTAGCCTGGCAACAAGCTTGTCGCCAGGCTCCCCGTATTTTATATATTAGGATTTATTTATTCGTCCCAGCCAGCTTGTCGCCAGGCTCCCCGTATTATATATATTAGGATTTATTTATTCGTCCTAGCCAGCTTGTCGCCAGGCTCCCCGTATTTTATATATTAGGATTTATTTATTCGTCCTAGCCAGCTTGACGCCAGGCTCCCCGTATTTTATATATTAGGATTTATTTATTCGTCCCAGCCAGCTTGACGCCAGGCTCCCCGTATTTTATATATTAGGATTTATTTATTCGTCCCAGCCAGCTTGTCGCCAGGCTCCCCGTATTATATATATTAGGATTTATTTATTCGTCCTAGCCAGCTTGTCGCCAGGCTCCCCGTATTTTATATATTAGGATTTATTTATTCGTCCTAGCCAGCTTGACGCCAGGCTCCCCGTATTTTATATATTAGGATTTATTTATTCGTCCCAGCCAGCTTGACGCCAGGCTCCCCGTATTTTATATATTAGGATTTATTTATTCGTCCTAGCCAGCTTGTCGCCAGGCTCCCCGTATTATATATATTAGGATTTATTTATTCGTCCTAGCCAGCTGGCTAGGACGAATCCTGCCACCTAGCCAGGGTAGCCTGGCAACAAGCTTGTCGCCAGGCTCCCCGTATTTTATATATTAGGAGTTATTTATTCGTCCCAGCCAGCTTGTCGCCAGGCTCCCCGTATTATATATATTAGGATTTATTTATTCGTCCTAGCCAGCTTGTCGCCAGGCTCCCCGTATTTTATATATTAGGATTTATTTATTCGTCCTAGCCAGCTTAACGACAGGCTCCCCGTATTATATATATTAGGATTTATTTATTCGTCCTAGCCAGCTTGTCGCCAGGCTCCCCGTATTATATATATTAGGATTTATTTATTCGTCCTAGCCAGCTTGTCGCCAGGCTCCCCCTATTATATATATTAGGATTTATTTATTCGTCCTAGCCAGCTTGTCGCCAGGCTCCCCGTATTTTCTGTCACTAACCAGATCTGTTTTCAGTCTCAATATAACTTTATAAAATTCATCATTATTTGAGGAATGCTTTTACGTCGTTGGCGGTGGCTAACCCGTCTGTAAACATTGGAGCATGTGTTTACGCGACCTTCGCATTCTTCGCCTGATGATCATCAGCATGACCTGCCGGAATTATTATCGTTTCGCGCAAGTGAGTACAGCGCGGAGTAAAATAAACAATTAGTAAAGATAAGAGCGGCACGCGTCCCGAGCCACAACACACGACAGACTAATACGAAAGGTGTCAACAACAAGTTGATGTATCCGAGCCGCGCGTGCGTGGCTGTGCCCAGATAACACCGCAGAGTTTACGCCGACCGACAAAGGAATGCCACAACTACACAATAAACACTCCTTGCAACATATGGAAGCGCTATTGGGGGGAGAGATAGTGATTAGGGATTGCAATTGCTGGATCCAGCATACAGCAATCCAGCTGGATCCAGCGCCTTTTTAAACATGCTGGATCCAGCATACATCTTGATCCAGCGATGCGGATCCGCAAGTATCAATTTCTATTGTTGAGTTTTGACGAGTGTTATTGAGTTTTGACGTTGGACCTCCCAAAAAAATCATAGATACATAAATCTCAACTTGCACCATGATGATAAACATTTCAATTTAGGGTTGATAAGAATTCATGGCTCCTGCACTGCCGAACACTGCATTGAATTAGTGTCGGAAAGGCTGAATATTTTCGGCTTAGTGATGGAAACCGATATCATTGGTATCACTACCGATGGCGCCTCCGTAATGGTAAAAGTTGGAAAACTTTTGCCTTGTTATCAACAATTATGCTACGCTCATGGTATCCAGTTGGCTGTGGTGGACGTGCTATACAAGAAGAAACCTCATAAGGAAGTAGAACAAGCCGCAACAGATGAAAGTGATGAATGCGAAGACGATGAAGACTTAGAGACAGAGATGAACGATGGCTTGGCAGTTACAGTAGAACGAACATTAGTGGACTCTGGTGAATTAATTCCACGATACAGCGCACTGCTCATGAAAGTACGCAAAGTTGTAAAAATTTTCAAAAAATCACCCACCAAAGATGATTTATTTTTGCAAAAATATGTTAAGGAAGATAAAGGTAAAGAACTAAGTCTGATTCTTGATTGCCGCACGAGATGGAACAGTTTGCTCAGCTCAGAGAAGGAGAACTTTAATAAACAAAAGCCAAGTGGTCAATTAGATTACGAAAAGATCCTGAAAAAAGAAATGAGCGTTTATGAGAGCGAAGGAATGCGAGGTGAACATTTATCAATGGTTTATGAGTATTTAATGACCTTAAAACCGACCAGTGTAGAGGCCGAAAGGGCATTCTCAGCAGCCGGCTACATATGCAGTTCTGTGCGAAGCAGGTTGGGTGATAAGACTATAGATAAAATTTGTTTTCTAAGGTCTTACTTTCAGAGAATTCAAAAAAAGAAGTAGTCTCTTATCGTCAGACTTTAAACTGCTTAATTATTAAGGATTAACGAGCGGAGAGAAGATTATTTCAAAGCTTTTTTTGTTTGATACAAAAATACTATTGAAAATTAAAATAGTGTTATTGTTACGGTCCTTTTTTAAAAGAATGTTAATTAAGTTAATTTTAAAAGAATTTGTGAGACTGATTGCTATTGATTAGCCGTCCTATCATTAAACATAAGCGTAATTAATAAGATAGTGCTTACTTAGAAACATTATCTTAAATGTTATATGAATATAAGGTTATATGTTTGTTATTTAATTTTATGTTGATTATTTTGATCTCAAATTATTAAAAAACCAAAGCAAATTAATATAAGATATCACCAAATGAGTGGAAGATTTCAAAGATTATCGTAAGAAGTACAAATTAATAAAAAAAGTCTTAAAAATGTCGTCTTTTTATTTTCGTTCCACGTTTTGCTGGATCCGCGCTGGATCCAGCTGGATTCAGGTCAATCCAGCAAAAATTCCGCTGGATTGAAAACGCCGCTGGATTGCAATCCCTAATAGTGATGAATTGATGATTAATCTGAACCCTACAGTAAGAAATACTCATATTAATAAACAGAATCTGCCAGCTGTGCGGCGGCCAGCTGGAAGCTTCAAACAACAAAATCCAACTATGGCGAGGGTACTCCCGCGCCGGAGAGGGGAGGACCTACTCCATGTTGGCACATATGTACAATTGTTTTGTGCATGAGCGTTTGAAGGTGTCCAGCAGCCGCTAGCGTGCCGGCGCGACCCGGCGGCCCCTATGCCGCAGGATGGGAATCATTGGCGCTCCCACTTGGATTATAACAGCCATGACGATTTTAACGAACACACCGTTGCCAGTTTTTAAAACCAAATTGTTGCTTTAAACGTCAAGGAAAGCAGAAATGGATTCGAAATTATATTTTGAGCTTTAAAAATTATAAAAACTGCCAAGTGCGAGTCCGATTCGCCTGCAAAAGGTTCCGAACGAATTTTGTAACATGTTATTTTAACAATATAGACTTCATATAGGTTTTCCTGCTATCTACATATACCTAGGTAAAGAACTACTTTTTGCATTTTTTGATAAAATTTCGTCCAACTTCTTGAATAACTTCAATACTGTTTTCCTGTTTCTTACGGATGTTCGGAACCCTAAAAAGCTATGAAAATCCATAAAAAAATAAATTCTTAAGACGTAATAGAAGCTGGGACGTTGCACTGGGACATAGCACTTATACACACGACAAAGTACGTAACAGGAGCGCCAACAGAAAGCTGTACCGTTTGTACGTATCATAAGCACCGCGGTTTCCTCAGTTTAATCACCGCTATATATAGCCGCAAGCTCACTGCTACCAGTGGGCAGCGCTACCACTGTAGGAAGTCAGTCTTGTTTAAACAATCAACTATTTGTAGGGCAGCGCTCATTTCACTACGCTACCAAACGCCATAACAATTGTTTTAACTACGTGGAAAATTTCTACATAAAATATGCTCGGTAGGACCACACGCAATTTCAATTATTATAAAATGGCGGACGAGCATAAAGCAGTAAGTGTTCTCTCACGCGGCACGCGGCACGCCTCGTCTATGAACGCAGCGACGAGCGACTGGAACTGCTTCTACGAGTGAGGTCCCTTAGTTGGTTATCTGGTGGCGAGGAAATGACATATGTGGTCGGTGATTGAGGGGTAGGCGGCGCAGGCGGCGCAGGCGGCGCAGGCGGCCGGGCTCGTCGGCAGTGCGCGCGCAATTACTTCTGACATTAGAGTGCGGGGCTTTCTCCGCGGTTCGAGCTGCGAGGGCTGCGACCACGATGCCCGGGAATTAACAAGAAAGCTGGAATCTTGCAAACATTGGGAACATAGTTTAATTTTCAGCGCTACATTAGAAAGGTTTAGGAAGTTAAATAAAGGTAAACAAGATGTCTTTTTATTTTAATCTTTTTAGGGTTCCTTACCTCAAAAGGAAAAAAAAGGAACCCTTACAGGATCACTTTGTTGTTCGTCCGTCTGTCAAGACCCTTCATCTCGGGAACGCGTGGAGTAATCGAGTTGAAAACTAGCGACCCACCCTGGCTTCGCACGAGTGCAAATTATATACTAAAACCTTCCTCGAGAACCTATTATCTATTAAAAAAACCCGCATCAAAATCCGTTGCGTAGTTTTAAAGATCTAAGCATACATTGGGACATACAGACAGCGGAAGCGACTTTGTTTTATACTATGTAGTGAAGAACCATATACTCAGGTCTACATTCCCTTGAAGCTGTGAAAAAACAAACTTCTAAGTTAACGTAAAAATAAATACGGCCGTATATGCCGCAAAAAACGTACATTTCGACACTCAAGGAAATCACAATTTATAGGGTATTTTCCGTTGAGAACTATGAAATTTGGCAAGTAATACCGTCTTATATTACAAGTACAGGGAAAAATCTGAAAACTATACATTGAAAGTAAAATCATAAAAATATAGTCTTTATTTACTTTTCTACTTCTTCTAAAACGTTAAAAAGAATCAAGTTAAGTAGAGCCAAATCACGGTAATAATTAGTGGCCAATGTTCATCATGCAATGTGACGCAAGTTGATGCTAATCCCATATACCTACAATCCGAGAACGAGTTTCGTGCACTCGATATATTCGCGTCAATATCAGCGATTATGTAAATCGACGCGATAACACTTGTATTCGACGATTGTGATTACACCTAATTCGGGTTGAGTACGATTATGGTACGAGGTGCTTTGAAAACCGTAGTTTTAGGAACATGGGTAGTTGACAGAAACCGCCGATGGAAACCAGGACACTAAGGAGCCGTCTCCACGAGCGAGAGAATCGCGGCGATATTATCGTCGTGCCACGTATTTCTGTAACAACTCTAAGAACGTGTCTCCACACGGCGATAGTATCGCAGCGATTCGATGTATGACAAAACGTCAACTCGCCCGTCGCCGCGATTCTCTAGCTCGTGGAGACGGTCCCTAAGCTGTCACAAGTGTGATGCGCATCTGTTGAGCTCAGCTACGCAGCGCAGTAGTATCGTATTGAACGCGATATTGAATCGCTGGACACAATACAATCGTCTGAATGGGCCGCGCGGTCCCGGTGCACTGCCCGCTCCACAGCCCGCATGCCGCCGTGTGTCGCCGTGTGTCGCGCACGCGTTTGTAGCGACACGTATCGGGGACGAGCGTCAAGCGTTATGATCTTAACAATGTCAGTAGTTCAGTACACATTAAACTCTACAAATACATTCGCCATCCCCGAATGGAACCCCAGGTTTGGTCAGTGATGTAATAATAGGTACTGCTACTGAACGATGACGACATCAATTTGCAACGCGATAGGGAACTATTGTAATTAGGAAGTTTTCCAATTTTGCGCCAAAAAATTGAGTTAGTAGTGTTTAAATATTTTTACGCACACCTCAAATTGATTACCTGTTCCTTTTCACGGTTAAGTTTAGAATAACTGTACCTACGAGTTTAATTTTCTTTTTAGGCAAGTGATGAGAAGCCACGACGTCGGGGGCGTTGGTAGATGCAATTATGAAGGACGCAATTATTTGCAAAATGGTAAAAACTTCTACCAGTAATTACAATGGTGATTGATTGCAAGTCTATATTTATAGCAATAGTTATAAGATTCCGTGTCAATCTGTCAGTGTCCATTGTGTAGCATAATGAAGCCGAAGACAATCAATAACGCGCTCACCGCGGACATGCCGACGCCGAGTCGTTACATTACACACAGAGCTTTCTAAAGCTGCAGCGCGCGCCGTCCACCGCGCGCCGCGCCCCGCCCGCCCGCTGCTCGAGTGGACGCAGCCAGCAAAGGATATTAAAGAGTAGAAAGCGAAATACAAGCACGTGTAAGATGCAATCTAAGTTGCGAACTTACATTACTTTGGCGTCGCCTTTGTCTGCACTTGTTTTAATGATGATAAATTGTGTTTTTTGCTCAAAGCTTCCCAGTGGGGGGCAACACCATTTCATAAGGTATCATTAGTCTTCTCATGATTTTAGAAAACAGGTGCATATCCTTTCTTATGCCGAAGCTTTAATTTTCAAATATATCTCAACATTACATGAAGGGGCTTATCGCGACAATAAAAACTACAGTCGTGGGTCAATGTCATCATGGCCCTTTATAAAATAAAAACCAAAAGAATAAAAACTAACACGTGGGGGAGTCGTTGGGGACTGCCGATAGAAGTGAAAACTAATTAACTTGTGAATTGTGCAATATAGCTCATGGGAAGCGTGTGGTGACGATGTCGCGACGCGAGTTTCACACTTTTTGATCGCCCAAAAAGTGCTCAAAGCGCCTAAAGAAGTTTTCACTCCAAAAATCTCGATAGCGTTCACTTTCTGTGGATCTTGTGTTTTTAAGATACAGATTGAGAACCTATCGGCGAAGACAATCACCAGCCCATAATCAAATGAGGGAACGCAAATAAAACAAAGCAACGCGAGCTCACGCGGCTGCCCGGCTGGCGTAGAAAGTACACGATATTACGTAGAGAGCATCTGCATGTCCAGTGATGGTCACGATTCGTTGTCATCACTGAATGTTGCGGCTAATGCTCTGATGTAAGGCCGCGCTACACCCAGAGAGTTAAGCGGCCTCTAATGATGCACTTATACAAAGTCTATGCAGGGTCATCTTGGTCTTTGGGCAATGTTGGGAAAGCGAAATTATTCTTCTTCCACCTGGCGTTAATCCCGGCTATTGCCAGGGTCCGCCTTCCTACTTAGCTTCCTCCACTTTGCCCGAACTTGAACATCCTTCTCAGTCAGGCCATTGGCTCTCATGGCGGACTTGACGACGTCCAGCCAGCGCTTGCCAGGGCGACCACGGGACCTAGCCCCAAGAACAGCCATATTCATGCATCTCCGACCAACGTACCCCATAGGGCGGCGTATGATGTGGCCATACCATCACAGACGACACTCTTGCAGTTTTTCCCCCACGTCACGGACACCAAGACTACCTCGGATATAAGAGTTGCGTATGCGATCGGATCGTGTTACGCCACTCATCCATCTCAGCATCTTCATCTCCGTGACGCGAAGCTTCTGGGTGTGTCTGCTTAGTGCTGGCCAACACTCGCCCCCGTATAGTAGGACAGGCCGTATGAAGCATTTATATATCTACCCCTTGAGCTTCGGAGGCATTTTGCGGTCGCATACAACGCCCGTTACTTCGCGCCACTTCGCCCAAGCCGCGCCTCGTGCTGGGACATCGTCGTCCACGTTGCCAGACTCGTACAGCACGATCCAAGGTACCTGAACGTATCGGACTTTCTGATCAGGTCCGGACCTATTCGGATGGTGTTTGAATCCGTGCTGCCACAGGACATGTACTCAGTCTTCGCCACATTTAGTCTCAGACCACCGTTATCAAGCGTGTCCTTCCAAATGTTGACTTTGCGCTCAAGATGGGCTTTGTTCTGATTAACGAGGGCGATGTCATCGGCATACATCATTAGCCATGGAGGCTGATCTTGGATGTTTGCCGTAATTACATCGAGCACTACGTTAAACAAGAACGGGCTAAGAGCCGAGCCTTGGTGAACGCCAACAGATATTTGGAAGCCATTCGATTCGCCAACAGCGGTCTGGGCAGAGGACACGGAATCGCGGTACATGTCTCTGATAATGTCAATATAGGCCTCGGGAACGCTCTTGAAGCGCAGTGCCCACCAGATGGACTGCCGAGGTACACAGTCGAAGGCCTTCTGCAGGTCTAAAAAGGCCATATGCAAAGCTCTCCTTCTCTCTCTGTAAGCCTCAGCCAGATTCCGAAAGGCGAACACTGCGTCCATGGTGCTGTTACCCGCCCGGAAGCCATATTGACACTCAGAGACAGTACACTCGCTACAGAGCCGTGTGTCAATGATGCGCTCGAGGAGCTTCATGGTGTCGCACATGATCTTGATACCGCGGTAGCTACTACAATCCTGTACGCTACCTTTGCCTTTCTAAACAGGGATAATCAGGCTAAATCGCCACTGGTTCGGCATTTCCTTGGTGATCAGGATGCGGTTAAAAATATCCGACAGAAGGTCCATACCATGTGGGCCCATCGCCTTCTAGTGATGGGTCGTTGAAGGTTTTTCCGTCAACGAAACGTTAACGTTGAATTGCGTTTGTCAACTAGTTGATCAACTAGTTAATTTCGTCAACGAGTTAACGTGTTATGATCGTCAACTTGCATAAACGATAAACGGCTTTAACGCTCTTATTAACGTATGCTGTTGTAATGTTAATTTACGAACAATTTGATGCAGTTTTCCTTAACAAAAGATTTATAAGAAATCTTTTCTTTACATATATTACGAGTACATCTAGCTTTCCCACTATCATCTTTCTCAAAATGAAAGATGATAGATACAATTTACGTACGTTGAAAATAACAAAACGTTGGGTTCATTTTCTCGTTTCGTCAAACGAGTTGAATTCATAAACGTCGTTGTCTCGTAACTCGTTGACGAATTCAACGAGTTGATTTGTACACGGTCAACGTTAATCCCGTTGAAGAGACATCAACGTTGATTCAACTAGTTCGTTGATTCAACGCCCATCACTAATATATATCTCATTTATAAACAAGGCATCGTTCCGAGCGCGCGGCTCCATGGCCTTCCATACTTCAATTGGCACATTGTCAGGTCCAACCGCTTTCCGGTTCTTCATGTGGCGAAGAGCAATGCGGGTATCGTCGGGGGAAATAGGGGAAATAAGTCCAAGGTTAGGAGGCGGTTCGGGAGGAAGGTTATGGGGATGCTGTTTGTTAGACAGCTCGCGAAGACGCGAAGTATGTACACCATCTCTCCTTAACAGAGGGGGCATCGTAGAGCAGCTTACCCTGGGCGTCCCTTACACAGAGACATTTGCTAATGTCCCGTGTAGCTTTCTCCCGGGCACGCGCCAGCTTAAAAATAAGCTTTTGCCCCTCCGCAGTTTCCAGCTTGTCGTATAAGGGCGCCAGACTTTTGCTGCGGGCTCTGGCTACAGCTTTTTTGCAAGCGCGCTTAACCGCTCCATATGCCTCCCTGTCATCCGGAGAGTTGGACCCTTGCCACTGTTTAAATAAACACTTCTTCTTCCGAGTCGCCTCCTGCACCCCGTCATCCCACCACCACGTCTCCATGTTTATGGTACGGCCACCATGAGAAGTGCCAAGGACGCGCTTACCCGCATCGGTGATTGCTGAATGGATCCTACTCCAGATCTCTTGAGCGGACTCATGCGGAGCACTGATATCGAGATGCTCGACCTCCGCGATGAAGTCCGACTGCCTAGGACCATTAAGCAACCACCACTTAGTGCGGGGTTTGCGTTTCTCGATCACTCTCTTCTTCGGTACAACCGCAAAGTCCAGGACAAGGAGGCGGTGTTGAGCCGTTAGGCTTTCGCCTGGGATGACTTTGCAGTTGGTAACCTTGCCAATGTGGCACCGTCGCACCAGCAGGTAATCTATTTGGGTTGAGTAGGCACCACTACGGTACGTAATAAGATGGCTTCTTCTGAAAGAATGTGTTCGCTATGGCTAGGTCAGACACAGCGCAGGTGCTGAGTATATTGACTCCCTCTGCATTTAGCTGGCCATAACCAAAACCACCGTGAACACGTCCGTACTTTCCAGCAAACTGACCTACGTGACCGTTGAGATCCCCCCCAACCAAAACAACTTCGGAATTCGGAATAGCGCGTAATACGTCCTCGAACTCATCCTAGAAGGCCTCCTTTTCAGACTCACAGCAACCAGTTTGAGGAGCATAGGCGCTGATTAGGTTCGTTACCGACCCTTCGATCAGCACCCTAACTCGCATCAACCGGTCGCTGCATCGGTCTACTTCAAGTAGTCCATCCTGACAGCACCACGGCCACTTCGCCCCTGCCCGTTGGTGATCCGGTGTACACTAGCCGGTACCCCTGCCCGATGTCACGTGACTTATTTCCCTTCCAACGCGTCTCCTGAACGAAGGCACACTAGACCGGACGCTTCGCAAGTACGTCCGCGAGTTCTCGGCAACGTCCGGTTAGGGAGCCAATGTTCCAGGTGGCAAAGCGGAACTTCTTCTTGGGTACTATCCTCTTTAGCCGTGCCCGTACTTGACACGGTAGTCCTAGCCCACTTATCGCAGGTTTAGGGCGATGTGCCTGCGCGTCGTTGTGCGGCGACGCCCTAGACCGAGTACCCTTACCTAAGTTGTTCCTGTCCATATACATAAATGACTGAAGTTGGTTTTACGTGTGGCGACCAGCCGTCTGACCCCCACAACCCTACGAGAGGGAAACCAGGTTCGCCAGAGCCTCGTCTGTTGGACAGCAGGGTGCACCGCTAGCAGGTGAGGTTGGCTTGGGTCTTTAAGATGGTAACGGACCCCGTACACCCCATCCCCGGAAAGGGAAATTATTAATTATCAATAAATAACTATGTATTCATCAATCTATCTGAGCTGAAGAGTTTATTTGTTTGTTTGTTTGTTTGCTTGAACGCGCTAATCTCAGGAGCTAGTGGTCCGATTTGGAAAATTATTTCAGTGTTAGATAGCCCATTTATTGAGGAAGGCTAGAATATCATCACGCTAAGACCAATAGTAACGGAGCAGGAGCAGACGAAGTTGCGCGGGTCAACTAGTAATAAATAAACTTCTACGGCGTGCTTTTAACGGGGACTACCGGTTGACCTAAATGATGCTCTAACCGCGCGCTCACCGCCTTTTATAAAAAAAAAATTGAGACAAAAGTCGTAGGAAATTTAATCCTCTACAATATTGATAATATAATTGAAACAAATAGCGAAACACCCATAGGAAACGGGATATTTGCAGAAATATGTAAAAAAAAAACATTTTTTTTTTTACATTTGACCTTGGAATATTTTCGCGGATACTCTACGATATGTAGGTTTTGAGACAAGTTTTAGGATGTCAAAATGGAGGTTTATACAAGTTTATAGCTGACTATCTCTCATTCCGAGGCGAAACCCTTAATATTCCAGGACTATAAATGGATTGGGGATAAAGATAATGCCAGTTGCAAGATTTGCCCCACACATCTACTAAATAACTTACTAACAAGGCAAGTTAAATAACAGCTTGTGGAAAAAGCATAGAGAATATGGGAAAAAGGAACCAACCCTATGAACAATGATCTTTTCGTAAGAAAAACCTTTTAAAAATCTATAGCATGCCAACTTTTTTTTTACCCAACTGCGCCAGAAGGAGGGTTATTTTGTTTTGAGGCCACGACCTCAACAAAAACTCACCCCTGCCACAAACGTTGTCACTTGGTGTCACTTGGTAGTCGTGGACTCGTGGTATGCGGAGTACTCAAGTTATTATTTCTTTACTAAGGCTTGCACAGTTGCATGGCACCGTTGGAATGTGGTCATCAGACATTATAAGGACAGAACAGCTGTACAGTGATTCATGTTAAGAATAGGTCACAGCTGTGTGTTACCAAATTCTGGAGCAAACGATCTTTGACTCGAACCATTTGTACTCTATGAGTTTGTTGGTATGACCGTATGACGCATAGCCCCGCTCTTACCCACTAGAGTACTTCAAGATTATCCTTTCAGAAAAGTACATTTCGTTTAAGATATTTATACATGTAAAGTACGTTTCTAGTTCAATTGTCAATAGGCGAAACAATTTTCCTCGTTGTTTGAACTTACGCCGAAGACATGCTACACCTTGAACAAATGCTAACTGCGTTCACCTTGACATGACGTCTTACCTGAAAATAAACAAACAGTTTTATGAATACAAATACACTCGTAGGTCTGTACAGTACAAATGACCTTAGCTTTATGTTTGAGGATAATAATAGATGTAACCGATGTACCAAACGTCAGAATTTTAAACTGTAAGGATAGCGATGCTCATACTAGGAGCTTCGCTATCCTTTAAAGTTTATCGTTATGTAGCTTAACTAAATTCTCATAATTGATACCAAGGGAAAAGCCAGCACTACGGCTTTTTTAATGTCCTAGGCACAAGTTATAACGGCCGATGGCGCCCCTTCGTCTACCAAGAAGCACCGCTATCAGAACCAGAAGACGCAAGCAATAATATCTACGACGTGACTATGAGAGTCACAGTGCCCTTGTGACTGAACCTGAACTGACACTGCCCTGCCTGAACTGACACTGACACTGATATCTGTGCAGTGTCAGTTCAGGCACACTGTAGCTCAGCACAGTATGATTTGATATTGTTTACAGTGCCGCTCAACGGTACCGAAGCAGCTTGCATTCAAATACCAGTGACGGATTGTTTTGAGTCGATAGTAAGGTATTGTTGATTATGGGGAACAGCAATGCGTAATTATTACGTACATTGGATTTTCATAAACATGCTCTTAGAATTATATCAATAGAAATTCCAGATGGATTATAATTTTTGTGAGATCTTGAACAAATTTAAAGAATCCCATTGTGAAACAATGGGATTCTTTAAATTTTCAAGCATATTCTCTTTCCAGTCTGTTTATGTCATTGTTTACTACTGAAATCAAATCAAATCAAATGTATTCAAGTTATATTGTAAGTACAGTAAATACGTTTCTGCTAAAAATATATGTGGATTCTTCGCTACCAAAGCGTACGATACCTCAGGGCACGCAAGCAAAACAAAAATAATCGAATACGTCAGCGCACAATAAGTGATCGGAAGTGGTTTCCGTAACGTTACATTCAGACGAATGAGAGAGTGCGTATGCGCGCACGCACAAAGCGTCGCAGCGGAGCGGCGCTATCGCAGATCTGCACCGGATAGCGTCCGTGAGCCTGGGTGGGTGGACACTGGACACCATTACGTTGCGCAACACCACAACACAAATAATTAAGTAATACAAGTAGAGCATGACGTGTGACCATATTTATGTGGTTATGTGAGTGACACAAAGAATACAAAAATAAAACAAAATAGCAGTTCGAAAGAACTCTCGTATCTTTGCACCTTAACAGGAGAGAAATCGTTTCAGACATACATAATACGTCATTCCCATATAAGTATAATTAAGCCTTACTAGCGACGTCACGCGGATTTACCCGCGCAGTTCCCGTTCCCGTGGGAGTGCGGGTATAAAATATAACCTACTAGCTTCTGCCAGCGGCTTCACCCGTGTGGTCCCCAGGGAGTACGGGGGTTACAGTAGCCTAACGTCCTTTCTCAGGCTCTAGATTATCTCTGTACCAAATTTCATTTAAATCGCTTTAGTAGTTTTGGCGTGAAAGCGCGTCAGACAGACAGAATTACATTCGCATTTAGTATGGATTCATCACTAGCACTTCGCCCGCGACATCGACCGCGCTGCAATTTTGTTAAGGATCCCTAATTTTTTTTAGTAATAAATATTGCCTATTTTACTCACAAATAATGTAGCTTTATAATGATGAAAGAATTTTTAAAATCGGTCTAGTAGTTTTTGAGTTAAATCGGAACAAACAAAAAACCAAATCTTTATAATATTATACATATAAGTAGTTAAGATGATAATTTACAATTTTATATGAAGTTCCACGTTACCGAAGCAAAGCCCATCGCCATCGGTAGTAAAATACCCATAAAAGCATCCATGATTATTGATTATTGATTACTGTTCCGAGAACAGTTAACATTATGGTCCAGCGCATGCTTCGTTACCATACGCTGATGACAACAATGTAATAGTGTGCGGTGACGTCATCCATGTTTGTTGCCAAACAGCGTGTGTGGCACAACAGTCGGTCGGCACACTGTTCCATTCATTACTAATGTAAACAATGCTCCTGTAGCCGTTGTGCTACGTTGGCAAAAACATTGTCACCTTGTGCACACTCGCTCGCTGAGGTCGAGGTCTTCAGTCTCGTGATCTCGTCACCTCTACACTAATGGCAGAACATGAACTAACTAATACTCGAGTCATTTAATAAAAACAAAACTAATGTATCGCCGCGCCCGCGCCGCCGCGCCGCCGCCGCCGCCGTGCAGAACGGAGAACAATGTCGTAAGCGGCAGCAGGAAAATGATGAGGAATAATGAATTGTGGAAATATACGAGTACGTAACACTCAAGGAAAACCACACAATGATTATACATCATAATTTGAATGTTAAGAGTCAAGATAACTAACAGGGAAAATATAAACGTAACAAAATGTTGTACAATTCGATCTTCCTGCAAAGGTCTGAAGGATTCCCCGCCACGACAAACTTACGAGACGTCGACTCCGCGGGTTTCCAACATTTAACTTCAATATAAACTTCGTTCGTCTGCACTTGTTTTCTTGTATTTAAGTCAGCGTGTTCTCCTTCTGTGACGAGTCTCTCGAGTTCAAAAGCGATGTTCCTGTGGTGGCAAGACCGGGGGCCAGTGCCGGGCTCCCTGAACATGAGTGAGCTGCGAGTGCAACCACATCGACACACTTAATTCGCGGCGGCGCGGCGCCGACAAAAGAAGCCACGGGCCATTGATCGCCGCCCGCACAATGGAACATCAAATGGGCCGATCACACCGATTCACGGCAACATACGATAACATTTCGGTTAAATGCCTTCCAATGTCCGGAACATGTCATAATGTTCAATCATCGAAGTTAAACGCCCCAAATGTAATTAAAGGGAAAACGTCGCACATAGTATATTCGCCTGTCGTGAGATCATTTAGTGTGAACAAGTAGCTTTGCTTCTAGTACGCACACATCACTACATGCTCTGCTTACACACCGCCTGTAAAGACCGCAAGAAGGTGGACTGGTCTTCATATTCAAATTCTCTTCCACGAGAAAAATACGCAGCGACCTCTTGTTGAAAATCTGGAAAACTCGGAGAAATCAGCAGTAACACTTAGCCACATCTATAAATGTAACAGATTCTAGACTACATACTTACATAGTTATAATAAATGTCGGACAACTTACTGTCGCATCCTGGATCTCAGATCTCATTTTTATATTACTGAGAACTGCAAACGAGACCTGAGATTGGACATCACGATAAACTAATGGTTTCGCGAAAAAGATGTAAAGCCCGGGAGAAACCTAGGTCAGGCGGGTTAGATACTCGTAACATCAAAGATTAATTGAAAAGAGTAACTATGGAGTTTCTTGTCCATTCTTCTCCATAAGAATCTACCTTTCCGAATGGACAGTAGAGTCACTTCAGAACTTTTAAATATTTGAAATGTGAATGACGTTCAAAAGTGCCGTTTAATGGCCTAATTGGAATAAACGTTTTGACTTTGACTTTGACTTTGAGAGAACTAACACCTGCCGCAATATTTTGTAAAATCTTTACCATTCGCAAGGAGTTCCTCGAGTTGCGTCTAGAGAGTAGAGACCCTCGTTTACGGAACCTGACTGCAGTTTGACATGCACGTTCTACTTCTGAACTGAATTGACGTGTAATTTTTGTTAAGCTTTAGAATGTTTATGACGCTGTGAATGATTCACGAAAAATTAACACTGTAGACATGAGTTTGAAGTAAACCAATCATCTTCCTGCCCTTCATCTGCCTAGCCTTTTCCCAACTACATTAGGGTCGGCTTCCAGTCAAGCCGGATTTAGCTGAATACCAGTATTTTACGAGGAGCGGCTGCCTACCAGATCTCCACAACCCATTAACTGGGTAACACGGTAAGACAGATTTACTGGCTTCTGACTATCCATAACGACTGCCAAAGATTTACAAATGACAGCCGGGACCAACGGCTTAACGTGCTTTCCTACGCACGGAGGAAACTCGGTATGTTAAGATGGTCACCCATCCACAGAGCAACCTTGGCAAGCGTTGCTCAACCTTGAAGATCGACCCGTGCAGCTGTTATTATCTAGCCACGATCTCCTCCGCTCTCGAAAAATAGACACTGTAGACATGAGTTTGAATGTAAAGCAATCATCTTCCTGCCCTTATCCCATGTTATTAGGGGTCGGCGCAACACGTTTCATTCTTCCATTCTGTTCTATTAGTCGTCACTCTGTCACTAACTCCCTTTTCTTTCATATCGCTCCTCACACAATCCATCCATATTCATTCAAATTATGCGTTTCATCCCTCCCCTTACATTTGAATGTAAAGCAATATGAAGAAATAATAAGTTGGTTGAAGCTGGCGATACGTCTGTATGTCTGTATGCATAGCGCGGAGCAGCGCGCGCCGCCGCGCCGTAACGGTGATCGGAAATAGACTCGCGATGGAAAAATAACAGCAACCGATCAAAACCCACATTGAGCAGTTCGCACGACACGCGACGCACTGATGTACAGAACTACAGACGGCTGAAAGACTCGTGCACAAATATAATCTAGTTTCATTCAAGGGCGTTTGTGTGCGAAGATTGAAGTGCGCCATCACGATGCACGATCAATGCCTGATCGTGGTCGTTGGAAGATGCTCATAAAAACGTATTAAGATCACAGGTACTAGCTATAATAAAATTATAAATGCTAATGTTGTAGCGGAATCGCTCTGCCATGAACAGACTTAAAGTGTATATTTAGTTTTGTATTTATAAAAAGAGTATTCTTGTTAGGTAAGGGGACATCCACATCCTAGGCCCTGATGTCGATGCACACTCTTCTACATCATAAAGCAACTAAAAACTGGGCAGCGCCCGAAGTAATTGCTGTAGCATGCGATGCTAACATTAGCCGCCACACACGACCTTTGACTGTGCTACCCGTACGTGCATGGACTTTACTGCTCACGACAGTTGGCCGCACACTCGCACACCGCACAGGCACCTTATCGAACGTGGCGAAACACTGCAGATAGGTTTGCCAGGTCTTCAAACCGAAAAACCGGATAAACCAGCCAGTTTAGCCGGACATTTAGGTAAAAAGGCCGGATACCCTTAATATGTATTTTAGTCTCGCGTCTCGATTTTTTTTTTTAGTAAAATAAGGCTTTTTATCATTTACTTCAAAATTTACCTTAAATTCTAATAAAACAACAATAAAATTGAATGAATCAGTCCTCTTATTGTTAATCATTAAATATTCATAACTAGGTAGGTATATTAATTTCTATAATTGACATAATTGAGAAAAATGCTCTAATTCAAAAAGCCCAACAAAAGCCGGACAGGTCGGACACGCAACCAAAAAGCCTGACTGTGTCCGGCTTTATCCGGACGCCTGGCAACGCTAACTGCAGCTGCCTTGAGCTGCCGTCTATTTGCGCAGATCTTATCTCTGCAGAAAGTAAATGTACGATCACAGATTTTAATCTCCTGATAATGTACAGTGACAGGGCAAACCTCGAAGATTTATTTTACAAGATGTTGTAAATAAATATAATAAAAAAATACGCTGTCAAGGGGTAAACGATAAATAAGTGAAAAATAAAAACTTTTTTACAAAAAAGTTTTTTACATTTTAGTTGCGATGTGATGTCGACTAAATTGACATTCATTTCTCCAGGACCCCATCGTCAGATCCTGACCTGATGATCATGGGACCACCTGGGATGTCCACCCTTTCAAAAAAATGAAGAAGAATTTTCCAAATCGGTCCAGGCACAGAGCAATCCAGGCATCTTCGAGTAATCGGGGAACATACGAGTACTTAAAAAAACATGTTCCGACGAATTGAGAACCTCCAGGAGGTTTGATGTCGGTTAATAAATAATTTATCGGGACAAAAACAGTTTACACAGAAAAATGAAACCCTGACTCCTGAGCTACGTAGAGCACCTGTATTTCAGCCCAGGAGCACAAGGTACAATTTAGCACGTAAAAATAAAAATACTAATAAAAATAAGGATCATAGACCATAATATGGATACAGGTAATTTGTACCAGAAGAAGGGTGTTAAGCACATGTGATGCGGTGCGGCCGGCGCGGGCGGCGCGGGCGGCGGCTGATGTCACCGCTCGGCGCTCGCTGATAGCGCGGCCGCTATTAATGCCAAGGGCAATCGCGTCACCGCAGCCACTATGTCACACACGCAGACACGCTACATAGCTCTCTCCGTAGCGCCGCTACGACGGCGACGCGGTGCGCGTGCGGAGGACCCACTGCTACGGGCTACAGGCGCAGACCGGAGGGCTACGGCTATGCCACGTAGCAGTCCACGCAGATGTTCAATTTGGAAAAATACATTACATCCAGGGATGTTACGCATGTTCGCATACGCATTCGCATAAGCGAATGATTCGCATCACCTCATACACTCGCATTCAAATGTTTAGCGAATGCGAGTGTATGCAGGTCGAGACAAGTAGGAGTGGGCGGAGCTTAGCGGGTCATCATCGCGTGCTTGTTACTTTGAGTTTGTTTCCAGTTGTCACTTGTCGATCAATATATAGTTATAAATAATTTGCCCCTTCTGAACATTCGCATTCACATTCGCCTTTGAAATACTCGTTTTTGCATTCGCGAATGTCTAAAATATGACATTCGTATCGTAACATCCCTCATATACATCTAATGACCTAGTAGGTATTCAGAGACAGTCTATTAGCGTTAAATTGCATCAAATTTCAATACATGACTCGTAACTTCAAGTCTTGTTCGGCAAAGGCCTCGGTCACCACTTGCGCGGAATGGGCCTGCTGTTCATACCATTATGTCGATCGACTTCAAGAAATTATTTTTTATTTTCTGTTTAAATCAGTAGTGGTTGACCTCTGATTAATTTTATCGGCCACAAGCGTGCCCGCAGCTCTTAAGAACACAATTAAATTAATATATCGTAGGGTGCGGGACCAGCGGGACCTACTTCATTAATTCTTTTGCCCTTATTGGTCTACTGAGAAATAAGCATCTGTTATTCATCGCGATTATGCATAATTCCTACATAGTGGAAGATAAGGAGTTATCTAACACAAAGGTTAATTAAATAAACATGATGTTTATGTATCATGAAGACGCTCGTTAACCTGCAGGTACCTATGATACGTCCATAGTTCAATCAATCAGTACCTACGAGATAGAATCTCAAGAGTAATCCCGAATTCCCGATATTGTCAAGAAGAAAGTGAACAACTAGGTACAATGTTTTCTAGTGACTCCCAGTACATGAAATACAGAAAGCAGTAGGAAGCGATCTAATTACATCGAAACCATTACGAGAACACAAGAATGTTGTGACTGCTCAACACTACGAACACTACGCGCAGTCTGTACATGTAAACCATCCTACCAAAACTGTACCACATGTGTTCCGACCTCAAGCAAATTACATTAAATCGCCATTTTATGGTTTGATTACCAAAACCAGATTACATAAAGCGCATACCTGCGATATACAGCACACATCTGTTTCACGCGCAGATTTACTACGAGAATCGTTCGCGTTATAATTTACGAGCATCCGGACAAATAAAATAAACGCAAGAATTGGCTCACACAGCACACACAGCACACTGTATAGTTGAACATGTTTCAAATGTCCTTCTCTCTATGGGGGCGTGCGAGTGCGTGGAGCACCTCGCACACAACCTCGCGCATACAGTAGTCGAACTTATACGTGCCGTAAACAGTGCCATTACGATAACAATGAAGAAATGGATCAATGTCATTTGTGCTATAAAATATTTCATATTTACTTTACTACACGACATGTTAATATTACAACTTACAAGCGATGGTAATATTTTTATCACAGAACATAGAGACGAACGAAATGACAAACAAACAAATAAATAAATAAAAGAACAATATAATTGTACGCCGACTGAAAATAGCGAATGATGTGTCGACGTCGAGGTCAATGGGTGTTTGGTTAAAAACAACATGGAAGTACACAGGCCGGCGACAAAACAACATGGAAGTACACAGGTCGGCAACAAAACAACATGGAAGTACACAGGCCGGCAACAAAACAACATGGAAGTACACAGGCCGGCGACAAAACAACATGGAAGTACACAGGCCGGCAACAAAACAATATGGAAGTACACAGGCCGGCAACAAAACAACATGGAAGTACACAGGCCGGCAACAAAACGAACACGATGTTGAGACAGATTGAGCAGACGCGCGACGTGTCGCCACTCGACAGGCGTCGCACGTTGCGCGTTGCTCACTGGAATAACTGCGTTCCGGAATGACGACGACATGGGAGAATAGTTTGTTAAATAACTAGGCCTAAGATAAATAGAATATTCTTTGTTTACTAACAACCGGAGCTAGAGTTGTTTTGCATTGTGATTTAAATAAATCAAACAATAAAGTATTTATAAAATAGCTGGTAAAATGCAGGAAATGCACGGATGAAAGCACTTTACATATTTAGTATTGTACAACAAACAACAGCCTCGGTATAAATACGCATTACTTAGTAATGCCCAAGTAAATCCCCGATTTAATAATATTGTACTGAAAACTGTAACCCGAGCCTATCAACACAGGCGCGTGTTATGTTGTCCGTCGCTCCACATTATAACTACAGTGATCGAATTACTTTGGAACAAAACATAGTCGAATGTACATATTCGTGAGTGAAATAAAAGCAAAGCTGATTGTTCGCGCAGATGCGGCGCGGTGGCGGCAGAGGCGCGGCGGCGGCGCGGCGCGCGGCCTGTCGCAGGGTGAATGACCGAGGGGCGTTGCAGACGGACGACTGCACGCGATCATGCGGCAAAAATACCATACACCTAGCATTTATGCCATATTCAATGTCATTATTTTTATTGAGACTAGATGCTAACGGAAATCAGCAATATGTTAACCGTCTGATGAGACAAACTCATGGGAATAGAATGATACACGCGTTCTCGGCGGCGGCGGCGGCGCGGTCCGATGCGACATTTAATTATGGCCATTAGGAGTGACAGATGATCAGTAATGAGCACTAGCGAGTGATTGTGATTGATGATCTGGCAGCTTTCTAATTAGATAGCACGGGTAGCACCTAGAGCTAAACCGACCTTAATTAATGGCGAGCGGGGAGAAAGCCTACAGAAGACACCACATGCTCGTAGTTCCGAACGATTTTGCAAACTCATAAAGCAAACGCGATGAAAGTGTCAGAATGGAATTTGGTCGCACTTCTAATATTACCTGGCTTGTCTCTTCACATCTGAAATTTCTTCATCAAAATGAGGAATTTTCAACTACAACACACAGTCAACGTCACGATCTAAACTCACGAACTGTCCATCAAACCAAATTGTTTCTTGAACGTGTCTTCAATTTTCTTTTTTTTTTGGATTCACTCGTTTAGATAAGGTTCTCTAACTGACTATTTCTGCGGTACCGACGAACACTTGTAGCTATCTATCTCGAGTGTCTCATGATCTTGCAATGACGACCATAATGTAGGTGCCACAATACGAATGCTTTGGCTCTGCAAGTGATAGAACGGTTGCGTTCGGCTGCCCACTCGATTGAAGTGTTGGGTACTTACCGGATGTGTTCCAAGTGCGTTTCCGCACTGAAATGCGTCTGAATTATTAATAGTTTAGCAGTGCACGGGTGCACCTCAGCACCTGCCGCGAACTACGCGGACGTTGCTTCCGACCTAGCCTAGCCTGATTACTCGCCATATGCATAGCTTTGAAGATAGCATAGCATTGAAACAGACAGAACATGATCGGAAATCTCAGTGCGAAACGGGAAAACCGTAATCACGTCGGAATTTTCTTTCAACGTGACAGCAAGGGCCTTGTCACATTGAAACTTGAACCCGGAATTTGTGTACTTAAGAAAAAACAAAAGTTCATTTCATACAAAAGTTCGAGTCTTGCGGAAGCGGGATCAATACAGAAATGGAGCACAAACGTGACTAGAACTTCAGGATCCGCGTTACTCGCTGCTTGGGGTTATCGTGGAAATGTGTGAAGGACGCTCGTAGAATAGATCGTAGGTAGTCGGATTTCGCCAGAAAATTGTTTTGTTTCCGGGAAAATCAGGTTACTATTTAGTTTTCCGTTTTCCGGTGACTTAATAAGCTATGGCGATCATAGCTTACACTATAAATCAAGATTCACAAGAAGACAAGTCTCCTCTTAGACAGTGCTTTCTTAGCAACATTGTCAGAGAAGCAGCAGCAGGAGAAAATGTCGCACAAGGTTTCAGAGGCCACAGATTTGCATGTTCGAACTATACAATAGTTGCATGTACGTACGTGAGTCCGCGTAGGCTCGATTAACCAAAGCTGT
This sequence comes from Lacanobia oleracea, assembly GCA_950371165.1. Taxonomy (NCBI): domain Eukaryota; kingdom Metazoa; phylum Arthropoda; class Insecta; order Lepidoptera; family Noctuidae; genus Lacanobia; species Lacanobia oleracea. Next base: position 1,137,442 of record OX493408.1, read on the forward strand.
TCCTGTAATGTAATAAAGTAACGGTACGCAGTCGTAGCCGCGGGCACTCGCGGACACCGCTCGTCGGCGTCGAGTGTACATTGTGCATGCGTCGCGTACGAGCCGGGACGCGCTCCACAAGTTGAGCGGTGAGTCACGCTGGTAGCACCGCAAAAACCATCAACATGCACGCTTAACACGTTTCATATATCTTCAACAATCATCGCTAATAACTACAAGTTTAGTTCAAACACGATCTGAGCTGTCTTCCATACATCAACTGAAACATGCTTTTCAAAAGTACAACGTTCAATCAGGTGACACACGCCATTATCGTGTCCTTTGGAAGATAAATTAGCAAATGCTACAGCTGTTGTTAAACGTATCAATCACGTTCGCATACACAAATAACTGGATTACTACTACACGTAGGTAGTTATAAATATCCATATCTCTCAGATTAAAATAATTTTATCGTTTGTTATCAACGAAACATCATTATCTAGGAAAAAAAATGTATACAAACTGTGATATTACAACATTAGTGGAGCTGTACGAAATCATTTAGATAGGAGACTAGTGGCAGTGAACGCTTGGTATTCAATGCATTAGCCGCTAGAGCCGCTGACACTATCGGCCGTTCAGACAATTGCTCGAATGTAATAAATTTGACCCTATGGGATCCCCAATGTTGTCTGTAGTCTGTACTGAAAGCAGAACCTTTCGCCAGCATAGTATCGCCGACTATCGCTACATTAATCCTTGCGGGCACCGCGGCGACGCGAGAGTGTAGCGATGCTATCGCTGGCCCCGCGCTGGCTGCGCCGAGACGTCCTCCCTGCGCCGCAGTGTAGCACCCGCCTTCAATAAGTCGCCGACTTCATTATTTATTGGCCGCAGATCACATCTGATGTTACGTTCACAACGCCCCTTCCAAACTGAGAAAGCAATGATGTAAAATATAACCCAACGAAATACTACTAACGATACTTAGAATGATAGCATGATAAGATTACGTTTTATCAAAACAAACCGTTCGTTTCGATACTAATGCTAGTTAGAAAGTGTAGTGCGCTTAGACACTTTACTTCCTTTGTGTTTACGTGCAGTACCTACCTACTAATGACCCCATTACATTCAAGTAGCTAAGAGACTTGTATTTGGGAAGTAGAGTGAACAAAGAGCCGACACAGTGAGCACTGGAGCAAAAGAACAAAGCATGCGCTGGTGGGCCCCGCGCACGGGCGCGCCAGGCTGCTTGACCGAGCGGCGGCGCTAACGACCCTGCGCACGCCATCACACGCCATTAGCTACGGCGCGGCGTAACCTACATCCACGTGACGTTACACCACATAACAACACAGACACTTACGCGACGCAACTTTATTCCTTAGGGAGCCCTAAGGAATAAAGTTGCGCACACATGACTTATTCAGGAGAAATCTTGAAGACGCAGAGATTTATAACGTGAATCCTTTGCTGGGTGTGTACCGACTGCGGCATACAATCGTAGGTACATGGTGTGCATGTGATAGCGGTACCACAACGAGTTATGTAACGCGTCGAGCTTACAATGCAGTAATCATTTATCTCCCCGCCCGGCACACAGCGCACAGCGCGCACCGTGTCCACAACCACAACTCGCACACACACGCACACGGCGCGCGGCGGCGCTCAGCTGAACGCAAGTGACAGTGGTCCATAATGTTACATAACTGGTCCAATTGACCCGGATGACGCGGCCGCCGGGAACATGCTTAATACATAATGTTCACAGCTACACGTTATTGCTATTACTGTATTGTGCTGTGACTCACGGCTGCTTCAAGTTCCGCACACGTATGTTTTGCCTATGGGCTTAGCTCACCTCAACGTTTGTTGAAAGCATTGAAAGAGCTTGTGATAAATTAAACGTCAAGCGTGCTTTCTCATGCATGTTTCTGTTTCACTTGCTTCTCTCGTGAATAGAACGCGCCGCTCGCCGCTCTAATGATACAAGATAAATGGCAGCGTTTAAACAATTTCAAGAGAAATGTTTTACTGTTGGTAGTACTATAATGAACGTTTGTTTTGTTTAAACGAGCGGCAAACCGTTCTTTTCTGAAACCACAACAAGTTTTTAAAAATAGAAGGGAAAGGTCATCTGCGCCGGTTAGCAGAGTTCAACTTCAAACGGAGTTATCACGCAGCCGGCAGCGGCCTGCCACTGTGCGAGTGCCACATACAGCGGATTAACTTATGGACGGAAATAAGTTATCACAGCAGAACCCAGGGCTCGGGGCGGCACAGCTAGGGCTGCCGGGAGATCACCCACTACCACTAGTCTACAATCCAGACAGCCAGTGCAGAGCCTTGTTCGATCTGTCCCAATGGTGATACGGAGAATGTCTGTCACATGTTTGTACTTAAACAAACAAACAGAACTGATAAGTGATAAGGAATAAGGAAAAAACGCCCACAAATACTCAGGTGTGAGTGTGAGCAATGCTAGGCAGAGATTACATACACAGACATGGCTTGACTTAAAGAAACAAAACTACTGTAGAAGAGCACTAAATCTAGAACAATCGGTTCATGTAACCATGTACATTTGCGGAGCTATTTTAAGCTCATTCGCCATATACATAGTTAGCTGATACAGTCAGCCCTACGCGGGTCACATCTGCTCGAGTGGTGTGCGAGTCGGATCAAAGCAGGCCCGCGCCCAGACGCACATTCATCAATGTTGGCTCATACAGCTTACGATACTGACTAACATCATACAAGACTGAATAAAGAACCGTATACACGCAGAACAATAATCGAAGATTGTAAAACCTGTACATTGGAGTCTGTTCTTTCTTTGGCCAGTAGTTAATGAGCGTGCGAACTGTGATGTAATTCCAAGCCAAATGATTCATAATCTTGATCTTCCTACTGGCGTTCAGCCTGATGCTCAGTGAAGTTTTGTAATTAGGTTAATAGATTTCTTTCGTTACTTCATCTGATAAACTTCCTTCCCACTGCCACTAAAACTGCGCTGCCTTTTGCTGATGTCAGATATCTCGATCTCACTCAGGCAAAACTAGATACACTTGAGCGTCTTCAAAACCTTTGCATAAGATTTATATTTGACCTGCGCAAATATGATCACATTTCTGAATTTCGCACAAAGCTCAAGTGGCTTCCCATCCGTCTTCGCCGGGATTCTCATATTTTATTTCAGCTCTGCAGTATTCTGTTTAATCCTGCAACCCCTTCTTACCTTAAAGAACGTTTTAAGTTCCTTCATGACACACGTACGTATCTGAGGTCATCGGAAAACTTGAGACTAGAGATGCCGATGCATTCCACAGTTCCAGTTTTACGACAAATCTCTTACTGTTCATGCGGTGCGGTAATGGAATGCCTTGCCCGTGTCGGTAAGGCTCAATCTTTGACCACTTTTAAACTTTGGTAAAAAAAAAAACTACCTCACTCTTTAATCGTTATTACTAGAGCTCCTTGCTTCTGTTTCAAAATTATAACTGCATATATTTATCAATTATGTATTTGTATAAATTTGTATACATTTTTAAATAGTACACCTAAAACTACCTACAGCACTGTCTTTCCTTGTTCTCTTTTAAATCCATCCAAAGGTTGTCTTGTTCACCCTATGTTGTATTTTCCTCGTGTATCTTTTCTGTAACTTATTTGGTGTACATAATAAAGAGTATTCTATTCTATTCTGATAGGGTCGATACTGAGAAAAAATTGTTTTGGGAACCCGTCCACGACCATTATCTTCGATTATGGAGAGTAAGAGATCAAGTACCTACAGTGTTACCTAGCTAACTTGTAGCTGGATGGATGGCAGCTACGTACTCGTCGGGCCATAGCGGCGGCGGGGGCGGCGGGGGCGGCGGCGCACGCCACTGCTGCTGACGCACTCGTTAATACGAGTAGCAGCTTGAGCTCAGCGATAAGATTAACAGATTACTACTAGTGAGTGGTGTCATCTAAATTCGATCTGTCATGTAAAACAATGCCTTTTCGGTTCCCGAATTCACGGTTCAGTGCTTGGGTATCGCTTCCGGTAACTAAGAGACCGTACCAAACAACATAAGTTTACACATCATTTCGCAATGTGACTATAGTTACAGTGCAGTGTTTAAAACCTTACTTCCTTTACTGCGCAAGTTAAGGAAGTAACGTTTTGATAACAAATGATCTTATCATGATTACCAGAGTAGTCTACAGCATTGCTTCGAAATCATAAATCTAAACCGGTCATAGTAATCGTTTTGTCTTAAATATTAGGCAAGCTTAGCGCAGTCATTAGCAGCTTAGTCATTTCCAAAAGTAGGTAATCATCGTATTGTTGTTAAAAACTAATTACAAGATCTAATTTACTGGTGTCAGTTACTTGTCAAAGTGCTGTCACGCTAGCAAATTAGTGATTACCCTGATGACATAATCCAGCAAAACAAGAGCTAAAATAACTGGTTCCAATCATTGTGTAATTTCCAATTAGTGAGCTACAAGAGGTTATTGTCCTATCCTGCTAGCCCATTTTCGATAGCGGCGACATCAAAAGGCCTATGCCGAGAAGCACATTTGCGCTCCAAGTACTGTGGTGTACACGACTACACGTAAATGTACGAACACTGATGAAGGCAGATATGAAGTTCTAGGAGCCGTGCGGGCCCGGGCCGGTTACGTAACACGCGCCAATTGAGACGGACGCCTGCGCTTATTAGCTGTTGTCCTTGAGGAGCACGCCTGCACGGAGCTACGTACCGACTGCCACCCAATACGGCACATTCACGGCGTGTGTCATGTCTAACTGGATAAATAGATGCCGATCCATTCATCCAGATAGACTTGCTCACATTCTTCTTCTTTTCGAGTAGATAGTTAACTACTTAGATTTTTTGGGCCCAGTAGGTGACTACGTTAATTGTAGCGTCGGTGGCATTCATTAAATCCCCCATAGTACAGGTGTACGGGCACTTGGAGCACTCCAAAGTGTGGCTCATGTTCTGAACAGGAGCACCGCACTCACATTGAGTATCCGACGGGTCTATGAATCATCATTTCGCTAGATTGTGTTTGCAGCGGCCAACCTAGTACGCAATCGGTTCAGTGCCTTCCAAATAGGCCACTGCAGATCACGTCCAGGTGGCAGATGTTCCTGGGGCTGCAAGTAGAAGGGTGGTGGGGGATGAGGTTGTTCCCACAGCTTGGTTCTCGCCTTAGGTGGACAGTCTTGGATGGCGTCTGTGCAACGAAGAAAACTCTTCCGGCTCTTTAGCCTACCCGGGACTATTGTGTGATCGTAAAGAGGATGTGGGAATCCAATTCTTGGTCCTTTTTTCAAGCTCGTAAGCGACATCCCTACGTACACATACAGATGTGATGTGTCCTCGTAATAAAACCCACGTTTTGTTTGGCACTGAAGTATTGGACTTCTGAATGATAATTTCCGAGCTAACGTCCACACTGGCCCACATAACATAGCTAATGAAGTAATGAAGCAAACACTCCGCTAATGTATCCATTAGCTGGGCACACACGTGACACACGGCTGGCCCCGTCTCTTGCAACTGCTACCTGCCTGGTACTTACGACTGTTACTATGCAAGAATATATTTTTGCAGATAGAACTGTACTGTAAGCACCAAAAGTTACAGCTACAGTAGTTAAAACTAAACCTTGTGAAGCTTGTGCGTACGGAGCGAGTGAGGCGAGTGGCAGCCGTGATCGAGAACAGGCGCCGCGCTGATGGATGAACATCAGATAATACACCACGCAAACCATCATTGTACTAATATACACGTATTTGCGGGCAAAGAGTGCCACAAATGTGATTTGTACTTTTAACAAAATCAGCTAGATCATTGAGCAATTACGTTTTAATATAGAGCGGAATTATGCAGTTAGTTCCAAATAAAGTAATTAAACATGGCAATGAAACTAAAATACTAAACACCAGGAACCCCACAAGGAAGTAGCGCAACAAGTCAACTACTTATTTACAAACAAAATAATACGAGTACTTTACTACAAAGACGTGACAAGGAGATGTGCTCTCACGATACAATTTTAATTGCTTTTAATCTACTACGAGAGCAGTAATACAGTGAGTTGACGTGAGAACTTCACGTCGGCGCTGACTGCTGAGCTAGTAAGCAACAGCCGGCCAACTCCGCCCGCCGCCGCCGCGGGGAAGTGCGCGAATCAACGCAATTGATGGAGGAATCGACCTCGACCAGCAGTTAGAGACTAACGCAGGGGCCGGGATCCTCCGACAGACGAAACAATTCGCGAGCAAGGTCGCTCACTGATTATCTCAATGAATGAATCCCGCTGTTCGGGACAATCGTTTGCAACACTAGCGGAGCTACTCCGCAGACGTCGATGGTTTATGTGAAAAATTAGCGCCCAAACAAAACATCCGTTACCGAAATACAGCGCTCTCTAGTCGAACTGCCGCACGCCCACATGAAGCGCCGTCAGAGGAAACGAGACGTCTTCACGTCGCGTACACTACTCGACGTATTTGTTTGTACGCTTCGCCGTAAACGTAAATTAAACCCTGCAGTAAACGCGAAGGCTCTCGAATGCAAATAGCAAGTAACACACCTGGCAGACGCGAACGTGAGCGTGCGTCCATGCGACTACTTACAGAACTTAGACCATACGGCAGCGTCGTACATACGCAAGTGGAAGGTAATGTACAAGAATAATGTAGCCAGTGGCGCTAAACGTAGCCTCAATACGTAAGCAGTGAAATCATTTGACATCGTCTTTGACGCAGAATTAATTGAGCGTCGAGGTCGTAAAATGTCGTTCGTGTCACATAAAATGACGGCTCTCTCAAAACTAACATGATGGCATATTTTTCCAGGCGATTTTTCACGGTTAGATTGGGGGGCTGTGACAGACTGGAGTGATGATGGTTCACCGTTGATCTTGGCACGCCTTGCGCCTGCGCCGTGGTGTAACCCAGTTCTGGGGCGTTGATTTATGAGTTGACTGACACATAAAATATCGCATTCTAGATGAAAAGTTTATTTGCTTGCCTTCAGAATATTCTTAACCGAAACGACACCGGTATCCGAGAAATGATACACTTAACACTTATGTAACACGAACTACAATATTAATGTCGCCGCATTCTTTATTTTCGACACCCTTTGCAGTTCTCTGGTTACAATAATATTTCCAGAAGGTTAAAGCCGATACTCACAATTCAATTCGTTAATGAACTTAGAATATACAAGTCGTGCTCTCTTCTCTTCCTTCAAGTTACACGATCAATCAGTAGTACTCGTATATTCTGAATCCATGTCGGGTCATGGTGCAGGCTCCACTCGCCCAATTGCCTAAGTATATCTACTCGCCCCTTTGAATATTAGACACCCCAACTCGCCCCCGATAAGTAAGTTAACCCGTCAGGATCCGCAAATACTCGTATATAAGAAAATAGTAGACTGTTGTCACGAAAGGGACTTCGGAGACTGACTGGAAGTACTGTCAGCATTCCAAGTTTTTTAATATTTGAATAATATTTTTTGACGTGATAAGGTCTTATAAATCGATGAACGCCGGCTGAAAAGGTGTCACGTTCCGCAAGCGAGAGCGACAAGCGATAGAAAGGCACGATCGGCCTAAGCGTTCGGCTTGTTTGTTAAGAATTCAATTGTTTTCTTATGACGTTATCACGTAAAATTATCGTCCATAAACCAACTTCACAGACAACCAATTTTTCTTAAAACTCCACTACTTTTTTCTCATTGTTCTTTCTTCAATGTTTCTGAAGACCAGAAACATGTCAAAGCATTTCTTCGGTAGGAACTATGAGCGGTAAATATTCACAAAAAACAGGAGCCTTTTTTTCTGTTCAATTTGACACAAGCGAACGTTTACGTTAACGCGATGGAAAACGTTAAAAAACTCGCACTAAGGCCACTGGGCTCCTACGGAAATACTACGACATGTGTCTGGTTTGGAATTATTAGTGGATTCGAAAGTACCAGGAGAACAAAAACATGTCGAAATATTTCCGGCGCTGGAATCGTGTGCGGTTAGGATTCAAAAGTACCAGGAGACCAGACCATCTTCAACGCACGCACGACCACACGTTTAGGACACACGTCCCAAATGTGTGGTCTAACTGATCGTATCTAATAATTTTATCACGTCGACACATTTTTATGGACCAGAAACATGTCGGAGTAATTACCCATGAAAAAGGTTCTTTTAGGATTCCGTAGCCAAATGGCAAAAAACGGAACCCTTATGGATTCGTCATGTCTGTCTGTCTGTCTGTCCGTCCGTATGTTACAGCCACTTTTTTCCGAATCTATAAGAACTATACTGTTGAAACTTGGTAAGATGTATTCTGTGAACCGCATTAAGATTTTCCCAAAAAATTTTGGGGGTTCGCCATACTTAGAACTGAAACTCAATTATTTTTTCATCAATTCCATACGAGTGGGGTATCTATGGATAGGTCTTCAAAAATTATATTGAGTTTTCTAATTAATATCATTTTTTTGTCAAGTTTGCGCGAGAGACACTTCCAAAGTGGTAAAATAAGAGAATGATAAAACTAAAAAAATATATATATGTGATGCACATTACCATGCAAACTTCCACCGAAAATTGGTTTGAACGAGATCTAGTAAGTAGGGTCACCCGTCCAACATTGAAACATGATATTAAACGCGATATTTCTAAAACACGACGTTGGCAGATAGTACTGGATAGTCTATACATCTTTGCCCGAGCGGTCGAACGGTTAACATTACGTATGTTTTTGCTCTTTGCTAAAATACAGAAATAATTAAAATCTGGACTCAATTCGTAAATAAAACTGCCCCAAGTGATTAAGCATTCATCAAACAACTGTAATTTAGTAAAACAGTAGTGAAAAGTGTTTATCTGGAACAATTATTGATGTGAACCGTTTAAAAATTTTAAACCTCTGCTGGTCAAACGGTGGGTGAGTGATAAGACTTTTTACATACAGCGCATGCTACTGTCGCAGTTACGCGGCGCGCATAGGTGTGATATCTGCGTGCGCCAACGCTCAGTGACGTATGCGAACGCTCGCACCAAAGACTAAGCAACGTGGACGACGCATTACTTCCTACCTAATTTGCGCTGCCTCTGAGAGGACGACAATCGATCAGTTTTTTTTTATTTTATTATTAATTCCGTTATCCGTGTAATTTGCTATGGATGGTAAAGGTGACTCAACACCTAATCGTAACGTGTCAAAAAATAGAGGTAATAAAAGACACGCTACTGGATCTCCTTCACCGCCCTCACCTATGTGTAGTAAAGAGGATATTCGTTGTATTATCCAAGAGATAGTCAAGGCAGAATTCAGCGATATGCTGACGGAACTGAATAAAAACTTGATCAGCACGATGAACAACAAGCTCGATAAGGTCAGTGCAGAGATGAAGGAGATGGTTACCTCAATGCAATTTATCAACAAGCAATTCGAAGATTTTGAGCGTAATCAAAAGACGTCTAACGAAACCATACACAGACTGGAATCGGAAAATGCTGAATTGAAGACAGGCATGGCTAATCTTACTGCGCGAATCAACAACTTGGAGCAGCAATCACGATCAAATAACCTTGAGGTGCAATGTATGCCTGAAGTAAAAAACGAGAATGTGTACACTATCGTCAAACAACTTGGAAAAGTAGTCAATTGTGATGTTCAAGAAAAAGACATACTGAACTGTACGAGGATAGCCAAAACCAATCCATCCAGCAACCGTCCTAAGTCCATAGTCGTTCAGTTGGCATCACCTAGGCTGCGCGATCTACTCCTTGCGTCGGTTATCAAATACAACAAAAATAACCGAGATAATAAGCTTAACTGTGGACATCTTGGATTTGCCGGTCAGAAATCTCCAGTGTATGTTGTTGAGCATCTTTCTCCCAACAACAAGGCTCTTCATGCTGCGGCTAGGATCAAGGCTAAGGAAATGAACTATAAATACGTTTGGGTTCGAAATGGCAAAATATTTGCGAGAAAAGATGACGGCGCAGAATACATACTCATCAAAAATATGAATAGCTTAAGTAAAATCATTTAACTTTTTTTGTTTTCAATGCATGCTTTAGTACTTATATTATTTTAAAATTCAGCAATTTATCAATTTATTATCAGAATTGTAGAGGTCTAAGAACTAAAACCAATGCTTTTTACTGTAACCTTAGTTGTATGGATTATGATGTGTTTATATTAACTGAAACCTGGCTAAATAGTAGTGTGCTGAGTAGTGAATTGTTTGATGATAGGTATATTGTCTACAGAAGAGATAGGGAATCAACTGGCTTTCATCCTAATAAGGACGGTGGTGGAGTTCTGATTGCTGTTTCAACTAAAATAAACTCAAAACGGATTGATTCTTGGCAAAGTAGATGTGAGGATCTTTGGGTCACAATTGATGTTTCGACTACACAGAAATCGCGACAGTTGGCTCTATGTGCAGTTTATCTTCCGCCACCAGTGTGTCTTCCTTTAATTGAACATTATATCGAGCACTGTAACACCGTGTTTGATACAACTGATATCCCCATTTGTGTAGTAGGTGATTTTAATTTGGGCAAAATAGCCTGGGACCCAGGTGCACCTAATAATTCACTACCCAGCACTTGTTTGAGATTTTTAGAATTTATGAATTTGTGTAGACTTACTCAACATAATTTAGTTAAAAACTGTTCGGAGCGTATATTGGATCTAGTTTTATCTACAGTACCATCATGCACCGTAAGTGAATCCAGTTGCTCTTTAACCGTCGTTGATAAACTACATCCGCCGCTTGATTTGACTTTATCATTACTGAAAGAATCTAATCTCCCATATAATAATTTGAATCAGAGAAAAAACTTTTACAAGGCCAACTACGACCATATTAGATCCTTCATAAATAAACATGACTGGGACCAAAAATTTGCGAATAGTAATGATGTAGACAGCATGATAAAAGAATTCTATGAGGTACTAAACAATGCAATCAACAAATTTGTCCCAAATTGTAAGTCAGTGACTTGCCGTTATCCCCCATGGTTTAGTAAAGCAATTATTAGGTCGCTAAAGGAAAAAAATAAGTTAAGGTTACGTTTTAAAAAATATAAAAACCCGCTGGATAGATTGGAGCTAAGTTTAATTGCTAAACGCTGCCAAAACCTAGCCAAAACCGTGTACAATACCTATATGGAAAAACTGGAATCGGAAATTAAAGAAAACCCAAAACTATTCTGGACGCATGTGAAGGCAAAACGCGGTGGGTCTAGTGTCTATCCACTAATAATGACTGACGGACAGACTGTAACATCAAATGGCCCAACTATCTGCAATCTCTTTGGAAACTATTTTGCATCGGTTTACACCCCTGATCATGGCACAGAATTTAAGAGTGACTCAAAGTTTCTTGACTCAATAGAAGTTAATAGCCAGTGCCTAATAATTCCTGAACTGGACAGTGATACACTGCTGAAAAAACTTCAATCTGTTGACATCAGAAAAGGTGCAGGTCCTGACGGAATCCCACCTTTATTCATTTCTGCCTGTGCCACGGTCCTGGTTGCTCCACTTATAAAAATATATAGGGTGTCGTTAGCAACTGGAACCTTTCCTACAGAATGGAAAAAGGCGAAAGTTGTTCCTGTGCACAAATCGGACAAAAAGGACACCATATCCAACTATCGGCCTATTGCGATACTCTCCACCTTTGCCAAGATATTTGAGTCGTTAATCTGTCCTCACATCCAGCGACATTTCCGACTTTATCTAAGTGATCACCAGCATGGCTTCGTTGCATCTAGGTCGACTGCCACAAATTTGTTGTCTTTCTCTGAGTCTCTAATAGAAACCGTTGACTCGAATAACCAATTTGATGTTTTGTACACTGATTTCAGCAAGGCCTTCGATAAAATTTCCCATTCCATACTAGTTCATAAACTAGCCACGTACGGTTTCAATGGGACCTTGCTGAAGTGGCTGAAATCCTACCTGTTGGGGCGTGAATTTTATGTTGTGGTGAACGGTTTTCGATCTGCTGGCAGTTATTATATGACTTCCGGAGCTCCTCAAGGCTCACATCTGGCTCCCATATTATTTATCATATTTATTAACGACCTTCCCACCTGCTTTTGCTTCTCTGAATGTTTTTTATACGCTGATGACCTAAAGTTTGCAAGAAAAATCGAATCATCTAGTGATATAGCGCTCCTACAGGATGATCTAAACCGGCTTATCAAATGGTGTAAAAATAACAAAATGGAACTAAATTTAAAAAAATGTTACCACCTGTCGTTTTATAGGAAGGCTCACCCTATCCAGTCAGAGTACCTAATACACGAGACAAAAGTACAACAAGTCGATACAATTAGAGACTTGGGAGTATTGTTCGATAAAAAAATAACTTTTGTCCCTCACCTAGAGAATATTATTAAAAAAGCTTCCAAAATGTTGGGTTTCGTACAAAGAAGCACTAGGGAATTCAAACTCGTTGGCACTAAAATAATGCTGTACAATTGTCTCGTAAGAAGTATCTTGGAGTATTGCAGTGTTGTATGGAGACCACACTACGCTACACATAAGTTACTCTTAGAAAGAGTCCAAAAACGGTTTATGTGGCACCTTGCTTTTTCAAAAGGAAAAAGCAAAAAGCTACCCTCCTACAGCACACGTTTAAAGTACTTTAAGATGGACTCTTTATCAACACGAAGAGATATTATAGATGGCTTGTTTCTTTTTAAACTCCTAAGAAACAAAATCGACTGCCCTAATATATTGAGTCTCCTAGAGTTTCGTGCCCCTTCCCGATGTCCGCGGATCCCCATTACTCCGCTACACCCACCTCTTCGCAGAACTGTGCTGGGTGCAAACTCCCCGATTCCACGCCTATGTAGAATGCTTAACGGTTGCAGTGATCTTGTAGATATACATCACGACAAACTGAGCAAATTTCACAAAGTAATTGTCCAGCGCTATTCCAATAGGTAATTTCTTTGAAGATATAAGAATGTAAAAATTTTACAATTTAATTTATTTTATCCGAATGAATTTATTTGAATGTTTTAATGATGACAGACTTAATTTAACTTATTAATTTTATGTTTTAATCTGTTTTAATTTATTTATTTTTAATGATTTTGATTTTAATTTATTTGAATGCTTTTAATTTTATTTTATTTTCTCTGTTAAACCAATTTCATATTATTTATATGAACCTGTTATTATTATTAATTTGTAATCGTTGTAATTAATTTATTTATAGTTTAATGTTTTTTTTACCGTAAATTAATGTTATGAATTATTTTAATCGCTTAGCCAAAAAATTGTGTACGTGGTGTTAGCCTGTAAGTAATTGTTGCACTTAATAATGTATCTATACAATTAAACTAAGTGTAAGTCTTGTGTAAACAATTGTTGGCTAACCAAATGAATAAATAAATAAAATAAATAAATAAATAGTAAGAAAGGACATTCTCCCCTCCCCCCGCACACGCCAAGTTTGCGAGCGCGCCGCGTGTAAGAGGACGTGTCTCTATTAACAGATAACCGATATTAAAGGCTAAAGTTTTCGTAATATTTGGTGATTTTTTAGAAAATTATAGAAAATAATTTCATATTGTTTAATATGGCGTTGCATTCTGTACATTTCAAAGTGTCTTTTGACCTGAATCAGTATGAAAATAGTCCACTTTTATTGATTTATTTCTATAGATTAGACACACATATGCTTACTCGTAACTTGAGAAACGACAGGTTTTAAATTTCGGTGTTTCATTTGTGAACAAGTTACCCTAGTTTTTTTTAATACGTCATAAATCGTAAACCGCAATTTACCATTCATTCAATCAACTCATAGTTAAAAAAAAATAGGGTTTATGGTACGGAACTACAGATGGGCAATCCACCCGATTTAAACCCGGAGATTTGGTAAAACACCCGATAAATACCTTTAAACACCCAGAAAATTGGGTGTTTATCGGGTGTTTTACCAAAGCACCGGGTGGATTGCCCATCTATATTAACGGAACCCTTCGTGTGCGAGTCCGACTCACACATGGCCGGTCTTTTTTCCAAATATTCGCGTTATTCATAATTATTATTTTTTTCTCATATGTACCATTTTTGGTTAAATTTTAAAGGAAATGCCTCATTGCATTGATACACCAAATAATTATTTAAATGTCAATTTTCCACTTGCCCTTTCATAAGGAGCAACGAATCACTAGGTACACCAAAATAATAAAAAACGGGGCGAGTAGAATATTTTAGTCGAGAGGTATAAGTTGTTATTCATAAATCTTAAATCAACCAAAAGCATACAAGCACGCGCTGAAAAAACATACATCACGTCAGAGTCAACACTAAAAGCGGCCGGTCCAATAACATTCAGAAATAACGTGTGAGTCAGCGCGCGACAAGATGGCGAGCACACATCAGCACACTCGTGAGCGAGTACACCGCTGCACTTGACGACCACGACCACGACCACGACACACAGGTTCCAGTGCGGCAGTGTTCCGCTCACCTTGACCTTGAGCGCTGGACAAGGCGCGCCGCGCGACCCTCGCAGGATCGCTTATCTCTTCATATTCCACACGTTCGATAAAGACGACGTATTTTCGAAAAGTTACTTCAAGCCATGACGTGTTCACTTTGTCCTCGGCCGAGACTAAATAAACAGCACATGGAATTTATACTCAGACTATTGAATAAATTATATTTGTGTATGTATATTTTTAACACTCATTTCTGTGACTCGTTTTTGTTGGACATTGAGTCATCCGGACAAATGCTGACGTCCAAAATGACTTCGCTGATACTTATCAGGGTATCACAATCACTATAGTATCATAATGAAAGCAGCAAAAACAAGGTGGACTTGCTGGACAGAAGCGTCAATCGAGGCAGAAGAAATTTGTTAACAAACAAGAACCACATTAACATTTTTAACAGTACATTATTTGTATTTCTATCGTGAATTGTTTGTGTCCATTTTCCTACTGATAATTCGAAGGTAATAAATATCCCATAAAACAATAGTATCATCACCGTTATCTACGATCGGTTTAATGACGCACGTCACCTCTACACCTCTAAAGATTATCTTGGAAAACCTTAACGTAAAGAATGCGTAAGTAGAAACGTACGAGTACTTCTATACATAAATATTCAATCAATTCACGGCAGATAGTGGAATCACACGCAAATGTCACTGCACTAAACATTTTGAGAGCATTTAACGACAAGTAAGACTCCCTCACTGAACACATGAATCCGTTCTGGATTCCCAAACGCTGGGGATCCTTGTCCTTCGAATCGCTCTATAAATACATGTGCCTGTTGAAGTGTGAAGAACATTAATTGGGCGACTAGTGATTACGAGCAGCTGGTATACATACTCCGAATGAGTCCGAGTAGCTCCAGCGGGGGCAGTGCTTCAAATGATTGAATAGGTTCGTGTCATTTATTGCCCTATTCATTTGCCACTCCAAATTATTAATTGATAAATGTCCGAATGTCATATGCACAGAACAGCAAAACAGGTGGAAATGCTATGCGACAAAAGTATCGAAACCTGTGTCGCCACACTCACACAAATAAACCGATAATCATATAACCCAGCACAAATGAAGGATACGGTTGATATGTCGTTTCAATTTTGGTCAAAACAAACATAAGTCACAGAACCTACATTTGAAAATATACCTTCGGCTTTACACATCCAGGATTTATTTAGCTTTAAGGTGAATGCTCCAGGGTAGCCCGCGAAATTCAAATATTTTTATGTTTTTTGCAATTTGCCGGACAGTGTGAAGCTGTATGTGGACCAAATGCGATCTGCGACCGTAACGCGTATTTATCTAAAGAATTATAACCATTTTAATCATCAATATAGCCCTCTAAGTTCATGTAGTTCGAAAGAATGATTATTTCTGAAATATTCATTCTTTCGAACTACATGAACTTAGAATTTTGGTTGGTTTAAATTTTTTTTTTTTTCATAATTTTAAATAAATAGTTTAGAAGTTATTCAAAAAATTAGACCAAAAATTACCATTGAAAAAATGCAGATGGTAGTCCTTAGCCTCAGACTACAGGAAAGCCTATAAGAGGTCTCTGGTGTTACAATAAAATCGTTACAAAAATGACTGGTTCGGAACCCTTTGCACGCGAGTCCGACTCGCACTTGGCCAGTTTTTTTTTTCATACCACAAGAAGCCTTACAAAATCATGCCTGAGGTAGCTTACTCGGCTACCGACAAAAAAAGGGTGTTGTTTACACTTTAGTTCCGACAACTGTATGGCAAGTGCCTTACGATCATGTCTTATTGTCATTACAGTGTGGTACAGAATCTTATCGCAAACAAAGTTTAAAAAAATTAACTGTGATTTCTGTAACGTTAGGCTGTTTCAAATGTTTAGTTTACTTGAAAAAGAGCGATAAAAAATATCCTTTCATAAGTTCGATGACAGGACAAGTACTATTGCATTTATTTGAAATCTTATTTCGCAATCACATGATGATGATAATTCTGAAATTAAATTAAAAAAATCGCTTTCTAAAAAATCGCATTATATCGTGCTTGTTTTACTTGGCATCCAATCACCTCTACCCGTTGCATCTATCCATTTTTCTTTGACGACAGCGTCTTTGGGAAACCTAAACATTTTTTGAAAAATTTACATACTTTAAAAATTTAAAGTATGTAAATTTTTCAAAAAATGTTTTTATCGGTATCTATCCATCCAGTATCCGACCCGACTACATCACTGTTTGAATAGCGAAGAACTTTCGAGAACGAAACAGTTCCTGAATCGATGCAAAATGAATATTCTTGAACTTAAGATTTTAGTAAAATGAAATTTGCTAAGATTTTATCAGAAAACAAATAAAATCGTACATACTGAAACACCTCCATTTTTAAGATTTATTATCCTACTATCATTTTTACACTCCAAAATGGAACAATACGGCATGGTTCAGAAATTATAAATTTATATCGAGAGTGAGCGAGACGAACGGTTCGTCGTGATGTTTGAACACGACTGGGTTGAGGTACGCGTAACTCCGCGTAATACCGGCACGCGTGCCACGCCTACTTTGCACTTCTACTGTTCTGTGGTCATAAGGAAGTTTTACTCCGCAGAGAATCTAGGTGTCGTATTGTTCCATTTTGGAGTGTAAAAATGATAGTAGGATAATCTAGGTGTCTTATTTGCGTGTCCTAGTTTTACATAAATATATATTTTAACTTAACAGCAACATATCAACAAGTCTGGAAAGTAAAACAGAAGTGGTTATTGTGATTCTGTGATAAAATATAGTTTCCGAGCTAGTGGAGTGGGGCAATATGATAAAATCAATGGCAGTAAGTGTTTAAGTCAGCATAATAGTGCAGGCATTAATACAAGAGGTAGATAGACAGTCCGACGGCAATCCTCTTGATAGTCATGATATCCGAGTAACTGACTACCGCCCAAACACTCCTGCACCCGACGTTTTGTCTTCCACGTTTAGGCAAAGTGACTGAAAAGAAATATGTATATTGATATTCCAGCAACTTTGAGCATTCACTTATCCAGTGGATAACAGAAATCCTGCTAAGCGGCAGAAATAGTAAGATACTATTATAATGTACTTTCGAGTCTAAACAGTTCTGTTTGCTTTTCAGAGTTAACTGGCTGATGCAATGATGATGGCTAGCGAAAACTCACTACCGCAACCAGGTATCGCAACTATTTGCAATACCTTAATTTTTGGAGCAGATAGCTGGCCATACAGCGCGGGTGGTGAATTTTGATAGGCTGATTAAATATTAACTAGTAGTAAACTATGACGTCGATATAATGTAGGTAATCGAAGTGAATCAAAACAAGCGACAGTTAGGCGGAGGTCAGCCGCCGTCGAGCCGCCGTCGAGCCGCCTGCCGGCCGCGTGTCGCGAGCGCTTGTGCAATAAACACTGACGGTTCAATGTCGCGCGTTATCACTGCAGGCCGCTCAGGCGCTGATACACGCGCCCAATCGCCCTAAATCAGAACAATCCTAAGATTGTGATTCTTCCCGATAGATGAGTTGACATCCCACCATCATTGAGGAGTCATTGGCCGAAGGTGCCCAGAAATAAAAACGTGTTCTGTACATTTATTAGACGCCTCTCGCAGAGCTATGTATTGAGAGGCCATAGAGCTAGAAACAAAGTATTCTCAGCACGCATTATGTAAACATTTGAGGGTATTGCTCGTACATCAAGAGATCTGAATGGAAGCTTCGTTTCCGTCCGACGTTCGGCAGCTGGGCAGTCGAGAGGGAACCACCGACCTCTCCTGAACCACACAGACATGTGAATGGAACGGCAACCGATCTATTTTTGCTTTCCAAACATCTTTACGGTTACGACGGCTGCACATCATTAATGAGATGGTTGTTTTTTAAAAATTAGTCATTACATTTTTATTACAGGTTGATTATAGCGTGCTCCGCAGATCCGGTTGAAAGTGTGGTTATGGATATTGTGAACACAACCGCTCGATCATTAGTAGAATTATTCACAGCTCGTGAAATAATAGCCAATTTGCTTGTGATTACAAGTGCCAATAGAAATTACTGTATCGTTATCGATCATTATACGGTTTTATTGAAGCTGGATCTATTAAAAATACATTGGTCGGTATCAAATATAACACCTAGGTACATTTATTTGGATTACCTAATAGCTGAGCCACAAAAGGCATCCTACAAACTCAACTCTAAAAACTGGTACAAAACACTTACTATTGTTTTATTTAAAACTATTCATGTACACTTTGTCTTGCTGGAAATAAAATATATCCAATTAAGCTCTATAACACTAATATAATAATTCCTTTGTATGCCTGCCTAGTAAGCTCCTAAATCTTTAAGTAGAGTCACAACTCCCAAATCATTAGAAGGTTATTTTAAGCGAAGTCACGCGCACCCTAGCACGTGTGTAACCCCTAAGCGCGGCCAGCTGCGAACAGAGCGACCCCTCGGCTATATGTGGGTACTGCCGCGCGACAACCACTAGGCGCAGAGCATCCGCCGGCTGCCGAGATGGGGCACACGTCCTTGTCTAACCAACCACTACTGGTTACAACAATCTTTCACACCACCTCAAGTCTTAGCACCGACTACAAACATTTGAGCCTGATAAATTAAATTCAGAGCAGATCAGCAAACATAAAGCAAGATGGGATTTCTTTAAATCAACATACCGATTGAATCACATCATTATAATTACAATAGAATTTTAATGATCATATTACAGGGAATGCTTAGAGACATTCTGCGATCGAACCAAATGAAGGCGAAAACGTGACCTTAAAAGCGGTTTGAAAACCATGAAATCCATCAGGGATATTAAACGTTATTGTTCACTGAATACACAGGAACCGCTGCATGGGGACACGTTCATACAGAAAACAATAATTGTCTGACTGCCGTCCGACTGGTCCGAGACGAGTCACAAAAACCGCGAGTATTTCCCGTCGCAACGACTCGCGGTCGCGGCCCTCTTGAGAAACCACTTGCTTCTTTTTACCCAATAAAAACTGGATTTATACACGTATTGAATCATTATAACCAATGATGACAGGAGATATGACAGGAGATATTCAATTACGAATGGATACAGTATTTGTATCAAAGCAGTCTTCACATCTCTGGTTCGGCTACAAGTTAAGAACACACGGACATTGTCCTCGGCTCGTATCTCGAGTCATTATTGAGTTTAATGTGAGTATTAAATCAATCTGAGTGCGCAGCTTATGTTCCGCAAAATCTGTGTAAGGGCACGAAAGTCACGCGTGCGCATGCAGTTCAGTGATGCGTTTGAAAGATATTCACTTTTTATTTATAGTTGTTAAATGCTCAAGAGAATGATTGTATACAAAGGATTGGATCATTTAGAATTTAGATCCTCATTTGAACAAAGCCGATGCTCGTTCGTCTTATTATGAAATAGAACCAAGAAATGAGTGAGCGCCAGGTCGAGTCGCAAGATCAATCAGGCACCACTGACAGTCGAACCAGCCACATTGCAACAAGTGATACAGTCTTGTTTGTCCCGAATACCTTCAAATCTTCCGACTATCGCGGACATAAAGAAAGAAGAAAGAAAAGACGTTTATTTCCTCAAAAGCGACGCACAAAACACAAAATCATTAGGGAATAAATAAAAACTTAACATCCGAAAACATGGGATGTTGTTCCTCTATCCCATTGTTTAGGGTGTGTTTAGGGTGTCATCATGTGGCTGTCAACATATCTTAAGTTACAAACCGTACTGAGCTCATCATGCTTCTTGGTCGTGTATCAGCCCCACAAGCGAGTCCACTCGCTAACAATCTAGTATGTGATCAGTTAACTGACTGGTGCAAACTGTTCCGCCGTCAATAGCGCGCCGACGTCAGCTACTTAGCGCAACACTTGAGATAGTCCTTCGATAGTCGTTACTTGAATTATCAGCTGTTGTAGCCGGCTCTGTATTCTTGAGCCCGACTAACTATCTGCAGACTGCCATTGCTTTGCTTGCAGATTCTTGAGTTACAATTCGTATTACATTAGTTACAAAACATTCTTAGTTGTTTGTTCTGTTTATCTTTCTAATTAGTAGATTACTGAGTACAACGCCGATGACAGTCAGCCTCTCAACCATTTCTTCCTTACACTATTTTTGGAATGATTTACTTCTGTCTTATTCATATTTTTCGAATGTCGTTAGTGCAGTGTCTTCTAATGATCCGGATCGAGTGCAAGACGACAAAGTAATTTAAATTCATTTATTTGCAAACAATAATGACATCATAAAAGTTATGAATGTCACCTTGCCGTGAGAAGTAAACCGACATCATTGGTTGACACAAGAGCTTTGTAGGCTGCTGAAATAAAAACTGAACGTATTGACATTCACTGTATTGGTATTGATAGCCGATACACCGTTCTTATTAGACGTTGCTGACAAAAACTTACAAATGAAAAGTAGAATTTCATCAATAAAATTGTGTGCCATTAGCAAAAGCTAAAGAAACTCCTAAAATGAGAAGTATATCAACTACTTAATATGTACAACACACCTATTAGAATTCTCCATGCACTGACAATTAAACAACAAATGCTAGCTATGACATCAGTCGGAGTACGATTGTGCAATACTACAGAAGGACGAATAACAACGGATGTTGCAAACGAGAGTTGTAATGAATAACATAACGCTACAGGTGAATTGGGACAAAATAATAACGTTATGTACGCGGTCGAAACCCATCGTTCTCGGAGGCACCGGAGCGTACGGCGCCTCTTTGCGTATAAACACACACCGGTCATTTACGTTCAAAATTGCACACACATCTAAACGTTCACTAGCCCAAACTCAAAGTTGAGAGAAGATACAGCAGGTCAAAATCGTACATCAACTTTTCTGTTATATCGTTTGTGCCAAAAATACACAATGCAATTTAAAGCCATTAAAATAGTAACTATTAAATTGAAAAAAGAAAAAAAAGACCTAAAAATGGCAGGTGACAATCATATAAGACCGAACAAGATTACCTATACAAAACACAACTGACGCTAACTAATCTAATAATAAGTGGACTATAAAATAAAAAGGACTATGAAATAACAGTGGACAAGTGGAACGATTGCTATATATAACGGCAGGTGAAAAGAATCGAGGAAAACAAAAACTGCAAATTATTCATGTACAGGAAACGAACGAGTTGACAAGAAAGCTGTTTCGCTATAAACTGGCCAAATAAGTAGAGGCAGGAACACGGACAGGCAATGAATGGCCCCGATGCGCGGCGCGGTGGACTCGGGAGTCATTTCTCTCCGCTCGACTAAGAGCGGTTGTAATTCATTGAAATGCAGGCGAAATCGTGACGGGCGATACTTTTGTATGCAAAGCGGTACATAAATCTCATTGAAATCGACGCGTTCGCTGACGTGGTCACGCTCTGTGCTGTTTCAACAAACAAAACAGAATTCATAAAAGAACGTAAATGCAAGCAATTGATCGCGAACCAGTCAGTGTAAAAACATGTAACATGCATGTTACGACGGCTAGTGAAATAAAGCACGAGGATCGTGTAGGTACTGCTCGCAATCTCCTATCTACACATGACAGCAATGTTCTTGTTGACTCTGCTACATTCAATTACATAGGATATTTGAACTGAAAGCATCAGTGAGTCTCGATCCTGCCAAACAGATGCATTTCATTGCATAGAGCAAAATTTATTACTAATATTAATTAAAATTCTGATAGATCACACTGATTGTGACAGAAACCAAAATAATTTAATGAATAAACATTCCGAGAAATCCGTGAAGAGGAGCGAGTGCCAACATGTCACCGCAACCAACACAAGCGTGGCGTGTATTTTAGGAAAACTCAATCTCCGAGAACATAAAGGTAAACGACACGAAGCTGACGCTACCGGAGGAATACAAAACAATCTCATACAAACTAACAAGACTCCAAAACTAATCAATGAAAGAAGTAAAATCGTTCAAATCAATAAGCTACCCAAATCAATGGCAAATGGTAATATCGTGAATAACCACAGCTCCCACAGCTATAAAAACGTCCGTGTGAATTAAAGCTAAATCTTTGTTTATTCAAAACCAGTTTCAACGATTCGCAACGCGGAATAATTTGGACGCGCACATTAACTATTAAATGTGGATGATTGCGCCTGCGACTTAGCATTCGCACCAAACCATTACTTTTAAAGCTTAATAAAGATTGCAGGAACTCTATCACTGGGAAGTCATTAGAGTCAGTCCTTATTATAAATACTGAGTAATCAGCGACAAATATTTGATAAATGACGTCAATCAAGGTCAAGCTCTAATGATGTAACCGCAACAACAATAGACTTGGATTAATGTGTTCGCTTTTAATGACCAACTCTATTACAGGTATGGGTTGGCGGCTAACGCAGCCTGCGACAGACCTTTGGTCGAGATGACATCATGATAACGTGGCTCAGAGATAAGGCAGGGCCTCCACACAATCTATGTTATGATATAAGTACTATTAATACGCTAACCTCTCTTTGCTTGCTTCTCTCGTTCCTTTTCCTTTTCTCTCGCCTTTTTGTCTCTCTTCTCCCTCTCCTGCTTCTCCTTCTCTAAGCGCTTCATCTCTTTCTTCATTTCCTTCTCGCTTTTCTTCGACTTGGTGTCGTCAATTTTCTCGGACAGAATGAAAGTCCCCGTCTGGACCTTCGCGTCCACCTCCTCTTTCGGCCTCATCGTGGTTCACAACGGGACACTATCAACTCACACAAGGATAATGTAATAATAGCAACAAAATCCCCTGTAAATACACTCTCTTACAATTTATCTTGACGTTTCGTTAGCGTGAAGAATTTCAATTCGGCACAGAGCGGGCGCGCGGCGACGGCCAACGCTTTATCGTACACGTAGCTACGACCGATGCTCGCTATTGGCGAAACGGTATCGAAATTATCACTGGCACTCTTGAACGATTTCAAAAGCAAAGTGCGCGATGATACGGAGATCGATCGCGAGCGACGTGCGGTGTGGCCGAAACGCGCGAAGCACCGACCGTGACTGAGCGTGCGCGAGCACTGCGCCCCCTGGCCTCGGCACTGACGCCGGCGCAGCCCCGCTCGCGCTCGTGCATGGTGCGGCGCGTGCCTCAAACTCTATAAATAAAGCCTCACTTCCTATATAGCATAGAATCAGAAGACGATTTATGGCCGTTGAACCCACGAAAGCATTTCGCTGCCGATCATGACACACCAAACACCGATTTTGATTTTGATCCACATGTTTACATTCGCGAGTTTCAATGCCAAGGTTTAAAGCGAAAAGTGGTTCTCGATCAAGGAAACCAAATTATACAAGCCATTAATGATGTTTTAAGATTCTTTGCTCTACATAATTTTCAAACCTCGTTCTACGGATATCAATAATTAAGTTTGCTAATAATTAACTAAGTAATTTTATTTAAGTTTGGGTTTGATAAAATGGGCCAACAGGTAAAATAACTCCAAAATACAAAAAGCAGAGCTGCCGCTTTCTGCAAGGAGCCCTTCCGCTTTCTGCAAGGAGCCCTTCCGCTTTCTGCAAGGAGCCCTTCCGCTTTCTGCAAGGAGCCCTTCCGCTTTCTGCAAGGAGCCCTTATAATTTCTAAGCGAGACTACAACAATCCATTAAATGGCAGGATGGCAGGTTGGCTGATAAATAATGGACGTAAAATCGTTGTCTAAACTCCTCGAAAACTGCGACAAGCGCCCCATTTGAAAGTACATGAAATAAAGGTGACTTGAAAATAAGATTCCGATCAAGTCGCAATCACAAATCGATGAAGCTAAATCATTCACAAAGCAGCAAGGTCGTGATCGCGATAAGCTAATCCGCGTTTCGGTTATCTTTACCAAATTCCGCCTCCCAAATTAGTATGTAATACTAATAACAATGAGTATTGATATAATCAATCAATAGGGAATATGCATGCCATTTTTTTATGCCTTAGTATACAATCGTGAATTTATTTTTAAATACCTTCAGCAGCGACGAAGTTATAAAGCTTCGATGATTACAATAAGAAAGAGAATTCCGATATGAACTTTGACGTCAATACCTTGATATAAAAAACAGTGAATGCGGGAGAGTGACAGGTTCGACAATTTTGTATATTTTTAGATAAACTGTATCGCTTCATGGCCACTGTAAAAACGTTAAACCTTGGCATGCTTTTTATCTGCACACATAAATACTAATAAAGTGCATAGAATCGTAAAGTTTCTTTTCCAGGAACATGAAGTCAATGCACAGGACGTCAACGAGTAATTAGCAAGCAAAACAAGATGGTAATAAAAAGCGTTGGTTCCATCGGTTCCCAGCAAGCGGAGCGTGTCGGACGACGGGCTCACCGAGCGTACTGGGCAAGCGGGAAAACGTACAGACTACCGCGCGAGAAAGCGGCCCGGCCAGGTAATAACTTTACAGATTGGGGAAACGTTGCACCGGAAGAATAGATTAATCACTGCGAAACCAACGGTAGGCGGGAGGTAGGGCACTAACTTGTGTACACTCGTAACTCAAGCTAACAGAGAACAGTATGCATCCTGACGGAACCAATGGGTTTCCTAATTTAATTTTCGAACAACAAGATCTTCCCGGAGTATGTCGATCTAAGAAACAACGCGTCATATTATGCAAGGTAAATAAAATGCGATTCTGAGGAACTCCATCCAATTACGGCTGCATCACTGAACCAAGCTTTTGTCATTGTCTCGAGCAAATTGGCGCAGTGATAGTGATCCGATGTCACCACGCGGAGACCCTACTGGCCAAGCCATGATCAGAATAACCAGAAACAAATTGGAAGATTTGAAGAGATATACGGAATATACCTCTAGTTAGGTATTTAGAAAACGCTTACAAAGGGAGAAATAGACCCTTAATTGTTGTTTTTTCTATGAATAGCGAAGAGTCTTAGAATTTCGATTTCTACATTGTCTTCAAATCATAATATGGAGTAATCAATCACTGAGTTTTCCTTTCAATTAATCTGTGAAACTTCTGCTGATATCTCAGCATTTCGATCTCTATAATTACATTTCCCACAGATGAACGCGTAATCTATGTCCGCGCATTACTCCGCGTCCGCACGAAGGCTGCGCTCGTAAGGAATTAAGCACATAACGCGCCGACCGTCGACTGCCCACCAGAGACGTGATTAACTCCGATCACCTCTCTGGCACATGGAGAGATAATGTTCAAAGATGGGGGAAACAGTACTCAGCTCAAATATGGCACATATATATAATTATTTTACTGTTTGACTCTGCGTCATTTAATGGCGAAAATTCTGCCCCACATATAACTTTTTGTAGCAAAGGATTCGTTTAGCTCATATACGCTCGAGAACTCCATCGGCTGCGTACCTACTGCGCGTCGGCGAAGGAGGCCGAGTCACCGCGAGAGAGCGTTCAATTCAGACCTTAGATTAAGCGTGTAATTAAATCTGACTAAGGAAAGTTCCTTTCCGGATAAGCTTGATAGATAGTTTATAGTGGCTTAGTGCAGCTAGACCCACTTTAACAGAAAGTTAGTTATTAAACATTGAATTGCTGCTGAGAAATTGGAACCGAATCAAGCGTGTAATTGGGAATTTTAATTAAGTTGTTTTCCAAGTCGCCTCATAATATCAGGAAATGAGCTTTCGCTAGAAAAATAATAATCCGGACCGTTACTTACAGCGGGATTTTCTTACACGCACAACTAAAAGAATCACTATTCTATTCTGACTCGTCTCAGAAGCGTACATCTTACAAAATCATTCTCAAGTTGGGGTTCCAAGCTGTTCAAGCTATCAGATCGAGCGGAACGGCGCGCGGCCGTGTCCAAGTGTGCGCGAGAATCGCTGACGTCTCCGCAACCGGTAGGCGCAGCTCTGTCTCCGAGGCTTGGCACGAACAGCTCTGCGCAGACTGCGTTCAATTTCGTGAACTAGATCCCACTGCCTTACATACTGCACTCGGTATGGAAAAATGGCTTGATTTACGTTTGTGTCGTTAAAGGTTCGTTTGGATGCCTGGAAATATAGAATCACGAAAAAACATCGTGATCGTATTGTGCTCTATCAACCAAACAGCGCATCTTGAAAAGAGTCGATCGAGTCTAAAACTTTTCATTTAATACCTTTCTTTGCGCGAAGTTTCCCAAATTTTGGTAGTAGAGGTTTCAGAACTGTTATATCTAGGTGTTACGTTTCTAGAAAGTGTAGGTGTGCCAATCGATTTGATGTGTGGATGTGTAAAGGTGTGTCGGCGGCGCCGCGGCGCGCTATATACGGCCCGTTTCCGGGAGCGGCGACCTGCGTCCCGGGACATTTCGCCGGAGACACCGCACACGTGCCTACACCACGCTTTACTACCTGTTACATTGCAACACTATGGAATACCTGACTATCACTAGAGATAGACACATACTCGTAATAAGGGAAGTCCGCACAATAGATTGCATAGTACGGGGCTTGATGCTAGTACTCTGCCACTGAACACCAAGATGCCACTTCCGCTTTAGATTTTAATAAATCGTAATAATCTGGTCAACTTGAGCAAAACAAAATGATTGTCTTTACGCTCGGTAACTCGAAAATTAAGAGAGTTTTTACGCGTAAAAAGTATAAATTAATTGAAACTCGGACGATAAATAAATTCATTGAAATCGAACATGAACCGAAATCGATCTCGATCTAGCCTAGAGCCCAGCCTTGACACATTCATAGCGATGTTTGTACTAGTGTCGAACAACGACTGTGAGCGCAGTGAGCGGTGAATGCACCTCACTGGTGCGGCACCACGCGACGTGAATCCACGGACTGCTCGGTACTGAGGGCGCAGGTTATCTTATCATGAAGCATGTTATGGTTTGAAGCTGATTGCCAAACAACCAATCGTATAAGTTTTGTAAAAACATATGCATCGTATGCGACCTACATACACACATAGAGCGTTTGTTTTGTATTTAACTTATCTAACACACAACATTACGTTCGCCTCTCTCATGTATTCATGTACCGGTGCCATCAAGTCCTCTGAAATGTCATGCATGTAGGCAGTTAGTGTTGCTCGTTATTTCGTAGGTATCCTAATTCTAGTTTCGCTCGCTCGAGTGGGCGCGGCGGCCATAAAGTATTCAATACATACCTCAGACTAGACTTGTGCGGAATGAAGACATGATAACGTAGATATAATGTTACGAGGTACTGAATTATCACCCTCTACCTACTCTTCGGGGAATAATGGGTAAAGCACCAGTCGAATTAGATAATGTCTAATACAGACAGGAGTTATAGGATCTCCGACTACGGTGCGGATGTGAAGTGAAACAGCTTCGTTGGAACACTCATTATAAACGAAAATCTGAACAGGGTTTGCTATCGGATCCTGAAAAACATAATTGGAAAGACCAAGAATAAGTCAGACTCTCCAGATAGGTAGCTATTCTATCCGTCTCAAATTCTTCTTCCCAATGAAGAAGTATAGAGTGAGAGGCGGTGTAAAGTGTATATGTGACAGTGACAATCTCCCTGTATCCTTTGGAGATTGCGCAAGTGATATCATGTAGAGGTAGCGTTACATGCAACTGTGGATAATGTAAGTGTTATTGGGCAGTCACGTTCGGTTTCCTCTTTCTTGTCGAACGCTGCTCGGCTGCATTGCGTAATCGTATACTGTGGACACTCCGCCGGGCGCCCCGCGGCCTGTGCCGCTCTCAATTGTAGATTATTACAATAATTTCACGTCATTTACTTCTTCATCGTCTTCAGTAACCACTACACTTACGTTTTGTTTTATTGTTTTCATAATTATAATCTATGCATGCCAGTGACTTAAATCACCATTACAAAGATACAGCCTGTGATTTGTAGAAATCAATCAATATTAGAACTTATATTATAACGATAAGTCAATTTTCTAATGAGACTCACTACTGAAATCGGAACTATTGCATCTTCATCGCTATCCATTTCTTAATTGGTCAACAATGTTTAGCCAAAAAATCGTTAAAGCAGTTACCTTGCAAAATCTATCAAAGCCAACAGCAGGATGGCAATCCGTTCTCATTTGATTGTCACAGCAATAAAGCTGTTCGCTCAATACTCATAATGAACCGACAACAGAGGCCCGAGAGCTTTACGTAAACGTGTGGCTCGCCTTCACCTACTTATTGAAATTCGTAATTAAGCAGCGTCTGAGTCATCGTAACATTATGGGCCATAAATCCTCGTCCACAGTCCACACGTAAACCTGATCGTGGCTCTAACGACACGACGCGAAGGCGCGATGAGACCGGGGCGGCGGGCGGCGGGCGGCGGGCGGCGGCCGCCGGACGAAAGCAAAAGTGTCCCATTAGTCGTTGCGTTACGCACACGCTCTCGCTCCATACACCAGATAAACTGGTTTTTCTCTCATTAATTATGAGGAAACAATGCTGTAAAGATTAGCCTCAATATTTTAGCTTCAAAATCCGGTCAAATGCAATAAGACACACGCCAAGCATAATGGCGACCATGATCATTCTGTGATTAAGATATGTAGGTATCTGTGCTATAAGTATGCCAGTCAGTACAACTTGTTTTGGCTTTACATATCGACGCTTGAAAGGCAATCCTTACTAAGCGACATTGAGTAAACTTTACAGAACAGTGATTTTAGATTTATAAAAAAAAAAAAACACCTAATTGTAGGTTCGACATTTAACAATTAGGTGAATTTTGTTTTTTTTTTGTATAAATTTGAACTATCAGAATCACTATCGTCGATATGGTCAATTATAAGGTCACGAAAGTATGTAAATAGCCTAACAAGTGTTACGTGTACCAACTGCTTTGCTCTCGGCTACGTGAAGTTTTGCGAGCCGCTTACGTAACGCGAGTTGAAATGCACAAAACATACATATCGAACGGATGACGGAGTCAACGAGGAGTGCCATTAGCTGGCGCCTGCGGCCTCTGCTCAACACATTACGATGCTGCGTCTAGATATTGAGTGAAGAGGAAGTTTTCGAAGGCCCACTCTGAATAACGCGAAGACACCAAGTGAAACAGTATTCTTCTTTGTAACCGACTTCAAAAAAAGGAGGTTCTCAAATGTTAGTTACCTCATAACTCCGTCATTTATGGACTGATTTAAAAAGTTCTTCGTTTATGTGAAAGGATTTAATTTTTGATTGGTCCCATTTAAACATCAAAACCGTTTAGTAGTTTGGCTTTTAAATCAAAATAAGTAGCTAAAATTCGTTTACTTAGATGATGGTTGGTTGGTGGTGGTTTGTAACCCAAGTAAACGAAATTGCGTATTTTGCTTTCCTGCGACTTTCCACTAAAAACTGAAACATTAATTTCAGAAATCGGTGTTAAAATACGAAGAAACAACAAAAAACATCGACTTTCGAAATTATAGTTATTTTATACTTTGTGGTGTTTTTTTTTTAGAAATCGGTTGTATTTTTTTGTAACAAAGTTTTTATCGTCGATTTGTCTCATACTACCCGACCAATAAGACGTAGCCTGGAAATCTGTGTCATTTGCTTCGTTTCATACAATCATAGGAGCAACATGTAGTTATGCATGATGGGCGGGAAAGGAGTATTGTATAATTAAAACCACAATGTTTAGTAATTTTACTAAGAATCAGGTGGAGAGCCTTAGTAACAGTAGCTCTAGTGCTACAAATACTTATAAAAATTGTACGGAGTTTCCATGCATCTCTATGGATAATCATTTAAACTAGTTCATAAGACAACAGAGGATACCAGCGACAGAATAGTTATGCCTACCATCAACAAGGTATCTTCTTGCTCTTTAGTAAATAGTTGTCAAAAAGGGAGTCAGCAGCATGCCTTGAAATTATTTCATCAAAATATTCAAGGTGTCTCTTCGAAATTATTAGAAATTGAAATGTTTTTAGAAAAAACAACGTTTTGACATTGTATGTTTTAGTGAGCCACTGGTTGAAGGATTACCAGATGCTAATTATAATGTGGGCAGTTGTTTAACCGCAAATCTATGTTACGTGGTGGTTCCCTCATCTTATTAAAATCAAAACTTAAAATTTAAGCAACGTAATGACATTGTTAACTTATCAGTGGAACATTGCATCGAACTGTCCTGTGTTGAGCTAGATAAGCATATCATAGTGTGCGTGTACAGACCCCCAAACCCTCAAAACTTTACTTTATTTGAGTCAAAAATGGAAGATACCTTGCAAAACTTGCAGCAGGTAACAAGCCCGCGATTATTTGTGGGGATTTTAATATTAATATTTTAGAAATTAATTCAAATAGCAGCAAATTTATAAGCCTTTTTAAATCGTTTAATTTGTCTAATGTGTTTACAGAACCAACTAGGGTAACACCAACTTCTTCAACCTGTATCGATAATGTATTCTGCGATTGTGAATATTTAGATAAAGCCATAGTTAATTACCTTCCCTCTGATCATAGTGGTCAATTGGTAACATTTCAGTTTAAAGCAGCCTTGAAAAAAAAATCATATACAAAAAGGCCAATTACAACTGACAAACTAGCTAAATTCAATGGTACCTTGCAAAATAAGTTAAATTTTCTAGGCCATAATATTGAAGATGCTAATAAATTTTATGATAATTTCGTTTCAGTGGTTCTAAAGAAATTCAATGCAACTTTTGAAAATAAGTCTAAGGATACTTTCCCCAAGTATGTATAGGATAAGTAGGGAAAGACTATATGAGCTATATGGCCTTAAGCCTGTCATAAACACTGATTCTTTTAATAAGTTTGTAAACAAATATTCTTAAATGTTCAGAAATACTTACAAGGTAGCTAAAGCCCTATATATTAGCAACAAGATCAAATCGTCAGAAAATAAAATAAAGACAGTTTGGAAAGTTATTAATAATTAAACTAATAGAAATAAAGAACGAAACACTGATTATTTACTGGAGACTACACATGGTGCCAAAAGCTTTAGAAGTAGCTCAAGAATTTGTAAATTTTTTCACCAATATACCAACTAAAACTACGGAATATTTAAATTCTTCACCTGAGGTCTCATATAATGACCTCATGACCTTTGTGAACTATCTCTTTGAAAATAGGTACCGACGGGTGCAGGTTGACGCTGTTTACAAGGATTTTCAGAAGGCTTTTGACAAGGTGGATCATACCCTGCTTATGGAAAAAAAAGGCCTTTAATGGTATACGTGGCAATTTACTCAGATGGTTTGCTTCATATGTTTACAATAGGACTCAAAAGATCGTTATTAATGGGCATGAATCTGACTCTATAATTGCTACATCCGGGGTTCCTCAGGGATCAGTATTGGGTCCTTTTCTATTTGTATTGTTCATTAATGACATTAAACATTGTTTTGCTAACTCATATTTCTTGATGTATGCAGATGACATGAAAATTTATATGACCTGTAAAAATATTCGTGACTGTTGTCATTTACAACAGGACCTTGATAGATTTTATGAATACTGCCTCAAAAATAAACTTTTTCTTAGCCTTCCCAAATGTTACTCAATTTCTTTTACTAAAAATAAAAAACAAATCAAATTTAATTATTCAATAAATAATATAAGACTTAATGAAGTTCAATCTGTCCGTGACTTGGGTGTTAACGCTTGACTCTAGTTTGCATTTTGATACTCATGTTGACAATATAGTAAAAAAGGCCTTTCAGATGTATGGACTTGTGATGAGATTTTCAAGTAACTTTGTACGACCCTCTACATTCTTAATATTATATAAAACCCTGATTCGAGCGCAGTTGGAATACGCCGTCCAAATTTGGGATCCTCTATATGATAAGTACAAGGATAGGCTAGAAATTGTGCAGAAAAAGTATTTACGTACTATGAATTATAAATGTCATCGTCCTAGTCTCTTATGAACAATTAATGAATCGGTATAATATTCTTAGTTTGTAATCTAGACGATTTCTGCTTGGTGTAATGATGCTGCATGGTATATGTAATAATAGATTCGACTGCATTCTTTTATCAAATAGTCTACACTATATACCGGAGAGAGACCGGAACGCGCCCAGAGACCGCTAAGTCGTGCCCTCAGTAAATCTATTTCGAAAAATTACTTAACAGATGTTACTACTTTTATTTTTTTGATAAACCCAAGTCTAATATATTGTAATCATATAAATAACTGTTCTCAGTCCTTTATGAAGTGTTAATTCAAGCTATAACAAGCAGTGAAGAAATAGTTAAAAGTGCCTATCATCAGTGTATAGCCCGCGAGTGCACAGAATTCTGACGTTTGTGTGAACGTTTTAAAAGTTAAAGTCCTGCGTACGCGCAATCCTCATCGCGCTGTCAGTGCTACCAACCTCCCGGCGGCAAAGTTCATGGTGCGTTCCAGCGACAAATATAAGCGAACTTGTCGTAAATCTACGGAACTTCAACCGAAAGAATAGTCAAAATAAGTTAAATACAACCCATCTAAAATTAGCCGGAGATGCTAAACCGATCTACCTCTCAGAGAGTCTCACCCCTAAGTCGCAACGGCTTTTTTATCTGGCACGCAAATTTGCAACAGAAAATGACTTTAAGTTTTGCTGGACTTCACTGGGCAGAGTATTTCTTCGTCAAGCCTTGGGAAAAAAACATTTCCTGATCAAAAGCGAAGCAGACCTTGATATAAATGAGCTGGGGAAATGACTAGATGTTGGATTCAATAGCTTTCCATTCACTCTAGTTTTA
The DNA here is from genome assembly GCA_950371165.1 of Lacanobia oleracea. Taxonomy (NCBI): domain Eukaryota; kingdom Metazoa; phylum Arthropoda; class Insecta; order Lepidoptera; family Noctuidae; genus Lacanobia; species Lacanobia oleracea. The sequence continues at coordinate 1,170,707 of OX493408.1, forward strand.
ATGTTAATTTTAGTTTTAACTTTATCATTGTTTTTACTGTTTTTGCTTTTTACTAATTTTTTCATACCAGATTTGTATTGCACCATTGAGGTGACACCTAAACATAGCGAACCCAACACTCACGCATTGCGCTCACGATTTACAAACACACAAACAAATATCAGGAAACATAATAAATTACAGTCACACAAAACACACACGATCAGTCTCAAAATCACACATTGTACACACACATTCACATCACTTCAAGCAAACCACTCTTAATTATACCGACAGCTTGCAATCTTTCGACGTCGCCTTCTTAACTTTAAATCTTATAAATGGCTAATAACGCAATACACTTAATCAATAACATCGATGAACTCTCTGTGTCAGTGACGCATGCATGTACTCCGGAGCAAACCCAATCGTTTTTGACAAACCCAAATAAATACCTGAAAGTCCTTTCACAAAACATTCGATCAATAAATTGTAACTTCATAAACTTACAAACTCTAATGCATCGTATCTCACTGGACTGTGACGTAATAGTCCTGACAGAATGTTGGCTTCCATGTTCTAGTAACTCATTTCTTCCAATTCTTCCAAATTATACGATATTTAAAACAACCAAGCACATTAACCAGAGTGATGGAGTCGTGGTCTATATTAAGTCAGAAACTGTAGCGGTCAGTGAGGAACCAGACCTGTACCAATCTGCCTCAGGATTATTAATAAAAATTAACCCTGATGTGGCCTTACTATGTATCTATCGCTCACCATCTACAGACAACATACAGAACTTCCTCTCCGCCCTTAATTGCATACTTCCATCGCTCCATGGCTTCGGATCAGTTGTGATAGCGGGTGACTTAAATCTCGACATCAAACCTTCTTCTCTTGATACACGATCCCACGAGTATTTGAACTGTCTCGCTTTTCATGGTTTTCTCCCAGCACATACCCTGCCAACCAGAGGCAAAAATTGCCTGGACCATATTATCCCGAGAACACGGTCGCCCGCTCTCACATTAGTCTATGAGTCTACGGTTACCGACCATGGTTCTTCACTACTTTGTCTGGACACTAGACGTATTCCTGACACTAGTACGTCTATCACAACAAAAATAAATTATGAGGCACTTGGAGCGTCAATTTTAAAAATAGACTTTGACCCTATTCTTTGTACAACAGACGCAAATACAGCTACCGACAAATTGATTGAAAAGCTGACTTCAGTCATAGCCGAAAACACTGTGGTTAAAAAAGTGACTGCAAAACAGAAGATTCTTAAACCTTGGATAACTCCTGGTTTGCTGCGGTGCATGAGAAACAGAGATGCCATGCACAGAAACCTCAAGCAGACTCCAGATAACGAAACGTTAAATATAACCTACAAACGATACAGAAACTTTTGTACCAAAATTCTTAAAAAAGCGAAGAGGCTCTTCGATGCGGAAGAACTCAGCAAAGCAAGCAATAACCCAAAATTACTCTGGGACACAATAAAACGATTAACAAATACCGCAAAAACTACGCACTCGTCCACACAACTGCTATCCTCATCACCCTCACCCGCACAGTCATGTAATAATGTGAATTCCTTTTTTGTCAATATTGGCAAGAAACTTGCAGATGACATTATAAAAACGAGGCCCTCACAACATATTCCTATCTCACAAAACAGTTCTATACCAACTTCATCCTTTGTCTTGGATAAAACTGACCCAGAAGAAATTATATCCACCATAAATTCACTGCGACCAAATGCAGCGGCTGGGTGGGATGGTATTTCATCTACAATACTAAAGAAATTTTCCACCACTTTGGCGCCTATTTTATGCCATATATTCAATACTTGCTTTGAAACAGCTGTTTTTCCAACATCCTTTAAAAAGGCAATAATCTATCCAATCTTCAAGGGGGGTGACGGAACTTTGCCGAATAACTACCGTCCTATAGCTGTATTAACCGCTTTATCCAAAGTTCTTGAACGCTTGATAAACAAAAGATTGGTTAGTTACCTGGAGCATTGCAAGATAATCTCGCAGCAACAATATGGCTTTCGTAAAAATAAGTCAACCTGTGACGCAGTTCAGGACCTAACCAGCTTTGTCATAGATCATATAAATAAAAATAAAAAGGTCCTTACTATATTTCTAGATCTCGCGAAAGCGTTCGACACTGTTCCCGTTTCCACACTCTTAATCAAACTTGAGAAAATAGGCGTCTGGGGATTACAATTGGATCTTTTTCGAAGCTACCTCTCCAATCGTTCGCAAAAGGTCAGGATCGATGGTTATAACAGCGACGAGCTTTTAATTCACTATGGGGTACCACAAGGTAGTATTTTAGGCCCCACTCTTTTCCTAATCTTTATTAATGACCTGTGTGATCTCAATATCGTTAATGCCAAGGTAATATCCTTTGCGGATGACACAGCAATAACCTTCATCGCGGATTCCTGGTCACAACTAGAGCATCAAGCTCAGCTTGGCTTTGATGTGGCGTTAAGCTGGCTTAATTCCCACATTCTAACCCTTAATACCTCTAAAACTAAATTTCTGACTTATTCCAACAGCTCGGTCGCTCAACCAAAGACTCCGCTTTTGATCAAAGCTCACACTGGTCATCCACAAATACAAGGTCATAACTGTCAATGCCCTCTTTTAACCTCTGTTGAAAGCATTAGATACCTGGGAATAGTCTTGGACAGGAATCTCAATTTCAAGACTCATATCGGTCTGCTAGCTGGACGAGTTCGCAAACTGATATACATCTTTAAAACTCTCCGGCATATTTCCAATCCCATTATAATACGTAATGTCTATTTCGCACTTTGCCTATCCATTGTAACATATTGCATATCTTGTTGGGGCGGCGCAACTAAAACCACCCTCAAGCCGCTAGAAGTAGCACATAGGGCCATATTAAAAGTAGCCACTTTTCGTCCTATTCTCTTTCCAACAGATCAACTATACAATGACTGCAAAGTGCTAAATGTTCGGCAACACTTCATCCTACAAACAGTCATTCTCCAACACCGCAACACCCCATACCGAATAATAGAAAATAAAAAACGTAGTAAACGTCGAAAGGATGGGATATGCACTCTGCCGCGCGTGTGCTCAACTTTTGTCAAGAGATTTTTTAATTTTCTTGGTCCGTTTCTATATAACAAAATAAACGAAGAGTGTCAAATCTACGGATTACCGTATTACAAATGCAAAAAGATTGTACAATCGTACCTCCAAAATAAGTCATATGACGAAACTGAACAGATCTTAACATAGGTGATGATTTTCAAAAACTTCACACTCAAACACACACATCACATACCCAATCACACACACCACACACCCAATCAGACACACACACCACACACACACAAACACACATATTTACCTTAATTTTTTTTATCTTGTTTTATATTTTCTTTTTTATCTTAATTTTTTACTTTAATGATAACAAAACTAATCTTAAAGTTTTAATGGTCTAATTCACTCTTCGAAATTGTAACAGTAATATCTTAAGCACTATGTAACCTTTACGTCATTTTACCTTAAGGGACCGGACTGCTTCTCCTTAACACAGGTTTCCATAACCTAGCTAGGAGGGCAGTGCTCACCCACACGTTTGTAAAGATAGTACTTTTTTTGTAAAACTGTATTTTTAACGTGTACCACAATCCTTTGTTTTGTGTAAATAAAAATAAATAAATATAGTACCTAGATCTGTCATGCTTCGTGGGGTACGTGTTCCTCGGCTATTCCACACAAACTCGTGCAGGACTAACGCAGGGGTGCGAGTGCCTCTTCGTCGATTTGTTGATGCGTACAACACTCACTTTATGGAGATTGACATATTTACCCTCTCCAAACAAAGTTTTAAGGCAAGAGCAATAGAGTTACTAAATTCTTAAGTATACAGAGTTGATACGACAGAGGGGCATTAAATTAAACTACGTATACTATACGTGTTCAGTATTAATTCGATACGGTACAAAAACAAAAAGCGCCATAAATGAGAAAATATTTTTTTCAAACAAACTAAATAGCTTGCAAATCCGAATAAAACGCAACCACCCTTTGTAAAAAAATGACACTGACCTTAGATACCGCTAGGTAACAAAGCGGCACCTTGGAGCGCGGTGTGCGGTATCTCGTGTGCTCGGCGGGGGCCGGGCCGGGGTGGCCGCCGGCGACTTAGGCCTCCGCTCGCACTGGCTTTTATGTTAGGTAACGTTTCGAAGTACGCGCACAAAAACAAACACACTATATTTTTAAATTTTCGATGTGTCCTCCATTCACATTGATGCACAAATTATACCGACGGAGAATATTTTTATTTATTTTTCTAATTAGATCACTGTCCGTCGCTAAGCACTTTAATTTGTGAAATGCTAAAATAATCCTATTTTTTAACTCATCAATTGTATTTACCTCTGAGGCATACACTTCACCCTTAATGTAACCCCACAAAAAGAAATCCATGGGAGTGAGGTCCGGAGATACTAATACTAAATAATAATAATCCCAAGTTACGTGTCCTATCACCATAAAAAACAGTCAATCACAAAAAAAAAACACTAATACTAAATAATAATAATCCCAAGTTACGTGTCCTCTCACAATAACAAAATAAAATTACAATTGTTTGCGCGCGAATTCCACAAACCGTACGTTCCGAAAAACAAGCGTCGGCGCACTGAGGGACTTACCGATCGCAAAAAACAAGGATGCAACAAACTGACCTATCTCTATTTCTTTCGCTCGCTTTATGTTAGTCGCTTTCGTAGTGAAAGTGCAAGTGTGTGTGTATGATTGCTTCCTTGTTTGCATTGCCAATTTTTAGTGAATGTCCTTCGACATGCGTCAGAGCGGCAACAACGCATAGTAGATTTATCGTTGTAAGGTGCATGACCTATGCTTAGACGATAATCAGCTGTTAGAAAAGATACATCGTGTTCAAACCGTGCAAAAACTTTAAAAATCATTTGCGACTAAACTACTGCTCCTAATTGATTTATTTTTGGTACAGAGCTTGAAAATGGTACCTAGTATAGGCAGTTTAAAGGAAAGCCCCTCTGTCGTATCAACGTTGTATAATATATATATATTCTTTCTTCTTCTTCGTAATAGTATTTTATGGTGTATACTGTATGTCTGTTTTCTTTTAATTTAAGTTTTTTCGTGAATTCGTGGACAATAGTGTGGGTTACATGTGTAGTAACATAAACATGGAATAGGTTATGCATAATTTAATTTTTAAGGCTAATTTAAGACTCTTTTGTTATTCCTGGCATGTAACTGTTTTTTGTCCCAAACAAATAAAAAAAAAAAAAAAAAAAAAAAAATTTATTAAAAGCTAACGTTCCAGGTTGTACGGTTGAATTCTAGTTCAAACATATCAACCCTGTGACAGTCATAAAAGCTTTCCGGCAAATCAAAATCAAATTGACCGAAGACATATGGGGAATGTCTATTAAAGTGTGCACGTCCATAATTGAAACTATAGCACCATACTTGGCTTTAATATTTAATTTATGTGTGGACCAAGGAATCTTTCCGGATATAATGAAATATAGTAAGGTTATACCACTATTTAAATCGGGCGACAGCAAAGACACCAATAATTATAGACCTGTTATCTGTTTTGCCGGTTTTTAGCAAAGTGTTTGAAAAAGCTCAATCAGATGCTCAATCATTTTAACATCAATAAAATCTTACACGATCAACAGTATGGTTTTACCAGGGGTCGTTGTACGACTGACGCTGGTGCCACGTTGTTAAAACACATATATTCAGCGTGGGAAGAGGCACAAGATGCCATAGGAATCTTTTGTGACCTCTCCAAGGCATTTGATTGTGTAAATCACGAAACCTTGCTCCTAAAGCTAGGACATTACGGACTAGGTAAACTTGCACTCAGTCTAATAAAATCTTACTTAAATGATAGTCAGCAGCAAGTTCAAGTAAATGGTGTCAATTCACGGGGTTTAAAAGTCAAAATGGGGGTACCACAAGGCTCTATTTTGGGTCCTTTCCTCTTTCTAGTATATATTAATGATCTACCCCATCTTTTAAAAAATCAACCTCATATGGTATTATTTGCTGACGATACGTACTTAATTTTTAAGATAGATAGACGTTCCATACATTTTGACGACGTAAATAACGCCCTACAGCAGGTCCAAAATTGGTTTACTGCTAATAATTTAGTATTAAATGGGAAAAAAACTAAATGCATCAGATTTGCCTTGCAGAACGTTAAACGAAATGATTGCGACAAAGTATTGAACAAGGAGAAACTTGAATTCGTCGAAAACACAGTTTTCCTGGGGATTACGCTTGACTCAAGGCTACAATGGGGTCCTCATTTAACATCTCTTGCGGGACGGCTAAGTTCAGCAGCATACGCTGTCAGAAAAATCCGTCAATTTACTGATATAGATACCGCGAGGCTGGTCTATTTTAGTTACTTTCATAGTATCATGTCTTACGGTATCTTATTATGGGGACGTGCTGCAGACACCGAGTCTATATTTATCCTGCAGAAAAGAGCCATCAGAGCCATTTACAATCTCCGTCGGCGTGATTCCCTAAGAGAACTGTTTAAGGATATCAACATCATGACGGTACCTTGTCAATACATTTACGAAAATATTATGTATGTTCGGAAAAATCTTCATCTTTTTAGCAAGATTAGTGACAGGCATAATTTTAATACTAGAAATAGGAACAAATTAGATCAACCCCGATTGAGATTGGCCAAAGTACACACTTCTTTTATGGGGTACTGTGTTAAATTGTATAATAATGATATTCTCGAACTGAATGAGAGAAAAAAAGCATGCATAAAACGCACACTATGTAGACAAGCGTATTATAAACTGGAAGATTATATCCTCGATAAAAACGCATGGCTAAATGCTGGTCCTGCTCCACAGTCACAGCTGCTTAGGTCCACTTTTTAGGTTTTTATATTTGGAAGAGATGCTTACATTATTTCGTTTATATTAGTCTGATTTACATACACATTATATTATTATTATAATTACTTATTTATTCTTTTTGATGTAAGAACTTAATCGTTGTCTTTATTAATTTATTTTTCATTATTTGGTCATTGACAACCATAGTTTTGTGTAAAGTAGAAGCATATTTTTCAAATTTTGTAAATGTGAGTACCATGAAGCCATTTACATTTTATGTGATTAGTTATAGTTTTATTTGTTGGACATGAACGAGCATGGTGGTTGAGAGCATGTCATGCTCACTCAATATCTCGCTGATGGCGGCGCGTGGGTTGGATCATTCGGTTCCCTTCGAAATGGTTGAGCTGAAAGGTGCCGATACACGCGTCATGTTCATGAACGGGCGCCGTCGGTTGAGACTGGTCATGTCTTAACTGCCATTGGCTCAAATTAATCTTTATATTTAAAATTCTTATAATAAGCCCTTTTTTTCCTTTGCATTGTCCTCACATGCAGAAGCAACAAGTATATGTAACTTGGAATTTTGTAAAACAGAACATGATTTAAAAGAGTGTCCGTGGAGTTTCTTGCACGTTCTTCTCCATAGAGATCTACGCTTTGGAACGTGCAAATAGCTTCCATGTTTTTGACTGACCGACCTTGACGTTTCAAAAGTGCCTGTGAATGGTTTATTTGAAATAAAATGCTTTGAATTTTGTATTTTTGAGAGAGAGTGAATTTTTGAACAGAGTCCCTGAAATGATAATATTTTTTTTTTTTTAATAAAACGTGCCTCATTCTAGGAATTTCCCCTGTATCGTGGGTGCGTTTACAAACAAATAAATACAAATACACAAACAGCCAGACAGAGTACAAATATTTGTTCTCTATAATGTTCAGGATATTATTATAGGTATCCTGAAAATTATAGAGAGCAGTCTCTACAATTTTTTATTGACGACACGGTTGGCGCAGTGGTTGAGTGGTGGTAGTGGTTGGTTTGCAATATATGAATAATGCAAGCTTTCAGAAGTATGTTTCGAAGTATTCAAAAACATATAAAATTGTATGTAAAACAGCAAAAGCTATTATTTATATACATATTGGTAATAAAATAAAATCAGCTGACGACAAAATAAAAACTACCTGGAAAATAATAAATAATGAAACAGGTAGGAAGAAACAACGTGAAACTAAATTTAATCTAAATACTGTACATGGCCCAATAAACTCAGATGCAGAGGTAGCTAAGGAATTTGAAAATTTCTTTGTTAATATTCCTCTTAAAACTACAGAAACTCTCAATTCGTCACCCGCGCTCTCTGCTGCCTTACTTAGAAAGAATGTGAAGGTATGTCCATACGAATTTAAGTTTCAACATATAAATCCCCAGGCCATTATAAAAGCTTTTAAAGATCTTAAAATTAAATCAACAGAAGATCTTTGGGGAATGTCTGTCAAAGTCTGTAGATCTGTTATTAAAACTATTGCCCCCTACTTAGCTGTCATATTTAACACTAGTGTAGACCGAGGAGTATTTCCGGATCTTATGAAACACAGTAAAGTAGTTCCGTTGTTCAAATCGGGTGTTAGTCAAGATCCCAATAATTATAGGCCTGTGTCAATTCTGCCAGTCCTCAGTAAGGTGTTTGAAAAGTTAATGCTTAATCAGATGTTACTACACTTTAATAAAAACTCCATCTTTCATGAACAACAATACGGTTTCACCAAAGGGCGTTGTACAACTGACGCCGGTGTTACCCTCATAAAGAATATTTTTACCGCCTGGGAAGAATAGCAAGACGCTATTGGAATATTCTGTGACCTTTCGAAGGCGTTCGATTGCGTTAACCATGAAACACTTTTGTTGAAACTTGAGCACTATGGGATTAGAAATACAGCCCTTGAGTTACTTAGGTCATACTTGACGGACAGACAGGTTAAAGTTCAGGTAAACGGTGTAAACTCACTAGGGTCTGAAATGACAATGGGCGTTCCGCAAGGCTCAATATTGGGTCCATTCCTTTTTCTAGTTTACATAAATGATTTGCCCCAATTATTTCAAAATCACCCAAAGATGGTGTTATTCGCGGATGACACATCATTGATTTTTAAAATAGAGCGACGGTCACAAAATCTTGACGTCGTCAATAACTCTATTCTTCAGGTCCAAAATTGGTTTACGGCAAACAACTTGGTACTAAATGAAAAAAAAACCAAATGTATTAGATTTACTTTATCAAATGTTAGAAGTAGCGAATGTGACATCATATTGAATGAAGAAAAACTGGAGTTTATTAATCACACGGTTTTCCTGGGAATCACTTTAGACGAGAAATTACAATGGGGACCTCATATAACATCTCTAGCGGGGCGTTTAAGCTCAGCCACTTATGCTGTTAGGAAGATAAGACAGCTAACAGACGTAGAAACCGCACGTTTGGTCTATTTTAGCTACTTCCACAGCATTATGTCGTACGGTATTTTGCTGTGGGGTCGGGCTGCTGACATTGAATCCATATTTATTTTACAAAAGAGAGCTGTCAGAGCCCTTTATAATCTGCGTCGTCGCGATTCTCTAAGGGAACTTTTTAAAAAGATTAATATTATGACAGTCCCTTGCCAATTCATATATGAAAATATTATGTATGTACGGAAAAATCGTCATCTTTTTAGTAAAGTTAGTGAGAGACATAATATTAATACTAGAAATAAAGATAAATTAGATCAACCATTTTATAGATTAGCTAAAGTATACACATCTTTCATGGGGTACTGTGTTAAATGTTACAATAAAATACCTTGTGACATATTAGAACTAACTGAAAGAAAATTTAAAACCTACATTAAAAGCACACTTTGTAAACAAGCATATTACAAATTAGAAGATTACATTCAGGATAAGAATGCTTGGAAACATGCTGGTCCTGCTCCATAGGACAATCAATGGTGGAGACAAGATCAAACTGGTTGGTTTATGTATTTACTTTTGTACCTACTTTTTGATTTTTGGGTTTTTATTTTTCTGTTCACTCACTCTGCTAATTAATGGTTCTAAAAAATAAGGTAAATATGTGAGTACCATGTACTTATGTAGAAATGTGAGTACCATGTACTTATTTAAAAATATAATAAGTCTACCTATGCATACTCTAGGTTCATGGTCCTCACATATATTAACAGAAGTTTTGTATACCACAGCACATGTAAAACATTGATTTGAAAAGAGTAACTATGGAGTTTCTTGTCCGTTCTTCTCCATAAGAATCTACCCTTCCGAATGGACAGTAGAGTCACTATGTTATTTTAAATGTAATGATGACGTTCAAAAGTGCCGTTTAATGGCCTAATTGAAATAAACGTTTTTGATTTTGACTTTGAGCGATTGACTGCCGCGCTGCGCGTTCGATTCCCACACGAAACAAATTGATCCGGCAGCCTACCGCAGGATCAACTACACTTAGTCCATTTCCAGAACGTTACTGAAAACCGTGCGAGCTAGTGGTAGTACACTATTTGGCAGATATCGGAGTTATCTCAGTCGCTCCTCGGCTTACAAAGTTACACACACTCGTTATCTAACCATTGCTTAATCTTGTTTCTAGTCTGTATTTCACTTGTGCTGCTGAAATGTTGCTGTCCGTTTTCAACCATCCAGGTCGTTCGTTTCAGTTGTTTTGTCGCGTTTCTAGGTGACTTTTATTCTATTTTGTATTATTGGGAGGCGCTGCTCACCGCCCACGCGATCTAGACCTATCGGTGTTGACGGCACTCGTCACGAACAATCGATCCATTTTTCAATGAGGTTCTTACTACTTCGGTCTTAAGTGTATAAAATTGAGGAAATACATATTATGTTTGGTTATCTATTACGGGTTTGGATGATCAAATTCGACTTGAGCGAGCGCGGAGACCTTGAAGGGCCTAAAATCTAGTTCTGTGTACTCGTATTGATTTGTTTCAGCTGGGCGCCGAGTGACGGATGACTGTTAAGCAGTAACTAGTGCTATGCGACACCGCCACAATATCTAGGTTATACGGACGAGCTGCGACTACCTGCGTCAACTAATAAAGTAGATCTCGATTTCCAAGCGTAACACAATAACTGTGGCTATGGCGAGCTGGACACACTTTCATAAATTTAAGAAAAGCGCAGCGAAGGCCGCGAGCCCGTAAGCCTGTCAGACACCGAAACGCACATTCTTAATTCAATTAATATATTACTTGTTGGGCACGCTTTGCCGCCGCCCACACATCTCGTCATTCTTGTGAGGGCGCTCACTTATTTGTTTCGAGAGAGTAGGCAGCTTCTTCACTAAGGCCCGGACTCCACCAAAGCGGAGATGTCCGAAGCGGAGACGAGAAGAGATTTTTTCAGATAAGGTGTATCCACCGAAACTGTGCGGAGATGCGTACTGTCTCGACTGTAGCGGAGATGTGTGCTGGCTAGGGTAGAGATGTGCGCTGACTACAAGTGTTGCCAACTAGGCTAATACGAAATATGCTAAAATGCTCTTACTTTTTTTTTTAAATATGCTATTTTTTTTTAACTGCTAAAATGCCAAGTTAATTTCAAATTTTAATACGTTTTTTTTTAAATATACAGACAGTAATTACTCCAAGTTTTGAAACAAACAGTCGATGGCAAGATCTTCGTCAACAGTAGCTGTGGGTCTTCCACAGCTACTGTTGAAGAGTCCGAATCATAAGTTTTTTTGGTACCTATGAAACGCAGTATTTCATCTGGAACTGTATATGAATTGAGGCGCTTTCCTGCCCTCTTCAGGCAAAACCTGACATATAAAATGGCATTTCAGGTTTTCACCACCAAACGATTACGCAGCTTATTCATTTGACTGAAACGCGTTCAATCTCCGCGTTTGAATGCGGTAATGACAACAGAGATATTGAAAACTTTGAGAATTCTGTAAAAGGGTTATTGCCAGCTGCATCTTTATATTATATTCGATGACTTCGTTCCAAAACTGAACGGTGGAAGAAGTGCATTCCCATTTAACGTGAACTATGTTTCGCGATTGAGATACAAGTCTTTATAAGTATTGTAGATGCATTCACTCTGAACTCTTCGGCTATTTCGGCAATGGAAGGCTTGACTACCTTTAATGTTTCTTGTACTAAATACAACTTTTGTGTTAATTATACCACAAGAGTGAGAAAGATAGAAGACTTAGTTTCATAGATAATCGCAATAGTGTCGGACCAATAGAGGTAGTAGGGCTGTGGCTGTACGTTACCACTAGAATAAATTTTGATACAAGTGGTTGTACAACCGACAACCGACAACCGATGGCACCAGAAGAGATATGTTAAATAATATGCTAACAAAATATGCTATATGTTTAGCATATGGCATATTTTCGATTAAATATGATGCTAAACAGAACGAAAATCTGCCAAATTTAGCATATTATAATTATGCTAAATTGGCTAAGGAGCTCGTGGCTAAATAATAACAGCCGCACGGATCGATCTTTAAGGTTAAGCAACGCTTGCCAAGGTTGGTCTGTGGATAGGTGACCATCTTAGCATGACGAGTTTCCTCCGTGCCTCGGAAAGCACGTTAAGCTGTTGGTCCCGGCTGTCCTTTGTAGATCTTTGGCAGTCGTTACGGGTTGTCAGAAGCCAGTAAATCTGACTCCAGTCTTGCCAAGAAGTACCGTGTTACCCAGTTAATGGGTTGTGGAGGTCTGGTAGGCAGCCGCTCCACGTAAAACACTGGTATTCAGCTGAATCCGGCTTGACTGGAAGCCGACCCCAATATAGTTGGGAAAAGGCTAGGCAGATGATGATGAATTATGCTAAATTGGCATTACTGCTGACTACGCTGCACGCCGCACACATCTGGTCTCCAATGCGCGCCGCGAGGCAAAACTCACATCTGCACCGTACACCGCGGTCCAGCTCAATATCAGCGAGGAACAGCTCACGCTCCGCTTCCATCGCGCCATACAAATATCGTACATCACCGCTCAGTGGTCTCCACTTAAGCTGAGTGTAGTCGAGATGAGTGATTAACGAAATTCTATTGGTTTTTTGAAAGCACGTCTCGTTTCCGCTCTGTAGGTGTCCGGGCCTGAGCCTGATACCTGCGCTTGTTCTTTGCTGTCAAAGACATTAAATATATATTTTTAATCTCTTTGTTTGCTGTGGCATTTTTTTTTTCTATTCGTCTTTTTATTTACTGATTTTCAGTAGTGTTCATTTATCATTATTTCTATGGTTAATTGGCTAAAACATTGTGATCGTGACATGGATATTTTAATGACGGACAAAAAAGTCGGCCTTCGAGCAATGCGATAACTGTGATTAACAAATTAAGCAGGATAATTTGTTAATTACATACGCGTCATCGATTTGTTCAATCTACTGTAATTAATTCATTTATTTATGCAATTACTTATGCATCCAACTCGTGTACAAGTCGCTAGACGAGCGATCTCATGAGACATTCAAACATAGAGATCAAATTGCCAGCAGGCAGTGGTGTGCTGGTACCTATATCACTACAGAGTGACAGAGTGAGCAGCTAACCCAGTAGCTACATGCAATCAAATTGTGATATAAAACGGTATTTTGTTTGAAGATCTGACTGACTGCTCACGGCACTAGCATCAGAAAAGAATGAAGTAACAACTTCAGTCGATGGTCGATATGAGGCCTATTAGGCATCAAATTTAATAGTAAGGAGGTAAAATGTAGCCTATATCTATGAAACATGCGGACAAAGCCAGGGGGCCGTGCTAGTTATAATAATCATAATAAAATGTGAGTAGTATCCGGTGTAACGGGAGCAGGCGGTGGAGCATGCGATCCGGCGACACCGCGCCACCGGACACCCGCGCCGCTCCAGCGGCCGCGCGCCGCACCGAACTCTGGGCCCGCACCCCTGAGCCAGCGCCTACAAACTTGGCTAGGCTACACTTGATCTAACACAAGCCTGGACAGCAACACTAACCAGCTCACTAATTAAAACTTGAGAACCCCACCAAATGGGTGTGACACAACTGTGTCAACATTTAGGAGTCCCATGGTAGGTATCGTTACATGTTTTGGTTCGCAGTCTGTAAAATGAACCTCAAAGCTTTGGGTACTGATATGTTGTAATTCAAGTAATGTGGCTTTACCATTTATCAACACTTATTACATGTGGTCTTAGAGCATAGATAATACTTTATGAAGATAATCACAAGAAAGTATTCCAATGTCATGAACAAGTTGCAAGAAACATTGGTAGTTGGTAGGCAAAGGTGTTGTCAAACATGAGCATGTATTGCCGAGCGGAGCTAGTTCCTCGCTCGACGGAGTGGGCTGCAGCCCGCACACCGCACACTGCTACTAACTGTAGCACGTTGCTACATGTTAAACACAGCTATTAGCAGACCTTTAGCCTGAATATAATTTATTTATAAATTGTTTTTTATTAGTTTATTGGACATAATTTGATTATCTTTATAATTGTATGGTTAGTGGAAAAAAATACAAGTAACTAATGTTTTTATTGTAACAAATTACATTGTAGTAGAGTACTAGTTGACCCACACAACTTCGTCTGCATCACAAGTTTCATTATTGCTCCACTCCTATTGGTGATATTTAGCCTATAGCCTTCCTCGATAAATGGGCTATTTAACACTGAAAGAATTAGCATGTTCAAGCCAACAAACAAACTCTTCAGCTTTATATATTTGTATAGATACACACTTGCACACATACTATAAGATTAAATAACTTGGTTAAATTAAGATCATTTTGCTAAAAAAAACAAATAATCTATACTTATATAATATAAAGCAGAAGAGTTTGTTTGTTTGTTTGATTGAACACGCTAATCTCAGGAACTACTGGTCCGATTTGAAAATTCTTTCAGTGTTAGATAGCCCATTTATCGAGGAAGGCTATGGGCTATATATCATCACGCTAAGGCCATAAGGAGCAGAGCAGTAATGAAAATTGTGACGCAAACGAAGTTGCGTGGGTCAACTAGTAATAATTATATTTGTTATAGATATGATGAATGATATTATTTTTAATAATGAACATGAGTGATAGTGCTTATCTGGAATGACTTAAGTGGTGTTGTTTAAATGATGAACATTGTAGTCCTACAGAGGGGAAGTAATTAGTGTGGATGTAGGCGATAGACAAGTGATTGCCCGTGTGATACACAGGTACATATCACAGCTGACGAAACAAGCTCACTGTTATGCACTTTGACTAAATTAATTTGATTTTAATCATATTGAAAATAATTATTTTTGTAGCTTTTGTAATAAACAGACTGAATGCATATTACCACACCATTTATCTTGAACAAGTGAATTTAAATATGGTACAGTGACAGTGAGACATAAATCACTTAACATACTGATGTCACCTTTATCTCAGAGCTAGAATAAACAATGTAGAGATTTTCCTGCTGTCTTTAAACTAGACAGCCAGTCATTGTAAGTACAGCTATTGGTAGATAATGATTGTCAGCTCGTAAGACACACTGGAACATTACCTATCAATTATTGTGTACCTACTCAGTATTTTTTGCATTACAAAAAGTAACGATAGTGTGCCGGGTACAAGGACGCGGCGATTAGCGCTCGCCGCCGCGCCGCATGCGAGCCTCCGCTAACCACCAGCCACTTAGCAGTTAGCACTGCCGCCGCGCCGCCTAGCTCACTACACGAGTACACGCTCTTCGCTGTTTCTAACCAAAATATTATTATTCTTATTCAAATAATTATCGCTTTCTATCAAATATGGGAGCAAGATTTATTCCGTAAATTTATACGTTCTGCGGCAAAAAATGAGCGAACATTAATAACTAAAGTGGCGTAATGAACGATAAATAAAATGTTTTAACTGACGTGAGTATGTAAGATAAAAAAGCAACTATTTTAACCTCTATGTTGAAATAAGCGACGCATGAGAAAAATCGATAATTTCACCAATAAACAAGGCGCCGTCAAACTATTTCGATTCTAATAAGACGACAGCTATGAAAATCTATTGGCGTCCTGTTGGTGTCGTAAAATACTGTACTTACATTCAACAACTCGAGAAAATAAAAGCAAAACCAATAAGTTGCCGGCCTACTCACCCATTTTGTTACGCTCGCCTGTAATGACCGCTGAGACGACGACGAATTACTTTATTATATATTTTTCATCATCACAATTACACTTATTATGCCACAAACACAAATTATCCTTTAGTCTATCTTTCAACCTATAAAATCCTCATAAAATTAAATAGAAAGATGGGCTGGTCGCGCCGTGCACCGTGCAACGCTCCCACTGTCTCGCAGGTGACAGAAAGCGCGCACGTTCGGAAATTAGAAACTTAGAACGTTTTTGGATGCGTTCTGAAATTTACTTCGTTTCAACAAGAGTACACTCTTTCGTATCGGGACCGAAACTGAATCGATTACAGTCACACAAGATCACACATTCGCGCTGTGATGTATGCGATATATGTAGCGTGGTAAGAATGATATCTCGCTACTTGGGCCACACATAAGTAGATATACGATTGATTGATGTGGATGTCATTGAAAGTAACGTGAGACTTGTTGATCAAGCATGCATGGTATGCAATCAGTCGCGAATTCGCGATTCGGTTCCTGACTACGTAAGTTTAATTGAAAAACTGCATTCAATAAACAGTTTTTACACGATTCCCTAAGACTCTACGATATCTCGAAATCGCGCAACTCAAGCTCAACACAAGAACAAAAATATAAAAATGTATTGTTTGCTTGTCGTCATATAGGGTCGTCATCAAAATGTTACGATCTGTGGTTACGATAACTTTTAAGACTTAGTGATTTCATTGATATCAGATTTATGTCGATCGATTCTAAAAAGTGTATTGTACATCGTGGGCCGTCGGCGCACCTACTCGTATGATAATAATATCGACTCGGCTATTCTTGCTTAGCAGTTATCCGTAGTCCAGTCACAGTAATGGGAGATGGCGTTGCTGGATGGCCCCCACACAGCAACGCAAACGCGGGGGGGGGGGAGGTGGCTGCATTGGCGCAGTAGTAGGCATATTGTTGCGGTGTCAATGTTCGTGTTCGTTTTTGCTTAATTCTGTCTTTTATGTATATTATGTTATGTATATGGGTCTCGTTACTCGAAATAAATAAATTTAATAATAGCAAATAAAAAAATCATAGTAAGCAGATATTGCCATGGATAGTTGATCTTGTATGCTAAGTAAAGTGGTGGTCAGCTGCTCAGGAAGCGGTGGGTTTGGGTATGGTTGGTTACGAGTTGTGAACAAAAACCGAAGTTGTAGTACGCTGGCTAAAACCTTTTTTTATGAATAGATGACATCATATTGAGTTGAAAAACAGTGGTCAGCTGCATGATGGAGGGTGGAATATCAGTCAGCTGCTCGCATGAACTTGCAAAAAAAAAATGAAAATAATACTGCCAAGTGCGAGTCGGACTCACACACGAAGGATTCCGTACCTTAAACCTTGTTTTTTTTTTATTATTTGTTGTTACAGCGGCAATAGAAATACCTACACAATCTGTGAAAATTTTCAACTGTCTAAGTACCTATTAGGTACGGTTCTTCAGATATAGCCCGCTGACAGACAGACGGACGGACGGACGGACGGTTGGATGGACGGACGGACAGCGGAAGCTTAGTAATAGGGTTCCGTTGGTTACCCTTTGGGTACGGAATCCTAAAAAAGTAATAGTATTCCGAATGAAAATTAACTAGGCGAAATGATTGCATTAATAAAAGTACGAAAACAACGGTCAGCTGCTTGGCTGACGGTGGAAAGTCAGTCAGCTGACATGGCGCAGTAAAATACGGTGTTATTGGATACCTACTCATGAGAACTAATACACAATCAACTGCCTAGCCTTTTCCTAACTATATTGGGGTCGGCGTCCAGTCACACCGGATTTAGCTGAAAACCAGTATTTTACGCGGAGCGGCTGCCTACCAGAACACGATATTTCATGGCAAGACTGGAGTCAGATTAACTGGCTTCTGACTATCCGTAACGACTGCCAAAGAACTAATACACAATATAATGATAAATAAACATTACAGCGGGCTATATCTCGGTGCGAAGATTGTCAGCTGATGACCTGAAGCGTGTAACGTAGGAGTTACATTCTCTTACAAACTATCAAATTACGTATTATTAGAATCTTATTAGAACTCATCATCCGCCTGCCTGTCCCCAACTATATTGGGGTCGGCTTCCAGTCAAGCCGGATTTAGCTGAATACCAACATTTTACGAGGAGCGGCTGCCTACCTGACCTCCACAATCCATTAACAGGGTAACACGGTAATTCATGGCAAGACTGGAGTCAGATTTACTGGCTTCTGACTATCCGTAACAACTGTCAAAGATCTACAAATGGCACCCGGGACCAACGGCTTAACGTGCTTTCCTACGCACGGAGGAAACTCGGTAAGTTAAGAAGAATCTTATTAGAACTAATACATACTAATTAACATTATAATACTAATTACAAAACAATTAAAACCTAATCTACTTAGAATTCTAATCAGTCTCCTTACAAAATATTCAATATACATCGTTCGCCCCATAGAAATATAAAAAGTGTATAATTTAGACGGGCACCAAAATGGATCAACGGTCACCAAATGGGTATAATTTAGACGGGCACCAAAATGGATCAACGGTCACCAAATTCTATCCAACTCAACTGTGATTGCCATAAAATGTAGGCTTGGGGTTACAAACTGGATAAAATAGGTTAGGTTAGAATTGTGACCAACCGCGCGCGAGGCGCCGGGAGTGGACCTGACGTGTTACGCTGACGACACGCTGGTCACTGCCCGGGGGAGCTCGTACAGGGAGGCAGCGTTGCTAGCGACGGCCGCGGTCTCACAAGTGGTGAGCCGCATACGGCGCGTTGGCCTGGAGGTGGCCCTCAACAAGTCGGAGGCCATAGCCTTTCATGGCCCCCGGCGGGCGCCGCCAGCGGGATCGCACATAGTTGTTGGGGGAGCCCGTATCGCTGTCGAGTCCACCATGAAGTACCTGGGATTGGTGCTCGACAGCCGGTGGGATTTCGGCCCCCATTTCCGGCGGCTGGCGCCCAAGTTGTTGGGCGCGTCTGGGGCGCTGTCATCGCTGCTTCCCAATCTGGGGTACCCGAGCACTGCCTGCAGGCGGTTGTATATGGGGATCGTGCGATCGATGGCCTTGTATGGGGCCCCGATCTGGGCGGCTGACCTGACGGCCGGCACCATCACTGTTCTGCGGAAACCGCAGAGGGTGATGGCCGTCAGAGTCATCAGGGGTTATCGCATGATCTCCTACGAGGCGGCTTGCGTACTGGCCGGATCTCCGCCCTTGGACCTGGAGGCAAAAGTCCTCGCGTCACTGCACCGGTGGCGTGAGGACGCGCGGGCGCGCGGCGAGCGACTGATGCAGCGGCACATAAAGCTGCGTCAGTCGCAGCTGCGCGAGGTTCTGGTGGCGGAATGGCGGAACAGGCTCTCACGCCCTTCCGCCGGCCTCGTCACTATCGAGGCCATCCGGCCAGTGCTCGACCTGAGGCTCGGGAGAAGGCACGGCTCCTTGACATTTCGTGTGACGCAGGTCCTCTCGGGGCATGGCTGCTTCGGGAGGTTCTTGTGTCGCATAGGCAGGGAGCCGGACGCTCGGTGTCACCACTGCGTCGACTGTCGAGAGGACACGGCGCGGCATACGCTGGCAGAGTGTGCCGCTTGGGAGGAGCCACGCCGTGCCCTCATCTCTGTGGTAGGCAGTGATCTCTCGCTGTCGGCCGTAGTTCGTGCTATGGTCGACGGCGAGGAGTCCTGGGACGCAGTGGTCTCCTTCTGCGAAACAGTTATCGCGCAGAAGGAAGCTGCGGAAAGGGAGAGGGAGATCTCGGCCTCTCTCCCAGCCCGCAGCAGGCGCACCGGGCGTCGGAGGAGGGCATACGCTGCCCTCTTCCAGCCCCCCTAACTGGGTCCAGGGGAGGCGGACTTGGGGATGTCCGTTGCCCTCCATTCATTCGGACCCGAGGTAGCGGCGCGTGGTGTTCCCGTGCGCCCCTCATTGACGTCGTGGGGGGAGTCAAACACCTCACTCCCCCCGCTGACCCGAGGTGGCCCGCAGAGACGGGCCGGCACCAGCCGGGGATTACGGAAGTCGCATTAGTTCTCGCGATCTCCGGTTGGTGAGAGATGGAGCACCGGGGTGGTTTTAGTCAGTAAGAGTCTGACAGACCCCTCCGCCCGCCCTAGGGCGGAGGACATCCATGAGGATTTCCATCCGTTACAAAAAAAAAAAAAGGTTAGAATTGTGACCAACCGCGCGCGAGCCGAGCGAGCGAAGCGAGCGGTGCCGCGGCAGCGGCCGGCGAGCGCTACTTCTCGAATATTATTTGGTGACCATTTATCCGTTTTGGTAACCGTTTAGAACTTTTTTGGTAGTAAAATAGGTACTTTTTTGGGCGGTGTTTAAACACAAGCCATATAAAAAACAGGAAAGTGGCAAGGGGGCGTGTCAGTGTCCGGGCGACATGCTCGCGTTTATCATGTCACTAGTTGTCCCGCGCAACTTCGTCTGCGTCCCAATTTTCCTTACTGCTCCGCTCCAATTGGTCTTAGCGTGATGATATATATAGGCTATATGCGTGATGATATAGCCTATAGCCTTCCTCGATAAATGGGCTATCTAACTCTGAAAGATTTTTCAAATCGGACCAGTAGTTCCTGAGATTAGCGCGTTCAAGTAAACAAACAAACAAACTCTTTAGCTTTTAATTATATTACAGTGTAGTAGAGACATGCGTAGGTAACTAACTTTCGTAAATTAAGTTAGTTAAATTTTATGTTAATAATCGGTGGAGTGTTTTTAATATTTTCTGGACATATCATTTTTATTTATTTAATTTTTAGGACCGCTTTTTTTTTTTTTTGTCGTCGGCCACTCGCAGTTTCAACCTCTGGGGGTTGCAACTACTAAACCGGACTTGCCTGTGTGGGCCTCAAATTAATTTAAGGTCCCGAGCTACAAACTTATATAGGTACTAAACTCCGCTCGCTGAGGGCACCCCCTGTGGGGTACGGACCTCGGCTCAACGGCGTCGTTTTGGGATTCGATAACTTTCTGATTTAGTCAATCACTAGCATAAATGAAAAATAAATTACTTTTGCACAGCACAACGATAGCGCGAGCTGTTTTTGTGTGGGTAAGTTGTACGGTGCAGGAAAGGATAAGGTAGGTATATAATTATAATTGATTGTGTAGTACGTTCTGTTTTGAGAAACACGGGTATAACTTATATTCTTCACTACATAGATTTATTCACTATGCCCCTTTCAAACGGCAACTACCTACTACACATGCACTTCACTAAAAGCAATATATACAGTCGTGTGTGCGACTGCGTATTATACCTGTGTAGTAGGTAGTTGCCGTTTGAAAGGGGCATAGTAAATAAATCTATGTAGTATGTAATGTATGTAAATCGGGCTGGTTTCCGCAACTCCACGACTAAGGCTCAAGTCAAACCGAGATGGCAGCGAAGCGGCGAGCAGTTTCAGTGTAATATAATTTTAAACTTAATCCTCATCACAGTAACACATAGTATCGCTTGAGAAACTTGAAAAGGTCGTGCGGCCGCCCGCGGCGCCGCGAGCTTTCCGACGACTCCCGCGATAATATGTGTTATAGTAACGAAGATAAAGTTTAAAATTATATGACACTGAAACTGCTCGCCGCTTCGCTGCCATCTCGGTGTGACTTGACCCTAAGCGCGTATTTTGCGTGCAGGTGGGACAAATGCGTCATTCGATCCACCCCAGCTCCCCAAGGAAGGCCAGCAACGCCTTGAAAAAAAAAAATCTATGTAGTGAAGAATATAAGTTACTCTATGGTGACGACAGAGGGTTCCGGTACATTTTCGTCTACCGAGATTGTGAATAAATGCTAAAAAATACTAAATATAAACTAATATTATAAAGCTAAAGACTTAAAGAGTTTGTTTGGTTGAACGCGATAATCTCAGGATCTACCTTACCTACTATAGAATCAAATTTTAAAAAATCCCCAAAAAATACAAAATCTGTCGAGGCTGCCACTTGCTGTTCTGGAATAATAGAATACAATGTTGCTCACAATCTGTAGAATTGCAATCATTGTCGGGGCAGCCAATGCAGCCATTCAATGGCATACCATTTCAGGGCAAGGAATGGCTGCTCCGACAGTCATTTAAGTTAGGGGATTTTAAAATTTTATTTATTCCTTTTCCTTCTGCACTAGCTCCTGTCTGGGGGGCTACTCTCTAAGCCCGAAGTCCGTAGTTTCGGGCTTAGTTGCGGGCGTATTGTACTCCGTATTACTTAACCACTAAGAATTAATGACAACGCGAATTGACAGTGAGTTTCAAATTGTGTTGTCATTCATTCTTAGTTCGGGTTCGGGACTTATCGTAAATCCGTAGGTGATACGGAGTACAATACGTCCCCAATAAAGCCCGAAACTACGGACTTCGGGCTTAGAGAGTAGTTCCCCTGTTCTCAACGGTAGTTATTATTTTTGACTTTTTAAATTTTCGTTTTTAATTTTTTGCGTTGGGAGTTTTTTAAATTTAATTTTTTAAGAGTTCATGCGAGCAGCTGACTGATATTCCACCCTCCATCATGCAGCTGAACACTGTTTTTCTCCGTACGATGTCATCTATTCATAAAAAAAGGTTTCAGCCCGCGTACTGACTTTATTTTTTTTACAACTTTCGTAATCAGAAGAAACAGAACAGAAAAAAAATAGGTAGAAGTGCAAAGTCGGCATGGCACGCGTGCCGGTATTACGAGGAGTTTCGCATACTTCGTCCCAGTCGCGTTCTAACATCACGACGAACCGATCGTCTCGCTCCCTCTCGATTCAAATTTATAATTTCTGAACCATGCCGTATTGTTCCTTTTTGGAGTGTCGTTAAAATCAACATTATCCGGTATCCCGTTAGCATAGTTTATTTCACATCAATTCAGTAATTGTTTCTTTTTGCAAAGTTCTTCGCTATTCAAATAGTGATGTAGTCGGGTCGGATACTGGATGGATAGATATCGATAAAAACACTTTTTTGTAGTTCGTCTAAAATTTTTATTGAAATCACTAAACATTACTTTAAGAATATTTTAAGGTTTGCCAATGACGCTATCGTCAAAGAAAAAAGGATAGATGCAACGGGTAGAGCTGATTGGATGTCAAGCAAAACAAGCACGATATGCTCAGAGCATTTTTTTAAAGCGATTTTTTAATTTCAAAAAAAGCGTATAGGTACACGAAACTTTGTATGCGATAAGATTATGTACCAAACTATGTAATAAGATACTAGCTAGCGTAAGCCAACTGGCATAAACAGTTCACGGAACTGAAGTGTAAACAACACCCCTTTTTTAGTCGATACCTGACGCATGATTTTGTAAGGCTTGTGGTACGAAAAAAAAATCTGGCCATGTGCGAGTCGGACTCGCGTTCAAAGGGTTCCGAACCAATTTCATTTTTAGGGTTCCGTACTCAACGGGTAACCAACGGAACCCTACAAAACCCTTAAAACATGTTGCGCCGACCCCAAGTAACATGGGATAAGGGCAGGATTATAATGATAAGGGTGTCATAATTTTGACGGCTGTGTGTCTGTCTGTCTCTGACGCACCGTAGCGTAGGTCTTAAACGGGTGAACAGATTTGTTTGCAGTTTTTTTTTTAGGTTAGTAATGGCATAAAAGGTTAACTATTGTAATTTATCGGAATTTTGAAAATCCATGAATTTAAAATAAATCTGAGAAATATTTTGTTCATTAGTTTAAAATTCTAGCGTGCATAGCAAATTTCAGCTTCCTAGGACTTTAGGAAATTCCCTTACAAAAATAGTCCCGTAGACAGGTTTGCAACACACACAGACCATCCATAAAAAATATTTTAATGGATAAACTTTCCTTAAGCATATGAAACCCAAGAAATTTGCAACTATTAAAATTCACCCATTTTAACTGGGTTGGTCCGAGGCATAAACGTAATTGCTCTGAACTATATGAATAAAACAGGACGGAGTGAAGAACGAAAAATCAAAATAAAACAAATAATATTGAACAGCTTCATAAAATAAGTGCTTTATTGATTAAAAATTAGTAGGTATAGGTACATAATTTGAATAAATCGTAACGTGGCTGATAACAAAATTTGCTCAAATAGTGTCCGTGTCATGTACCTAACAACTTATTTACAAATTTTGGGCGAAAATGAATGAAAACAATGAATTAGATCAAAATAGTCTTATTAGTTGCAAGCTTTCTAACATCCCACGCCATTCAGCTGTTTCATCGAGCATCGAGCACCGCGCGCGCGTCACGTTGTACACAAGTGTGACGAGCGTGACGAGTGTGGCGAGCGTGACGCACGTGACGAGCGTGACGCACGTGACGAGTGTGATGTGCGTGACGCACGTGACGAGTGTGACGCACGTGACGAGTGTGACGAGTGCGCGGAGCGAGGCGCCGTCCTACCTCTTACTACAATATTCGGTAAACTGCAATTTCTTCCTCCCCAAACGACAAGGCGAACGAATAACTCGTATGCACTAAGCGGAATAATAAACTATACATCTATTATAATTATTACTTTTAAATCAATTTCTTTTTATTTACAACCGAGAAACTATAATAATATAAATATTAGAACCTTATACTCTCTGTACAATGTCGTTAATTTTAATAGACTCTTCATTTATCTCTTTTATTCGCATATTTTTTAATGTCTGGGCTGACACGTTTGAGTTTTCACATCGTTGTGAACAGTCGAGTGAGCCACAGCCACTCGGAAATGATTTCATAATATGCATATACACAAGCTTAGCTACCGAGTCCAAATTATTTGCCTTGAGCCTTACAGCCCTTTTCGCACTTATTTGTAATTTATTCATCAAATTTTAATAATAATATACATAGCGTTCGTAACCGTCGCAATACCTACACATAAGTGTCAATTCTGGCGTGAAATACTCGGATGGAAAGTTAATAACACTAAATACTACCTAGGACTAATTGTTAATAGATTCAAAGCTTCCCGAAGAGATCGTCGCTTAGTGTTGTTAACGTTCCACCTCAGTGGCGAGCCTGCCTGCCTTCGTGCGACTGCTGCAGTGTTACACGCACGCTACACGCGCAGACTTATTATTCAATACAGTCTACGGATGTTCACATGTTAGTCTAGTTGCTGCAACATTATTATATTCATAAACAGGTTCAGTTTTTAACAAAACATTAGGTAACGTTTTCGGCGACTCTTCACAAAAAATCGTTTGCGTATTTATAAATAAAATTATATCTAGACCAGACAGAATACAGGGAAATGACGAAACACCACTAAAATGCCACTGTAATTCAATAAGTGCTACTAAAATAAGTAAATTCATCTACGACCGACGCGCGACGTGGCGACGTGGCGACGCGGTCTGACGGACGACGCGGCGAATTTGAACGCCTAACAATGTCATGAGCGATGTGCGAACTGCTTGACTTCCACTCTGCGGACACTGGCTCGCCGGACATGCGGGGCGGGGGCGCGGGGCGCGGGGCGCGGGCCGCGGGGCGCGGGCCGCGGGGCGCGGGGCGTGGCTTAGCGAGAGAGCGGTGACGGTAATGACGAAAATTGACGAAAGTTAGAGGGACTGTAGTTGAACGACGTCTGTGTGAGTGCGCGGCGTCTCTGCGGGGGGCGGCGCCTCTGCGGAGGGCGGTGTCTCTGTGGGGGGCGGCGTCTCTGCGGGGGGCGGCGCTACTCCTCGTCCGTGTCGGCGTCGCTGGAGAACTCCGCCGCCGCCGACTGCAGCCGCGGAGGGAACGGGCCGCGCGTCTGCTGCCTGCAAGAGACAGCCGTCAGTGTCCGCGCGCGTGTGTGTGTGTGTGTGTGTGTGCGGTAGTGTGTGTGTGTGTGTGTGTGTGTGCGGTACTCACGCCAGGCGCCGGTAGTGGTTGAGCCACTCCTCCAACATCTGCGCCTGCAGCAGCGGGCGCGCGTGCAGCGTCTGCCGCGCCGCCAGCACGCCGCCCGCCGTGACGCAGGCCGACACCCAGCGCCGCACCACGGCCTGCCGCGCGTGTGTGTGTGTGTGTGTGTGCGGTACTCACGCCAGGCGCCGGTAGTGGTTGAGCCACTCCTCCAACATCTGCGCCTGCAGCAGCGGGCGCGCGTGCAGCGTCTGCCGCGCCGCCAGCACGCCGCCCGCCGTGACGCAGGCCGACACCCAGCGCCGCACCACGGCCTGCCGCGCGTGTGTGTGTGTGTGTGTGTGCGGTACTCACGCCAGGCGCCGGTAGTGGTTGAGCCACTCCTCCAACATCTGCGCCTGCAGCAGCGGGCGCGCGTGCAGCGTCTGCCGCGCCGCCAGCACGCCGCCCGCCGTGACGCAGGCCGACACCCAGCGCCGCACCACGGCCTGCCGCGCGTGTGTGTGTGTGTGTGTGTGCGGTACTCACGCCAGGCGCCGGTAGTGGTTGAGCCACTCCTCCAACATCTGCGCCTGCAGCAGCGGGCGCGCGTGCAGCGTCTGCCGCGCCGCCAGCACGCCGCCCGCCGTGACGCAGGCCGACACCCAGCGCCGCACCACGGCCTGCCGCGCGTGTGTGTGTGTGTGTGTGTGCGGTACTCACGCCAGGCGCCGGTAGTGGTTGAGCCACTCCTCCAACATCTGCGCCTGCAGCAGCGGGCGCGCGTGCAGCGTCTGCCGCGCCGCCAGCACGCCGCCCGCCGTGACGCAGGCCGACACCCAGCGCCGCACCACGGCCTGCCGCGCGTGTGTGTGTGTGTGTGTGTGCGGTACTCACGCCAGGCGCCGGTAGTGGTTGAGCCACTCCTCCAACATCTGCGCCTGCAGCAGCGGGCGCGCGTGCAGCGTCTGCCGCGCCGCCAGCACGCCGCCCGCCGTGACGCAGGCCGACACCCAGCGCCGCACCACGGCCTGCCGCGCGTGTGTGTGTGTGTGTGTGTGCGGTACTCACGCCAGGCGCCGGTAGTGGTTGAGCCACTCCTCCAACATCTGCGCCTGCAGCAGCGGGCGCGCGTGCAGCGTCTGCCGCGCCGCCAGCACGCCGCCCGCCGTGACGCAGGCCGACACCCAGCGCCGCACCACGGCCTGCCGCGCGTGTGTGTGTGTGTGTGTGTGCGGTACTCACGCCAGGCGCCGGTAGTGGTTGAGCCACTCCTCCAACATCTGCGCCTGCAGCAGCGGGCGCGCGTGCAGCGTCTGCCGCGCCGCCAGCACGCCGCCCGCCGTGACGCAGGCCGACACCCAGCGCCGCACCACGGCCTGCCGCGCGTGTGTGTGTGTGTGTGTGTGCGGTACTCACGCCAGGCGCCGGTAGTGGTTGAGCCACTCCTCCAACATCTGCGCCTGCAGCAGCGGGCGCGCGTGCAGCGTCTGCCGCGCCGCCAGCACGCCGCCCGCCGTGACGCAGGCCGACACCCAGCGCCGCACCACGGCCTGCCGCGCGTGTGTGTGTGTGTGTGTGTGCGGTACTCACGCCAGGCGCCGGTAGTGGTTGAGCCACTCCTCCAACATCTGCGCCTGCAGCAGCGGGCGCGCGTGCAGCGTCTGCCGCGCCGCCAGCACGCCGCCCGCCGTGACGCAGGCCGACACCCAGCGCCGCACCACGGCCTGCCGCGCGTGTGTGTGTGTGTGTGTGTGCGGTACTCACGCCAGGCGCCGGTAGTGGTTGAGCCACTCCTCCAACATCTGCGCCTGCAGCAGCGGGCGCGCGTGCAGCGTCTGCCGCGCCGCCAGCACGCCGCCCGCCGTGACGCAGGCCGACACCCAGCGCCGCACCACGGCCTGCCGCGCGTGTGTGTGTGTGTGTGTGTGCGGTACTCACGCCAGGCGCCGGTAGTGGTTGAGCCACTCCTCCAACATCTGCGCCTGCAGCAGCGGGCGCGCGTGCAGCGTCTGCCGCGCCGCCAGCACGCCGCCCGCCGTGACGCAGGCCGACACCCAGCGCCGCACCACGGCCTGCCGCGCGTGTGTGTGTGTGTGTGTGTGCGGTACTCACGCCAGGCGCCGGTAGTGGTTGAGCCACTCCTCCAACATCTGCGCCTGCAGCAGCGGGCGCGCGTGCAGCGTCTGCCGCGCCGCCAGCACGCCGCCCGCCGTGACGCAGGCCGACACCCAGCGCCGCACCACGGCCTGCCGCGCGTGTGTGTGTGTGTGTGTGTGCGGTACTCACGCCAGGCGCCGGTAGTGGTTGAGCCACTCCTCCAACATCTGCGCCTGCAGCAGCGGGCGCGCGTGCAGCGTCTGCCGCGCCGCCAGCACGCCGCCCGCCGTGACGCAGGCCGACACCCAGCGCCGCACCACGGCCTGCCGCGCGTGTGTGTGTGTGTGTGTGTGCGGTACTCACGCCAGGCGCCGGTAGTGGTTGAGCCACTCCTCCAACATCTGCGCCTGCAGCAGCGGGCGCGCGTGCAGCGTCTGCCGCGCCGCCAGCACGCCGCCCGCCGTGACGCAGGCCGACACCCAGCGCCGCACCACGGCCTGCCGCGCGTGTGTGTGTGTGTGTGTGTGCGGTACTCACGCCAGGCGCCGGTAGTGGTTGAGCCACTCCTCCAACATCTGCGCCTGCAGCAGCGGGCGCGCGTGCAGCGTCTGCCGCGCCGCCAGCACGCCGCCCGCCGTGACGCAGGCCGACACCCAGCGCCGCACCACGGCCTGCCGCGCGTGTGTGTGTGTGTGTGTGTGCGGTACTCACGCCAGGCGCCGGTAGTGGTTGAGCCACTCCTCCAACATCTGCGCCTGCAGCAGCGGGCGCGCGTGCAGCGTCTGCCGCGCCGCCAGCACGCCGCCCGCCGTGACGCAGGCCGACACCCAGCGCCGCACCACGGCCTGCCGCGCGTGTGTGTGTGTGTGTGTGTGCGGTACTCACGCCAGGCGCCGGTAGTGGTTGAGCCACTCCTCCAACATCTGCGCCTGCAGCAGCGGGCGCGCGTGCAGCGTCTGCCGCGCCGCCAGCACGCCGCCCGCCGTGACGCAGGCCGACACCCAGCGCCGCACCACGGCCTGCCGCGCGTGTGTGTGTGTGTGTGTGTGCGGTACTCACGCCAGGCGCCGGTAGTGGTTGAGCCACTCCTCCAACATCTGCGCCTGCAGCAGCGGGCGCGCGTGCAGCGTCTGCCGCGCCGCCAGCACGCCGCCCGCCGTGACGCAGGCCGACACCCAGCGCCGCACCACGGCCTGCCGCGCGTGTGTGTGTGTGTGTGTGTGCGGTACTCACGCCAGGCGCCGGTAGTGGTTGAGCCACTCCTCCAACATCTGCGCCTGCAGCAGCGGGCGCGCGTGCAGCGTCTGCCGCGCCGCCAGCACGCCGCCCGCCGTGACGCAGGCCGACACCCAGCGCCGCACCACGGCCTGCCGCGCGTGTGTGTGTGTGTGTGTGTGCGGTACTCACGCCAGGCGCCGGTAGTGGTTGAGCCACTCCTCCAACATCTGCGCCTGCAGCAGCGGGCGCGCGTGCAGCGTCTGCCGCGCCGCCAGCACGCCGCCCGCCGTGACGCAGGCCGACACCCAGCGCCGCACCACGGCCTGCCGCGCGTGTGTGTGTGTGTGTGTGTGCGGTACTCACGCCAGGCGCCGGTAGTGGTTGAGCCACTCCTCCAACATCTGCGCCTGCAGCAGCGGGCGCGCGTGCAGCGTCTGCCGCGCCGCCAGCACGCCGCCCGCCGTGACGCAGGCCGACACCCAGCGCCGCACCACGGCCTGCCGCGCGTGTGTGTGTGTGTGTGTGTGCGGTACTCACGCCAGGCGCCGGTAGTGGTTGAGCCACTCCTCCAACATCTGCGCCTGCAGCAGCGGGCGCGCGTGCAGCGTCTGCCGCGCCGCCAGCACGCCGCCCGCCGTGACGCAGGCCGACACCCAGCGCCGCACCACGGCCTGCCGCGCGTGTGTGTGTGTGTGTGTGTGCGGTACTCACGCCAGGCGCCGGTAGTGGTTGAGCCACTCCTCCAACATCTGCGCCTGCAGCAGCGGGCGCGCGTGCAGCGTCTGCCGCGCCGCCAGCACGCCGCCCGCCGTGACGCAGGCCGACACCCAGCGCCGCACCACGGCCTGCCGCGCGTGTGTGTGTGTGTGTGTGTGCGGTACTCACGCCAGGCGCCGGTAGTGGTTGAGCCACTCCTCCAACATCTGCGCCTGCAGCAGCGGGCGCGCGTGCAGCGTCTGCCGCGCCGCCAGCACGCCGCCCGCCGTGACGCAGGCCGACACCCAGCGCCGCACCACGGCCTGCTCGTCCGCCAGCTCGTCGGCCGACAGGAAGGGCACGGGCAGCAGCTTGCCGTCCAGGTCCGTGAGCGGCAGGAAGGCGCAGTCGGCGCCCCGGTAGCGCGCCGGCTGCAGCGCCACCAGCGCCGAGAAGTGGCCGCGCGTGTAGCCCAGCGCCAGCGGCGACTTGCTGCAGCCCTCGGGCTCGCACAGCAGCGGCAGGTACAGGCCGCGGAAGCGCGCGTAGCCCAGCGCCTCGCCGCGGAACGAGTTGACGACGTCGACGCCGTACACCAGCAGCGGGCGGCGCAGCACGTGCGCCAGCGCGAACACGTGCAGCTGGTGCAGCGCGGCGCCGGGCCGCTGCGCCTGCGCGCCCAGGCGGGCCCACTCGGCGCGCAGCTGCGCCTCGTCGGGCGCGTAGTGCAGGCGGGCGGCCTGCGCGCGCTCCCACGCCGCCCAGCGCGCGTACAGGCGCCGCCCGGGCTGCAGCGCCGCCGCCAGCGCGCCGCGCAGCGCGTTGTGCCGGTCCGCCACGCCGTAGGCCGCCTGGCACAGCGCGTCGGGCAGGCAGTCGCCGGCCGAGCGGTTCCACAGCGCGTACAGCCGCGACCCTGCCGGCGCGTGTTGTTCAGAGAGATGCTCACGTACAGGTATACACTGCGCGGTGCTCGGAAAACTTTACAGAACTGGGATTGACAATACTTTGATTATTCAGTTTAATTCCATCCACTTCGACAGATGGTGTTGCAAAATGACGTCAGATACATGACCCTTGACTGTAATGAAATGTCTCTAGTTCTGAGCTCGGTGTTTTCTTATAAATGCCTTGAAGGCTCCTCACACCTTTTTGTGTTTGTACATAGCTTTTGACTTCTAAACAGAGTATGTTAAAAAGACAAACCGTGTACCTACTCTTAAATAGACAATACTTCTTCAGTTTCATCATAAATCGTTTTTCTGTAGGTTAAATTGGTGTCAAGATTTAGCATTTCAAATGCGGCGGCTCGGCCTCCAGCGTCTGCTGCGCCTCGCGGTCCAGCAGCTCCGAGAACAGCTGCTCCTGGATGGGCGCCGGCAGATCTCTGTAACCACGAGCGCACGTGCGCACTCACCCAGCCGCACGCTGAGCTCCAGGCTCCAGTTGATGAGCGGCGGCTCGGCCTCCAGCGTCTGCTGCGCCTCGCGGTCCAGCAGCTCCGAGAACAGCTGCTCCTGGATGGGCGCCGGCAGATCTCTGTAACCACGAGCGCACGTGCGCACTCACCCAGCCGCACGCTGAGCTCCAGGCTCCAGTTGATGAGCGGCGGCTCGGCCTCCAGCGTCTGCTGCGCCTCGCGGTCCAGCAGCTCCGAGAACAGCTGCTCCTGGATGGGCGCCGGCAGATCTCTGTAACCACGAGCGCACGTGCGCACTCACCCAGCCGCACGCTGAGCTCCAGGCTCCAGTTGATGAGCGGCGGCTCGGCCTCCAGCGTCTGCTGCGCCTCGCGGTCCAGCAGCTCCGAGAACAGCTGCTCCTGGATGGGCGCCGGCAGATCTCTGTAACCACGAGCGCACGTGCGCACTCACCCAGCCGCACGCTGAGCTCCAGGCTCCAGTTGATGAGCGGCGGCTCGGCCTCCAGCGTCTGCTGCGCCTCGCGGTCCAGCAGCTCCGAGAACAGCTGCTCCTGGATGGGCGCCGGCAGATCTCTGTAACCACGAGCGCACGTGCGCACTCACCCAGCCGCACGCTGAGCTCCAGGCTCCAGTTGATGAGCGGCGGCTCGGCCTCCAGCGTCTGCTGCGCCTCGCGGTCCAGCAGCTCCGAGAACAGCTGCTCCTGGATGGGCGCCGGCAGATCTCTGTAACCACGAGCGCACGTGCGCACTCACCCAGCCGCACGCTGAGCTCCAGGCTCCAGTTGATGAGCGGCGGCTCGGCCTCCAGCGTCTGCTGCGCCTCGCGGTCCAGCAGCTCCGAGAACAGCTGCTCCTGGATGGGCGCCGGCAGATCTCTGTAACCACGAGCGCACGTGCGCACTCACCCAGCCGCACGCTGAGCTCCAGGCTCCAGTTGATGAGCGGCGGCTCGGCCTCCAGCGTCTGCTGCGCCTCGCGGTCCAGCAGCTCCGAGAACAGCTGCTCCTGGATGGGCGCCGGCAGATCTCTGTAACCACGAGCGCACGTGCGCACTCACCCAGCCGCACGCTGAGCTCCAGGCTCCAGTTGATGAGCGGCGGCTCGGCCTCCAGCGTCTGCTGCGCCTCGCGGTCCAGCAGCTCCGAGAACAGCTGCTCCTGGATGGGCGCCGGCAGATCTCTGTAACCACGAGCGCACGTGCGCACTCACCCAGCCGCACGCTGAGCTCCAGGCTCCAGTTGATGAGCGGCGGCTCGGCCTCCAGCGTCTGCTGCGCCTCGCGGTCCAGCAGCTCCGAGAACAGCTGCTCCTGGATGGGCGCCGGCAGATCTCTGTAACCACGAGCGCACGTGCGCACTCACCCAGCCGCACGCTGAGCTCCAGGCTCCAGTTGATGAGCGGCGGCTCGGCCTCCAGCGTCTGCTGCGCCTCGCGGTCCAGCAGCTCCGAGAACAGCTGCTCCTGGATGGGCGCCGGCAGATCTCTGTAACCACGAGCGCACGTGCGCACTCACCCAGCCGCACGCTGAGCTCCAGGCTCCAGTTGATGAGCGGCGGCTCGGCCTCCAGCGTCTGCTGCGCCTCGCGGTCCAGCAGCTCCGAGAACAGCTGCTCCTGGATGGGCGCCGGCAGATCTCTGTAACCACGAGCGCACGTGCGCACTCACCCAGCCGCACGCTGAGCTCCAGGCTCCAGTTGATGAGCGGCGGCTCGGCCTCCAGCGTCTGCTGCGCCTCGCGGTCCAGCAGCTCCGAGAACAGCTGCTCCTGGATGGGCGCCGGCAGATCTCTGTAACCACGAGCGCACGTGCGCACTCACCCAGCCGCACGCTGAGCTCCAGGCTCCAGTTGATGAGCGGCGGCTCGGCCTCCAGCGTCTGCTGCGCCTCGCGGTCCAGCAGCTCCGAGAACAGCTGCTCCTGGATGGGCGCCGGCAGATCTCTGTAACCACGAGCGCACGTGCGCACTCACCCAGCCGCACGCTGAGCTCCAGGCTCCAGTTGATGAGCGGCGGCTCGGCCTCCAGCGTCTGCTGCGCCTCGCGGTCCAGCAGCTCCGAGAACAGCTGCTCCTGGATGGGCGCCGGCAGATCTCTGTAACCACGAGCGCACGTGCGCACTCACCCAGCCGCACGCTGAGCTCCAGGCTCCAGTTGATGAGCGGCGGCTCGGCCTCCAGCGTCTGCTGCGCCTCGCGGTCCAGCAGCTCCGAGAACAGCTGCTCCTGGATGGGCGCCGGCAGATCTCTGTAACCACGAGCGCACGTGCGCACTCACCCAGCCGCACGCTGAGCTCCAGGCTCCAGTTGATGAGCGGCGGCTCGGCCTCCAGCGTCTGCTGCGCCTCGCGGTCCAGCAGCTCCGAGAACAGCTGCTCCTGGATGGGCGCCGGCAGATCTCTGTAACCACGAGCGCACGTGCGCACTCACCCAGCCGCACGCTGAGCTCCAGGCTCCAGTTGATGAGCGGCGGCTCGGCCTCCAGCGTCTGCTGCGCCTCGCGGTCCAGCAGCTCCGAGAACAGCTGCTCCTGGATGGGCGCCGGCAGCTCCTCGATCTCTGTAACGAGCGCACGTTGTACTGCTGAGGCCGCGTGTTCGCTACCGAGGACGACAACTACTGAGGCTTGCATGCGAATCGCTCGCAGGTCACAACAACATATTGGCATCCAACTTAAGTGATTGTCGCCAAATCACATCTAGCAACATAACTACGACTAGCGGGCTCCCTGAGAGCCATACAAACAGTAGCAGTCGCAGGTGACGTTACCGGCGGGCAGGTAGAAGGTGCAGAACTCGTTGATGTAGCGGCACGGGAAGCTGCCCTTCTTGTAGCGTACGCAGCTCGCGATGTGGCGCCGGATCGCCGACGCCAGGTCCGGCGCTGCGACATTACAATACAGGTTATCAATACAGTGGGTATACATCATCATCATTAGCGTAACCTATTCCTAATCATAATACACAGTATTTCACGTGAAGCGACTGCCTATATGACCTGCACAATCCAGTCACTGGGTGACGTACAGTCACCCAGTGACTGACAGTGACTTCTTTGGCAAGCGACTCTTGCTGTCAGATTGACTGGCTTCTAATATAATCCGTAGCGACTGTCGATCGCCAAATGACAGCTAACAAAGTGGGTATAAATATAAGAGGGCTCTTTACAGCACGCATTGTTCACCATACTGTATTAAGAATATTTTAACAAGCTGTGCTTTTTATTTATTTTTTTCTCTATTGATAGGCACGTGCTTGACCACTATCTCACCTGCTAAGTCGTGTGAGCTCATTATAAATGAAACTATGTAATTTTTTCAGGATAAAGTGTATTTTTAACAGTTTGTGGGATGTTTAGTATGTTAGTTAAAATGGCAACGATTCGTCGTTTTTTTTTTTCGTCACCTGATGGTAAGCGATGATGTAGTCGAAGATGGAGCACGCTTGCCTAGAAGTAACCTATTGATTCTTGACTTACAGACTGCCAGGTTGTAGCTATCAGGAAACACAGACTCCGGCAGGGAATTCCACTCCTTAGCTGTACGCATTATGAATGTGTTCCCAAAACGTTTTGTGCGTATGGGTGGGATGTCCACCATGTACCGGTGGCGCATCGCCGTTCGTCTTGTGGTCCGATGATGGAACGGGCTTGGCGGAATTAAATTATGCAATTCCGTCGCACATTCCCCGAAATGCAACCGGTTGAAAACCGACAGGCTAGCAACTCGTCGTCGATGTTCAAGACTTTGGAGCTTCATCGCGACGACCCTCTCATTGCCGATGATCCTCTTGGCTCGTTCCTCAATTGACTCAAGGGCATCAAGTTGGTATCTGGCAGATCCATCCCAAAGATGAGAGCAGTATTCTATACACGATCGAACTTGCGCTTGATAGAGTTTAAGCAGCTGTTCCAGCGTGAAGTACCGTCTCATCTTTGCTAGAATCCCCAACTTCTTTGCAGCCACTTGACTTTTTGCCTCTATGAAAGGGCCAAAATTGAGAGTAGATGTTATTGGCTCCTTTCGGCGGAAAATAGGCACGCTTGGGTTTCAGCAGCATTGAACTTGACAAGATTGGCATCGCCCTATTCAGAGACAGCCTGTAAAAACACGTTCAAGCGCTCAACCATTGCCTCCCGGAGAGGCCGGATCTGCGACCCACCAGCTCCTGCATCGGACACGTATCTCTCAGCAACAGTGCTGTAGTCTGCATACCCAAAGGTACCGGGTTTAAGCAGATCATTAATATGCAGCAAGAACAGTGTTGCCGAAAGCACCGACCCCTGAGGAACCCCGGCATTCATATCCAGCAGTTCAGACGAGCAGCCATCTATGACCACTCGGATAGAACGATCCCTCAGGAAATCTGCGATCCAATCACACAGACCGGCGGGCAGACCTAAGGAAGGAAGCTTACTAAGACGGTCGAAGGCCTTCGAGATGTCAAGGGAGACCAAAGCTAGTGCCTTCCCGTGCTTCTCTATGGCCTCACTCCAGATGTGAATGGCATACGCTAGAAGATCCCCAGTTGACCGATTTCGGCGGAACCCGTATTGTCGGTCACTAAGGATATCATTCGCTTCTAGGTACGCGTTCCATAGTCTTACAGAGTATGGACGTTACCGAGATGGGACTAAAATTCGACGGGTCAGCTCGACTACTCTTCTTGGGCACGGGCTGCACGATAGCTTGCTTCCAAGCCTTCAGCACATTTCCAGTCTCAAACGAAAGGCGAATCGAACACATGTCTTCAGAACAATTGCCGTTATCCCGTCGGGACCACTAGCCTTGTTCGCGTCTAGGTTACGCAGTACCCTACGGACGTCCTTCTAATGAATGCGAATGTTCGACATACTCGACTCGCATCCACCAGGAGAAGCAGGGGGCGTCGCGCCACCAGGATCCAGACGTGAAGATTCCGCAAACAAAGAAGCAAACAAGTTCGCTTTCTCCTCAGCGGAGTGGGCCAGCGTCCCGTCGGGTCTCAGCAGTGGTGGTAGTGAGGGGCGGCAGAAGTTCGGTTCGACCGACTTAGCCAGGGACCAAAAAGCCTTACTACCTGCTGGGTATGAAGCAAGTTTGTTCCCTATTCGGCTGATGTGGTCAAACCGTGCCCTCCGCAACACCTTCTTGCAGGACTTGGCAGCCCTGTTGAAGGCTCTCTTCTTCCGAGTCACGTCATTTGCTTTGCGCGTACGAGCGTCGACCCATGCCAGGAACGCCGCGTGCTTGCAGCGCGATTGCACTCGGCACCAAACCATGGACGAGCATCGCCAGACATTGTTATGTCAGAGAACGGAATGTAGTACTCCATTCCCCTCCGCAACACATCCGTCACGGCGTCCGCGCACGACGATGCATCAGTCGAAGAAAAGCAAGTAGGGTGCCAAGGTTAACATGCGAAGAAAGATCGCATGCCATCCCAATCTGCTGACTTGTATCGCCATACCCGCCGGGTGCCTCTTGGGCTAGGATCGAGCGGGGAGTAGACGGACACAGACTTTACCAGACAGTGGTCGGAACTACCCAGTGGTGAAGAAATCGACACCGAATAGCGGTCTGGATCTGTTGTCAGCAGAAGGTCCAAGCAATTGGCAGTGTGTGAATCAACATCCGGCACCCTCGTTGCCCCCTGGACCAGCTGGGTGAAATTTAACATAAGCGCTAGCTTTCGCGTCTCTCGTCCAGCATGGTCTGTGCACTGGTATGGGAAGAGCCACTCTTGATGGTGGGCATTAAACTCCCGCAGTAACACCAATTGGGCAGAAGGGTACCGCTGCTGAGCCGCATCCGCCGCCTCACTCAAGTGCTGTGTGAGCCCATTTGTCTCCAAATCACTGCTGTGCGAACGGTAGACACAGGCGTAGACAATTTTTTCCAGACCTGTGTCCACTATAGCCTACAGCGTTGAGAACCTGGAGTCTTCAAAGTTACGGAAACGCCGATAGCAGATGTCGTCCCGGGCGTACATGCATTACGACCGCGCGTGGTCTGAAATGGTGCTCCAGGGTAAACCCTGGGTAAGACAGGTATGACACGTCCGACGGACATCCGATCTGCGTATCCGACAGGAACAAGAGCGCTGGTTTCTCGGTCTCAAGGTGGTGATGGACTGCGGCGAGATTTGAGTGCAGACCTCGTATATTAGAGAGGCGCACTTTATGCGAAAGGGCGTGCTGCCGCTGTACAGCTTTTTTCTTTTTATTCCTGTTCATTAAAAAACTTGAGTGATGGAGGTTGAGGAGAAGGACGCCCCGACAGGACGACATCTTTGGAGGACTAGTCTGGAGACAGCGGGGACCCTCGAGCCCCCCCCCCCCCCCCCCCGGGAATGTCCATCAGGCCCTTTCATCTGGTCGCCAACCAGCACGATGGTGCATTCCGGGATTTTTCGTCAGCTGGCGGGGCAGCCTTTCATGTGTGGCTAGCACACTACTTGGGCCCCCAACTATCTGCGGTCGGCCAGCGGCGTACCGTGCCTACCACCAGTTAGTTTCACCTGATTAGCACCACCCGGGGACCACGTGTAGGGTCTAACATTGGGTATTCTCCTACGGACGCGGATGTCTCGGCCCCCAAAATGGCCCCCAAAGTGCCTCATTGCTTTGCCGTATCAAGGGGCAAAATTATGGCTGTAAGTAACTTCGATTTGAAATTCTAAAAACTATATTTGACTCAGTTTGTAATGTCCCATTGCTACCTAAGGTCTTCCACCTCCACCCACTCTTGTCCCGGTATGTCGTCTTGTTGAGCAATGTGTCGCAACTAAGTCGACAAGCAGGCGTTTTGTAGGCGTCTCTCGGCGATGCATGACACCGGTCCTCTTGTCCTCTACTATGTTGTGGTTTTAGTTCATCTGTTCTCATGCAATCTAGATATTTATATGACATGCTTCATTCCATTTACACTCGTATCAAAATAAGGTTCTCAGAAACAAATGTTCCTTAGCAAACAATATCGCTCAAGTTATTTTGATTAACTTTAGAGTAGAGCGAAAGAGTTATGTGTTATATTTGGTTGATTGTAATATTATTGTCAGTTTGATCCGCGGTACAGAGTTCCATCCTATGATAAAAGGTAAAAACCGCGTATTTCTATGGAGTGGTGTTCCACAAGTAGAGTACTCGCGACGTCCCGCAAGAGGGCATGGCGGGCGGGCATAGCCTAAGCGGAATCGGGGTTTTCGTGCCCGTTAGTACGGGCACGTCCCTGGGCTGTCAATGTAGGCGTGGCCTAGTGGCAGCGCGGCTACTAATGTGGCCGCCTGCCTACACGAGTCCAGTGTACGGATGTGTGGCAGAGGGGGGCGTGTTCCTCCTGATGCCCGTTGCGGTCACTTTTTCAAACTAATTTCGCAATCCTAGCAGATATACCTACTGCTAACCTTGCTAAGAGTCTTGCATTATTTTGCATCAATTAACTTTTCCTATCATACACACGACATTCACGTTAAGATTACTGCATCGCTGCCCAAAAAGACTCATTTGATGAGTATTTATTCAAACATATAAGATTTTATTACCTTGAGTCAAAAACATGCTCATAACTCATTTAACCGCTTGTTTCTAAGACATTCCAAAAATCACTTATTTAAAAATATTAATCCCAAACTACAATTACATCAAAACCAACGCCACCCCTTACACACTCGCCACGTGTCCGTACCGAACAAGCGTATATTTTAGTCTTTTTAGCCAAAGGTTGAGTGGTAGAGAATGCGTAGTTGCATACTAGTGCACAAGCGTAAATAAAGAAAGCCGCGCACCGATGTAGGAGGGCGAGCGCTTGAGGCCGGGCCCGCCGCCCGAGATGCGCGCCAGCAGCTCCGCCAGCAGCTCCTGGCGCTGGAACCTGCAAGCAACCACAACTTACTCAACTAACGCAGATCATTCTAACTCAATACTGACACAGATACAAGTCATTTAAATAGACAAACCCATGTCGACGATAGCTATACCTACTAATTGAACAAAACTTAACAAGATATTTTTTTATAAAATAGGGAATATGCATGCGATTTATTTATTTGCAAAATGAAGTACTTATTAGCTCAAGTGAACAATTATGAAATATTAACAGATATATTTGTTTATTATAATTATATCTCCTTCGTTTTTCGAGTAATTTTGATTCTATTTTCACTGTTTGTATTATATTTTTGAGTATTTTTAGATAAACTGTATAAATGATAAATATCTTTTTCATGCATATTCCCTATTCTGAAGAACCAGAGAAGACAAAGACGATCCAAAAACTTTTATAAAATTTTAAAAAAGTCTCTCTAGACAGGGATACCGCTAATTGCGCTTCACAAGCAAGCCTCATCACAGCGACTTTGCATCTTCTAGTACAAATGATGTTTTGCTTTACCAGGGTACAAAAAAATTACAAAAGCATATAAATTCTCTATTTATTGTTTTCATGTTCGTTATTTATTTATTCACAAATCGTACTGTTTTAGTAACATCTTTCAAAAAAAAATTTTTTTTTTTTAAGTCCCACAGCTGGGCACAGGTCAAAAATTCGACCCTAATATTTTTAAAGTAAACAGGCTTCTTCAGGGTACGCTCATTCCATCGTCGACTGTAAGTCGCAAGAGTACACAAGACGTAAGAGAGACATCTGGAGACCAGATGTTCTGTTTTGTGTCAACGGGAATGCACTTCTCCTTCTTCTTGGATTTTATCCCAATTTATT
The DNA here is from genome assembly GCA_950371165.1 of Lacanobia oleracea. Classification (NCBI taxonomy): domain Eukaryota; kingdom Metazoa; phylum Arthropoda; class Insecta; order Lepidoptera; family Noctuidae; genus Lacanobia; species Lacanobia oleracea. The sequence continues at coordinate 1,210,751 of OX493408.1, forward strand.
TGTGGTTAGCCCACAAACATGGTCCCGGCGGTGTCAGAGCGGTGTCAGAGCGGTGTCAGAGCGCCGACGGCGACGCGCGACGGTGCAAACTAAAAATGAGATTGACTTCATCATGTCGACGAAGAAGCCAATATTCAATGATGACTCTTTGATCAACGCGGTGTAAACCGGAAGTGATCACCGCATGGTAAGAGGCACATTCGACCTAAATATTAAGCTGGTCTCGACTGCCGAGGTCCTCGCTCCGTCCCGCACAGATCCAGATCCTAATCTCCGAGAGCTTTCAGCTCGAACCTCAGAATCGTTTCGAATGCCTAGGGAACTCCGTGGACAAATACACCGATGGGTTCGTGACAACTGTCCATACGTTTGGGCCTAAGTTCTTCAAGACTCGCCGTATAGATACGAACAAGAGGCTCTGTGATCCTACTCTCAAGCTCATGAAGGAGGGGCGGGAGATGATTCTGCAGTCTTTAGACGATGCATGTCTATATACCGGCAGATAATAATAATAATAATAATAATAGTATTTATTAGCAAAAAATACGACTGACACACACATTTCACATCATTGTCACATGGGGGAAGAAAAATGATTAACAAAATTAATGCGCGAGAGATAGGCAAAGTACAGTCAATACAAAATTTGGGCCCTGCCTCCTAAACTAGGAATATCCTGTATCTTAGGAGACAGTGTCTTCGCTAAAAAAAATGGACGAAACATATAATGAGTGTACAAGCAGACTCGGAACAGTCACAGACAAGATACATTTATGTAGACTACAATTGTTTAAATTTGTTTGTTTTATTTGGTACAAATGATTTATGTTGAGTGTACATATGAGTAGAGTAAATTGTGTGGGCGTCGTGTCATGTGTAAGTGGAGTGTGTAAGGGAGACGGGTGTATGGTGAAAATTGGTGTTGTGTGGTGTGAAGTGATGTAATGTAATGTGATGTGATGTGATGTAAATGTGGTGTGATGTGATGTTGAGTGGTGTGATGTAATGTAATATGATGTAAAGTGAAATGCTGTGATATGAGGTGATGTGTTGCGATGTGATGTGATGTGATGCGATGTGGTGTGGTGTGGTGTGATATCAATAATATTTCTGGATTAGCAGATCCAGGCAAGTAAACTTTCGGTTGCCTCGTAGTCTTGATCTTTTATCCACTCCTCGACTTTAACTTTAACCCTATAAGTGTCTAATTCAATTATGTTTGTTTTTTTATTTATTATTGTGTATAGGTGCGAGCTTAGGACATAATGCTGGCGTCTAGCAAAAGCGGTCCTATGCGTTACCGTGAAAATAAGGGGTTTGTTCTTGCGGCGAGTTGGGTCTGGTGGGGGGAGTTTAGTGTGTTTCCTCAGTACGGATCGTAGCACAAACAGTTGCCTAACTGTAAGCACATTTGCGTCTTTGTGTAATTGTGTAGTAGGATACATAAAGTGCTTCTTTGACATCACCTTTAGAACAGCTCTTTGTGCTCGCTCCAACTTGAGAAACTTTGTCCTAGCTGCACCTCCCCACACTGTGATGCAGTAGGTGATAACGGATTGACAGATGGATATATACACCATTCTAATCGTTTTAAAATCAGCAGAAGATCTGAGCAGCTTGAATACGTAAATCATTCTCCTAACTCTTGAACTAATAGTATCCAAGTGTGAGAACCAGTTCAGTCCGCTATCAATAACTACACCCAAATACTTAAGATAGTTTACCTCACGAATAAAGACGCATGAGCAGGGTATATGGTCATTACATGTGTGCGCGTTAGTGAGAAAGCCTGTAGGAGGTTTAGTACTGGGGTGTAGCCTAAACGGGATGAAGAAGGTCTTATCCAAGTTCAGAGTAAGGAGATTTAGCTGCAACCAACTGACTACAGATTTAAGTGACGATTCTGCAGTCGTTCTCAGAAGTTCCCAATCATTTCCATGAACAATAATTGCCGTGTCATCGGCATAGGTGAATATTTTGGAATTCGTGAGGGGTATGCAGCAAAGGTCGTTGATGTAAACCTGGAAGAGGGTCGGGGCAAGCACGCTACCCTGCGGCACACCGAAGGTGGTGGTTTCCTCTCTACTAACATGGTCTCCAATTCTAACACACAGTCTACGGTTAGTGAGATAGCTAGCAAAGAAATCATGAGCTAAACCACGTATTCCGATGCTTTCCAACTTCGACAGGAGGGTGGGAACTGAAACTGTGTCAAATGCCTTTTTTAAGTCTAGGAATAAACCTAGGCAATTCTGTTTCTCGTCAAGCTTTTTTGCAACAAATTCAGTTAAGTCGAGAACTGCATCTTCTGCTGATACTCCCTTTTTAAAGCCATACTGATTTTGTGCAATTATTTTATTTTTATCTAGGAACTGAGTGAGCCTTAAATTTACTAATTTTTCAAAAATTTTAGAAATAGATGAAAGGACTGATATAGGCCTATAATTGTTCATACAGTCCCTGTCCCCACCTTTATAAATCGGATGCACAACAGCCTTTTTAAAAGCTTCCGGAAAAATTCCAGTTGCAATTGAACGATTATAAATATGCGTAATTGGAGGTACAAGAACGTGACGACACTGTTTTAGTAAGTTTGCAGAGATACCGTCCCAACCGGTAGCAGAATCACGGCGGAGCTGAATAATGGCATTATTTATATCCGATTCATCGAATTCCAGGAGAACCAGTGAGTTAAGGGGAACATTTTTACAATGCTGTGTGCTAGGTTCGGGGGGCATCGGAAGACGCGAAGTGATATTAGATGCGAGGTTCCTGCCAACATCTGCGAAATACCTACACACGCGATCAACAGCTGCTTGAGGATTAGGTGCAATTTTTAATAAGTTTTTAGAGGATGTGGGTGTTTTTTTATAGTTTGTGATGTCTTTAATTTTATTCCAAAGTGTCTTAATGTTTGCTCTAGTCCCTTCCAACTCGACCTTCTCAAACTGAGTTTTTAGGTTCCGTAATATAATGTTACAGTGGTTTCGGTAGCGATTGTAGGTGATTCTCAGGATGTCATTATCAGGTGACTTTTTAGCGTTCATGTGAAGTAAGTCACGATGACGAATGCAACGCATGAGACCAGGCGTTATCCATGGCTTAATATTTCTATCCTTTTTGGGAATTTTGACCTCGTATGTATGTTTTTTAACTAATCCCTGAATAACACCGACCAATTCATATGCGGCAGCATTCGCATCTTCCATGTTCGTGATATGTGAGAAATCCAAACCTTCCATTTCCTGAATCAGCTTAGCGTAATCCACCCGGGAAGTGGTTTTTTGAGGTTTTATGGACAATTTTGCATCTTCTATGTGCAACAAGATAGGCATGTGATCCGTAATAAATGATTCCAAAATAAGTGTTGTTGCTGGTGTTTTACATTTGAGAATGATATGATCGAGACAATTTGTTCCTCTGGTGGGTATTTGATGAGATGGTAAAAGGCCATGTGATGCGCTTAAAGTTAAGTAGTCAGTGGTACGGTCATCATTATTAGACGGTTTAATGTCCACGTTAACATCCCCCACAATAGCAACAGTATTAAATGGTTTTAGTTGAGTGAGTACAGTATCCAAACTTTTTAAAAAACATTGAAATTGTTCTTTTTTGTTTAATGACGGCGAGCGGTATATCGCAACTATTGCAGTTTTATTATTAATTTTGCATATAAGACAGTTCGCATTTGTAAAGTCTGGTTCCTGAACAGAACATGCCAAGTTTTGTTTTGTGTATATTACAATCCCGTCATTTTGATTTTGTGTAAACGATGTATAATGTGAGTTATATCCGTCCAATATTGGCACATTCGTGACTTTACTCAACCAACATTCTGTCAGAACTATGACGTCACAATTAATTTTAATAAGAGACAACAACACTAAAAGTTCACTAAAATTCCTATTAATGCTACGAATATTTAAGTGAAGGATTTTTAAGCCAGAAATAGTTAAATTAATGAAGTCCGCGGACTTATCCGGTGGGCACTTATATATTTTCGCAATTTCAAGGTTATCCAAGTCCTCGATAACATTATCAATAAGGTTAGCCATTAATAACGGGTGTAAATAGCAAAACAATAGGCGAAATAGTCGGGTTAAAAGATATATTCGCACCAAAAATACACTGCAAGCATCGACATACGCAACCGAAATCAAATTTACGATCCGGTAAGATCAGCAGAATAATTATAGTAAACAAACGTATTAAAACTAAACGAAACATTAAGACACGACACATTATTATGGCAGAGTTATTTAACGAGCAGCTGTTGAGATAACGTGTAAGGATGAGTGTAGGTATGAGTGTAACTTGTAATGTGTTATATTTATAGTTGTGTGTAGAATGTATGATTTAAAATTAAGAATTAACTTACATAGAGGTTTATAACTGGGTACGAATTCCATAATTGTGTAGCACAATGATATAGGCATAGGTATGAGTAAATGGTAAAACAAAAACAAAAGTCGCAAAACTGACACAATCACTATTAGTCACTGAGTAGACTGGTCCAGCACTAAGTTCTTCAGACAACGCTCCGATTTAATGAGGATATGTGGGGCTCCTATTTCTTTTCGAACAAAAATATTGCCATCTTTTGTCCAGCAAAACACATACTTTTGAGTCTTTGCAAATTCTCTCGCCTTGAAAAATAGTTTTCTAGCACTAGAGGGTAGATGTTCTGCAACATAGACGGGCTGCTGGTCTCCCGTAAAGCCGATGCTGCGTGTATCCAGTGTTTCACCCTTAGGTAGTTTTTTATTGTAGTTGCGGACATTGGTAATCAGTTGGTTTTTTGTATGCACAGTCATGAATTCGGTAATTATAGGTCTGGTTGTACCTTTTTTGCCGGGAAGGCGATATACATCCCTAATTTCCGATTTAGATAGGGGCATATTTATGGCAGTTCCCACTTTTTCTACTATGGTGGTCAGATCAGATATTGTTTCATTCTCTTTAGTAGGTATATTCCTGAGTACTACACATGAAGAGCGTGTGGACTGTTGCAGATCTTGGATTTTGTCTTCAAGATCTTTTATACAGTTTTTATAGGCGTGATTTTCCTTTTTCAGGGTGTCAATCTGCTGTCGCATCTCTTCAAAATTGGAATTTATTAGTTCCATTGATTCTTTAATCTCCAGGTTGACTAACTGAATAGAGGAGTTTTGTAGTTTGAGGTCCGCGATCTCCGCAACAAGTTTATTTAACATCAATGATTGCTGTTCATGTAATTTATTTACATGTTCATCCTGCTCCTTTTTCCAGGATTTAAGCAGGTGTTTCAGATCCGTATTGTGGTCGTCAAACTGGCTGTTCGGCGAGGACTCTAAACGGAGTCGCTTGTGACGCATTATGGTGTTTACGTTGACATTATCACCCTCACTACTTAACGCTTGTGGAATATCCATATCTGATAACGATTTGGGCACTATGTTGTTTTTGTTTGTAGCTTCTGCGGGTGGAGGTGTACGCTGCAGGCGAGACATTACCGTGACGAGCCGACGATGTAAGGTGAAACGGACCTTATTACTTGCAGGTTGCCAGAAATTGGTTCTGATAGATCTGCAAATCCCACACACTTGCGCATACGCGGTGATATAGGCAAATCGGTGAAACAGGTGCAGGCCGGTGAGACGTAGGTTAGAGCGGGAGAGCAATTATGGTGGTCGCACTGCTCACGCGGAGGTGAAGGAGGGCGCGCGGCGCTCGCTCACTACTCGATGAGTCGAAGCCACGAGGAGATTAGGCCAAGAGCGCAGCGCGAAATTAATGCGAACACTATGAACTTTGAGTGGCGTAGGGCTTAAAGTTCTATGACCCAGTAATTAAATTTTAAACGAAAATTGTTAAAAATTTTAGCACACGTCTGCTCTCGAACAAGGCGCGCAGCGAAGCCATATATAATAGACAGATCTCCAAGTCCTTGAAAAGCGATCTCCGCCGCTTTAATATTGAAAAAATTGAAGACGCGATAGAGCGGAATAAGGGCTCCAGGGCCTTTACTAGAGATCTGTCTATTGGGCAGAGCCAGCTCACGATACTGAAGACCATCAATGGCAAAACCATATCCGGCACATCGGAGCTTCTGAGAGAGATCGAGACATTCTATAGGGAGCGTGCAGAAACTATAGGTGGCAGCACAGAAATGTCACTGTCAAGTATGTTTCAAGTTAAAATATTCGAAATAGCTACGCTGTGATGATTCTCGCCACGGGTGTTCTGGGTAGCACGTGTGTACGTGTGTTTCGAGGTTTTTTTTAGCTTTTCCGAGTTATTGTTAATACTTTTGGGACTCGTGTTAGATTAAGTATGTTGTCCTTGTGTTCGCTACCAGGTTTGTAGTTTGTAGTGTTTGTTGTTTAGTAGTTAGTTTTATCCAAAATGGATAAAAATAAACCACCAGATCCTGATCCTCCCGACATCCCAACTTCCCTAACTCCTTTTCCTCCCACCCCGAACCCGTTATCGCAGTTTGCTGAGGTAGTCTGTAGTGTCACGGTCATTGAAGTGACACAATCATATCAAAACTCCCGTAAACGTCCCGGCCAAGAGGAAATTATTACGCCTTTTCACCTCCAAGTAAGCAGCCAAATTGGCAGAATCAAATATTCAGTGCTGGTTTAGGGGGCCGAGTCACCCGCGTCCGTAGGAGAATACCTAATGTTAGACCCTACACGTGGTCCCCGGGTGGTGCTAATCAGGTGACATTAACTGGTGGTAGGCTTCGGCCGATGGCTTGTGACCACCCACTGGGCAAAGACGTACCGCCAAGCGGCTTAGCTGTGTTCCGGTACGATGCTCAGTGTAGCCAATTCAGCGGAGTTGGGTCGAAATAGTTGTTCCAATGCAGGCAGACCAGCCAGGCTAGCCCTGGCATGGGCGTATCGGGAGACTAGTCTTGGAGGGTAGCGGGATCCGAGGCACGGTGCGCCGCTGGCCGACCGCAGATAGTTGGGGGCCCAAGTAGTGTGCTAGCCACACATGAAAGGCTGCCCCGCCATCTGACGAAAAATCCCGGAATGCACCATCGTGCTGGTTGGCGACCAGATGAAAGGGCCCGATGGACATTCCCGGGGGGGCCCGGGCGTCCCCGCAGTCTCCAGACTAGTCCCCCAAAGATGTCGTCCTGTCAGGGCGTGCCTGAAGGTTAGCAGCTTGGAACCTCATTTCACTTCCTTCTCCTCAACCTCCATCACTTTTATGAACAGGAATAAAAAGAGAAAAGCTGTACAGCGGCAGCACGCCCTTTCGCATAAAGTGCACCTCTCTAACATACGAGGTCTGCACTCAAATCTCGCCGCAGTCCATCACCACCTTGAGACCGAGAAACCAGCGCTCTTGTTCCTGTCGGAGACGCAGATCGGATGTCCGTCGGACGTGTCATGCCTGGCCTACCCAGGGTTTACCCTGGAGCACCGCTTCAGACCCCGCGCGGGCGTATGCATGTACGCCCGGGACGACATCTGCTATCGGCGTCTCCGCTACCTTGACTCTAGGTTCTCAACGCTGTGGGCTATAGTGGAAACAGGTCTAGACATAATTGTCTACGCATGCGTCTACCGTTCGCACAGCGGTGATTTGGAGACAACTGGGCTTACACAGCACCTGAGTGAGGCGGCGGATGCGGCTCAGCAGCGGTACCCTTCTGCCCAATTGGTGTTACTGGGGGACTTCAATGCCCACCATCAGGAGTGGCTCTTCCCATACCAGTGCACAGACCATGCTGGACGAGAGACGCGAAAGCTAGCGCTTGCGTTAAATCTTACCCAGCTGGTCCAGGGGGCAACGATGGTGCCGGATGTTGATTCGCACACTGCCAATTGCTTGGACCTTTTGCTGACAACAGATCCAGACCGCTATTCTGTGTCGATTTCATCACCACTGGGTAGTTCCGACCACTGTCTGGTGAAGTCTGTGTCTGTCTACTCTCCGCCCGATCCTAGCCCAAGAGGCACCCGGCGGGTATGGCGATACAAGTCAGCAGATTGGGATGGCATGCGATCTTTCTTCGCATGTTACCCTTGGCAGCCTACTTGCTTTTCTTCCACTGATGCTACGTCGTGCGCGGACGCCGTGACGGATGTGTTGTGGAGGGGAATGGAGTACTTCATTCCGTTCTCTAACATAGCAATATCTGGCGAAGCTCGTCCTTGGTTTGGTGCCGAGTGCAATCGCGCTGATGCGCTTAAGCATGCGGCGTACCTAGCATGGGTCGACGCTCGTACGCGCAAAGCAAATGACGTGAGTCAGAAGAAGAGAGACTTCAACAGGGCTGCTAAGTCCTGCAAGAAGGTGTTGCGGAGGGCTCGGTTTGACCACATTAGCCGAATAGGGAACAAACTTGCTTCATACCCAGCAGGTAGTAAGGCTTTTTGGTCCCTGGCTAAGTCGGTCGAATCGAACTTCTGCCGCCCCTCACTACCACCACTGCTGAGACCCGACGGGACGCTGGCCCACTCCGCTGAGGAGAAAGCGAACTTGTTTGCTTCTTTGTTTGCGGAATCTTCACGTCTGGATCCTGGTGGCGCGACGCCCTCCGCCTCTCCTGGTGAATGCGAGTCGAGTATGTCGAACATTCGCATTCATCAGGACGTCCGTAGGGTACTGCGTAACCTAGACGTGAACAAGGCTAGTGGTCCCGACGGGATACCGGCAATGGTTCTGAAGACGTGTGCGCCTGAGCTGTCTCCAATCTTGACACGCCTATTTCGCCTTTCGTTCGAGACTGGAAAAGTGCCGAAGGCTTGGAAGCAAGATAACGTGCCGCCCGTGCCCAAGAAGGGTAGTCGAGCTGACCCGTCGAATTATAGACCCATCTCGGTAACGTCTATACTCTGTAAGACTATGGAACGCGTACTGAATCATAAGCTTCTGGCGTACCTAGAAGCGAATGATATCCTTAGTGACCGGCAATACGGGTTTTGCCGAAATCGGTCAACTGGGGATCTTCTAGCGTATGCCATTCACATCTGGAGTGAGGCCATAGAGAAGCACGGGGAGGCACTGGCGGTCTCCCTTGACATCTCGAAGGCCTTCGACAGGATCTGGCACGATAGCCTTATTAGTAAGCTTCCTTCCTTCGGTCTGCCCGCCGGTTTGTGTGATTGGATCGCGGATTTCCTGAGAGATCGGTCTATCCGAGTGGTCATAGATGGCTGCTCGTCTGAACTGCTGGATATTAATGCCGGGGTTCCTCAGGGGTCGGTGTCATATTGGTCGTGCTTTAATAATGCAAGCAATATTGTAGTTCCTTTTTAAATTGATTGTCATTACAACTAATTAAAAAAGGAACTAATACTATGTGGACTGTGTTTTCGAACCCACATGTTGTTCGTCGCCAATCCAGCATCAAACCGCTAAGCCACAAGAACTTGTCGAGAATACGCGAAATTAAAGATTGGGTTGTAATTATATAGAGTTACTTAAAAGCTTATCAACGTTAAAGTCGACGAGATAATGATTAAAATAGCTTAACAAAATGATACATAATGCCGGTGGCTCCGACAGTGTTGGGTGGGTTTACCTTAACGTTACGTGTTAAAGATCAAATTTGCGTGTCTGTATTATTATTGTATTTGTTCATCAAGTCCTCGAGCACTTGTCTGATAAGCTCGTATAAATTGAATAAACCTTAATGTTACTGTCAGAGGGTCCAAATTCGTTTGTTTTTAGGGTGGGTAAGATAATGTTGCCAAAAGACTGTACATCCTGTCGCATGGTAGTGATCATTACCCTATAGTTATATCTTTAGCTAACAAGACTTATTTAGAAAAAACTTCTCCACTTTTGAAATATAACCTGTCCAAACCAGATTGGGCAAAATTTGTTTAACTATTGGAGGACAAAATTGAAAATCTTTCAAATTTAATTCATGTTTACCAGATCCTTTTGGTCACCACCAAGCCAAGAGCTGCTATGAGAGTTTCGTCGCTAGACGGCACAGTCTTCTTCGCGCACGTTCCCCTAAACTAAGCGTGCAGGAACTACAGGTGGCAGCACAGAAGCGTCAATGTCAAGTATTCTGACCCTTAAAATAAGTAAGTAAGTCATTTATTTTGCAAATATGGGTACAGTACATGGTGATAAAAAGATGAAAGGTCGGTTCAGCCATATTTTACCGTTCGGCATGCAAAAGTTATAATTTGACGCTAAAACAATAAATGAATAAATACATTGAATAGTCTTAAATCACCAGTTATGTAGATCACTTCAATACATTCAATAATTAATAATCAACAATCAATAATATCTCATTACAAATCAAATGTCAAAATGAATTAAATGATGATTAATAAATAAAAATTATAAATATCACAATATGGAGTAATTTCTACAGTCAATGCATAAGTAAATAATAATATAATTTAGATGACACACTACTTATTCAAAATTGTTTCTCAGTAAGGAACTCGCTGACAGTGTAGTATGCTTTATGCGTTAATAAGCTTCGGAGCCTGTTTTTGGACAGTGATAGCGGCAATTCTTTCCATTGCTGAGGTAACTTATTATAAATGACCGGAGCCATGCAGCAGACACTCTGCTCTGCACTAATGCACTAATGCACTCTGCGCATTAGTGCTGTTTTGGCGGGATGGGCACATAGTTGGTTATTGTCGCGTCTATTACGTGGAACTACGTCAGCTAGACGTTTAAAACCATTTTTTTCCATTATGTACAGACTAGGAAGTGTTAATACTTTGTGCTGTTTAAAGTATGGCATGCAACTATCAGTGGCTTTAAGCTTAAACATCGCCCGTAGATATCTTTTCTGGGCTTTGAAAACTGTTTCTCTTTCGGTTGATTTTCCCCAGAACATTATACCGTAACGTAAGTGGGATTCTACTAAGCCATAATACGCTGTAAGAAGCGCATCCACATATATTATTGGGGTGACCAGGAGACAACAGCGCTGTTTAATTTCCTCGTGGAGTCGACCGACGTAGCCCAGCAACAGTACCCAACAGCGAAGCTCATTTTTCTGGAGGAATTCAACGCCCACAATAAAGAGTGGTTGCTCCCGTACCAGAAAACTGACCATGCCGGGTTAGAGGCGCGCAAGTTTGCTGTAACGCTAGATCTAACCCAGGGTACCGGATGTTGACGCCCATACACCCAATTGCTTGGACCTTCTGCTGACAACAAGACTTTTCTGGAACTGATGATGATGAGCAATATGTGCCTAAACCGTCAACTAGCTCGGATAGTAGTAGCAGCTCAAGCACGAGCTCAGAAAGTTCTTCGTCATCGGAATCTGACCACGAAACGCTTACTACTGAAGATATCAATCAAGAGTCAGGACAATCGATCATTAAACGTAGTAGAAAACGTACTCGCAATCCAAGCAATTGGAAAAAAAAATTGCCAAAATGCTGAAACATTCTGGTCAGCAAAATACTTCATTAAAAACTGGTATAGTTAAAGCAGCTAAAATAATGGGCCCGACTTGTTCAGATAAATGCCGGCTGTCTTGCTCATCAAAATTTTCGACAGAAACGAGAAAGCTATTTGATGCCTATTGGTAGTTAGGCCAATTACAGAGGCAGCGTGATTATTTGACATCTTGTGTGAGACTTTTAGAGTTATCGTATAGGAGAAAAAAATAATCTCGGAAAAATAATCCCAGTAAACCAAACACAACTTTCTATTTATGCAATGATGGAAGAGAAGTTACAGTATGCAAGTCATTGTTAATGAATACTTTAGGTGTCACTGAACGAGTTTTACGTACAGTTATAGAATGCAAGCATAAAGAAAACCATAGTATTATGAAAGAAGATGGAAGAGGAAGACACGGCAAACAAATTAGATTGGACGAAGAAATAAAGCAATCTGTGAGGGATCACATTAACTCGATCCCAAAGATAGAGAGCCATTATTTAAGGGCGAATACTAGTAGACTATTCGTAGAGGGAGATTTAACTATAGCAGAAATGCATAGAATAGACAAGAAAAAGCGTCAGGAAGAAAATAAACCGGAAGCTTGTTACGATGCTTATGCTCGAATTTTCAATACAGAATTCAATATAGGATTTTTTATTCCTAAACAAGATTTTTTAGAACTGGTTGAAAAAAATATTGTTCATAATAGCGGGGCATATATATGCCCCGCAATTATGCATTTTTATAATCAGCTTTAGTTGGTTAATTCTTTTTAATCAAGACTGATTATTTTAATGCAAAAGTAAGTAAATTAGGTATTAAGTACAAAGACAAAAACATTACTTCTTAATGTTGGAATTATTATAAACTGCTTTGAAGCAGTATATACTGCTGCTGCTTATACTGGTACAGTTATGAAACTGTACCAGTATAAGCAGCAGCAGCCTATTATGATAAAAAAACCTTTGATTGTTTTTCTACAAATTTTATTTCTAGCCGGAAGTTCCTCATAAAAGTCTGATTAAGGATTATTAAATGTAAGAGACTATTCACTGTTGTTACATTTTAATATGCCATTTATTTTAATAATAATGTTGATTATTTCTAACCACTGAAAAAGGTAATTGTAAGTGCTACATAATACATTTAGTGTTGATTTTTGTTAAGTACGAGGACAGACGAGTGAAACCAATGCTTGCTAGTAACGCACTGACGTTTATTCGCACACATACTTATCGGTGCGTAGGCACACGCATACATACGTAACATTCCTCCCCTTAGCTTAGAAATACATTTCACAACAACTAAGCTACGAAAACATGCTATAGCTTAACATACTTGCTAATAATACAATTTGTAGTTGACTTTAGGCCGATTGCGTTTAGACCGTGGTGTTGGCACAGGCTCCTTTGTCTGCTGTTGTGGTGGTGCTTCGACAGAGTATTCAGCCCTGGGCGAGCCGGCTGAAGCCTCCTGGTACTCTTCCTCGTCCCCGGAATTGTATGTGTTATAGACTGTGAAACAACAAGTACGGGTGTACCTGGGGGTGTGGCTGCTGTTGCCTGGTTTGAACCGTCTGAAACAACAAGTACGGGTGTACCTGGGGGTGTGGCTGCTGTTGCCTGGTTTGAACCGTCTGAAACAACAAGTACGGGTGTACCTGGGGGTGTGGCTGCTGTTGCCTGGTTTGAACCGTCTGAAACAACAAGTACGGGTGTACCTGGGGGTGTGGCTGCTGTTGCCTGGTTTGAACCGTCTGAAACAACAAGTACGGGTGTACCTGGGGGTGTGGCTGCTGTTGCCTGGTTTGAACCGTCTGAAACAACAAGTACGGGTGTACCTGGGGGTGTGGCTGCTGTTGCCTGGTTTGAACCGTCTGAAACAACAAGTACGGGTGTACCTGGGGGTGTGGCTGCTGTTGCCTGGTTTGAACCGTCTGAAACAACAAGTACGGGTGTACCTGGGGGTGTGGCTGCTGTTGCCTGGTTTGAACCGTCTGAAACAACAAGTACGGGTGTACCTGGGGGTGTGGCTGCTGTTGCCTGGTTTGAACCGTCTGAAACAACAAGTACGGGTGTACCTGGGGGTGTGGCTGCTGTCGCCTGGTTTGAACCGTCTGAAACCATTAACGTGTCTTCATTTCCTTTTCCTGTATCCGAGGCCGACGACAGTTCAGAGGTTGTTGAGCCAGACATCGGGCCACCACTCAGCTTCTCTTGGTCGACATCCACGTCTTTATCGTCATAGCAATCGTCGCCTTTATACATTATTAACTGGTTTTTATGCTTTCTCAAAGTCTTTAAAGTGGCTTCATCTTTAATTAAATACAACACTTTTCCGATTTTTTTAATGACTGTCCCTTTACACCATGTGTATTTGCCATTAATTGCATGATTTTTATAATACACTTTGTCCCCGGTTGCAAATACTTGAGTGTTGTGTTTGCCCGTCTTATTTTGCAAACACTGCTTATGCTTTACCATATTAGCAAGAGCCGTGGACGAAAGCGATGGCGGTTCGGGCTTCAATAAATCAAGACGCGTTCTAAGCTTCCGACCATAGACCAGCTCAGCCGGAGAGGATCCGGTTGTTGTGTGAACGGAATTTCTGTAGTCAAACAGGAATTTTAAAAGTTTGTTATTTAAATTTCGCGGCCCATTACCACTAAGCAAGCTTGTCTTAATACCTTTCTTAACTATCTTTACAAAACTTTCCGCCTGCCCGTTACTGGCTGCGTGGTATGTTGGTGACGTCACGTGTGAAATTCCGTTCACCCCACAAAAAGCTTCAAACACGTGTGATGTAAATGATGTACCATTGTCGCTGACCAAAGTGTGTGGTATACCAAATCTTGACATGTAATCATACAACCTGTCAATTGTTGCTGAAGTAGAAGTACTGCACTTCATATTATAAACCTCAACCCACTTGGTATATGCATCCACTACCACCAAAAAAGTGTTACCGTTAATGGGCCCCAGAAAATCAATATGTACTCGGTAAAATGGCGTTGGAGGAAATTCCCAGTGAGCGATCGGCGCTCGCGCGGGTGATGGTCGTAGTTGCATGCACACGCCACACGATCCTATTAAACGCTCTAAAGCAGCATCTATTCCCGGAAACCAAAAACGCGCGCGCGCCTCTGCCTTTGTCTTTACAATTCCTAAATGCGATTGATGTAATTCTCTTAGAATTATTGCTCGTAATTTCTCTGGGATTACAACTTTGTGACCTCGCATAACACAACCATTTTCATAAGACAGTTGGGTCCTACACGCATGATACGACTTTATATCATCACTAGGCATTTTCCTAGGCCACCCATTCATCACAAACTGCACCACCTTACGTAAGGTCACATCTGACATTGTAGCCTCGCGTAACATTTTTAGAGTTACTGGTAGACTACCTTCCACCACGAAATTAATGTACGATGCGCGGTCGAGATCGGGCATCGCCGCGTCGGCGCTCCGCACGCCCCTGTCCGCACTCGCCCCCTCAGGCAGGCAAGCGCGAGATAAGAAATCTGCACTGTTATTAGCGCTACGCACATATTCGATTTGATAATTATAACCACTCAAAAACAGTGCGTATCTCTGCAGTCTGTTTGCTGATACTTCTGGAATAACCCGATGTGGTCCGAATATCGACAAAAGTGGCTTATGATCGGTCCGAAGAATAAACGGAACCGACCTGCCATATAAATACTGATGGAAACGCCTGACCCCAAATATAATCGCGGTCGCTTCCTTTTGGATCTGCGAGTAACGTTTCTCGGCAGCATTAAGCGTCCTCGAAGCAAAAGAGATCGGTCTCTCGGACCTATCGGGTTCTGCTTGCGACAGTATAGCAGACAGACCTTCTGGCGAAGCATCTACTGTTAAAATTATAGTCGCGTCTGGGTTAAAGTGTGCCAATACTTGATCTGACGCTAGACAAGACTTAATGGCGGTGAACGCTTCGTCGTGTTCCCGCGTCCAACACCACCTGCTTCCCTTCTTTAACAAATCATACAGCGGACATAAAATCGACGACGCGTTAGGAACAAAATTTCTGTAATAATTAACCAACCCCAAAAACGACTGTAATTGATTAATATTAGTGGGAACCGGTGCTTCTATCATGGCTTTTATTTTCTGTGGTGATTTATGTAGTCCATCTTTATTTATCACGTATCCTAGATAATTGACTTCGTCCTTGAAAAACACACACTTTTCTTTTTGCAGCGTAAGTCCTGCGTCTTGTAACTTTTGCAGCACTTGGTGTAATCTATCCAGGTGGTCTGATCTAGTTTTCCCAGTTATCAAAATATCGTCGAGCATGCAGAGTGTGCCGGGCACGCCAGCCAGCACGCCCTCCATTGCGCGCTGGAACACGGCCGGCGCGCTTGCAATACCAAAACATAAGCGCGTTTGTTTGAAAATTCCCCTATGCGTATTTATACAAGTTAATTCTTGTGACTCGTCATCCAGCATAAATTGGTTGTAAGCATTTGACAGGTCTAATTTAGTAAACTGCTGTCCCCCATACAATTTTGCAAAAAGTTCAGTTACAGTTGGCAAAGGATACTGGTCTATAACTAACTGTTTGTTTACTCCGGTTGAAAAATCGGCGCATATACGTATAGATCCATTTTGCTTTAACACTGGCACGATTGGTGACGCATACCGCGCGTGATCAACCGGTTTCAATACACCTAACGCCACCAAACGATCTATCTCTTTATCTACTTTATTTTTCAAAGCGAATGCTATCGGTCGAGCCCTAACAAAAACTGGTTTCGCATCTCCCTTTAACTGTAATTTTACTTTGAATTTATTAAATAAACCTAGTTTATCTGAGAAGACCGATGGATAACGGCTTTGTAATGAAACAAACAAATCGTTTTTATCCAATTGGTCACAATATTGTATTGGCAGCAATTCTAACCCAAATTTTGAAATAAAATCGCGACCGAGAATCGGCGGTCCACCGTCCCGCACGACATAACACACAGTACATGCGATGTGTTCGCATAACTTACATGTAACTGCGCGATACCCTCACAAACTATTTTATCACCCGTATACGAACACAAACGTTTATTAGTCTTCGACAATGGTACATTGCTAAAGTATGTTTTGTAAGTTTCCTCGGAAATTGCTGTGACAGCCGAACCACTATCTATCTCGAATTTTAATTCGATTCCCGAGACCGACACCTTTTCTATCATCGGTTCCCCTTTTACTGATCGAATATTAAAACACTCACCGTCATCATCGCTTTCGTCCACCGCTCTCGATTCGACATAATTTAACTTTTTGCACATCCTACGCAGATGCCCCGTAGCACTGCATTTCCTACATTTCGCCTTTGCGAACCGACACTGGGTTGTCTCGTGATTATGATAGTCGCACACTTGACACTGCACTGTAGCTCTCGCACTAGATGCTGCCTCTCGATGTGATGGTGTCGCAGCGGCCGCCGGCTCCGTCGCCCGCGCAATCTTGAACAGCTGATCGTGCGGTGCAGCCTGCGCCCCGGCGGCGGCGCCCGCGCAATCTTGAACAGCTGATCGTGCGGTGCAGCCTGCGCCCCGGCGGCGGCGCCCGCGCAATCTTGAACAGCTGATCGTGCGGTGCAGCCTGCGCCCCGGCGGCGGCGCCCGCGCAATCTTGAACAGCTGATCGTGCGGTGCAGCCTGCGCCCCGGCGGCGGCGCCCGCGCAATCTTGAACAGCTGATCGTGCGGTGCAGCCTGCGCCCCGGCGGCGGCGCCCGCGCAATCTTGAACAGCTGATCGTGCGGTGCAGCCTGCGCCCCGGCGGCGGCGCCCGCGCAATCTTGAACAGCTGATCGTGCGGTGCAGCCTGCGCCCCGGCGGCGGCGCCCGCGCAATCTTGAACAGCTGATCGTGCGGTGCAGCCTGCGCCCCGGCGGCGGCGCCCGCGCAATCTTGAACAGCTGATCGTGCGGTGCAGCCTGCGCCCCGGCGGCGGCGCCCGCGCAATCTTGAACAGCTGATCGTGCGGTGCAGCCTGCGCCCCGGCGGCGGCGGCCGCGCAATCTTGAACAGCTGATCGTGCGGTGCAGCCTGCGCCCCGGCGGCGGCGGCCGCGCAATCTTGAACAGCTGATCGTGCGGTGCAGCCTGCGCCCCGGCGGCGGCGCCCGCGCAATCTTGAACAGCTGATCGTGCGGTGCAGCCTGCGCCCCGGCGGCGGCGGCCGCGCAATCTTGAACAGCTGATCGTGCGGTGCAGCCTGCGCCCCGGCGGCGGCGCCCGCGCAATCTTGAACAGCTGATCGTGCGGTGCAGCCTGCGCCCCGGCGGCGGCGCCCGCGCAATCTTGAACAGCTGATCGTGCGGTGCAGCCTGCGCCCCGGCGGCGGCGCCCGCGCAATCTTGAACAGCTGATCGTGCGGTGCAGCCTGCGCCCCGGCGGCGGCGCCCGCGCAATCTTGAACAGCTGATCGTGCGGTGCAGCCTGCGCCCCGGCGGCGGCGGCCGCTGCCGCACGTGCACTTCGCGCGTTCAATCTTGAACAGCTGATCGTGCGGTGCAGCCTGCGCCCCGGCGGCGGCGCCCGCGCAGGCTTGAACAGCTGATCGTGCGGTGCAGCCTGCGCCCCGGCGGTGCACTTCGCGCGTTCTCCGCCAACTCCATTGCCTTCGTTAGTGTCAGGCCCGCGAGATCTTTTGAGAATAATTTCTCTCTGTCAGATCCCGGCAACATTCCCATGACAAATTTGTCCCGAAGAGCTTCTTCCACGTTTGAGAACCCGCAGTGCGCTGTCAGACCCCGTAACCTCGCAGCCCACTGTGCATACGTCTCCCCCTCCTGTTGCGTTGCTGCATAAAATGTATACCGTTCGCTGAAACCGCATCGCTTAGGGGTGAAATGCTCGTCCTGCAGCTGAAGTATGTCGTCATACGGTAGTAACGGTACGTCCTGCAGCTGCTTTGGCAACGCGAGATCCGTCGCCAACTGGTGTGTGCTATCCGCGAGTGCGCTCAGCAAGATAGCTCGTCCCTTTGTTCCCGTAGGATCGCTCGTCCCGGTGATGTCGTTAGCCACATACCACTGTTTAATGCGGCACTTGTAGGTCTCCCAAGACTGCACATTGTGATCAAACACAGTTAAAAGTCCAAAAACTGTTCCGGACATTTTTACTTTATTTAACGCAGGTAGGTACTCGTCGCCAATGTTAAGTACGAGGACAGACGAGTGAAACCAATGCTTGCTAGTAACGCACTGACGTTTATTCGCACACATACTTATCGGTGCGTAGGCACACGCATACATACGTAACAATTTTTTGTTTAGTTTGGCCTTTATGACGTTATTGCACAGAAAAGTTCTACTTTTAATTTAGCTTTCTGCACAATAAAGTCATAAATGTAGGTACTGTTTTTAAACAGTACTAAAAAAAAGGTACCACTTATATAACATTTTTATTTCTGAAACAACCTTAATTTTAAAATTTAGAGTATATACAATATTTTGGTCATTGATTTATAATAGTATTGTAAATAGATTTCACTTTAATAAAACAATAACTTTTAAATCGATCTCCTGAAAAAAAACGTTATTTTTGTTACTTATGACGTTGTTGCACCCGGTGTGCGATATGTATGTGTATGTATGTGTGCGTGCCTGCACCACTATGTCGTGTCACTAACCAGTAATAAACTAGCATCCAATAGCAACGGTGGTTTTGTTAAGATTTAATAAATTTTAAAATGAAATGTAAATATGGAACTAATTTATCGAGGTGATAAGCGAGACAGCGCCGTCTACCCTCCTTAAAACTTCGAATATGCAACACTAGATGGCATAGTCAACGCCGTGCACGGTCCCTGTGGATAGGCTGGCCCTATAGGGACCGTGCACGGCGTTGACTATGCCATCTAGTGACGCATTTTTGAAGTTTTCAGGGTCAAAATACTTGACGTTAACGCTTCTATGCTACCACGTGTGGTTCCTGCACACTAAGTTTAGGGGAACGTGCGCGAAGAAGACTGTGCCATCTAGCGTACCTATTTAGAATTTTATACTTGAAATATAATTGACAGAGACATTTCTGTGCTGCCACCTATAGTTTCTGCACGCTCCCTACGGATATACCGACGACAGCCTTTGTAAGATCAGGATGGCTCTGAAGCAGCTTAAATACAACAGGGCGTTGGGTGAGGACGGAATTACGGCCGAACTCCTGAAGGCAGGTGGAAAACCGGGCCTTAAGGCCTTTTGTTTGAGGCGTGCGTGCAACACAACGCGCCTGGCCCGACCTGGTGCGGAGCGCAGCATGGTACCTGATGGCGAGGTGCACGAGCGTGTGGCCGACGTCGAAGGCGGAGGCGTGCGTGCAACACAACGCGCCTGGCCCGACCTGGTGCGGAGCGCAGCATGGTACCTGATGGCGAGGTGCACGAGCGTGTGGCCGACGTCGAAGGCGGAGGCGTGCGTGCAACACAACGCGCCTGGCCCGACCTGGTGCGGAGCGCAGCATGGTACCTGATGGCGAGGTGCACGAGCGTGTGGCCGACGTCGAAGGCGGAGGCGTGCGTGCAACACAACGCGCCTGGCCCGACCTGGTGCGGAGCGCAGCATGGTACCTGATGGCGAGGTGCACGAGCGTGTGGCCGACGTCGAAGGCGGAGGCGCGGTTGAGCAGCGCCACTTCCTGCGCGGTGAGTGCGCGCGCTGGGTCGCCGCCCGACGACAGGTAGGCCTCCACGCAGCGCGCTTCGCCCTCCACCACGCCTGCAACACAATATTACCCCACGGTCACTACGACCGTTTCGAACTTATCACAATACCGTGGAGCACGCTGTCAGTGTCAGGTTGGCTCCACGGAGTGTGGCACTGCGGACTAGCGGGCCGGCCCGCACCGCCGCGCGATGGGAGGGCACCGTCCATAGCCGTGCGTACGAACCCCAGCCAGTCGTAACTTATAAATGTGCCTAGCAAGTTCACCTTCTCTTTCACTTTGCAGTTTGGTATAACAAAATGGATTCGAATGTCAAGAGCCACACGGACCGGAGCGCACCGCTGCAGCAGCCTGGCTGTGCGGTGCGCGTGTGCCCGTGACTGGCAGCTCGGAAGGGAAGCCCTCACCGATCCAGTCGGTGTTGTTGTTGCGTCGCTTGGAGCGCCTGTTGTTGGGCTCCAGCTCGTGGATCGACGCGCTCTGACTGTTGCAGATGTCGCACTCACCGAGACACGCCTGCAGCCAGATCCAGTCGGTGTTGTTGTTGCGTCGCTTGGAGCGCCTGTTGTTGGGCTCCAGCTCGTGGATCGACGCGCTCTGACTGTTGCAGATGTCGCACTCACCGAGACACGCCTGCAGCCAGATCCAGTCGGTGTTGTTGTTGCGTCGCTTGGAGCGCCTGTTGTTGGGCTCCAGCTCGTGGATCGACGCGCTCTGACTGTTGCAGATGTCGCACTCACCGAGACACGCCTGCAGCCAGATCCAGTCGGTGTTGTTGTTGCGTCGCTTGGAGCGCCTGTTGTTGGGCTCCAGCTCGTGGATCGACGCGCTCTGACTGTTGCAGATGTCGCACTCACCGAGACACGCCTGCAGCCAGATCCAGTCGGTGTTGTTGTTGCGTCGCTTGGAGCGCCTGTTGTTGGGCTCCAGCTCGTGGATCGACGCGCTCTGACTGTTGCAGATGTCGCACTCACCGAGACACGCCTGCAGCCAGATCCAGTCGGTGTTGTTGTTGCGTCGCTTGGAGCGCCTGTTGTTGGGCTCCAGCTCGTGGATCGACGCGCTCTGACTGTTGCAGATGTCGCACTCACCGAGACACGCCTGCAGCCAGATCCAGTCGGTGTTGTTGTTGCGTCGCTTGGAGCGCCTGTTGTTGGGCTTCAGCTCGTGGATCGACGCGCTCTGACTGTTGCAGATGTCGCACTCACCGAGACACGCCTGCAGCCAGATCCAGTCGGTGTTGTTGTTGCGTCGCTTGGAGCGCCTGTTGTTGGGCTCCAGCTCGTGGATCGACGCGCTCTGACTGTTGCAGATGTCGCACTCACCGAGACACGCCTGCAGCCAGATCCAGTCGGTGTTGTTGTTGCGTCGCTTGGAGCGCCTGTTGTTGGGCTCCAGCTCGTGGATCGACGCGCTCTGACTGTTGCAGATGTCGCACTCACCGAGACACGCCTGCAGCCAGATCCAGTCGGTGTTGTTGTTGCGTCGCTTGGAGCGCCTGTTGTTGGGCTCCAGCTCGTGGATCGACGCGCTCTGACTGTTGCAGATGTCGCACTCACCGAGACACGCCTGCAGCCAGATCCAGTCGGTGTTGTTGTTGCGTCGCTTGGAGCGCCTGTTGTTGGGCTCCAGCTCGTGGATCGACGCGCTCTGACTGTTGCAGATGTCGTTTATACCTGCAAGTGACGCAGCCTCGTGTACTGTGTGTGACATGCGATACTCTCTTCAAATCAAACACATTCAACTATGCTTACATATATTGTTTGTTTATTTAGTGGGTAAACTGTTTGGCGCTGGAGACTCTAGGGTTGCCACTGCTAAATTGTTCTCCCAATTTTAATGATGATATTGAATGTCATCTGTAAAGTTGAGGGTTGGTAACGCTTTGTGCCCAGTGACTTATTCTGCGGTGTATGAGAGCACAAGTGTGAAGTTTATTTAAATCCTTGTTTCCACTCACACAACTATCAACGTTACTCTTACATGACTAGTATTATTGAGAAGTTTACAAAAGTTACACTGGAAAGTAAAGTCTATTTGGTGGACATTAAAATGATGAAATGGCCTGGGTTTTATTAAAATTAAAAGAATAAAATAATATAGTTGGGTGTGTCGCATGTCGTACCGAGTGCAGGCTTGGTGGCGGGGGGCGCGGCGGGCGCGGGGGGCGCGAGGGGCGCGGCGGGCGCGGCGGGCGCGGGGGGCGCGGGGGGCGCGGGGGGCGCGGGGTTGCTGCTGCCGCACATGGCGCACTTCTGCGCCTTGGGCCAGTTGTCGTACGTGCACGTCTGCAACACAAGCACCGCGCGCTCACTACCTGCGACACAGCGGCCCAGCGGCCCAGCGACCCAGCGGCCCAGCGACCCAGCGACCCAGCGACCCAGCGACCCAGCGACCCAGCGACCCAGCGACCCAGCGACCCAGCGGCCCAGCGCACTAGCACGTGGGAACTAACGCTCGTGACACGCGCCTCAACTGATGACTGCGGACGTTCGATCGGCTCGTGATAGTAAATACATAACAGCATAAGCAGTTCCTTTGTACTCAAAATTATAATGTAATCTATTACTATATTTCAGTGTGTACATGAAAAATAGAATAAATAAAAAACTGTAGTTAAATACATGAAATAATTCTTTGATTCGCAGAGTTGTTTATTTATTACATTGGGTTTCAAAATAAGCAGAGTGTTAATAATGGCCTGTCAGCAAAGTAAGGGAAAATCAATTTCATAAAATAATTGTGATAAATTTAAAAGAATTGTGTCTTTAGCATCAATAATGAATATTGCACTGACCGGACAGGGCCACTTGGCCACGGACGAGGCGCTGGCGCCCTGCGGCGACGAGATCCGCAGCGGCTTCAGGCGCTCCGCCACCGCCTCCACTTCTGTGGACAAGCACACTTACACACCAGCCACTCATTAATGAACAATGGCATACTGCCAGCGCCTAACTGTACACAACACAAGTAAGCAACGTCCTCGTCGCGCCCGGCTGCATGTACATTCATAGACGTGAAGTATTCATCCCGTTGTAACGCTTCGTCTGCTGGGACTTGGCCTCTTGTGTGAGGTTCAGTGCGCACTGCGCAGTAGTAACCCTCAGCGGGCGGCCCGTACTTCTCACAAATAACCAAAAGTAATTTATTTAAGTGACTGAGCACAAGCACTTTTTTAAAATTTCAATATCTCCAAAACGGCCGCGCGCGAATACTTCCCACTACTTCAGCTAGAAAGCAGCGGCGCAACCAACTGCCTCACAACATACGCACCGCAGAGGTCGCGGGGGGGCGCGGGCAGCGCGCTGGCGCCGTCCTGCAGGCGGAAGATGTCTTCGTTGAGCGCCGACTTGGGGCTGCGGCACATGGTGCACTGCAACAGTTGCACACTCCACATGTTTCATCATCGCATCGCCAACACAACACATCAGCCAAAAAATATATGTATATGGGACATGCTACTGGAGTCTTCTCGGATGGTATGCCAGAAATTTCTGAATTCAGTTGAACTTTAAAGTTCTGTGAGCGAGTCATTTTATCATATACCTACAACACCTTTGTTGTAGGTATATGATAAAATGACTCGCTCACAGAAATATAAAAAACTTGTTTCTTATATCTATAGACTCGCTACTTCCAAGAACTTTCTCTCATTAACTAAAATATTTACATTTGCAGCGTTTATGTCATTTATAAATATGAATGAATACGATGCCATGTAAATAGATATTCGTGTAGATTCACGTTAGTCCCGCACTCCCGCTGCGCTCGTCACGCTCGTGTCACGCTGACTCACGCTCCAGTGAAAGTGTTAGCAGTTAGCTCAAGCTGTACACTAATTGATACCTTGAGAACGGCAACCGAGCAATTGATGCTGTTTCTTTCTTTTGTTCTTATGCCTAGTGCGCGTTTTCACTAATACTATGTAAATAAACGGCTAAAGAAAAGCGTGTCGTTGGATTATCAACCCTAAACTCACACACGCGCATGGACTTGTCAATCCAACAGCGATCTTTCATTGAGGCATTCATTTATAAGTGTCGAATAGTATTACTGCAAATACAATTTCCAATCATTGTGACGTTATCATCGTATAACGTGTAACGTGTAAAAGAGTTACTTGTAACCTATTTGCAAAATAATTATCATTTATCGTCGTGTCAGTGCAGCGTTATCGTCATCTCAGTTCCTTGGATAGGTTTGATAAAGTCATGTACTCGGCTCGCAGTGTCAGCGCGAGCGCGACCCATTTCATTCAAGACAACAATCCAATCAGAACAAACGAGTGCAAAAGCAGTCATTGTGAGTGCTATGTGCGATAACGTGGTCGCAATGCACACTGAAGTTATAAACCCAGTCTGTGTACTTGTCTGCCTACGTACCTACTCAGACCAACAATAAAACACTTTCTTACAAAAAATACAACCGACTTCCAAAAACAAAACACTACAAGGTACAAAATAACTTCGGAAGAAAGAAAAAAACTTTAATTTCGGAAGTCGGTGTTTTTGGTTATTTTTTTTCGTTTTTTGACACCGACTTCCGAAATTAAAGTTTTTTCTTTCTTCCGAAGTTATTTTGTACCTTGTAGTGTTTTGTTTTTCGAAGTCGGTCGTATTTTTTGTAAAAAAGTTTTTTATTTTTCACTTTTTAGTGGTACCTAGGTACCTGCGTACCCATTAATAGCGACCGGCGCAATGTTATGTTAAGAACTGGTGTAAACACTAAAAAAACATGCGATTTCAGCAATCCCGATCCCTTTGCTATCATTTATTGAAAAGTTCCGTTGCCTACCTCCGAAGTTCTTCGTCAGATCTTCTCCAAATTGAAACTGGACCAGTCCAGAAAAATACTCTTTCAAACAAAAAAGAATCATCCAAATCGGCTGACAATTGGCTAAAGTATCGCTGAACAAACATTTTTCAAGGGATCTCATCATCAGATCCTAATTTATACCTTTCATCATCAGCTCAGCAATATGAAATGATGATTACCAGTCACAAATATCTGAATTACATTAGAAAATTCATGAAAAACATTGTATATGCCTATAAAATTTAAGGGTTGCCCTCGATTTTCGTGGGATCCCATCATCAGATTCTGACATGGTGACAATATGGGACCAATCGAGAACTATACCCTTTCAGATGAAACAAAAATTTTTCAAATCGGTTCATAAATGACGGAGTTATGAGGTCACAAACATTAAAAAAAAAAAAATACGACCGAATTGAGAACCTCCTCCTTTTTTTGAAGTCGGTTAAAAAAAGGCTTTTTTTGTTGGTCTGAGCCTACGTCGAACATTATTATAATTTAGTGAGAATAATTCTCATAGTTTATGAGATAGAGCGCGAGATGTCCTTCCTGTCTTCCCACACGATCTGCCCGACGCGCCCGAGAATGTGGGCACCAGTATAGATTGCGTAGTGATGACACAGAAGGTTCATGACAGCGCCCGCAATGCACAATTGCATGCAGCCAGAAAGACTAGAGAATTTGTCGGATTTAGGATTAGAATAATACTATACTACAGCTTAGATGCTTGTGTAACGCCAGTAGTCAGAGTTATATTCAAACTAACGGCTCTTGACTTACTGGTCCGCTATCCGATATTACCCATCAGAGTACTTCGTAATGAAAACACCTACTTAAAGGTGAATGTGCACTGAAACATGCGGGTCAGTCTTTGGGACTTCCGGTAGAAGTGAAAACTAAGTAACTTGTGAATTGTATCGAGCTCACGGAAAGCGTTCGGTGACGATGCCGCGAGTTTACACTTCAGCAACCGCGAGTCTACTGGGTGATCCTGATCCTGATCGCATTGTCAACACATAGCTACTTGAAATTCACAATGCTGCTGTAATAAAAATACATAATAGGCACTCCGACTTTTACTACCACACATTTACCACACCTCTGCATATACCTACAACAGCATATTGGAGTGTGTGTATAGTATGTGTACGTGTGCCAAATGAATGATATTAATTTTGCAAATAGGTTACAAATAACTCGCTTTCACGTTAAGTATGCAGGGAATCCCGTTTATGTACTCCGTGATGGATGATCCAGATGAGCCTTCTACACATGACTCTATCATGGTGCACGCCGCGTTTAGCGAGTCGTGTGAAGTTGAAAAAGCGTCACAACGGAGTAGATGGATACCTTTCGTGAGAGCGGGAAGTTCTCGTAGGTGCACACGTCGCAGCGCCACTTGGCGCCCTCGCTGGCCGGCGCGCCGCTCGATGTCATCTGCAGGACAGCACAAGGGTTACTACATACACGTCGACGACGTCACGCAACGGTGTGAGATACACATCATAATGTCCAATACCTTATTATAATATAACTATTAGACATCATCACGTTTTCAATCGATGAGGCGTTTAACTTAATTGAGCACAAAACAGAACCAACATAAGTAACACTAGAACTATGAACCACTCTTACTGCTCAGAAATAAAGACGCTTTCAAGGCCAAACTGCTACCAATGACCAGCATTCAGCAGTTGAATGAACACCTAGACTACTCTAACTAAAAGCTAAGTTTTGATTGGACTAACTTTGATTTTTGATTGGTAATAACTGCTTATTTAATAGTATAATATGTTAACACTGTGTTGAGTATGTTAGAATGTCTTTAGAAGATAGTTGTGACATTATTGTAATGTCCAAGCACTTTAATATCAGAGTAACTGGGCAGTTCAGTTGTAGTCTGTGTTATGAAACCGAGACTAGACAACAGACTACTCTTGCACTCTTTGTCAACAATTTGATAATGTGCACTTACACACAAACACATCAGACATATTTCATTTTAGTGTTGTTGTAACTTTTTCCAGAGCTAGCAGATCTTTTACAAAAAGGCAGCTTTTGTCACCCATTATGCAATGTACGAGTCCACAGACTCACACTCAGTGTAGTCGTAAACTCAAACCATTTACTTTATCTCGAAAAATTAAGCAGTCTATAAATGATCAGCTTTAATGAGCAGTCACATGATATTAACTAGTGATGACTAAGCATAATGTCTTTTGGCTCAAATGCTTCAATTACTTTTAGCAGTAGATAAGTCACAATTTGCAATAATTAATATACATACATACCTAGTATCTACATAGTTGATTGTACCTACATGTTTTTTTTTCTTTTATTATCAAATTCATCCATTTAACCACTGCCTATTTTTGTCTGTTTTTCAATAAACATATAATTTGCAATATGAGCTTGATAGTAGTTTTAAACTTAAAATGTAATTCAGTAGCACACGGAAGCTGTATTGATAAAATCATAAGGTTTCAAGGTTGTTATGATAATGTGACTGCTTCACTAGGTCAGACAAGCCGCCTGTGCTGTATCCCACTCATTGTATGTGACACTTGACCTTACACTTCTGTTCCTACTTCCATTGAATTTATGCTAATGAAATAGCAATGTGCATGTTAACAATGTATTGAACATTGCTTACTTGACATCATCAAGATTTTTAAATAATTGGAGCAGTCTGCTTGTGAATCATGAGGCTGCAATAGTCATCCAGAGTGCAAGAAAGCCTACATAACAAATAAAATGATACACAAAAAGTATTATTGAATTGAACATAAAAAAATACCAATCACTTTCCTTATGAATGTCAAGGTATTTCATTTCAACTCTGCGTATGGACATTGCTCTTATACATATAAACTTCCTCTACAAGAAGACTATTTTACAAAGAATTAGCAATCCGCCAGGCATCTACACCAAAACCACGTAAATGAAAGGTAATTAAATAAAGGTAAACAATCTTGATATAACTTTATACACAAACACATTGTAAACAAATAAACTACAGCTTTAACTAATGCTTTAATTGATAGGGTAATGGTTATTTAACTACCTGAACCTTCTAATATAGTGTTCCACAGTGGCAGCCCAAGTGATAATGTTTCCACACACATTCACTACATTGATTTAATATGTAATGAAGCACAATCCTGCTACAAGCAAGGGGGCACACTATACCTGGCTGAGCGTGGTCTGCGAGACGGTGCAGGAGGCGTCGAGCGCGGCGCCCGCGACCCCCGGCGCGCCCGGGGCGCCCGCCTCGCCGAGCGACGCGCTGTTCCTGCTCCCGTCATTCTGCCCCTCCTCACTCATCTTACCATCAATTATAACATTGAGAATACGACTTCACGCGCTACACTTCACCATCAACAACTATGAGGTTCTCATCATAGGTACGAGATTCTTTAGTATTGCTAAGCTTCTATTTACACAGGTATGCTTTTTGTCGACGATTGCTTCTTTACGTGCGCCTCTAGACAGTTTCTTGTACCCTAAAAACATACGAACACCATGAACTGACCGCTGTGAATACCAACACATACTCACGGATTGAGAAATAGAAAGGAGACTGATAATTTCACCTCAAGAATTTCACTATATTGGTATCATTGACAGATCGCGACACAACATACGTGAATGCGAAACTTATTTATTATATATCCGAAGGATGTTGATATAAAACTTGGCATCGTTCTTCCTAGATTTTTGGCGTCGTTACACAACATAAAACATCGAGAGTGTGATGGCATAAGGTCAAGACTACTAGAGCGATACGATTTACTCACACTGTGCTGCCGATCTGATGATCAACTTAAAACGGTTTTGCTCGTGAAAATTGCCAAACAATGGATAAAACAAACCCGGGGGAGACGGAAGAAAACATAAAAGAAACAATGGAGTTAGAGGCAATTATGTTTATACGGTATTTTGACAAATTTTGTGTCAATTTTGGTGTCATTCAAAGCAACGAGATGGCTCACTCACCTTTTGTCAAAATTGCAAAGAAATGAGCTGCAATTGGTTATAAAGTTTTAAAGACATCTGAAAATAACTTTCCTGCCAATAAGAAACATCAATCTCAATTATGGTCAATTTTCAACCAATAGAAATGAAAAAGATTATTTTATTCAAAATGGCTACCCTAAAAAAAGTAAAATATTTCTGTCTATGATTGTACGTTCCATTTCACGTTCACGATAAAACACTAAACAAACATCACTTATCCCCCACAGGAATGGTATGTATGAGAATACTTACTAATGAAAATTCACAAATGACGAATGGTGTCATGTAAATGACAAATTTTTGGTACAACTGTTTTCCGCATTTACAAAATAATTGTTTTTTACTCCAAGCTGGAATGTTTTAAAATTAAATAGTTATAAGTTAAAAATTTAATTTATGAATTCGAATGAATTTTAGACGCATTTTGTCGAAAAGTTCTTTGAAGTCCTCGTCATCTTCGGGCAAAAGTCAGAAGAAGCCAGAGGAAATTACGAAATTGCAAAGTGAAATAGAGTTACTCAAGCAAACAATCGACTCCCTAAAAGTTTCTGTAGAAAGTAGAGATGCAGCGATAGGCACACTAGCTCGTGAAAAGGAGAAAATATATGTTGAACTAAAAAGTGCACAAAGAACAAATAGGAATTTACATCAGCAGCTCGTAGATGAAAGGTAAAAAAAAAATATTTTACGTGACATCACATCGCACATCCAGAGCCCCTATACCAACTGGCAAGTACGGATAGGCAAAATTTACAAGCAACCATGTCAAGCAGTTTCGTGCATTTTAAACAGCAAAGGCTTTCATGTCATTACCAAAATAAAATCATTAATTCAAAAACAAACTTTTAGGGACATTCATTCTAAGGAAAAGGATTTTTTCATCAACGAGATTAAAAGAGTGCCTAAACGAGACGTAAACGAAATAAAAACAGAAGACACTAAGGATGTAAGTAACGTAAGACATTTTAATGAACACCTTACACCGGTATACATATTATTATTAAGAACCTACCTACTTACCTACTGCACGTTCATTTCAAATCATTTTTCCAGTTATGCGAAGATAAAATAAATGAATCTATACTTGAAGAATTAAAAGCTAAGGATGAAGTAATTTATAACATTGGTGCTAAGTTTTTAAAAATAAAATCGAGCAAAATGTTTTTTCAAAAGAAATTGGAAAAATTACAGGTTCAAAACAAAAAAGTAAGTACCAACCAAGCAACCGTTTCAATATTTTCTTACTACGGTTTTCTATAGCGAGCCGTATACTCAAGGTACCTCCACTACTCATAGGTACCTTCACTCAATTTGTTCTTCTGTGTGGCCCCGTAGCCAAGCACATTATTGATGCTATATTTAATCAGTGTATTTATCTATAGGTACTGATTTGACTGTTTTTGACGATATGCTGAGACTCTTTCTCACTCACTATCAACGTGAAAAAGTTGGCCTATGCCATATGAAAATGGTCCTTTTGTTGCAAATTCAAATCGTCCCATTCATGCAGATAGGTACTATTAGGTAAACGTATCAAATTATTTTACTGAAGGTTATTACCGCCTATCATGACAATAGTAGAAGCCAAAGACTACAATAGTTTGTAGAAGCCCAATGTGGAGAGAAAAAAGGTTAAGTACGGCTGGTCTAAACCTACACGGCCTTTTGTAGACGTCTACCTTTTTATTATTTTCAGACATGCGAAAATATAATTTTATTGTTACAAGATAACAGAAGAACGTTGGATAGTCTCCTAGATAAGTTACTCAAATCTTCTTCAGTTTCTCCAGACAGTAAAAAGTTTTTAAAACTATTGCAAATCAACGCCAACTTGCATTACGAAAATACTCAACTTAAAGTATATTTAACATCTCAGCAAGAGTCTCGAAGCAACCCAATACGACAGCACTCGGAGCAGTGTTGTCCGCCAGCTAAACAAACGACGTGTGGAAGTAAGTCGGAAGAGAAAATGAACCGTCACACTTTTCATTCAAAGTTAAAGTTACGCAAAACGATCGAAGATGTTAAGAGGTTTATGAATATTCATAAATCATTATCACCGCTGGCTCGAGGCTCGATTTGTAGGTCAGTTTCAGATTCATGTATCGCGAGATCGACTTTAAGTGAATTATGATAGTAATATCTATACTTTAAATCTAAATGATCGTTTTATTTCGAATTCAGATTGTATAAACCGGAAGGGACCTCCTTTACTGACTGATTGAGTGACTGAGTGACTGACAGACATCGCACAGCCGAAACTAGGTACTGGTCGTAGAAAGCTGAAATTTGGCGTGAAGTTTCCCTCCCTACCCTCCGACCTCCGTAGGGTAGCATTAAGAGAGAATTTCCCGAAATTCCTACGGAAACGGGAAAAAATGGGATATTCCCGTACGAAGGCGCGGGCAAAAGCTAGTGCTTTTATGAATACTTTGTCAGCTAAGCAACCCTTGTTCGCTTTAGAACAGATTCACTTTACGGCAAAAAAATTCCAAACATTTATTCCAAGGAAAAAGATTTTTTCATCAACGAAATTAAAAGATTGCCTAAACGGGAAGAAAACGAAATAAAAACTGAAGACACTAAGGATGAACGTAACGTATGATATTTTAATGAACACCTTACACCGGTATACATAATTATTATGGACCGACCTACCTACTTACTGCACGTTCATTTGAAAACATTTTTCCAGTTATGCGAAGATAAAGTAAATGACTCTATACTAGAAGAATTAAAAGCTAAGGATGAAGTAATTTAAAATTTTACATTATACAAATTCGAACCAATAGTTCCTGAGATTAGCGCGTTCAACCAAACTTACTCTCGACAATATTAGTAGCGTAATTT
Organism: Lacanobia oleracea; assembly: GCA_950371165.1. NCBI lineage: Eukaryota > Metazoa > Arthropoda > Insecta > Lepidoptera > Noctuidae > Lacanobia > Lacanobia oleracea. The sequence goes on from OX493408.1 coordinate 1,242,505, forward strand.
GCGATACCAGAGCAAGCCTTGTATCTTAAAAGAAAAGAAAGGCGTTTCCGGCAAGAGGTACTGTTGAAAGCGCGTTCATATTGTGATCTGGAAGTTCCTTGGAGATGGCTGGCAATGCTGGCTTCTGAATTTCTGAACGATAGCTTGGAGTGAGCACAACCAGTACATCATAGAGGAAAGCATGGAGGAAAGTAATATATACATATATAATTATACTAGTTGACCCGCGCAACTTCGTCTGCGTCACAGTTGTCATTACTGCTCCGCTTCTATTGGTCTTAGCGTGATGATATATAGCCTATAGCCTTCCTCGATAAATGGGCTATCTAAAACTGAAAAAAAAAATTCAAATCGGACCAGTGGTTCCCGAGATTAGCGCGTTGAAGTAAACAAACAAACAAACTCTTCAGCTCTATATATATTAGTATAGATATAGAAGTATAGATCGGGGTGTACGTTTTATAAAAGGTACTGACCAGTTAGCATAATTTTGTGGTCAAGCTAAACGAAAGGCTAAACAAAATTTCGTGTAATACACTCAATTTACACACGTAATTTTTTTGTAAACGTGGAAGATTGGCAATAGGAAGATGACCAGCAGTACAGAGTGAACCATGCAAATTATTCAGAAATGCGACGTTGGCGTTTGGTGCAAACTGCATTTGTAAGCGTCTCTGAGGTGCCCCCCTCCTTTCCCAGTCGACAGCGAACTAGCGGCTCAGGCGGCCGCGCGCGCCCGTGTTTTGTGTTTTTGTAGCGAAAATTGTATAAGAATAACGTAAGTAAAATATCATTCTCATTTTATTTGTATAGATGGTAGCTGAATACCAATTGTATTTATAAATTAGTTGTTTTTTGCGCTTTTACATAAGATAGTTTCGTTAAGCACCTCGTGTTTGTGCATGAGGCTACTTAACCTTAAAAGTTGTAAGTATGGGGTGGTACAGAATGAACCACAGTGAGAGAGTACACAATAAACCAGTGATTCATTGAGTACCATCCCTGGTTCATTGGGTACTACCCTTGGTTCATTGCGTACCACCTTTATTAGATTGAGTATTAACCCAGATAATTTACTTTTTATGAGTAAAATTTTAGGATGGGCCGAACAAAGTTAGATAGATCTGCGAGGAAAAAAGGATCCCACCTACCTCAAACAATGAAGGCTGCTGTCAATTTACATCTTAATGGTATGAGCTTGAGAAAGGCTGCAAAAGATAGCAACATACCATATCCAACAGTAAGAAGATATGTGATAAAATATAAATATATGAAAGACAAGTCTGCTTCGATGGAACCAAACTACAGCGTAAATAAAATATTCACAGAGGAGCAAGAAACAAGTCTAAAGATGTATATTCTTGATTGTGCCAACTTTTATGGTTTAACTACAAAGGAATGCCGACAACTCGCTTTGCAAATGGCGGAAATGAATAAACTCGAGTATTAGTTTATTATTCCCATTAGCTGGAAAGAAAAGGGAATGGCGGGTAAAGACTGGTTACGTGGATTTAAAAAAAGGCACCCTGATCTGTCCATTAAAAAAACGCCGGACAGGTCTCAACACTCTCAACTTTGTACGGAAAATTTTATTTCACCCAAAAATTTTCGACCAATTTTTAAAAAGGACCACGAAATATTCGAAAAGGTGGAAAAAAAACTGGCAAAAGTATGATCGCAACTAAGAATGCTCTGGCTGAAAAGAAAAACTAAGTCTTAAAAAAACAATACAGACTGAAACTGTAAAAAAGTTACTCATAATAACTTATTCAAAGGAAAGGAAAATACTCGTAAACGACGAAAGAGAAATGTAACCCCACTTGAATCTTCGGATGAAGATGTAGAAGAATTCCAGGCAAGTGGATCATCTTCTGGCGGTGAGATGAGTGATTCTGATGAAGATGAAATAGTTCTCAAAGATGATTTCCCTCCTCCTACGTAGTCCTCGTGAAAATGACTTTGTTATAATACTTTTTAAAACAAAAAATGAAAAAATCTATTACGTCGGTAACATTCTGGAAATTTTAGATGATGAGGAAGAGTGTGACTTTTATGTCTCATTCTTAAAATTAAAAAGTAAGTTTCAACAAAAATTTACTGATACAAAGGAACCTGATACGGCTGGTGTCAATATTGCGGACATTAAATATATTCTGCCATTACCTAAAATTGAAAATTCGACCAATCGTCGTCAAACTACTTACAGATTTCCTGTTGATATCTCTCTTTTAATATGCGTACTTTAATTTTTATGTTTAAGTTGTAAAGGGCTGAAAGAAATTAATTATTGTTATAGGTACTTAAATTATAATATAATGACTGATTAGAACATTAGAATTATTTCAGAAACTTGATTGTAAACGAGATCTCATTTAGGTTTCAGGATTTGTTAACTAATGATTAAGAAAATTATATTTTAAATGTCATTTCTACTTATGTAAAAACTTCAGTTGATTATCTCTTTGGACTGAAAATGATGCGTTTGATTGTTACTACAAATAAATAGGTAAGTACTTAAAGATCAGCGACTTTTATTTAAAAACATTTATTATAATCTAAAAATTTTAATGCTTTGATTATTGGCATGGTTCATTGTTGGCACACCCGGTTCACTGTATACCAGCCCCCAGTTCACTGAGTACCATTGAGTGTACACAGTGAATCATTTCCCAATAAAAAAATAAAAAAAAAATACATAAGTAGCTATGGTAGTTTAACAAAAATAAAATACTACATAATGTAGCCAGTTATATTATGTACAATTATAAGTAAAAAGTATATAGGTAGGGCCCCTAGGAGTATGTAGAGTTACAGCTCTTGAAAATTTAGGTAGTTCATTGTCGACCATCTTCCCAAAATATTTATAACGAAGATGATTAAATAATGAGATCTTATGATCTATTGGCCATTATCCATCAACCATCAAAAAGATAGATAGATAATTATTTTATTAAACATCACATCAACATATTGATGTGATAATTCATAAAATTTAGTAAGGAAGTAGCTAGAAAGTTGTAAAGCGATTTCAGAACGTCGCAGTCATTGTCTATGAAAAAAGTATTTTGCAATAATGTTGCCTGCTAAGAGATATTTTCCAGTTTTAACGGAGGTGACAAAAACACAAACCACTTTTATTCCGGGAGCACCCGGAATAAACAGCACCATACGGGAATATGTCATCATGATGATTTCAAAGCTCACGTAACTCAGCTGAATCTGGTTTGACTGGAAGCCGACCCCGATATAGTTAGGAAAAGGCTAGGCAGACAAGTGGGCGTATCAGCTAGCAGAAATTAATTTCCTTTAAAATCAAGAAATCACATTTATTATCATCACTATCATTATCACAACCACTATTTATTATAAAACAAAGTCCGCACCGCGTATGTCTGCACGCGATAGACTCAAAAACTACCGAACGGATTGTCGGCAGTTTTCAGCAATGGGTGGAGTGATTAATTAGGAAGGTTAAGGTGCAAGTATCTTCATGGTTTTGTGTGAATCGGCTATAATATAAAAAAATTACTAAAGATTAAAAAAAAAAAATGCCGCTTGGCAAAAAATATCTAATGTATTTCATGCTCCGCTGCCCGTGCGAAGCTGGGATTGTTTGTAAGTAAGAAGGAACATAATTGTCATATAATGTAGAACATAATTCAAAATGCTGTGTTTTACACATTAATGTTTGACCATCTTGGCGATTCACATAAAAGGGAAGTTTGAGTTAATCTTACCCTTATTCATATAATTATGAATAAGAACTAGCCTTTGCCCGCTGCTTTGCTATTTTGATTTTCGCGAAAAAAGTAGCCCATAACGGTCTCCAGGGTCCCATCTACATATCTCTGAACAAAAATTCATCACAATCGTTTCAGCGATTCATCCTTCAAAGAGATAACGAAAAAACAAAATCACTTTCGCATTTATTATATTAGCTAGAATTTTGCAGAGAAGTCGGTACCAATGAAAATATTCCGATCAATATCACTATGGTAAGTTTGAAAGTGGGGAGGTGGATAACAAATTGAATTGGAAGTTTTTTTTGGGTGGAAACGCTCAGTGTATTGTTGGCAACATTCATCTCCAGATTTGTGTGCGCCGGCATCGCACGTGAACGTGTCGCAAAAATCTCAATAAATTAGTGAAATCACCATGTCGGACGAATATTTCTATGGTAAGTCTTTATCTTTATTCTATTGCGCTTACTGTAATTGTTTTATTTGCATGATTATCATTGTACTTCGTTCTTGAATATGATTTAAACATTAGCGTCAGCTTTGACACCCGGCTCTCGCCATTTTATTTCACAATATTATGTTAATATCCGTTTCAATATCTATTCCTAGTATTATCTTAACGTTTCATTCGTTTGCGCTCGTCGCAGGCCTTAAATTTAACGTACTTAAAGTTTATATCCGACTTGCCGCCATTTTTGATTAAGGTAATGAAATGGCTAATTTCTCTAAGTTCGTAATGGCGTTTTCGAGGAACGAACTAATTTTACATCTCACGCCAGAAGAGTGCTATTGATTTTTTTGCTTACGCGTGGTGCGTAGTAAATGTGCGGAGTCAGTGGTGGTTGGGCGCGCAATTTGAATATGCGGCGTCCAAGCCGCGATAGTTTACATATCGGTGATTTGATTCGCCAAGCAATTGCAAAAATGCCTTCTCCGCTGATACAAAGCTCGCAGTGAGCATCACTGCGTCGCTGTTGTTTATGTGTCGCCGCGATGTCAGCGTTTTGAGGTTATGAAAACTAAATTAACACGAGTTGGACGATGCGTTCCCCTACTGCGATGCCGCCATGTCAAACGCTATGCGATACCGAGTGGACGAGTTTAATCCAATGTGTTGACAAGGTTGGTGAATGTTTTAGGTGTTACTCTGTCGGCGTCACATCAGTCCGAGACATGGGATCCCGAGGCGAAGGCGGAGTACCCCCGCAGCAACAAGCTGCTCATACGTCAAGCACTGTTGGGCCCAGACGCGAAGCCTGATGAACTCAATGTTGTTCAGGTATATTTTATGATCTTGTTGAAGTTTAATTGTGGAAGCAGTAAGAAATTGATAGTGATGCTAAGTAATGTCTTTGAAGATAGGCCATCTCTTCATAGTCAATATTGTGAATATGTGGAAGTGCCACATGATTTGAATGCAAAATATATTATAAACCAGCAATCTTCATGAAACATGTGGATGGATGGAGAGGGAGAGGAAGGCCAAAGAAAAGATGGATGGATTGTGTGAGGAGCGATATGAAAGAAAAGGGAGTTAGTGATAGAGTGACGACTGATAGAACAGAATGGAAGAATAAAACGCGTTGCGCCGACCCCAGGTAACATGGGATAAGGGCAGGAAGATGATGAATCTTCATGAAACACATTATTTTGTCTATTTCACATTATTTTCTGACTGTATTTCATCATTGGTAGGTAATATGTGGTACTTTGCACTATCTTATGTTTAGATAAATTAGAGAAGCTTTGAATCCTTTTTGGAAATACAGCTAGCTTGATTTGACTTATGTTATTATTCTGTGCAGGTAGAAACCATGTCACTGCAGGAATCAGTGAAGATCCCGGTGGCAGTACTGAAGGCGGGAGAGACAAGACATGCACGTCTAGATATTGAATTCCCAGATGCCCCTGTCACATTTACTCTCATTCAGGTAATAACTTGTAGAATTATTTTACTACATTATTTTGTACAATTAGCTTCCAAGGTTTTCCTAAGGAAAACAATGGGATTATTCAACCTTATTAGTTATTCATTGTTACTCAAAGTACTGGGTTATTTATGAACTAATAAGTGTTTCTGGTTAGGGTATCTGAATTATATTTTGTAAGATTGAAATGATGATAAAAACAAAACCATTGGTAATTTGATGGGCGCGCGACATCGTTTTGATTGTTGCACCGTCTGCTTATGATTTCTTGAGGCATTTGTCTGATCTTTGTGACACTACCTGAAGTGATGTAGACAATATTATGCATACACTTACATAGCATTGTGTTATGCAGGGTTCAGGGCCAGTGCATTTGATTGGCCAGCACCTGCTAGGTGCTCTCGTGGAGGAGTTTGAAGACATGGAAGAAATGGAGGAGGAGATGTTAGATGAAGAGGAAGGAGATGATTCTCAATTTAAGGTAATGCCCTGATCTCTCTTTTACAGGTTAAATAAATATCATGCATTACATTTTAAAGACAACTAACATAACATTGGCAATGACTCGTTAGTCAATTGCCAATATTTAATTGGCTAAGTAATGCCTCTGATGTAGTAAATTGCTGAATTTACAGGAAGATGAGAATAAAAGGAAAGCATCAGCAGGCAAGCGCAAGACTAATGAGGTACTGAAAACCTTCAACTAATATCAAATTATAAATGTGACTGGTTCCGTACACGCTCTACAGAGGGAAAAGGACCTGTGGCCCAGTTCTGTTAAACAATGACAGTTCATGTAAGATTTAACTACTAAATCTTTGGGGCATACTCTAAGTTGATCAATCTCATTTCACTGTCATATTTCATACAACTGGGCTTTTTGTTTGTGGTGTCTAAATTGTATTTTTGAGAAAATTTCATGATAATTGGCTGTTGGTTTTCTGTATACTCGTTCAGTATAAAAATAACCTTTACCTTCTGATAGCTGGATAAAACATTTTGATGAGCAACAAAGGCCTCCTTGCATTGTGACTGACACTAACAATTTTTAATTGAACATCTTGTGCTATAGTTGGCCTTTTTTGCATATTCCATGAATCCATTCTTTAATTGGGTTGCATATTTAGGCATGTGGGTTTGCAACAACATATAATAATTTGTTATTTTTGCAGGATGAGGATGATGAAGAGGGTGAGCCTAAAGGCAAGAAGTCGAAAATGTCAAACAATGCTAAAGGCAAGGCTCCGTCGCCCAAGAAGAACGCCAAGAAGTGAACCGCCTGCCGCGCCCGCCCCGCCCCCGCGCCCCTCGCCCGCCGCACCGCCACCACCACCACCACACTCGGACAGACCAATGAATTCCATTTAAGACTGACTACATCCTCGATCACTAAACTTTAGGTATACGGTACCTAGCGTCATGTTTGGAGAGATCCGTTGACGTAGCAGCACAAGCAGCTCGGGCCAGTACTGCCGCAGCGGCGGCGGGCGAGCGGGCGCGGGTGGCGGCCGGCGTATCTCTTAGTTGTACGACATAGTGTGGTAATTCAGTCTAGGTTAGCATTTATCGACTCGAGTGTGCCTGAGTGAGTGGAAGTGTATTTGTTTGTGATAGTTACTTACTGGTCGAGGTATCTGCAAACTTATCGATCCGATCCTGCGTGGTTACCGACGATCGGTGTGATTTCTTCACTTATTTTTTTAATTATTTTTTCTTAACTAAATTTCCATTCCTTACTGTGGTATAGTGTTATGGATGTCAAATTTAATATTAAAGTAAGTCTTAAATTCACAGATGTATTTTTAAGTTAAGACTAAGCATAATCAGT